>WOXC01007925.1:0-1478464 GCA_011680675.1 Gymnobelideus leadbeateri | reverse complement strand
TTCATCCTTGTCTAATATGTTCCATTTATCTACTTCTTTATTTTTTAACCAGGGACAGACAGTTTTGATGATTACTGTTTAATGATATAGTTTGAGGTCTGGAATGCTATTTGTCATCATTCCTACTTTTTTATTACTTCCCTTGATATTCTGAGTCCTTTGTGAATTTCATTATTATTTTATGTAGCTCTGTAAATTATCCCTTTGGTAATTTGACTGGATTAGCAGTCAATCTGGAATTAATTTCAAAAGTATTATCATTTTTATTATATTTCTGTGGTTTATCCAAGAATACTGAATATCCCTCCATTGAAGGTGTCCTTTACTTTTTTTGTAAGCCAATCAGGGTTAAGCAACTTGCTCAGGGTCACACAGCTAGTAAGTGTCAAGTGTCTGAGGTCAGATTTTAACTCTAGGACTGGTATTCTATTCACTGTACCACCTAACTGCCCCTGGGTTTTACATTTCTAATGAGTTTAGTAATTATGTCTATATAGGTACTGAAGTGTTTTGTTTGATTCCCAGATATTTTTTTCTTCCTATAATTATTTCTTTTAACTGACCCCTGTATCCCTCCTCCTATCCTCCCCCAGAGAACTATTTCTACAACAATTAAAAAAAAAAGAAATATAAGAAGGGGGATATCATCAAAACCAATCAATATATTCCCCCCTCCAAAAGAAAACACTACAAAATATGCAGCATTCCACACCCAGGGTCCCCACCCCCCCACCTCTTTAAATGAATATGGGAAGGATCTTTAGGGCCAAGCTTATACATTGTAATTTTACAACATTCGTTTTTAAATTATTTAATGGTTGTTGTTCTTTCCATTACATTGTTGTAATCATTATGTATATTACTTTCTTATTCTTTCCTCACTTTGCATAATTCCATATAAGTCCTTCCACACGTCTCTGTATTTCTCATCTTCATAGTTTCATATAGCACAGTAATATTCTGTCACATTCAAGTACTGTACTATAATTTATTTAGCCATTCTCCAATCAATGGGTATTTGCTTTGTTTCCAGTTTCTTGCTACCATGAAATGTACTATATATTTTCATCCCTAATATTAATGGGAAATTGTCTGATATTCTCTGTTATAAATAATGTTTGCTCTTCATTTCAGGTAAATGCTTTTTTATAACTTTAAGAAAAATCTTGTAATTGCTATGCTTTTTAGGGTTTTTTGAGCTAATAATTAGATCTGCTACTGGGCCCAGGGAGGCTTGGCACTAAGCTTTCTTCCTCTCCACCCAGCAGGTCCTCTTCTCTTGACCCACATATGTAGCTAGTAGGTTCAGTCCTGGGGATCCTGAGAACCTAGAAGAAGGGTCAGATTCTTTTCCTCTAATTATTTGGCTTATTATGCCTTCACACCAGTTTCCTGGGAAAATTTTACCTAAAGCTTAGGATTGGCTTATATCTAGGACCTCCCAAGGTGGGGGCAGTGTGAAAAAAGGAACTCAGTATGTAATATGAATCACATATGGAACAGCTATTTATTTCCCATGTACATAAGAGATGACTAAAAGATACAAAACACCCTATATTGCACATTGACAAGAAGTTAAGCAACCAGTAACCACTGTGACACACACCTAGGAGACTGAGATTTAAACATCACAACATGAAGCCATTTGTGAAACTGATGAACAGACATTTTATATTTCACTTCAGTTCTGTACTGTCCAAATAATTTGCTCCAGTTCCACGTCTTCTGGCAATTGCAGCTAGAACTTGGGCTCATACTCTTCGTAGGGGTTATCTTCTCCAACATAGAAATTTCCCCCTCCTGCCTCTCATCTCCTACCCAGAGACCTAGGATCTCCCAACTCCTTGGATTCATGAGGTTCATGAATCTTCAAGGTTCCATCTCGGGATTGATGTTCACAGTCAACTAAAATCAGGCATATAAACAAAAGCAAAGGAGGCAGTCAAAAGCCTATACTCAAATTCACCTAACACAGCTGAGCTCTAACTCTAGCTGCCACATTTGAAACAAAGGGTGGATATAGAAAGAGTGTTCCTGCTCTTCCTCCCATCCACACAGGAGATTTCTAACTAGTCCTCCCACAATCTGCAGCTGTGAAAAGAAGAGAAAGACTGAGGTCGTGTTACTCCCTTTTAAAGATGATTGCTTCATCATCTCTAAGGTACCTAGTTGCTGAGCCATAACACATGGTCAGCTAGAAGTAGAAGATATTTGTCATCTCCAAAGTGCTCAAGTACTCAAGCATACCAAGTCATCTATAGGAAGGCAGGGGGATTCTGCGAATGGCCTCTTAACATTAACATAAATAAGTGTTATATCATATTGAAGATTTCTTCTGCATCTATTATATAATCATAAAGATTTATGATTTATATAGTTTACTGTAATCACTGTTCTTCATGTGGAATCACCCCTGCCTTCCTAGTATAAGTATGACTTGGAGAATGAAGATATAGTGAATGAAGATATGTGTCTGTAATCATTCTGCTAATATTTAATATTTTTAAATTATTTATTTATCAGTGATATTTCTTTAGTTTGAGTTCTCTGGCCTATTCCCACACATGCACCTTTATTTTTGGTGTAAGAACCATGTTTGTCTTATAGAAGAAAATTAGTGTGGTGTTGTCTACTTGCTGTTTAAATCAGAAAATGTAGTAAAAATGTCTGACAGAATTAATTTATATATTTATCTGATCCTACAGGGTTGTTGCTGACTTTTTTTGCTAGTTCATTTATAACCCAATATATTTCTTTTTCAGAGACTCAGCATATAGGTTCCTATCCCCTGTTTTGTCAATTTTTATAATTTACATTTGTAATATATAATCTATTTAGTATAAATTTTACATTTTGTTGGCATATAATTCCACATAAATTTTTAAATAATTTTCTTTATTCTTCATTTACTGTGATTTCCCTCTTCTCAGTTTTACTTTGGGAATTTGGTTCTCTGTCTCTCTCTTTAAATTAATTAATATTTTATTTATTTTATTGGGTTTTAAAAAAAACAATTCTTATTTTTTTATTAATTCAATTGTTTTGCTTTGTGTATAACTTTTAGAATGTCTTTCTCTCTCACAGATCTATTGGTGAACTTTCCAATGTTTTAATTTTTTTAACTATGTCCTCAATTCATTAATATTTTTTTTCATTCTTTTAAGTGTTCTGGGAAATTCATTTGCCTTCAAGGACTGCTCCACTATATCCTTTTAACATAGGGTAAAGGCTAATTCTCCTTATATTGAGGTATATTTCATTCCAGTTTCTTCTTTCATTTCTCATCCTAGATAAGAAATCCTGTGCAATTATAATTGTTCGTGTTGTTGTTGTTGTTGTTGTTGTTGTTGTTTTTAATATGTGACTTTTTTTCTCCTGGATGTTTATAAGACCCTCACTTTGCTTCTGAAATGACAGAATTTTGAAGTAAATTGAATTTGAAGTTCCTATCTATCAGTACCCTATGTATTCTATAAATCTGAATTGTGCTCTCTGGCATAAATATTTAAAAGATATTTTCTCACATAGTTTCGTGACATTCATAGTCTTTGTTTTTCACTAAAAAATAATTCTCAGGATTTCATTGTTTTTTATTATGTCATATACATTAGTCCCATTGCCTTCATTTGAAGATACCTAAAATTTTCTTCCAGTAGGGCTGATTTTTCATTTTGGTTATTGAAATTTTAAAAACCATCTCTCAGGAGCTGGAAGGAACTGACTCCAGCACAATTATATTCTTCCTCTTCTTTTGTCTTCCATTTGGACTGTTGTGTATCAAAGAGAGCCCATTATTTTGTTGATGTACTTTACCAAATGTTCCAAGCTTTCATCTCACACTCGGTTGTTTCTTCCTTCTTTGATTTTAATTACATCTTTATCAATGCCAGATCTTCTTTTTATTTCTCTTTTGAACTTATTGGACATTTTGAAAAGTGTTGAAGTATACCCAGTTTTTCTTGCCTTATGGGTTTGCTTGTTATTGTTGTTGTTACAATATTTTTCCTTCTGCTTTCCTCTCATTTTCTTTTCCCTATAATATTTACAGATTATACTGGACTCTCTGTCTCTCTGTCTCTCTGTCTCTCTCTCTCTCTCTCTCTCTCTCTCTCTCTCTCTCTCTCTCTCTCTCTCTGTCTCTCTCTCTGTCTCTCTCTCTCTCTCTCTCTCTGTCTCTCTCTCTCTCCCTCCCTCCCTCCCTCCCTCCCTCTCTCTCCTTTCCTTTCCTTTCCTTTCCTTTTTCTTTGAATTGATTTTCCTTGTAATGACTTTTTTTCATCATTATTCTCCCCCTCCCCCGTTTGAAACATTTGTTGCTCTTTTTAGGGAGGTTAAAAAGAATTTAGGGCCAAACATGATAGGGTTAATCATTCCATCATATTGCCCTCAATGCCCTTTTTTGCTTCTTTTCCCTGTAGCAATTATGAATAAACATTAATAAATACTCCTAACTTCATTCTTTCAATCAGTAATCACTTATGAAGAAATGTCTTTCTTATCTGGGAGATAAAGGATGACTTCTTGGAGGAGATGATATTAGTCTTCCTAAATCCTGACCTTCTTCATGTCACTCCTTTGCTCAAGAACCTTCTTTGGTTCATTTAATTAAAAAAATAATTAATTGGGCATCCACCATGTAGATAGCTCTCTTAGCTTGATACTAAGGACAAACAGAGATTAAAAAGTCATAGTTCTTGACCTCAAGTAACTCTTAGTTTCATAGAGTGATCATGCAAATTACTTCAAGACAACACAAAGTAGGATATGCTGGAGTCAGCTGCCACCAGCTCCCAGAGAAATTATTAAAATTTCAGTTTGAGCATTTACATTTTGGAAATCAGCAAACACTAAAATTCAGGGCTTGTTTTATTATTTCATTGAAAGTTTTGGAGAAAATGTTATTTATGTAGATTTAACTTCAAAGCATATCACACATACATTTTTAGAGACTCTTTCATTAAACATTTATCAAATACCCCTAGAAAAGTACAATAAGAGGTACCAAGAATGTGGGTTCAGAGGAGGAAAAGATCATTTAAAAGTAGGAAGAGGGATTATGGAAGGCTTCTTCATGAAAGGGACATTGAGCTTAATTTTGAAGGAGGGAGAAGATTTTAAAATGGGTGAGTCAGGCACTCCAGGTGGGAGGACATGACTAGCAAAAGACATACAAAATACATGTAAGTGTTGTTAGAGGAACGGAAATCTATCTTGTTTGGATAGAGTTTAGGAAGAGAAAGAATAGGAAATAATACTGGAAAGATCAATGAGTCAAATTAAGGTATAGGCCTTGAATGCCAGGTTAAATAGATGGAAGGTCCTCTAAAATGTTTTGATCAACAGAGGTATCTGGGCAATGGTTTCACACTGTCCCTTTAAATATCATGTCACTGAAACCTGAGGAATTCAATTCTTGGTGATTTGCTTGAGGTTGCTTGTAGGAAACTGAAGTCCCAGACAGATCCATTTCACACATTTCACCCTCTCTCTCCACAGAGTGCTGAGCCCAGTTTTCCAGGGAGGGAACAAATGATGCCAAATGTGTCACTCTCCCTACAGGCTAATAGTTTGCAATGGGAATATCCCTCTACCTCCACCTTTCTCCTCTCTCACAGAGGTGACCTCAGCTATGGGGTGACTGAGCTATGAATCACAGACCTTAAAGGAAAATGGGCTGTGAATTAGGAAGAGTAAGTATAATAATGAGCCCTGAGTTGTAATATTTGGAGCTAGAAGAGACCTTTCGAGCCTGAGGTGTCAAGGTTAGAAAATACTTTAGAATATAGAACACAAAATCTTTTTTATTTTTTGCTTTTTGGAGGGGGGGAATTGGGAGGGGGATTTGGAGGCAGGGCAATTGCGGTTAAATGACTTGCCCAAGGTCACACAGCTAGTTTTGTGTTAAGTGTCTGAGGCCAGATTTGAACTCAGGTCCAGGGCCAGTGCTCTATTCACTGTACTACCTAGCCACCCCTAGAACACAAAATCTTAAAGGAAGGGACTCAGAACATAGGATATGAGATGAGGGAAAAGATCTTCGAACATGTAAAATAGAGTGCCTGGTATGAAAGCGAACTTAGACATCAAATGTCAGAGCTGAAAAGATCTGAGGAATACAGAACACAGAATAATAGAGTTAGGGAGAGCTTGAGAGCACAGAACCTGAGTAACCACTAGATGGCGCTGTGAGCGAGTAAACTAGCTACCTAAGCCTCTCTAAATTCATCATCACTAAGACTCAAAAATTATCCATGGGCTTCACCTTCTACACTGTATCCCATGTTCTTACATCATCTTGAGGTATGCAAAGCAACCACTCTCTAATGTCCCTACCTATGGGCCACATCCTTTACTTTCTTCACAATATGCTGTCCATTATGTCTCAATGGTCATTTATTATCTTAAAAAGCAATTTAGTTGTGTTAGAAAGAAGGATAATAAAGGCAGAAGCATTACTTGCAAGTAACACAGACCATGCCTTCCAACCCCTCTCAAAAGACGATACCTCATTATGTTGGAATGTTAGAATTAGTAAGTACCTTAGAATATAGGATGTCAGCGCTGCAAGGGACCATAAAGTACAGAATATGAGAGCTGGAAGAGACATTAAATATCATTTAGTTCAACAGATAAAGAAACCAAGGTGGGGGTGGGGAATGGAGGGCAGAAAATGGCTACTCGAACTTACATGATGAGTAAGTAGGTAAGTCAGGATTCAAATTCAAGTCATTTGATTCCAAACTGGCTGGTCTCTCTTCTTCAACATTCTAGAACTCAAAATATGACACAGTGTGGTCCCTACCTATGTAATTTTCTCTCTCTCTTCCCCAATTCCCAATAGCCCTCTAAATCAGACTAATTTCTACACTATTATACCCTAATCTAGGTCTACTCATGCTGTCCCACAAGGAATGTTCCCAATGTCACTCTCCAATACTTTATTTCTCTGAAATATACCCATCCTTCCAAGATCAACTCAAATCTCATGCTGCCCAATCCCCACATCGCCCCCCAACTTCATGTCACAAATTCCCAAGCCTTCTTTCTACTAGACAAATAAACTCCAGTTCCTTCAACCCATCCCCTTCCAACTCAGTCTCTAATCCTCTCATCATTCTGGTCTTCCTCTGGATATTCTCCAGTTTGTCAAAGTCTTTCCAAAAATAAGGTACCCAGAGCTGAACACAGCATTCCACATTTGCACTTGAACAGAGAAGAGTATAGAGTAGGTTTGTTGCCTCTCTCATTCTAGAAGTTCTGCCTCTCTTCGTAATCTCAGTCTAAGATTTCATGGGCTTTTTTGGAAGCCACATCACCCTGCTGGCTCACCTTGAGTTTACAGTAGGTTTTAACCTCAAGACTTTTTCATAAGAATTATTATTTCACCTATTGTACACTCATGAAATTGATTTATTAAAATCAAAGGTAGGTGGGGTGGCTAGGTGGCGCAGTGAGTAGAGCGCCAGCCCTGGAGTCAGAAGGACCTGAGTTCGGAGCCGGCCTCAGACACTTAACCCACACAAACAAAAACCTAGCCATGTGACCTTGGGCAAGTTACTTAACCCCAATTGCCCTAAAAGGGGCGGCTAGGTGGCACAGTGAGTAAGAGCGCCGGCCTCGGAGTTGGGATGACCCGAGATCAAAATCGGCCTCAGAAAATGAGCACCCCCACATAAATAATGACTAGCCGTGTAACCTTGAGCAAGTTACTTAACCCCAATTGCTTAAAAAAAAAAAAAACTAAAAAAAAAAAATCAAAGGTAGGACTTTATGATTATTTCTATTAAATAAGAATAAAGTTAATTCAAGGTCATTTAAGAGAAGGCACTAATAACTGGCAGTGGGAGGAAGGGGATCAGGAAAGACCTGATGTAGCTGTCACTTGAGATGAGATTTGAAGGAAGGTAGGATTCTAAGAGGTAGAGGTGAGAAAAGAGCATGTTCCAGATATGGAGGATGCCCTTTACAAAGGCAATAGAAAATGAAACATCAGGTAAGAAAAATAAGAAGAAAACCAATTTGGCTAAGTAGAGTCCATGAAGGGGAGCAATGGAAAATAAACATGGGAAGGTAGGTTGGATCCAGGTTGTGAAGGTCTTTCAGTTTCAAAAAGAAGAATTCTATTTGATCCTAGAGGCAATGAGAAGCCACTGGAGTGTGTTGAGCAGGGTTTGCATGTGTATTTGTGTCGGGGGGATATACGCTCTGGGCTCACTCTTCCAACTTCCCACTAGCACTAGGAGGTTATAACCACACAGATCATCTACTTCTCTGTTCAGAGCCCTAGGGATACTACTGAGAAATTGTGAGTCTTTTCTCTAGTACCATTCTTCACAAACACCCATCCAATGGGTTTTCCACACTACCAACTGTCAGTTAATATATGCTCAATATCAACTTGACTAATTGATCTCTCCTCAGTATCATTTACCCAATTAACATCAATTAGCTTTTATAAAGGAATATTTTTTTGAAATAGTATAGCAAATACAGAATTATAAAAGCATCCCCCGTAGCTGGGGCTCACTCTCCTCTCTAAGCACCCATTTGGTCCCTGGGGAGAATAGACTCAGTTTAAAGTGGCAACAACCAAACATTGACCCCACCAAATTTATTTCTGAGTGGGGTACAGCCATTAGACAAGTCACTTCCTTGCTTGCAGTTGTTTCAACTGCTGGGTCAAATCACTTCTGTACTGGGTCAGATGGGTTGTTCCTCAGGGCTGGCTCCTCACTGGGTTCAAAGTTGGTGCAACTACCAGCAGATTCTACTATGGACCCCAGCTGGTAGATCTTTGGTAGATCCTCCAATCTTTTGAAACTGACAAGGTCATAGCTTGTTTCCCTTCCATCTTTAATATTCATTCCCCTAGGAGTGGTGGGAATTATTGTTATTGCTGTTGTATCTAAGCCCTTTTGTCCATCCATTACCCATTTTTAAAATTCTTAATAGCATGTCTGAATAACTCAGAGTTGAGCTTTTTCAATCACCTGTCTCATTTTTTATTTTTCCCTGAGCTATATACAAATTTTTATCTTTATTCTAACAAGTTGATGGTATGACTGTACACAGATACTCGATTCAAGAATGACTCCCACATAAATGAGTCTTTTTTCTGCTTGTTAAAATATAATTAACAGGGGTGGCTAGGTGGTGCAGTGAATAGAGCACCAGCCATGGGGTCAAAAAGACCTGAGTTCAAATCCAGACTCAGACACTTAACACTTACTAGCCATGTGACCTTGGGCAAGTCACTTAATCCCAATTGCCCTTCCAAAAAGAAGGCAAAAAAATTTAATTTCATTTTTGTGATGTTAATGTTCACATATCTCATATTCCTAATTCTTCCATAAAGTATTCATGTAATAGAATATGATTACAACATAAGAAACTAGGAATATAAAGGATTCAGAGAACTTTGGGAAGACTTATATGAATTTATGCAAAATGAAATTAGAAGAACCAGGAGATAAGGACTACAACAGTTGAAAGAAAAATCACTTTGAAAGACTTCAGAATTCTGAGTAACACAGCTTCATAAAGAAGGTACAAAAATTACTGAAGAAAATAACACCTTAAAAAAATAGAATAGGTCAAATGGTAAAAGAGACACAAAAATACATTAAAGAGAAAAACTCCTTTAAAATCAGAATTGATCAAATAGAAAAAGAGGTACACAACTTCAATGAAGAAAATAATTTCTTAAAAAATAGAATTGAGCAAGTAGAAGCTAACAATTCCATGAGATAGCAAGAAACAATAAAACAAAATCAAAAGAATGAAAACATAGAAGAAAATGTGAAATATCTCACTGAAAAAAAACAACTAATCTGGCAATAGATCAAGGAGAGATAATTCAAAATGACCACCTGAAAGCCATGATTTAAAAAAAACCTGAACATCATATGTCAAGAAATTATCAGGCAGCTAGGTGGCTCAGTGAGTAGAGTGCCCACCCTGGAGTCAGGAGGACCTGAGTTCATATCTAGCCTCAGACACTTAACACACACACACACACACACACACACACACACACACACACACACACCCTAGCTGTGTGACCTTGGGCAAGTTACTTAACCCCAATTGCCCTCCAAAAAGGGAAAGAAAGAAAGAAAGAAAGAAAGAAAGAAAGAAAGAAAGAAAGAAAGAAAGAAAGAAAGAAAGAAAGAAAGAAAGAAAGAAATTATCAAGGAAAATTGCCCTGATATCCTAGAACCAGAGGGTAAAATAGATATTGAAAGAATTCCCCAGTTACCTCCTAAAAGAGATCCCAAAATGAAAACTCCTAGAAATATTATACCCAAATTCCAGAACTCCCAGATCAAGGAGAAAATATTGTAAGTAGCCAAAAAGAAACCATTCAAATATCATGGAACCACAGCCTGGATGACCCAAGATTTAGCAACTTCTACATTAAAAGATCAGAGGGATTGGAATATGATATTCCAAAAGGTAAAGGAACTAGGATTACAATTGAGAATCACCTACTCAGCAAAACTGAGTAGAATCCTTCAGGGGGGAAGTGGATATTTAATGAAGTAGAGAACTTTCAAGAATTTCTGATAAAAAGATCAGAACTAAATAGAAAATCTGATTTTCAAATACAAGACTCAAGTGAAGCACAAAAAGATAAACACAAAAGATAAATTATAAAAGACTCAAAATGGTTAAACTGTTTATATTTTTACATGAGATTATACTTTTAACTCCCTAAAACTTTATCATTACTAAGGCAGTTATAAAGAGTCTACATAGACAGATGGCACAGGTGTGAGTTGCATATGATGAGATGATATCCAAAAAAATGAAATTAAGGGTTGAGAAAGAGTGATACACTGGGAGAAGGGGGAAGGGAGAGGTAGAAAGGAGAAATTATCTCACATGAAAGAGCTTTTACAGTGGAGGAGAAAATGGGGGGATGGACAATGTTTCAACTTTACTCTCTCTGGAATTAACTCAAACAGAGAACATGCACAGTCATCTGCATATAGAAATCTATCTTACCCTAAAGGGAAGGAGGGAAAGGAGAGGGATGATTTGGGGGGAAGGGGTGGTAAGAGGACTTATACAAAGGAGGTGGAAAAATTTTTGCACAAAGAAAACCAATGAAGCTAAGATTAGAAGGAAGGCAGAAAACTTGGTGGCGGGGTTAGTATAATTTTACACCAAGTTCCTTTGATAAAGACCTAGTTTCTCAAATATATAGAGAAATGAGTCAAATGTACAAGAATACAAGGTGTTCTACAATTGATAAATTTTCAAAGGATATGAACAGCTAGTTTTCAGAAGAAGAAATCAAAGATATCTATAGTCATATGAAAAAATGCTTCAAATCACTATTGATTAGAGAAATGCAAATTAAAACAACTCTGAGATACTACCTCACATCTATCAGATTGGCTAATATGACCCAAAAGGAAAATCACAAATATTGGAAGGGATGTGGGGAAATTGGGACACTAATGTACAGTTATGAACTGATCCAACCATTCTGGAAAGCAACTTAGAACTATGCCCAAAGGGCTATGAAACTGTGTGTACCCTTTGATCCACACTACTAGATCTGTATCCTAAAGAGATTTTTAAAAAAGGAAAAGGAAAAGGACCTATATGCACAAAATATTTATAACAGCTCTTTTTATGGTGGCAAAGAACTGGAAATTGAGGGGATGCCCATCAGTTAGAGAGTGGTTGAACAAGTTATAGTATATGATTGTGATGAAATATTACTGTACTAAAAGAAAAGATGAGCGGGATGCTTTCAGAAAAACCTCGAAAGACTCACATGAACTGATGCAAAGAGAAGCGAGCAGAACCAAGAAACCATTGTACACAGTAATAGCAATATTGTGCAATGATCAACTGTGAAGGACTTACTCTCAGCAATACAACAATCTAAGACTTATTCCAAAGGACTTATGATGAAAAGTGCTATCCACCTCCAGAAAAAAAAAAATGCTCAGGGAGTCTGAATGCAGATCACAACATACTTTTTTTTTTAACTTTCTTTTTCTTGGGGCTTTTTTGGTCTGTATTTTCTTTTGCAACATGACTAATATGGAAATATGTTTTGCATGACTGAACATGTATAACCTACATCAATTTACTTGCCTTCTCAAGGAGGGGAGTGAAGAGGGAGAGAGGGAAAGAATTTGGAGCTCAAATTTTTAAAGCAAATGTTTAAAATTGTTTTTACATATAATTCAAAAAATAAAATATTTTAAAATATAGAAAAGAAAAAATAATTCTACATTTTAAGACTGCCCATAAATATTAACTGTGTCTATTAAAAACCAACTATGTAGAAGCTTTTAAAAGAAAATAGAGTGAAAGAATTCTTTTGGAATTTGGCTTTTGGAAGTCCCACTGTTCAAAACAAAGGCCTATGCTGGCTCCTACCTCAATTTTAGGAAACCTCCTCTTTTCTTCTTTTCCCATTGTTGCCTTGGGAAAGAGACAAAGGAACTAGGAAAGGGGGAAGAGAGAAAGAGAAGAGGGGAAAGGGGAAACAAAAGGGGAAGGGAGAAAGGGAGGAAGAAAAGGGGAAGAGAAACATGCTTAAAACAGAATTCAGTGCCTTCCCTGTTTAATTCTGCCTGTTCTCCAAAATTCCTTATTTCCATGGAGGGTGCCACCATCTTTCTAGTCACCCAGATTTGTAATCTCAGAATTATCCATGATTCTTTCTTCTCTCTGACCCTTCTTGACCTAGCAGTCACCAAAGCATTTCCATTCTGCTGCCAAAACATCTCTCCCAGCTGTCCTCTCCCAGAGATGTGCTGAATGAAGCCAGCTCAGACTGGCTGATGGTTAAAATTTCAGTGTGAAATGCCTCAGACTGGCAGAATGCTGTAAATCAGGGCTTGATTTATTGTTTTGTTGATTGTCTAGACTTAAGAAAACGATGGAGAAAATGTTAACAATGCAACTCAGAAGTGTGTCCCGAGGACATTTCATTTTTCAGAGAGTGAGGGATTAAACATTTACCAGCATATCCCTACCTCTACCACTCCTCCAGTTCAAGCCTTCACTGCCTTTCATCTGGACTCTTATCATGGTTTCTAGTCTTTCCCCTCTCCAAGCCATCTTGAAGACCTGAGAGACCTAACCATATTATTTGCCCCTTCAATCCTCTTCAGTGGCTCCCCATTGCCTGTGATATAATGCAAACTCCAGCATTTGAATCCTCCATGGCACCCACCTACCTCTCCAGACTTACCTCTTCTTACTCTCCTCTCTGAAATTGATTTTCGGGCCCATTAGCCTGTTTGCTGCTTCCTGAAATCTGCATCCATTCCATACTCCACCTCCAGGCCTTCTGCACAGTGTTCTCCAGGCTTTGAATGTAATTCCTGCTCACTTTTACCTTTTAGAATTCTTATTTGCCTTCAAAACTTCACTAGAGTGCTACCTCTTCTTCCCACCCCCACCTTCCTCCAGGAAGGACTCTCTCTTTCCTTCCTCAAGTGACATTGTATTTACTTATTCAAAAACATACTCCTAGAATGGGGATGTAAAGTATGTACTGGAAAACAGATACCCTGGAAGAAGATAGGAGGATTCCTATCTTCCCAGAAAAACAGATGCCCTTGAAAGCACAAACTATTTCTTTTTTGTCTTTTTATTTTTATCAGCTGTACTTTACACAGAGAGCAAGAACTTATTAAGTGTTTGTTTAATTGAATGAACATTCTGTATTCTACTCTCTAAAGTCACTTCCAACTCTGACATTTTATGTTTTTAAAAGTTCTCAAAAAAAACCTTTTTGGGATGGCTAGGTGATGCAGTGAATAGAGCACTGGCCCTGGAGTCAGGAGGACCTGAGTTCAAATCTGACCTCAGACACTTAACACTTACTAGCTGTGTGACCTTGGGCAAGTCACTTAATCCCAATTGCCCTGCCTTCCCCCCTCCAAAAAAGCAAAAACAAAAAAACACAAAAACACAAAACACAAAAAAATTCTAAGATTCTAAGATTCCTTCCATATCTAACGTTGTGAGTATATATTACCTCTTCTTTTTTTTGCAGGGGGCTGGTGCTCTATTCATTACACCACCTAGCCACCCCTTTATTGCCTCTTAGTACAGTTGCTACTGCCAATGGGAGGAGACTCAAAGAATGATGTCATCAATGATGTCATCAGTGACTAAAACATCAGCCAGTGACTAATTTTGTCCCATAGATGATTGGAAACCAAAGGCTCCACTCAATCTAGATGGGCACTTTGGAGGCCTCTATATGTTTGAACTAGTGACTCTTTAGGAGTAGGAGACATTTCCTCCTTAGGTTATTCATGATTTCCACAATTCTCTGAGTTAATGATCAACCCAAATTGGACCAGCCAGGAAAGCAGCACCTTGGAAGATAGTTATTTCAGAGTCTGGGGTTCTAGTAAAAAGTCCTCCTTCGCTCACCTCCCACCTCAAGGGCAAAAGCACTTTCTGTTAACATCACAGAGTTAGGGTTCAACTAGAAAAATGACCAGATTAGCAAAGGATACCCTAAGGAGACATTGTTCTGAGTTGGAGTTTCCTAGTAATCCTTCCCATTTCTAAAGAGTACTTTTATTACTACCCTGATGAGAGAAGCAATGCATGTATTATGACTCATATTTTATAGATGAAGAAACTGAGGCTCTCAGGGATGAGCTGGCATCCAGAATGATACAACTAGTATGTCATCAGAATTGGAATTCAAACCTAGGTCTTCTGACTTCAGTCTGACATTGGTTCCTCTACACCAGAAGGTGGAGAAAGAAATGGAAATTGACCAGGAAATAGGTGCCCAAGTTATTGCTGTCATAGGTTCAAAGGAAACTGGACAAGATTATCCCTACCATCTCTTGTAGCTCCAAATCCTATATAAAGTATGATAACTATGGATAGAACCAAAGACAGATGAATGGATGGAAAGGAAGAGAGATTCAAAAACATACACCTAGAATGGGGATGGAAAGTATGTACTGAGGAAAGGAGAGGGACAAGACCAAGTAGCCACTGAAGTTTCTGGGAAGGAGAGTGATGTAATACCAAGTGATGGTGGCTGCTAAAAATGCCATGTTAGCTATAAAGGTATGCCTCAGAGCCCCTGTGGGATTGAGGATGGCTGCACCTACATATTAATGGGGCAAGAATGAGCCTTATCAGGTGCAAGAGTCTCCTTGCCTAGCATTATCTCCATGATTTTTCTCCACCTGCTTATCAACATGGGAGAATGGGAGAGGCTTAGGATTTGAAACCTGGGAAACCCCAAACCCCAGAGTTATTTGGTATTCATTGATCAATTAGCCATTGCCTGGTTTGTAATCTAGCCTTCAAAAACTAATAAGCCATAAGCTAGAATGACATTGCCCAAGAAAACCCTAATCAAAGTGGCCATAAAGTTTAGTCCAAAGAAAAGATTATCTTAAAGTATTAACTAGCTGGGAAGACCCTGTACTTTGTTTTGAGTATCTTAGTATCTATGGCTGACCTCCTCCATCACCATTCCCTGTTAGAGGTGACCCACACCCTTTTTCTTCCATTTTGACACTTGGGACCACCATATTCTTCCCAATAGTTATCAACTGAAAACTTCATTGATCACACTCATTGAATGGGAAGGGAGTGACAAGTACAATCTTTCTGAAGAGATGGTGGACCACCTGGCCTTACCATCTACCTTGCTATTGCTCCCTTTAGGTCTACCACACCAGACCATCCATCCTACCCTCCAAACCCCAGGCATTGCTTTCTGACCTGCTACTGCACCCTAAGGACTCCTGGGCTTTGTCATAAGCTTTGAAGCTGCACCCTAAGGACCTCCAAGATTTTCTTTATGAGTTATCTCCCCTAATTAGAAAGAAAGCTCACATAGATGGCTGTGTGATTCTCCCAAATGCCAGCTTTATTTTTCCACTGCCAGTTTGTCTGCTGCTCTCCTCCCAGCATTACTTCTTCTACCATTTGGGGCTCCACTCAATAATACTCTCATCAAATTGACATTGGATGATATGCTGAAATTCTATTCAATTAAACACATTTGTTGGATTGAAATGAAGTCAAGATCCTATGATCTACCAACTTTCTAGCCCTATAAAAAGGGGGAGTAAAATTAGTTTGAAATTGCTTTTTATTCTTAGAAAAAACATTTTAGATCACAAAGCATCTGTGTAAATATCCACTCTAGGGTGGAGCCAAGATGGCGGAGTAAAAGCAGGAACTTCATAAGCTCCCGCACCAACCACATCCAATACTAGTAAAATATGACTCTAAACATATTTTAGAGCTACAGAACCCACAAAGTGACAGAGAGAAACAAATCTCCCGCTGAAGGCAGTCTGGCAGGCTGACAGGAAGGGTCTATTGCACTGGGCTGGGCACTGAGCATAATCACATGTGAGCTACAGGGGCCCAGACCCAGGACAGCCCTGACCAGCAGCACAGACCAGCCTGAGCAGACTTAAAGAGAGTAAATCACTGGCAGCTGTGGCAGTTTCCAGACTTCTTAACCCATAAATACCAAAGAGAAAGTAGATGTCTGGTCAATAGGGAACACTGTTGAAACTGGGAGCCAGAATAGTGTAGTCCAGCCCCTGCCCTGGGGAAAGAGGTGTGCTGTGGCATGGTGGCTACAGCTGCTGCTGCTGCTACGTGACTGCCTCTGAAGCTCCTGGCCTGCAGATCATAGGGGGACCAAGCTACTATACTGGTTTACCGTACTGGTAATTGCTCTAGCTTTGACCTGCTTGGATCTGGGTCACAGTCTTAGGTGGTGGTCCTGGGGTAAGGAACAACAATGGTCAGAGCTTGTGGTGGCTGTAGAGAGGGTACCCTCCTCAAAGCTCTGAAAACATTTGCAAAAACCCCAGTGATTTAAGACACAGCTCTCTCCACTCTGGAAGCAGAGTTCTACTGTGGCAAAGAGCTCAAAAGTCAAGTAATTGGCTGGCAAGATGAGCAAGCAGAGGAAGCACAAACAGACCATAGAATCCTTTTGGGGGGACAAAAAGGATCAAAACATAGAACCAGAAGAAGACAATGAAATCAAAACTCCTGCATCAAAAGCTCCCAAGAAAAATATGAATTGGTTACAGGCCATGGAGAAGCTCAAGAAGGATTTTGAAAATCACGTAAGAGAAGTGGAGGAAAACTTGGGAAGAGAAATGAAAATGATGCAAGAAAATCAGGAAAAGTGTGTCAGCAGCCTGCTAAAGGAGACCCAAAAAAATACTGAAGAAAATAACACCTTAAAAAATAGACCAACTCTATATCAAGGGAATTAATGAAAAGAAATGCTAGGGAAGTTGGCCTAGCTATACGAGATTTTAATCTGTATTATAAAGCAGCAATCATCAAAACTACTTGGTACTGGCTAAGGAATAGAGTAGTGGATGAATGGAATAGATTAGGAACAGGAGACTCAGCAGTCGATGACTATAGTAATCGATAAACACAAAGACCCCAGTTTTCGGGATAAGAACTCACTATTTGACAAAATCTTCTGGGAAAACTGGAATATAGTATGGCAGAAGCTGGGCATAGATCATTATCTAACACCATATACCAAAATCAAGTCTAAATGGGTGCATGATCTAGGTATAAAGGCTGATACAGTAAGCAGTCTGGGAAAGCAAGGAATAGTTTACCTGTCAGATTTGTGGAGAGGGGAAGACTCTATGACCAAACAAGAATTGGAGAGCATTATTAAATGCAAAATGGATAGTTTTGATCACATGAAATTGAAAAGCTTCTGTACAAACAAAGCCAATGTAACCAAGATTAAGAGAGAAGTGGAAAATTGGGAAAGAATTTTTACAGCCAGTGTCTCTGATAAAGGCCTCATTTCTAAAATATACAGAGAATTGAGTCAAATCTATAAGAATACAAGTCATTTCCCAATTGATAAATGGTCAAAGTATACGAACAGGCAGTTTTCAGAAGAAGAAATTAGAGATATCTATGAGCATATGAAAAAAATGCTCTAAAGCACTATTGATTAGAGAAATGCAAATCAAAACAACTCTGAGGTACCACATCTCACAAGTCACATTGGCTAAAATGACAAAACAGGAAAATGACAAATGCTGGAGAGGATTTGGAAAAGTTGGAATGCTAATGCGTTGTTGGTGGAGTTGTGAACCATTTTGGAGAGCAATTTGGAACTATGCCCAAAGGGCTATAAATAAGTGCATACCCTTTGACCCAGCAATACCACTTCTAGGGTTGTATCCCAAAGATATCATAGAAGTGGGAAGAGGATCCATATGTACAAAAATATTTATAGCAGTTCTTTTTGTGGTGGCAAATAATTGGAAATTAAGGGGATGACCATCAATTGGGGAATGGCTAAACAAGCTGTGGTATATGCATGTAATGGAATACTATTGTGCTATAAGAAATGAGAAGACAGGCTTCATATTTACCTGGAGAGGCTTATACAAGCTGATGCTGAGTGAGAAGAGTAGAACTAGGAGAAATTTGTACACAATTACAGACACAACATATGTGTGATGACCAGCTTTGATAGGCTGGACTCTTCTCAGCAATGCAGGGTTAAAAGTCAACTCTAAAAGACTCATGATGGAGAGAGATGTCTACATTCAGAGAAAGAACTAGAAAGAACAGAGTTTGAATGCAGATTGAAGCAAACTACCTGCTCTCTTTCTTTGTATTGTTTGGTCTTGTTTCCTCTTTCCCATTGTTCATTCCATTGGTTATAATCCTTCTTTATAACCTAACGTCTAATGTGAAAGTATTTGCAGATCCTATACTTGATTGTATGTGGCCATGGGGGAAGGGGAGGGGAGGAAGGGGGAGAAAATTTGAAACTCAAGGAATTATGAAACTGAATCTTGTAAACTAAAAGTAAACAAACAAATTAATAAAGACCAAAAAAAATTTTAGAAAGGAAAACAAAGACCAACTCAAATGGCAAAAGAGGCCCAAAAACCAATGAGGATAAGAATGCCTTAAAAAGTTGAATTTCGGCCCCACACAAATTTCAAACAATGTGAAAGGGGACTCCGAACAACTTCTGGAGCCACAGCACCCACAGAACGGCACAGAGAAGCTAACCTCCTGCTGAAAACAGCCCAGCAGCCCTGCAGGGAGTGGCCAGCGCAGCACTCTGAGAGCAGGCAGTACAGCGTTCTGAGAGCAGGCAGTACAGCGCACTAGGAACCAACAGCACTGCACGCAGAGCTGAGCCCAGGTCCGCGGTCTTAGCCCCAGGGTGGCCGGGCCTTCAGCTGGCTGGAGGGACCCCAGAACACCAGCAATTGTGGCGATTCCAGAATTATCAGCACAGATATGCCTAGGACAAAGTGAGAGGTTAGTGCCCTGTGGACTTTGGGACCAGTATTTGGGGAATACGTGGCTTCCTCCCCTGGGGGCAAAAAGCTGCTGAAGAAACAGCAGCACAGAAGCCATTTTGCAGCATCAGTAGTGGCTCTAGCTCCTGGTCTGCAAACTGTAGGAAGATCCAGCAATCAGTCTGGGGGTTAATCGCTCTTGCTTTAAACTGCCTGGATCTGGATTGTGTTCTGGGGGGGAAGTTTGGGGTGGGTATCCAATTTGCCAGAGTGGGTGGAGGCTTTACAGAGGCCACCCAACTGGCGGAAGTTGTGAAGATCCCACGTTTAGGCGGAAGCTCCCCTGTCTGGTGGCAGAGTCCACCAACAAACCCAAAAATCAAGTAATTAAGTGGCAATATGCCTAGGCAAATGAAACAAAATAAACAGAAAAGTTCAACATTGGACTCCTATTTTAGGGGCAAAGAGGCTCAAAGCATGGAGGAGGACTGTGAGGTCAGAACTCCTGCACCAAAAGCCCCAAATGAAAATACAAGCTGGCTACAGGCCATAGAGGACCTTAAGAAGCATATAAGAGAAGTAGGGGAAAATTTGGAAAGAGAAATGAAAAAAATGCAAGAAAAGTATGAAATGACAGTCAACAGCCTGACTAAGGAAAACAACACCTTAAAAAATAGACTAACTCAAATGGCAAAAGAGGCTCAGAAAGGCAATGAGGAGAAGAATGCCTTAAAAAGTCGAATTTGCCAGATGGAAAAAGAATCTCAAAAGCTCACTGAGGAGATTCATTCCTTCAGAGTTAGACTGGAGCATATGGAAGCTAGTGACTTTATGAGAAATCAAGATACTATTAAACAGATCCAAACAAATGAAAGAATAGAAGGCAATGTGAAATATCTCATGGGGAAAACCATTGACCCAGAAAATAGATCCAGGAGAGATAATTTAAAAATTATTGGACTACCTGAAAGCCATGATCAAAGAAAGAACCTAGAAATCACCCTTCAAGAAATTCTCAAGGAAAAATTGCCCTGATGTTTTAGATCCAGAGGGCAAAATAGAGGTTGAAAGAATCCACTGATCACCTCCTGAAAAAGATCCCAAAAAGAAAACTCCTAGGAATATTATAGCCAGGCTCCAAAACTCCCAGATCAAGGAGAAAATACTACAAGCAGCCAGGAAGAAACAATTTCAATATTATGGAAACACAATCAGAATAGCCCAGGACCTGGCAGCTTCTACACTGAGGGATCGAAGAGCATGGAATATGATATTCCAGAGGGCAAAAGAGCTGGGATTGAAGCCAAGGGTCACCTACCCAGCAAAACTGAGTATCTTGTTTTAGGGGAAATATGGTCATTCAGTGGAATAGAGGACTTTCAAGCATTCTTGATGAAAAATCCAGAGTTGAATAGAAAATTTGACATTCAGACACAAGAAGCAAGAGATGCTTGAGAAGGTAATCAAGGAAAAGAAATCAAAAGGAAACTTATCAAAGTTGGACTATTTACATTCCTACATGGAAAAACAATAACTGTGTTTGATGAAATCTTTCTCATTATGAAAATAATGGAAGAAGGGTACATGGCATATGTTCACAGGTATACATGGATAGAGGGCACAGGTTGAATTTGATGGGAAGGGATGATTCTTTTTTTTTTTTTGGAGGGCAATTGGGGTTGGGTGACTTCCCCGGGGTCACGCGGCTGGGTTTTTGTTTGTGTGTTGGGTGTCTGGGGCCGAATCCGAGCTCGGGTCCTTCTGGCTCCGGGGCCGGTGCTCTGCGCACTGTGCCACCTAGCCGCCCCAAGGAAGGAATGATTCTTAAGGGGTGAAGTCAAGAGGTGAAAGAGGAAAGTGGCAAGAGGAGATGGAGAGAGACAGGGTAGGGTAAACTATCTCATGTAGAAGAGGCAAGGGGAAGTAGTTGCAGGGGAGGGGAAGAACAGGAAGGCAAAAAGGCAAAAGCATATTCTCATTGAAGTTGGCTCAAGGAGAGAATCACATACAGACTAAATGGATTATCTTACCCTCACTCACTCTCCTGAGTAGGGGAAAGGGGGATGAGAGGGGGGATGATGGAGGGGAGGGCATTCTGGGGGGAGGGGAAGTTGGAAGTACCCACTATCAAAGAGGGACAGGATCAAAGTAGGGAATGGACCAGGTGGGAGGTGAGACAGGTGGGAGGGAAATATAAGCAGTCTTTTACAATATATCTACTATGGTAATGTTTTGCATAGATATACATGTACAACACATACTGAATTGCTTATCTTCTCAGAGGGAGTGGGTGACAAGGGAGAAAGGGAATGGATCTGAAAATCAAAATTTTAAAATTAAATGTTTCATAAGATGTCCAGGCAGTGGGGCTCAGAGATTCACCTTGCCCTAATGGCAAAGTCGAAAGGGGTATGGGAGAAGATATGGGAGAGAGCAGATTGGATGAGGGGATATCTAGTGGGACTGCTATTCTGGGGTGGTGGGTAGGGAAAAATGGGGGGAAAATGTAACTCATAACCTGGTGGAAATGAATGATGTAAACCAGAAGTTAATAAAGCATTTGTTTAATTAAAAATTAAAAAAAAAGTTGAATTTCCCAGATGGAAAAGGAATTTCAAAAACTCACTGAAGAGAATAATTCCTTCAAAATTAGATTGGAGCAAATGGAAGCTAATGGCTTTATGAGAAATCAAGATGCTATAAAACAGATCCAAACAAATGAAAAAATAGAAGCCAATGTGAAATATCTCATTGGAAAAACCACTGACCTGGAAAATAGATCCAGGAGAGATAATTGAAAAAATTATTGGACTACCTGAAAGCCACAGTCAAAAAAAAGAGTTTAGAAATCATCCTTCAAGAAATTCTCAAGGAAAATTGCCCTGATATTCCAAAACCAGAGGGCAAAATAGTAATTGAAGGAATTCACCAATCCCCTCTTGAAAAAGATCTTAAAAAGAAAACTCCTAGGAATATCATAGCCAAATTCCAGAGTTCCCAGGTCAAGGAGAAAACATTACAAGCTGTCAGGAAAAAATAATTTTAGTATTGTGGAAACACAATCAGGATAACACAAGATCCAGTAGCTTCTACACTAAGGGATCGAAGGGCTTGGAAAATGATATTCTAGAGGTCAAAGAAGCTAGGATTAAAACCAAGAATCACCTACCCAGCAAAACTGAATATAATGCTTTAGGGGAAAATATGGTCATTCAATGAAATTTCAAGTATTCTTGATGAAAAAACCAGAGCTGAACAGAAAATCTGACTTTCAAATATAAGAAGCAAGAGAAACATGAGAAGGTAAACAGGAAAAAAGAAATCATAAGGAACTTACTAAAGTTGAACCATTTACATTCCTATATGGAAAAACGATCATTGTAACTCATGAGACTTTTCTCAGCATGAGGATAGTTGAAGGGAATGTATATGTGTATATATGTATGTAAAGGATGATGTATGTGTGTATAAATATATATGTGAGTTTGTGTATATGTGTGTACATGTATACATTGACAGAGGGCACAGGATCAGCTGGATAGGAAGGTATGATATCTAAAAAATAAAATTGAGGTGAGAGAGGAATATAATGGGAGAAGAAGAAAGGGAAAGGTAGAATAGGGTAAATTATCTCATATAAAAGAGGCAAGAGAAAACTGTTACAATGGAGAGGAAGAACAGGAAGATGAAAGAGAATGGGTCAAACTCACTCACATTGAATTTGTCTTAAGGAGAGAACAGCATACCCACTCAATTGAGTATCTTACCATACAGGAAAGTAGGGGGAAGGGGATAAGAGGGGAGATGACAGAAGGGAGGGTAGATTGGTGGAGAGGGTAGTTAGAAGCAAACACTTTTGAAAAGGAACAAGGTCAAAGGAGAAAATAGAATAAGTGTGAGGTGGGATAGGATGGAGGGAAATATAGTTATTCTTTCACAATTATAACTATTATGGAAACATTTTGCATAACTACACATGTACAATCTATATTGAATTGTATGTCTTCCTAGTGGAAATAGGTAAGGAGGGAAGAAAGGAACAAATCTGGAAATCAAAGTTTTAAAAACAAATGTTTAAAAAATTGTTTTTTACATGCAACTGGGAAATAAAATATACAGGCACTGGGGTATAGAAATCTATCTTATCCTACTAGAAAATTAGCAGGGTATGGGGGAGGATATAAGAGAGAGCAGATTGGGGGAAGGGGTATTCAGTAGGTTCTCTATCTTGGGGTGGCTGTAGCGGCAAGACTGGGAGAAAATTTGTAACTCAAAATCTTGTAGAAATGAATGTTTAAAACTAAAAATAAAAAAAATGTAAGAGAAAAACAAATAAATATCCACTCTAGAATTTTTTTCTGAAGACCTACCTACAAGTGAAGGTAATTCCTGAAATCAACCTTTTCTTCCTTTATGAAAATTGGGAAATTTGTCTATATCTATTCCCCTGAAGGGGACAGCTGGGTGGTGCAGTGGATAGAGCACTAGTCTTGGAGTCAAGAAGATCCGATTTCAAATACAGATTCAGACAATAACTGTGGGACCCTGGGCATGTCACTTAACCCCTATTTGCCTCAGTTCCTCATCTGTTAAACAGGGACACAATGGAAAAGGATATGGCAAGTCATTCCAGTATCAGACATAACTGAACAATATAAGAAGTCTCCTGGAACATCTCTAATTCTCCAAGACTGTTCAAAGATTTAGGAATACAGTGCAGACAACACCTCTGTAAATTCCTTTAGCATCTTGGGACATTAATCTGTTGTCATATACATATATATGTACAAAGATAAATATATATGCATAAATGGAGAGAGAGATAGTGTGAGAGAGACACAGAGAGACAGAGATACAGAGTGAACTTTAAAAAAATTATATTTCCCCCAATTACATGTTAAAACAATTTTAACTTTTCTTAATGTTTTGCATTCCAAATTCTATTCTCATACTCCACCCCCTCCCTGAGACAGTAAGCAATCAGATACAAGTTATACATGTACAATCATGTGAAGTGAGAATATACTTTTTAAAAGGCTATCGTCTGTCTGCTTGCCTGACCTAGATACATAAGTAGAGATTAAATTTTGATAGATTCAGATAGGTTGATATGGCAATTAGAAATACAACTTAGCTAGAACAAAGTGTGAGGATTAAGGGTGGAAAATAGATAATCAGATAGAACAGAGATACAAGCAAGGCATGGATGGAGAGAGAGAAAGGGGAAGACCTGTACAGAGATACTTAGACACATATAGACAGATACTTGAATAGAGAAAGGTAGACGACATCATGAAAAGGAGAAGGGTATGGGAAGAGGGAAGAGGAAGAGGAAGGGAAAGAAAGGGAGGGGGAGGGAAGGAGAAAGGAAGAAGGAGGATGTATAAAGACTGGAAAAGTGGGCAGGTGGGGGGAGTTTAGAGGGTCCAAAAGCACATTTGGGAGAAGAGTGAAGTATGGCCTGGGATTGTCTACAAAATGGAAGCTAGAAAGATAAAATAGATAGATAGATAGATAGATAGATAGATAGATAGATAGATAGATAGATAGATATAGACAGTCAGACAGATAGATAGATAGATAGATAGATAGATAGATAGATAGATAGATAGATAGATAGACAGATGATAGAGATAGACAGATAGTAGATAGATAAATAGACAGACAGAAACAGATGGATATAGACAGGCAGATAAATAAATAAATAAATAAATAAATAAATAAATAAATAGAGATAGATTGATAGATAGGCAGACAGAGACAGACAGATAGAGATGCACAGACAGACAAAGATGGATAGACAGGCATACAGATAGACAGGCATGCAGATAGACAGACAGACAGATAGATAGATATTCTAGAGGAAAGAGTACTGGTCTTAGAATCAAGAGATCTTGGTTCAAGTCAAGGAACAAGCACTTATTAAGCCTTTTCTGTATACCAGGCACTGTATTGAATGCTGGGAATAAAAAAAAAAGGCAACAAAGCCTGTCCCCCCAATGGGCATCTGTTCTGTGCTAGGCCTCATGACCTCCATTCTGAACTATTGGATTAGCCTCTGAAAATGACTTTCTTGTCTCCAGTCTCTCTCCTACGCCTTCAATCTATCCAATCTAAGCCTACTACCAAACAGCTTCAATTCTTCAGACATCCATAATCCCACTGCTGTCTTCATTATTCTAGTACGTTCATCAGTGCCTAAGACAGTGGTCTATAGGGACAGAAAAGACACTTCCATATTTGTTGGATTGTATCACTAACCAAGAATCTCTTGTCTCCTTTTCTCCAGGTTCCTAACTGTATCCATTTGGGTAGTAATATTCCTCACTGGGCACCATCCCAGGTAGCAGGAAAAACCCTGTACTATGAATTATGAGATCTAATTTCAAATCCTGATTCTGCTCCTAAATGCCTGTATGACCTTGGACAAGACCCTTCCCCACTCTGGGCCTCAGTTTACTGATCTATAAAATGAGCGAGTTGGATTAGACTGCCTCTAAGGTTCCTGACAGCTCTGACTTCTGTGATCCTCTGAGAAAGGAAGAGTCAGCCTCTCAGAAGGGACTAGCAGGGCTTTGTCCATCATTTCAGTCGTGTCTGCCTCTTTGTGGCCCCATTTCAAGTTTTCTTGGCAAAGATACTGGAATGGTTTGTCATATCCTTCTCCAGCTCATTTTACAGATGATGAAACTGAGGCAAGCAGGGGTAACTGACTTGTCCTGGGTCACACAGCTAGTAAGTATCTGAGGCCTGATTCGAACTCAAGAAGATGAGTCTTCCCAACTCCAGGCTTGGTGCTCTGTGCACAGTGGTGCTGCCTAGCTGCCCACTCCACTAATACAGCCTCTGAAACCCCTTGGGTTTTCTCCAGGCCATGAGGAAGCATTGACAGTTAGTGGAGAGCCACCACATAAATCACTCCCCAATACAGCTTTCATCAGATCCCTCCCCAGTGGTTCCCTGATCGTTCTAGGAAAAACTCCCAAACTCTTCAACTTGGCATTCGAGGCCCTCCACAACTTGGCCCCAACCTACCTCTTCAGCTTTTGTTCTCTCTCCTCCCCTTTGCAAACATTACATTCTAGCCAGGTTAGTTTCTTCATTATATACCAGCACTACACACACACACACACACACACACACACACACACACACCATGCTTGTTACTGCCTCCTATCCCTAGCCCTCACTCCTTTCTGTTTGTCCAAATCCTCCTAGGGGGATGGGGCGATTGGGGAAATAGGGTACCATGGAGTTGGGAAACCTGAATTCAAACTGTTTCCCAAGTTCCCTTGGGTACATCATTGAACCTCTCGGCCTCAGTTTCCTTATCTGTAAAATGAAGATATTGAACTAGATGACCTCTGGAGTCCCTTCCAGTTCTAAAAATTATGTTTCATAACCCATCCTTCAGAATCAAGCCCAAGCCCCCAACCCTCCCAGGGAGCCCTCTCATCTCCCAGACATCTCTCCTTAGATTAGGCTCCTGCAGCGCTCTCTGTGCCTTTTTCCCATTTGCGCATGGCTAAACTCTTCATGAAGACAAGACAGGAGCTTTCATTTCCATGGTGCTGTTAGGTTTACAAAATGTCTTTTCTGCAATAATCCTGCTAGGAAGGGAATGTAAGCATTATTATCCCCATTTTATCCCCAGGATCACTGTTGGCAGGTCATAGGAGCCAGAGGTGGAAGGTAGCCTATAGTTAGACTCGGACACAATTCGAGGTCATAAGAATTTTCTGATCCATCCGCCCTATTTTGTACACCAAGTAAAAGAGACCCAGAGAGGTTAAGTGACTTGATTATGGGCTCACAAATAGTAAATACCTCATCTAAGATTAGAACCCACATGCTCTACTGCACTTACATCAGACTGTCTACCAGACTGCAAGCTCCCCGAGGACAGGAATTTTACCTTATCTGTCTTTCTGCCTTGAATAGCATAGGCACTTAAGAAATGTTCACTATGTGTGCAAATGGATGAATGAATAACACTGATGTTTAATAAATGTTGTGGGATATAGGAGTCATAGGTTTTAGAGCTGGGGGAAGAGATGAAAAGCTTGGCCCAATCCCCTCATTTTACAAAGAAGGCTGGAACTGAGAGAAAGGAAGCTTGGTCACAAGGCTAATCTTTGCTAGAGACAGGATTCAAACCCAGGTCTCCTCATTCCAAATCCCTTAATCTTTCCAGGAACCACATTGACTCCCAGCTACATATGTTCAACAAGTCTGGTCTCTTTTCATGAGTACCTCTTACATGAACCTCCAAAAGCATAGACTTCCAAAAGCATCAACTAGTCCAAAACTTGGTTCTCTGAACATAATGAGATATCTCTTCTTTTGATAGCAGCTTGCCTCTGTTAGTGGGGTAGATAACATAGGGTCATGGTGCTGTTCAGTCATTTTTCAATCCTGTCCAACTCTTTGTGACCCTATGTGGGGTTTTCTTGGCAGAGATACTGGAGCAGTTTGCCATTTCCTTCTCCAGCTCATTTTTACAGATGAGGAAACTGAGGCAAACAGGAGTAAGTGACTCGCCCAGAGTCACACAGTTAGTAAGTGTCTGAGGTCAGATTTGAACTCGGGAAGATGAGTCTTCCTGACTCTAGGACCAGCACTCTATCCACTAGTGCCATCTAACTGCCCTCAACACAGAGCCATACTCACCCATAAACTGTCTCTAGTCATGGTACATATATATGAGAAGAAGTAAAATCCATGACTAGGGGTCAGGGTTCAGTCAATAACAGTGGCTGATGGAAGGTAACTGACTGGCCCAGATGAGACTCAAACGCTTGACCTTAGTAAGCACCAAGCAGCCGCCACTTAGCAACCAGGCACAGAATTGCCCCCCAGAAAGTACTTAGCAAAAGCTTTTGGGTGATGATGAGAACAGTTCCCCACCCCAGCCTGTAAATGCATCCCACTCCAGCCAGAGGGGCCCCCTTGGCTGCTGTGACTGTTCCACATGAAAGCCAGGATTTTTCTGTCTGGAAACCATTTCATTTGTCTCTGAAGAGTCATTTTTTAAAGTGAGAGAGAATTTACATCTGGTGTGAAACACAATCACCTGGTGATGTGAGTATCAGAATGGCAGCTGGATATCTCTCCCAGGCCTAGTCAGCAGGCCCACCCTGCTCCATGAGGTCTTTCTCAGGAGAGGTGGTCCAGGGTGAGCCACAGGGTCCTGTGCTTTTGGACACCTGGGGCTGGCCCTAGAATGGCTAGCACTCGAGGAAAAGTAAACGTTTGGGGCTTTAGAAATGATCTTTCCTCAAAGAAAAGCCATGTAGACTGCCCCCTGAAACATGAGACTTTAAACCATGGCCTGGTTTCCTAGAACCTTGGGTCAAGGCTATGGACACTCAGCCCCCTGCACTAACCTGAGGAAGACTGGCCCCATCAGCTTGGGAAAGATATCAGCCCCAACTCCTTTTCTGTAAGCACCAGGGGAGGATCAGATTCACATAATGTTAGAGCTGGAAGGGTCCTTAGAATAGAAAATAGGATATAACAACATAGAAACAGTGCCAGGAATGGAAAAGACCTTAGAATATAAATTATCAGAACTAAGGGTCTTTACAACATAGAAACAGTGTCAGGTTGAGAGGGACCTTACAACACAGAAACACAGCTAGAAGGGGTTTTGCAACATAGACTATCAGAGCTAGGAGGCATCTTAGAATCCAGCTTATAGAACTTAAAACCCACTGACCGCAAGCAGCACAAAACCCCAGAATGCAGGGAGAATCGGATTAAAATGTGAGTGGGAAATGTTTAACCGAATAAATACAAATCCAGTACAACCTAGATAATGTTAACTTGTGGTTTTCTAAGTCAACATGCTGCCATAGGGATCCATTTTTATTTGACTTTACACCAATGCCTTAGAACATAGCACCTCATGACCAACTATCAGCAAAACAACAATCCAAGACAATTTCAAAAGACTTATGATGGAAAATGCCATCCACATCCAGAGAAAGAACTATAGAGTCTGAATGCAGATCAAAGCATGCTGTTTTCACTTTTTTTCTCTCTCATGGTTTTTCCCTTTTGTTCTGATTCTTCTTTTACAACATGACTTAATATGGAAATGGGTTTAATATGATTGTACTTGTACAACTTATATCAGATTGCTTGCTGTTTTGGGGAGGGAGGAGGGAAGGGTGAAAGGGAGAAAAATTTGGAACTCAAAATCTTATAAAAATGAATGTTGAAAACTATACATGTAACTGGAAAAAATAAAATACTATTAAGTTAAAAAAAAGACAAAGAACATAGCATCTCAGAGTTAGTAGGGATCTTACAACATAAGGACACAATATTAAGTCCAGAAAGAAATTTAATACATCAGAGCTGGATGGGACCTTAGAACAGCATATCAGAGTAGGGAGGGAACTTTTTACATACAATCTTAGAGCTAAGAAGGACCTTAAGACCTTAAGTATATAAAATATCAGAGCTGAAATATATCTTTTTTGTTGTTGTTGTTTTTAGAGGGCAATCGGGGTTAAGTAACTTGCCCAAGGCCACACAGCTAGATTTTTATTTGTGTGTGCATTAAGTGTCTGAGGCCGGATCCGAACTCAGGTCCTTCTGACTCCAGGGCCAGCGCTCTACTCACTGAGCCACCTAGCCGCCCCTGAAATATATCTTAATGATTATCTTGCTCAACCCCTGAAAGAAGTGACTCAAGAAGAGTCAGGGTTAAGGGCATATTCTCATATTTTTTCATTGAACTATTCTTGTTCTATATAATTTCATAACATTCAGTTCAAATTGTTTTGTGTTTGTTTTTCTTCCCATTCCCATGCTCATTGTATTTGTTATTTTCCTGGTTCTTCTTATTTCACTTTGCATCAGTTCATAATAAATCTTTCAAAGATTTTGTGAATTCATCATACTCATTTTTACTTACCATACAATAATATTTCATTGCATTTATGTGCCATGATTTGTTTAGGTATTCCCCAAACGACATTTACTATGTTTCCAGTTCTTTACTATCACAAAAAGTGCTACTATAAATATTTTTGTGTATATGGAAATTTTCTTTGTATCAAAGATCTCCTTAGGTTATATGCCTAGCAGAAGAAATCTCCCAAGTAAAAGGGAGTGGACATTTTAGTCACATTATTTGAATTATTCCAGATTGCCTTCCAGAAAGGCTGCACCAATTCACAGCTCAACCAACAAGGCAGCGGCATGCTTGTCTTTCCACAACCCCTCCAACATTCACCATCCCCATCTTTTGTCATCTTTGCCAATGTGCTGGATGTGAGATAAAATCTCATTTTGAGATGCTTTTTATCTTATTCTTAGCTATTTGAAACATTCTTTCATATGATTGTCAATAGCTTGAATTCTTTTATGAATTATATTTTCATTTTCTTTGACCACTTCTCTAATCAATGACTTCTTAATTGATCAATCTTATAGCCTTTTTTAATCCCAATGAGTTACCTAGAACCAGCAGTATGCTGGGGATAGCTGATACTTGCTCCAAGAATCCATTGTTAAATTTTCAACATGAGCATTTATACCCTAAGAAATCATCAATAAAAGTGTGACCTGCATATATACATATGTGTGCATATATATACATATACATATACATATACATATACATATACATACACATACATATACATATATACATATACATATACATATACATATACATATACATATACATATAGTATGTTTTCAATTTTTCATGTTTTTAAAGTTTTTTTCCAGAGACCTGGTGGTTAGATGTTTATCAGCATACACACCTCTGTCTCTAGAGCATTGAGAAGTTAAGCAGTTTGTCGCAGAGTCACACAACTTGTAGGTGTCAGAGGCAGGACTCAAGCCCAGGACTTTCTGACTCCAAAGCCTACTGTATTCATTTGTAACACACCATTCCTCTTACAAAATATATTCAGTACAACATAAATAGAAGGTAATTGGGGAAGGGTGCCAATAGTAGCTGGAGATACCAGGAAAATGCACATGTAGAAGTTGGCATTTTAGCTGAGCTATTAAAAAAACAGGGGATTTTAAGAGTCAGAAGTGCAGAAAAAGTGAATTCCAAACATGGAAATAGCCTATAGGCAAAGAAAGGTGCATAGATAGGAAATGAAATGTTTGTGTGAGACAGTAAGAAAGCTGGTTTGACTGGATCATAAAATGTGTGAAAATGAATAATAATACTATAATAAGCCTGGAAAGGTGGGTGGGAGCCAGGTTGTAAATGGTTTTAAGTGTCAAAGGAATAGACACCTAATCCTAAAGATGACAGGAAGCCAGGGGAGTTTATTGCTAGGAGACTGATATGGTCAAACCTACCCTTTAGGAGATCACTTTGGCAGTTGTGTGGAGAATGGATGGAAGAGGAGAGAGTCTTGAAACAGGGAGACCTATCAGGAAGCCATTGCAATAATCCAGGAGAGAGGTTATGAGAGCCTAAAGTAGAATGGTGGTTGCATTAGTGGAGAGAAGGAGTTATATGTGAGCGTTGTTATAAAGGCTGTAGGCAGCTAGCTGAATCAGTGGGCACAGCACTGGGCCTGGAGTCAGGAAGAGCTGAGCTCAAATCTGGCCTCAGATACTTAACTAGTTGTATGACCTTGGGCAAATCACATAACCATCTTACCTCAATTACCTCAACTGTAAAATGAGGATAAAAATAGCACTTACCTCCCAGGATAACTGGGAGGATCAAATGAGGTAATATTTGTACTGACACACAGTAGGCTCTCTGTACGTGTTAGGTATCTTTATTAGGCAGCTGATTGGATATGTGCTGAGTGAAAAGGTAAAAAGCTGAAAACTTTGGTGCCTGGAAGGATGGCAGTGACCTCGACAGAAACATGGAAGCCTGAAAGGTGGTTGGGTTTGGGAGGAAAGAGAATGAGTTCCATTTTGCACATGGTGAGCTTGAGGTACCCAAAGGCTGTATTTAGCTGAAAATGGAAATAGGCAGTTGGTAATTTAACACTGTTTGACCTCAGGAGAATAGGGCTAAATCTATAGGTAATTTATTAATAAATTTAGTAAAATTAATAGGGTTAAATTTAACCCTAGAATAGGGTTAGATCTATAGGTCTCTGGATCATCTACATAGAGAAAATCACTGAACCCATGGGATCTAATGAGGTTCCCAAGAGAGAATTAATGCCTAGGAGTATGCACTCAATAGAACAGGTATTATGATCCAACCAGGGAACAGCTAGACAGGTCAAAGAACCAAGACAGCCATGTTATGAGAATCCAGAAAAGAGAGGCTGGTCAGCAGGGTCGAAGGTGGCAAAGAGGTCAAGGAGGAGGATGCCTGAGGGGGAAAAATGATCATACTGGCAATAAATTGATCTTTGGTGACTTTGGAGAGAGCAGTTCCCACTGAGTGAGGAAGCCAAACACCTTTCCCCTGGATGTCCCATCAGCATCTCAAATTCAACATGTACGAATCTCAATTCATGATTCCCTGAAATCCTCACACCACCACCCCAACTTCTACCTTTCAGGATTCTTCTCTTCCTTTATGTCTCACCTCAGATGCCACCTCCTCCCTGAAGCCTCCCCTGACTATTCCCTGTTGAATGTATGCACGCCTTCTTTCTATGTTTCTAGAGAGTTCCATCTGTATCTCCCCTCTGTCCCCATCACACCATGCTTTACATTCCATTCACCTGTGCATACATATGAGTGTACCCCCACTGGTAGAATACAAGCAGGAACCTCTTTTGTATCTCATAGCCCCAAATCTAAAACTATGCCTTAAATATAGAAGGAGCTTAATAAATGTTGATTGAATCGGTGACACTATTGTCCGTCCAGGCACTCAGGTTCAAAATCTCAAAGATATCTTAGACCACTCCCTTCCTTCATGTGGAACGGTGGAAAGAGAACTATATTTGGACTCAGACATGGTTGTGGTCGTTCAGTCATTTCAGTTATGAAATGAAAAGACTCTTCATGACCCCATTTGGGGTTTTCTTGGCAAAGATACTGCAGTGGTTTGCCATCTCCTTCTCTACCTCATTTCACGGTTGAGGAAACTGAGGCGAACAGAGTTAAGTGACTTGCCCAGGGTCACACAGTTAGTAAGTGTGAGGCCAGATTTGAATTCAGAAAGAGAAGAAATCTTCCTGATTACAGGCCCTACACTCTGTGCACTATGGTGTCACCTAACTGGCTTGTCTTCTTGGGAAAGAGGGTAGACAGACAGATAGACAGACAGAGAACAAGAGAGAGAGAGTATGTGTGTTATTTGCATGTTGTCTCCCTCATTAGACTGTGAGCTCCTTGAAGGCAGAGACTGAGTTTTTGCCTTTCTTTGCATCTCAATCCTAACACAGTGCCTGGAGCACTGTAGGTAGTTGTGTCATTGTATGTATTATAAGTGCATGTTGACTAAAAGGGAACCAATAAGGAAACTCTCAGAGTTCTAGAGTCCTTCCACAGTGATTTGTCTTGACATTGCCAGATCAGTGGAGCACATGGGCTCCCCATCAGTTATCCTTTATTCTTACAACATAAATAATTCATCTTCTTTTTCAACCATATTCTTCTTTGATGATGCACTTTACCTGGGCTCTTCTTTATAGTCCCTTATTGGTATGTCCTCCAGCACAATTATACCCACCATGAACCTCTCCACTGCCCTCTGACTGATAAGAAAGATGGAAGAATCTACCTTCTAGTTTTCTTGACTTCCTGTCCCAGGTCAGGGCTTAGAACTCTACTGAGCGACCAAACTCTGATGCTCTTCTTCCTTCTGCCAGTAGAATTTCAATATGAGTCCAGGACAGTCACTGATCCTCTTTCAAAATATGAATGCCAATTAACTCATTATCCATTCCATTTGTAACCCTTGTATCAGAGGCTGCTTCTTGACATGAAGGGCCCAAGTCACTCTAGGGATTCTCAATTCTCTGTGTTTCATTTTCCCCAATCCAGCTTCAGTGTATATGACTCCCCCAAAACATGATCATTAGCTTCCTTTAAAAGCAGTCAGATTCACAAAGTGTAAGGCCTAGAACAGGTTTATTTATACAATAAAGAAAATAGAAATTATTCAAAGCCAAGTTCTTAGAGAATCAAGAGAAGCCCTTTCTCCCTTTCTAGGGGAGACCTGGATAGTCGCTCATTACATATAGTACTGCCCTGGGTGGGGCTCCAGTAAGGACTAGGGTTAGGGTTTTCTCTTCCTTGTGCTTCTGCCTCTAGGTCTCTGCCCTCTGCTCAAAACAGCATCCTGGTCTTTCTTGCCTCTGGCTTTCCTTTCAATGATAACTTTCTAGTAGTTACTCTTCCTCAGGATATGGTGCTATTTTTCTAGAAGTAAGACCATTGAGAGATTACATTGGACCACTAACTGACAATGTTAAGTCCTCCCCTGGGGCTCTGAGTTCATAATAGCTCCAGGTATTTTCTTCTATTCTTTTTTGCCAGGTTCACAACACCACCTTACAATCAGAGGACCTCTTTATTGGCCCAAAAAGCTGTCTTCCACTTGCCCTAGTCAACTGAGTTTCTATTTTCTACTCTTAACTGATTAAGACTCAATCAAACCCTGTGCTCTCTCCCTCCTAAGTTCTTATTCACTTAACATGCCCCAGTGAGCCTTGGGGTTCCTGTGGGCTTTAATTCCCTTGGTCCTCACTCATCTTCCAAATCCTAGGCCAAGTAAATTCTTCTGAGTTTAAAATTTCATTTTATTCATTAAATTTTTCTTATTAATAAGCATTTCTTTCCCTCTAACCTTTGTTGTTGTTTTTTCAGTCATGTCTGACTCTTCATTACCCCTGTAGAGGTTTTCTCAGTAAAGATACTGGAGTAGTTTGCCATCTCCTTCTCCAGCTCATTTTACAGATGAGGAAACTGAGGCAAGTAAGGTTGAGTGACTTGCCAATGACTTGAGTGTCAAACAGCTAGCAAGTGTTTGAACAAATCTAGTCTTCCTGACTCCAGATCTGGCACTCTATCCACTGCACCAAATAGCTGGTCTCCCACTTTACCCCATCCCATTAAAAAAAATTAGAACAAACACATATAATTAAGAAAAAAAGTCTTACATTGGTCACATCCAGAAATATCTACCTCATTTTGCATTTTGAGTCTATCAGCTCTCTGTTAGGAGGGCGTAGCAGCTTTACCATCAGTCCCTGGCATCATGGCTGCTCATTGCATCGATCAAAATTCTTAAGTCTTTCAAAGTTGTTTTTATTAGGTAACTTGTACTCCTGTACCTTTTGTCATTTTTATGGCACAACGGTATTCAATTGCATTCATATGCCATAATTTGTCCAACCATTCCCCCACTTAAAGGCAGCCTTCCTTCCCACTTTCCAATTTTGCCACCACAAAGAAAACCACTATGGATGTTCTTCCTCTTTTCTTTGAATCTTTTTGAGGTTTAGGCCTAATAGAGGCAGTTAGGTAAAACAGTGGATAAAGTTCTAAGCCTAGAGGACTTGAGTTCAAATCTAGCCTCAGGCACTTACTGTGTGACCCTGGGCAACTCTGACTTAGTTTAACTCAACTTCAAAATAGGAATAGTAATAGCAATCTATCTTTTGAGGTAGTTGTGAGGATAAAATAAGTTACTATTTGTAAAACACCTAACACTGTGTCTGGTATGAAGTGTATGCTTAATAAATATGTTTCCTTTCCTTATTTCATAGTTGATATTGCTAAGTTAAAGGATCACAGGGTACAGTTTAATTATTTTAGGGATGTAGTTCTAAATTTCTTTCTAGAGTGGCTGGACCAAGGCATGGCACCACCAACAAATGGCATATTCATATATGCATTTTCCATAGCCCTTCCAACATTCATAATTTTCCTTTTTGCCAATTTGGTAGATGTGAGACAGAATCCCAAAGTGCTTTTATTTGCATTTATTTAATTATTACTGATTTAGACCATTTTTTTCAAATAGCTATCAATAGCCTGGATTTCCTCATTTGAAAACTCAAGCCAAGTAAATTGTGAAGAAAAGTTTCTTATTCAGTCTTCTCCCTCCTTCCCCTCCCAAAGGTCAAACCTATCTTCCATCTGCTCAGACAGGTTTCAAGTCTTAGTGAGGAACCTGAGGGTCCCAGGAAGAGGAATGAAGTCTCATTGAGGAGTTTCAGGGTCCAGTAAAGGGAAAAGAAGGGAATAAACATGTATATAGCATCTACTATTTGCCAAGTACTATGCTAAGTCATATATCTATATCTATTTAGGTTCCATGCTCTATCTGCTCATCCATCTGTCTCTAGGCAAGAATTGGAGTTGAGTGGCTTCACATGTTGAATGCTTATTGTTGGTAGGGGAAGGGGAGGTGGTGTACTCAGTGAGGGGAGCAGAGGCTGAGAAAGAAAGAATGAGCACTCAGTTTGTGCATAGGGAATCCATGGTCGGCATGCCTCTACAATTCTCCAGCCATTGGGGCTGGTGGTGATGCTAAGCTTTTCCCCTGGATCTCTCCTGCCACCTCGTGGACAAAAGCAGACACCATCATCCTCAAAGCATCTTCAGCCCTTTCTACCAGCAAGCATCACCTACCCACCTGTTTCAAAAACAACCATAGGGTCATAGAATATTAAAGCTGGAAGAGATTTAGTCCAACCCTTCTGATTTGGGGGAAAGAAAAGGAATTTAAGCCAAGGGAAGTGTGGTCTGGTAGTCAGAGGATCCTATGTATCTGTGCTCAGCATGAGAGCATACAGTGAATTTGAAGTCAGCGAACTTAGATTCAAATTCTGTCTCTGACATTTACTTTCTGTGTGACCTTCAGTAAGTGACTTCTCTTTAGTTCACAGTTTCCTCATCTGTAAAATCAGAGGGTTAGACCAGACAATCTCCATGGTTTCTTTTAAGTCCCAAATTATTTTGGGTAATGATGGGAGCTTAGTGAGGGGAATAGGGCCTGAAGGAGGAGGAATGAGCCCTTAGTTTGTTGAGTGGTCCCTCAGATCACAGAGCAAGTCAGTTCTTTTGACTCTAAATCCACCCTATCTCTTAATACTGAGCACAGATCCCTCGACCCCTGCCAATCCTGTCTCATTCAGACTCTTAAATAAGAGTTTTTAACCTGGGGCATGTAAACTAGATAAACAGATGAAAGAAAGGAAGGAAGGAAGGAAGGAAAGAAGGAAGGGAAAGGGAGGGAGTGAGGAAGGAGAGAAAGAAAGAAGAAAAAGGAAGGAAGGAGGGTGGCTAGATTGGGAGATATAGATGACAGGTAGATGGATGAATGCATGAATGGATGGATGGATGGACAGATGGAGAGATGATAGATAGATAGATAGATAGATAGATAGAAAGGTAGATAGAAGGATTGATAGATAGACAAAGATTAAGATAGATGATAGAAAGGTAGACGGATGGATGGGTAAATGAATGGATCGATGGGGAGAGAGATAATAGATAAATAGCTAGAAAACTGTAGCAAATAATTCCATTAAGTAATTGCATTTACTTGAATTATGATTATTTAAAGTCATAATTATATAAAATATGGTCATTGGTTCCAACCCAAAGGAAACACTAGTATGAATTCTAATAATGTACCACTTCAAGGGATTCACTATTTAAACTAAATGGAACCTTGACCGGATCTTATTTTATGCATTTAAAAACATGGTTGTGAGAAAGGGCACATAGGATTCACCAGACACTGCCAAAGGGGTCCAGGACACAGAATAAAGTTAAGCATCTTTGCTCCAGATACCCTCTCTATCCTCATTCCTCAGTCAAATATTGACTTTCCATTTTTGGTTGGTTGGTCTAAGTCACACAGGTTCACATAGTTAGTAAGTACCTGAGGCTAAATTTGAACTCAAGTCCTCTAGGGCTTAGAACTTTATCCACTGTTCTACCTAACTGCCTCTATTAGTACAATTTGATCAGTGCATTCACAAGGAGACACAGAAGATTTTTTTTGCTTTTCTTTAGTTGGGGACTTCTGGAAACAATGCCTTGGTGCAAAGAAAAGGACATTCCTTATTTGTCATAGATAGGCAGGAGATATTTGGGGGCAGAATAGTGACTGCACGATCTTCCTAAGATCATCCCTTAAAAACCTTCAGTAATTCCTCATTACTCACATAATAAAGTAAAAAAAAAGAAATCACTTTCAAAGGAATCTGGCATGTAAAGCCTCTACAATATGACTGCAGGCTTATATTTTAACATAATTTTAAGATGTAGCTAGGTGGTATGGTGAATAGACCACTAGGCCTGAAGCCAGGAAGACCTGAATTTTAATCCTGACTCGCTTACTAGCTGTGTGACTCAGGCTAAAACATTTAAAGTCTCTGTGCCTCTGTTTCCTCTTCTGGAAAATAAGGCTATTAATAGCACTGGCCTCACAAAGTCGTGAGGATCAAACAAGGCAGAAAATTTAAGTCCTTTGCAAACTTTAGAACACCATATGAATGCCTGCTATCATTTTTTCTATTTGCTTTCACATATACTCCAGTCAAACTGACCTATTCTTCCTACTGCCCCATTCTTGTCTCTGCATTTGCACAAGCCCCATACCCAGACGCCCCTACTCCGCCTGTTCCTTTTCTTCACAGCCTAGCCTAGACTCTTCTCCATGGGCCTTCTCTGATCCCAGCTCCTACCAACTCCCACCCAAAGTGAAAACAGTGCCTCCCCTTTCAAGAGATATGGGCTAGATGACAGTACAAATAAGAAGACCAAAGATGATGGTGCTATACCCTACAGCTTCCACAAATACCACCTCATACCCTCTTGACCAGCCCAAAGTTCAGGATTAGAATCCAGTTACAGTGGGGTCCCAATGAACCTATCTCTCTATCCCTGGAGGAAATTCTACACCCTAAAAACATGGGACCTTCCCATACAACATGCATTTGAAATGGGTTGCCTTCCCCATTAGAATGTGGACTTAAGATTTCTCTGTTTCTATCTCTCTTTCTCTCTGTCTCTCCTCTCTGAGTCTCTGCCTCTGTCTCTTTGTCTCTATCTCTCTGCCTGTTTCTTTGTCTCTATATGTCTCTGTCTCTGTGTATGTATCTCTGTGTTTCTGTCTGTCTCTCTGTCTCTGTCTTTGCCTCTCTGTCTCTTTATCTCTCTGTGTCTCTGTCTCTTTCTCTGTCTTTCTGTCTCTGTCTCTCTGCCTCTGTGTACATGTGTGTCTCTCTCTTTCTCTCTGTCTCTGTTTCTCTGTGTGTGTCTTCCCACTTCCCCACCTCTCTCTCCTTCCTCAAGATCATTTCTGGAAACATCCCTTCAACCAACCAAAATAAGTCCCTTATACAGGTATGCAGTATCACTCTCCGCATTCTGTTCTCTCAGCCAGTAAGGAACCTCATCTTCCTCTGTATATGTAGCACACAGCACAGGCCTGTGACTCCCCCACCTTACCTGGATTAGAGGGGGTGCTACATACAGTTGAGATCGGAAGAAACAAAAAAGAGGGAGTCAGTAGAAGCAGATGGACAAGGAGACCTCTGAGAGGTTTACCTCCACCTTGTTAAAGATCGAAGAACCCTAGAAACTTGTCCTAATCTTGCCTGATAGATTGGCAGACCAGGTGAAAGAGGTATGGACCTTGGACCTGTGGGACACCACTAAGCTGGAGAAAGAGAGAGGAAAACAATGTACAGCCCTTCCCTTGAAGCATCGAATGAAGGCAGGACTTAGCAGAGAGAGAGGCTCTGTCAGAAGAACTGAGATTGAAGTGGGTCTTTGTGACTAGTGATTGTTCCTTCAAGGATGTCTACTTTCCATTTACTTCCTTTTTCTATAATTTTCTTCAGAGATAAGGTGAAGTGTAGACAATTGGCATCCTGAGGGTTGCCCCAAATACATTTCCCCAGATTTCCTGAGCCAAAAGAAAAAGCAAAAAATTCCTCACAAATATACCTGGGTCAAAGTATTCCTTTCAGTTGTGATCATTTCTGACACAGGTATTTCACAGAACAAGACCTATGTGTCCACTAGGGGGGCTGGGAGAGAATGGATGGAAATTAGTACAAGATCATTGAACCAGAGGCTCACCTATGATATCTTACTAGAAGGTACCTTCTGGAGGCTGAACTGGGAAGGGATCCAAATGGGGATGTCAATGATTGGAGCAGAAAGGGAATGATCCTGCTCTGGGCTGACATCCTGATGAATAGACCCAAAGTTCTACTGCCCCTGATCTGGAGTTTTCTTTCTCTCTTTCTTTCTCTCTTTCTTTCTTTCTTTTTCCTTCTTCCTTCCTTTCTTTCTTTCTTTCTTTCTTTTTCCTTCTTCCTTCCTTGCTTCCTTTCTTTCTTCTTTCTTTCTTTCTTTCTTTCTTTCTTTCTTTCTTTTTCCTTCTTCCTTCCTTCCTTCCTTGCTTCCTTTCTTCTTTCTTTCTTTCTTCTTTCCTTCCCTATTTCTCTCTTTCTTCCTTTCTTTCTTTCTTTCATTCTTTCTCTCTCCAGTTTCTTGATAATGTCTCTGGTATAAACTCCTTGAGAGCAGGAACTATCTATTTTTTGCCTTGCTTTGTGTCCTCAGCATGTGGGTTGGCACATAGTAGGTACTTAATAAACATGTAGTGACTGAATGACCATCTATCTATCCAAGGTCTTAGAATGGTGAGACTCAGAGAGAAAATAAAGACATAACAAAGCAACAAGGGATAGGTAAGAAGGCCCTGAGGAAGAGGATGGGAAAGTGACCTCAGAACAAGTCACTTTTTTGCAATTCAGTTTCTTCTTCCTAAAATGTGGGAGATGAACTAATTGTCTCAATGGTCTCATCCTTCTCTAATAGTCTATGTCCTAAGGTCCCTTCTGACTCTGACATTCTGTGTTCTTAGGTCCCTTCCAGGAAGAACTATGCTGGAGCCAACAGGTGAGGACTGGTTATTAAATTTTCATCATGAGAATTTACATGTCAGAAATCAGTAAACACTATGTTAAAAATGTAGATTATACATAAAAGTGTGTGGTATATACATTTCCCCCCAGAGAATCATTGGTTAAACATTTACCTACATACCTCTGTTTCTATTCTATGTTTCTACAATTATGTTGTTATATCTTTCAACATCAGGACACAATGAGGGGTGTAGGATTTGGTCACATGAACAGAGATTTTGAGTTAATGCTACCATTTCCCCACAAAGACTACAAGGAAAACAGGGTTTCTGCAATGTTTTCATAGATTCATAAGATCAACAATGTTAAGTGGAAATTTCCCAAAGTGCTTCCCTTTTCTTTTCAAACTCAGTTTTGAAAAACCTGGAAAGACTTACATGAACTGATACAAAGTGAGGTGAGCAGAACCAGGAGAACATTATACACAATAACAGCAACATTATGTGATGATCAGTTATAACTGACTTAGCTCTTCCCAGAATACAATGATCTAAGACAATTTAAAAAGGTTGATGATGGAAAATTCTATCCACAAACAGAGAAAGGACTGACAGCATCAGGTCAAAGCATACTGTTTTCACTTTAGTTTTTTTGTGGGGTTTTTTCCTTTTGTTCTGTTTCTTCTTTCACAACATGTCTAATATGGAAATATGTTTCACATGATTGCACATATATAAACTATATAAAATTACTTACTAACTCTGGAAGGAAGGAAGGGGAAGAGAAAATTTGAAACAATGTTTTATTTAAAGTGAATGTTAAAAATTGTCTTTACATGAATTGGAAAAAAATAAGATATTATTAAAAAAGAAATTCAGTTTTGAATGGGAGAAAAACCCAATTCAAACTGACATTCTTGTTTGTTTGTTTGTTTTTTGAGGGCAGTTGGGGTTAAGTAACTTGCCCAAGGCCACACGGCTGGTATTTATTTGTGTGTGTTAAGTGTCTGAGGCCGGATCCGAACTCAGGTCCTTCTGACTCCAGGGCCGACGCTTTACTCACTGCGCCACCTAGCCGCCCCAAAACTGACATTCTTGAATCAAAAACATTTTGGTAAAGCATTGCCTTCCAACTTCCTTCTGTCCTGACAGGTCTCCTCATGTTTAAATTAAGAAAGGGGGCGGGGGGAGTTTTGGCAAACTTTGAGTTCATTGCTTTCTTGTCTAAAGGTGAGAATTTCCTTTGAGGCGCTGGAAGCGCCTGGAAGACCAGCCAAATCCTAGAATTGGAAGGGACCTCAGAGATTCTCTATCCAGTCCACAAAGGAACTAGAATCAGCTCTAAAATGCACCTGACAAGAGATCGCCCAGCTTCTGTTTGCAGACCTCCAATGAGGAGGAGCTCACTACCTCCTGGGACAATTTATTATACTTCTGAATAGCTTTCAATTCCTAACATCAAGCTTAAATCTGCCTCTTTGGAACTGCCATTCAGCACTCTTCAATGGATCCCCTGGAGCCAAAGAGAAAACCCTAATCCCTCCTCCAGGTGACAGCACATCAAACACCTGAAGCTAAGGATCATTCCATTGATTCTGGGCATCACCTATAAAAGGGCAGCAAAGTGATGCCATAGTGCCTAGAGAACCAGCCCCAGAGAAAAGAAGATTGACCTTCATGAGTTCAAATCTAACCTCAGACACTTACTATATGGGTGACCCTGGGCAAGTCACTTAACCCTGTTTGCCTCAGTTTCCTCATCTGTAAAGAGAGATGGAAAAGGAAATGGCAAACCACTGTAGTAACTCTGCCAAGAAAACCCCAAATGGGGTCATGAAGTGTTGGGCACAAATGAAATGACTGAACAAAATATCACCTGTAAAGTGGGGCCATGTCCTAAGGGAGCTCTAAAGCTCTTTCTAGCTCTAATTCTTTGGGCTCCCACACCAGATCAAGACATCTGGCTTCCATCACAACTCTAGTCATGGAGAACTCTCTCAGCCCCCTCCCTTTACTCTTACCCAGCTAGGCCAACACATTATCTCATCTGATCTTTGACACAGCCCCCATGAGGTGAACAATTCACATATCATCATTACTAATTTATTATTTTTATGATGTAATGCTTTTATTAATAATAATAATAATAATGGCTGTCATTTAGTGTTGGACTTGAAGTCAGGAAGACCTGAGTTCAAATCCTGCCTCAGACATTTACTCTCAACCTCAGCTTCCTCATCTGTAAAATAGGGATGATAGTAATAACACTCATATCACAGGATTGTTTTGAGGACTAAATGAGATAACATATGGAAAGTGCCAAGGAGAATAATGCATTGGATTTCCACAATGAAAAGCTGGGGAGAGCAGACCGATTAAGAAATCGGTAAGCCATTGTGTGTTTGAACACCTCAGTCTGAAGCATCCACTGAAAGGAACAGAGCTTCTTATTTAACCTGAGTCTCAGTTTCCCCAGGTGCCAAATGGAGAGAATTCTACCTGTCGTACCCAATAGAACAATGCAGGCAAAGTGCTTTGAAAACCTTAACTTGCCATATACTGGCCCATACCTTCTAGCATTTATGTAGCATTTTAAGGCTTACAAGGTGTTTTACACAGGCTATCTCATTCGATACACAACCACTCTGGGAGGTAGATGCTGATATTATTCCCATTTTACAGATGGGGAAACTGAGACTGAGAGCAATTTAAGGGACTTACCAAGCGAGCAACTATCTGAGGAGGGATCAAGTCTGACACTCCAGATGTCAGTCATTGTTAATAATCCTCATTATTCTCATACTATCACATTAATAATAAAACTATTACATTATTAATAATGATACTTGTACTGCCTGTCTCATGGGGATTGTGGTGAAGATCAAATGCAATGATGTGTGGAAATGCTTTGTAAGTCTTACACCACAATAGAAATTTAAGTGATGGTGGCGATGATGATGTCTCCATTTTCTCATCTATAAATTGAAGGGGTTAGAAGGAAGCCCTCTGAGGTCCCTTCCAGCTCTGGAGCAAGGAGTCCTATGAACCCTATCATGATGATCAGCTATCAGAACTGAACAGTAATGGGACAGTTAGGTGGCATAGTGAATAGAGCACCAGCCCTGGAGTCAGGAGGATGTAAGTTCAAATCTGGCCTCTGACACTTAACACTTACTAGCCATGTGACCTTGGGCAAGTCACTTAACCCCAATTGCCCTGCCCTTCCCCCTCCAAAAAAAAGCAAAAATAAAAAAATAAAAATAAAAAAAAACAGAACTGAACAATAAGGAATGAAGTGTTGGAAGAGGTTGACTTGGGGTTCCATTACAAACCAGGCTCAATTTCCAGAGGTCCATAGGAATATCCTGTTGCTCAGTGACATATCCCAGGAATTCTATTGTTCTCTTATTAGACCTGTTGTGGGTTTTTTTTTCTAATTTGGAGACTAGAAATAAATCAGAGAAGTCCAGCTGTGGTGGCCATGATGACCTGGCTCCGAGAAGGATAGAAGGACACAAACAAGCATTTACTAAGGGCTTACTACAAGCCAGGCAATGTGATAAGTAGTAAATAGTTCAAATTTCACAGGAGGTTCATCTATAAACTAAGGTTTTTGAAGCATGTGTGGAAGAGGTAGAGGGTAAGGCCTGGTAACTAAGGATGAACACAGAAGAGCAGCACAATTCTGGAAGAACAAGAGTCAGTTAGTCAACAAGCATTTATTAAAAGCCAGCCTCCTGGTGTGTGTGTGTGTGTGTGTGTGTGTGTGTGTGTGTGTGTGTGTGTGTGTGTGTGGTTGGTAGATTTGAAGAGTATTAAAGCTTAGAAAAATAATGAATTCTCAAAACCACCAAAAGAGTGTTTGTTTGTTTGTTTAGCTACTTTGAAGGAAAGAAGAAGATCTGAAAGGGGGTGGGACTCTTGAAATGGATGAGATAGTAAAAGACAATGGAGAGAAGGCAGATTTCTTCAACTTTATTTTTCTTCTGTCTTCTTTGCCAAGAGGGATGATCTTTGGTCTGGGGAGGATAAAGCAAAAGCAATTAACAGGAATTGAAAGCCAAGATAAGTGAGGCACTAAGAAGGGAACTCAGGTGACCTCCAAAAGTCCAAGTCACCAGGCCCAGATGAACTATTCATGGGCACTGAAATTTCTGGCAGATAGGATTGCTAATGTGCCCTCAATGATTTCTGACATCATGAAGATATCAGTGAAGCATATGGTATGGTATGCTCATCCCTCAGGATATAACAGACTCTATTTTTCATCATACATGATGGCATCCATTCAGTTACACCTTTCTTTCATGTTCTGTATTGTGTTTGCTTGTTTGTTTTTTTTAATGGTAAGAATGGCCGGGTGGATAGGATTCATTTCCTCCGGTGCTATATCTACTCATTGGTCACTGGATGGGGATCTCAGATTTAGAGTACCAACAGTTTATAGACTATCTAAAAACTGTAGGATTTTTAGCCCCCTCTACTTCCTTTCCCACCTCACTACAGCCATAGCTAAGAGAATAGAAAGGACTTGGCCACCAGGACTGATGGCCATTTTATATTGCTGTTTCATGGATTTCCATGACTGCTGGTGATGTGCCTCTCCTCCCTTAACTAAGCTGGTCTTTAGAAAGTGAGCACAAGTCTATTGCAGGGGTGATATTCAAAGCCTTTTCTGCCAGAACTTGCCTTTCAAACCTTCAGAGCCTTTAAGAACTGAAAGTCTCCTCCACACCATGAGGATGCATCATGGTAGGACTGTATATATGTCTATGATTTTGTGATTCTCCAGAGCCTTGCTCTCCTTTTTTGAACTTCCTTGCTTCTGTGGAGAAAACCGCCATTCTTCAAGTCACCCAGATTCCACGCTTTGAGTAATATTCATTTCTTCAGTCTCCGCCATTCTTCAAGTCACCCAGATTCCACGCTTTGAGTAATATTCATTTCCTCAGTCTCCCTCAACTCTTATATTCAATCAGTTGCCCAATCTTGTCCATTTTACCTCCACAGTCTCTTGCATTCATTTCTGTCTTTCCACTCACATAATCACCCTCATCACCTCTCCCCTGAACTACTGTAATAGCCTCCTAAATGATCTGTATCCTAAATGATCTCCAGTCTTCTCTTTAATCCATCCTCCACAAAACTTCTCAGGCAATATACCTAAAACAAAGATGTTACCATGTCACTCCCCAGCTCAAAAAAGCCCCAATGGCTCCCTATTAGTATCTGGCATTAAATGGATAGTCTTTCCCTACCTAGTTCCAACACACCTTTCAGGCCTATTATACATGACTCCCATTTACTCACTCTTCAGTTGAATCAGAGTGGCCTTCTCGAGGTTCCCTATTCACAACGCTCCATCTTCCATCTCCATTCATAGTTTATCCCCTCATGCCTGGCATGCCTTCCTCACCTCTGCTTCTTATAATCCCTAGTTTCCTTCAAAGCTAAACCCAAGTGCTATCCTCCAGGTAAGGTCCTATATCCCTCCAAATGTAAGAGCTCCTCTTTTCCCAATTAACCTGGATCTATTTTTATTTGTTTGTTTGTCAGTTTTTTAGAAGCAAGGCAATTGGGGTTAAGTGACTTGCTCAAGGTCCCAAAGCTAGTAAGTGTCAAGTTTCTGTGGCCTGATTTGAACTCAGGTCCTCCTGACTCTAGGGCCAGTGCTCTATTCACTTCACCACTTAGCTGCCCCCTAGATCTATTTTATAAGTACATTTTTATTTTCATGTCATCTCCCTCTAAGCTCCCTAAGGGCAGCTTTTTATCTCAGGATCCACAGTTCATAGTATAGAACCTGCCATATATCCATTGATTGATTAAATAATAGTAAGTTCTTTGAAAAAGTTGAGGGGCAGGACACAGACTGGTCACTCTGCAAGATCCCTGATGGTGCTAAAGTCTGTGATTTCAATAAAATGATTTTAATTGAACTGGATTGATTTGAACCATTTCAATTTCATATAGAGAAGGAATATTTCTATAACTGTAGTTTTACATGTTGGCCACTAGAGGACACAGTCCACTGTAGAACTGGGAAGGAATTCAATCATAGAAATTAGTATCACAGAATTTAAAGGTAGGGAATGGACCAGTGTCCCCAACTCAGGAAGTATGGTGACTGTGGTTCAGGCACTTGGGGTCATAGGATTTTAGAGCCAGGAAGGACTTTAGAAACTATCTAAAGCAATTTCCTCTTTTTACAGAAACAGAAACTGAGACCCAAAGTGGGAAAGTGGCAACTTTCCTTAAGTTAGATAGTAAGCAGCAGAGCTGGTCTTCGAACCCAGGTCCCCTGATTCCATCATTCTCTGTTTCTCCAATGTCCTAGCTCCAGGAAGAAGCATTATCTTCCCACAGATGTTAGCATCCTGCCGGGCTCTAGTCAGTTATTAGGAAGGCTTCATTTTGGTCATGGATGACCCAAATGGCCTCTGAGGTTTCTTCCAGCTATGAAATTTTGTGATTCTGAGATTCAGTGGGTCATGAAGCAAAGTTGAAGATTCTTTCACCTCAAAACTTTAAATTGGTGGTCCAAGTTTGGGCCTGAATAAGAGGTGAAAAGATGTCCTTCCCTCCTTTCTTTGCAGAGGTGGGGAACCATGGGTATGGAACATTGTATATGTTGTCTAACTGAGCTGCCTTTTCCCCTCTTTCTTATTCTTTGTTACAAAAGAGGGAGAGAAATATATGAAGATGAAAGATATGTAAAAGCAAAAGATATCCATAAAAATTTAACCCCCCCCAAAATTTAAATGGGTAGTTCTCTAAAAGAAAGGGAGCTACTGACCTGCCCTGACCCAACCCCAACAGCAGGATAGGGCTCCTGAGTGGTGAGTAGGAATCACACTAAGCTATTCTTTTATGCTTTTTTTAATCCCACTGGTCAGGTTTTGTTTGTTTTTAATCATGGATGTGGAATGACCTTTGGAAATCCTTCTGGTCCAGACACTTGCCTTTATAATCAGAGACTTTACAAGAAAGGAGATAATGGGAAACCATTCCAAATTCATTGAGTTGGACTGAAGCTCTAACAGGAGAAATAAACTTTTAGAAAATGACCCCTGCTAGAAAAATAGATAGCCATTGAAAGTTCTTGAGTGAGAGTGACACAATAGAAGTGGTGATGGATGGAGAAGAGGCTGGAGGCAGGGAGGTCCATTTGGAGGCTATTAAGGAAAGAGTATGAGGGTCTGAATTAGAAGAAAAACAAGAAGAAATAGAGAGAAAGGAGCGAATCTGAGAGTTGCTATTCAGTTCAATTTAGCATTACTAAGTACCATTGGAAAGACTGAAGTACAGTTGGGGAAACAACCTTATAGGACTGTATAATCCCTACTTTTAAAGCCTTCCCGCTTCCTTACCGCTCAGCTGTTATTATTGTTATATGCCTTCTTTGTAGAAAAAAGCAAGGAAGGCAGGAAGGAAGGGAAGAAGGAAGGAAAGGAAGTTTCGATTGTTTTGTGATTTGCTGTTCTTTCTATTTGGTTTATTGTTACTGTTATGTAATGTTGTTTTCCTGGCTCTGCTTACTTCACTTTGCATCAGTTTATGTAAATCTTTCTATGTTTCCCTATATTCATCATGCTTACCATTTATCGTATATAGCACAGTAATATTCCATGACATTTTGTACACCACAGTAAATTAGCATCTGCTTTGTTTCCAATTCTTTGCTACCACAAAAAAAGTGCTGCTACAAATATTTTGTTGCATATAGGGGCCTTCTTTTTGCTGTTTACCTCCTTGGGGCGCATGCTTAGTGGCAGACTCTCTGGGTCAAAGGCTGGGGACATTTTAGTCATTTTATTTGCACAATTCCAAATTGCTTGCTGGATCATCTCCTTAACAGTAATAAGAATTGACATATACAGAGCCTTAAAGTTTACAAACTACTTTGGGCCTCTCCATAGCCCTGTGAGACAGGTATATTATAGGCATGATTATTACCATTATATGATGAGAATACTGAGGCTCATAGAGGGTATGTGATTTACTCATGGTCACATAGCTAATATATAATTGAGATAGGATTCAGACTTAGGCTTTCTTGACTACAATTTGAGGATTCTGCCCAGCATCATGATTTCTCCTACCCTTTTAACATAAATATATTCCCCTAAGATTCTGTCCCTGACCCTTATCTGTCATCTTTCTACACCAAGTTCTCCCTTGGCAATTTAATCTGCTTCCATGATCTCAACTACCCCCTCTATCCAGATGACTCCCAGATTTATGTATCTAGTCCTCCTCCCTCTCCAGAGTTCCAGACTCACACTTCTGCCTGCCCAATGTCTATCTCAAACTCTATATTCTATGGGTACCTCAAACCCAACATATCTCAAATAAAACTCATAATGAAAACCCTTTCAATTGACTTTTGAAGCTTACAAAGCACTTTTTTTACAATTACAACTTTATGAGGAGCTAGGTTGATCCATCTTTTCCAGGTCTAACAACAAGTTAGAGGAACCCAAGCCCTGGTCTGGCCCTACCTGTGCCCCAAGATGTAGACCATCTCCCATAATAATCTGTTGAAGATCAGAAAAAAAAAACAGACTTGAAACTACAAGGGCTCTTTTTAAAAGAGCTCTTTTATAAAAGACTGCACTTCTGTTCCATTGCAGGGGTATCCCCAAACTGATACTCAGTGCTATTGGCTTTGTGACTTTTCACAGCTTACTTAATCTCTGAGCTGGGAGTCTCTGTTTCTTCTGATACACACACACACACACACACACACACACACACACACACACACACACCCCTCTGTCTTTATCCAATTGTTTCTCTTAGGGGTCCTTGTGTATTTGTAACTCATCATACAAATGTGGTGGCCCTCCTAGCACTCTTGGTCCTTGCCTTTTCAGGTTATCTAGTGGAAAGAAGACTGCATTTGAATTCAGAGGATCTGGGTTCATATCCTGCCTGACACTTCTGGAAAATAAAGTGGAGTAGGGGAAACCAGATGACCCGCATAGTGCTTTCCAACTCTAAAGCTGTAATTATAAGATTATTATTCCATTTTCCATATGATCTACACTTATAGCTCTATTCCAATTTCTAATCTTAACATGAAGGTGACCATGGGCTCTCCAAGGCTGTTAGCAGACCACGGTCCCTGGCAGTTTCTACCAAAATGGAAAGGTTTTGAGTAGAGACCCAGTGATCGACGGTATGCCCACTGTCCCTGACCCAACCCGGGTAACTTTAGAAAGGTGACCCATCATTGGCCTGCAAGGGGATGAATTGTTCAATTGAAATGACCCCTGATAACCTTCTCCAACTTGCAGGAAGATTGTGGTCTTCAACAATTGGAGGAGGGCTCCCTGCAAGGATGAAATCTTAGAGTTTTGATGTAGTGAAGAAACATGAAAGATGAGGAAACAGAGGCTCAGAAATGTTAAATGACGTGCAAAATCACAAAATCACATAGCCAGTAAGTAGAAGATCCAGGACTCTCTGACTCCCCTTTCAGAGGCCTTTCCACCACCCCAAAGTTTAGTCATCTTCAGCTCTTCCTGTCCCTCACAGCTCACATCTCATCAGTTGGTATACCTGTTTCTGAAATATCCTCCCATCCTTCCCCTTACTGCAACTTCCAATGCCACCACCAGGCCAGGCCTAGTCATTCTCTCTGACCTGGACCAGACGAATGTCCCTTTCTCCAGCTTCACCCCTTCCAATCTGTCCTTCACACCAATGCTGGGGAAATCTTTTCATTGGTAGAAAACCCTTAACATTTGTCAAATTCAAATTCGAACTCCACTCCTCTACTCAAAAACCTTCAGTGCCTTGCCCATTAACTAGCTCCCATGACATCTGAACCCCCTCTCTTGGTCCTCCATAGTCTGGCCCCCAAGCATGTCTCCAGATTTGTCTATTGCTACCTCCTTCCACTGCCCTCAGGTCCAGCCCACTTGTTGCTAGGCCCATCCTGTGCTTGCCAGCATTCAGGCTTCCTTCTAGATATTAGCTTTCATGCTTTCTTCTTTGTCCCCTATTGCCAAGATCCTTGTTCATCTATTATACTTCTTCCCCTTCATTCTAGGAGCAGGAAAAAGAGAAGGTGAAATGTTCAACTGGATGATGACCAGGATTGCCCATCAATGCTTAAAATGCTCTTTTAGTCCCAATATTAAACAAATGAAATTCTAGGCAGTCCTCAAGGCCCAGTTCAAATGAAGCCAACTCCTAGAAACCCTCCCTAGTACCCTCAGACAGATGTGATCATTTCTAGCACTTTGGACCTCTCCAGTGATAACACACTTAGATTTCTTTGTATTCTGGTTGTGTGTGCACATGTGTGTGTGTGTGATAGGTCCTGTTGTGCACATATGCACACATACATACATACACACACACACACACACTCACACATGTGTAAGCTGTGGCATAGTAGAGAAAATAATTTGCACTAAAGAGACCAGAGACCTGATTTGTCTCTCAGCTCTTCTGCTCATTAACTGTATGGCCTTAAACAAATAGCTCCCTGAAAGGACTAGATTCCTTAGAAGCAAGATGAAACCTCTGCACAGGATCATTATGGGGAAAGAGCTTTGCAAACCAACCTGGAAGTACCAGAGAAATGTGAGTTACTGATAGCTGTGATAGCTCCATTTTCTCTGTATTAATCTTGGATCTACTTAAATGCTTACAGGTTATCTCCCCCACATTAGAATATATGCTTATTGAGAACTGCGTCTGTTTTTACCTGTTTTCTTTGTATCCTCAGCATCTAATGCATAATTCCTGACACATGTCGAGGCTTAATAAATGTTTGCTTGACTAATTATCTCTATCATTTCCAAGTATATAGTAGGTGCTCAACAAATGTCTTCGGGAATGAATTGAATTGGGCAGTAGAATTTAAGACTACAAGGAACATTGGAGATTATCTTGTGTGGATGCCTCATGTTACAGATGAAGAAATTGAGACCCCAAGATGGAAGGTGACTCACCTGTGGTCACAAAGGTAGTAAGAGCAAAGCTGGATTCAAATCCCCATCTCCTAGCTCCAAATCCCCTCTTCTTCCCAGAATACCATCCTCCTTCTTTAAATTAATTGAACTGAATTCAATACACTGATTGACTTAATTGAACTGATGCGTCTCATCTGATTTTCTAACCTTCCAATCACAGCCTAACTCAGTACGGGGGGAGTTGTGTGACCATGGAAAAGGAATTTCCTGTCTCTATACCTTAGCATTCTCACCTACATCCCCTACAAGAAATGGAGAGGCAAGTGTAAGAAGGGTGATCAGAGGAGCTCCGTGGGGCCCCTCCACGAGAGCTGAGCAGGCTGTGTGGGGAGGGACACATGCTCTGGCCCCTTGCTGAACTCCCAATGGCTCCTGACTGGTGCTTGCCAGGGGGCTGTGCCAAAGAAAATTGCCATATCATCCCTGGGACATAAGGGAAATACTTTGCAAACCTTAAAGTGCTAAAGAAATGGGACTTGTTTAATTATCTGTGATTACTTCAAGGAGCCATTGTAATAGGCCCACCCAGTCCATGCAGACTTTTTCCTAGCTCACAGGAATCTGGAAGAGCTTCCTTCCAGACACTGAGCTTTCTTTCTTTCTTCTTGCCTTCTCCCCCCCCCCTTCCATCATCCTTGTTCATCTGCCACATTTCCTCCCCTTCACTGTAGGAGTAGGAAAAGGAAGGTAAAACTTTAGCTAGGATGGTGGTCAGGATTCCCTGTTCCTAACTCTAGTTTCTTCACCAATACCAGAATATAGGACAAAGACAAGACTAAACATTGATACTTCCCACTCCAAAGCTATGCATTTTCTGTCTTTCTTACTGACTTATCTAAGCCTAGTTCCTCCTCAAGGATTTCTCCAAGTCTTTTAAAAGGTGTTGGGTTCTCTTTCTCAACCAAGTCCCCTTCTCTAAGAGTCCGGTAGTTGACACAGTGCATAGAGCACTGGGTCTGAAGTTAGGAAGACCTGACTTCAAATCTAGCACTTATTAGGTGTGTGGCCCTGGGTAAATCACTTTACCGCTGTCCGCCTCAGTTTCCCCAACTGTGAAAATAAGATCATAATAGCACCTGCTTCACAGGGTTGTTGTGAGGATCAAATAAGGTTTATCTGTCAAGCACTTAGCTCAGTGTCTAATACATGATAGGTACTTAATAAATGCTTGCTCCCTTCCCCTCTTCCAAGGAAAGTGTCTTGTGTGACCATCGTTCTTCATCTTTCATTTTCCAAGAGGACCAATGACGTCACAGGGTCGTGTCTTGACTTGGATATAAGGGAGGCAGAGTTGCATAGTCATCAACCTCACTCTCTCTTTCAGAATCATCAAAGTCCAGTGGCAAGACCAAAGTCAAGCTGACTGACAATAGCCAGGAATGCAATGGATGACCTTGGGATCTTCAATGTGTGACCAAGCTCAGAAGACACCATGGTGCAGAAAAAAGAGAATCTTCTTTTTTCTGCTTTTTGGAGGGGGAAAGGCAGGGCAATTGGGGTTAAATGACTTGCCCAAGATCACATAGCTAGTAAGTGTTAAGTGTCAGAGACTGGATTTGAACTCAGGTCCTCTTAACTCCAGGGCCGGTACTCTATTTACTGCACTACCTCACCACCCCGAGAATCATCTCTAGCTAGAAAACATAGCACCTAGCAGTTTATGGAATATCAACTCCCATCTATTCTCTCCTCACATCAGGAAGAAAGGCAGGGTAGGGACTTTTGTTATTTTTTTTTTTTAATTTTTTTTTTTTTAAAAGCAATTGGGGTTAAGTAACTTGCTCAAGGTTACACGGCTAGTCATTATTTATGCGTGGGTGCTCATTTTTTCTGAGGCCGGATCTGATCTCGGGTCATCCAAACTCCGAGGCCGGCAATCTTACTCACTGCGCCACCTAGCCGCCCCTTTAGGGCAATTGGGGTTAAGTAACTTGCCCAAGGTTACACGGCTAGGTTTTTGTTTGTGCGGATTAGGTGTCGGAGGCCGGCTCCGAACTCAGGTCCTTCTGATTCCAGGGCCGGCACTCTATTCACTGCGCCACCTAGCCGCCCCGGGACTTTTGTTATTGATGGAGAAACTGAGGCCCAGAGAAATGAAGAATGCCTACAGTCACACAGTGGTAAGTAGTAAAGCCAAAACTGTAACAATTAAATCTGGTTCAGTAAACATCCCTGTTTTGTGAATGAAGAAATGAAAACCTAGACAGGGGAGGGGGTGACTCATCTAGATATTGGTGAAGCTAGGACTCGAACCTAGTTCTTTTAACACCAGGTCCAGAGCTCTTTCTATGAAACCATGATTCCATTTTATAGCATGGTCAGCTTATTTTATGCATTTAGAAACATGATTCTCAGACAAAGCCAAGATGGTGGGGGATTTGCCTGAGTTCTCCCAAATTCCCCTCCAAACAATTTTAAATAACACCTCAAAAAGAAATCTGGAGTGGAAGAACCCACAAAAGGATGGGGTAAAACAATTTTCCAACCCAAGATAATGTATAAGGACTGCAGGAAAGGTCTGTCTCACTTGGGTAAAAAGAGTATCTGGGCAAGCCAGCAGGAGGCCCCTGGCCCCAGCACAGGTCAGCAATAGAGACCCTGAAACAGTGGTTTAGTTGTGAGGTCTCCAACCACTGGTGCAGCAGGCAAGTGGTCAGGCCCAGAGACCCTTGCAAAGTAGGCCAATGTCCAGACCCCTGGTCCCTCTACACAAGAAACTTGGTACAGTACCCCAGGAGAAGAATTCAACTTTAAAAGTCATAAAATAGACTGGAAATGAACAAAACAAAAACAAAACCCTGATCACAGAAAACTACTATGGTAATAGGGAAAATCAAAACACAAACTGAGAAGAGGACAATGTCAGAATGCTTACATGTGAAGCCTCAAGGACAAATGAGAATGTGGTTTTGGGCCCAAAAGGAACTCCTGGAAGAAGTAAAAAAAAGAATTTTAAAACTCAAATAAGAGAGGGAGAAGAAAAACTGGGGAAAGAAGTGAGAATAATGCAAGAGAATCATGAAAAAAAGAGCCAACAGCTTAATAAAGGAAGCACAAAAATGGGAAAATATGTACAAAAATTCACTGAAGAAAACAGCTCCTTAAAATGTAGCATTGGTCAGTTAGAAAAGGAGATACAAAAGCTAAGCAAAGAAAATAATTCCTTAAAAATTAGAATTGAGTAAGTGAAAAATAATGACTCCATGAGACATAAAGAATCAATCAATGAAAATCAAAAGAATGAAAAAATTGAAGAAAAGGTGAAAACAACTGGAAAAACAACTGACCTGAAAAACAGCTCCAGGAGAGATGATTTAAGAATTATTGGACTACCTGAAAGCCATGATCAAAAAGAAAAACTTGAATAGCATCTTTCTAGGAATTATCAAGGAAAATTGCCCTGATATCCTAGAACCGAAGGGTAAAATAGTAATTGAAGGAATACATCAATCACTTCCTGAAAGAGATCCCAAAATTAAAACTCCCAGGAATATTATAGCTAAATTCCAGAACTCTCAGGTCAAGGAGAAAATACTACAAGCATCCAGAAAGAAAGAAATCAAATATTGAGGATCCATTGTCAGGATTACACAGCTTTTTTAGCAGCTTCTATATTAAAAGGTTGGGGGGCTTGGAATATGAAATTTGAGAAAGAAAAGGAACTTAAAATTACAACCAAGAAGCACCTATCCAGAAAAATTGTTCATAATCCTTGGGAGGGGAGGGGAAATGAACATTTAGTGAAATAGGTAACTTTCAAACATTTCCTCAAGAAAAGATCAGAACTAAACAGAAAATTTGATTTTTAAATACACGACTCAAGAAGCATTAAAAAAAAAAGTAAACAGGAAAGAGAAAACTCAAGTTATTCCAAAAGGTTAAATTGTTTACATCCCTACATAGGAAGATGATACTTCTAATTGTAACTCTTAAGAATTGTATCACTATTAAATTAGTTAGGAGTATACATATAGAATGAAGATATAAGTTGACTTCAGTGTGATGACACAAAAAAATTAAGAGGTAAGAAAGGACTGCACTGGGAGAAGAGTGATGGGATACATTATCTCACATAAAGAAATGCAAAAGACCTATTATAATTGATGGAAAGAAGAAAGGGAGGTGATCATTGCTTGAACCTTACTCTTGTAGGATTTGGTTCAAAGAGAAAATAACATACACTCAGTAGAGTATAGAAATAGGGAAGCAGGAGAGGAGTAAGAAAAAGGGAGGAGCTGATAGAAGGGAGGGCATATTGAGGGAGGAGGTAGTCAGAAGCAAAACACTGGTGAAGAGGAACAGGATGGAGAGAGAGAGAGACAGAGACAGAGAGAGGAAGAGAGACAGAGACAGAGACAGAGAGAGAGAGAGGGAGAGACAGAGAGACAGAGACAGAGAGAGAGAGAGACAGAGAGAGAGAATAACTGGGGAAAACAGGAAACAAGGAAATACACAATTAGTAATCATAATTCTGAATGTGAATGGGATGAACTCACCCATAAAATGGAAGCAAATAGCAAAGTAGATTAAAAACCAGAAAACTACAATATTTTGTTTACAAGAAAGCAGAGAGACATGTAAAGTAAAGGTAAAGGTTGGAGCAGAATATATCATGCTTCAGCTGAAGGGGGGAGAAATGGGTAGCATTCACAATCTCAGACAATGCAAAAGCAAAAATAGATCCAATTAAAAGAGATAAGCTGGGAAAGTACATCTTGCTTAAAAAAAAAAAAAGGTACCATAGACAATGAAGTAATGTCAATACTAAATATGTAAGCCCCAAATGGTACAGCATCTAAATTTCTAAAGGAGAAGTTAAATGAGTTACAGGAAGAAATAGACAATAAAGCTATACCATTGGGGGCCCTCAGCTTTCCCCTCTCAGAACTAGATACATCTAACTATATAATAAACAAGAAAGAAGTTAAGGAGGAAAATAAAATTTTAGATGTTAGGTATGATAGACCTCTGGGAAAAAAAAAACTGAATGAGTATAAAAGGAATATACCTTATTCTCAGAGTACATGACACCTAAACAAAAATTGACCATGTATTAGGACATAAAAACATTACAATCAAATGCAGAAAGGCAGAAATACTAAATTTATCCTTTTCAGATAACGCTACAATAAAAATTACACTTAATAAAGGGCCATGCAAAGATAGATTAAAACTTCATTGGAAACTAAATAATTTAATCCTAAAGGATGAGTGGGTCAAAGAACAAATCACGGAAACAATAATTTCATCAAAGAGAATGACAACAATGAGACAACATATCAAAATTTATGGGATGCAGCCAAAACAGTAGTTAGGGGAAATTTTATATCTCTAAATGTTTACATCAATAAAATAGAGAAAGAGCAGATCAATGAATTGGGCATGCAACATAAAAAAAAAAAAAACTAGAAAAAGAACTAATTAAAAATCTCCAATTAAACACCAATTTAGAAATCCTGCAAATCAAGGGAGAGATTAATAAAACTGAAAGTAAGAAAAGTATTGAACTAATAAATAAAACTAAGAGTTGGTTTTATGGGGGTGAGGAACAATAAAATAGATAAACCATTCATTAATTTGACTTAAAAAAGAAAACCAAATTAACATCATCGAAATGAAAGGGTAAATTTACCACCATGAAGAAGAAATTAAAGCAATAATTAGGAGCTATTTTTGCCCAATCATATGCCAATAACTCTGACAATCTAAGTGAAATGGATGAATATCTACAAAAATATAAATTGCCCAGATTAACAGAAGAGGAAATCAAATACTTAAATAACCCACCTTAGAAAAAGACATTAAACAAGTCATGGATGAACTCCCTAAGAAAAAATCCCCAAGGAATTGAAATGTGGAAATGAAAAGATGTAATCAAGGGGTGGGGTTTAGTAAACCCTGAAATATTAACCAATAGGATTCAAGGCATGAAATTTGAATCTGGATAAATTATAAAGGATTGTGTAACTAGCTTAACTTTGTACTTGCGCCTTTCATAAGGGTTTGTAAAAGGCCAGGTCAGCCATCTAAAATAATGTGAAATAAAAATCTTTTTTTTTTTTCTTAAAAAAAAAATCCCCAATACCAGATGGATTCGCTAGTGAATTATACCAAATGCTTAAAGAACAATTAATTCCAGTACTATATAAAATATTTGGGAAAATAGTCAAAGGAGAAATCCTACCAAATTCCTTTTATAGCACAAATATGGTACTGATACCTAAACTAGGAAGAACCAAAACAGAGAAAGAAAACTATAGACCAATTTCCCTAATGAATATTGATGCAAAAATTTAAACAAAATATCAGCAAGGGGATTACAGCAATATGTTACAAGGATCATACACTATGACCAGGTGGGAATTATACTAAAAATGCAGGGCTAGCTCAATATTAGGAAAACTATCAGTATAATTGACCATATAAATAACAAAACCAATAGAAATCATATGATTGTCTCAATAGCCACAGAAAAAATACTTTTGACAAAATACAGCACCCATTCCCATTTAAAAAAAAAACACTACAGAGCATAGGAATAGAGTTATCCTTAAAATGATAAGCAATATCTATCTAAAACCATCAGCAAGCATTATCTGTAATGGGAATAAACTAAAAAAAAAAAAAAACTTCCTAATAAGATCAGGGTGTGGGGCAGCTAGGTGGCACAGTGAATAGAGCACTGGCCCTGGAGTCAGGAGGACCTGAGTTCAAATCTGGCCTCAGACACTTAAAACTTGCTAGCTGTGTGGCTTTGGATTAGTCACTTAACCCCAATTGCCCTGCATTCCCCCTCCAAAAAGAAAAAAAAAAGATCAGGGTGAAGCAAGGAAGCCCATCATCACCACTATTATCCAAAATTGTACTAGAAATGTTAATTTTAGCAATAAGAGAAGAAAAAGAAATTGAATAAATTAGAATAGGCAATGCAGAAACAAAACTATCACTCTTTGCAGATATGATGGTATACTTAGAGAATCCTAGAGAATCAAGTAAATAATTAGTGAAATAATCTTTAGCAAAGTTGCAGCAACTAAAATAAAGCCACATCAATTATCAACATTTCTATATATTACCAACAAAGTCCAGCAATAAGAGATAGAAAGGGAAATCCTTTTTTAAATAACTGTAGACAATATAAAGTACTTGGGAGTCTACCTGCCAAGACAAACCCAGGAACTATATGAACAAAATTATAAAACACTTTTCACACAAAGTCAGACCTAAACTAAAAAAGTATTATTTGCTCATGAGTAGGTCAAGTCAATATAATAAAGATGACAATTCCACCTAAATTCATTCAGTGCCATACCAAACTACCAAAAACTTCTTTTGTAGATTTAGAAAAAATCTTAACAAAATTCATCTGGAAGAACCAAAGGTTAAGGGTATCAAGAGAATTAGTGGGAAAAAAAACATGAAATAAGGTAGTCTAGCCATACCAGATCTCAAACTGTATAGAAGAGGGATGAAGGTCCTCAGACTCTGCATCCTGAACACACTCCTTTCTTACTTCTGTGTTCATCCCTTCCAAGTTCTTCCTTTTGTCCTCTACTACAGAAAACCCTATTTGTAGGAGGAAGTGGTGATGAAGTCATTTTCTGAGTTGGGTTTGGAGACCAACATAGTAGAGAACAGGAGCCTCATCCCTACCCTGTGACCACAATCCTCTGTAAATAAATGACATGGTTTTAAAAAAAAAAACCCAACAACTGTATTATAAAGCAGTAATCATCAAAAATACCTGGTACTGACTAAAAATAGAATGGTGGATCAGGGGAAGAGATTATGTACACAACTAAGTAGTAAATGGCCGTGGTAATCTAGTATTTTATAAACCCAAAGATCTAAGCTTTTGGGACAAGAACCCACTATTTGACAAAAAAAATAAAACAGATGGGAAAACTGGAAAATAGTATGGCATAAACTAGGTATAGGCCAACACCTTATACTGCGTACCAAGATAAGGTCAAAATGGGTACATGATTTAGGCATAAAAGGTAATACTATAACCAAATTAAGAGAACAAGAAATAGTTTACCTGTCAGATCTATGGAGAATGGAAGAATTCATGACTAAACGAGTGGAGAGTATTATTAGATATAAAATGGACAATTTTGATGATATTAAAATAAAAAGGTTTTGTGTAAACAAAACCGATGCAACTAAGATTAGAAGGAAAGCAGAAAGATGGGAAATAATTTTTATAGCAAGTATCTCCGATAAAGGCCTCATTTCTCAAATACGTAGAGAAGTGATTCAAACTTATAAGAATACAAGTCATTGGGGGTGGCTAGGTGGTGCAGTGAATAGAGCATTGGCCCTAGAGTCAGAAGGACCTGAGTTCGGATCCAGCCTCAGACACTTAACGCACACACAAACAAAAACCTAGCCATGTGACCTTGGGCAAGTTATTTAACCTCAATTGCCCTCCAAAAAGCAAAAAAAAAAAAGAATACAAGTCATTTCCCAATTGATAAATAGTCAAAGGATATAAGCAAGCTATTCTCAGACAAAGAAATCAGAGCTATCTATAGTCATATAAAAATGCTCTATTGATTGGAGAAATCCATGTTAAAACAACTCTGAAGTACCACCTTACACTTATCAGATTGGCTAGTATGACAGAAAATGAAAATAAAAAATGTGAAGGGATGTGGGAAAATTGGGACACTTATGCACTGTTGGTAGAGTTGTGAATTGATCCAACCATTCTGAAAAGCAATTTAGAACTATGCCCAAAGAGTAATCAAATTGTGCATAGCCTTTGACCCAACAATACCACTACTAGGTTTATAGCCCAAAAAGGTTTTCTTAAAGGAAAGAGAGAAAGGTCTATTTGTACAAAAAATGTTTATAGCAGCTCTTCTTGTAGGGGCAAAAAATTGAAAATTGAAGGGATGTCCATCAATTGGGGAATGGCTGGATAAGTTGTTCTATGTGATTGTAATGGAATATTACTGTGCTATAAGAAATGATGAGCGGGCATATTTCAAAAAAGCCTGGAAAGACATAGATGAACTGATGCAAAGTGAAGTGAGCAGAACCAAGAGAACATGTGCACAACAGCAGCAAGACTTACCATGATCAATTGTGAATAACTTAAGTACTCTGAGTAATACAATGATCCAAGACAATTCCAAAGGATTGATGATGACAAATGCTAACCACACCCAAAGAAAGAACTAATGGAGTCTAAATGTAGATCAAAGCAACCTATTTTTCACTTTTTTGTATTTTTTCCATGCTTTTTTCCTTTGGGTCTATGTCTTCTTTTAAAACATGTCTAATATGGTAATATGTTTTGCATGATCGAACATGTATAACCTATATCAAATTGCCTACTTTCTCAGGGAGGGGGGGAGGTGAGGGAAAAGAGAGAAAATTTACAACTCAAAAAAATATTTTAAATGAATGTTAAAAAATTATCTTCACATGTAATTGGAGAAAAAAATAAAATATTATTTAAAAGAAAAATACAATTCTGAGAAGTCCCCAAGTGTCACCAGATATGGTCAAAGAAGGACTGAGTCCCTGCTCTAGTCCAGCCCCTACCTGAATAAGAGCATCCCCTTCAACATCCTAACAAGCTTCTATTCTGCCTCTACTTGAAGATCTCTAGTAAGGAAGGCAACAAGCATTTATGGAGCACTTACTATATACCAGCCACTGTGCTAAGCACCAGAGATACAAATACAAGGAAAGGGACAGTTTCTGACCTCAAGGAGCTTATATTAAAAGGAGAGAAGACAACACATAAAAGAGGCTGAAAGGGAAGGAGGGGATAGATAGGAAGCTAGGGTGTTGGGGTAGACGGGGACAAAGTCTGGAGAATCATAAGATCATCCAGGAGGGAAATGAAGCATGAAACACGGCATCCAGGAGGGAAATGAAGCATGAAACACGGCCAACCTTGACCCATTCCCCAAATGGAGGCCCTGATAAGAGACTCACCAATGGGAGAAGAGGACCTTTATGGTAGAAGGATGTTCCAGGGTGAGAAGTCACTAAGCACTGAGGGAACCTGCTACCTCCGAAGGGAGCCCATTCCACTTTGAGATAGCTCTATGTGTTGGGAGCATTTTCCTCACCCGAAGCTTAAAGTTGCCTCTCTGTGATTTCCACTCCTTTCTCCTAGTTCTGCTCTCTGAAATTAAGCAGGCCAGGTCTAATTACCCTCTTCCCCATGAGAGACCTTCAAATCTTTCACAAGAGTGATCATGGACCCTCTAAGTCTTCTCTTCTCCAGACTAAACAGCCCTAGCTCTCACAACTAACCCTTCTATGGCATGATCATGAAGCCCTTTACCACCATTGTCAACCTCCCCTGGGTGCTCCCCAATTTATCAGTATCTTCCCTCCAATGTGGCACCTAGAACTCAGCATAATATTTCAGATGTGGTCTAAACCATCATTCTCCTTGTTCTGAATATTTTTTTTCTTGGAAAGGCATAGAGGAGAGGAATCTAGGCCTGAAATTTCACTGAGGTAAGGAACTTCCAGAGAGAAAATTCCCTCTACCAAAGCAAATTGGCAACTATTCTACAATGTGTAGTCTTAGAGAGTTCCTAGTACAATGTAAGGTTTATCCAGGGTAACATGACCAGCATATATCAGAAGCTAGACCTGAACCCCAGCCATTCTGACTTCAAGGGAGTTTCTCTAGTCTCTATGCATGTTCTTTTTCCATTGTGGCCCTCTTAATGCAGCTGAAGATTGCATTATCTTTTTTAGCTGCCATATCACAATGTCAATTCGTATTATTTGCAATTTGCTAAAACCCATAGATCTTTTTCAGGCAACCTACTATCTAGCCATCTCTCTCTCTCTCTCTCTTTCTCTCTCTCTCTCTCTACACACACACACACACACACACACACACACACACACACACACACACATATGTATATGTATATGTGTAGATAGATATAGATATACACACATATATATGTATATGTGTAGATAGATATAGATATATACATATATACTCACATGTGTTTATGTATACACAAATTCACATATGTACATAGTATATTAGATAATATAAATATATGAAAATAATTCCTTAAACTCAAAAATAGAATTTTATACTTATCCCTATTAAATTTAATTTTCTTAGACTCGGCCTAGCATTTTAGGCTGTCAAGATCCATAAGGATCTTGGGTTTGTTGTTATCTCTCTCTCCCAGCTTTGAGTTTTCTGTGCCTTTATCCATTTCATTGATAAAAATGTTAAACTGCAAAGAGCCAAACAGAGATCCCTGGAGCACTGCATTAGAAACCGCCATCCAAATTCAATTCAAATCATTAATGACTAATCTTCAGGCCCAGTCATTCATCTACCTTCCTTCAAATCCCAGCTAAAATCTTACTTTCAGCAGGAAACCTTTCACAATTCCCCTTCATTCTACTATCTTCAGTCATGTGATTATTTCCCATTTATCTTTTTGTTGTTGTTGTTGTATATTTGGTTTTTGGTTTTTGGTTTTTTAATTAATTTATTTATTTACTTTTAGTTTACAACATTCAGTTCCACAATCCCTTGAGTTTCAAATTTTCTCCCCCTCCTTTTCCTCCCATCCTCCCATGGCGGCATGCAATCAAATATAGGATCTACAAATATCTTTACATTAAACACTAGTCAGGTTGTAAAGAAGGATTATAACCAATGGAATGAACAATGGGAAAGAAGAAACAAAACAAGAAAAAGAAAGAAAGCAAATGGTTTGTTTCAATCTGCATTCAAACTTTGTAGCTCTTTCTCTGGATATGGACATCTCTTTCCATCATGAGTCTTTTGGAGTTGTCTTATAACCTTGCATTGCTGAGAAGAACCAAGTCTGTCAAAGTTAGTCATCATAGATACAGTGTGTCTGTAATTGTGTACAAATTTCTCCTGGTTCTGCTCTTCTTACTCAGCATCGGTTTATATAAGTTTCTCCAGATTATTATGAAGTCCGTCTGCTCCTCATTTCTTATAGCACAATAGTATTCCATTACATTCATATATCACAACTTTTTCAGCCATTCTCCAATTGATGAGTCCCCTTGATTTCCAATTTTTTGCCACCACAAAAAGAGCTGCTATAAATATTTTTGTACATATGGATCCTCTTCCCATTTTCTATGATCTCTTTGGGATATAACCCTAGAAGTGGTATTGCTGGGTCAAAGGGTATGCACTTATTTATAGTCCTTTGGGCATAGTTCCAAATTGCTCTCCAAAATGGTTGGATCAGTTCACAACTCCACCAACAATGCATTAGCGTTCCAACTTTCCCACATCCTCTCCAGCATTTATCATTTTCCTGTTTTGTCATCTTAGCCAATCTGACTGGTGAGATATGGTACTTCAGAGTTGTTTTGATTTGCATTTCTCTAATAAATAGTGATTTAGAGCATTTTTCATATGCTTATAGATATCTTTAATTTCTTCCCCTGAGAACTGCCTGTTCATATCCTTTGACCATTTATCAATTGGGGATCCCATTTATCTTGTACACAACTTGTTTGTACATAATTGTCCCATTAGATTGGGAACTCCAGATAGGGACTTTTACTGTTCTTTGTATCTCTAGGGCTTAACATAGTGCCTGGAATATAGTAGGTACTTAATAAATGTTTATTAGGAGAATGAATTATGATTTAGCCCACCTCCCTCAATTCTGCTTACAAGGATGTCATGAGAACCCCAAATCTTCCATTGCCTAGATTCCAATCAGTGTCCTGTTCTTAGCTACCTGTTCTCCATTTTTTTCCTGTTCCTATTCAATTTTCATGTTTCCTTGCTTATCCCTCCTACAAATATCCAAATTTCTTCCACCCACCCCATGTCAATAACCAATCTATCCTTTGAGAAACTGAATCAATTGCTGACTGATCTAATTTCTTCATTCTACCCCAATTCATCTCCCTTCCCTAAATTTCGATGTCATCCCAGTCTACACATTCATTCCATTCACCCAGTTAGGCAATAAGTATTTTTGATAGTTCCTCAACTCCACTTCCCAACCCTGACCTTCCCAACTCCATCCCCTGCTAATAGTTCTGACATCAAGGACCCTTGGAATAGAGGCTAGGTGGAGTAGACCCAATATAAAGGATACACTGAAGAATCTTCCCATTTATTGGTTCTAGAATAATGGAATTTTAGGATTTGTGACTCTATGATCTAGAATTTCATTTAAGTGAATAAATAATTTTAGAGAGGTCTGGATCTTTAATTTCCTTGGTACAAGGAATCCCTTCCACCAATACACCAATTGCTCTATAGCTAACAACCTTAGAGAATTGCCAGGGGTCACTGAGAGGTTAAGTGATTTGCCCAGGCTCATAGAGTCAGTTCATATTAGAAGCAGGACATGAACTCACATCATCCTGACTCCAAAACTGGCCCTTGATCCACTGTGCCTTGTTGTCTCTGAAACAAATGTATTCTTAGTAAGAACAATGAGTGAAAAATGGATGTTCCCCATGTGGATCTCAGGTTCAAAGCACTTTTCAATACTTTTATCAGTGACTTGGATAAAGGCATAGATATTGGGTTTATGAAATTGGCAGATGAGGCAAAGTTGGAAGGGAATAACTAATATTATGGGTGACAGAATTGGCATCTAAAAATATTCTGATAGGCCAAAAGTAATGACTGAATTTAATACAGATAAATACCAAGTTCTCCATTTAGACCAAAAAATTCACTGCACAATGTAGAATCAATCAATAAGCACTTCTTTATCACCTACTACAAGCAGCTAGATAGCACAGTGGATGGAGCACCAGGGCCCAGACCTAAGTTCAAATCTGGACTCAGATACTTGTTAGCTGTATGACCCTGGGCAAGTCACTTAACTCTGTTTGCCTCAGTTTCCTCTTCTGTAATGTGAACTGGAGAAGCAAATGGAAAAGCAAACCCTAAATGGGGTCAGGGAGTTGGACAAAAATGGAACAACTCAACAACAACAAAAATATGCCAGACACTGTCCTAGGAACTAAATATACAAAAACAAGAGTTGAACAGTCTCTTCCCTGAAGGATAAGGCTGATTAGAGGAAAGCAGCTATCTGGGCTTGTTGCCCTTTACTGCCCTCTATGGGTTAAGAAGGGGAAACCCCACAAAGCCCATAGAGAATAGAGCTGATCAGTATGACAAATTCAAAACCTAAGGGAACTCCGTTTTATTAAAATGTCATACTTAGCTAAAATTACGTAACACCTTTTCAGTGTTTTACTATGAGTGTCTATGCACTAAGAGGTGGAAGAGAGCTGGGAGGACCAGAAGGGTTTTGCCCAAAAAAACGCATGGTTCAGACTGTTCTCTAAAGAGATTAAAAACATCAAGGCCTGGTGGTGCAGTGAGTAGTAGCACCAGCCCTGGAGTCAAGAGAACCTGAGTTCAAATCCGGCCTCAAACACTTAACACTTACTAGCTGTGTGACCTTGGACAAGTCAATCCCAATTGCCCTGCCTTCCCCCTCCAAAAAAAGCAAAAATAAAAAAAAAAAATCAAGGCCTGCAATGCAGAGCCATGGATTGCCCCAGGCATACAGTTTTCCTACTCATTTTTTTTTTTGTCTCTCTGCTAGATTTCTCTAAGTGTATGCCCCTCTTCCCCAATACTGTATGCATTGGTGGGAGAGTATGACTCAGATATATGGGTGGATGGGGATGTATTAATTATTCCTGCTTTCACCTTCCATTTAGTCAATTTGATTATTCTTGCATCTGGCTTCTCATTTAGTAAATATTTTGTGTCTAAGATGAGCCATGATGTCACTGTGACTGATTTTGTATAGATTAGCATAGTGATAGTGGCTTAGGACTTACAGTAGTGGGTTATAGAAGTGTACTCCCCCCATATCAGGGCTCCCTCCAGGACCTTCTGGGGAAAACCCCAGACCTGCCATGGTAATGGAAGATTACCATGTGATCTAAGTGAGCTGGTTCAAAGAGAAAGATGGGTTGTGGGTGTCACAGTGGCCACTAGTCTTGGACTACATATATATTTTTAATTGGGAGGGGGTCCAGAACTATGATTTCATCAGCATAGGGAACTCCCAATGTGGGCACTCCCTTCATCAAATCTGAGAGCTATGACCACATCTTAGAGAGTGTCCTGGGGTATCAATAAGTTAAATGACATGTCTAAGGCCATATAACTAGCACGTGTCAGGTCCTCCTGACTCTAAAGCCAACTCTATCTATACATTGTTTCTTAAGTATATCCATCAGCTGAGTATTTAGTAAGGGCGCACATAAAGATGCCAAATGAAATTGGATTGAGTTAAACTTAACAAAAATTCCTTAGGACCACATAGGTTCTGCCTTCACTTCATCTCCACACCTTTATACTGGCTGTCCCTAAAGCCTGGAATGCTCTCCCTCTGCATCTCTGTTACTCAAATGCCAGTGTATACAGGGGATCTTGTTCAAGTGCCCTCAGTTGCTAGTGTTTTCCCATCTCGGGTTGCCTTATATTGGCTCGATATGTATTTTACAGTGACCTTTTCATGTCGATGTTGTCTCCCCCAATTAGAATATTGAGCAATATTAGCAATGAGCTTCATTGCTACCAGATGCCATTTTAAATTTTTATTTGTGCATCCAATGATTAGCAGTGCCTGGAACATAAGAACAGCTTAATAAATGCTAGTTAACTGATTGATTAAATCTACTAGGAGAATTAATTTTTTAAAATAGCTAGCATTTATATAATGCTGTAAGGTTTGCAAAGCACTTTACAACTATCTCACTCATTGCCCTAACAAAAATCATAGGCGAGGGTGCTATTGTTGTCCCCATTTTCCTGAAGAGGAAACTGAGGCAGGCAGGTGAAATGTCTAAGGCCAGATTTGAGTTTAGATATATGCTGACTCTCAGACCAATGTTCTATCCACTGCGCCACCTAGCTACATCAATGTGTAAATAGAAAAGTAATATAAAAGAGGCTTGTGGTTTGTCCTACTTTCTCAAAGAGAACCATAACATCAGAGAGATGATGACAATCGACTTGGATTTGAATGAGGGAGAGCTATGGTATGATGGGAATGAAGGGGAGATTCAAAATGCTCTAGGAAAATTTGAGAATGGAGGAAACACTTTCAGTCATGCAATGGTGGGAACCACAAGTCTGCTCAAGATTGAACTAAGTTGATAGAACTGATAGGCTCTCACCCCATCTTCCCTCCTCTGGCTTCCTCTGCCATCCCTGGGGCTGAGGGCATTTAAGCATGCACACCTAACCACCCAGGGCTTACAATTTCCAGGGATTGGAGTTGAAACTTGGAATCTGGAGTCTTCCCTCAGATTCTTACTGGCCCTGTGATACTGAGCATGTCATTTAATTTTTCTTGCTCTCAGTTTCTCCATACATAAAATGGGAAAAATGTTCCCTGCAGCACTTATCTAGCAGAGTTGTTGTGAGATTAAGTGTGTAAAGTGCTTTACTAACTATAAAGTGATATATAAATGTCAATTATTATTGTTATTCAGAATGGGTGATTTGTCCACGGTAAAATCTGTCCAATTTCTGCTAGTCTGCAGAAAAGCCAGGGGTGAAACTTGGAGCACCTGACCCTTAGGTACAGTGCTTATTAGATATTCCACTGCCCTTCAGTAAAGATCATACCTAGTGCCTGAATTAGTTCCATTCAGTGACTGCACCTCTGATGATCCCAGATACCCTCATGGGAAATAAAAGGAAGCCTCTACGCTCAAGAAGTTCCCTCTCCAAATGGGGAATTGAGACACACAGCACAGAATAACAGTCTTTTCCCCTTGCCCTGGAACCTCGTGAAGCACTTTGCACCTTTCTGAGGGGCTAGTTTATATTTTAATTCTCTGTATTTTTACCCAACATTAACCTGTAAGCTCAAGACCATGTCTTATCCAAAATTTTAATCTCTTTCAGAGCCTGCACATTGCATGTTGTCAGAAAATATTTGTTGAATTTGAATTATATTGAATTCATCTCTGGATTCTCCACATTAGGGCCCTATTCTCATTTGGAAGGAAAAAGAAAGGAAGGAGAGAAGGGAGAGAGGGAGGGAGGGAAAGAGGGAAGAAGGAAGGAAGGAAGGAAGGAAGGAAGGAAGGAAGGAAGGAAGGAAGGAAGGAAGGAAGGAAGGAAGGAAGGAAAGAAGAGAGGGAGACTTAAGAGGGGCTTTGAGGAATGAGAAAGGATAGCAAAAACACAGAGCTTGCTCACAAACAAAGTTCAATATACTTCACATACATGTGACATGCACAGCCATATCTAGGGTTCATGATTTCATTATTGTGGGTTTTCTTTCTACTCTTATAGATCATTACCCTTATAAACCTTAATAGGCAAGTCTGAGGGGTTATTTTGACCACTCCAACTGAAGCTCTACTGTACAACCCTCTGGTGATGAGTTTCTCTGCATTTAATCCATTACAGGTGCTACTCTCAAGGCTTTTTCAGCTTTTATCATATATGTATCTTAGATTCTCTAGTTTCCTTCAAGGCTCAGCTCAAGAGCCACCTTCCACATAAAACTTTTCCTGATCTCTCCCTTGATGCTACTGCTTTCCCATCACAATTAAAATCTATTTTATTTAAATAAATCTATTTATATTTATTGTACATGTCGCTCCCAGATTAAGTATGAGTTCCTTGGTGGCAGAAAGAGTTTTGCTTTTGCCATTGTATGACCAGAGTTTAGTACAATGACTGGCACTTAATAAATGCTTGTTAATTGATTGATTGGTTGGTTGGACCTGGTAGGTCTTCAGCCCCACCAATATAACCTTCAAGAACAAGAGTCTCATAGAGCACCAGCCCTGGAGTCAGAAGGACCTGAGTTCAAATCCAGTCTCTGACACTTGACACATTTACTAGCTGTGTGACCTTGGGCAAGTCACTTCACCCCAATTGTTTTGTCTTTCCCCCTCAAAAAAAAAGAAAAGAAAAGGAGTCTCTTCTATTCCATAAGAAGATATTAAAGGAGGATAGTAGTAGAAGATTAGACATACACAGAGAAAGTTAGGAAGTCCGTAAATTGGTAAGACTGCAATGTTGCAGGAAATGATCATGCTAACTCCCATTTTTCTAGTACTTGAAGGTTTCCAATGCATTTCTTTCACAACCCTGGGAAGTAAAAACCCTGTTGTCCCCATTTTACAGATAAGAAATGGAGGTTTGAGAGGTGAGAAGACTTGCCAAAGATGGCTCAGATAGTAAATTCCAAAGGTGGTAGATGAATTCAGATCTTCGAACTTTCAGTTTTGTACTCATCCCACTATTCCAGGGACAACTTCTAAATAGAGGAATCAGGGAAGGCATCGCAGAGGAGGTAGCCCATGAGTTGAACTGGATTGGGCTAGAGAATCTGCCTCAATATAGAAATAGTCAAGGATCTTCTCTCAAGCCATACTCAGAAATGGAGGATGAATGAAGGCTCTGAAGGACCTTCTGACTAGACTCCAGACAAGACTGAGCCCTACCCACTGCTCCATAAGGCAGGAAATCCTTCTCTTCTCCCCAAACATGCAGGTTCTCTCTAGCAAGGTCTGCCGATTCCCTAAACTATTCTTCAATTTTCCAACAACATCCCTCCCCCTACTTGATTCTGGCAATCCCTCTTGGTCATTATTCCTAGTTAAGGTATTTACCTATGCCAGGTATTCCAGGCTTAGGGATAAGCGCTAGCTAGAAGCAAGTGAGATAGAAAGCTCTCTTTGGAGAATGAATAGGAGCCATGTAAGGATCACAGGATTTAGAGCTGGTGGGAACCTTAGAAACCAATCTCATTGTTGGACATGTGTTGAAAATGAGTCTTCGAGAAGGAACAAGACATAACTAGCAAGTAGCAGAGACAGGATTTGAACTCAGGCCCTCTGACTCAATCCAGTGCTCTGTATTTTCGTTATACAACACTACTCTAGAGCCCAAACATCCAGATCTCCCCATGATAAGCTCCAAGCTTCAGGATTTGGGCACTGAACAGAGAAAAGTGTATGGCTAAACTCTTCTTTCTCTTATCTCTCCCTTAAGCCTTCCTTGGCTCAGCTCCCATTGAAGACCCTAACTGAGATCCTTCCATATGGAGAATGGCACTTTTAGGCTGAAACGGATCATTTCAGCTGCAAAGTGAACTCCTCTAGTCCCCATTCTCCACCCTCTCCCTCCCCTCCCCACAAAGCCTGGGGTTCCTTCCAGTAATGCTATAATTGGGTGGGATTTTCAGAGAGACAGAGGGAAAGTCCACAGGATGAGCCTTCTGGCTCCTCCCCCACCCTGCTCTCCATGGGGTAGGGGCAGAGGTGACTCAAATACAAAATCATAACTTAGTGAAGGAGGTCCTTTACTGCAATGGAAAACACTAGACTAAAAGGCAGAAGACGTGGGTTTGGACCCCAGATCTGAGCCTACAAGCTATGTAGTTCCCAATTCTGCAGCATTCCAAGACTGACAAACACTGCTTTGCTCTTGACTGAAGGGCAGAAGGGAAGTCCCCTTGCTCAAGGTCATATACACGGGCCATGGTGGGGCCAGAATTCATACCCAGTGTCCTGACTCCAACACCAAGCTTCTTGAAGTCCCTTCTCTCTGGGCCTCAGTTTCCCCCTTTGTAAAATGAAAATCATAGACTATCAGATGATCTCCAAGGTATCTTCTAGCTAGGATGCCTGATGTTCTAAGTTCCCTTCTGGTAATTCAGTTAATTCTACTGTCTCTAAAGTAGTGCCAGTTTGGGGGAAGGGGGAAGTACTTATTTAAACAGGAGAGGGAAAGATGCCCTTATTTGCCAAGTCCAGGATTGAGGGGACCCATACAAACTTCCTGAATGATCAGCTCACTGATAAGCACAGAGAATGTCAAAGGAGGAAAGGATCTGAAAGATCCTGGAGGTGAACAATCTAATCCAAACCCTCTCACTTTATAAGGGAGAAAACAGGAGCCCAAATAAAGCAAGTGACTTGCTCAGGGTCACATCATATAAAAGAATGAAGGGATTGAGGAACAGAACTAAGGTATCTTTCCCATGGCTGAATCAGAAGAAATTGGCTTAAACTCTACTTTCTTCTTCGCTTCCTATTGCTCCCCCCCAAATAAAGCAGTGAACCCATTCGAGGTCATCCTCTCTCCCTTTCCCAACAGGGCCTTAGTGTCCCTGCAGAGAGAAAGAGGAGGAAAGGGAAGAGTTAGCAGTAATCATATGATCAAGTCCCAATCTGGGAAGGGGAATTTAATAGTACATTTTGCTAGGGGGCCTTAAGGACCTCTGGGACCATACTTTCCAAATTGAAACATTATCTTCTCTCTCTCTCTCTCTCTCTCTCTCTCTCTCTCTCTCTCTCTCTCTCTCTCTCCTTTCTCTTTCTTTCTCTACTCCCTATAAGTCTAGAAATAAAAGGCAGTCAGTAATAATAGAAAATCCCCATACTGGGAGTCAGGAGACCTGACTCTAGGTTCCAGTCCTTTTCTCTACTATGTGGCCTTGGACAAGTCCTTTCCCTTCTCTGGGCCTGTTGGGGGGGGGGGGGGCAGGCAGTGCATAAAGGAGACTACAGTTAGATGTTCTCGTCTATCTTTTCCAGCTGCAATAGTACAAACACAGTGACTGACAGCAGGGAGCTGAAAAAGAGATGTGAGATGTGGCCCAGAGAGAATCCTGAGGCTTGTTGTCCCAGGAGGAAGTATGGGGGGAAGGGGAGGACCCAGTTTAATTCAGTACTTAGAGACTGGTCAACACTGGGATAAGGAGACTAGGCTGAGATGACCTGACAGCTCTGGAAGGACAGGTTTCAAAGGGTCATATCATTTAGAGCCAGACAGAACCCACTTTACAGATGATGAAGCTAAAGGCCATATTGGAGAGACAACTTACAAGGGACACTAGTATTCTAGCTCAACTCCAAACTTAGCACCCTTCCCATTGGATCCTGACCTCTCCTCAGTCTTGGCCACAAAAACCCAGACAGTCTCTAAACTGACGCGTGGGGAGTGTCCTTTCTCTTTTTAATATTGCATGTTTCTTTCTGCATTGAAAAGGTAGTAGACAGGAGAGAAAGACTGACACAGACAGAGCAAGTTACTCCATATAGAACACCTCATGGAGACATAACAGTAAAATAACTCGAATGAGACAGACCGAAAGAACTGACCATTCCCAATTACTCCCCACCCCATCCTTTCATCCTTTCCCCTCCACACACCCCCCCAGCCTCCTGCACCCTGAACCTACATACATTTCTAAACTCTCTCTCTCTCTCTCTCTCTCTCTCTCTCTCTCTCTCTCTCTCTCTCTCTCTCTCTCTCTCTCTCTCTCTCTCTCTCTCTCTCTCTCTCTCCCCTTTTGCATTTTAGCAGCTTCGACCCCGGGAGTGAAATCCGGGGAGGTTGTTATAGCTACCCAGATCCGCAGGGGTTCCGTCTGTCTATTTAAAGCCCCTTAAATCTTCCTCCCCCTTTAAACACCATCTTCCCCGGGACTCGCGGGCCAACTTGTCTTTAATGAGTATTAAAACCCTATCTCCGCGCAATTAGCTCATTCCAGCCCGGGCGGCTCTGACTGACAGAGACGAGGGAAGCATCCGCGTTTTCCCTGTGGCGATCAGTGCTGATTGGAGCCTTCAAAGGGAGCTCCTGCTACCTTTTTTGTTTTTGTTTTTTTTTTCTCCTTCTTAAATATTTGCCTCTCCGGCTCTTCACTGTCTTGGCTGGGGCGCAAAGAGTGCCCCCCCCTTTACTTTCTCCCTCTCTCCCTCTCTCTCACACTTGCTCTCTCCTTCTCCACCCCCCCCCCCTCCCCGCCCGCTCCCGAAGGCGCCCGAGGAAAGCGAGTTGGCTCTCTCTTACCTGCACTAGTCTCTCTCCTACGAGAGTTTAGCTCGGGGAGAGGGGGGGGAGAGGCGGGGAGAGGAGCTGATCGCACACCTCGCTGCCAGGAGGGGGACGCACAGGAGCCAGGAGGGGGCTCCAGGGGAGGGGGGAGGGGGGCGCCTCTCCTCTTTTCCCCCTCTTTCTCTTCTTTTTAACTTTTCCCCGTGTCTGGAGTGAGAGGTCCTGAAGAACCTCGAATTTTTCTCTTAAAAAAATAATTGGGGGGAGGGCTTGTTGCTGTTTTTCCTGCTCCTGTGGCGATGGCCCCGTTTGGATATTTCTTTTTTCTCTGCGGGCTGAAGCAGGCGATGGGCAGCTACCCGATCTGGTGGTGAGTGTGGCTTCCCCAACTTCACTTCTTCCCTTCTGCCCCCCCCCCTCACGCCCTCCCCTCCCAAACACATGCCCCAGTCGTCGCTCCCGAGTTTCGACCCTGTGTAAGCATTTACCCTGGCCGGATCCCTTGAGGTCCGAAGCTCGACTTGCGGGAGGAGGGAAGGGAATATCTGTATCTTTATTCTGCCGCTCCCCCCACCCCGCCAGCTCTCCCCATTTTGGGGTTGCAGCGAGGGAGCGGAGGTCGAGTTGGACTCTGGGTTTTTTTTTCCCCTTTGACCTGTGCACGTCGGTACCGCGACACCCTCCCCCCCCCAACCCCAATCCACACCACTGACCCGGGTGGGACGGGGTAGAGAAGGGAGCTTCCGGGGGCTTTGATCTACTACAGCCAGAGCCTGCTGCCGAATTAAAGAGCTAATGAGCCCAGTTGACACCAGCGCTTCAAGGTGATTTGAAAGCTCGACTTACGAGAGAGGAAAAGTAGGGGAGGAGAGAGAAGGGAGAATCTGGACGAGACAGTTGAGGCTGGAGAGAGTAGGACAGAAGATGAGAGAAAAGGAGAAACGGGGGGGGGGGGGGGGGACCGGACAGAGAAAAGAGACGGAGATAGGAGAAGAAAGGGGGATAGGAATAGAAGAGGAAAAGGGAAGAGACGAAATGATGGAGAGGGGAAAGAGGTAGAAGATAAAAGACTTCTTGAAGGAATTGGTTTCTCTCCGTACGTTATGTATTTTTTATAGACGTACATTACATACACAAACTTAAAAAAAGTTGGTAAGACAAGACCGAACACTTCAGAGGAGAATAGTTACGTAAAAAGAAAAAAAAAGCCAGGAAAGGGGACCAGAATGGGTGAGATAGGGGCAGGACCAAGGCTTGTGCAATCTCTCTCGGCCCATCTTTTACCAGTTTCTCACCGCGCAAAGGCCAGAGATAGGGGTGTTAAACCTCCCACTCCGGAGAACTTGCGGGTTCATCGAAGTCTGCACTGTGGGCGCGGCTTCTGCTTCCCCCCAGGTGCCTAGTCCGCGGTGCCAATGAAGGGGGTCTTTTTGTCAGGCTGAGATTGTGTCCCTTGGTAGTGAGAGTAGGTAGTTATAAAGCTGGTAGTTATAGAGCGATCGAGTTGGGAAAGAAGAGAAGGCAGTCCTGTGGGACTCTCAATCTTGGGAGGGCGAAGAGGTGGAGGGATAGACCTGCACTTTCCTGCTCTCCGGTATCTCCTCTAGCCCCAAGAATTAGGTGAAATTAAAGTGAAACTCTCTAAATGTTAAAGTTGAAACAGAGAACACTGTCCCTTCCAAGTTTCTCTTCCCTAGAACTCTCCCTCAGGGGACACATAAGGCAGAAAAAGGTGGGGATTTATTAAAGAGGGAAGGGGGCTCGAAGTTATTCGTGTTGGCCTGAATCTAATCTAACCCTGTCGGAAGCCCAAGTTAAAACCCCAACTGCCCTGGGCGCCTATCCGGCGCTATTGACTTACTACTGCGCCTAGAGAGGGCCGGACTCCGGAGGGTAAACCCTTGGAGTTTTCACTTGCAAAAAGCCTGGGGAATGAGGGGTGGAGGGACTGGGGTAGTGGGAATAAGGGGAGTATTGAGATCGAGGGTAGAGAAAGTATCCTGATTCCCCTTCTCCGACCTGCTTGTGCCTAAGATTTAACATAATTATGTGGGGGGTGGGGGGAGGCGGAGGGAGGAGGCAGAGAGAGAAGAGAGACAGCCGAAGTACATTTAATCCGATAATAATTTTTCTTTCTTTCTGGGTTTTTTTCCCCCTAAGATGGTTCGCGGGAGGGGGTGGGGCGGAGCGGGGTGGGGTGGGAGGAGGAGTGATATAGTTGTTATGGGTGACTCGGGTTCCGTCTGCTCCATCTGACCTGTCAGGCGGTAGTAAGGTCCCGAAATCAGGCAGGGGACTGGTGGGGGTTCGGGGGAGAATGAAAGTGACGAATGGGACCAGATACTGGGCGGGGAAGGGTGGGGGTGGGAGAGTCGGGACTTGAGGGAGGGGATGAAAATGACGAATGGGACTAGATATTGGGAGGGAAAGGGAGGAGGGTCTGGACCAGAGGGAAAGTGACGAATGAGACTAGATACCCTGGCCGGGGCCGCAGAGGGCCGCAGGCACTATCTGGTGTCGGGTTGGGGAAAATTTGGAAGTTCTCCTAGACGTAAACGAAAGTTAAAAGGGGAGCGAGGGAGGGTTCCCCATTCCGGGAGGCTGTGGGTGGGTGTTCAGGGAAAGAATTTGTCGATTTCCTTTAAGGAAAAAAAAAAACAATCTTTTCTTCGGAAGTCCTTGTGCCTCAGGGAGACTTGAGGGGTGGAAGGAGAGTGTGAGTGCTAGTGAGTGTGTTTGGGGGGGTGAGGGACATTTCAACTCATCCTGAGAGCTAAGCACCCAGGGTTGGGAGGGTGGTAAACCTGGTGGAGTTGCCCCTCTTAAGGAGGCTGCGGGGCTAGGAACGATTTCGTTCTCGGCTACTTGGGGCGCAGTTCTCTGCTCTGTTTTAGCCGCATGGGAGCAGTCCTGGCTGAAAACATGCTGGGCTTGGGAAGAATTAGATTTAGACGGGAAGAAGGGCTTTGCCCTGGAAAAGGCCCTTCTCCAACAAGGAGACCGTGTCGGGGCGAGCAGGAGCAGGGAGAGGAAGCACGGAGTGCACCGCCGCCGCCGCCGCCGCCGCCCCGGGAGCGGTGACGCTGAAACGGCGATTAGTAAGTACGGTCAAGCACCTCCGAGCTGCGCGATGCTAATTCGCCGTAATTGCACAACGCGGACGCGCACGATATGGGCATACGCACAACACTGCAGACACACTAAACACCCCCCCCCCCACACACACACACACACATACCCCGAACACCTCCCTCCACCTTGGGGCATAAACACACACATCGGGAACATACACAGAGAATGTGCAACACACATACACACACATACCATCCAACACGTGGACCCACCCCATAGCTCCCACTGTCACATGCACAGACACACAGTGACCCGAACATACACACAGACCCACACACAAACATGCACAGACATACGTGCAGAGACACGCAGGCCCGGGGCTCTGCAGCACCTGTGGCTTCAGTCGGCCTGGGCTCTTGTTCTCCCACCCCAGGAATGTGACGGTGCGCAGGGTGTGGAAGTGTGTGTGGCTCCCTCATTAGAACCCCAGTTAGAAGGCCAGCCGGACAGAACCTCGAACCTGAGCAGGTGTCGTGGGTCTCACTCCGCCCGGGAGAAGGGAGCAGAGCCTGAATTAAGGCTGGGACGATGGGAAGGGGAAGGGCGGCGAGATGAGGTGTCTGTAAGAATCTACGTGTGTTCAGGAACTCTAATTGGTGTGCACTGGGGAGAGCAAAAGCAGTGGAGTCGGGGTCATTGACGGGGTGGGGGGCGGAGGCGGGACGGGGAGCAGAGGACACCTGCAAGTCGCTGGGGGGGGGCGCGGATGGGGGGGGGTCTAGGAGGTGTGCCGCCGATGTTTGTTACTTGGAGCCAGATCCCTGCTCCATAGCCCTAATTAGAAACCCCGGGGCAGCCGCATTCCTGGGGCGAGAAGGAAGCACGTTCCGCCCCCAAACTACCGATATAAATATCGCTCCTGTCACTGGGGAGCCTGGTTCCAACCCCCCACCTTGGTCCCCGACTTGGCCTCCCCAAGTACATCCCCTCCTCCTGCTTCCTTGGGCAGGCATTTGCCTTTAAAATACTTTTCTCCTGGACAGCATGGGACTAGGTTGATGGGAGCAGGATTTGTCTGCCTGGGATTTCAGAGCCTCCTTTCACCACCACAATCTCCCTCCTCTCCTTTCTATTTTGTTTAGTTTTCCCTCAGAGATAGCCCTAGGAACCCTGGGTCGCAGGAGGCCCCCCTGACTAGTCACTCCAACCTGAGAAGTCTGGCAAGTCGAAGGGCCAATGTCAGTCTGCTCTTTTGAGGAATCTTGGAGCTCTACTTGGGGTTTCATAGGTTTTCAAATTGGAATAGACATTATCGTGGTCAACCCCCATAGTTGACAAATAAGGAAACTGAGGCCCATATCTACCAGCGGTCACACAGTACCACAGCTAGATTAGCTCCCAGGTCCTCTGATGCCAAATAGGGTGGTCTTACCACTACCCCAAGAGCTTCTACTTCTTTCTGGTCTCCCATAGCCAGCAACAGAGGCTCATTTCCTACCGCTCCCCGCCTCTTCTTCTCCCCTCACTCTCCATCCCCAACAGCCCTGTATAGTGGAAAATCAGCAAGTAATTATTATATCTTATTGTATACCAGGCACTGGAAATAGGGACTGGATTTGTGATTTTATTGGTGGGAGAAACTTCTGGTGAGCAAATTCCCTCTTCTGATGTAGGTCAGCATACTCTCTGCAATTGAGTGTTGGAGGGGCGGGCATTGATAGGTTAAGTGACTTGCTCAGGGTCTTATAGCCAGTATTAATGGAACTTGAATCCCAAGTATTCCTGGCTACTGGGCTCTCTTATCCATTAAATCTCTCTGGAGATACAAAGATAAGTCAAAAGATATTTCCTGATCTCATATAGTTTATGTTCTGCTGGAATGAGACAGCATGTATGTGGAGAAGTAAATGTAAATATAAAAGGCAATTAAAGAGGTCTGAATTTGGAGAAGAAAGACCAGAATTCAAAGCTACTTCAGACAAATTGAAACCATACCTCTGATCCTTAGTTTCTTAATCTGTAAAAACTGGGAATAATCATACCTACATTTAAGTGTTTCCTTCCTGAGGCAGGTCAGTTAAAATCTTTCCCCTTCAGATTTCATATAGCATTTTGTATTATATTCCTCTAAGCATTAATTATGTAATATTATGTATTATAATTATCAGTGCTTGTATCTAATTTCCCCTCCCCCCAGACTGTGAAGCCAGCCCTCTTGCCACAGAATTTTCTTGAAATTTTCCACGGCACCTAGCACAAGGCTATGTACACAGTAGACACTTAATAAATGCTTGCTATATGTTGAAGGGAAAGGGAGGGAAGGGGAGGAGTTTGACCAACTTTGAAATGATTTAGAAAATATTAACTACTAATATTAGAGGGGAATTTTTTCCACTTTCACCTGAAATCTCTTAAAGGAACTGAATTAAATGATCTTTGATTTCCCTTCCAGTCTAGAATTTCCATTCTGTCTCTATCTATACTGACTTAGAGCCTCCCAATTCCACGCTCTAGAGCTGGATCAGAAAATGTATTTGGACTGATGAGTCTAATCCATGTCCTTCCTTACACTTCCTGAGCTAAATAGTCCCCCAGGAAATGAAGGACAGGCAGGGAAGTTAAGGGGGGATAGGGGAGAGGAGGAAGGGTGTCTTCCTTCTGCTACTCTTTTTCCTCCCTCTCTTTAACCTTAGACTCTGAAACATATTATATGATCAAAAACTGAGAGCTGACTGACTCCAGAGAAGGCCCCAGCATTTACACAAACTATCTAGAATCATTAGAAAGCCCAAGAATTGGATTTAGACTCAAAAGGCTTGGATTCAAAATCTGGGCTTTGTGGTTTATCTGGTTGACCTTGGACAAGTTCTACTTTTCTGGGTCTGTTTTCTCATCTTTGAGGGAAAAAAATGTCTGAGGAGGCTTGGAGTATATTTCCGCCAAAATCCCTTCCAGTTTGAAAATCTATGAAGGGACTAGAAGGGACTATAGAGTTCCTTTAGCCTAGTTCATCCCATTTCACAGATGAGGAAACTGAAACCAAGAGAGATGAAGTGACTTACCTAAGGTCACACTAATTATAAGAGCCTTAGTGTTTTCTGACTTCGCTGGAAGGGGCATTGTTCTTAGCCTTTTAAATTCTCATCCCTTCTTTTATCCTTACTTTTACTCTTTGCCGTCTTAATTATTCTTTTGTTTCATGCCTTCTGCACCCCCCCCCCCACAAAAAAAATTATGACACCTCTGAGCCATCACTTCCTCTCAAAATGCTCTCCCAAACAGAGGAGAGTACTGATAGCTGGGACATTATGGTAACAACCATTGCATATAAAAGTGAAACTGACCAGGGAACCTCCTCACCTGAGAAACAAAACAAGGAAACAACCCAAATCAGGGGCAATTAGGCTTTTGAAGTTGGTTAGTCTGGGGGGGGGGTGCTGGGAGGGAGGTGTTGGCAACACACTGAGGGACTTTGAAAAACTGCCCCATCCCCCAGAACCTGATCTGGACTTTCTAGCAACAAAGCTGGGAAAAGCTGTGTTCCCTCCATCAGAGCCCTCAGTCCCGAGGCAGCCTTGGGATCCTGGGAAGAGCTCTCTGCATTTTGAATCATAAAACCTAGCTTCAAATTCTTGATCCAACACCCATGGACAAGTCAAGTCAGTTATCAGAACCTCCCCATTCTTCATCAGTAAAATAAGGATAATTAATACTTCTACCTCCAAGGAATTCTGGGAGGAAACTCTTATAGAAATGGGAGAGAGATTGTCTGGCTCCAGAGTGTGGGCAGGGCAAGAAATGCTAACCCAAATTGCCAAATCACAAAATCAAAGCTCACCAGGATAAGTGTGAGAAGCAAGAGGAACTGAGTAGAGAGTCCTAGAACCCATGAGCTACAAGGAGCATCCAGAAGTCATTCAGTTCAGCCCCCTGCCTCAGAGAACTGAAAGGGCCCTGCACACATAGACTATCAGACATGATAGAGACCTTAGAGAAAATATCAGAGCCAGAGGAGACTTACAACCTAAAATGTTATGGCTAAAAAATAAAAATAGAAAATTAGACCAAGAAAGAGACCTTAGACTAGATAGCTCCACTCTCACATTACACATGTGAGAAAATTAAGGCTCAAAGAGAGTGACTTAACAAAGTCAAACAGCTGGTATTAGTAACAGGCTTGGGACTCAAACCCAAGTTTTCTAACTTGGAATCCAAGATTTTCCATTATCCCAAGAAGCCTTCCAGAATAGTACAAGCTTGTCTGGGCTTTCTCTTAATTTTCTCTGGCCACCCTCCAGTTCCCAAACTGTAAACTGCAGTGACCCAAAGTAGGCATAGCCCTCTAATGAAGGTATGAGTAACAAGGTATAACTGGCCCTTACATGTCACACACCTTCAAAGCCATCCTAATGTCCTGCTTGCTTTCTGCATAACTGTGGTTTCATGGCTGGTATTAGGATCATAGATTTTGAGTTGAAACGGATCATAGAAGTCATTGAATTCAATCCCCTCATTTTATAGATGAAGAAACGGAGGTATCTCTGGGAAAGGTTAAGTGACATCCCAGGTCATATAGGTAGTAATTAAGGGAGTCTGGCTGGATACGCACCCAGATATTCTGACTCCAGATCTGTGTGCAGTAGTAGAAGGCATATGGGATAAATGATTAAAAGTCAGATTAGAGTCAGTCCTGCCTCCCTCCCTTATTGGGTCAAGTTAAAGAACTTCTCTAAATCTCAATTCCCTTTCCTAGAAAACACAAAGATTTGAAGTGACTACCCATGGGGCTAAAGTCATTAAAAAAGCAAAATTGAACTCATGGCGTTTGTACCACCATTGGCATATTAGTGTTGTGGAATCATGGGCTATTCAAACTGAAAGGCAATTTAAGACACCAGTTCATCCAGTTCATATTCTAGATTACCAAACCATTTACCAAGTCCTTCTCCTCTGTAACACCCCCTTCAACACAGGGGCTTTGAACATTGTGTCATAGACCCCTTTGGCAATCTACTGAAGCCTAATAGCATGTGGTGTGTTGCCTACTTGAATAATTGAAGAAAATACTAAATTTCATTTAGAAAGTAGTGGGAATGAAGATGTCATTTTTTTCCATCCAAATTAACAGAACCCTTGAAATCTGTCCATGGACCACAAGTTCAGAATTGTGGCTGGAATGTGCCGTCTTCTCTCTTTTTTCTGCTGGTACAAACCCAAATTATGACTCTATGGACTACTGTTGTAGAATCCTACCAGACCTTCCTATCTCTTCCCTCTCCCTATCCAATGCAGCCTGATCACACTGCCAGAATAATCTTTCTTTCATATTAATCTGACCCATACCACTGTTCAAAAAAAAGGTTATTTCAACCCAACAATTATTGAATAAATGCTTACTGTATGATATATATGTATACTATGTATATTCTGGGAATAGAAAGATAGGAATGAAAGTTCCTACCCTCAAAGAACTCCACTCAGTGGGGGGATGGAGAGAATGTGCCATGTATATAAATACAAAGTACATAGAAAATACATAGTAATTTCAAGAAGGAGAGAGTTCTAAAAACTAAGGGATACAGAAAAGACTTCACATGGGAGGGGGCACTCCACACACCAGAGATGGAACAGGGAACTGCCAGCAGGATCATTTGATTGGGATGGAGAATTTGGGAAATGTGGGAATAGGAATAACACAAGATCACTGAACAGATAGATAGGAGACTGACTGTAAATAATTTTGAATACCAGACTAAGGAGTCTGTACTTTAAATCTTAGAGGCAATAGGATTTTTGAGTGGGGGGAATGGTGCGATTGAGCTTCGTTTTAGGAATACCATTTTGGTAGCTGTGTGGAAGATGGAATGGAGATGAAACTGGAAGTAGGGAGAACAAAAGGAGGCTATTGAAATAGTCTTGGCCAGAGGTGATGCGGTTCTGAACTAAGATAAATGTTATTTAAGTAGAGACTAAGGGAAGGATGAGACAGATGATGTGGAGGCAGAATCAACATATGTGGGCAACTCATTAGATACAATTGAAGGAGAGGTGTCTGGAAGGATGGCAATACCCCCAATAAAAAGAGGGAAATTTGGGGAAGCCATGGCCTTGGGGAGAATATGAGTTCCATTTTGGACTACAATCTTCAGTGGTTCCCTTTTGTCTACCAAGTGCAAGGCCCACCACAATCTAGCACTGGCCTACCTTTCCTGTTTTATCTTTCTGCTCTCCTCTCCAGACATTGTAGGCTCCAAGCAAATTGGATCGTTGTAGGCTGGAGTGGTCAGGAAAGGTTTCCAGGAGAAAATGGGGCTCAAACTGGAATTTGAAGGATGGAAAGGATGTTGTTAGGCAGAGAAAGTTGGGAAGGACATTTGAAGTTGGGAACAAGAGAAATTAATAACTGAGTTCAAAAGGCATTTATAAAGTACTTACTATGTGTTGGGCATTATGCTAGGTATTACAGGTACAAGGATGAAAACAAAAGAGTCCCTGACCTCAGAGAACTTACATCCTATCAGAAAAAATTTTATATATATATATATATATATATATATATATATATATATATATGTATGTATGTATATATATACTAGATATATATGTATATATATGTATACACATATTTATATGATAAATACAAAATAATTGTTGGAACACCAGGAGTCAGTGCTATTTCAGACAGTGGCCATTGAGTTGTGCCCTGGAGTGAAGTAAGGTTTCCAAGAGATGGTGGTGAGGAAGAAGAGCATTCCATGCATGAGGAGTAGGTAGCCAGGGCAAAGGCATGGAGATGGGAGATGGGAGGTGGAGTGTTGTGTATAGGAAACAACTAGTAGGCCAGTTTGGCTGGAATGTAGAGTGCCTGAGGGGGAGTAGTGTTTAATCTGCCTGAAAAGAGACTGGAGCCAGACTGTGAAAGGCTTGAAATGCCAGAGAAGTTAGGGGTTGATCTTAGAGGCACTAGGGAACCAAGGAAGCTTCAGGAGTATACGGGGAACATAGTCAAATTAGTGCCTTAGTAATATCAGTTTAGCAGCTATGTGAAGGATGGATTGGAGAGAGATCAGAACCATAGCTAGCAATTTTATATCTAGGACAAGTTGAGGGGTGGAAAGAGAGGGAATGTCAGCTGGGAATCTGCCATCTGAAGGAGAAAATACATCGCAGGATAACTTGAGTTTTCTAAGTCACTTAAGGGAGAAGAAGTATTCTGGTTCCTGGCTACCACCAGAGGGTTGGTCAGGCAGGGGAGGAAAATGTCATAGGTTAAAACTGCCATTCTAAGGAAGAGAATTGGTAAAGGAAGAGCTTGGTGCTTTCACTATTAGTACTCACTAAATGTCTTGCCCTAGGACAAAACCCTGTGACCCTACCCTAGTTAAAACTCTGGAGGAGAGTCTTAATGAAGGGACACCTATAAAGAGGATATTGCAATAGTCCAAAAAGTGATAAGTAGGGCTTGAATTAGGTTGGTTGTAGAGTGGAGGGAAGGGAATGAATGCATAAAGAGACTAGAAATCAGGTCATCTGAAGATAGTTGAAGGAACTGGGGGTATTTAGACTTGGCTGGGGGGGGGGGTGTAAATACATGCTGTCTACAAATATCTGAAAGTGTATCATAAAGATTTGTTGTTGCTGGTGGTGGTGGTGTTGAGTCTGATTCTTTATCACCCCATTTGAGGTTTTCTTAGCAAAGGTACTAGAGTGGTTAACCATTTCCTTCTCCAGCTCATTTTACTACCTCAAGTGGTAAACTGAGGCAGACAGGATTAAGTGATTTATTCAGGGTCACACACAGCCAGTAAGTGTCTAAGGCTAGATTTGAATTCAAGAGAAGGAGGAATCTACCTGACTTCAAGCCCAGCACTCTATTCACTGTGCCACCTAGCTGCCAGGTCTTGGAGAAGAGGGATCAGATTTGTTCAGCGTGACTCCAGAGAACAGAACTAGGACTACTGACTGGACAGGAAAAGGAAAGGGAGAGGGGGAATCAGCACAAGTTATATGAATTCAATTTTGGTACCATGTAAGAAAAAAAATTTCCCAACAATGTCATTAGTTAGTGAGCTCCTTGTTCCTAAAGGTGTTCAAACAGAATGGGTGACTATTTTGATAGCATGAATTAAATAAAAGACTGGACTAATTGACCTTAGAAGGTCCCTATTAACCTTAAGATTCTCATTCTACAACAGATTTTATTCTAGATCACTCAGTACAATCTATTTCCTCTTCCTTTCCCAGGTCCACTGCCACCACCCTAGGTTCTTAATACCACACTTTTATTAATTAATTCAACAGGTTTCTAACATCTTTTCCTTCATCCATTCATCATCTCCATTCTGCCCTACATACATTGTTCACAGATTAATGTTCCTAAAATAGTATTCTCCTTGTGTCATTCACCTGTTCAAGAACTTATTATGGCTCCCATTCCCTCAAAGATAGAATCCAAACTCCTTTACTTGGCATTCTTTTCCGTTACTCACAAACACAGATGAATCTCCTCATTGTTCTTTCCATACATCATACAGATGAGAGTGGACACTTGAAAAAATGTTTCAAATGAAGCAATTCTCAACTCATCTTTGTTCCTCTCTCCCAGCTGGAATGCCCTTCCTCATCTCCACTTTGCATCATTAACTCAAATTCCATCATTTTATAGATGAGGAAACTGAGACTTAAAGAGGGAAACTGACTCATCCAAAGTCCCATGGTGAATTAGTGGCAGAGCTGTGATTGAAATCTGAATCATCTTCCTTCTAGTCCCATGTTCTTTCCCCTACATAATGGCTGCCTGTTTCCTGACCACCCCAAGCCACAAAAATCCCTCTCTCTTTTGAACCTCATTCTAACGTCTCTAACTTGGCACTTATCCCTGACTGGTATTGTCAGTAGTCTTTTCCTACTATGAGTCTTGCCTCCTCTACTAGATTCCAAACTCCTCCAATGCAGACTTCAAGTCTTATTCATCTTTGTATCTCTCACAGGGCCTTACAATTCAATTAAATTCAATTCATCAGACACTTTTGAAGAATCTATTATATCCAAGGGACCCTGGGACTACAAAGATGAAACAAGGTAGAGATTCTATTCCGCCCTCAGGTATCTTATAATCTAGAAGGGGAATAAGACGAATAAGACACACACACAAATTATAAAAAATAAGTGGTAATATGCTACACACTTGAAAGATGTACAAAGGGGAAAGAAGAGAGAAGTCACTTTTGGCAGAGGATGCAGGGTCACAGAGTTAGGACAAGACCAGACAATAGCAGGTAGTCCAATTTGGCTAGAGGGGAAATAGAGTTTGTAAAGAGGAATGATGTGCTGGAAGCTAGAAATTCAGCCTGGAACTGGATTATGGAGGGCCTTACATGCCAAACTAGGTAATTTGTTTTATCTTTTGGGCAATGTGAGATCACTGAAGGGCTTTGAGCCTGTTACATAATTATAACAGTCCTTTAGGAAGATAACATGGACGCCATAGGTTGGATGGATTGGAGAGAAGACACTAGTGAGACCAGGAGACTAATGGTGGCACTGAAAATAGAAAAAAAAGAAGATAGATGGAAAGATATGGAGAAATCCCTGGTATCTCTAAGACAAGGATTCTTAAAATGGGGTCCACAGACCAAGATTTTAGGGGATCCTTGAGCTTTGATAACTATTTCAATATAATTGGTTTCCTTTGTAAAATCCTACATATTTTATTTTATGCTTTTAAAAACATTTTAAGAAAAGGTCCACATGCCTTAACAAACTACCAAAAGGATCCACAACATAAATAAAGTTAAGAATCCCTGCTTTGTGATCATCTTCAGAAGCTTTAAGGAGGGGACTCTTTTTAAGGGACTTGCAGTCAATGCTGTGGGCACTCACTATCTTGATACTTAGTGGTAATGAAGCTTTAGCCTCCAGTTCACATACAGAGAGAAACAAAGGACTACAAAGCTTGGTTGTCTTGAGCTTAATTCAAGGAAAACCATCAGCATCAAATCTTTAGTGATCTCCAGTTTCCCCTCAAGCCTTATCTTTCCTTCCTTTCTACAGTAGGATAGTATCAAGTTCAGTCTCCTGCTTGCCCCAGCCAGACTAGTGTCTTTACTCTCCCCCATCACAAATCTTGGGCATTTCTGCCTCTGCCCCATACTCTCCAAAGAATGCTCCTTTTTCAAAGTAGAATTGATGTAGGTAAGGTCATTTAGTATAATTCCCCATTTTATAGACAAAGAAACTTGGATCCAAAGCAGGAAATGATTTGCTCAGTCACCCAGATTATAAGTGGAAGACCAAGAATTTGAACCCAGAACCTGTGACTATAAATCTGACATTTTATCCAGTCCCTCCCATTCAAGGCCCGAATCAAGTCATATATTCTTCAGAGCTTGGGAAGGACCTTTAAATTTATTGAATTCAGACTCCTCTCCATCCTGCTCTCGAATAATACAGGAATACCTTCTAAGACATACTTGGGTCATTCAGTCAGCCTTTGCTGAAAATACTTGGAGTGATAGAGAACTCCTATCTTGCCAAGGCAGTCTATTTCATTGCTGGACAGCTCTCATTCTTAGACAATTCTTTGTTCTATCCCCAGCAATCTTCCTCTGGTTAATTTTACCCTCCATTGCACACAGTTCTGCCATCAGGGGCTAAGGAGAACAAGTGTAATCTCTGTTTCACAGGATAGCCCTTCAAATACTTGAAAACATTAATAATGCCCTTTGCCCCCTAAGTCTTCTCTTCTTCAGACTAAATATCCCCAATTTCTTCAGCTGATCCTCCTCTAAGCTAGTCTTCAGTCCATTCCTCATCCTCATCATCTTCCTTTCAAAGTGTTACAAGTTGTTGATACCATTCCTAAAATGACATACTCAGAAATGGACTCTAATTTCCCTTATTCTGGGAACTGTTCTGTCAATGCCATCTAAAATCATGCCCACTTTTAGTTTTGTTTTGTTCTTTAAACAAATGTGTCACAGTCAGCTTGGTCATAACTTCTGGTCAACTAAAAACCCTTTGTTTTCTTCACATGAACTGCTATTGTCAGATTCCCTCTTGTCCTAAAATAGATTTTCAAATTTCACATTTATCTCTGCTTAAGCTTGATTATGAGAGATCCGGTAATCTTGAAAAACACTGGGGGAAATGGAATCTTTAGTCCTATGGTAAAATAGACTTAAGGGAAACAGGGCAGCTGTTTCCAGATACCAAAAGGACTGTCGTGTGAGAAGATAGATTAAACAAATTCTTTGTGATTCCAGAGGCTGGAACTAGAATCAAGGAATGGAAGTCAGTGAGTCTAGTTATGGAAACACATACACAAACACACAAACATTAGTATAAGAGGCTCATGGACTTCATAATATCATGGAATTTAGATCCAGAAGGTTCCTCTGGCCCTGCTCACAGTGGATATAGGGAAGAGCTAGGCAATATTTCTTGGTTATTGATTTTCTAAGCTAAATAATCTACACGCTTCCCACCTGGTAAGGTGGAAAGAGCAGTGTATTTGGACTCAGATTTAAACCCTGTCCCTGTCATTTAGGCAAGGGACAATATACTTGATCTCTCTGGGCCTCAATTTTCTCATCTATAAAAGGAGAAGGCTGCACTAGATGGTGTCTAATCATTCTTCCAGCTTTAAATCTATGAGTTTGTTCATCTTTTTCCATTGATCTGATGAGAGCTGATATCCCTATTCCCCAGGAATTTACAGTATGATGGGGGGAGGAGCCAGGAAATACCCTTGAGGAACTTCTTCAATTTAGGGGAGGAGACAGAGGTCTGCCTTGCTCTGAGTCTTGGGAAGTGACTTGCCCAAGGTCATACAATGACTTAGAGGCAGAACTGCTGCCAGTGTCAGGATTTCTTCATCTATAGCATAGTCCAGTGACTCCTTCTACCATACTGCAGAGCAACAGGACATATACATGGGGAGGAAACCCCCAAACTCTTAACATTTCCCAAATAACAAAGGATAGTAGTGCCAACAACTTTCATAAGTACTAAAAAGAAAATGAAGAAAAGAGAGATTATTAACCAGGTTAGATGAGCACATTTATTGTTATTGGGTTGTTTCAGTCATGTCCAATTCTCCATGACCCCATCTGGCATTTTCTTGGCAAAGATACTAGAATAGTTTGCCATTTCCTGCCTCTCCCATTATCACATACTATCACATACAAGTATAGTGTAGTGGATAGAGAGTAGGCCTCAAAGCCAGGAAGACCTGAATTCAAGATCTACCTCTCATACATACTGGCTCTGTGGCCATGGAGAAACCATTTAACCTCAAATTGTGCACCAGGCAACTCTCTAGGATTTCAGAGAATTGGTAAAAGGAGTCTCCTCTCCTGGGAGTTCTTTGAACCAATGAAATCACAGGGCCAGTCCCTATGTGACCATAATAAGAATGATAACATCTTTCTCTATTGTTTCAAGGTTAGCAGGTGCTTTCCTCATAGTAACCCTTTGAGGTAGCTAGTGTAAATGTCATTATCCCTATTTTACAAATGAGAAAATTGAACCTCAGAGAGATCAATTGCCTTGTAGTAAGTGGCAGCTAGGTGGCATAGTGAATGGGCTTGGAATCAAGAAGATTCATCCTCATGAGTTCAAATCTAGCCTCAGACACTTAGCACCTGTGTGAGTCTAGGCAAGTCACTTAGCCGTGTTCGAATCAGTTCCTCATCAATAAAATGAGCTGGAGAAGGAAATGGCAAACCCCTCCAGTAGCTTTGGCAAGAAAACCCCAAATGGGATCATGAAGAGTTGAACATGATTGAAACAAGTCAACAACAACAAATGCCAGATCCAAGATTTGACCCCAGCTCAGCTATGGTTAACTCCCAGGTCATGGCTTTGTCTACTAAACCAGGGCTTCCCAATATAGAATAAATACACTTCAGTGGGGGTGTGAAAAGTTTATCAAAAGAATTCAGGGAATATTTAGTAAATAACTATATTATCCAATAGAAATACTCCTACTCAAGATAAATCTCTTCATTTCGTTTCTTAGGAACATGTGCTTAATAAACTCTAGAATTCATTTCCTTTCATATTGAATGGTTGGGGATTTTTTTTACTAAAAAGTCAAAGGAATTCTGGGTGAAAATGTCTGTAACTAAACTGTTTTGTCCAGAAGAAGGAATGGTCTCAGACTCTGGGGCCTGGGTTGGTGAAGAATGACTTTTGTGGAAGGACTATCATTTGAATAAGACCCTGAGGAATGAGTAGGTCTTGGATGAGGGAATGTGGAAAGGAGAGGGTCTTGAAAGAAATGGTGGTAATATAGCAGGAGTCCAATAATGGGATGTTAAGAGATCAGTCAGACTGAAATTAGGGGCATCAGCAGGAGGTGTTTGGAAAAGTAGATGAATTGTCGACTGTGGAGTTCAAATGCTAGGCAAGGTATTTTCAATTTGTTCTTTTAAGTCATGAAGAGTCATTGATGGGTCTTGAGCAGAGCACACTGTAAAGCAAAAAGGAGCCAAATATTTGCATTTTTGTCTCAAGAGGGTGTTGGATGACTTGGGAAGCTCTGAGTTCAAGTTCTCCTTCCCACTAGGGCCTCATTATTTGCTACTGGGAGTAGAAAGGTGAGTTGAAATTACAACAGGAAGAACTGGGAGGGAGCAGATCCAAGGTAGATCTAGACCCTTTCCTATTGGTGCCATTTAAAAAACTTTTTGTGAGCCTAAGAGAGTTAGAGTGACCCCTAAAACCCTCCTCATGGTGACAATAACCCTGTGGAGCAGCTAGTATAAGTATTGTTATCCTTCTATTGAAAATGGGGAAGCTGACTCCCCATGGAGGTTATATGTTTTGTCTAAGGTCACAAAGAGCCACTTTTATCAGAATTGAGGGGAGGAGGAAATGGGTCCTTGGGAGAAGGAAGCTAGACTATTTATGCTCAGGTATGGGATTGGGCTTAGTGCCTTCCAAGACCTCGTGCAAGTCTGTGGTTCTGTACGTTGTGTGGACTGATATCTACTGACACCCTAAGGAGACCCCTCTGTATGACAGATTGGGAGGAGAAGATGAGATACCATGTGATGTACAAGGACTTGGGATCAGAGTGTGGGAGAGCAAATCCAGGCTCTACCACTAAGAATTTATCTTTGTGACATTGGGCAAGTCACTTCCTCTCTATAAAATGAGATGGTTGGACTAGATAAAGACTAAGGTTCCTTCCAGCTCTAACTGTGTGGTGCTGTGGTCCTCTGGAGGAGAAGGTCCTTCCCTCAGATGGTTTTAGGGTTGGAGAAGGACAGTGGGTGACCCAAACTTAGCACTTCCAAGTAGGGATAGATGCCCTGCATCTTTCTTAAGCCTAATCCCTCTGCTTCCTTCTCTTCTTCCTGCCCCTGGGCCCAGAAGTCAGCAACTGACTGGCCACCCATGGTGGGTTAGGGTGGGGGTAAGGGGCTGCCATGGTCAAAAGCCATTGCTCCCCTTTTCCCCGGCTCGTCTTTCTCCTTCCCTCCCTCCCTATCTCTTCCCTCCTCCCCTCCCTCCCTTCTTCCTCAGCGTCCTGGGTGAAATTGCTGGAGGTGTAGTGCCTTCACATTCTTTACCAAGCGAAACGTGCCACCGATGGAAGCGGGTGAATGTGTGGCCCCGGGCAGAGCGCAGTGTCTCGGCCTGCCTGCTGGGACTTGCTAGAAGTATGTGTCAGTAATCCCAGCAGCAGGCCCTGGCTCGGGAGGAAGAGGCAAGGACTCCGGCTGAGGGAGAAGGATAAGGAAGCTGAGGAAGGAAGGGGTCCCTGGCCACCAGCCCCTTTAACCCAGACTCCAGGGGGCTCCAGGGAGATCACCATCAGGGTCTAGTGGAATAGTACTGGTTTGGGATTCTGACACCCTGGCCTTAAATCCCACCTTTGCCACTGACTTCCTGTCAAATCTTTGGGAAGCCTCTTAACCTCTTTGGGGCTCTGTTTCATAAGGTCATGGGACTTAAAGACGGAGGGCACTTTACAAATCATTTAATCCAATCCTCTAATCTTGAAGAAAGAGAAACTGAGGCCCAGAGAGGGAAGGTGTGTGGCCCAGGGTCACATAGGAAGTAAACAACAGAACTGTCATCTATAAAATAAGTGTATTCAATCGAATGTTCCAAAGGTCCCTAAATCCCCAAATCCCATGATCCTCTGGAGTCCTAAGACCTAGGTTTGAATCCCAACTCTAATGTTTACTTACAACCTCTGTGACTTTGTTGAGTAACTTCCTTTTTCTGGACTCAGGTAGCTAATTTGTAAAACCAGGTCAGGAAGGAGAGTTGGACCAGACAGTCCCCAAGGCCCCTTCCAGCTCTGGTGCTGATCATCACCCAAGAATGAAGGAAAGGGGAATTACATAACACAAAGCAGTTAGCTGGTAGAAGAGTGTCTGAGAGATTAGGGAAGACAGCAGAAACTCCAGGTGTTGCTGTGATTATTTCAGGCCTAACACTCATCCCAGAGCCCAAAATAGAGACACAGACAGTGAGCAAGAAGGCAGGGCAGGGAAGTGGCAGCAATGTTAGATCTGGAATCAGATTTGGGTTGGAATCCAAGCTAGGGGATGTCTATACTATCTGTGTGACCTTAAAAGGTTATCCATACACACCCATACCTGCTCTCTGCTTCCCGTGAACAAGTATCTTTATGCCTCAGTTTCCTTCTCTGTGAAATGAAAGGACTGGATTAAACATTTCTAAAATTCTTTACAACTCTGATTCCTGGGAATACTTACAGGAAAATCCTCAGTTCAAAATAACTGACTTCTCTACACGTGGCCCAACCACCTCAATGACCAGACCAGCCAAGTCAGTAACGTAGAAACACTCTGCCCACAGTCAGTCTCTCTCTCTCTCTCTCTCTCTCTCTCTCTCTCTCTCTCTCTCTCTCTCTCTCTCTCTTTCTCTGTCTCTCTATCTCTCTGTCTCTGTCTCTCTGTATCTTTGTCTCTGTCTCTCTGTCTCTGTCTCTGTCTGTCTCTGTCTCTCTGTCTCTGTCTCTCTCTCCCCTCATAACATACCCAGCACTTTGTCCCCTCTCTGGTGTACTTGCTATATGATATATGTGTGCACATTACATTTCCCTTTTCAACTGTGAACTTACCTCAGGACCAGGCCAGGACTATAGATTTTCTATGTATATCTCTCCCACTACCCTAATATAGGCCTTTGCACACAGTAGGTGCCTAATAGATGTTTACAGAGTTGAATCTTACCAAGCAGATATCTTCCCCAAGAAAGAACCCACAGGGCAGAATTTCCCTTAAGGAATAGTTGAGGCAGTGTGAGTGCAATAGACATGGGCTTGGATCCTGGCCAAGTCATTTTAATTCTCTAGGCTTTGTTCTCCTCCTCTTTAAAATGAGACGATTGGACCACATGATCTCTGAGATTCCTGCCAGATCTGTCCCTGATTTAGCTCCTTCATCCTTCCTATTGTCTATCTAGCCAAATTTCGAAAAATAACCTTTGTTTTTTTAAGCATCTCTCATTCTCCAATAACAGATGTTTGAATTTTCTATTGTGGAATTTTCTATTGTTCTGCTGCGGGGGGGGGGGGGTCAATTTTCCAATTTGTCCAGTGAGGGAGAAGTTGGGGGGAAGGGGGAAGGAGAGGACACAAAAAGGAGGGGCATCATATATAGTCCTAGCTGATGTAGAGTTAGAAACACAGGGAACGGAAAGGGACAACAGTCACTGTTAGGAACTTGGTTATGTCTGTGCTCTGCTCTGGCCGCTGCTTTTGACACCTCTCCCTGGCCGCAGTGTAAACAACCAACCCCCATTCCTCTCTAGCCCCAGGTAAGGGAAATCCAGCTGTGACTCAAAAGGTCCCAGACCAACTGTTGACTGTTTAAGATAACCGTATTGGACAGAGCTAGTCTGGCTGGGCAACCCCATCCCATGCCTGAAAAAGCCTAACACTTCCCCTCACTCCCTCTGCATGACAGCCAGGACCCCAGACCTATTTTGAATCCCATTTACACAGGGCTTTGCAATATTCATCTCATTTGATTAAACAAGCCTTTGAGGTCTTTTATTCCCATTTTACAAAAAAGGAAAATGAGACCTAAAGAAAGGAAGAGATTTGCCCATGGTCACACAATAGAGCCAGGGGATGAATTCGAGTTTCCTGACCCCATACCCAACCCAGTTCCCATCATATCACAGTCCCTGTTGGCTACAGGCCAGGCTGCCAAGATATTCCATCAGTGGGCAAGGAGGAAGAAAGGAAAGCAACATTATGACCATCGCAGGACTCTGCCATGAGGTCCAGGGAACAAGATGGAAAGGGGAGGGCTGGGGGCCAGAATTAATATTCCAGGGCTAGAGGCTGGGAGCCCTGTGGGCATGAGTGCCTTTCTTTCAAATTATCTTGTATCTAACTATGCTGCCTTTATTTTAAATTAATTTTTAATTAATTCAGGTCCTTGTTTTCTCTCTCTATTAGAATGTAAGCTAGGGGCATCGAGTCATGAGGATCTGAGTTCAAATCCAGCATCAGACACTTAACACAAAACTAGCCATGTGACCTTGGGCAAGTCACTTAACCCCAATTACCCCTCCAAAAAAAAGAACATAAGTTCCTAGGGTTTGTTGCATTCATTGTTTTCATAATCTCAATGCCCAGTAGGGCCTGGCCCATAGTAGGCACTTTATAAATACTCATTGATTAAAGGAAGAATGTGGGGTAAATGTAGAACCTTGATGGGGAGGGGAGGGGATGGTGCTGAGAGCTTCTGAGGGACTGACTACTGCCATCTAGGTGAGAGACATATTTCTCTGACTATGAATGACATTCTGGGACTTTTTCCCTTTTTCATATTTACCTTCACAGGTGTCTGACTGGTGCTAAAAGGAAAGTAACATCCTAATGGTGGATATATGGCAGGGAGGACAAGCTATGTCTTAGAATTATAGACTTATAGCTAGAAAGGACTTCAGAAGTCATCTCACCCAACCCCCCACCCTGTTTACATATGAGGAAACTGAGGCACAGGAAGGTTAAGTCACTTGCCAGAGCCCATGCAGGTAGTAAGCATCAGAGGTGAAATTCAAACCTTTGATGTCTGAGACCAGAGTTGCTTTCATATTGTCTCAGAGCTGGAAAGTCCTCCAGAGGGCACCTAACCAGAGCAGGGTGCCCCTCAGTGTCCCTAAGGGGTGGCAGTACTTGCTGAGTCTCTGTTTGAAGACTTGCCATCAGAAAGGGATGGAAATAGCCTGAGCTCATACATCTGGGGCAATTTCAGGTTTACAAAATGCTTGCTTCCCTGAAACCCTGAAAGGTCAGTGACACAAGAGTTTCTACCCCCGTTGTCAAATGAGAAAACTGTCTCCAGAGGAGGTGGGGAGTGATTTGTCTAAGGTCACTCTGCTAACAGAGCTGGGATTTGAACCTGATTTTCTGTCTCTTAAGTCCCAAACTCTTGATGTTGCACCAGATTGACTCTGAGAATGAAAAAAATGAATGTCTAGCCATATTCCTGAGACAGCCCATTCCTTTACTTGTCCCACCTAGAGAATGCATGACTCCTCTGTCCCACCATATGTAAAGGAAGGTGAGTATACAACTGTAGGAGGCCCCACCCTGAGGCTATGGAACAGATGTGGAGATGAGATGGTTAAGACTGGTTCAGCCACTTGCTGCCTTAGCTATGAGACCCTGAACAAGTCACTTCCATTCTCTACCTTAGCATCCCCGTGGGTGAAATGAAGGGGTTGGAGGAGGCCACAGAATCACTGATTTCCAATTGGACTGATCCAATTAGCCCAACATTATTGTTTTTAAGGTGACTTTCAATTCGGAAAGACCCTCTGATTCTGTGACTTTACAGGTTTGCCATTCCTGTCTGGTTGAGTTAGAGCATTGTTTTTTCAATCAGATATTGCTTGAAACAATAAGACCTAGGAATCTTTTTGTTAGGCAATAGTTTATTTGTAACATACATATTTATTGTGTATGCATGTGTCATATACAGGGTTTGGGGAAACTGCTCTAAACCATTATCATATAGAAAGAGAACTGAGTTTGCTGTCAGAGTGAATAGGGTTGGGGATCCAAGCTGTGCTGCTGCAAGACCCTAACCCTCTCTAAGCCCCAGTTCCCTCATCTGTCAAATGAGAGAGTTGGTCTAAACAGTCTCTGTGGTTTTCATGCTCCAAGCTGCTGGTCTCGTAGCTCCTGTTTGTGCCATCTTGGAGGGCATATTAAGGGTCTAAGTTCTGTCACTTGCAAGACAAAGCAATTGGGCTAGATGTAAGTTCACGTCTAAATTTGTGGACCATTCCACATTCCATTGTAGATTTAGTGCTAGAAGGTGCCATGGAGGTCATTAAATGCAACCCCCTTCATTTTACTAAAGTCCAAAGAAGGCTCAAGAATCTTCCAATATTATTTAGCTTGTCCTTTACTTGTCCCTTAAACATGAGCTATTCCAGTCACCATCTAGCTGGGAGGGGGGTGAGTCCATGTCTGCTGTGGATGGTGAGGAGTATTTTATGGAGACACCAGTGAATAATGTGCCCCCTCACACACACACACACACAGACACAGATATGGGGGCAATGCCCAAACCAGGTCCCCTTCCCCATGATATTCTTTATGAAACAAGTCCTCCCTCCCATCTCCCTCTCTCCTTATGGGGCTGGCACAATCCTAGGGGCTCAAGAATATGGAATCATTAGTCTGGTGACTCCAGTTGAGTCAGGCTAGCATCCTTTCCCATAATCCTCCAGGCACTAGAATCCCCTAGTCTTCCTCCCACAGTCCTCTGGCTCCCAGTCTTTCCTCCATGATCTTGGACATTGGTTTTCTCCCACATCTTTTGGCCCGCCTTTTCCCAGGCCTTCTCCCAGCACCTTCTGGGACCCTCTGCCTAAAATCCCCTGTAGTAGTCTTCCCAGAATCCTCAGGGCCTCAGGTAACTTATCCCTCTTCTGACCCTTTCCCAATAACATCTGAGCACAATCCTCTCCTCTACTCCCAGAATCCTCTAAGCTCCTTTATAGCATCCTATGGGCCTCAGGAGCCTATTACTTCCACCAGAATGGTCTGAGTGCAAGAATTTTTTAGACCTAAGCTCCCACGTGTGCCTAAAGTCTAATCACCCTCTACAACGAAAAGAGACTTGCCTCTCATCACCCTGGTAGTCAAGAGACCAGAGTTCAACTCTCAGTTCTTCTGGCTCTATGACCTTGGACAAAGCATCCCTTTTCTGGGCCTCAGAAAAATGAGAAAGCTGGGATACAAAGTCTCTAAGATCTCTTTGAGGGATCTCTGATGTGCTGAATCTATAATGCAGACCCAAAGAGATTCAGATATGGTAAAATAAAACTTCCTTTTTGGGGGGCCAGAAGGAGACCTAAAGGAAAGTGTTTTAGGTTCACAGGACTTAGGACAAGAAGGAACCTCAGAAAACCTTCAGGGAACTAAGGTTTGGGTTTGGTCTTTGCCATTTATTAGTTTGGCTTTTTGCATGTCGTTTTGTATCTTGAGGGGCCTCACTTTCTTCATCTGTGGAAAAGGGTGATGGGGTGAGGGTTGGACCATCTCTGTGGTCCCTTCCAGCTCTGGTGCTCTATGGAGTCTTCTCTCCACACTTTGCCTCTTTTCATGGTTCATGGTCTTTGTGACACGCTTCGTCTAAAGAGCCATAGAATGGACCCCTTCTCTGGGGTCCAGATGCTTCTTGGCCCTGAGCACAACCAGGGTGGACCCTCACTCCAGGGACACAGTGGAAAGAGTCTTGAAATTTGCAAGTCAGGAGACCAGGTTTCAAATCCGCTACTTCCTGCCTATATGACCTTTGATTAGTCACTTCCTCTCTGAGCCTCAGTGTCCTCATCTGTAAAAATGAGGATTAGACTTATTTGTGCCACGTCCCTCATGGGGTTATCACTAGGAGATCTAATTTGGAGTCAGTGTTCAGCAGTTTTCTCCCTCCACCACCAGGGAGGACAGTTTGAACCAGTACCAGCCCCTTACACACACACACACACACACACACACACACACACACACACACACACACACACACACTCATACATACCTGTGTCCCATTGCTGAGGCAGGCATTGCAGGTAGGTCTTGGTATTTTCCACAGTTTGACTTTTTAAAGTCACATGATTGCTATTCATCTTCCTTCAGGCTGTGACCAAGAGGCAAAAGGACAGACTTCATTGTAAAGCTGTCACTTGTGTTGTTCAGTCATGCCTGACTCTCAGTGTGACCCCTTTTGGGATTTTCTTGGCAAAGATACTAGAGTGGTTTACCATTTCCTTTGCTAGCTCATTTTACAGAGGAGGAAATCCAGGCAAACAGGGATAAGTGACTTGCCCAAGGTCACACAGCTAGTAAGTGTCTGAGGTCAGATTTGAAGTCAGGTCTTTCTGACTCCAAGCCTAGCACTCTCTCCATTTAGCCACAAAACCTATCACTAACTAGCTGTATTTCCTTAAGCAAGTCACTTTTCATTCATTGCTGAGTTCTTGGGTTACCCTCCTATTAAATGAGAGTTGGACTAGAAAATTACCAAAATCCATCCCATAGGATTATAGCTTTCCAGTTGGAAGGGTGGCTTGTAGACCACCTAACCTTCATTTTACAGGTGAAGAGCTGAGGCCAAGAAAAGTTAAGTCTCTTACTTCCCCAGGGTCACATACCAGAGTCTGAGGCTGCATTCGAACTCAGGTCTTCCTGACTGAGTCATTCTACCCACTGGGCTATCCTGACTCTGAGATCCATTCTAGCTCTGATGGAAGCTGGGCATAGAGGAAGGAGCACAGGACCTAGTGTCAAGGGATCTGGGCTTAAATTCTATCTATGATATTACTACATGGAACTGTGGTCATGTCATTCTAAGCTTGAGTTTCTTCATCTGTAAAATGTACAGAGCTCAAAGGGTTTTTATAAAGAAAGTCCTTTGTAAATCATGACTCTATAAAAATAGAAATGATTATTTTTTAATTGAAGTCCATTCTAGCTCTGAAAGTCTATGTCCTGTGTTCTATGTTCTAAAGGCCTTCCCAGCTCTAATCTTCTATGATGGTAAGATATACTATGGCAAGATGAAGAGAACCCCAAAACTCACCCTCATGCTGCACCCCAAATTCTATGATAGGAAAAATGAGACAACCCTCTCCCTCTAGGCCAGACAAATTCAATTCAGCAAAGGCTTTTCAGGATTCCTGAGACCCCATGTGATATCACTGGGCCAAGGCAATTGGGGGCCAAACACAGCTGCTCTGCATCTTTCTCCCTTCCTGTAGCTCCCTCATCTACCCTCTCCCATCACACCATCACTTTTTTTTAACCATTACTCTTGTTTTGTTTTTCTGGAGAGGGGAAGGTAAGGTAATTGGGGTTAAGTGACTTGCCCAAGGTCACACAGCTAGTAAGTGTCAAATGTCTGAGGTCTGATTTGAACTCAGGTCCTCCTGATGCCAGAGCCATATTCTATTCACTGAGACACCTAGATGCCTCCTTAACCATCACTTTTAATGGTGTATGCTGTTCTGGGCCTAACAGAAAAATCTGCCAGTATGCACGGATGTATTCTCTACAGGGCTCTGAGGACCAGATATGAGAGAATAAAAGGCTGCCGGTAGGTTATGGAAGAGATCAGATAGAGATGACTGGGGCTGATTTGTGTTTTTCTAGTTACACAGATTGAGATCACCCTCCCTCATTTTCAGACTATGCACACTTCTTAACTTTAAGTTATTTGTGTCTCTCTGTATTCACTAAAACTCACCGAATGTAGCCTGTACCCCTGGTAGCAGAGGTGCCTTCTGTCTCTGACTCCCCCCAGGAAGGTAGCCCCAGGGCTCATCCATTTCCCAGTATGGGCCAAGCCGGGAGGCCCAGAGGGAGGATGGCTCATAGCCCTGGATGCAAGGAAAAGAGGGAGCGTGGCAGCTGTTGGCGGGGTTTGAAACATCTGGAGAGGCGTCTGGAGCTGGGGCGGCTCACTCTTCAGCACCCTGGCAGGCTCTCCAAGGAGGCAGACATGCTGGGGCCTGCCAGGAGCATGCCCGGGGAGGAGTGGCGCAGGGTGGAGTGGGGGCAAGAGGAGAGAGAGCTGCACAAGGCTGAGGGCTGCTGAGTCAGCACACACTGCAGAAGCTGGAGGGGAGGAGCACCCCATCTCCCCTGGCTTCCCTGGGGGAGTGGTCTTTAGGGAGTGTTACCCAGAGGAAAGATGAAGGGCTGGAAGGTCATCCAGACTAACCCATACCTCAGCAGGAATGTCCCCGAGAAGGGCTTGGTCATTTTGCCCCCACTTGAAAGAGTGTCATGATGACAAATTAATGACCTACTAAGCCAGCCTATGCTGCCTTTGGACGCATCTAACTGATAGGTGTTTTCTCCTTCTATTGAGTCTAAATCTGCCTTCTGATAACTCCCCCACTTTTGCTCTTGGTTTTGTCCTCTGAGGCCAAATGAAACAAACCCAATTTCCCTTCCACAGAACAGTCCTTCAGATACTTGAAAACAGTGATATTAATCCCCCTAAGTCTTCTCTGAATTAAACATCCCCACTTCCTTTAGCCAATCCTTGTACAGCATTGGCTCTTGTCCTCTCTCCATTGTCCTCCCCACCCTGGATAGTCCCAGATGATTAATGCTCTTCTTAAAATGGGGTGCCCCCAAATGACCATAATACCCCAGATTCGATCTGACCAGAGCAGAGGGCAACAAGACTGTCTGAAGAAAGTCCCAAAATTCACCCTCATCTTCCACCCCAGATTCTAAGCCCAGAGGGTTTGTGACACCTTGTGAGCTTGATGGGCTTGGTAAGTGGAGGGAAAGAGGCCGTTTCCTCTGTTCCCTTACATAATGCATCAATGTGGCATAGTGCATAAAAGCCCTGACCCAGGGTAAAGATCATACCTTAGACATTAACAAGCTGCATGGCCTTGGGCAAGTCATTCAACTTTTCTGGTGCCCAGTTTCATCATCTGTTGGATTTAATGACCTCTGAGATTCCTTTAAGCTCTAAATGTATGATCTATGACCCATAGCCTGGGTAGGAGAGTTCCTGGCAGGTTACAGACCTGGAGTCAGAAAGACCTGAATTCAAAATCGACCTTAGATACTTTTTATCAGTAAGTCACTTAACTTTCCCTGGGCCTCAGTTTCCTTTTCTGTAAAATGAGAGTCTTGGGTTTAGTAGATTCCAAGGTCCCTTCCAGCCCTGTATCCATGATCCTGTGAGTTGCCTTTCAAGGCCTTCAGTCCAGCCTTTTGACCCAAGCCTTGTTATAAACTGACTGCCTAACTAAGCTCCCTGCCTCCAGGGTTTCCATCTCCAACACTGCCTCCACACACATCTACATACCTGCTGTCTCATTCTTCTGTCTGGATGCCGCGTGCACAGTCTCACTCTCCTGTCCAACAATTCCAGTGACTCCGTGGTGTATTTACAGAACAGAATTGGCCTTCCCTTAACCAGAGATTGGCCCATTGTTATCAAGTAATTCTAGGGCCTTCCCTCTGTTAATTATTTCCTATTTATCTTGTCTCTATATTGTTTATACACATTTGCATGATTCTTGTCTCCCCAATTAGATTGTAAGCTCCTTGAAGGCAGGAACTATCTTTCGCTTTACTTTGTGTATTGGTGCTTAATACAGTACCTAGTATGTAGTAGGTGATTAATAAATGCTTATTGACCAACTGATTCCAAATCCAGTGCCCTTTCCATGGCACCAGATTCTGAGATTCTCAAACTTGACATTCTTTGTCTTACCACTGCTCCCCAAAGGAGAGAGAGACAGACACAGACAGAGAGGATTTATGTAGCTCTTTAAGATATTCACACATATCTACTTTATCTTTATAACCTTACATCCCTGGGACACAGGTGCTATTATCATCATGCTTATTTTAATAAGCATGGTAATAATTTTTTACAGCAAACAGAGGTTAAGTGACTTGCCCAGAGTCACACAGTTAATAATAGGCTGAATTTGAATTCAGATCTTCCTGACTTGAGGCCCAGTGCCCTTTCTGTTCTTCCAATTGACTGCCTCTATGAATTATCACCCCATAGTTGCAACTGGTTCTCTATTCTTCTTATACTCTTTTCTGCTTCCACTTCCTTATTTCTCCTCACTTTCCTTCTCTTCCATGTGTTGTTGGTTTTTAACCAGACCAAGATTTTCCCGATAGAGGGAACTCCCAAAGAAATTCCCTTTATGGGCGCCTGCTATTTAATTTATTGTCTTAGAAAGTTGAGTTCTCTGCGACCTCCAAGAAGTTAAATGGCTTGTCCACTATCACACCAAAAGCAGGACTCTAACCTTCATCCTGGCTCTGAGGCTGGTTCTCGATCCACTACCCCACACAGATTCTAAATGAGCTGTCCTCTTTCCCTGCTCATCCCTAGCCCTAAATCCTTAAGTGTTTCCAGGACCTAGATTAAAGCTTAGAACTGAAAGGTACCTTTCTAATCCAACCCCCTCCTTTTACAAAGAAGGGAAATGAGGCACATTTGCTTGAGGTCACACAAATGTTCAATCACAGAGCCAAGATTCAGCCCCAGTTCCTCTGATTCTATTTCCAGCACTCTTTTCATTAGAAAGGATCTGAGTTGGGGCAAATCAGAGAAGGCTTCCTGGAGGAGATGTTTGTTAGGAGGGTCAGCAACATGAAATCGTCTGGCAGGTTCATGAAAGGTGACTTCCAGGTTAAGAGAATGGGGCAAGCAAAGGTCTGGAAGTGGAGGGGACCAAGGCAAGTAGGAAGTCACAAGCAGAGCAGAATAGTGAGAAAATCATTCATTACTCTGCCACTGGGATAACCTCAGTCATAACTTTGTGTGGAAACCACTCCCCATCCCTTCCCCTTTCAGCATTTTTGTGACCATACTTAGCATTCATCAATAAACCCCTGGCAGGGGCATTTGTTTTTAGTAGAGACCAGGCACCACCAACTTGACATTTCCTACTTTTCAAAAATGTCGCACAAGAGCTTTGGGTTAGCCTTGAGGAAGAACATCCTGACTAGCAAGAGGTCAAGAAATCATTTTCCCTTGAAACTAGCAGCTTCCTACAGAGACTCAGTTGTGCCTGAGAATGAGGATAAAGAGGAGATTACCTCCAAAGGGCCTCTCAGATTACTTGTGAATGAGTGCTAGAATTGTAAAATCTAGGATCTGGGCAGGAAAGGCCCTCCAAGGACAGCTAGGCCAACCATTACCCAGAGTAGCAATTTCCGCTACAATAGCCCCAACAATTGATCATCCAGTCTCTGCCTGAAAACCTCTAGTGACAGGGAATTTGCCAAACCCAAGACAGCCCCCCCTTTACTTTGGGAAAGCTCCAGGTGGAATCCAGAATGTGTGTGTGTGTGCTTTAAATTGAATGAAAATCTGCTTTCTTTAGAGTCCTAGGGTTTCTATCTGGAAAGAACCTTAGAAATCATCTAATCCAACTACACACACACACACACACACACACACACACACACACACACACACACACCATTTTATGGATGGAGAAACTGAGACCCAGAGGAGTGATGTGATTCATCCATTCATCACATAGGTTGTGTGTAGTAGAGGTGCATACAAACACAGCTTCTCCAGCTCCCAGCTCAGGGTCCTTATTACTATAACACGCTCTCCTCCTCCTATACCTACTCCTCCTCCTCCTTCTCCCTTCTTCTCCCTCCTTCTCCCTCCTTCTCCTCCTCCTTTCCTTCCTCCTCCTTCTCCTCCTTCTCCCTCCTTCTCCTCCTCCTTTCCTTCCTCCTCCTTCTCCTCCTTCTCCTTCCTCCTCCCCTTCCTCCTTCTCCTCCTCCTCTTCCTCCTCTTCCTCCTCTTTCTCCTCCTCCTCCTTTAGTCCTCTGAGACCAGGTAGCACGTGTCTGATTCCACTACCACATGAGAGCCCTTCAGGTCCTTTAAGACAGCTCTCATATTTCTCCCAACTCTTCTCTTTCCCTTGCTTGACATCCCCAGTTCCTACAGCTGATCTTGTGTGTCAGCAGTTATAGAACTGGATTCTGATCATTACTTCCTCTCTAAATTTAGTTATTCAGAAGGTGAACATAACTTACCTCTATCCTTGAGGATTTGAAACTGTTCTACCTCCAAGATCTTGAACTCTGAAATTTCCCTTTCTATGGGGACCTAGACATGTCAATAGACAGACATGTCAATCCATGTCTTTTCATTTCCTCCTCCATCTTCAACCTCTCTCCTGCATCTCTTAGTTGCCTTCCTTATGATTTTCGGTCTCTTATTCTCCCTTGTTCTTTCAGTCTGTCATCTTTCTTTCTGAATTCACTTCCCTTCTTGCCAGTCTTAGTAATACTCTCTCTGCTACTCTTGAATCTGCTAAATTTGAACATTTAGCCCTCAAAAATTGGCAAACTCTACAAATCAGCACTTGCTTTTTTGTTTTGTTGGTTATCTAGACTTAAGAGAGTGTTGGAGAAAATGTTAATGCAGATAAAACTTAAGTTTGTTGTATGTACATTCCCCAGGCCTAAACTGCCCCCTGTCAAGAGCTGGTTGTTAAACATTTACCAGCATACCTCTGAGTGTCTCCCCATTCAACCAGTGGTTCCTTCAGAGACTGCGCCTCTGTCATCAGGCTCCCTCCCTCAAATGAGGAACCATTCATTATTTCTATGTGTAGCGCCAACATTCATTCATCTCCTATATTTGAAATTTTAATGTTACCTTGAACTCTTCCCATTTCCTCACTTCTTCTAGCCAATCAATCATTAAGTCCTATTGATTCCATCTCTGAAATATTTCCCACATCTCTCTCTTCTCTCTTCCCACTGTTACCACCCTGGTACAAGCCTTCCTTTCTACCCATCTGGATGATTCAAACAGCCTCCTAAAAGGTCCTCTTGCCTTCGCTCTCCCTTTTAATGCATCTTTCATATGCTGTCGGAGAAGCTTCCTGGTGCCAAGGCCGGCCATGTGACTTCTTGGATCTCCAGGGGATCCCCGATTACCTGCTGAGTAAAAGTAAAGCTCATTTGTTTGGCAATCTGGTGCTACTTTATCTTGACAGATTTATCTTGTCCTGTTCCCCTCAGCCCACTCTTTGGTCCAGTCAAATGATCTGCTCATAAGTATTCGATTATACCACATGCTCTCTCTCTCTCTCTCTCTCTCTCTCTCTCTCTCTCTCTCTCTCTCTCTCCCCCCGCCCCTCCCGTCCTTCCCTCCCAATTCTTGGCCTTTGTTTACATTCATGTTCAATTTGATTAAGTGACACTGGTCTCCAGGCTATTCCATGAATAAAACACTCAATCTCTCCTCTCTGGGCATTCTCTCTAACTCTCTCCTATGCTTGGAACACTCTATCTCCTCTCCTCTTCAACAATGGACCCCACTAACTTCCTGTAGGTTCCAATTAAAATCTCACCTTCTACAAAAAGCTTTCCCTGAGCCCTCCTAACTCCAGTGTCTTCCCTCTATTAATTATTTCCTCTTTATCCTGCATGTAGCTTGCTTTGTATATATCAGTTTGCATGTTGTCTCCCACCTTAGAGTGTAAGCTCCTTGAGGGCTGGAACTGTCTTTTGATTCTTAGTGTATGCCCAGCATTTGGTACAGCACCTAGCACATAATAGTAGGTGCTTAACAAATTTTGATTGAATTGAATTCCCTCTCCCTGAAATGTCTTTCCTCTCCTTCATTGCCTTATAAATTCCTACTGAGTCATTTCAAGCCTAGCTCAGATGTTATCTGTTCCAGAAAGCCGACTTCCATCTGTTGGTAACAATCTTTCCTTTCCAGGACCTCACATTGTATTTTGTTTGCTCTTCTCTATAGCAACTTTTGTATTCTTTTGTGTTATTTGGCATTTCCGTTATCTGTATGTGTTCGATATCACCCTGCCAACTAAAAGCTCCAGAGGGCAATATCTATGCCTTATCTCTTATTATATCCCATGGCCTCCAACATAGGGCTTTGCACACAGTAAGCACTCAGTAAATGATTATTGATTGTGAACTCCACCAAGGTAGAAACCATGTCTTATTTATCTTAGTATCCCCCCGCCAGTGCCAAATACAATGTCCTACGGTATACAGTAGGTACCTAATGAATGTGTGTTGAATTACCTTGAAGTGAAATGAAATGAATTTAATTGAATTACATTATTAACCAAGGGTCTTCTTTTCTCTCCCCACCCCCACCTTGTAGGTCCTTGGCTGTAGGGCATCAGTACTCCTCACTGGGCACTCAGCCCATCCTGTGTGGGAGCATTCCCGGCTTGGTGCCCAAACAGCTGCGCTTCTGTCGGAATTATGTGGATATCATGCCCAGTGTGGCTGAAGGTGTGAAGATTGGCATCCAAGAGTGCCAGCATCAGTTCCGAGGTCGACGATGGAATTGTACCACTGTCAACAATAGCCTCGCCATCTTCGGCCCGGTACTGTACAAAGGTACTGGCTAGGGGTATAGGTTTAGTGAAAGGTGGGGACCATCCCTGGGGAGTTGTGGGGTCTGGAAAATATCTTGGTATCATTAGTGGCTTTGGAAAGACCTTTACTGTCGTCTCTTGATCTTGGTTTCTTCATCTTTAAAATGGGAAGGTTGTACTGGATAATCTTTATGCCACCCTGGAGGACTCTAATAATAGGAAAGGGGACAACCCCTCCCCCCCTGCCTTGGGGTGGGTGATGAAAGGAAATACCTTCTAAGTGGCAGGAGATGGCATCCCAGCTAATTAGCCCCTCCAGCTAATCAGCAAATGATGATTCATTCACTTAGTAACCTAATTCTAATCCTGGCTCTGCTTTGTTCTAACTGTGGCCATAAGTAAGTCCCTTGACCTCTGTGGGTCTCTGATGGTTTCCTCATCTATGCAGTATAGCAGGTCTCTGGACTTATGCTCCTAACCCATACTTCCAGTGGTGATTCTGGGCCCCAGAGCTTAGCTCTTCCTCCTCTTCAAGGTCCTAGGGATAATCTTAAGGGGTTATGAGGTCTCTTCTAATGCTGTTGGTGCAAACTCCCATTCTGGTGTGTTCCTCTCAATATCAGCCAACAGTGATTGCTGTCCCAATACCATTGAACTCTTGTTATATCATCAATAAGCAATTAATATCAATTAACTTGTTTTTTCAATTACTCTTTTAAGAGAAATATTTACTAAAAATATAAAGTAAGAACCAAAGCACAAAAATATCTCCACTGAACTAGGGCACACTCTCCCCCTCTTGTACTTTAGTCCTGGGGAGAGTGGATTCAAACTTAAAGTAGCTACTATGAACATTCACTTTACCAAGTTCACTTACCTGTTATGGTAGAGCCACTTGGAAAGCCACTCCCTTGCTGCAGGACCTAACACCTTGACTTCCAAAGTGATCTACTCAGCTCTGTAGAGCACTTCCCAAAACCACCCTCCTCACCAAGTTGAGCTGCCAGCAGACTTTTATGTGGACTTCACTTCCAGGATCTTTGATAGCTCTTTTGACCTTTCAAAATTCCCAAAGCTATCCCTGATATCCATTCCCCCAAGAAAAGAAAGAACCAATGCAAAGATACAAAGAAGCAAATTCATAGGCTATGTAACAGTCTAGGTGTGAACATAAAAGCCCGATGCCTGTTTCCCAATCCAGAGGCTTATAGCATATCTTCCCTTAATGTTGTTGTTCAGTCATGTCCAATTCTTGTGACCCCCTTTGGGGTTTTCTTGGTAAAGATACATTTCCTTCTCCAGCTCATATTACAGATGAGGAAACTAAGGCAAATAGGATTAAGTGACTTGCCGAATTTGAACTCAGGTCTTCCTGACTCCAGGTCCAGCACTCCATCCATTGTACCACTTAAATATCCACATGGAAAGGAAACAAGCTTTTCCCTAGGAACCTCTTAAATATGCACTCAGGAAACAGTCACGGAATACCTACCCATGCTCTGATGTGAAGGGCAGGGCCTCTATTACATATGCCCCTAGAAACAGACTCATCAAGTGTCCACAGGGATGGGCACCAGGCAGAGAATATTGTACATCCTTAAAGGACCAGGCCCCACTTGGTCCTCTGTTACAGAAATAAGAGGTGATTTCCGAGGTCCTTTCCAACTCTGCTATGCTCTGTTCTATGATGTGGGTGTCCCTGACATAAGAGGCAGTTCAAGTTATCTATTCCTACTCGTCCTGGGCATTTACTATGCACGTCCTCTCATAAATCTTCCAGATGGGGCATAATGCCCAACATGCTGATATGTTCGTCCTGTAACTTTTGCTCCTACTCAGTGGCTTGGCCCACTTCCTTTTTCAGGTCATGCATGTCCTGGTGACATGTTTTACGGCCCTTCTTCCTTTTAAAACCTCATTGATAATATTCTGCAACCATCACACATCCACCATGTATCTTTACATTGCTATTTAGGTCATTTTCAGTTTTAATTCTTCTGAGAGGGAGTCATTCCATGACTTGCAACTATCTAATGTCACCAGGGAAATATTGATATTAAAAAAATGGAATTGAGGGGGTAGAGTAACTTGGCATAAGGAAAAGCACTGTATAATTTCCCAAATGTAGTCTAGTCCCCTCTTTTCCTCCTATTCATTTCTAAGCCCATCTCATTGTTTATGTGCAGCTCTTACATAAAGATATAAGTGCTGACAAAAGCCCTTCATGGTATGGTTCCAATTGGCCTTTCCAGGAAAGCTTCACAGATTTTTTTCTGAATTTAACAAACTTAAAATAAAATTTTCATATAGATTATAGAACAGAAAAAAGAATTATACATGAAACTGCACCTCTTTTAAAGTGTGTAATAAATTTTAATATTTAACTTTCAAATATGTCCTGTTTCTCTGCAATTTCTTCTGTCCTTTCTTCTATTCTCTTCTTGTTTGGGGGGAGATCCTATTCCTAATCCTGACAGAGAGAGAGAGAGAGAGAGAGAGAGAGAGAGAGAGAGAGAGAGAGAGAGAGAGAGAGACCGAGACCATAGTGGGGGGAGAAAGAAAAACAAAACTCTTTTAGCAACTATGCATAGACTGGCAAACTAAACTCACATATTGACATGTTCAAAAATGTTCTGTATTTTTAATCTGTCTGCTCTCAGTCAGAAGGTGGGAGGGGAAAGCTTCATTACTGGTACTCTGGAATACTGGTTGGTCATTCCATTCATTGATCAGAGTTCTTAAGTCTTTCAAAATTATTTTTCTTTTCATTGTTATCATTATCATGTATGCTGCCATCTTGCATTCACTTGCTCTGCATCTGTTGCTATAGGTTTTCTCTAGAACCATCCCTTACACCATTTCTCACAATACAATATCATTCCATTGCTTGCCATGATTTATTTGTTTGGCCATTCCCCAAAATGATGGAAACCTCTTAGTTTCCAAATGTTTTCCATTTTTAAGAAGAATTGCCATAAATATTTTTGTGCACATCAGTTCTTTTCCTGTTTCTTTGAGCTCTTTGGGGTATCACATTACTTTTCTCCAAGCAATCTACATTCCAATTACAATGACCTACTTGCTATTCCCCTCATACAATATTTCATTTCCTGTTCCCATACCTTTCACAATACATACCTGGAATGCACTCCCTTCTTTTCTCTACCTCATAGGTATCTGGCTTCCTTCAAGGCTCAAGTAAAGTGCCATCTTGTATAGACAAGACATAATTCCCTTTCTAGTGCCCCCTATCAAATTACTTTCTATTTACTTCTCAAGGTGCATATTGTTTTTCTCTTCTTCCCCAATAGAATTTAAGTTTCTTGAGGACAAGACCCTTTCATTTTTGTCTTTGTATTCCTGATACCCTGGTAGAGCAGGAGACACTTTAAGAAATTCTGTTTGGATGAATAGACTAACTCAATGAGATGCCCCATCCCACTGCTATCATAATCTGAGCAATCTGCCTTCATCATCCATTTTATTTTATTTGTATAGCTTGCTATACTGATCTCTTTTGAGGGGGTGTGAAGGCCACAGAAGAGGCCCTTCATCACTCCAGAGCTAAATGCAATCAATACAATGTTAACTGTAAACAGTGGCATCTGAAGAGCTTCAACATCTGTAGCAAATACAGGCAATGTAATGAATAATGATGGGCATGGATTCAGGAAAACCTGAGTTCGAATTCTCCCTCAAAAATTTACTATCTGTATTACCCTGGCCAGGTCACTTAATTTTTCTCAGTCTCAGTTCCCTCATCTGTAAAATGGGAATAATAGCACTCACCTTACCAAATTGTTATAAGGATCAAATGAAATATGCGGAAAGTGTTTGCAAACCTTCAAGTTCTATGCCAGTGTTAGCTACTATCATCGTCATCGTCATCGTCGTCGTCGTCATTACTGTTATTATTTGAGTTAGACATTTTCCATGACATTGGTAAATACCTTTCATAAGCAGATGTCTCCCCATGTTATGATTCACTTGATTATTAATAATCTGATGATCATTGAACAACATTACCTCTGGGTTTGCATCTATCAAGGAATCTTCCATAATCCTAGCAAATGCATAGGGGGAAACCTTGTGGAAAGAGCCTTGAAGACTACATTTTGATCTACTGAGTCAAATATTTGGGGAGGGGGGAGTGAGAAAAAAACATAATGGATGCATTCGGAACAAATCTCAATGTTGCAACTATGAAGACACAGCCTACCAAAGAGAACTGTCAGCAAAAATTTACCTGTTCTGTTGTCATACTTTTTCATGAAGGGTGCCCCTGATGCATGCATAGATCATTCTTATAATGATTTTATAGAGAGAAGCAGTAGACATAGGAGACAGGCCTTACTGCCCCCCCCCTTTTATTTTTTTGGTAGTAGTAATGCCATCCACAATCTTTTCCATGCTCAGTTGAAATAATGTGCTTTGTAAGCAATCAAGCCCTCTGTAAACGTCAGTTATTATTATTATTCAGAATCAACAGTCTAAGTAGGGCAGGTTGGAGCTATTTTAATTGCATATAGCATCTTCTCATCTTTATCCTTTCTTTTAATTTGTTATTAGTTTAATTAGTTAGTTTATGTTTAGTTTAATTAGTTAATGTGTTATTTGTTTTGCCCTTTGCTCTAACCAGTCCATCTGGCTACACACAGCTGAATCTGAAATGACTCCCATGTTAGTAACCGGTTGTTTCCTGTTTGTTAAGATATAGTCAGTTTCATTTTTTTTTAGGTGTTGTTTGGCACTCACCATGTCCACTGCCTCCCAGCTCTTCATGAAGAATATAGAGACATGAGGCTTCTGAGGAATACACAGCCCATTCATTTCTCAGCGAAGCATACTTTTCATCATAGTTTTCCCTGTCCTCTTCTGTATTTGTCTTCTCTTCCAAGTCACTGAGTATTAATGAAAATGTTGACTTGGTTGGGAGTGGGGAGCAGGGGGTGGAATCTTGGTATGCTTAGGATTTCTTCATTCCCGATGGCAAAAGTTGATCCATAAACTACAACAGTCGTGATTGTTCCCTTGCCTACCCTCATCTTGAGAACTGCAAGGCAAGATGAACAAATGTCCCATGGGAAAGTGGTTCTTCTAGTCTCTGGCTATAGAATAAAAGCAACTATGCCAAGTCTTTTGTTTACTTCTCCTGGAAGAACCTAAGAGATATTTTTTCCATTTGATTCCCACTTCTTTATCTTTGGAGGTTTCATTTATAGTGAGAATGCCAGTGTGGAAATGACTTAAGTCTTCTACTTGTACATCAACTTGGAGATTGATAGATATCTGAAATTTAGAGTGCCAACAGTTCAACAAATGATTATTGATGGTTGAAAAACTGTGATTTGTAGCTTTCCATGATCCCTTTTCCATCATCACTGTCAGTAAAGAATGGGGCCACATAGAATTGAGGGTCACTGAATATTTTTAATTGTTTCATTCCTCATGGGAGCCAAAAAATTCATTAACTAGTGACCAACCATTCAGTGATGAGTTTCTCTGTACTTAGGCAAGTCACTCCATAGACAGGAGACAAAGACTATCTCTGTAATTGTACCTGAAGCAGATCCAATTTGGTTGGACCTGAAAGCATCTGCACTCTGTTAAGGCAACCTTAGAAAACCCAGGTCACCTCTATATTGGGATGTCTCAGCAGAGCAGTACTTTTGTGGAATGAAGTTGTGTATTACAGACAATAAAAACTATTGGGGGTCAAAAAAGACTAAGATCAAAGGGGAATAGAATAATAAAAGGAGGCTTATGGGAGTAGATGAAACTGGAGCTGGGCCTTGAAGGATGGGCGGGCTTTGGACCGACCAGGAAAAGGAAAGGTATTTCTGAGCAAAGGCTAGAGATGTAACTTTGACAGAAATGTTAATAGCAGTGGAAAGAGGAGCAGAGCAATGGAAATATAAGGGGACCTGAAACACATGGCATACTTCTTTTAAGTGGATTTTCCATATCAAAAGTTTCTTGTTAATTTAGGAGAAGCCAAATGAGCCTAAGGACTTCCATTTCTGGAAGTAAGGAAGGGAGAGTGTATTCCACAGTTTTCTCTCCCTGTCTCAGTGTTCCTCAAATTGTTTCGATTTTCTATAGTAACAACAGAGGAATATGAATATATAGCGCTTTGGTTCTTGCAAAACTATCACTTTGGGCATATTTTCAGATATGAAGGCCTACAAATACCCACAAAATGTTCAAAGAAAAAAATTTCCTGTCCCTTTTTCCCTTTTTTTTTTTTTTAGTTTAGGAGGAAAACATTAAAAAGACGTCTTTTTTTTTAATTTCCTCTCTCTCTTCTCTCTCTCTCTCTCTCTCTCTCTCTCTCTCTCTCTCTCTCTCTCTCTCTTTCACTGAGAACTCTTTAAAGGAAGTAAGCATGACCTCTCCTTCTTTATGTTTTCCTCACAGGCTGGTGGAGTTCACCAGCTCTCTATACTTTAGCCAGAGCTGTGAGGGTCCAGAACAACAACAAAAAAAATATGAGAGAGAGAGAGAGAGAGAGAGAGAGAGAGAGAGAGAGAGAGAGAGAGAGAGAGAGAAGATTGTCTCACATTCAATTTCATTTATTAAACATCATTATGTACCTACTCCATACAAGATCTTGGACTGTAAATCTAAGGAAGATACAGATATGAAAAATCATTCTGTCTCTGCCTTCCTGGAGCTTAGTTTCATAGGGAAGACATGGCATTTGCACAAATAAACAAATAAATATGACAAAGGGCAGCATGTGATATAAGCAAAGCAGAAACCCAAAAAAGTGCTCTGAAAACATTTATGACAAGAGGTCACTTTCAGCATAAGGGTCCAGGGCCACATCATGACAGGGCTGGTCCCTGAGCTGGTGTTTGAAGGGAAGATGGAATTTCAGGCTTTAGGAAGTAGCATGCACAAATCCAGAGATAGATGATGGCAGCAGGAAATCAGGGAGTAGTGCATAGATCAGTTTGTCTGAGATGTGAGAGATTTAGGATGAAGAGAGTTAGGAAAAGGGAGTTAGGATGAAAAGACAGGGTGAATAAAGTAGGTTATTGATAGATTGTGGGAGGCCTTAAATGCCAGGCTAAAGAATTTAAGAATGACTAAGTGCTTATATGGAAATTCAGAAGTCTAGGAGAAAATGGGAGAAATCAGTGCTTATAGTTATAAATGAAAAACATAGGAAAAATAAGTCATGAAGGTGGGAAGGAGTATAGTCCCTGGAGACAGATCTGACTTGGATAGAGGGAACATTTTGGAAGTAATGGAAAATAAGGAAAATAACATTGGCTCATTTCTACTGGGCATTAAATCTTATAAAATCCTTTCCCTACAACCATACTATGAGAGAGGGAGTACAGGTACTCTGATCCCCATTTCAAAAAGAAAGAAGACTGAGACTCAATAGAGAAAAGTGAGTTGTTCAAGGTCAAGAAGTAAAGGTAGAGCTGAGGCCCAAATCTAGGTCCCCTGACCCCCAAGTCCACTGTTCTTTCCTCTATTCCCACACCTCTCTTTAGGTGAGTAGGTTTGAACCAGATTAGAGACCTTGAAAAAATGACCTTAATATGGTACTGAATATTGTTGAGCTAGATGGTTCTGCCAACAACATATAGGATGGATTTGGGGAAGGGAACTAAGGAATGAGGAAGGGACTTTATAGAGCATCTAGTCCAATTCTCTTTTTTTATTGGGGGTTTTTTTGTTGGGGGTTTTTTGGAGGCAGGAAGGCAAGGAAATTGGGGTTAAATGACTTGCCTAAGGTCACACAGCTATTAAGTGTCAAGTGGCTGAGGTCAAATTTGAACTCAGATCCTCCTGACTCCAGGGCTGGTGCTCTCTGTTCACTGCACCACCTAGCTGCCCCTAATTCCTGTTTTTCAATAGATGAGGAAACTCTGACCCATAGAGATGAGGTGATTTGTTTAAGGTCACATGGGTAATAAGTAGCATATCTGGGACTTAGCTCATCCTCTGGGTTTTTTTTTTCTTTCTTCCCATTAATATTTATTGGCTTTTAACATGTTGGGAGACATGCCATGAGACAGCATTGATCCATCTTTTTTTCTTCCTTTGAATTATTGACTTTAAAAGTGCATTTCTGGCCATTTACTTCACTAGTCATGGAAGGGTTAAAGATCGATGAATCATCAACTGTGTTTCTGTTTAGCCTTCTTTTCCCAAGGCTTATGTATACCAAATTACTTGTTCATTCATATAAGTGATTCTACAAGGATTGGAGCCCTTAATTAATAAGGGTGTGACTACAAGAGATCAGCTGTGTCCCTCTATCTACTCTTCTCCCTAATAGTTTCATTGGTTTTGTTAGGGAGAGGTGGATTCTGGGAGTTGCCCCCTGCTATCCTAAATGGATAGGGAGGAAAAACATCCTTTCAAGTGTGTGCATTTCAACTAGTGTGTTTTAATCTATTGAACTGGCAGTCCTTTAATAAATTATATTGTATCTGGGGATACAAAAAGAGGCAACAGACAGTCTCTGCCCTCAAAAGCTCACAATCTAACAGGGGAAACAACATGGAAATAAATATACACATATTGTATACAAGATAAGCAGGAAATATTAACAGAATGGAGGCACTAGAATTCAGAGGGATTAGAAAAGATTTCCTGTAGAAAATGGGATTTTAGTTGTGACTTAAAGGAAACCAGTAGGCAGAGGAGAGGAGGGAGAGCACTCTGGGAATGGGGAATAGTCAGAGAAAATACCCAGAGCTAAGGGATAGAAAGATCTGAGGGTTTTAGGATCCTCAAGTTCAATGAGGGTCAAATAATATTGTATGACAGCCAAGAAGGCTAGTGAAGACTTGGGCTGACTTCAGAGAGATAGCATATCCAAGACCAAGACTAGGGATTTGATACTAGGGTTTTAGCTAGAATATTGTGTTCAGTTCTAGGCTTCACATCTTTTTTTTTTTTTTTTTTGGAGGAGGAAGGCAAGGCAATTGGAGTTAAGTGACTTGCCCAAGATCACACAGCTAGTGTGTCAAGTGTCTGAGGCTGGATTTGAACTCAGGGCCTCCTGACTCCAGGGCTACTGCTCTATTCACTGAACCTCTTAGCTGCCCCAGAGGTACCATATCTTAAGGGATATTAAGAAGATGGAGATTGTCTAAAGAAGGATGTAAGGTCTTCAGTCTACATGCCTTGTGTAGGAAGTTCTGATGTTTAGCCTGAAGAAGAGCTGACTTAAAGGGGAAATGACAATTGCCTTCAAGTATTTAAGATGATTTGTCTTTTCTTGACCCCAGGGGGGTCACTACTAAAAGTAGCAGATAAAAGTTTTCGAGAGGCAAAGTTAGGATTGAGATAAAGAAAACTTCTTAAAGAGAATGGGCTGCTTCAGGAGGTAGTGGGTTCCCCCACTCTTGTGGTCCTCAAGCAGAGGATGGCTCCCCTCATCAGGCTTGATGTAAAGAGGATTCCTGCTTAGGTGTGGCTTAGATTGGTTGGTCTGTAAGGTCTCTTCCAGTTCTGAGCTTCGAGGATTCTGTGAATGTTAAAGCTGGAAGGATCCTTAGAATACAGAGCACCAAATTTCAGAACTAGAAAGAACCTCGGAGCATAGAATGTCAGAACCAAAAGGGAATTTAACACATAGAATGTTAGAACATACAACAGAGAACATCAGAACTAGAAATCAAGTGCTGGGAATTCTAATACAAGCAGAAAGAGAGGCTATCTGCTCTCAAGAAACTACAATCTATCAGGAAGATGAGCCATAAAAAGAAGCTGAAGAGAGAAGAGATGAAGATTACAAGAGGGGTATGGTAGGGAAAGTCAGGAGGGTAGTGAAGATATGGCTGGGCTGAGCATCCTTCTTCAAATGGAGCCTCTGGGAAGAGCCAGTCAATCAGAGCCAGAGACCACAGGAGAGGAAGGTACTTTTAGTGTGAGAAATCCACTGATGAGGTGAGCTTTCAGGCTGCAGAGGTTTTTATGGCCTGGTAGAGAAATTCTGCAGAGTCAGGGGTGAAACCTGGAGAGGAATGAATACTAGAAGGGACTCTCAAGACCATTTAGCCCAAAGCCTTATTTTTGACAGCGGAGGAAACTGAGGCCCAGAAAAGGAAAGTGTTCAATGGAAGGGAATACACAATGAACTGGTGGTAACATCAGGATTGGAACTCAGGTCTCCTAACTCCAAGATTTGTTCTCCTTTACTCTATCAGACCACCAGAGAGAAATGGCATTTTCTTTGAGAACTCTCAAGGCAACTGAATTTCAGAATTCTACTAAACTACTTGTATGCCCTCTGGCAAGTCAATTTTCCATATCTTGGCCTCAATTCCCTCATCTGGAAAATGGAAAAATTGGATGGAGGTGATCTCTAAGGTCTCTAGAAGCAAGAACCTCTACAAGCCTGTGTTCTCTCCCATCTTAGTAAAAGCCTTGTCTACCCTACTTATGGATAAATAACCTCTGGGGGGAAGAATTAGTCTGCCAGGTGTCAAATTTAGCAGCATGACTTTGTCAGGTCACATAGAAGCCAACCTGCCTGGAACAGGAAGTGTGTGTTAGAAAAGAGGAAGAGGAGACAGACACAAGTATTATTTACCTGATTAGACAGAGGACCAGAGGCCTAATAGGGAGAGGTCCTGAAGACCAGAGTCAGAGGGAACACAGGCATTTTCTGGTAGTCTTAGTTTCAGGAAAAGAAAATGCACTTTTTTGTTAGAGATTTACAAGAAAAATACCCCTTGCCACACCCAATTGCCCCCAATTTGAGGTTCAAATTTGGGGGTCACAGTTGGTACACTCATCATTGGTGTCCAGATACGTGGCTGCAAGAGACTGGCTCTACCCCCTATCCAGGGTGGAGCACCTCTATCTACTCGTCTCCCTGGGTTTTGTTAGGGAGAGATGGATTCTGGGAAATGTTATCTACTGTCCTAAGCAGATAGGGGGGAAAAGTTACACTTTCTTACATGTCCTTCCCCATCCCTTCAAGGAGCACCAGATTGGAAGTCAAGAAAACTTAGATTCTAGAGACTTAACTCTACCATTGCCTTGCTGTGGGACCTTGGACAAGTCATTCCTTGAGGCTCTGAACCTGTTTCACCATAGGCAAATAGTAATACCTACAGTGCCCACTTCACAGAATTGTGTAAAGGTTTTGTGCTGGGTGATGGAAATAATATTCTCATAAAGAGTTGGGGCTGAGATGGAAAACTTTCTCTTGATTTATCCCCAAGACCAAGATGTGTAAAGATAGTATGCCTTGTAAAATTTAAAGCAAGGGAGAAATATAGGTTATTATTGTTATTATTAATCTCATTTTGGTTGTAGTATATGATTTTGACTTTTTTTGTTTGAGGGTTTTTGGCAAGGCAATCAGGGTTAAGTGACTTGCCCAGGGTCACACAGCTAGTAAGTGTCAAGTGTCCAAGGCTGGATTTGAACTCCGGTCCCTCTGACTCGAGGCCCTGCATTCAAGTGCTGTATATTCTGTGAGTGAATGGTCTGTGATATGTGTTTGCATGTTTTCACAGTGTATGTGACATGGGCATTTGATAGGTTTGGAGGGAGGAAGAGGGTAATGCATGGTAATGTGCCATAGGAGTCCCCTTTACTCAAACCTCATCCCTGAATGTATCATCTTGGGCCAGTACCCCTGCCTCTCAGAGGTCAAACCTGTTCCTTTCAGTTGAGCTAGGAGATAAGGAACCAGAAAAAAATTCCAGACCCACATTACTTTAGGCCTGCCCCAGGCCAGGGTGGAGACCCTCAATGCTATTGCCCCTGCCCCCTTCTCCTTCCCAAGGACAGAAGGTACAGCTGTAGTAATGGGCTCTGTGGTAGGAGGTCTGGACTAGGGGGTGCTATGTTCCATATCCTAAAGTACCTCCCAGCTCTGACATTCCCTGTTTCAAGGTCTCTGCCAGCTCTGGCATTTTATGTTCTAAGATCTTCTTAAGGTGTGTGAAACAGGAGGTTATCAGCTACATTTTATAGATAAGGAAACTGTGACCAGAAAGGTCCTACAGCTTGCCCTGAATCATAAACTAAATAAGTATTAAACCAGGTCTAGAACTCAGGTCTAGAATCTAGGTTTCTTAAATCTTATTTCTTTGCCTAACACCCCATAAAATCTTTCCAGTGCTCCAAATTCAGTCATGGGCTCATCTATGTTCTTGTTGCCATGTGGTAGAATCATGTCTGCCATTGCTGAGGAAGGTACGGGGTTAGGAAGAAAGAGAAATATTTCACCACTGCTGATTCTGTCCCCAGAGAGGATGAGAGGGAAGGAAGGAAGGAAGGAAGGAAGGAAGGAAGGAAGGAAGGAAGGAAGGAAGGAAGGAAGGAAGGAAGGAAGGAAAAAGAAAAAGAGAGGCTTTTCTTTTAGCTACTACCACCACCACTACATAATTGCTGGGAACTCCAACTCATCTCCCTTTCAGCATATCAGCTGATATTCAAGAGAGGAAATGGAGACAGAACAGCAGGAAGGCCCAAGAAAGAGAGGAGGTTGACTGCCACAGTTCCCAGAACCTACTGTGTATAACCATTATCCCCAAAGTGTTAGTGAGAACTCTTCAGCTCTAGGCTGTCTCTCAGCATCTGGACCAATCTTGAAAAGAGGGTCTAGGAAAGAGAACCCATAATTCATGCCTCTGTCCCTAGACAGCCGTTGGGAACTCCACAATCTGATTTATCTAGGCAGCCTGATGAAGGGGGTGGGCTGGTTTAGGAAGAAGCAGCAGCCCGAGAACCCTGAGAATCAGAAAGTCTGGGGTCTTGTCTTGGTCCTGCCACTAATTCAGTTTGTGAGATTGAAAGTCCACCCCCTCCCTAATCAATCAATCAGATTCCTGTGTGGCACCACATGCCTTTCATCCAATGGCCAAAAGTTCAAATTAATCTGAAAAGAATTCATCCATATATTATGATGAAATTATGGGAAAATTCCTTAATGCCTAATTTACTCTGTTGATTCATTGATTGGGGAAAAGGTAGAACTCAATCCTATTGTTATCCTCTTACAACCCCAAGATAAGGGAAACCCATCATCGCTGTCTGGGCACCAGTTCCTTCATCAGTCCAATGATATTCATAGCATCTCAATATAAGGGACAGGTCATTAAGATAGAGTCCAAGCAGAAACCAAGACCCAGTTGGAAAAAGCAGCCTCTTTCCACTTCTCAGTCTTCTAAGACTCCTTGGTTCAAACCCCTGGGGGCTGTCTGACTTTAGCCTGATATTCTTGGAGAAAGAGATGCCTCCTGGGGAAAATGTTGGAGAAATGATGTTTTTGCCTAAGTATCTCTCAGCATGCTTGTGTTTGTACTTCTGTGGGAGTCTTGTGTACATAATAGGTATCAATGCTTTTGTCTAATATGTATCCATATAGGGAAAGGGACATGGCTGCTGATTTCTTTGATAGAGAGAACTCCCGGGAGAGGGAAGTCCCACTAAAAATGCAGGCCGCCATTCTTCTCTGCAAGTCCTGCTCTTAGAGAAGTCCCTTGAACACTGTAGAAGATAAGTGATTTGCCCAGGGTTACAGTCAGTTTGTACTGGAGGTGGGGCTCATGCTGCCTCTCTTATGCCTAGATATACATGTGCTTTTATCTATTTCTCCTTGGGGGAGGATGTGTGTGTGTACATATGTGTGTATGAATTTTTATCTGTGTGTGTTGCCTGGGCGCATTTGTATGCTTCTGTGTGTGTATGTGTGTCTGTCTGTCTATCTGTATATGTAAGTGTGTGCTGTTCCCTCTCCGGTCTCTCTACCAAGGGCTGGCTGTATCTTTTCCGACTTCTCCCTGGAGCCCCCAGTCTCTCTCCCCCTATGCTTAGGTATCTTCTGGCCAGTAGTGGGGCCATAGCCACTGGGGAGGAGAGGAGGAAAGAAGAGGGAGGGAGCAAGCCCTGAAAGATTTCATGCCTGAAGAATGTTGCTCCTCAGGGAGAAGGGAGAGGACCCTTCAGTCACTGGTGGGAAGTGGGAGGGGGTTGTTAGATATTTCAGCCACATTCCTGTTGGAGTTCCCTGAGGGGGGACATACTTGGGTTATCAGAGGGGTGCAGGCACACAGCCACACAATTACACACACACACACACACACACACACACACACACACACACACACACACACACACACCAACACCCAAACTCTCTGAGGGCTAAAGACAAAACTTCCCCAGCCCTTGCTGGATTCCTCCAGCAGGCTATTCCAGAGAAGGGAGGGAGCTGAGAATGCGCCTGGGGCTGGAAGCCGGTACAGAGCACTTGGCTTCCTCAGATGGAGAAGGAAATGGGAGTTAATTGCAGTGTAACAGATTTAAGGTCCTGCTTGGACCCCCTGTGGTGAATTCAGGAGAGGACATGGATAAGGGTGCCACAGTATGGGCTGGCAGGCCAGAAGCCTTGTAATCTGCCTCACTCAAAGAACTATCCAAATTGATGAGGCCACTGATGGATCCATTTTGAGTAATAGAGGGAAAGATTTAGGCCAGACAGGAGGAGATCTTTCCTACCAGGAGATGAGGGAGATGAGTTCTCAAAGCCCCTCCTGCCCTTGAGTGTTTCTGGTTTCCTGGGGCAACCAGCTGTCTAGAAACATGGGGGGGGCCTGCAAGTCAGTGCCCTGGGCTTAAGTGAGGGTTAGTGGCAGCTGGGGAGAAATAGAGAAGGCAACTCCTCTGTCTCTTCCCAAGCCCTTGGAGCCTGACCCAAATGCAAGAATCTCAGACACAATCTCTACTAGAGGGAGGCCTGACATTACCTTCCCAATGGATTAATCCCCTTAGTGACCAGATTTCTCATCCCAGGCTAGCTCTGGTGCCAATAACAGCAATGGAGCTGTGATTTTGGTCCTGGGACTACAAGTCAGGAGACCTGAATTTGGATCCTAGTTTTGCCACTAGGTGACTTGGACAAGCAGTTTCCCCTGATGGTGCTTGGATTTCCCCTTCCATGAGATGAAGGATCGATTTGGATAAGTTCTAGGGCCCCTACTAGCACTGCCATTCTATGGATTCTGTGAAACTCTATGCTTTTTAAGAGCAAGAACACTATCGAACTTCTTCATATTGGTCCCAACACTTGGCAGAGAGCCTGTGCTCAAGCAGCCGCTTCATGAATGTCAGTTGACTGATGCAAGGAATGAAGCATGGCGTCCTGAAAAAGAACACGGGACCTGCCGTGATAAGATCTGGGTTAAAGACATGGCCTTGCTCCTTACAGCTGGGAGCCAGAAGGAGAGTCACTGCACCTTTTCTGAAGCTCCACTCCTGATTCAAGTAGATGAGAGAACCCCTAAAGTCCTTCCTACTCAGACATTCTATGATTCCATGAAACCAGGATGACAGCCTAAAGGACCTAGGGTTAGAGAGATCTCTGTGGACTGAGGCAAGGTGGGTAATCACCCTTCCAAAATCATATGCCAAGTCTACATTTCCCCTTCTTGAGGCAGGAGAGGAACAAGAGCTCCTATGGTGTCTGTGTGTCTGTGTGTCTGTGTGTATCTGTGTATGTCTGTGTCTGTGTCTGTGTTTGTGTGAATTGGGAGGGGGAGCTGAGGAGCAAGAGCTATTGCAAGTGGAAATCCTCCCCAGAAGCCAGCCACTCCCATTGACAGAGGCAGGGAATGACAATCCACACCCCTGAGTGGAAGAAGAATGTCAAGAGGAAGGGGGAGGTGGTGAGGTGGGCTCTCCACACCACTCCTTCACATACAGGCATATTTCACTACATGACTCTGAGCTGGCCACTAAAAATCACAATTACTTCACCACGCAGGGCTAGGTTTCTTATCTTATGATTGAATAGCCTTAGCACAATAAATAAAGCTAGAAAATGAAATCTGGGGGAAATAATTGTTAGAGCTAGAAAAAATACCATCTATTTCTACCCATTTTACAGAAGAGAAAGTTGAGGCCCCAAGAGAAGGGCTTGATTATGGTAATCCATGCAGTGAGTAATAACAGCACTAGGATTGGTTCTCATGTCTCCAGGAGCCCTTCAGGTTTATGTAAAAAGCTAGCAGGCTTTTATGTAGCCCCCAGTTTCTAAGTGTTAGTACCTGGATGGCCTTGAGCTAAGTTGCTTCATTTCTCTAGGCCTGTTTCTTCATCTGGAAAATGATAGGAATGGACCAAGAACACTCAGGTCCCTCTCAGCTCTATGCGCTATCAATGGTCCTGTGATGACTGACCAGGAAGATTTGCAAGGTGTCACTCATGCAAGCACCAGGGAGAATTTTGTTTGGTTACCCTGGGTTCACTCCTACTTTTTTTTGGTGGGGGGAGGGGGGGGAGGCAAGGCAATTGGGGTTAAGTGGCTTGCCTAAGGTCACACAGCTAGTAAGTGTCAAGTGTCTGGGGTCAGATTTGAACTCAGGTCCTCCTGTCTCCAGGGCCGGTGCTCTATTCACTGTGCCACCTAAATCATAAATTTATATACTGCTTTAAGGTTTAAGTGTTATTATTCCCATTTTAAAGATAAAGAAACTGAGATAAAGATAAAGAGGGTGAGTGACTTGTCCATCATTATAAAGCTTGTGTTAGAAGCAAGATTTGAGCCCAGGTCTCCCTGATTCCAGCACAGAACTCTCAACTCACTATGGAGGCAGGATGAGGAAAGGGAAAGGTAGTACTAGGATTGAGGGAGAAGCTAGAAAGTCCTTTGTATGTGACAGGAGCCTGCTCTGGGGGCTGTGGGGGCAGTCTGCTGGACCTCTGGTAGGGGAAGGGGGGTGGGGGAATGGCCCCTTTGTCCAGACAGGGATGCGGCGCTTTCTCTTGGGGAGTTTAAAATCAAAGAGACCAGACATTTGCACATGAAACAGCCTGAGAACACTTACAACCCAATATCAGCAAGTGTGAATGAGCTGTGCCCCACTTTGCTAAGGCCAGAAGAGCGAGGAGCTAGGTGGGGTTAGTTGGAAAAAGACTTCCTGGAAGTAAATATTCTGGCCTCAGTTTCATAGGAAGCAAGGGGAGGTGAGAGATGAATGGGCAAAGAGCACTGGCATTTTCGTGAGTCCTGAGACACAGAGGGTGATGGAGGGCTCCTGCCCAGTTGTCTTTCCCCCTCCTCTCACTGATAGTGATGTCATCAGCACAGCCGGGTGCCTTCAGGCCCAGCTTAGTCAGGGCTAGAAGGGCTGGGGAAAATGCCAGGTGCTGCAGGAAAAGGGTTGAGCAGGAAGAGCCCTGTGCCCTGTGACTCATGGCTGAAGTATTGGCCCCATAGGGCACCCCAGGGGTGCTGGATTTGGGGATTTGCTGTCAAGGCAGTTAGAGTTTATACCAAGCATCTAAGCACTCCCTCCGATCCCAAGGTAGTATACCCTTTGTCCTAAATGTCAGACCCTGAAAGTAATGGAATCCAGATTTGTTGGAGCTATGGCTGTAGAGGAGTGGGGTGGGATGGTGTTGGATGCAAAAAGTACTCAACATAAAGTCTGGAAAACCCTAGTTTCAAGTCTTGGCTTAGAAACTATTATCTTGATGACCTTGGACTCATCACTTCCCTTTTCTGAGCTTCAATTTCCTTCTCTATAAAATGGAGCCAGTGATCCTTTTCTCTCCCACAGAGAAGTTGAGAAAGGGTTAAATACATTAAAGGCTCCCAAATTCAGGACCTTTAAAGCCTATAGATTTTGCACAAAAATTGAGAGCAAACATTGGCTACAAGCCTCTATTTTTGCTAGGCTCTTCAAGGGAGAAAAGAAGTCATTGTCCTGCTCCTCAGGGAACTCCACATCTGATTGGGGAGATAAGATTCGCACATCAAAGAAAAAGAATACTACTGGACAAAACATGATTAACTATTACACTCAGTGTAAGCCTTAGTGAAGCTCAAAGGAAGGAGAGATGATCCCTGTAGGCCAGGGTGGCCACAGAAGGCTTCCCGGAGGAGATGGAACTTGACAGGAAAGCACTGTGAAGGATGGGAAAAATCTGAATTGGTGGAAAATTCTGGGAACAGGTGCACTGGGTAGCTGGGAAGGAAGGGAAGTCTATCAGACCAGCCCAGGTCAAGCTAGAGTTTAGTCATATGATCATAGATTTACAGATGGAAAGGACCTTAGAGAACATCTAGGTCAATCCCCTCATTTTACAGATGAGAAAACTGAGGTCCAGAAAAGTCAAGTGACTTACCTAAGGTCACACAAGTGGCACAGTTAGGATTCAAACACAAATCTTCTGACACCAAAGGCATTTTTCCACTGTACCATGCTTTTGAGCATTCCCAACAGGACTTTATGATGTAAGAGTGAGAAAAGGAGGAAGAAGAAGAAAAAGGAAAGGGACAGATCATCTTGGACTGAGGAAGTCAGGGAAGACTTCCTGGAGGTGGTGGATCATTGGTAGAATTTGGAGTGAGGAGGAGGAGAGAGATTCTAGGGGACCTTTCAAGGATAGGACCTGGATCAAAGGCTACTGCTTCTTGGATGATCCCTTGCTGTAATTTCCTTATACCTCAAGACCTCCTTCTATTATGGAGGTGGAGGCTTTGGCCAAACTCAAGAAAGACCCTAAGAAGGGGGGCAGGACAGTAGGAACAAACGACCAAGACATTTAAGTGAATCACCTTTTAAAATTGAGGGAAAGAGGTGGGAGGATCAAAGAGTATGGAGGAGCAGGGAGTCTTCTTTCTGGTTCAGATACACAGTGTGATTCCAGAAGTAGGGGGATGCCCCCAGATGACCTTTACAGAACTCTTTCTCTGCCACCCATTCATTTCCAAGTTATCTTTCAGTCCCGAAAAGTACTATCTCTATAGGGTTTTGCTATTCTCTCTCACTCCACTCCCCCCCTCCACCATCTTTTTTGGTCTCAGGGGGATAGTGATTTCCTAAGACTTCAGCTCAGGTGGCACTGGGCCATAGGGTGGAGAAGCTAAGATTTTCGGCAGGTCCAGCCTCAGCCCCATGGCCACACCCTTCACCTGAATTTTTAAGCAGGCACACTGCCAGCTGGCAAATGTTGCATCCCCTGTAGGACGAAGAACAACCCCAAATTTCACCCCAGACTCCAGCCTGGAGCTTCCCAGAGTGGCATTACAGGTAACAATAGGGTGTGTGATAAGCTACAAGTCTATTTCTCTGTTCTATGGGGTCATCCCAGCCCTGGGCTTCGGGCAGCAGGAGCGGTTGTGGTTATATGTCAGGAGATTCTACTTGGATGGTTTCCCCAGGGAGGTGACTGTGGAGCCCTCTACCCAATGTATGGGGAATCTGATGGATTTATTATGGTAAGGAGAGGTGGGAGGATGTAACTGACTCAATCTAGAGAGGCTGAGGGTGAGACTGGGCTCAGAGTTTGTTGCACTGCCGGTTTCAATTCAGTTCAACAAACTTTCACTACTTTTCATGTCTTTCATTAAGCTCGAGTCTGTTATGTGAGGCATTGTCCAAAGACAAAATAAAAGTCTCTACTCTTGGGGAAGGGGTAATAATAGATATACAAATAAATAAATGCAAAATAAATGTGCAACTGACCCTGACTTTCTGGGGTGATCAGGTGTAGTGGAGGCTGAGGGGGGATCAGTGGCGCCCCCACCTAAGCAAGTGGACCCTGCACAGCTTGAGCAGAAATTGTACCTGTCTCTGATTCCAGCAAACACCCTTAAAATCCCTATGGTGTTAGACCCTGATGAAAGCTCACCTGAGATCATAACCAAGACAGGCTGTCATCCTCCCTCTGTCTCACATGGTCACGGAGCCCTTATCAAGTGTTTCTGAATTCCATTACTTGGGCCCTTGGCTCCCGCTTTCTCTCTTTCTCTCCTCTGCCCTCCTCCCTCAGTTTCTTCTCTCCCCTTCCCCTCTTTCCCTACTCTCTTTCTCAGTGTCCCCTTTCCCATCCTCTTTAACCTGTCCTCTCTGTCCTTCCTTTCTTCTCTATCCCTTTCTCTTCTTTCCTCCTCATCTTCTCTCTCCTTTCTTTTCCTTCTCTGCCTCCATCTATCTCTTCCTATGTCCCTTCCTTTCCCTCGCATTTTCCCATTGTCCTTATCTCTTCGTGTTCCACTTTTTCTCTCCCTCGTTTCTCTCTTCTTCCCTTCTCTCCCCATCTTCTTTGACTCTCCCTCTCTGTTCCCTTTCTCTTCTTATCCCTCTTCACCTTCCCTGTCCTCTTTATCCCATCCTGTCTCCCCTTTCCTTCTATGACCCTTTCTCCCCTTCTCTCCTTTTCCCTTCCTATTTTCTCCTCCTCCTTCCCTCCACCCCCACTCCTACCCCCGGCTCCGCTCCCCGCCCCCCGCCCAAAAAAAACGATCTTCCCCCCTTTTCATTGGCTTTAAATGGAAAAAGTAAATCTGTGCGCCCTACCCCCCGCGAGGGGCTTATGGCCGGGACCTGCCACCAGGGCTGAGAAATGGCTTCTGGCTATTGTGGGCCAGGCTCTCAATGAGCTCCACAGGGCCGGGAGGAAGGCGCGGGGGCGGCGGCGGAGGCGGCGGCGGCTGCCCGCCGGGGGAGATGCAGGCGCCGGGGCGCAGCAGCCTCTCCGCGCCGCGGCCGCCGCCGGCCCGCCTGTGCGCTCCCTGCCCGCTCCCCTCCCGCTCCCCGCTGTCAGCAGGCGGCCCGGCCGCCGGGGCCCACTCCGCTTGCCCTATTCAGTCTGATTGGATTAGGGTCAGCGAGACCCCTAATAGTGTCAGGGGTCACCCAGGGCTTTGTGTCGGGGGCGCGGGGGCCTGGGCCCCCCCACCGAGGCGGGCCATGTTGATCAGAGTTTAACACTCCTGGGCCACCTTTGAAGAGAGGGCCCCAGCAGCCTGGTTGCTGTATTTGTGTGTGCGTGCGTGTGTGCGTGTGTGTGTGTGTGTGTGTGTGTGTGTGTGTGTGTGTGTGTGTGTGTGTGTGTCCCACAGCCCTGTCCAGACAGAGCGTGCCTAGGAGAGGGGTCGAAGGGGATCTGCAATGTGGTCCTGACCATAACCTCCAAGGGCCTTCAGAACTTGTGACCATTAAGTCAGGTTACAGTCACTTTTCAGAATGTCCTCTTTACCTTAGAGGTCTGAGTGGTAAAGATTGAAGAAAGCATGTTTAACCTACTTAAGAAAATAAAGTCTTTTTTTGTTGCTGTTGCTCTGTAAAGCAGGTCCCTTCAGTTCCTCTTTTAGGTCACATTTAGTGTGCTAGAAGCCTTTAAAGTGAGGTACTTCAGGTCATAAAATCGTGAGATTTAGAGCTGGAAGGTAATCTTTCCCAATAAACTAATTAGCTTGGTATGGGAGAAAGCTCACTGGATTACTTAAGGCTCATAGAGCCTAAGTATTTTAGAGCCAATGAAGACTCAAACCATCTAGTCCCTCAGGGTCAAAAGCGAAGAGAAACCAGGAGGACTAATCCATACATAAAGATCCCTTTGGGCTACATATTGACTTAGAAAACCTCGTGTTAACATTACCTATATTCTACTGTATTTTCATTTATTTCATTAAGTATTTCCCAATTACATTTTAATCTGTTTCCAGCCGCAATAGGGAATGTTGAAGGCCTCACATTTGACACTTCTGATCTCGTCCAATCCCCTTTTTTTATAGGGAAGAAACTGACGCCCAGAAAAGCGAAGGGACTTAGTTTCTTCCTGTATAAAATAATTGAGTTGGACTAGGTGGCCTGCGAGCTCCCATCCAGCTCTAGAATCCTAAATCATAATTTAGACTTGTCACTAATACACATTTCCTGGAATATATAAATACCTTTTCTCTCCTCCCTTCCTTTAATTCTAGCAATTCGATAAATTTCACTTGAAGTGTTAGCTTGGATACCCCCTCTCCCAACTTGCAAAAACAATGGTATTTCTACTCTGTACCTTCCCTAAGAACTTGTGTTGAACAGAAGGAGAGAAGTCTCAAGTCAGCAGAGGACCTCTACCTCTAGGGGAAAGCATTTATGTAGAACTATTATGGGCCAGGCATTGGTGCTAAACACCTTACAAATATTATCTTATTTGAGCAACAGTGATTTGGTTTCCTTAACCAGAGGTTAAGTGATTTGATCAGAATCATAGAACTTGTTAAGTGTTTGAGGATGGATTGGAACCAAGGTCTTCCACTCCAGGTCCTTGCTCTATCCACTGTACCACCTACCTGCCTTTGGCCAGAGGAATCAATCATTTGGGCTCAGGACCCCCCCTTGCACTCTTAAAAATTATTAAGAACCTTCAAAAATGTTTTCATTTTTATATGTTATCTCTTAATAATAGACATATTAAAAATTAAAGCTGAAAATTTTTAAAATATTTATTAATTCACTTAAACATAACAATAATAGACCCATTACATGTTAATAGAAATAACATTTTAAATAAAATGTTTTTAACAAAATAAAACAATCATTTTAAATAAAAATATTTTTAAAGTGGTAGAAATATCATGAAATGAAAAATGCTTTTCCCAAAACAAAAAAAGTGAGAATGGCATTTATATATTGCAAATATTACATATTGTAAATTTCTTTAATATCTGACTTAATAGAAAGCAGCTGGATTTTTGTATCTGCATCTGCGTTCAATCTGTTGTGATCCATTATTATGGTTGAAGTATATGAAGAAAATTCGGCCTCACACAGACACATAGTTGGAAAAGGGAGGAGCATTTTAATAGGCAAATAATGTCTTAGTATTCTTATGAAAATAGTTTTGACCTCAAGGGTCCTCTTAAAGGGTCTTAGGGACCCCCTGGGGTCCTTGGATCATACTTTGAAAACCGTTGGACTTGATCATCTATAAAATTTCTTCCAGTTCTACATCCTAGGATTCTTTAAGGTTCTATGACACCGCCCTCCCTCCCTCACCCCTCCCTCCCCAGCCTCTGTTCTAAGGTTTCAGTGCCAGGAAGTTCTACTTAATATCTAACCTGTAGCCCTCTTATTGCCATCTCTCTCCCTCCACCTATTTCCTTGGGTTTCAGCTTTAGTGAAAATAGAGAACAGTGGGTCACTATCTTCCATGTAACCACCCTTCAAAGGCTCAGGAACACTATTTTTATTTACCTGACACTCAGACTTTCCTTCTCAGAGTAGAACAGTCCCCAGTTTCTAACTCTTCCTCCCAGGATTTGTTTGTTCTAATGGTCTCTAGACAAGCTATGGTCTGAAAGGGAGTTCCTAGGGTCAAAGGGATGAATGGTTATAGCTTTTAATGTCTTATGGTCCTCAAAGTCTGACTCTCCAGGTAAGATTTCACACAAACCTCTCTTTATTTCACTACTTAACAGACACAAATTGAGTTTGACCCTCTTGGAGTCCTAGTTTGTCTATTTGTAAAATGGGAGGGCATGAGATTAGATAGTAACTAAGGATCAAATTGTGTGTGTGTGTGTGTGTGTGTGTGTGTGTGTGTGTGTGTGTGTGTAAAATCTTTATAACCATAAAGAACCATAAGAATGCCCACATATTATTATTTGAGTTATCTCATTCTCATCTTCTTTGATAGAGTTCCCTGTTATTGTATTATTATTAATTCACCCAAAGGGGCCTCATTTTGCTGGTGAGGATTGCCAGGATCTCAAAAAGTTAGATTTAAATCTAACCCAATTTCCACACTGAATTCCTATCTCATCTCAAATGGTCTCCTCATTTCCAAGGCTCCTTCAGTCTGTATTCAGCGGGGGCCTCCCAGTTAAGTGTCTGTACTCCCAAACCCCTTCTTTGTCAACAAACCCTTAAATGCACAAAGGAAGTTGCTGTTTTCAGGGAATCCTGCGGTGAAGGAGTGCGATAGAGTGGAAAGAGGAATCAGTCTCTTCTCTGCTAGTGCAATTTAGGCAGAGCTTTAAACAAGTCACTTCCCCTTCATCTTTATCTGTAAAATGTCAGGGTTCAATCAGACAGCCTTTAATGTGCAATGGATAGACTTCTTCATTCTAATCCTGCCTCAGGCACTTACTAGCTGTGTGATCCTGGGCAAGTGACTTCATCTCTGTCTACCTCAATTTCCTTATCTGTAAAATGGGGATAATATTAGCAAGGTCACTGCAAGGATAAATTGAGATATTTATAAAGTGCTTTGCAAGACTTAAAGTACTATGTAAATGCTAGCTATTATTACTCAGGGTGTCTTTCTGTGATAAATTCTCTGATTCTGTGATTCTAAGGTCTTTCTCAGTCCTGATGTTCTTCTATGTTCTGTATTCTAAGGCCCCTTCTAACTCTGGTATTCTATGACTATGTGAATAGCCACCTCCTGATTTATCTATTCTGTAAATTAGGATTCCCATCAGATGGTTTGTCTTGGGCACTGGCCCCCAAAGATAAATATAAATTAACACAAAAAAATACACTCTGAAGGGAAGAAAATTTGACCATTCTTTCATGTTGAGGTATTAGGGCCTTAATGTGTCTTTCTACAATGGGAGGCTCCCCAGCAGTCAAGACTGCCTCTCCATACTGAACAGGCAATGCCTCAGGTCAAGTTTTTGCCTCCCTGCTTACCTATGGCCACCCAGATCTAAAGGCAGCAAGATGGAGAATTTTCTCTGCTTCTAGCTTAATTTTTCACAGGCTTCATTCAGGACCTGAAGATGGAGATGTCAAGACGTCAGCCAGGGATTCTCATCTTAGGACAAAACCTGGAGTAACTGGAGGAAAATTTATATCATTTGAATTCACATTCAGCTGGGCTTAAGGTAACCTCCTACCTGATATCTTTTCAAGGGAGCTCTCAGCCAGATGGTTGGCACACTAGATAGATCACTGGTCCTGGAGTCAGGAAAACCTAAATTCAAATCTAGCCTTAGATATTACTAGCTGTATGACCCTGGGCAAGTTTCTTAACCTTGGTCTGCCTCAGTTTCCTCCTCTGTAAAATGGGGATAATAATCGTGTCTTCCTCCCAGGTGGTAGTGAGCATCAAGTAAGACATTTGTAAAGTACTTAGCACGATGTCTAACACGCAGTAGGTGTTTAATAAATGCTTATTTCTTTCCTGCCTTCCATTTTTAGCAGGCAGGCCAGGGATCAGTTTGTGTCTAAGGTTAGGATTCATTGACCAGGGACAAGGTTCATCTATGATGAGGACTTGAGCTCAATTGGTGGTCAAGGTCAAGGCTCAGTCAATGGCCAGGGTTTGGACTAAGTCTGTGGCCAGGTTTAGGGCTTAGTCAGTACCCGGCCTTAGGGACTGTGTGACCAGAGTTAGGGGATTAGCTGGCTAAGGTTACAAGTCCGTCTGTGAAACAGACAAATAAAAATAGATCTTTTCTGTTTGTGATGCTAAATGACCTGAACAGAGATCGACCCTATAAACCTGTCCTTAATTCAGCTCTTTAACTAAGGGAGGTAAATGGCAAATTGGTCTCATCTTGAGCCAGCCTCACAAGGAATCTGGAATTATCCCTCAGTCTGTCAAGATGATGGGGCCCAAACACTTGGTACAGAGTCATTTTATGGAACAAGAAAGACTAGTTCTCTGCTCCCAAAGCATTATCAGGTGTTGACCCCTCCGACGTGAAGAGCCAATCAATCAATCAATCACTAAGCATTTTATGAAGTGCTACTATGTACCAGCCACTGTTCTAGGCACTAAGGATACAAAAACAAAGTAAGAAGCAGTCTCTCTACTTTTATCCCCTGTTCCACAAGGGGATGTAACATGTACACATATAAATGGATACAAAACATGTACAAAGTAAAGCCGAGGAATTTCCTTTGGAGGGATCGGGTAGGGAGGGGGAGACCAGCGAATCAGAAAGTCACCTGTTGCAAAAGCAGTTCTAGAGGAAGGGGTGAGAAAGTAATGCATGACCTACTTGAGGGACTGCCTGTGCAAAGGAACAGAGATGAGAAATGGATGGCCATATACGAGCAAGAAATTCTGTTTGGATTGGAGAGGGGAATAAAGAGAAATAACATGTAATAGGCCTAGAAAAGTAAGCTGGAGCCAAATCATGCTAGGTGACAAAAATGGTTAGAGTGCTGGCTCTGGAATAAGGATGACCTGAGTTCAAATCCAGACTCAGACACTAGCTGTGTGACCCTGGGTAAGTCACTTCATCCTGTTTGCCTCAGTTTCCTCATGGGTAAAATGATCTGGAGAAGGAAATGGCAAACCACTCCAGTATCTTTACCAAGAAAACCCCAGATGGAGAATCTGACTAAAATGACTCAACAATAGCAACGAATTAAAGGCTTGACAGTTTGGAAGAGAAATGATAGGATAGTGCCAGAGCTTTTTGAGTAAGGGAGTAACATGGACTGGCCTATGATTTAGGGTTAACACTAGCAGCAGAGTGGAGGATGGATTGGAGAAGGGACACAGGAGGCAGAGAGAGAAAGTCAGAGGTGAAAACTGATAGGGGCATAAATTAGGGTAGTGGCCATGTTGGTGGGGAAAAGGTCATGGATGCAATAGCTTGGGGAAGCACCAGGCTAAACAACCCTTATTCCCAAACCAGTGATCTACAAAGAAAGGGATTGCCTGGCTCTGAGCAAGCACACAGGACATGCCCTCAGAAGCCCCAAATGCCAAGCCTAGGGCTGAACCCAAGGGATTCTGGGCAGGGCACAGAGGCTGGTAGCTATAAAATGCCAGACCTGCATATGTGGGCACCAAAGCTGTGGTTGAGGTTCAGCAGGCTCCTCAGACACAGCCATCACCTTGGCATCCGTGTGTATACATGTTCAAATTCAGGACTTTAGAAAGAATCATTCTTTTTTGACATGTCTAGAAGCAGCAAGGCATGAAAACAGCACTGGACTGGATCACTCACGTATCTAGATTTGGGTCCCAGCTCCAGCACTTGCTAGCCCTGACCTTGGGCAAATCATTTCTAATCTCTCTAAGCCTCAGTTTCCCCTTCTGCAAGACAGAGACAACAGTCCTTGTCTATTATCCAGTCCTGGGGTAAGACAAGTGCTAAATCAATGGTTGTGGTGGCTTTGGAATGGAAAAATCTGGGTATGAATCCCAGCTTCACAATCTGAGTGACTAGAAACAAGTCACTTTCTCTTTCTGGCCTTGTTATCTCCTCTCTCTCCCAGCTCATACATTCCATATTTTCTAAGGCCCGTGTATATGCTAAGCTTCCCTCAAGCTCTGCTGTTTCATGTTCTAAGCTCCCTCCAACTCTGCTGTTTCATGTTCTAAGCTCCCCTCCAGCTCTGCTGTTTCATGTTCTAAGCTCCCCTCCAGCTCTGCTGTTTCATGTACTGAGCTTCTCTCCAGCTTTGACATTTTGTGTTCTAAGCTTCCCTCCAGCTCTGATGTTTCATGTTCTAAGTTCCCCTCCAGCTTTGATATTTCACATTCTAAACTCCCCTCCAGCACTAACATTTGTGTTCCACGCTCTGTTCCCACTCTAAATCCTACAGTCCTATGAAGTTCTGTTGTATTTATTAAATAACCAGCTTTCTTGGCTCGTAGTCATACTCCATCCCTATAGGATGAGTTCCAATGCTGGTGACAACTCAGGAAAGGGACCCAGGAATCAGCATGGTTGCTTTCACCAAGGCATTGGCCCTGTATGTAGCAGAAAGTTTAAAAACTGAAAAAAAATTGCTGGGCACTGCCAGGAGAATGGGTCTAGAAACCAACCAGACTGAATTCTCCTGCCCTGGACCGCCACACCTCCAGGTTGCTGCCTCTGGAGTACTGAGTGCAGATCTCACCACCGCCCAGACGAGAGACATCATGGAGCTGTAGGGGGAACCTGAGAAGGGAACTCAAGCAATTGAAGGGAGAAGGGAGGAAGGAGTGGTGCCATGAGAGGCCAGCCTGAGATGATCAGGTTTTCTCCACCTAGAAAACCACAGACTCCCAAGGGGCAGGGAGAGGAGGCCCAGCATGACATCTATAAACTGCCAAAGGAGCCTTGGGACATTTTACTCAAACCCCAGACACTAGGGCAAGAGCCCCCTTGGGGCCTGATTAAGTGATTATTGTAGCTCCTCCCATTTCTAGAGTGCTGGAGGCTTACTAGCACTTTGCTCACACTGACCTAGGAGGGGCTGCTCTGGTGTAGTCAGAGGTGTGCTAGGTAGAACCTAGCTCATCAATATGCTCTGTGGCCTTAGACAAGTTACTTACCCTCTCTGGTCCTCATATAAAAGACGAGAAAAACACAGGTTAGAGCTGGAAGGAACCTTAAAGGTCATCTGGCTCAATCCTCCCCCCCCTTCCATTTTACAGAGGAGGAAACTGAGGCATAGAGAGGTCAGGTAATCTGCCTAAGGTCACCCAGGTAGTAAAGGACAGAGGCAAGATTGAAATCAGAATTCTCTGCCTCTAATTCCATTTCTCTTTCTATTCTGCCAGTCAACAAGATTTCCGTGCTTCCTTGCAGTTCAAAATCCTGTGTCCAGAATTATCATCTCCACACATATTGGTCCAAATAGGCCATAGCATATTTCCAACAAGGACCTCTCCAGGCCACTGACCAGCTCCATGGAGGGTCTCTAGGGGGATTTGGACAAGAACTGAACAAACAGAGAAGGGGTGGGTGGGTTTCAATCTGTACTGATGGGGGGGAATACCCACAATGTTCAGATCACAGATTCACTGAAGTCTACACCCATCTTATAGAGTAGGAAATTTAGGCTCACAAAAAGATGCTGAGTCCAGGACTCTTGAGGACAAAGTTACCCCAGGAAAAACATGATAAGCAAACAGTAAAATTATACAGGATTTTACTTAGGGGACCTATTGCTAGATGATGTTAGTGATGAGAAGTTGTTTGGTTAGTTACTATCTTAAATCAGAGAGGGAGCATGGTATAGGGCAGTGTTGTCAAACTCAGACAGAAGTAAGGGGCCACTAAATGTACATAACACCTATTGACTTAGAAAACCACAAATTAATATTATCTTTGTTCTGCTGTATTTTTACTTAGTTTCCCAATTACATTTTTTTAAGTTTGGTCTTTGTTTTGTTTTGTTTTGTTTTTGCTTTTTTTTTTTTTTGGAAGGAGAAAGGCAGAGAAATTGGGGTTAAGTGACTTGACCAAGGTCACATGACTAGTAAGTGTTAAGTGTCTGAGGTCAGATTTGAACTCAGATCCTCGTGACTCCAGGGCTGGTACTCTATTCACTCCCAATTACATTTTAATCTGGTTTAGCTGCACTCAAGAATATTGCCCCAGTTGACCCCAAATCTAAGGACCAACCAATCCCAGGCTGTCCTCTTTTCCCAAGAGGGAGGAGCCCTGAAGGAGTCACTCCTTTGAGAGGGGCCCCAAGGTGGAGAGAATTCCTTGACAGGTTGTAGAAGGAAGCTGGGGGTAAGGTGAGGGGAATAGGGTGGAATGAGGCCCACCCCTACCCTGGGAGAGCTGGGCAACACAAGCTCTCCCCAGAATGACTTTCAAGGCCCCAGTCTGAGTTTGTGCCCCAGGCTGAAAAGGGGGGCCAAGGCGTGGCCCCATAAGGTCAGGTCTCCTCCTGTTTCCTAGCCTACCAGTGTAGATAGTACCTGAAGGGTCTGCTTTTCCTGTTTCATCTGAACCCCTCAGCTGCCAGTTTTCTGGACAGATGGGTGGGGCTGTCTACCCAAGCCCCATCTGGGTTAATAGGGTGTCAGGGTGGGCTCCTAATAGGTTATTAACTAGCTGTTGTCAGCTGGTTAATTACAGAACATCTCTAAGGGCAGGGTCCCATGAGAGAGGCTGAAATCATCACTTTTATTGTAGCTCAATCAAACCCAGAGAACCATGCTCAGAATCACAGAAGGCTAGAATTTCCAAGAAAGTTACAGATTATTTGGTCCAATCTCCTCATATTGTTTTATTTTACTGTGGATTTTGTTTGTTTGTTTGTTTAATTAATGCCTTTATACCGCAGTCATTCCCTGATAATGCCCCAGACCTCCTAACCCTTCCCCAAAACACAGCACTGAACCTTTCCTCATAGCAGAGATAAAGAAGCAAAACTGTCACTTTATCTGACATGCATGCGACATTCCACACACGTAGTTGATGTTCCACACACACACACACACACACACACACACACACACACACACACACTTCTCTAGAGACAGATAGAGAAAGAAAAAATTAAGAAGCTTGGACTAAATGACCTAGCACAGTGCCTGGCACACAGTAGGCACTTAATAAATGTGTGTTGGCTCGACCATCTCTTTGACCACCCAGAGCCCTCTTCTCTGGATCAGAACCTTGATGCAGTGTCCTCCACTCCTTTTCAAACATATAGAGACCTACTTCGGTTCCTAATTCAACTTTTCCACCTTTTCTTTTAGGGGAAAGTGATACTAATATTGAGGTGCTATTGGTTTCCTCCCCATAAATTGAGAGGCTTGTATTAGATAACCTCCTAGCACAGAGTCTGGCACACAGTAGGTGCTCAATAAGTGTTTATTAATGACTTGATTTAAATCCTTCCATTTGCAGAGGCCTCCCTCCTACCTCACCTTCCCCACCTCCCATCCCCTTTTCCCCTAACAGCACGACATGGACTTTGAATTTTCTCTCCAGGATAGGAATGAGCCAGTCTCTAGGACTAGAAAAGCAACAAGGCATGATGAAAAGAATGATCGTTTTCAAGTCAGAGGAGCTGGGTTCATATCTTGCCACTGACATTAGCTTCATGACCCTAGGCAAGTTCTTTCCCTCCCTCAACCACAGTTTCCTAGAAAAAACAAATAGTAATTCTTGAAGTGCCGTCTATCTCAAGTTGTAAACTTTGATGGGATATTTAGGGATCAGCCTATGGCCAGGGTTAGTAGGTAAGTCTATGGCCTATCTATAGATTGAGTTTGGTCTTAGGGAGTAGAGACTTTTCTCTGGAGGAAAGGCAATACTCATCAGTGCTGTGCTCTTTCTATATATCGTGACTAATATTTACTCTTTTCATGGGCAAGCCATTAAGGCACCCTCAGCCTCAGTCTCCTCCTCTATAAAATGGGGGCAACCATACTAATATGACCCATTGCAGAATGCCATTTCTGAGGAAAGCATTTCATAAACATCAGTGTACTAGAGACATGAAAGTCATTATTATAAACTGTCCCTTTTTAGCGTCATCCTCCTCCATCTTCCTATTCTCTCGAGGTAATTGCTAGGTGTCAGGAAAGCAGAGAGAAAGCTAATCTCGTGAGTAACAGGCCTGAGAGGGCAGATACCTTGGTCCTCAGCCTCACCTGGGGCTGAGGGAGTGTTTCTGGTTAATCATAGCCTATAAAGAGCTCTGGCCTTGGAGTCAGGAGAGACCTAGGTTCAAATCCTCTCACCTACTTACTAGCTGGGTGATCATGGGCAAATCACTTAAAGCTCTTTGTGACTCAGTCTCCTCATCTATAAAATGGAAGTTTCAATGGCAGAAGTATTACTCCATAAAGATCAAGTGTATAAATATATATGGATGGATGGATATCTATATGTACATATAGATATCCTCAAAGTCTTAATGCAAATTTAAGAACTTCCCCTCTCTTTCTCTCTCTCTCCCCTCCTTCCCTCTCTTTTTCTCTCTCCTTCTCTTTCCCTCCCCCTCTCTCTCTATGTGTTTATATCACATATATAAAGTTTAAAATATACTTATTAATCAGTACATTTCTTTTAAAATACAAAAATTTAAACTTTAATATATATGATATACTAAAAGTCAGTGCAGTTTTAAATTTTAATAACTTTAAAAGTATAAGTGCTACAAACTTATAAAAAACATCCTTTGAAGGTTAATTATTTTCGAAAACATATATGCCAGCTACCATCATCACTGATATCTTGTTCTGGGTTCAAAGAGGTCAAGGACAAGTTAATATCTTGTAGTTATTATGATTTTCTTGTTCTCATATTTTCACATGAATCTCAGAAAGGATTCTGGGAAAAGTCACCATCTTCCTATTATTCTGTGATGCTTTATTTCTAAGGACTGTTCCACAGGTGGAAAAAGCAACTGCTTTTCATAATTGAGTCAAAGTCTGAGCATGTCAACTTATCCTCTTGAGGCTAGCTGAAAGCATCATTGGTACTAATTAATGAATCAGTATTTATTAATGTCTCCAGCACTGGAGTACTATTCCAGTAACAGACAGGACAATAGAACTGGAGTGCCCCTCATCCTATTTCAGAGGACTTTCATCTCCTCTGATAGACTTCTGTATTTTGAAAGCTTTTCATTTCTTGGAGCTTGGAGATTGTGAGTGTTGGGGATGTCAGCTTCTAAGAAAAACATTGATCTTAAGTTTTTGTGGATCAATATTCTGTTCAGATGATAGTGGGTAAACAGTTCAGTCTGTGCTCATGGACTGGCCTTTGTACAGTTCATTGATTGTATTCTTCAGGAAAAATTAAGATATATATTTAGAGTGTTGAGATTTGCTATCCGTCCCTGAAACATGACCTCTAGTACAATACCTTGCATATAGTAAGAACTTCCTAAATGTTCATTGATCAAGGGAGAATAATAATTGGTTTTCTCATTTCTGCAGCAGTTTAAGGCAGTGATTCTCAAAGTATGGTTGGGTCCCCAGGACCCTTGCAGGGGGTCTGGGAGGTCAAAACTATTTTCACAATACTCAGACATTTTAATTTTAATACAGCAAATGTCTATAGATAAAATTCGTGTAAAGAAAACTCATTGAGGCAACCTCAATTTTTTAAGAGTATAAAGGGGTTCTAAGAACAAAAAGCTTGAGAACCTCTGGCTTAAGGTTTACCCCCCAGCTCCTAATACAGAACCTTGCCCTTAGTAGGTGTTAATAATAAAAGCTTATTGAATTAATTGTATGGAGGGGAATGTGAAATCACTCTGGAAAGACCTATGAAGGGCTAATATGACATAATATGGCACCCAGGTGACACAATGGAAAGAGTGCTGGACCTCAGGTCAGGAGTATTCATCTTCCTGAGTTCAAATCCAGCCTCAAACATTTACTAGGTGTGTGACCTTGGGGAAGTCACTTCACCTTGTTTGCCTCAGTTTCCTCAACTGTAAAATGAGCTCTTAGAGAAGGAGATGGCAGACCTCTTCAGTATCTCTGCCAGGAAAATCTTAAATGGGATCACGAAGAGTTAGACATGACTAAACAACCAAAAATCCTTACAACCTGCAGTGATTTCACACACATACATTTGTTCTACAATCTTTTTGCTTCATTGACACAGACGGTGAAGTTGTAGCCCACCCAAATGGTGATTTCTCCAGAAAACTTGTCCTACTCTGTCCTGTTTGTAAGGCCTTCCTCACACACCTGCCCCTTGGACCCTTAATGGGAATATTCCAAGCTCTTCGTTTTGGGGAAGGCAGTGGTGGGTCCCCTTCTAGGCAGCCTTGGAGATTTGCTGGGGCTGGGGAATCCATCTTTTGGTTAGTCCATGGTGTCAGGTCTAAATTAAGCTAAGCTGTCACCAGGCCCCTACTCGGGAGTCTTGCACTTGGGTTCTAATCATATAATTCACTTATCCTGTGATATTATGGGTCACAGTTATCATTCTTTGTGGCCTATGTCCCTACTTGACAGTGAGGACAGGGACCTGTTGTTGTTCATCCTTTGTTCTCAGGGAGGACCAGTGATATCTCGGGTAATATCTTGACTTGTCTGTGAATTGGATTTAAGTGAGACAGAGCTGCAAAAGATTCATCAACTTCACTCTCCCCTCCAGAATCATCAAAATCCAGTGGCAAGGGGGCGGCTAGGTGGTGCAGTGAGTAGAGCGTCGGCCTTGGAGTCAGAAGGACCTGAGTTCGGATCCGGCCTCAGACACTTAACGCACACGCAAACAAAAACCTAGTCGTGTGACCTTGGGCAAGTTACTTAACCCCAATTGCCCTCCAAAAAAAAAATGCAAAAAAAAAAATCATCTGATCTAACATCCTCATTTAGGGGCGGCTAGGTGGCGCAGTGAGTAAGAGCTCCGGCCTTGGAGTTGGGATGACCCGGGATCAAAACCGGCCTCAGAAAATGAGCAGCCACATATAAATCATGACTAGCCGTGTAACCTTGAGCAAGTTACTTAACCCCAATTGCTTATAAAAAAAAAATCCAGTGGCAAGACAAAAGCTAAGGCAACTGGTGATAGCCCAGGATGCAGTGGGTGACCTTAGCCTTTCTAAACCAAGGTCTTTCCCAGGTCTCAATTTGTCTGAGGTGATGCCCATTCAGTGACTAAGAGCTAGGTAAGAATTGAGACAAATGATGGACCAATCTATCATCACAAAAATATCAGTCCATGAAGGGAAGACCCTCAGAGTTTCTGGCCAGAACAGAAAACCTGTATTCACTCCAGCATTTAGCACACAGCAAGCATGTAATAAATGTTTGTTAGTAATAGTGATGTGTCAGTCAGATACTCTCCCCACAAATCTGTGGCCACTATCCTGGACCTTTCTACTATATGTAATAATAGCTAATATGTGCAAAGCACCAACCCTGTGAGTCAGGTGCTATTATTATCCCCATTTTATTGATGGGGAATCTAAGGCAGAGGTCAAGTGACTTGCCCAGGGTCACACAACTTGTTAAGTGTCGGAAGCCAGATTTGAACTCAGTTCTTCCTGACTCCAGGCCTGGCACTCTATCCACTGCACCACCTAGCTGCCTATCTTTCCTTTGCTGATCTCACCTACTCCCATAGGTTCAATGATCATATCTACACAGATGATTCCCAATTCTATATAACCAGCCCTCATCTTTCTCCTTAATTCTTGCCCTATATCACTAGCTACCTGGACCTGAATGTCCCATTGGCATTCCAGACAAAAGCAAGGTCCTAGCCATCCCAAACCCACCCCTCCTCCAAATGCCTTCATTTCTATTCCGAAAAATCACCATCCATTCAGCCTTCCAGCCTCCCTAGGGGCAGGAACTTTTAGGGGGAAGGAGTATACCCCAGCACCTAGCCCAGGGCCTTGCCTAACATGGGTAGTTAATATTTGTTCAACTGAATAGCTAGAGGAAGGATAATAATCATTGCTCCTGTTTTTCCAATAGTTTAGGGATAACAAAGCATCTTCCCTCCAAACAACACTGTGCAAATAATCAATGACCATCTATCTGTCAGGGATATCCTAGAAGGGATTCTTGAGTTGCTTGGATCAGTGACCTAAGATTCCATGACAGGTTGTTATCCCTGTTTTATAGATGAGGCTTCAAAAGGTGAAATAATGTGTCCAAGGTCATCTAGCTTAGTAAGTGTTGGAGTGTCCAGCATCCTTTTCACCGGTGAACATGTCATTGGTGGATGAGGGGCTCCCCCAACCCACAGCCTTCTGCACTCTGCCCAGGGACCATCTTCCTCTTATCCATGGCCTGAAATGCTGCCCATTTCATTTCCTTGCCTAGGGTAGACCAAACAAAAGGATAATAGATCTGTACCCATCCCAGCCTCTTCATTTTGTGGAGAAGGCTACTAAAGGAGGGGGAGGGGAAGGAGACACAGTCTCTGCTGTTAAATACACTTATGGAAATTACTTGAGGAGGAAGGCATCTTGCTTGGGGTGGGGAGGAAAAGAACATCCCAGAGTAAGGGTAGTACCAACCAAGGGGCAGGGAGTATGCCCAGAACAAGCCTCCAACATCACCATTTAGCCTGAGGTGGGTGGGAGTGGAGGTTGGTGGCTGGGTTAGCTCCCATCCCTCCTGAACTGTGTGAAGAGTTTGGGGACTCAGAGACTCACACCACCCAGGGGTGTTCCCCCTCCAAGATGGCTGGGTGGAGGCTCCCTCCCATCCAAGGGATTTAGATGGAATGATTAACCTGCTTTCCCCTCCCTGGAGATGTTGTGAGTTCATGGGGGATGGTGTGTGGGGTGCCTTGACCCACAACATTCTAATTAATGTGCCCTCCTCCTTCCCTGAAAGGGCAAGGAGATGCCAAGAGCTGGGGGTGGTGCTAGGGCAAGAGAAAACGACTCCCCTTACTGCCCTGAACCAAAAGACTATAGCCTCTAAGATTCCTTCCAGATCTTGGTTTTATTACACCTCATCACAGTCTAATTCAGGAGAGAATAAGATGAGCAACATTTTAATCTAGAGATGGGGAAGAGGAATATACTGGGACAGGCGTGGGGATCCTCTCATCTGCCAGTGGCATGTGGTAAAAAGAGCCTGAGCCAGAGTCAGGACACCCCCAACACTAGCTAGCAATTACCCAGAGACAGAGACTCGGATAAGATGGCCCCAAGTTAGAAGCCTGGCCCAGGGGGAGGGTTCTCTCATCCAGGCTTCCCATTACATCTCAGAGATTCTTTTAACATTCCAACCCAATCTTCAGTGGGTTCCTCTGGCTTAACTAAGAATGCTTAGATTCTTTTGTCTATGCCCCTGTATGACCTACCTTTCTAGCCTTATCTACTCTTTCTTTCCTCCAGCTGCCTACACACACACACACACACACACACACACACACGCACACTTCATGCTTTAGCCAGACTGGACACTTTGAGTATATCCTACATCCCCAATCTAAGCTCTAAACCCATTGGCTTTTCTAAGCCTGTTTCTTATGACTAGAATGTCTTCCCTTTCCCTCTTTGTCTATTGAATTTCTACCTAGTCTAACACAAACAAACCTCAAACACCACTGCCTCTATGGGAGTCTTTCCTGTCTCCTTGATAATAACTTTTGGATCTTACACAGGACTGGATTTTTACCTGTCTGGATGTACTTATCAAGTGACATTATGCATTGTATTACTGTGTTTGTATCTCATCCCACTATTAGACTTTAAGCTCCCAAAAGGAAAGAACACTAGACTTGGGAGGCAAGAGTACTGGGTTCTAATCCAGACCTTGCCACTTACCTGTGTGACCTTGGAGAAGTCACCACCCATCCTTGGCCTGTTTCCTCATTAGTGAAAGAAAAAAAAGGATTGGATTAGATGAGCTCTCAGACCCCTTCCAGCTCTCAATCCTATCATCCTATAGATCATTAAGCTTAATATTTTCCCCCAGAACTTAAGCACCAAATACAACTCTCTGTATTGAATAAGCACTTAATAAATGTTTGCTGCCGGATGTGGGGTGGGGGGAGTGGGAGGAGGAACCAGCTCTGCCACTTGGACTAAATCAACCATCTAGGCTTTGATTTCTTCATCTGTAAAATGAGGAGGTTGGATGGAATGACCTCCAAGGGCCTGTCCAGTTTAAGATCTATGATCCTATAAATGATGGGAATACTGCTCCCAATACTGCTCCCAACTATTTTCTCTCCTATTGGGATCAGTTATCAAAGATCAAAAATTTCTAGACTATGTCACTATCATACACACACACACACACACACACACACACACACACACACACACGCCCAACCCTCATCTCCTCATTTGATCATAAGGCAGCCAAACTTTTAGGCCCATTTTCCCTTTTGATGGGAAGATGGCTATGGAGATATCAAGGGCCAATTTCAAGGTTTGGGGACTAAACCTATGAAGACTCTCTCCTGGAACTCTCTCCCAACCACCATGCCCCCATTCACTGTAGCCTCAGGCCCCAAGAAAACTCTCTTATTTCAAAATCTCTTTTCTCTTCAGACCTTTTTCTCAATGGCATCCAGGACTTTGGAAATCCTGGTGAAGTCAGATGACCTGGCACATTTTAGGGGTATTCAGGTCCTTCTAGAGATTAATGAAGAAATATTAGCACATTCTCCCAGCATCCAATTCAACACTGGGGATACAAAGACTAATCCAAAATGTACCCTGCTGTCTCACCTCTTGACCTGAAAGGTCTCTTGACCTCTCCAGGTCTCACTCTTCTCTTCTACATGGTGGTGTTGTACCAGATGGACTCTGAGGACCCATTGAAGAATCCAGTGGAGTCCATCACTCTGTCTTCTGGACTCTGTGTTCTTTCTTACTGCAATCTAGTATCACATTAGTGGTTTTGGCCACCATATCCCCATATTGGATCTTAATGACTTTACAATTCATTAAAACACAGAATTCTATTTTCCCCCAGACAAAACACTTATCTAGCCACAACTCCCCTCTATCTGGTACTTAAGAAAGTGAGTTTCTCAGTCCAATTGTGAGACCGTACACTAACCCCCATTACATTTCACCACATAGGATTCAGTACGTATTCTAGGCTGCCAAGATCTTTTTGGATCCCAACTTTGTCACGTAATCCCTCCCAGCTCTTTCACCTGCAAACTCAATATGCATACCACCTACAAATGTATACAGGGTGTCAATAGAAAAGGAAAGCAGCTCAGAGCCAACAGTAAGTTCCCTAGGGAATACCACTAGAAGACCTTGCAGGTTGACTTTCAGCCACTAATGACTCATTTTGGTGGGGTGACATGAGCTAGTGCAGGGGTGGGGAACCTGCAGCCTGGAGGCTACATGTGGCCTTCTAGGTCCTTGGGTGGGGCCTTTTGACCAAGTCTATGTTTTACAGAACAAATCCTTTTATTAAGGGGATTTGTTCTGTGAGGTCTGGATTCAGGCAGAGGAGGGTACTTGAGGACCTAGAGAGTCACACATGGCCTTGAGGCCAAAGGTTCCTCACCCTAGAACTAACGGATAGCATACTCATTTTGGAATCAGAAGGAACCAATAACCTCAATAGCAATGGAAAGACACTTGGTGGGTGTAGGTAGCCCACAGCAAATTACCAACACTGGATGTTACATGAAAAGTGGAATAAGAAGGGTCCTATGTAAGAACATGTATGACTCAAAAAGGAGGTAAACCAGTCACATGTCAAGAAAGCATCTGATAACCCAGATGCTATATTAGTGGCCATGAAACAGTGAATGGCCTAGAGTAGGGTCTCACCATGGTACAGTGGGAAGAGTGTTGGATTTGGAGCCAGAGAACCTGGCTTTTAGTTCTGGTTTTGCTATCTGCTACCTCTTTGACTTTGGGCAATTCACTTAACCTCTTTCGGCCTCAGTTTCCTTATCTGTAAAAAGGAGAGGCATTGACTAAATAGCCTTCTAAGATCCCCTCTAAATTTGTGGTTCTCTTTCCACTATACCAGTTAGATTCCCTATGAAGGATTTTTTGGAAAATATAGACAACAGCATAGGTTAAGGCCTCAATGGGCTACAGTCTATAATAGTGTAGCAAAAAGCCGTGCTTACAAGGTCACTAAGCCTTTGAAAGTTCCAAGTATGGAGTCTTGGAGTGAGAAGGGATCTTGGAGTCCACCCTCCTCCCCTCCCCAGTGCAAGAATCGCTTCAAGAGCACCTCTGACATCTCCTCATTTGCCTCGATCTTTCCAGAGGTAGAGTGCTTGACAAGGCACCCTGTTTCACTGTTGGAAAGCATTCTCATTGTTAGAAAGTTCTTCCTTAGATTGAGCCAAAGTGTCCTCTGACTTTGACCTCTCCGTCCTCTCCGTCTTCCCAAGCCACCGTCCTTTGGCTCTGAACTCGACCATCCTGCTCCCCTTCTCCTGCCTAGAGGTCCCTCAGTTCATTCAAGCAGGCCTCTTATGAGTTGGTTCTCTGTCTCCTTAAGGTCCTGCCTCCTTCAGATGCTACTGAATTCACCTCTTTGGGTTCTAAGCTGCCCTTTTCGGGCCCTGGATTTCAACTTGGGTGGGTTAAGTTTGAATATGTGTTATGTGTGTGGTTGGAGTGGGGGTGGGGTGGAGGTTGGGAAGGGAAATTTGAAGGAGAGGGAAGGAAAGAACAGACTCAACCTTCTTCCTCTTTATATGTTGGAAAAGAAAACCCCTCGCTCCTTTCCTTCCCTGCCCCTGCACCCTTAAAAATGATGGCTGGGCAGCTTGCCTGCCTTCCCACCTGTCCATCTGCCCCAGCCATCACTATGGCCTGGAGCCTGGCCCAAAATGAGGAGGAGGAGCCGGCGGGGAGGGAGGAGGAGGGGAGAGGGGTCTGGCCTTAGTGTCCCCAAATCCAGGTTGTGACCCTCGACCCCCGACCCTCAGGGACGAGAAATTGTTGCCACTCGGGCCCCTGTTTTGGGGCTGGCCGCCTGCCTCCCTCCCTCCCCGGTATATCATTAACTGGCCGCCAAGGGGGGGGCGCTGTAAAAGGGGCTGAGGGGAGACCTCGGCCCGCACCCCGCTGGGCCCGGCTCGGAGTACAATATCCCAGTGACGACGAGATTAAGCGAAAGAGAAAAGTGAAAATGCTGTTCGCGATTCACACGCCCTTTAGATTGTTTTATTAAACCATTTCAATAGGGATTTCCCCTCGCGCCCGACCGCCGAGCGGGGCCAATGCATACTTGCAGGTTGCTATGACTTACTTGCTCCAGCCTAATCACCGGAGAGGGGAAAATTCATATAAAATATCTGGGCCCATTGTGGGCCTAACGCGGCGTGACAGTGCCCTCACAAAGGCAAGATTCATCAGCCCCAGCAGGTAATAAGGACGATTTGCCATACCAACTGGGCGGTGTGGGGCGGGGGGAGCGGGCAGCAACAATCCGCCCACTGAAGCCCACATTCCTCTCTCAGGTGGCTTTCCACAAGCCCTTTGTCCCCAGAGTTGCTCCTGATTACAAAATACAATCTTGCTTCTTCCCTCCCTCACGTCCCCCCTCCTTCCCAAAGGGCCCCCCACCCCAACTCAGCCCATTCCAGTGGCCTCCTCTGCCTTCCTCCTCCACCCCTGCCATGCCCTAAAGAGGATGGGTATTACTTAAGAGGAGGATTTAAAGACAGAAGGAACAGATCTGCTGCTGACCCTTAGTAACAGTCGGGACCTTAAATAGTCACCTGGCAATCAGGAGGCCACAGGGCTAGAAAGAACCCCCTTCCCCCTCCCCCAGTAAAGGCATATAGGCTTCTAAAAGGGTAATACAATGAGACTGCTGGACCAGGTGCTAAGGCCACTGGATTCCAGTCCCAGCTCTGTCCCTGATTTCTCGTGTGGCCCTAAATAAGTCATATCCCCTTTCATTTTCATAGCACCACAGAATCCCAGAGTTGGAAAGGACCTCAGAGGTCATCAGCTTTGACCCTTAACCAAAACATGTGTCTCCTTTGCAACATTCCTCAATTCAATTCAGTTCAACAAGCATTCATTAAGTCCCTACTATGTGTCAGGCCCCATGCTAGGCACTGAGGTTACAGAGACAAAGGCAAAAGACAATCCCTCCTTTTTAAAATGGAATCACACCAGATGGTCCCCAAGGTCCCCTCAGATTCTCCTATTTGAGGTTTCAAGTGTCAAAAGCCTGTTCGTCCCATTGGAAAACCATCTTGGACAGACAGTGCCTGAGTTCTGGTGGGTCATATAGCTTGGGACTCTTTTATTTTCCACATGTGTCAAATGGGAAGAAAAACTTCCCTTGAGGGCCTGTGGAGAGATTCCCAAAAGATCTGGGATGGAAAAAGATATTGAAAACTGGGAAGCTTAATATAGCTGATAGAGTTTAAGTCCCACTTGGAGAACACATATGAACTATTTCTTATCTACATTTTATTTAACTGATATCTCTCTAGATAAGTAAGAGCTTTTAGAACTCTTATTATGTGTGTGATTGTAATTTATAACTTTGCATGCTTAATCTGGTACAAACTTCTGGCTATGGTATAAACTCCCATTGATCATGGATCTGACAAGTAACCTGGTGTTAGCAGAGAAAGTTCCTGTTGATAGGAGAGACATCTAGAAAGGATTCCTTCAGAATTTATTTAGATGTTCTTTCGGGCTTTCAGAGCATGTTATGTTCTGTGACAAAGATGGTGTTCCTATTTTATAGATGAGAATACTGAGGCTCAGTGACCTGCCCAAGAAGCTAATTTCTTGGCTAGCAAATTTTCACTGGCTCTTCTAGTGGCACCGTGTGGAACTTAGGGTGATTCTGGTTTCCTTCTATTTTTGGACAACTCCAGTGGTTTGGAAGCTTTCCCTATCACTGAACCATAACCTGACTTCCTGTAACTTCCCTTGCTCTCACACTCCACTACCAGCTCACTTCTTTGTCCATCCAGTCATCATCTCAGGGTATCCTTTCCATGGTTCTGCCTTGGTAAGAGGCCACAATCCACTCCATCAACCACACACCTCTCTGTTGCCTGTGAAGGAGTAATCTGCAATTATATTTCTGTGGCAATCCATGACTCAAAATGAGACTATCCATGTTGGAAAGATGCAGGAGAGGTGGAAGAACTAGGGAGAAAGTATCAATAAAGCTGACTACCACACTTTGGTGACACGATTAGGTTTTAACTATTCACTAAACTTTGATGTCTACAAAGAAATCCTCTCAACAACTCTAAGAGGCAGCTGTACCACCTGTAAAATGAGGCCTCCCTCAAATCTCTATAATCCTATGACACCCCCATTTTACAGACAACAAAACTGAGGCCCAAAGAGAAAGTCTTGTTATAGCTATTAAGTGTCTGAGGCAGAATTCAAACCTGGGTTTCCAGCTGTAGATCCAGCACTGGGAGATACAGAATACAAGTCAATATCAGGACAATCTCCTGAACAATTAATGTTAGAAAAGGGTAATGAGCTACATCAGGGGATAAAAATGGTGGCCAGCACCCTCAGGCTTACAAAACAGTCTCCCCAGAGCCCTTCCAGCTTCATATTTCCATATTCAGCCTCACCACCATTGTTAGTCACTTTAAAGCTGGAGCCTAGAATTCATTGTTTCCTCTCCTGACCTTCGGTTGTTCCTAGCCTGCAGATTCCCATCATTAGATGTCTCTGTCACCTTGTACAGGAAGTTCTGCCCAATGTCACTCCATTCTGGCACCTTCTCTCTATTGATTATTTTCAATTTATCTGGTAGGTGTCTTGCTTGTACAGCATCATTTCCATGTTGTCTCCCCCATTAGACTGCAAGGACTGTATCCTTAGTGTTTAGCACAGTTTGTGGTACATAGTAGGAGCTTACTAAATATTTAGTGACTTGCCAGCTAAGGCTCCTGCTCCAGGACTGTCAAGCACTCCTGACGTCATAGGATCGTGAATTTTGAAATTATCTTAGAGATCCTCTGGTCCAAGCTCTAAGACCCAGACAGGGAATTCCATAGCCAAAGTAAAACAGATAAGTGGTAGAACCAGGATCCACCCCGCGTCCATGGTATATAACCTCATCTGAGTCCTCAGTGCTGCTTTTATTAATTCCTTACGTTATTTCCCAAACCAACTATTCCAAACGTTTTCCTGTGTTCAACACTAACCTGGCTGTTGTCCAAACAGGCAATCTCCAACTCGTCAAAACTGAAGCTCATTATCTTCCCTCCCCTTGCCCCCAAATCTGCTTCTCCTAACTTCATTATTTGTCTGTGGCGGCTTAATGCCTCCCTTCTCCCATTTCATATTTTTGGGATTATCTTTTACTCTTCTCAATCTCTCACATACCAAGTGAGGTCAATTCCACTTATACAGCTTCTATTAATTCCCACAGGGCAGCTAGGTGGCAAAGTGGATAGAGTCCTGAGCTCAAAATCAGGAAAACTCATCTTTATGAGTTCACATCTGACCTCAGACACTATGTGACCCTGGGCAAGTCACTTAACTGTTTGTCTCATCTGTAAAATGAACTGGAGAGGGAAATGGCAAATGGCAAACAAATCCAGCTTCTTTGCCAAGAAAACCCCAAAAGGGATCACAAAGAGTCAGACATCATTGAACAATTCATTACCACTGTGCTACCCCTGTTAGTAGTAGTTTAAACTACTCTAATGACATCCTGATAAGTCTTCTGGTCTCTGCTCTCTCCATCCTCCAAACCACTCTTTATACCACTAACAGAATAATCTTTCACATTTATAGATCTGGGTCATCGCTCCCCTGTTCAAAAATCTTCAATGGCTCCCTATTGACTAAAAGTCAAACTCTCTTCCTCAGCATTCAAGGCCCTTTATGGCTTGGTACCATCTTACCTTTCCAGTCCTTATTATATTACTCCTCACCACCCACCCACAGACAAATTGTACTACTCCTTGAGGTCTTCTCCATCCTCCTTCTCTTTATCTATTGAATTCCTACCCATTTTGTTAAAGGTTTAATGTTGTGTTCCCTATGAATCCCCCAATCTCATCACCTAACTGCGTCCCCCATCCAAGAATAATCTTCCTGTATTCAAAAAACATTTTGTTTACATTTCTCTCATTTATTCTTCATGTGTTATGATTATTTGTTTCTTATTTTTCTATTGGACTGTAAGATCCCTGAAGGCAGGGACCATACTTTATCAAAACTTCTATGTATCTCAGTCATCTTATTATTATAGCAACCCTATGGAGGATATATTATTCCCATTTTAGAGATAAGGAAGCTGGAGGTCAGGGAAGTAAAAAAAATAAGATGCCCCAGGTCACACATATTTTGTGATAGAAGCATGATTCTAGCCAAGGTTTCCTGACTAGAGTCCAGGGGCTATGGGTAGCTGGGACATCATCACTAAAGGTCTCCAAGCAATGGTTGTTCCATAGTAGAGTCCACAGTCACTAGCCAGACCAGACAAGGACCTAAGATTCTACATCCCCAAGGCTTCCATTCTCCCCATTCTCTAAGGTTAGGGTAGAAGGACATTCAGAGAGGCACATAGGGTATTGATGCACCTAGCCCACCTCTTTGGTTGGTTGCTTGCTTGCTTTTCTTTTTTTTTTAATTATTAGAGGAAATTGACTGTGAAACAAAAGGGAGCTAACACATTACCAGTCCTCCAGGAGCTTATGTTCTAATTGGGGAGAATAAAATCATATCCAAAAGGAGCCAATGAATACATCCCAATGCCAACAAAGCTGAATGGCAATAAAAGAATAATCATACCCAGGTGAGATTAATTAGCTAATACTTATAGGAGGAAATGGCTGTTTTCAAAGTCAGCCTGGAAGGAAAGGAAGCTTCCTCATTACAGATTTAAATCCTGAAGAGATTCAGAGGTCATCTGGTCCATTGGCATCAAACTCAAATAGTAATGGGGGACACTAAACCATAGGTAAGGGTATCTGTGAGCACATATTGACTTAGGAAACTACTTATTAATATTATCCATGTTTTGTTGTATTTTTCTTTCTTTTGTTAAATACTTCCCAGTTACCTTTCCATTTGGTTCAGGCTGCCCTTGGCCAGCAGGCTACATGTTTGGTAATTCTGACCGAGACAGCCTCCTCATTTTACAGATGAGGAAACTGAGACCAGAGAGATTAAATGCCTTGCCCAGGTTCACATGAGCAGTAAGTAGCAGAAGTAGCAGCTGAAACTAGGTCCTCTGACTCCAGAACCAGTGTTTGTCCATTGTGCCATGAAGTTTCCTGTCTATGTCTTATTTACACTGCTAAAATGTAAGCTTATACATGGTACCGGGGGATCCTAGGACTACAGGGATAGAAAGAAGTTCAGAGTTCACTTGATGCAGCCATGAAGAATCAATGTCCTCCATGGCATCCCTAAATAATAAGTAGCTCCCTTTTTATGATGACTGAATGAAAACCCATTTATTAAATGCTATGCTAGGGATTGGAGATATGAAGACAAAAGTGAAACAGTCCCTGCCTTCAAGGAACTTACATTCTAATTGGGAAGAGAACATATACTGGGGAGTCACAAAGATGCTGAATGGAGCCATAGGGCAGTCAATTACATGCCCTTTCCGGTAGCAACAATAGCAGTAATTTGATTGCTGTTTCCAGAGCAAGACATCAAAGTGAAATGAGAGCAAGCAGTAGGGCACATGGCCAGCTGCCTTGGGAGGCCCCAGTTTCCTGGTAGGTAGCTGGATAGAAAGCAGGGCCTAAGCCTGCCTAGATAGTCCCTGAGGTCGCATAATCTTGGCATCCTCTTTGACTCCCTTCTTCCTCACGCCACATATCTAGTTGATTGCCAAAGCTTGCCCTTTCTATAACTTCCACAGCATCTCTTACATTTGACTCATTCTTTCTACTATTCCCTCCTGAATTCAGGCCCTTTTTGCCTCTCAGCTAGATTCTTGCAATGGAATCTTCACTGGTCTCCCTCCTTCCATTCTCTCCACATTGATGCCAAAGTGATTTTGCTTACTCATAGATGTGACCCCATTGCTCCTCTATTCCACAAACTCAGTAGCTTCCTATTGCCTCTAAGATCAAATATAAACTCCTCTGTTTTGCCTTTAAAACCCTCCACAAGCTGACCCTAACTTACCCTTCTAGTCTCATTGGACTCCCCCTCCTGAACTGTGACATCCAATGAAACCTGCCCTCTACCTGTTTCTCACCCATGGCATTCCTCTCTTCCATCTCCATGCCATTGTACTGGCTTCCCATCCACCATGCCTGGAGTACATGCCTTCCTCACTTCCACCTAATAGAATCTCTTCCTTCAAGAGCTCAAGCTAAGCATTATCTTATTCATGAAAACATTGCTGTCACAACTGCCAGTGCCCTCCCTTGCTAACTGTTATTTCCATTATCTTTATATTTATTCTACATATACTCACATATGTACTTGTCTCCCCAGACAGAATAAGCTCCTTGAGAGTAGAAACTATTTTATTCTTTGTATCTGTATCCTTAGCACTTAACCCAATGCCTAACACATAGCTGGCACTTAGTCAATACCTGTCTGATTTTTTGGTCAATTGATTAGCTATAGTGGGTTATCTGAATTTATACTCACTCGGCAATCACTCATAATCAAGTCAATTCAGTCCCAAGATCTTGCAAACTGAAGCTCTACAATCACTACTTTCTCTTACCTACACTCAGCCTGCCTATATCGATCACCCCAGTTACTGTAGTTCAGTCTTTTTCAGTCATGTCTTACTCTTTGTGACCCCATTTCCTTCTCTGGCTCATTTTATAGATGAGGAAACTGAGGCAGAGTTAAGTGACTTGCCCAGAGTCACACATCTTAGCAAATGTCTGAGGCCAGATTTGAATTTAGGAAGATGAGTCCTCCTGACTTCAGACTTGTCGATCTATCCTCTGTACTACCTAAGCAGTCCATCATCTCAGTACTCAACCCCCACTTGAATATCAGTAGTAACAGCTAACTCACTATCTTTCAAAGCAACCCATCCCATTGTATGACAGCTCAAGGTGTGAGGAAGTTCAGTGGGCAACAGCTTAATCAGGAAGCTTTCCCAGAGGGCAGATATTTCTCTTGAAGAAACAGTTGATATTTTCTCCCTTTAAACCCTGTGAAGAGTAAAGCATAAGTCTTTGTCTAAACCTGGGGCTAGTTTGACTTATGCAATGCCTGGGAATGATTCTGAGCGATTCATCCAGGACTGTCCCATCAACAAAATTAGGGAAGAGGTGAAGTTTACGTCTTTCACCCTCCTGCCCCACCCTCCCCTTCTTCCCCCATCTCCCCACCCTGCCCTTCCCATCTTTGAGTCAGCTAATCCCTGCCAAGGGATGCCGAAACTCAGAATGGTATCAAATAAGGACCTTCCTTCTATGTTAGGGCTTAAAGCTAGAAGAGCCTCAGAAGTTATCTATTCTGAACCCCTCATTTTGTGGATGTGGAAATTTAGGCCCAAAGAGACTCATTTGAGTTGCCTGAGGTGACAGAGGAAGTCATTAAGTGGAGCAATCCACTAGCATTTATCAAGCCCCTACTATGTACCAGGCACTAAGTACTAAGGATAAAAATAATTATAAAAAAGAAAAAGATGGAAGACAATCCCTGTTCTCATGAAACTCCGATCTAGTGGGAAAGACAACATGCAAATAATCATGGATAAATGTGATAAATGGGAAATAACAGAGGAAAAGCATTAGAATTAAAGCAGATAAGAAAAGGCTTTTCATAGAAGATGAGATTTTAGGTGGGACCTCAGGTAGAGGTGAGTAGGGAGACATATCAAGACATGGGGAACAGACAATGAAAATGACCATAGATAAGAGACAGAGTATTTTTTTTGAGGAACATCAAGAATATGTGGAGGGGTGTAAGATGTAAGAAGAATCGAAAGAAGGAGTGAATTATAGAATCACAGCTGGAAATTACCTCAGAGGCCATCTTGTCCTACCTCCTCATTTGGTGGAAACTGAGGCTGTAAGAGGGGTAGTCAATTGCCCAAAGTCATGAAAGAGCCAGGATTCAAATTCATATTCTTTAGTCCAAATCCAGTATTTTTTTCCTCTGAACCATGCTAGGAATATACTACAGGCCACCTGGACAGAAGGAGGAAATAGATGAAGATATTAAGAAATTATTGAGAGATTATAAGTCTGACAGAGGCAGGAATACTCCAAAAGATTCCCAGATAACTGATATTCCCTATTAATGGGCATCTTTTGGAGTGTCCTCTCCACCAAAAGCTAAGCAGATAATAACTTCTTGGTCTGCCCTAATGACATATTCATCCTCAAAAGCTTAAGATCAAACAGCAAGAGAAACTGCTGTTCTAGACCTTATTCTATAGCTAGAATTTGTAGAAAAACTGATTGTTGATATAAACTTGGGGATTGGGGGAAAAGGGAGGAAAACATTATTCCATTCCAGAATTTGTGATAAAAATGAAGAAAGTCTTCAAAGTCTGACATTACAAATTATATCAGATTTGAGGAAAACATATTCTAGAGGGGTCAGAAAAAGGCTAAGTAGGACTCTGTGGCCTAAAATTCTACAGGAGAAAATCAGGCCAAAAAGGATTGTAGGTTGCCAAGAATAGCTTTCTGAAGAAATGAAGTTAAACAATTCTGATAAAGAGGAAGAGGGGGTAGGATGGTCTCAAGAAATGAATGTGGATGCACAGGAACTCATTGACTCATCCACCAACTTAAATGTTAAAAAGGCAAGTACAGAAGATAGAAGCAAGACAAATAATAGAAGATAAATACACAAGTATGGCATGGACTTAAAGAAAGAGTGCTAAAGTTCAGAATGAGCTAAGTCTGATGAACTATATGGACAACAAAAAAGATGATTTTAAAAAAACAATAATAGAGAAAAAGAGGATTAAAAGAGGAATAGGACCATTGCTGGGAGGGAAAGATAAGCATTTATTAAGCACCTACTATGTGCCAGGCACTGTGCTAAGTACTTTACAAATAATTATATCATTTGATGAGACTAGATGGAATATCGATAATAAGCAAGAAAGATGTTTAACCTTTTTCGACTCTTGGTTTATTTCTAATTTCTCTCCCAAAGAAAATCATCTTTGGATTGGGAAGAACAGAACAGCATTGCTAACAGGAAGCTAAAACACAAGATAAGCAAAGAAAAGATCAGAGAGAACTTAGCTATCAAGTGGTTAGCCTGATGAAGGATGGACATCTTAGGGACTTGAAAGAACTGACAGATATGATAGCTGAGCCACCGCCAGAGATCTCAGAAAGATCACGTAAAACAGGTGCCATGGGGCTGGAGAAAGGCAAACATTGTCCCCATTCTTTAAAAAAAAGGGAAATCTACAAACTATAGATCAGGGACCTTGGCATTTGACCTAGCAAAACTCTAGAATATATAACTAAAGTTATGGCAAGAAAATGTCTGGAAAAGGATTTCAGTATTCCAAGGAGAAAGGATCTTACCAAACTGATCTTACTTCCTTTTTTGACTAGTAGATTAGAGAATTCTATAGGCATCATTTTCCTAGATTCCCGAAAAGCATTTGAAAAAGTCTCTCCTGCTGTATTTGTAGACAAGATGAAGAAATAGGGGCCAATGATCATAAAGTGTAATGGGTTTGGAACTGGTTGAATTGCTGAACTCAAAGTAGAGTCATTAATGGTTCAATAGTCGACTTGGAAGGAGGTGTCTCTAGCATAGTGCCCCAAGGATCTACCCCAGGAACAGCCTGATGCTATGTACCAATTTTATCTTGAATAAGCGAAAGCATACACACACACACACACACAGTGACAAAGCCAAAAGCTGGGAAGGTTTTGGCAGGGTTAAAATATTGAGCCACACCTAAGGAGATGAAATTTAGGGAGTCAAGTCAATAGCCAAGAAACATTTATTAAGTGCTTACTGTGTTCTGAGCACTGAGCGATAGAGATACAAACACAAGCAGGAAAAAAAGGCCCCTGGACTTAAGAAATTTCCATTTTAGTGAGGTTAAGACAGCATATCAAAGGAAGATGAAAGGGGAGGAGGGGCGGAGGAAGATGGAAGACAAGGGGACCCAGCTCAGGGGACCATAGTAGAAAATGCCTATAATTACATTGGGCTTCCAGAGTGAAGAGGTTTCTGTGGCATTATTGACAAAATCCAGGAAGTTGAGAATACGGACTGGAGGGGGACCAGATCTGTAATTTCACTGGTATAGCAAATTCCCAATGAAGAAACTACCTCAACCAATATAGGAAAGTGCTTTCTCTACAACTTACAGTCTTAGAGAGTTGCCCAGAGCAAGAAGAGGTCAAGTTGTCTAGGGTCATGCAGACAGTAATATCAGAAGATAGACCTGAATCCAGCTCCTTCTGGCTCCAAGGCTATTTCTCTATCTGCTATACTAAGCTGTCTCTTAACAGGGATAAATATAAAAATCTAACATTTGGTTCAAAAGCTTAAGCTCAAACATATGAGATGGTGAAGGCATTGCAGTTTGTCTGAAAAAGATCTGTAGGTTTTAGTGAACCACAAGCTTAACATAAGCCATCAAAGAGGGCAAATGTAGCTCCCTCCCCCTAAAAAAAAGTTAATATGATCTTTGGGTACATTAAGAGAGGCAGAGAGTCCTGAAAACAGAGCTAATTGATAGTCTCACTGTTCTCTTCCCTAGTTGGAACACATCTAGAATCTTGTGTGTTGCTCTGGGCACCACATATTAGGTAAAATGAAACAAAAAGTATTCAAAGAACAGTAATCAGAATGATGAAGAACCTAGAGTTCAGGCTATAACAGAGCTAGTAGATAAAAACCAAACCTGAAATTAGGAGGACCTGAGTTCAAATCCAACACCAGATATTTAACAGTTGTATGATGCTTAGCAAATAATTTAGCCCTGATATGAAAGAAAGAAAGAAAGAAAGAAAGAAAGAAAGAAAGAAAGAAAGAAAGAAAGAAAGAAAGAAAGGAAGGAAGGAAGGAAGGAAGGAAGGAAGGAAGGAAGGAAGGAAGGAAAGAAAGAAGGACTGGGCACGTTTAATCTGGGAAAAAAAATCACTTAGAAGGGGAACATATTAAGTCCTAAAATAATTAAAGGGCTGTGATAGGGAAGACATTGGAATTGTTAAGCTTGACCCTAGAGAACAGAACCTTTGGTGGAAGCTGCTGAAAAGCAGAGTTTGGCTCAAGGGATAGAATTCTTCCCCCTTGAGAATTCTTCCTGCCTTGAGAGTCAGTGGTTTCTGCTCCCCAAAAGTCCACTAGGAGGGACTGGGTAATTGCTCATCAGTGATATCTCAAAAGGGATGTGCTAGCTTAGTATGAGTTGAAGCAATGGCTTCTGAGGTACCTTTCAACTCTGTGGTCTGTGATTCTTTCATAAATTAGCCCAGCTCAACAAATACATGCTTGCTATCTGCATGGAACTTTGCTACCTTCTAAAAGAGCTACTAAGATGACAAACAGCATAGCCCCTACCTTCAAAGAACTTATAGTCTAATAAGAAGAATAACATAGATTGTTGTTGTTGTTGTTGTTGCTGTTGTTGTTGTTGTTGAGACCCGTGATTTCACTGGGATAGGGAACTCCTGGTAAGGAAATGCCCTCTACCACTGCAAAGCCCAATGCAGATTTGAAACCATTCTGCAAAATATAGTCTTATAGAAGAAGCTCTTAGAAGCCCAGGCTCTTCACAGCTCAGGTTAAGGGTGGCTCTTCCTGATTCCCACAGTTGTTAATGCTCCTCCCCCAATCACTATTTTGTATATATCTTATATCTACTTAGTTGTGAAGGTAGCATATCCTCCTAGTAGAGAATGTAATCCCATTGGGGGCAGGGACTGGATTGTTTGCTTGGTTGGTTGTTGTGGTTGTCACCAAAAGGTATTTGGGGGTTTTTTGTTGTTGTTACTATTGTTTTAGCAGAGAAGATGCATGGTCAAACCATGCATTAAAAAGATTAATCTAGCCCTGTGAAAGTTGAGAGAAAGTTGAGAATGAAGAGAAACTGAATTAGGAGGTTCTTTACAACAGTCCTAAGGTTCACTATCCTAGAGGCATAGCAGCAGGAATGGAGAGGAGGAAAGCAAATGCTAGCTACATTGTGGAGGTAGAGTCAACAGGAGACCAATGAGCCAAAGTGGTAAAGTGGATGTAAGGCACTGGACTTCGAAGTCCTGGGGTCAAATCCCACCTCAGACACTTTGCTAGCACCACCATGGCCATGACACTTCATGTCTCTGGGCCTCAGTTTCCTCATGTGTCAAATGAGAGGACTGAAGTCAATGGTTTCTTTTTCTATTATTATTAATTTTTATGTCAGTGGTTTCTAAGTCATTCCAGCTCTAAATCTGTTATATTTAGATCCTATGACAGGTTGGATGGGGTTTGGAAGGAGACTGAAGAGTCACAGGCAATTGAATTTTTGAATCCATGGGGAGTGGGAATATGGTAGAGCCATTAGCAAAAAGTCAGGATTAAAGGAGGTATTTCATTCAAGTTAGGATGTGTTGAGTTTTAGATGGGCAGGAGGGGCTTCTAGGTGAAGACTTGGCATGCCACCTCTGAGAGGTCAACAGCCCCTGATTTGGACAGAGGAGATAGAAACCAATCATCCATCATGAGGATCACAACAGTTTCAAGTTTGGTATGAGGGATTAATTAGGACATCAGAAGGAACTTACTGGAGGAAAGGATAGACGAGTGAGGAAGTAAGGCTAGAATCTGCCATAGTCTTGTCCTTGAGAAACCTCATGGAAATGAACCTGAATACAAATCTAAATGAAATCCCATCTTCTCCACCTTTTCATTCTACTAACTGTGTATGGGCTCTGCCTCCATGATTTAGGGAGGCTGAATAAACATCATTTTAAGTTAAAAATCCCCTTCTTCCTGTGCTTAGGATCAGTGACCCCAACAAGCTTAAGAAATCCAAATATCTGGTGTGGGGAAAGGAGCTCTCCTCCAAGCTGGGCCAAGGCTACTTGGCCTAAAGGTGAGGACTGGATAAAACTCTCAGAATTGATGGCAACTTCAGAGGCATCTAGTCTAAATTACACCCAAATCCAGGGCTTTCTATATCATAGCCCTGACAAGTGGTCATCCAGCCTTCCCTGGAAGACCTCCAGAAGAAGGGGAATGAATGCATTACCACCATTCCACTCTGGGACAACTCTAATTGTTAGGAAATTCTTCCTTACATTAGTCAAAGTCTGCATTTCTGCAACTTCCCCTCCATTCCTTCTAATTCTGCCCTCTGGGCCAAGCAGAATAATCTAATCTTTCTTCCACATGACAGCCCTTCAGATACTTGAAGACAGCAATCCTGTCCCTGCCTAAGGGGCTGCTCTCGCCCAGGTGAAAGGCTGTGAAGAGCTGTGATCTGTCTGGGTTCCCAGAAACCTAGTCATTATGGGGGGCCTCGAGATCTCACATAGGGCCGAGGATGGGTTTTGCTCAGGTCTGGGGAGAGGAACCAGTTGGGCACCTGCTCTGTGGTGAGAATTCACACTATGCCTTCTTGTTCCTCTCCTTTGTCCCTTTGTGGGGTGATATTCAAGGTTCCCATTAAAACCTCAGCCTCCACGTGGGAAGATGGAAAGAAAGCAAGGTGGACTGGGTATAACTGAAAATCTGTAAGTTGTCTGTGAGTGGTGCCATCTTGACCCCCACTCCTCTCACAAATACTCCCATCAGCCCTGGATCTGGCCCCAACCTCCCTTGTCTCTCTCTGCCTTCTGCAGCCACCAGGGAGTCAGCCTTTGTCCACGCCATTGCCTCAGCTGGTGTGGCCTTCGCCGTGACCCGTTCCTGCGCTGAGGGCTCAGCTGCTCTCTGTGGTTGTGACACCCGCCACAAGGGCTCCCCAGGTGAAGGCTGGAAATGGGGGGGCTGCAGTGAGGACGTGGAATTCGGCGGCATGGTGTCTCGAGAGTTCGCTGATGCCCGAGAGAACCGACCTGATGCCCGCTCAGCCATGAACCGCCACAACAACGAGGCAGGGCGGCTGGTAGGTGGAGGCCTTGGGTTGGCCCCTGTGCCAGGCTCCTCCTCTCAGTCCCCTTTACTCCCTCCCCCACCTTAACTTTTTTTCTCCATTCCCTAAGTCACCCTTCTGTCCTCCTAAATCTCCTCTACCTGGCTTCCCACCTCCACCCTAACCCCCTCTCATTAGTTCCCAATTCCAACACCATCCCCTCCTTTTCTCTAGTCCTACTTCCCCCAATCCCCTCAATGCTTTCCTATCCATTCCCTCTTCTCTCAGTCCCCCACCATCCATTTATGCTGTCTTCCTTATCTGTTTCTCTTTAAGAGAAACAGATTTCTCTCTCTCTCTCTTTTTCACCTTTCTCTACTCCTCTATCTCCCCCAATCTGACCCCCTCAAAGCTCTCATAGGGTCAGAGGCCTGTCCTAAGAGACCTTCCTTAGGATCCCTAAAAACAGTGGAATCCACCATTTTTCCTGTCTTCTTGGCTCATATTCAACTCCCTGAGCTTCTGGGGATCAGTGGGGAAGAAGGTAGAGAGGTGGTCTCTCAGGGCATGCTCACTGGTTGGCATTTCCTCTCTCTAGACTAGAGGCTATAAGTCTCTCAGAGGTGGCATGCCAAGTCTCTATCTGGATGCCACCCTCCCCACCACCACAAACTCAATGTGTCCTAATCTGAAGCTAACAAATCCCCTAAACCTGATTCATGAGCCTTGAACCCTGAGCTGGGGAATAGAGACAGGAAGAAAAGCAGGAGTCACTGGGTCAGTCATAGCTAAAGGAGATTTGAGTGACAGGAAGATTTTGGAAAATATGGTCCCACCCTTCACTCCCCAAAGTCCTCTTCAGGAAGTCCCCTCCCTTGAATTTAACTAGCTTTGGGATTCCCATGCCAACCCCAGACCGAGGGAGGAACCTGCCTCTGGGCTCTCTCTGCATTGGTCACCACTCCCTCCTTAGCAAATGAGTCTCAGAGAGGTTACTTGACTTGTCCAGAGTCAAACAGCAAGATAAATCCCTGGGAAGGCTTTTAAAGGATTAATACATCAAATCATTCTTTTCATTGAGCACCTGCCCTTTCTTCAGCTATACCATGGTGGGGTAAGGGGGAAATAGAGGAAGCAGAAGGATAGCCCCCAGTCTGGTTGGGAAGCTGTGACCACCCACCCATAAAACATAAAATGGTATGAGACAGCATATCATCGTGAACGGGATTACTTAGACATAGCATGATGGGAGGGCTTGAATAAAGAAGAGAGCCTCATGGGCTGAAGTGGTCCGTGAAAGTTTCCCAGAGGAGCCTATCACCCTCCCCCATATCCTCTCTGTCCTAACAGAGCAGGAACAGGTGCCCAGTCCAACAGCTGGTAAGTGCCTGTTTGTGTATAGACTACGGGCCCTGGGAAATGTAGGAAGGGAAATAAGACCATCTCACCGTCCAGGAGCTATAATCCAATAAGGGAGTGTCTAGGTGCACCCTGTAAGGGAATCGACCCTACATCCAAGTGTAGGCTTGTAAGGTCATTGAGTTAGAGCTGAAAGGGGACCAGAGGTTATGGAGGCTAGTCATGCCTGCTCTCTACTTTCTAAATGAGTCACTGCCATAGATAAATAGAGGGACATGAAGTTAAGTGACAGAGCTGGGGTTTGACACCCTACCACCACTCTAGCCTCTAATTTCAAATCACAAGCCTTTTCTGCTGAGCCTAATTTGATAGAAGAGGAAAATAAGGCCCAGGTAGGTAATCACTGGATTTATAAATAAAGTCTCCTCTCTACCTCCCATTTTATAGAGGTTAAGTGTTTTTCCCACCATAACACAAACCAGCAAGTGGCTGATCCAGAATTTGAAACAAGGTCTTCTGTCTCCAATATAATACAATACTCATTCTGTTCTACCATTCTGCCACAACGTATGCTGGACCTGAAGTTAGAGGGTGTGCAGGGCAATGTAGGCACTAGAAGCTACATGGGAAAAGTTACAGAGACAGCAAAGTGTGAGTGTGTTTATGAAGTGCAGCGTGATAGAAAGGGCAAAAATGATGAATTTGGAGTTGGGAGGACCTGTGGTCAAACCTCGGCTTTTCCACTTACTGCTTGTATAACTTCTGACAAATCTCTGGGCCTCAGTCTGCTCATCTGTAAAATGGGGGGAGGTAGCAGAGGAGAGCGGATTAGACTAGATAGCATTTCAGGTACTTTCTATCTCTAATAGAGTCTGTGAACCCTAGGAGTTACCAAGTTTGACTAGATCATAGAATATATGGAGGAAGAGACTGGAAAGATTAGTCAAAACCAGACTGAGACCTTGAATGCCAAGTTAAGGAGTTTAGAATTTATCCTTTAGAAAGCTGATAGCTGGGGCAGCTAGGTGGTGAAGTGAATAGCGCACCTGCCCTGGAGTCAGGAGGACCCGAGTTCAAATCCGGCCTCGGACACTTAACACTTACTAGCCGTGTGACTTTGGGCAAGTCGCTTAACCCCAAATTGCCCCTCCCCCCCAAAAAAGAAAGCAATCGGAAAGCCTCAAAAGATTGACAATCAGAGAAGTAAGATTTTCGTGGCGCTTTACAAAGATTCATCTGGCAGCTATGTGCAGGCTTGACCAAACGGGGAGAGACTAAAGGCAAGGAGACCAGTTGGGAGGCAGTTGCAATAGTCCAGGGGCCAGAGCGAGTGAGAGGAGGAGAGCGATTTAGAAGATGCTGCAGGGCTAAAAGCAACAGGACTTGGTGACAGCTTGGCGGGTTCTGTGGTGAGAGAAGGAAGAGTCAAAGGTGATTCTGAGGTGTCTCCAGGAGGGGAACAGAGGAACAAATTGCAAGGGTCTGAAAGGTGAGTGGGTGTCAAAGATGGAGAAGCAGCAAGTACAAACAGCACTTTCTAAGAGTTTAGGATATAACAATAGCTTCAGGGAATATCAGGGTCAAGGGAAAGAAAGGGAAAACCTGAAGATGTCTGTAGGCAGCAGTGAATGAGCTGATAGAATGGGGGAGAGGGAAGATCCAAGTCCCTGCAGGCCCAGAGAAGAGGAAAGGGGCTTAAAATAAAACAGCAAGGATTGTGGTCAGACATAAGAAAAAACACTCACACTGTCAGGAAGCCTCTGCCCTTGGAATAGGGGGCCAGGCAGAATGCGGAGACCATGAACAAAGTCAAGGGAGTCGGGAAAAAGAATTGGAAGGGACAGATGGATGATAGGATGACAGCTGGAAGGGACCCAAGAGATCACCCTAGCTAGCTGGTACAGCCCCTTCATTTGACAAAGGAGAAAACTGAGGCCCAAGGTGGGGGGACTGGCTTGCTCAAGGTAATATGGCTAGTGGGATAGAGCCAGGATTCCAAGGCCTGTCTTCTAGCCCCATGTCCAGTTCACCGGTTTGGAGGTCTCAAATACCCAAAACTTTCTTTGTAGGTACAATACACATTCCAAGCAGGGCTGGGATTGTATTGTCATTTCACACGGTATTCCTAAAGTCTGGACACATAGGAAATCTCACTAACTATGCATATTTTCAAGAAATGAAATGAATGAAATTTTCAACAACATTTTATTTAATTAGCATAAATGAGATTTCATAGAAAGACATAGGAGACACATAGAAAATCTCATTAAATTAAATTAATCTCATTAATGTGGAAAATAGTCCCCAATAGCTAATGAAAGCTTTTATTCCATATGAAATTGTCATGGCTAAAATGTATGCTAATTAAATAAAATGTTGAAATTTCATTCATTTCTTGAAAATATGCATCGTTAATGAGATTTCCCATGTGTCCAGACTTTAGGAACACCACCAGCGTAATTAAGGTAGAAACAGAAAGACGTCTGACAAGTTAGACACCTTCAGTTCAAATCCTCACTCTTCCGTTTACTATTTGTGCGACCTTAGACAAATGACTTTACCCTGGCCCTCAGTTTACTCATCTGAAAGATGAGGAGGTTGGATTCATGGGTATCTTGGGTTTCTCCCAGCTCTAAATCTATAATCCCCAGCTCTCTGGTCCCGGTATGCCACCTCTGCCCCCTCTGCTCTCCCTCCCAGCCTCCCCCCACTAAAACACACACACCCTCACACTCAGACTTAGGCTGACACTGACGGCATCCCTTCCTCCTCTTCCAGGCCATCATCGACCACATGCACTTAAAGTGCAAATGCCACGGTCTGTCAGGCAGCTGCGAGGTGAAAACCTGCTGGTGGTCGCAGCCCGACTTCCGGGCGGTGGGCGATTACTTGAAGGACAAATACGACAGCGCCTCGGAGATGGTGGTGGAGAAGCACCGGGAGTCCCGGGGCTGGGTGGAGACCCTGCGGCCCCGCTACAATTACTTCAAGGCCCCCACCGATCGGGACCTGGTCTACTACGAGAGCTCGCCCAACTTCTGCGAGCCCAACCCCGAGACGGGCTCCTTCGGCACCAGGGACCGCGCGTGTAACGTCACCTCGCACGGCATCGACGGCTGCGACCTCCTGTGCTGTGGCCGCGGCCACAACACCAGGACGGAGAAGCGCCGGGAGAAGTGTCACTGTGTCTTTCACTGGTGCTGCTATGTCAGCTGTCAGGAGTGCACCCGAGTCTACGACGTCCACACGTGCAAATAGACCTGGCGTGGCGCGGGGAGCGGGGCAGCGGCAGGGGCGGGGCTGCATCGCAGCTCACCGGCGGGAGATGAACTGAAGGGTGCTTCTTGTCCTCCCTCCCGCCCCTCCCACCCCAGGGCCCCAGAGAGGAAGAGGTCATAGGATTTAGAGCTGGACGGGACCTCTGACGTCATTCAGTCCAACAACCTCATTTTACAGAAGAGGAAACTGAGGCCCAGAGAGGGGAGGTTCACACCGGTAGTAAGGGCCAGAGCTGGGCTTCAGACCCAGGTCTTCAGACTCTGTCAAGCAGCTGTTCTGTGGGTCCACGCTTTCTATATTATCAAAGGAGGCATGAGGGCACTCCGGAAAGTATTTTTGTTGTTGTTGTTGTTGTCGTTGGGGCTTGGGGGTGGGGTGTCATCTGGACTATGTCCTGGTGTGGAAACTCCCCTCCACTGGTGCAGATCAGCAACTCATCTGTAACTCATAGTCTTAGAGAGCTGCCTGGGAGCACTGAGAGGTGGTGTCACACTGAAAAGTATAAAGTTACACAAACATGAGGTCCTGATATTAAAGGATCCTTCATAGGAAAAAGTAGGATCATAGGATTTAGAGCTGGAAGGGACCTGAGAAATCATCCAGACCAACCCCCTCATTTTACAGAGGAGGAAACCGAGGTCAGAGAAAGGAAGTGACTTGCTCAAAGTCACACAGCTAATAGTAGAAGTCAGACTTGAACCAGGGCCCTCTAACTCAAAATCCAGCATCCTCTCCATTTTATCACAATTGCCTCACTTTCCTTGGAAGCTGGGGGAAAGACTTGCTATTGGGGTAAATGACCAACAGGTAAGGGACAGGATACTGTGGGACTTTCCCAGAGAAGAAGCTTGCCCTGATCTCTTATTGCTATGGTTTCCACCCCTCCATCTCTGATAAGATCAAAATTGCCAAGGGTTCAGGAATAGGATCCCTATTCTGCAGGTTGGGGGCCAGAAGCCCAGAAGGTTATTTCTGCCCAAGGTCCATGTCCACAAAAAGTCTTATCCCTTTCCAATTTCTTTTGCTTGTCCCCAGAGGTCAGAATTAGGAGCACTTGGGGGTAGGAGGACAGAAGAGGAAGTGTGGAGAGAAGACTTGCAAGAAAGGCAGATTTCACCTCAATATAAGGGAAAATCTCCTAGTCATTAGAACTGTCCAAAAGGGGAATGGCCTACCTCAATGGGAATCTCCAACTGATGACTACTTGTCCTTTTCAGATATGAGCCAGATGGCTTGGCATGTCTCTTCCAACTCTGGTACCCTATGAGCAGGCAAGAGGGTTTGGTTGGGGTGAAGATGTCAGTATCTTTGGGAACAATTGGGAGAAAGAGTTCAGAAATGCTGGGTGTCCTGAAACCACAGCTGGGGGGGGGGGTCACTTGTTGGGGATATTATAAAGAAAATGCCTGTTCAAGCCACTGCTGGACCAGACACCTTCTGAGGCACCTCCCAGCTCTAAGATCCCAACTAAGATCTCAATGTCATTCCAAAGCAAGACTTGAGAGAAGTGTGGACCAGCTGGGATCCCAATGAACCCCAGCGCTCACTGGGATTACCAGAAGAAACCACAGGCTTTCGGCCACATTCAGACGAGCTCACAGCATCACCACGAATCTAGAGACTTGTGGGCATCCTCAGCTGGGCAGGAGTCATGCCAGCTGGCTCACAGAACTCTATCTCCATTGGTTCCCCCCAGAACACACAGTGATTGTAAATTCATGTGCACATATGTGCCCACCGGATGCCTTCCATGATCTATTTGCTATTTAGGGGGGTAGAGGGAAGTTTCTTCTGTGGTGACAGGGGCAAGAACAGGGCCAGAATGGGTCCCAAGGTTGGAGCATGCCCATCAGAGCAAGATTTCTGTTAGGTCTTTCTGGAATGTGGAATTCTGACTTCTTAGGTCTTTCCTGACCACCCCCAAGAGCCAAGAGATGACTCTGTGTCCCTCTCCTTCTAAAAACAAATGGAAATTGAACCCCTAGGGTTGGCCCAGACCCTCCTTAGTCATTCCTAGTTTCCTCCCCCCCAAAAAATATGACCTACAAGTAACTACCAGGGTTGATAGGGTTGAGGGGACTGTTTCTCCAATTAGCTTTCTCTGTACCCCAACCCTGAGGACCCTATGCCCATTCATTCCATGGCTACCTAAAACACTTGCCTTGTCCTTTCTTCAAGATTTTTCCTCTTTCCCTGTACCAGGTATTTCTCCCCAACTTTCACACCTCCAAAGAGAGGAGCAGGGGAACTTGGCCAATTGAGTATCTGCCCCAAAATCATTGACTTGGGACCATTCAATCCCCTTCCAATTCAGAAATTTAGTCATCCTCATTAAAGGTAGATTTGGTGTGAGGGAGGGTCTCCCCTCCTCTTCCCATCCCCTAAAACAACTTGGTGGGCTACACTCAGCATGGGGAGCCACCAAGTTAGGACCTCTGAGATGGACCCATCTATTCATCCCTCACCACTTCCATTTTCTTTCTTGGAGACATCATTAGTCTCAGTGGGAGAGTCTAAAAGTCAAGCCCATCATGGATGCTGGGGGAAGGGGAGGAAGCATTTGTGTGTGCTTGTGTGTACATGTTGAGATGTCCCAGCTCTTTCATTTCTTCTCTTCCATCTTTACTTTGATCCTGGTCTTGAAACAAATTCCCTGAAACCTCAACCTGACCAGGCAGAGGCTGGGGGCAAAGCCATCTGGTGTGTGGGTGATTTGTGAGGTTTTATCCTTTGAGTGACATCTCCCTCCCTTGTTCTTCATCTAGAAAATGGAACTAATGCCAAATTAGGTCTTTTCTTCAAGGCCTCAATTTCCCCTGGATTTCCCCTCTGACCTTACACTCCCATCACTGATAAATGTGAAACTGGTCCTTCTGACTTCCAGCTCTCTAGCTGGGACCCTGGCCTTCCATGGTCAGGGCCAGGAGGGCCGGCGGGGGGGGGGGGACTGGTAGGAGACATGTAGTTTGCAAAGAGAGAAATTTGCAGGCAATTGAGGGAGGGAGACAGAAATTCCTCTTCCTTTTTTATTTTAAACTTTTATTTTAAATGCTGCTATATCCACCATACACTGGAGCTAGACAAACAGACAAAATTTATTTTTTTTCTTTTCTTTCTATGAAAGAAATTGTTTTAGACTTAGCTTTAGGAAATTTTTAAAAGAAAAAAAAAAGAAATGTGAAGTTGTGTGTTCATTTCCCAAGGTTCCAGGAGCCTGGATCCAGGATCTTCCTGGAATGTGACAACCAGTGTTCAGGGAATCCCTGGATGTCACCTGATAGAACTTCTGGGAGAGGGTAGGGCCTTCTGGGCCTCGGTGTTGCTTGTGATCATTGGCTTGCTACTGTGTGTAACATAACACAACAGCTAAAAAGAGGATATGGGCAGGCTTCTAAACCCCTAGCCTCTGTGGTCCTTAGCTGTTTGCCCACCCCCAATGGGGGAAAGAAGGATCAAGGCCATTCATTCTCTACCCCCATGCCTGAACCTTTGGAATCTGACATAATAGCAGAGGAGTGGGACCCTGCCACTGAGAAGGGCATGGCCCCAGGAACCAATATAGAAATTGATAGGGTAAGGTGGCCTAGGTTCCCACATTTTATATCAAGATTCCAGAAAAGTCTTCCTTAGGGTCTTATCCAAGTCTAAGGATTCTGAATCTTGTGCATTTTCCTACCCAGTTCAGGTCTTGGCCTTAATTATCTCCAGGGGTCTAAAACCATGGAAAGTCAGCAGAGCCCTGTGAATTAGCCCAATACCTTCTGCCTCACTGTGTGACCTGGCCCTCTATGATATGGGGAGTTTCATCCTTGTTCCTCTGGGCTTCCTGGGGCTGGTGGTGGGGTACAAGATGAAACTTGGAGATGAAAATATCTTTAGTAATTTAAGATGTGTTTCTCTCCTGCTGGCTGGCGCCAAACCAATGTTGGGATATCCCCAAGTGCAATGGGATACCTAAGGGAAGAAGTGAGCTTCCTATCCCTGGAAATTTGCGAGCAGAGCTAGGGATGCCCACTGATCAGGAATGTTATAGAGGGGAGGCCAATTAGACAATATCACCTCTGAGGTCCTTTTCAACTCTGAGATTCCATAAGACAGTGTATTTACATTCCAAATGGTTTGGCCAAGATGGCAGAGTTGGTCAAGATTCCTGATGAGAAATGAGAGATCTGCCAAGCTCCCCTTCCTGGTGAGTGCTACTTCACAAAAAGGAGTCCCTCTTCTGGAGGGACTGCATACCCAGCCTCTTGTCTTGGTTTGGCCATGTCTCTCCCTTCTCTGGGAGTTTGGGGCCCCAAGATCTTTGGTTCCATTGGCCTAAATTTTCAGAGGTGGCCTCTGGGCCTAAGGGGAGAGAAGCCTGATGCCTTGTCTCACCCATCCTTCTCATGGTACCTTCCCTAAAACTCACAAGGGACTCAGAACTGATCTGAAGTTTCCCTTGACTCCAGTCAGGACCTTGTTAGCTTCTTCTGGGTGACAGGAAGTCATAGACATGGCCAACACCGGAGTCACTGTTATCTCTTCCCGGGGCCTCCTTCCATCCATTCCATCTCAATTGTCCAGGTCCCAACCTCCCAGAGAATCTTCTGTATCCTCACTTTCCCTACGTCACAGACTATAATAATTCTTATTACTATAGCACTTTACAGTTTGCCAAGGACTTTTCTCACAACAACCAACCCCATAGAGTGGGTGGAGCAAAGATTATCATCCCCAATTTATAGATGAGGAAACTAAAGATAGGAGGGGAAACTGATTTGCTCACACTATTATTACTACATGGCTAAACTGGGGTTCAAACCCAGTGTCCCCTGACTCTTAAGTCTATTGTTCTTTTCATGACACTGCATTTAACAAATGTCAGAGCTGAGAAGGGACCTCAGAGATCATCTGGTCCAATACCCTCATTTAACAGAAGAAGAAACTGAGTCCCAGAGAGGGGAAGTGTATTGCCTAGGTCACATAGCCAGTCAGTGGTAGAGCCAGGGTCTTAGACCCATATCTCCTGACTCCTAGCCCAGGGCTCTTTACACCAAAGTCTCTCCCATAACAGACAAGCCCTTTATTGTGAATTGGGCTCCATCCACTGCTGTTTCCCTGTGTCTAAAAGTACTATGTTCTCTCATTTCCCCCCTAACTCCTCTGCCTCATCCAGCCTGGTATCCCCTGGTTTCTGTACCCATTAGTCATTTCTTCTGTTTGTGGCTTTTTGTTTTTACAATTATTTATTTGACAGACAAGTGTCTTCTGTATTAGGGAGACTTTATATTTGCAGAAGGTGGTGGGGAACCAAGAGGAAGGGGAAAGGATTCCCCATCCTCGGAAGGTTTTAGCACCACCACCACTCACCCACCAGGACATCGGTGATGGATTGGGTCTCTTGAGGCCGCAGCAAGTTGTTAGATGTGTTAACTTTATAATGATAATAAAGAAAAATGTGTTAATGTTCAAGACATCTGACTTCGTCCCTGTTCCTTTTTCCAGGTTTAAAGGTCAAATCTAGGAATCCATTCCCCACACAACTGAATTCCAAATCATAGGAGACTTAGAAATGGAGAGAGGTCTTTGGGGACCATCTAGTCAAATCCTCTTTTTTTTTCTTTACAGAAGAAAAAGCATAGGCTGAAAGAGGGAAACTATTTCCTTAAGGTCCTAGAGCTAATAAGTGGCACAAGAAGAGTAGGGGTCATAGGAATTACACCCAGAGGCAGAGAGGCATGCAATTAAGGGTTTCCTAGGGGCCAAAGAGTACAAGCAAAAAGGAAGTGTCTGCCCTCAGGAAGCTTTTACATTTAAGAGGCCACAGGTAGGGCAGATGTGAAGGTGAAGGAGTTAGACGGGGAGGAGGCATGGGATTGAAGTTTGGACAATCAGAATCACAGCTGGGAGGAGAGTAAAGGCTGACTGACCTGTTCCACCCACCCCACCTCCCACATAAAATAGAGGAATTCACTCATGGGAGGAGACCTGTATGGCAGAGAGATGTTCCAGGGTGAGAAGCCCCAGGTCCTGAAGGGATACAGGATGAGACTGGCAGATAAGACATGGTGCTGAAGTCCGGCAAATGAAGAGGATGGAAGAGAGAGATCCTTAGAGACCTTCTAGTTTAGTGGTGTCTTATTTAAATAGAAACATCCCTGGGCTATATATTGACTTAGAAAACCACCAATTAACATTATCTATGCTGTATTTTTTTCATTTTTAATGTATTTTTAATTATTAAAATGTATTTTGTTCAACATTTCCCAATTACGTTTTAATCTGGTTCAGGCAGCCAGTTTCACACCTCTGATCTAGACCAATGCTCCCATTTTGCAGGGGAAGAACTGAGGCCCAAAGAGATTAAACAGTTGGCCCAAGGTCAGAGAGAGTAAGAATCAAAGTAGGAATTCAAATCTCCATCCTCTGATTCCAAAACCAGGGAACCTTGTCTGTAAGTCTCTTAGGATCATAAAATTTAGAGATGGAAAGGACATTAGGGAGAATTTCATTCTGGCATCTCTGTCCACTCCCTGCGCCCTAACCACCATCCTATAGGAAAGAAGAAATGACTTGTCCAAAGGTCTACAGCTAGAGAAAAAGGTACAACATCTGATTCTGGGAAGCTCCCAGTTTTTATTCAAGTCAATAAGCAAAGGCACAAGCAATACTAAAACAAAAATGAAAATGATCTCTGCCCTCAAGGAGCTTACAATCTATTGGGAGAAAGCTCCAGGTAAATGGATAAGTAAACACAAAATTTAGACAAAGTAAATATAAATTAATCAGGGATGGGGGCAAGCCAAGCATCAGGAAATATTTGTGTAGGAGGTGGACATCTGAGTTAAACTTTGGAGGAAAAAAAGACTGAAATTCCAAGAGAAGGGAGAGAATTCTAGGCGTGGGGGAGAGTCTAAATGGAGGGGGAGGGAGGGGGCAGAGAGAGATGAGAGGAAACTAGATTCATGAACAGAAGCAGGAGGAGGGAAGACATCACTGAAATTGAAAGAAAAGTCCGTGTGAAGTCATTCTCACTCACCCCTAAAGACTTGGTGGTAGAAGGGACCTAGAGCCATCAGAGTGACAGATATTTTTTATCCCTGTACAAATGTACATCCCTGTACATTTTTTATCCCTGAACCTGGAACCATGTCTGTCAATCAACCACAAAGCTTTCATTACCTCTTCTCTCTGGCCTGATGGAGCAAGGGAGCTGGACCCAGGTTCTGCCAGCAGTGGCAGCATGTTAATACATGTTTCTGGTAATAAATTGTGAAGTCTAAGGAAGGAAAGACCATTTCTAGCTAAGAGACTCAGAGAAAGCCTCCCAGAGGAGAGAGCATCCAGCTGCGTCTTGAGAAATGGTCAGGATTTCACCAGGAATTTTCACCATTGTCAGGAGGTAGATAGGAATGTCATGAACAAAGTCTCAGAATCAGGAAAGCACCAGATGGGTAGGCACAAGCAGTAGTTGAATTTGGCTCAAGTATACATTCAAGGAGGAGGAGGAGGGGGAGGAGGAGGAAGTATCAGAAGGCACGTTGGAGACAGATGGTTGAGGGCCTTGAATGCCTTGTTAACAAGTACCTTGAAGGGCCTCAAATGGTCTTGGACAAGCATATTAGATGGCTCAATTGATTCAGGATGATGGATTAGCAGGGTGGTTCACAGAGCCGGTACTCTGGGGGTTCAGAGAAGGCCTGTTGGAGAAAGGGACTCCAAAGTGGGTCAAGGAAGGGGTGATAGGAATTAAGGAGGTTTAGAAGCAGGACTAAGGACCAACAAGTGACAACTAGGAGAAAATCAAATGTCTCCCACACATGAGACCTAAGCCTTGGAATCTAACCTTGATTTCCTCTTGGAAAGAAGATCATTGGAAATACTTTTTTCTGTCCTACCTGGCTATCTACCCCTTATAGAATTAGGGACCAGCAGATCTGGAAGGGACTTTTTAAACAGATGCTGGAAATACTATATTATAGCATGAAACATGATGTTTGTTGAATGAATGAATAAATGAATGAATTAAATGAATGATCTCCTGACCCCGAATCCAGTGCTCTTTCCTATGGAAAAAAATATACACAGAGAAATAAACTGTATGCATACAGAGATATACTGGTAACTGCCTCTGCCCCTCCCTTCAGCCTCCCCTTTCCTTCCTCTCTCTGGTTGCTCTTCAGGTTCTTCTCCCCTTTAGAAAGCAACAGAGTGACAGTCTGAATTTCCAGCCTCCTGTCCTAAAGCCAGCTGGCAAGGTCTTGGAAGAGAGTTTGAAAGTGTGAAGGGGGTGGAGGGAGAAAGGGGGTGGGGGGAAGAGATGAATGAAATGGCTATCCCCGGTAACCCCTGCACAGCCCAGGGTGGGATAAAGGACAGACAGAAGAGCTTGTGGGGGACCTCTCCCAATCTTCTTAGACTCCCCGTGTCTATAAGAAGAAAATCTAGTCTATTCACAAAGCTGACCTAATTCTAGATCTCTCCTTAAGACTCAAGAGGAACAAAGTGGAGAGACTTGATTCAAGCCAACTGCATTCTGTAACTCTGCCCTGATCTTGAGAGATGAGAGTGGGGATCGGGGCAGAGAGGTCAATGAGGGCACCACCAGCATGAATCCTACTGCCCTTTCCAGGTCCCCATTGCTCATCCTAATACCCAAGTTGGGAGAATAGCCTTCTTCTTTGGATGGGCCAGAGATCAGGCCCTGTAGACTCCCTCCTCCCTACAGTGGCTCCCAGCCCCGACCTGGACCCCTCAGGAACCAAGTCAGGAGAAGAGTCACAAATGAGATCATTGAGGCCTAGAAAAATGACTTGTCCAAGGTCTCACGGGTAGGGAATAGGAAAGTCAGGGTTCAGACCCAGATCCTGTGACTGCAGTGTCCTTCTGGGGCACCACAGCCTCTTCCAGACTGGTCAAGAGGGGAGGGTCAAGCCAGACCAATTGCAGGCCCCAGAGCACAAGCCCCACCTCAGTAAGTAGCAAGCAGGAGTCAGGGCAGACTTCAGTTGTCCATTTGCAAGCCAGTTGGCCCCATGGGGGCCAGGCCTAGGGGGAGGGGAAGCTGAAGAGAGAAAAAAAGAAATAATCTCTACCCCTCCTCGGTGGCGGGGCCTGATTTAATAGTGTGTTTTCTCTAATGATTAACAAGGAGCCCTTTAATTTGAGAGCTCCCCACGGCAGGGGGACGGGGGTGGGGGGTGGGGGGAATCTATAGGGAGGGGAACAGGGGGGAGATAAATCGCCTGCAGAAGGGCAAAGCCGGAGAGCCCTGGGAGGGAGCAAGCCAGCCAGGCCAAGAGAAGGGCCCTGGCGGGGATTAGGGCCGAGAAAGGGAGGGAGTATTTGTGCCGCACTAAATATGGTTTGGGGCTCTATTGAAAGGGTTAAGGGGACAAAGCCCCAGGGAAGGCCGGACAGGCTGGCCCCCGGCCCCTGGCGGGTGCGGGCACAATGCCATCATTATTGCCTACGCCCATTCTCTGGGCGGATTGGCCACCGGCGGGGGGATCATCAGATTCCTTTAAGGCCCCAGCGGGCAGCCCCGGCGCTTAAGAAAAGGGGAACAAAACCCCCGAGGCCCTGGCGAGCTGGGAGAAGGGCCCGGCCGGTCCCCCCAGGGCCAGGGCACTGGCCCCCTCTGGCCCCATTCACCGACAGTACAATGTGCCCTCCTCCCCCCAGCCGAGTGGGCCCCCAACACTCTCAATCTCAATCACACTATTATCCCAGCTGGGGGCTCTGCCCCACCGGGTAAGAGGAGCTGGACTGGGAGGGGGCACTGGGGAAAGGGGCAGACAATGGGATTTGGGGCAACCTCCCCTACTCTTTCTGGTTGGAAGCATCCAATTTAGGCCCAGAGGCTGGCTCTTCCTAATCTCAACTCCCAGACAGACACACATCCCACACACACATGCACATACATCTATAAAATATGCCTATAGACAAGCGGGTATAGACCGCCATACCTAAACATGCATACAGACCATATATTCAGACACAGAGACACACGGCACACACAAATACATATAAATATAGCATGGATTCACCTACATGAAACTACATAAGAGATACACACATGCACACAGGTAAAGCATGTGTCCACGAAAGTGCATTGTGCACATGTACCCAGAAACATGACACACACACACACACACACACACACACACACACACACACACACACACACACGGATTAGGTTATTTGCCTTTCTCTGTATTGCCAGTTCTTAGCACAGGACCTGACAGATATATAATGAGAGCTTGCATGTTTGCTGACTGACTGACTAACCCAAATGTATGCCCATTCCTCCTAACTCACAAACAAGCCACCATCCACACAGGAGCAGCCTCTGGGATGCTGTCCATAACCTGGGAGGGGTAAGATGAGCATGATGGAGGCAGGTTGAAGGAAGGGTTTGTGGAAAGCCAAGGGTATAATTGGGAAGTGTTTTCCTCCCCTGTCTCTGGGTGACTGCCCAGAAGACTCAGTGAGCAGGCGATCCTTGGAGAAATTGGAACAGCCTCCCCCACCTCCATCCAAAGCCCTGTCATGCTCCAGCTTTCTGGGAGATGAAGGATTGCCAGAGAAGATGGAAAGCGAACTTCTCATTTTCCCAGATGACTGCCCATGTACAAAGGTGGGCGCAGGCATAAGCATACACACATACAGATAGAGGCAGAAAAATGTGCCCACACTGTGGAATCCCAGAGCTGAGAGAGCCTCAGGCCAACCTATATCTTATTAGAAAGTCCTAAAGAGTATGCAGTTCAACCCCTGTTTGAATACTTCCAATAATGGGCAACTTAATACCAGCCCATTTTTGGACAGTTCTAATTGGTTGTTTTAATAGTGTATTTAGCCCTTTAATTTGAGAGCTGTTTTTTTTTTATGTTTTCTTATTCTAAATAATATTTCTTATTTAATATTTTCTTATTCTAAATATTTTCTTATTGAAAGTTTTCTTATTTCAATAAAAAATTTTCTTCTCTTTACCTTCCTCCCCAGTACTCTTCATTAACAGAACCTCCAAATTTCAGAGTTAGAAGACATATTGATGACCATCTAATCCAGAGGTTTTTATTCTGTGCCCATGGACATCCCTCCCCACAAATAGCTCACAAAAAAGATTTCAGGGGATCTGTGAACTTGGTATGGAAAAAAAATTACATCTTTATTTCAAAATAATTAACTTCCTTTGTAATCAAGCCTGTGCATTTTATTCTATGCATTTTAGAACTTGATTCTGGAAGGGATCCAAGGGTTTCACCAAACTGCCAAAGGGACCTGTGACACAAAAAAAGGTTAAGAGACTTTGCTCTGCTTAACAGAGGTGGGGAACCTGTGACCTTGGGGTCACATGTGGCCCTCTAAGTCCTCAAGTACAGCCCTTTGACAGAATAGGACCATATTTGAGAACCTAGAGAGCCACACATGACCTCAAGGCCACAGATTCTCCACCCCTGCTCTAGAACAACCCATACTAGAATAAGAATCTGTACTTCCTCTCCCAACCCATCACCTGCCCCTGCCCAGGCAATATGCCAACAAGTGGTTCTCCAACCTTGGCTTGAAGACTATCATGGGGAGCAGCTCACATTTAGTCCATCCCATTTCTGGGCAGCTCTCACTATTTGTTAGGAAGCCCTTCTTTCCTTCATGACTTCTTTCCTTCCTCTCTTCCTCTCCCTTCCTTCCCTCCCTCCCTCCTCATTCCTTCCTTCCTTCTTTTCTTCCTCCTTCTCTCCCTCCCTTCCTTTCTTCAAGCCTAAAGATGCCTCTTGGCAACTTCTACCCATTGTCCTCTGGGATCAAGGAAGACAAGTCCAACCCTTCTTCCGTGGGACAGTCCTTCAAATACTTGAAGAGAAGCATCACGTGAGCCTTCTCTTCTCCAGGTTAAACTGACCCCATCCAAAAGTGGCACAAAGTCCACAGCAAAGCTCTTACACTTAACCTGGTCTCCTTGCTCTGAATATTCTTCAATGCACACTCCACACAAAATTCTAATTCTAAAAATATGATACAATACAATATGAAATGATACAATATAGCATAACATGGCATATATATGATGCAACAATATTATAAACATGACAATATAGCATGAAATAACAATGTAATATTATCTTGTAATTACAATGACATGGCTTGTTTCTGCCCCATCCCTCCTCATGTGTGTGTAAGCACATACACACTCACACACACACACACACACACACACATGCATCACTTACCCTCCTTTTAATTTTGAGTAAGAAATTGCCCTTCGGAGCCCTATTCCGGTGAGCCAACTTTCAGTCCTGGGACCCCAGGTTTCCCCCTTTCCTCCAGTTCATCTTGCTAATTGGCCATACTTTGTGTAGTAAAGACCACTCACTTCATTGCTGGCTCCTTTCTTTTATTTTTCCCATATGGATTTCTGAGCATTTCAAAAGCTGTTTGATTGTCCCACATTATGATTATTCCCTGTGGTATCTAGCTTGATGAATAAACTGAGGTAGTTTCCTCTGTCCCCCTTCCTTATTACTTTAAAGCCCTTTTGTTTCGACTTGGAAAACTCCAAGGGAATCACATTATTAACTGCTCTTGTTGGGTGCACTCTGTCTCCAGGCAGGAAGTCCCTCATTCCTACATTTTAAGCCATGGTCCAGAAATCCAAATCCCATTCTCATGCACCATTTTCTTAACCAGACCCAATTCTTAATTGCCTCCTTTCCCCTCTTAGGGCTTCAGTTTTCCCATCTGTAAAATGGGGGGATAAGACCAGGTCTCTCCAGTCTCTTCCTGCTTTAAATCACTTGATACATCCTTCATCATGAAGGAAGTTGCAGCTCCCAGAACAGACTCCTGCATTGTTCATTCTTCTCTCCAAATGTGATGCATGGGGCAGTGAGTATGAGGTCTAGGCCTAGAAAAGGCCATGGAAGATCCGTGGCCCTGACTGTCCCTGACTCCTAGGTCCAGGCATCCCTGAACCTTGCTCTATCTAAGTCTGACCTCACCTGACCTTGAACCCTGGCCATATCTATCCCTAAAACCTGCCAGAGAAGGAAGGTTGTTATTAGTGGAGAATCAGGAAATGTTCTGCCCTCTGGAGACAGAGCAAGTCTAATTCCTGCTCTACATGAGACACCTTCAAACAATTGAAGACAGCTCTCATTTAACCCCCCAAGTTGTCTTTTCTTCAGGTGGGACATCCCCAGTTCATTCACCTAATTCTCATAGGGGAGTGGGCTTCAGTGCCTCTCTATGGTCACCATATTTTAGTCCTCCAGTTTGGCAGTGGCCTGCCTAGAATATGGCACCCACAACTGAGTCCAATACCCTAGATGTGTTCTTACTAAGCCAGGGGACAGAGGAAGCATCTGTCAACTCCTGTGTACAAACACTGCCTCTGTAGACAAAACCTACCATTGCATCAGCTCTGTTGACTGCCACATTGATGTTGAGTGTTGGTTCATGCATGTAGAAAGAGGACTAACTGGGGCAGCTAAGTGGTGCAGTGAATAGAGCACTGGCCCTGCAGTCAGGAGGACCTGAGTTCAAATCCAGCCTCAGACACTTAACACACACACACACAAAAATTAACCATGTGACCTTGGGCAAGTCACTTAACCCCAATTGCCTGAAAGAAAGAAAGAAAGAAAGAAAGAAAGAAAGAAAGAAAGAAAGAAAGAAAGAAAGAGGGCTAACAACCAGGGATGGCATATACACATTACATACACACACATACATCTATACACGTATACATGCACATTTGCACTAGCTGTGTCTTTGTATTTAGCACATGTATACATATACATATGTGGACACACCTATACAGATAAACATGTGTGTCCTTATCTAAATATAGATGTACACATGTATCTATATGATACATTATAATATACCTATATGTGTACATGATGCATGATAATAAGCATGTGTGATGTCTGGAAGCATTTCACACACAGCATGTGACCTCTGACATGTTGGGCTAGATGGGTCCTTTGTGTGGTTCTGGAGGCCTTGATACTGCCTGAGTGGAGAGAATGGAGGATACAGTGCTATCTAACAGGGCAAGGCAGGCCTAAGAGACAGCAACTCCACACAGCTGAGCTCCCCTCTGGGGCTTCCCCAAAGAGCTCCAGACCTCTATCTCCCCAGCTCCATGTCTCCCCCATTCATCTGTTCCCCTGTGCATCCCAAAGACCTTTCAAACTCAATGTGTCCAGAATCAAAGTGAAGTCCTAGGAGGTTCTTAGGACATAGGTTGGTAGAGCTGGCAGGGCCCTCCAGGTTGTCTGGTCCAACCAGATCCATGGTCCTGTCACTCCACTTTTGTTTCATTTGCTTTCTCCTTGACTGATAATAATAAACACAATAGCTAATGAGTAATAACCAATAGTTAATAATTAATAATAGTTATTAATGGTTAATAACTAGGATTTATATAGTACTTTGAGGCTTGCAAAGTTTACAAATATTATTGCATTTATCCTCACAACAACCGTTGGAGGCAGATGCTATGATTATCCCCATTTATTTGTTGTCTTTGTTCAGTCATGTCCAACCTTTTGTGACCCCATTTGGGGTTTTCTTTGGCAAAGATACTGGTGTGTTTTCCTTCTCCAGTTTATTTTACACATAAGGAAACTAAGGCAGAGTTTAGTGGCATGCCCAGAATCACACAGTTAATAAGTGTTTGAAGCTAGATTTGAATTCAGGTCTTTCTGACTCCAAATTCAGGATAAAATCCAAACTCCTTAACCTTGGCCTTCAATGCCTTCACAATCTGGTCCACTTCTCCCCAAGCTAGGAAGAGCTTCTCATATTCCACCCCTAAACTCAATGGTAACAGTTTCAATTTCTCTGGCATTTTGAAGTTGTTGGGTTTTTTTTTTCTTTTTGGAGGGGAGAAGGCAGGGCAATTGGCGTTAAATGACTTGTCCAACGTTACACAACTACTAAGTGTCAAGTGTCTATGGTTGGATTTGAACTCAGGTCCTTCTGACTCCAGGGCCACTGCTCTATTCACTGCACTACCTAGCTACCCCCATTTCTCTAGCCTTCTAAAGATTACAAGAGGCAGCTAGGTGGTGCAGTGAATAGAGCACTGACCCTGGAGTCAAGAGGACCTGAATTCAAATCTGGCCTCAGACAGTTAACATTTACTAGCCATGTGACCTTGGGCAAGTCACTTAACCCCAATTACCCTGCCTTCCATTCTCTATAAAGAAAAACAAAAAAAGATTACAAAGTACTTTCCCCCCAACAATCCTGTGAAATAAATATGGCATGGATTATTTTCCAGATGAGGAAACTGAGGCTCAAACCAGGGAAATTATTTGTCCAGAGTCACCCTGTTAGGAAAACACCAAAGCTGGAATTCAAATTCAAATTGACTTTTTTCTATATAAATGTTTTATTTATTTATGCTCTTTTCTCAATATTTTCCTAGTGACTCCCCCACCTGTTCCCCCAACACCACCTATAGAACTGTCCCTTATAAGAGAGAAACACAGACAAGTTTCTGTGTCTAATAAATGTATGCCCCCTTCTATTTTCTTAATCTACCAAATCCCAGCAACGTCATGGAATTAACAGTATTAGCCTTAGAACAGAGATGGTATGAGTTCAAATCCTGTCTCAGACACTTCCTTAGTCACTTGACCTATTTCCTCATCTGTAAAACAATAGCACCTGTATAACAGGGCTGATGTGAGGATAGAATTAAATTAAATTATATATACATATATATATACACATATATACATATTTATACACATACATACATATGTATAATTGCCTTACAAACCTTAAGGTGCTATGTGAGTGCTATCTGTGTCAAGGAGGAGGAGGCAAGCTGCACCATCAGTCCTCTGAAGCCAGGATGGGTCACTGCACTCACTGATCAATATTTCAAAGTCTAATGTCTTTCACAGTGGTTTTCTTTACATTGCTGTGTTCACTATGTCAATAGTTCTCCTGGTTTTGCTTACTTGTTTCATCACCCATTCACATAAGGCCTCCCCAGTTTCCCAGAATTCTTCATATTTGTCTTTTCTTGTGACATTATAAGATTCCATCATGTTCATATGCTGTGGTTGACTCAGCCCGTCCTTGATCAATGGACACCCACCTTGTTCCCAGTTTCTTGCTCCCACAGAGAAGTTCTGCCTTCATTATTTTCCAACCTGCTTCCTCGCCCACCTCCACACTCCCCCTCCCAAAAGTAGAGAACCAAAGAGAAAAATTTGAATTCTCAGTTTATGAATTTCCTGGGATGTGATACTGGGTGGAGGATTGTTCCAGAGGATTGAAGGAAGAGGCAGAGGACGGAGGGGTTTAAAGGTCTAGGAGAAGAAGCTTCCAAACACTCTCTTCCTGCCAATCAAGAAAAATGGATTTAGAGTCCAAATCAGTAACTGCGTAATGTTAGGAAAGTTGCTTCTCCCTCTAGGCCTCACTATGCTCCTCTTTTCTTGGCCGGAGGTCTGTGGACTTCCAAGATGGAAAGATTTCAGGAGGTCTGTGATTTTGGATAAGAACAAAATAAATATATCTTTATTGTCACAAACTTCTAGGGGGTGCAATGAATAAATAGCATTGGACTTGCCATCAGGAAGACCCAAGTTCAAATGTGACCTCACAAACCCTTATTGGCTAGGTGATCTCAAGCAAGTTATTTAACCTCTTTCTGCTTCAGTTTTTTCATCTGTACTAGGAGGATAATAATAGCACCCATGTCCTGGAACTGAAATGAAGACAAAATGAGATAATATTTGCAATAAATTGCTAGAGAAACACCATATGAGTGAATTCCCAGCACAAGGGACAGATGCTGCCAATGCATGACAGATTGAGTGAAGGAAATGGCCAGCAATCTGGAAGGGGAGTGTGATTGGGAAGACACAAAATAAGGTAAGACAAAGCTGGAAAATGTGCAGTGTGCACCAGGGCATGGAGGGCTGGAACTTCCCGCTGAAGAGTTTGTATTTTATCCTAGAGGTAAAGGAAGATCTTGAAGCTGTTGTGGTTATTGTTACTTTTTATGGGAGAGTGACGTGGGCATCCCTGTGCTTTAGAGAGATCCTTGTGTGGGCAGGGACTAGATTGCAGAGATGCCCAAAGAAGGAGATTATTTAGGGGATTATTGCAATAGTCCCAGTGAAAAATGAGGACCAGGATTCTTCATTTGTGTGTGTGTGTCAAGGACCCCTCTGGCAGTCTGGTGAAACCTAGGGACCCTTTCTCAGAATGCTTTTAAATTAAATTTTATTTTTTAAAAATTTTCAAGCACTTTTTTTTTTCTTTTCCCCCTTCCCTTCCTCAAGGGTATTGCGGGTGTGGTGGGGGGCGGGGGGGGGGGCGGGCAGGGGAGGGCAGGGCAAAGAAAGTGGATAAAAATCCTTTGTGACAAATAACCTATAGTCAAGTATACCAAATTCCCATATTGGCCACATTCAAAATGCACGTCTCATTCTGCACATTAGCCCATCACTTCCCTGGGAAGGGAGGAAGGGAAAAAGCATTTATTAAAGTACTTATTAGGGGTGGCTAGGTGGCACAGTGAATAGAGCACTGGTCCTGGAGTTAGGAGGACTTGAATTCAAATCCAGCCTCAGACACTTAACACAAAACTAGCCAGGTGACATTGGGCAAGTCACCTAACCCCAAGCCCTGCCTTCTTCCCTCCAAAAAAGAAAAAAAAATAGAGCACTTACTATATGCCTGGCACTGTGCTAAATACTTTTAAAATATTATCTCTATAGAATAATGTATTTTTTTTAATCCATAACTGAAGGAAATGCTAAATTTCGGCTAGAGTTTAATGAAAATAAACATCTAATTTTTTTCCCATCCAAGTTTATAGAACCCCTGTAATCTATTCATGGACTCCAGGTTAAGAAACCTTGGGTAGGGAGAACCTGAACCCCAATGCTGACTGTGTTAAATGGAGAGAAGGAACCAGATTCCAGAGATCTTGTGGAAGAAGGATTCATAGGATGACTGGTACCTTTTAGGCTGCGGAGGGTGAGGGAGAAAAGAGAGCCAATGCTAATTCTGAGGTTGCTTGCCTGGCTAAGGAGGATGGTTGTTTGGTCAACAGAAATAGGAAACAAGAGAAGAAGGTCAGTTTTAGGAACGTTAGTCAGTGAGTCCTGTTTTGGACACATTGAGTCTGAGGTGCCAGTGGATCATCTAAGTAGAAATGTCTCCAGGCAGTTGGTAATAGACCTGGAATTCAGGAAAGAGATCAAAGATGCAAATTATCATAGATCTGAGTGCCATCAGTTTCCTCAATCTATAAAATAAGGGGGTAGGATGGATGATTTCCAGGTTTCTTCCAGCTCAAACAATCTAGGAATCTAGGTGGTGAGCATGAATGTGGCCAGTCTGTCTGTGGAGCACTGGAAAAGCCTGCAGGGATGGACTGAGAACTCAGCTGCCAACTCATCCTGTGTACATCTGTGTACATCTTCTATGTATGTAGTGATTTGTCTGTTGTCTCCTCCATTAGACTGTGACCTCCTCAAGGGCAGGAACTCTTTCTGCCTTTCTTTGTATCACAGCAGCACCTGGCACACTGTAAGTGTTTAATAGAAGCTTGTTGGTTTGACCTGTTGACCTGAATATGATATCCCTTACAACATAAAATGGGGACAGCTAGGTGCCAACAGCGGATAGAGTGCTGGGTTTGGAATCAGGAATAAGTCTTCCTGATTTCAAATTTGGAGTAGGAAGTAGCTAACTCTATTTGCCTCAGTTTCCTCATCTGTAAAATGAGCTGGAGAAGGAAGTGGCAAATCACTCCAATGACTTTGTCAAGAAAATCCCAAATGAGGTCATAAAGAGTCAGACATGACTGACATGACTGAGCAACAGAATCTAGAATTCATCATTTAAGAACTGGAAAGGTCTTTATAGAATAGAATGACAGAGCTGGAAAGAACCCTGAAATGGAACATCAGAGCTAGAAAAGATTTTAGGAATATAACTTGTTAAAGCTTGAAGAGGCCTTAGTACATAAAACACAGAATGTCAAAGCTTGATGGTTATCTAGGCCAACTCTATCATTTTCCATGGAAACTGAGATCTTTGTAGAATGAAGAGGAAAGTCTCCTGCCTGTCTCTGGATGTACCCATTGATTTTGAGGTACCCAGTCAGTTGCAAGTTTTTTGCCTTGCCTACTTTATAAATGGCAGCTTGGATATTGATCTCTGACTCAGGGCACCTTGAAGGAGCCAGCCTAATTAACACCTGCCAGGTCAGACACTAGGAGATCCTCAGATGAAAGCTTCTTAGCAGATGCCACACTGGCTTAGGTACCAACTAGTGGAGGGGGAGTGGGAAGCAAAGAGAATGGCACATAAGGAATTATTGTTATTAGACACAAATCAAATAGCAAAGCAACCAATAATGATTTGCTTCCACTAGGGCAAATGCAAAGCAAGACAAAGCAGGCAAATGTTTCCAACAGGAAGGGTTTGGGGAGGAGGAAGGCCAAGAGAGAGAACAAGATAAATAATAGAAAAGAGAAAGAGATGGTTTGGGCCATATTCCCAAAAGGGGAGATTGTGCAGAATTGGATGATAGAGCTGCCCATGGAATGAGACTCATGTCAGTCTCTACCGCTACTCTTGACCCTTGACTCACATGAGTGGGGCACTCCACTGAGTAACTCGAAAAGGTTAAAGGACAGAAGACATGTAATCTTTGCCTGATCTCTCCATTTGAGTAGATATAAAGAGCTAAGGCTATATGGGACTTGTAATTGCTGGATGCTACTGTTGGCTAAGGAACAGGGTACTGTGACCTTTATTAGAAAGAAAAGAAAATAGCACCGAGGCTGTAATTACCTCTTCCCAGACATGAAGGGAACATATGGAGGACATGCAGTGGCAAGAACCATTGTCCATCTGCTCCATATAGGACTGACCCAGAGGGTGAAAGTCTCTTATGGTCATAGGAGGAATTTCATGGATGCTGAGAATATCAGAGCTGGAAAACATAGAATGTCAGGACAGGAAAAGGCCTGAGAACACAGAATGATGTCAGACTGGGAAAGAACCAAGAACACAGAATGTCAGGACTGAGAAAGGCCTGAAAACATAGAATGATGTCAGGGCTGGGAAAGACCTGAGAACATAGAATGATGTCAGACTGAAAAAGACCTGAGAACATGGAATGATGTCAGGACCTAGAAAGGCCTAAGAACATAGAACATCAGGACTGGGCAAGACCTAAGGACCTGTAATGTTAGCACTGGAAGGAACCTTAGAAATCTAGCCTGAGCCCCCACCCCCATTTATTTTACAAAGAAGCAAACCCTAGACTCTGAAAGAAGCACTAATATCCATGACTCAGGGTAGATCAGAAGCTAAAATGGTCTCTTGCCTCCCAATTTAGTGCCCAAGCATTTATGTTATTGCCTTAGCCAGACAACAACAATTGATCTCCATTGGAGCATACTGTCAAGAGTGAATGGACCTGGGGTGGCTAGGTGGCTCAGTGAGTAGAGCGCTGGCCCTGGAGTCAGAAGGACCTGAGTTCGGATCCAGCCTCAGACACTTAACGTACACACAAACAAAAACCTAGCCGTGTGACCTTGGGCAAGTTACTTAACCCCAATTGCCCTCCAAAAGGCAAAAAAAAAAAAAAAAGAAAAAAGAGTGAAATGGACCTTCTTTTCAAGGAGCTATGAAGAAAAGAAAAGTCAGGCTTTGCCTAGGGATTGGTTCTTTTCCAGAGGCAAGTTCCTTTTGATGATGGTTCAAATACTCTTCTTAGGATCTCTGTGTGTGTCTGCACACTGTGGCTAGAAAGAGAACAAGAGATGGCCCAGTGTCCTAGGGGCCCTCCCAGCTCTAATCTAAAATTGCTTTTTAATCTAGAAGTCATTCTATGTTGAATTGGAGGGACAGAGGAAATGTAGCCTGCAGAAGGGATGTTGAAGAAGGGCAGAGTCATTCAACAAAGATTTATTAAAGCACCTACTGTGTGCCGGGCACTGTGCTAAGTGTACAAAGAAAGGTAAAAAACAATTCCTGCCCTCAGAAGTTCATGGTCTAATGGGGAGACAACATGCAGGCAAGCAATGAAGTGAATAGTTTGGACATAATCAAGAGAGGTAAGGCACTAGCATTAAGGGGAATCAGGAAGGTGAGATTGGAGCTGAGCATGAAAAGGAAGCCAGGAGGTGGAGAGGAGGAGGACAGCCAGTGAACATTCCTAGTGGGGGCCAAGCTAGGGAGGGAAGTGGTCAATGCATGGAAATACTATGGCAGCTCTCTCAAGGTATTTGAAAAGCTGATCTAGAGAGGAGATAGTAAATGCTTGGCTCCAGAGGTCAGAGAGAGCAGGAATCGATGGAAATGGAAGAAAACCAGATCTTAGAAGTACAGAAGGAAAAACTTCCCAACGGCTAGGGAATGGGGGTGGAGGGAGGTCATGTGGTAGAGTTTCCTGTCCCTAAAGGTGTTCAGCCTGTCGGGTAGGAAGTGACCTGAACGTCTGTGATGCTCCTTCCAGTTCTGAGAACAATTCTGAGAATCTGAGATGCTAGGCTTGCATTTTTCCCTGCTCCCTTTCCCTATTTGGACATCCTCCAATTGGGGAATAGTGACAAGAGCATTGAATTTTAAATCAGAGAGCCTGGATTTCACAGACTTAAAGGTTTCCAGTTGGAAGAAGCCCTTATAGGTCATCTTGTTCAGCCCCCTTATATTTTATAGATGAGGAAACCGAGGCCCAGAGAGCAGCTTGCCCATAGTCACACAAGGAATCAGTGACAGAGGCTGGATTCAAACCCAGGCCCCCTGAGTCCAAATCTAGAATCCTTCCCTCTCTGCCACCCTACTTCTGCAAGGATGACCTTGATCACCTCACACCCACCAGGCAGCTACCTCCCTAGGAAACCAAAAGAACAGGACCCTCCACCCCACTGCCTTGGTTACCTTTGCTGGAATGGGTTAGGAAGGAAAAGAGAGGTGACTCCTCAGACCCCTGCCTAGAGTCCTGGACTTCCTCCCAATTTGGGGGGTGGAGTGAAGGTGGGGGAAAGGGAGACAAGGTGGGGAACGAGGAGGAAGAAATCCATTTCACAAGCCATTTCCAAAAGTCTGGAAAATCAAATGCTTCTCTCCCTACCCTCAGCCCCACCCCCAAGCCCAGACTGGAGCCCCAGAACAGGTCACCAGAAAAGTGATCTTGTGTAATGGAAAGAACACTGTATTTGGGGTCCCATCTATGGCCCTTATATCTGTGACCTTGGGTAAGTCACTTGCCTATCCTCTTGGGACCTCAGTTTCCCTATATGTAAAATGAGGAGGTTGGATTAGATGGTTTCTAAGGTCCTTAGTAACTCTAAATCCTTAAATCCCCCCTGAGGAAAGTTTACAGCCGCTGACCCCCCAAAGGGAGGAAATGGGGCGGGATTGGGGCCAGTTCACAGGTAGTTGAGACAGGAGGGGAATAACCATATAAAAGAGACAACAATGGGCCATGGGGGGGCCCTGGGCTGGGGGTCTGCAGTCCCTTCCTGGACTCCCTGCCCCTTCTCTCCAAACCCCACCCCTGAAAAACCTCACACCCATAGTGCCCAGGAGGTGGGGGAGATGTGGGGCTGGAATCAGCTTTGATGTGGCCGCTTGGGGTAAGCACCCAGGGTCTGGGGTCTGGGACCTGGGGCCTGGGAGGAAGGAGGCCAGGTCTCCATGACAGGCTTGCAAAGTAGCCCTGAGACAACTGCACCTCAGCGTACCCCATGCTCTTCCTGTCCTTCTCTCCTTACCCTTTCTCCTTTCTTTCCTGCCGCTCCCTCAGCCTCCACTCCTCTCTTCTCTGTTTCTGCCCTTTTACCAAACTCCTCTCTAGGCTCTTGGGTCCTCTCAAGGATAGGGAGCAGACTCCTAGCTATTAGAAGGATTTGAAGCATAAAGGCTCTCACCTGTGGTAGCCCTGGATAGACTCAGTCACACCAAAGTTCATTCTCAAATACCCTATCATCACCAACACATCTCCCCTCTGCCTTTGGCAAGGATGTATGAGATTTTGGGGGGCCAGATGGGAGAGACAGACCCCCCTCTCAGGGAGTATCTTTACCACCACTCTGAATGGTGAAGGCCTCCCTTGGTCCCCCTCACCACCACCTTTGATGACAAAGAATTCTCTTTCAGGCACAGACCTTTCAGGTATATGACTACTGAGGTCCCTTCTAACCCTGAAATTCTCTGAAAGTCATGATCCCAGGTCTGGGAAGCCCCGGGGGGGACAGGACCTAACACAAACACAAATGCTTTCATAAATAGTCAATCAGTAAGGCAAAAACCAGTTCAAATCAGGGGAAAATGAATCCATAATTACCCATGGGGCTGTGACAAAGTAGGATAACCAGAGTGTGTAATTCATTAGGGAAGGCTCCCAGAAAAAAGCCTCCAATCTTAAGAACTGGGAGAACGTTAAGATGTCAGAACTGGGAGAAACTTTAACAACCACCTAGTCCAAATGCCTCTTGTTGTAGATGGGGAAACCGAAATGGGAAATATCTTGCTTAAGGCCAAACAGCATGTTAGTGGCAGAATTAGGAACCATACCCAGGTCTCCAGCTGACCCCTCCACACCCACAGCCCTCAGAGCTATACACTGCAGAGATGCAAAGGGAATCCAGGAGGTCTTTCTTAAAGTTCTTTCTTTACTACAGCAGGATCTAGGCTGTCTGTGCCTCACTTTCTCTCTTCCTACAGGGAAAGGTGGGAGCAGTAAACAGCTCCAGAAATGAAAGGAGTTTGAATTAGGTGAAGTGGGACTTGGGAAAAATTGGATAATTTGACCCAGTTTGGTCCAATGTCTTAGGCCCTAATCCCAACCCAGCTAGTGACTTGAAAGGCAGAAAACCTGGGTTCAGATCAAAGCTAAGTTATCTATGGATGTGTGATCTTGAGTAGGTAACTTGCCCTCTGTGGTCCTCAGTTTCCTTTTCTGTCAAGTGAGAAGATTAGACTAGAAGGTTTCTAAAGTTATCAATCTCTGGTATTAAAACGTTGCTTCTTTCACCTCCTGAACCTCTGTTCTGGGCCCACTCTCCTAACTGGTAACTCACTCTCCTAGCCTACTACTTCAGGCAGCTCTCAGCCATGCATCTTTCTATTCTCTATTCCCCTCCATCTCTTTGTGATCCTACCATCCCACCCCATCTCCAGTTCTGGAACCACGATCAAATAAACACTGCCATTGCTCTGTAAGGGTCAATCCACTCCCTGTATGGCCCCACTCACCATCCCTATAACATTCTGGACAAAGGTCATCCTCCCCAGCCTCTATTCTCCAACATGTTCCCCATTAGAATGTATGCCCCTGGAGGGCAAGCGCTTTCTTGGTTTGTTTTGGATCTTAGTGCAGTGTTTGGCACCAATGGCACTTGATAAATATGTTTTCATTCATTCATTCATTCATTCATTCATTTTTAGTCATGTGTATCTTCTCTTACCAACTAGAGTAAGAGCTTCACAAGGCCAGGAACCATGTCATATGAAGCTTTGCATGTCCTCCAGTGGCCAGCACTGGATCCAGTGCACAGTAAAGACTTCATTGTTAATTGGTTAAAATTGTTCAATTTTAGTGGTTAAAAATGTTCATTTTTCTCCTGTATGTCTTGTGGCAATTGCTTATCAACGTTACTAATGAGGGCACAGTTTGCCAGCTCTTTATAGGCTCATATGAAAACTTGGTGTAACTTGGACCTGATTATCTCCATGGAATAAGAACATGTCACCCCAAGAGAAATCCCAAATCTCATTAAGTCGGAGTAGAATTTTTTTATTTCTCTTCCACCAGCCCTTTTTTAACTCTGCCCTAGATAAGATATCCCACCATCACAACACTGTCACCACTACTACTATAATATCAACATCAACACTAATAGACCCATCACCATCTTTAACATCACCATTGCTGTCACAACCACCTTAACCATCATCATTTCCACTATCCTTACACCAATCACCGACATCTTCTTCACCTTCACCAACACCACCATCACCATCTATGAAGTAAGGGAAAGAATGTTACACTCAGTGTCATAAGATATCTGGACTCTAACCCTTCCTCTGCCACTAGATAGCTGTATGACCATGGGCAAATCATTAACTTCTCTGAGACTCAGTTTCCTCATCTCTTAAATGGGAACGATAATACCCTTAGTACCTCTCTTATAGGGTTGTTGCCAAAATCAGGTGAGATCATCAATGTAAAGTGCTTTACAAACCTAGGGAGGTTTATTTTCTTCTCTTCCCAACCCCTTGATATTGACTTGGTTTTGTGATACTCTGCTTGGGATTTTTCCCAGATAGAAGTGAAGGTTTGAGCTCTTAGAGATGGAAAGGGAAAAGTTACCACTCCAGTCATGTCCAAGGGCATCTTTCCTCAAAATCAAAGCATGAATCTTGGCAGTTTCTTCTGCTTCCACCCATGGTCTAAGGGAAATGGCACAATATCATAAGACCTCCCCACCATCATCAGGGCTGTACATCACAACTCCAAGCCTTCAAGGTTTCCAAAGCACCTTCCCCCCAAAAGTCCCATCAGGTAGATAATACAAAGATTATTATCACAATTTCATAGAGGAGAAATCACACTTAATAGAAGTACTCTGATAACTTATTAAAGAAGGCATCATATCTCTTATTTGAGCTGTGTATCTCACCTACACCCTAACACTGATCTCTGCACACAACGTACACACTTACCAAAGATTTTTAACTTGAATTGGCTTGAATTGGATCCTATCAATCAACCCAATTCCTTGTCCAATGGCAAGACACTTTCTAGGAGTAATGGATACCTTTGGTAGTCTGGTAAAGCCCCTAGCCCCCTTCTAAGAATAACTTTTTAGAATAATATTTTAAAAATTATTTTAGAATAATATTTTAATTGCATAAAATGAAATAGATAGGATTACAAAGGAAACCAACTGAAATATCGTTACTGAACTATGTTTTTAAAGGAAAAAAAAGATCACAGAATCAAGGTTAAGAACCATTACCCTATTTTTTTCTTTTCTGTGGTGGCATTTATCCTGAAATATAATGCTAATAGTAAGTAGCAATTACATAACACCTACCATGTACCAGTCATGGTGCTAAACGCTTTATAAATATTATCTCATTTGATTCTTACAACTCTGGGAGATAGGCGATACTATTATCCTCATTTTATAGTTGAGGAAACTGAGGTTGAGTGATTTGCCCAAGATCATGTAGCTAATAACTGTCTGAAGCTGAATTTGAACTCAGGTCTTCCTGATCCCCACCAGACCCAGAGCTCCATCTACTGTGACACATAGCTTCCTCTATATGATCTCAGCACACAGATGAGAGACCCCTGATTGGAGGAGAGCCTTTAACGCTGCTTTTTTTGCCCTACTAAATTAAATGCTTTTTTTGTAATCAACAAATTCAGTGGAACTTTATATTCTACATACCTTTTCAGTCAATGGTCAAAATACGCAGTCTGTTGTAGAAAATAATTTGTAAGAGCCTTCCTGTTCCTCTCTCATGTTCACATTAAGCATAATCCCCTTTGATATATTTGTATCTTTATTCTCATAAAGATTTTATAAAGACAAGAAAGTAGGCATATGGTGAAATAGTTATTGTTGTTTTCTCTGCTACCTTTTGGGGTAAAAATATTATCTGAGAGTTTTCCGTTCTTTCCATATCTACCTCACTGTGATAATGCTATAAAAGAATTACCCCAGGCTTTTTCTTTTTCTTTAGGAGGGGGGAGGGCAGGGCAATAGGGGTTAAGTAACTTGCCCAAGGTCACACAGCTAGTAAGTGTGTCAAGTTTCTGAGGCCAGATTTGAACTCAGGTCCTCCTGATTACAGGGCTGGCACTCTATTCACTGTGCCACCCAGTCACCCTCCCCACCCAGGCTTTTCAAATGACAGTTTCCAGCATGGATTTCCTGCGTGTACTAGGTCTTTCCTACTTGATCTTCTCAGATTCATCTTATCTATGTATCATGTTAACTTCTTCATATAGCACTGTAGGGACCAGGACATGAGAATCATTGATTATGAAAATAGAGGATTGTTTTTGTTGTTGAATTATTTCAGACTTCATTACCACCTTTGGATTTTTCTTGGAAAAGATACTGGAGTGGTTTGCCATTTCTTCTCCAGTTCATTTTATTGATGAGGAAACTGAGGCAAACAGGGTTAAGTGACTTGTCCAGGGTCACATAGCTAGGAAGTGTCTGAGGCCAGATTTGAACTCAGGAAGAGTAGTCTTCCCAATTCCAAGCCCAGTATTCTATCCATTGTACCACCTAGCTGCCACAAATAGAACATTAGAGAAATGTGAACAGATCTGTTCCATTTTCTATCTGTTTGCTGTCCTTTTGTCAGCATCATCAAGGAATGCTTTTGGTATGACATAGATCATTTGGGGCTCACACTAACACTTCTGTAGACTTGTTTTTGCCTCTACTAATTTCCACTCTGGAATTTATTATAGATAATATAGGGTAACTGCAATAGAGGGGAATATACAGAATATTACATGAAGCCCCAAAGAAAGGCAAATGGCCTCAAGAACCAGGGAAAGCTTCCTGGAGGAGGGGGCATTTCACTTGGAGTTTAAAGGATTTCCACAGATTAAGGGAGAGGAAGTGGGGACACTCTAGGCCTTGGGAGCAGCATTAACAAAAGTGTGGAGTGTGGAGTGTACATAGGGAAGTAATCTGAGGTGAGGTTGGTAAGGTAGAACCAGTTCTTGGGAAGCCTAGAAGGTGGGGAAAGGAGTTGAAACTTTACTCAACATGGAAAGGTTTTGATGAGAAGAATGACCTGACCCGACCGGCTCTTTGCCAAAGGAATCTCATTCTAGCAGTGTGAGAAGGATGTCTCAATCACAAACTCCTGTTATGTTCAGGAACAGCCATCAGAGACTGACAGATCCACCTTCCCTATCTCCCTTTTGAAGATTTTCAAGAGGTAGTAAATTTGCATATCTAGACAAGCTGCCACAGAGAATGATGGGAGAGGGAAAGTTCAAAGGAAAAGGATCAGGAAAACCCCACAAGACTTAGTGGAAGGTACCACACCCAGGTGCTAAGGACAAGAGAAGGTATGATGGAGGTCTCACTATTAACCCACCTGGAGTGGAAAACAGAGATCCTTTTGAGTGGTTCAAGAAAGAGGCATTCCCACAGCCCCCTGAAAAAACCATTTATGTGGAGGGAACAATCAGTTGGTGTTGTGGTTCTTTTGTGTCTGACTCTTTGTGACCCCATTTGGGGTTTTCTTGGCAAAGATACTGGAGTGGTTTGCCATTTCTTTCTCCAGCTCATTTTACAGATGAGGAAACTGAGGCAAACAGGGTTAAATGACTTGCCCAGGGTATCATAAATAGAGTAAGTGTCTGAGACTGGATTTGAACTTGGAAAGAGGAGTCTCCCTGACTCTAGACCCACCCCTCTATGTACTGTACCACCTAGCTGACCCAAGTACTAAGCAACAGGACTAAGTCCTCTGAACCTAGGAGACTTGGGAAAGTTGCAACACTGTCCACTGAGGCTCCAGAGTAGTCCCTTCATTACCCAGCTGCTAGAGAACTGGTCTCTGGAAAGGAGCCAGCTAGCAGCATCTTCAGGAGAGTTAAACATTGAAAGCAGGATGCTTGGGAAGGACACAGAATAGAAGACAATAATATACTTCCCACTAAGTAGCAAGAAGGAAACATTTATTTAGTGCCTGTTGTGTTCCAGGAATATGTGCTTTGCAAATATTCTCTCTTTCAATCCTCACAATGTGGGTGAGAGGTGCTAATATTATCTCTACTTTACAGTTGAGGAAACTGAGGCAAACAGAAGTCAAACTACTTAACCGAGGATCACATAGCTAGTAAATGTCTGAAGTCAGATTGGAACACGTCTTCCTGTACAGCTGTCTGTCCACTGAGCCATCCAGCTACCTCATGGTGGTGGGGAAGAGGGGTTATCTATGGCAGTTACTGTAAGTCATGAGGACAATACAGGCCCCTAGGGGCTGGGTGAGAGAGGGAGGACATCTTGTCTCTGACATTCTGCTGACTCAGATTTCCCCATCCTTTACTATTTAAATAAGAGTGTTCTATGTCTTAAAGTCCTATTAGCCTGAGTGCTCCATGAGGGAGCTGGTGAATGCCAGACACTGAAGTTCCCCCACTCCCTAGGGGTGAGGACACCAAGTCACAGAGGGAGGAGGTCCCCAGAGTGTTCTTGAGTCCTTCGAGAGGGCAAGGTATGTTTCATTTCTGTCATCACACCCCTGGAACCCATATAGTGCCTTGTACATAGTAGGCTCTTAATAAATGTTTGTTGATTGATTACAGATAGATGGAAAGGAGGAGATGGTAAAGACAGACTGTTGAGTTAAGAGCCTATGGTCATCAATCAGGCAGGAAGTGATAGGGGTCTGAGGTTGGGGAAAGTTATCGGTAGCAATGGGAATAGGAATGGAGTGGAGGGGACAAATTCGAGAGCTGTTATAAAGGAATTGATGCCTGATTGGATTGGGGGGAGGGTCAGGGGAGAGGGAAGAGTCAAAAATAACACTAAAATGATGAGCCTTGGAGGACTATGCTCCTGTCTACCTCACATAGGTGTGGAGAGGGAGATGCTTTGTAATTGATAAAATGTCATATAGAATTATCATTAACTGAAATAGAGACCCTTGGTTTCAGAACAGCAAGATCAAATTTAAGCCCTTCATTTTAGAGAGGAGAAAATTTAAGGGGGAATGACCCGCCCAAGTCATACAACTGCAATGTGGCAGTCAGGAATAAAATGCAAGTCACCTGACTTGGAGCTTGTTGCTGATTCCACTCTAGCACACCAGCTCCGTTTAGTATCCTTGCTCCTAGATGTGGCTTTTTCTGACCATCCTGGGTCCTGACCATCCTGACCATTCTGACTATTCCTCCTGGGCTGTAGGCCCTGATTACCCCTTTGGTTTGACTCATGCATCCATACTCTAATTCCCTTGACATCTTCCCTCCCTTCTCTCCATCTAGCACCCTGGTAGGGTCTTTACCCAACTGAACCTTGCTGAGGGCAAAGTGAAGGCAAAAATCTGAGAGAAGTAGGAGTGGGAAAATATAACTAGACACCGGGACTATGAGACAGAAGACGCCTTCACTGGCAAGAAAGATGGGTCGAGATACAAGCCCTGGAGGAAAAGTGGTCTGGTCTGTCAGGGGGCTGGGCGCCAGGCATTCCTGGCTCCTCTGGATGACTCAGTGGGTGGCCAGCAAGATGCTGAGTGGATTAGCTAATTAACCATTGTAAAGGGCTTTGTAAACACCACATGTGCTGTGGGCTAGAAGTGGTATTATCTGCCAGTAGTAATAAGACCTGACATTTCCCTTTCATCTAGAGGTGGTAGGAGCACCAGATGGGTGCTTCCTACCCCTAGTTCCATATACACTACCTTCCCAGCTGCCAGGTCATTGAAGATAGATTATGGAGCCTGGACCCATTCTCCAGATGCAACAAACTGAGGCCCACTCATTTATTGGAAGCTGAAGCCAAGTGTCTCCATCCAGGACTCTGAGAAACAAAAGTGAAGAAATAGACCCAGTTCTCAAATGGGGGAGGAGGAGGGAGTTGCCCCATCTCTCATTTCATAATTTGGCTTTGAGAAAATGGAGGGTTAACGTTGTTTGGATGGGGTGGAGCCTCAGATCTTCTTGTCTATCCCCCTGTCTTTATGCCCCCCTTTGTCCAGGGTCAGAAAAAGGGATCCAAGCTCATTTGAAATCCATTGATGGACCATCTTAGGAATGCTATAAGTTCTAAAGGAGAGAGAGAGAGAGAGAGAGAGAGAGAGAGTTTGTGTTTAAGAGACACATGGCACAAGCTGAGGGAATATATAATAACAAACATCTTCCCCAAGGGAACTGAGGTTGAACTATAGACTCTCTCTGGCCATTTGGGCTAAAGTCCAGATAGGCAGTACCAGAATACCTCTGAGGACCCTGTCAGTTCTCACATCTTGGGTTTTATGGCTCTATCTGCAGAGCTGGGTTTCTCCCATTATCTAAAGAGACTCGGGGCCCAGATGGTCCTGGACACTTTCCCAGTCCCTTAATCTGGACTTCTGTAGTGTTGGATGAAAGAGCACCAGTAATGGTGGTGGAGTGGAGATTAGGCTAGAAGTTCATCCGATTGACCTCTCCTGGGAGTCCTGAAATCTGCAGGTAACATATGTGATGTCCCAAGACATTGGTGCCTGATGCAGCACAGAAGTTTTGTGAACAGAATCTGAACAGACACACTGATCATAGCCACCACCACACCAGCACCATCATCCATAGCTATGCATCGTACATTAGCATCAATCCTCTCCTTCCCCTCAAAAGAAGGTCGCTGGGAGCCAAAGCAACTTGGTAGGATGCACTCAGCCCATCCCAGAGGTCTGCCTATGAAAACAGCCTTGTCTCAATTAGCTATGTCCATCCTGGGCTTACAAATCTTCTGTCCTGCTTTCAAAAGACTTGTGACACAGAGATATATGGAGCATACAGATGGTATCTGAACTGACCCACAAAAGGAGGTAGATTTAGTGCTGAAAAGGACCTTCAGTGCTATCTAGACTAGCCTCCTTATTTTATGGACAAGGAAAGTGAAGCTATAGATTGGAAGTGATTTGCCTAAGGTCACATAGGCTGTAATTGACAGCATTAGGACTTGAATCCGGGTCCGCTAGCATTTACCCCACAGACATCTAGGTAGATAGAGTGCCTGGCCTAGAGTCAGGAAGACTGATCTTCCTGAGTTCAAATCTGGCCTCAGATACTTACTAGCTGTGTGACCCTGGGCAAGTCACTTCACCCTGTTTGCTTCAGTTTTGCCATCTGTAAAATAAGCTGGAGAAGTAAATGGCAAACCACTCCAGTATCTTTGCCAAGAGGACCCCAAATGGGGTCACAAAGAGTCAGACAAAACTGAAATAACTAAACAACAACCCCTGGCATCAAACCCAGTGGTCTTCCCTACTGTACTATATGTAACTGGAGTCAGTTTAGCTCATTATAGCATCTCTCAGTAAATTAGAAGTTTATCAGTTCTCCTGGTAGTCTAGGATGGCTCCTTGGAAGAGAATGGATTTTAAGAATTGTTTGACTTGTTGGAAGATACCAGGTTTTTCTCATAGGAATGAGAGGGTTTGCTTTCTTTGCCAGAAAGAATCCAGACCCTACTCAGATTTCACAAAGTACTTGAATTTGAAGTTTCCTAATGTACTTGTCATATATTTTTTATTCACAAGTTTGTGCCTTGTGTTCCTACTGGTTGGTAAATTTCATTGAGGACAAGGATCATGTCTGGTTTAAGAAGTATCTTTCCCCCAACTCTTTAGTACAAGGCCCTACAAATAGTATGTCTTTTAAAAAAAAAATGTGTTCAATAACATGCATGACTTCGTAAGGTCTTTTTTTTTTGCTTTTTGCTTTTTGGAGGGCAATTGGGGTTAAGTAACTTGCCCAAGGTGACACAGCTAGGTTTTTGTTTGTGTTTGCGTTAAGTGTCTGAGGCCGGAACCGAACTCAGGTCCTTCTGACTCCAGGGCCGACACTCTACTCACTGCACCACCTAGCCACCCCCAACTTGGTAAGGTCTTAACTTTGTAAGATTCTGCCAACTTTCCTGTATCGATTCAAATCAACAAATATCTCTAAAGCACCTACTATTCCCAAAGTACTGTGGAGACACCGTCCTGTGCCTTCACAGAGTTTCTAGTTTGGTACAAGAGTCTTCTTTCCTCTTCTTGGACATGCACAAGACTGCAAACCCTAGGATGATATAAGAGATCATCTATGGAAGTGGCCTTTCTGGGGTCTGGGCCCCTGAAAAATCTCCCTTGGAGCTTCCACAGCCTCTCCTAGACAGGACCTCTCTCTCTCTCTCTCTCTCTCTCTCTCTCTCTCTCTCTCTCTCTCTCCCCCTCCCTCCCTCCCTCCCCTCTCTCTCTCTCTCTCTCTCTCTCTCTCTCTCTTTCTGTCTCCCCCCTTTTTTTATCTCTTCCTGCACTCTATATTGTAGACATTCTTCTGCAAGTTTAGCCTAAATTCTTCCTACAGTCATTCACACCCCATTCCCTCTTGCCCTGTCCTCAGCCCTTTCCTCCCAAGGATCTTAAATGCTTTTATAGATATTATCATCCCTAGAATAACAGTCATTAATAACACTGACTATATTTTACCCTGGCTCCGGAGAGCTCAAAGTACAGGTATTATTATCCCTGGGGACAAAGTCCCTTAGACATGACTGATTTGCCCAAGGTCATTCAGTGTGTTAGGGCTGGGCAGGGTTGAAGTAAGTCTCAGTCCCCTGGGTCAGTTTAGCTCATGTTTCCCTGGTCTACACTCTCTCATCAGAGATAAAGACCATATAACAAACCTGACCCAGGACTATAGAGTATTCAATGTATTAAGAAAATAGAATATAAGAGTGGAGAGGGGTCCAGGAGACCCTTATAACATAACATACAGAATTTGTTTGTCAGAGCTAGAAGGGACCCTTGGAGCCATATAGTACATCATCCTCTTTTTACAAGAGGTCATCAAGACCCACAAAGGGAAGTGACTTGCCCAAAGTCACACAGGCAAGTTACAGGCACATTAATTAACTCATTAAGACAAGATTTACAGAGCACCTACCATAAATATTAACTCTATATATTTGTGTAGCACAGTTTGCACGAGTGTTCTTTATAATACCCTGTGGGGAAAGTAATACAAATATTATTATCTCCACTTCACAAAGGAGGAAATTGAGGCTCAGAGAGAGAGAAATGATTTGGACAGATTCACACAGCTAATAAATGTCTGAGCTGGGAAGGGAACCCAAGTCTTCCTGATTCTTGGGGCTTTGCTCCCCTTCCCATTCCATCAGGACTTGCTCTGACTCTGTAGGGACTGAAAAAAAGGAGAAAGCACTCTTTCCTGGGGGAGGCTGGAGCTTGGTTGTCGAAGTTAAGATTTTCACACGGGCCACAAACAGTTGTCCTCCTGTGGGGTTCTTGTCCCCTCTTCTCTTCTCAACTAAGCAATCAACCAGAGTAACTTATGAAGTGTCTGCTATATGGCATGTACTATGCTAGGAGCTAGGAATAAAAGGACAAAAAACCAAAGTCTCTGCCCTCAATGAGCTTACATTCAAAGAAAGGATGATCAGAAATCCAACAGCAGTGTATGAGCAAAGTCCCTTAGGAAAGCTGAGGAGGGAGAGGTTACTGTGGGCTGGGTGCTCAGGTCCCTGAAGGAAGTGGGATTTGAGCTAAGAAATGAGGAGAGAGAACATGTGGGATATATGTGGGGATGGAGGGGAGGGATGGAGTTAAGGGTGGGGTGGTTAGCCAAGTTAGCAAAGGCAACCAGGTAAGAATTAGGTTCAGGGAGGGAGGGAAATGAGAACAATCCTCCCACTCACCACTCATCTTGCTACTTATCTACTTAAAAACCTTTAGTGTTCCCCTATTGTCTACTTCTGGCCCTAAATTCAAATCCAGCCTCAGATACTCACTAGCTGTGGTCCTGGGCAAGTAATTCTGTTTGCCCCAGTTTCCTTAACTGTTAAATGGGGGTAATGATAGCACCGACCTCACTGGGTCATTGTGAAGGCCAAATTAGATACTAGCTGTGAAGTGTCTGGAACATTAGGTGCTGTACAAATGCTTAATCCTTCTACTCCCTTACTTTCCCTTTCCCTTTCCCTTCCCTTCCCTTTCCCTTCTTTTCCTTCCCCTTTTGTTCCCTTCCTTTCCCTTTCCCTTTCCCTTTCCCTTTCCCTTCTCTTCTTTTCCTTCCCCTTTTGTTCCCTTCCTTTCCCTTTCCCTTTCCCTTTCCTTTTCCTTTTCCCTTTCCCTTTCCTTCCCTTCCCTTTCCCTTTCCCTTCCCTTCCCTTCTTTCCCCTTCTCTCCCCTTCTGTTTCCTTCCATCCACAATTCATCTCCAAGCTTTTTAGACTTAGCTCTCACAATTCCACTTCTATGTTCTGCAATCCAGCCAAACAGGGTTACTTGCTCCTTTCCCCCATGCTCATTCTATCTTCTATTTCTGTTTCTTGGTATGGCTCCCTATGTCTGGAATTCTGATCTCCCCCTCTCCATCCCATCCCCCCCCCAACATCTATCTGTTGAAACTTCTGCCTTCTTTCAAAGCCTGGACCAGGCTTCACTCCCTCCAAGACATTCTCTTCCTGAGTCATTCCATCTAGTAGTGATTCCTTCCCTCCTCAGTCTCTCAAGACTCTTGGTTTGTCCTCCAACATACTTTACACATGCTCTGACTTATTATTTAAGTGGGTATGTTTTGTGGACATGGTTCATTCTCTCCATTAGACTGTAAGCTCCTAGGAAGGTAGGCAGGACCATTTTTCATTGTATTCCTAGCCCAGTTCTTTGCACCTGTCAGAGCCTAATAAATGTTTGTCAAATTCAATTGAGTCCATAAGATCATACTAATTGGAATTTTGGGTAACCACTGTGAAGGATGGAAAGGGGAGAGGAATCACATAGGAAAAATGGCATCCAGCCGTGTTGGGAAGGGCCTTAAATGCCTTGCTAAGTTGGGACTGAGACTGTCATGTTGGAAAGCTCGGTTTACTGCCAGCTCCAGGGGAAAAGAAAGATGTGGCTGTAAGACAAGAGGAAACCACCACTCATGGAGCAAGCTTTTCACACATACAATTAACCCCTCTTCCTGAGGAGCCAGGGAATTCATCTGTCTGCTCTGCCCACTTCCTGGCTTCACTCAGACCTCTCAGGCTTCTTGAGGGGTCCTAGGAACATATATTTAAAGCTGGAAGGGACCTTAGAGATTATCTCATCCAGCCCCTCATTTACCCATCAGAAAGCTAAGCTCCAGAGAAAGGAAGGGACTCATCTAAGGTCACACAGGATAGAAGCAGAAAAACTGAATTCAAACCCAGGTCTTTTGGCTCAAGATACACCTTTCTTTCTACTATACCAAGAAGTCAGGGGCTGCCAGAGTGGTGTTCCTCCCCTCCTAGGCCATCCCCCTTCCACCATTTGGGTCCTGATTTCAGTAAGGAGAGTGATTAGGGTGCCCATCCAAGAGCCAAGTAGTTATGTGTAGGAAATAATCTATTAAAGAGCTGTCTGGCCCCATGCCCACAGTCCTGCTCCAGGCAGAGGACCTGGCCCCACCCTTCCCTCCTCTACCTCCTCCCACAGCACCAGGAAGAGTGAACCTGGGCTGCTTCTGATGGGTAGAGAGGAGAAGGAGCTACCCTGTGCAGCCCTGGTCTCCCTCTCCTCCATGCCCTCTAACCCCTGACCCTAGCCTCTCAACCTTTCCCTAAGCCCATAACCACCACCACTGCCTGGCCATCAACTCTGCGTTAGCATGAATCACTCCTATCTCTGTGTCTCTCTTCCTCCATCCAGCCTTCCTCCTCTTTCAGCAATATGAATCTCCATATTATTCTTCCTCTCTGTCTGTCTACTTTACAACCCTTCACACCCTGCTAATTCCTTCTGTCTTCTTTAGCCCACCTTTTCCAAGGGTAGCAGGATAGCTTAGAAAGAGCACTGGATTTGGAGTCTGAGAATCAGTTATGGATCCTGCCTCTGCTATGTGTGTGATTCAACTCAATTCAGTGTTTATCTGGTACTTTCTACACACAGCTCTGGAACAGAAAAGGAAAAAAAATATAAGATGCTGGGCTAGGCTCTAGCTATGCAAAAGTATAGAGTATACACAGAGAAGGCAATGAGAGAGAGACAGAAAAGGAAACAGAGAGAGACAGAGACAGATAAAGACATAGAGACACAAGGGCAGAGACAGACTGACAGAGACACAGGTTTGTGAAGAGAGATTGGGGAGAAGGAGGAGGAAGAAGAGGAAAGAGAAAATGAGAGAGAAGAGAGAGGAGGAGAGAGATGAGGGGAGACAAAGGAGGGAGAGAGAGAGAGAGAGAGAGAGAGAGAGAGAGAGAGAGAGAGAGAGAGAGAGAGGAGAGAGAGAAGAGAGAGAAGAGAGAGAGAGTGAGAGAGAGAGAGAGAGAGAGAGAGAGAGAGAGAGAGACAGGGGAGAGAGAGGAGAGAGACAGAGGAGACAGACAGAGACACAGACAGAGAGAGGAGAGGAGAGGAGAGGAGAGGAGAGGAGAGGAGAGGAGAGGAGAGGAGAGGAGAGAAAGGGGCAAAAATACAGAGATAGAGTCAGAGAAAGAGGGGAAAGAGGTAGGAGACAGAGAGAGAGGGGAGAAAGAGAGAGGAGGGGGCAGGGAAGAGATAGAGAGATGGAGTCAGAGGAGGAGACAGGAAAGAGGAAAGAGACAAAGACAGAGACAGAGGGAGCTGCATTAATGCTAGGAAGATGAGCAAAGATTCTGGTAAAAGGTGGAACCTGAAGCAAACCCTAAAGGAAGCTGAGGATCCTCTGGGGTGGGTGGAGGTGAAGAGGGAGCTCATTCCAAAGACAGGAACTAAACGCCAAGTTCAGGGAAAAGCTAGTAGGCCAGTTTGGTTGAAATGTAGAGCACAAGGAGGGGAATTCTGGGAGATCCATGGAGAAGGCAGGTTGTGGAGAGCTTTTAACACCAGATTCAGGAGTTTGTCTCTTCTCCTAGAGACCAGAGGAAGCTGCTGAAGGTCCTTCAGCAGGACAGTGACATGGTCAGGCTCATGCTGTTCAGAAGTTATTTTGCCAGCCTAGTGAAAGAAGGATGGATTAGGGAGGACAGAGGGCAATTAGGAGGCTCTTGAAATAGTCTGAATAAGAAGAGATAAAGGCCCAGACTAGGATGGCATTTACATGATTGGAGAGGATGAGGATGAATGCCAGAAATGTTTCCAAGGTAAAATTAAGTAGGCAAGACTTGACCACCATTTCCCTTTGTGCTGAGGGGACAGGGAGGACATCAAGGAGAGGCGAGAGCCAAGGATGAGAATCCAAGTAACTTGAAGGTGATGTCCACAATATTCAGAGAAGCTTAGAAAAGGCCACTGAATTAACAGTTAAGAAATTGTTGGTAACCTTGGGGTCAGGTTCTATAGTTGGAAGCCAGAATATAAGAGGTGACCAGAAGGAAAGGACATGGAGGCAATAAGAATAAATAACTTTTTCTAAAAGTTTGGCTGTGAAATGAAGGAGAGATCTAGGATTATAGATTAAGGGTAAAGTGAAGGTTTTTTTTTAAAGGACTGAAGGGATCTGGGTAGGAATGCAGGCATCAATTAAGAAGTCACTAGATAAGGAAAGATTAAAGATGAAAAGGTAGGGGATGATCCAGGTTCCCTAAGGGTCAAAGGCTCCTAGATTTAGAGCTAGAAGGAACCTTAGCACTCATTCATCCAACCCTCCCACTTTACAGACAAAGAAAGTGGGGCCAAGAGAGCTAAGCGGCTTATCCAATCTTACACGGGTAATAAGTGGCAGAACCAGGGTTCATATCCAGGTCCTCTGACTCTAGAGTTCTTTCCACTATGCAGTGTTACTTCACAGAGACGACATGGGAAAGGATGAAGGACACAAGTAGAGGGGCTGGTTTTGGTATGGAGAAAGGTCACCTCTTCGTTAGAGACTGGAAAAAAATATGAGAGGGTAGAATATGATGTAGACAGGTTCTGACATTCAGAGTAGGGAAGAAGAGGGAATTCATAATAGATAGCCTCAATTGAAGAAGGAGAAGGAGAAGAAGAAGAAGAAGAAGAAGAAGAAGAAGAAGAAGAAGAAGAAGAAGAAGAGAGAAGAGGTGGTGTTGGGACTTTGATGAAAAGACAATGTTTGAAACATCACTGTGGAGAGCCTGGCAAAGAACCAATCAGGAGAGAATAAAAGTATCTATTCAGTAATGAGGGCCCAGTTGAGATTAAATAACATAAATTCATAGTGGATCCAATATGTACACTTATGTGACTTCCTCCAGTGGCATTTGGCAACCCAGGAGTTGAATCAGAAGGTAGATGGTAGGAATAACCAGAAACGAGTAGTGATAGGACAAAGGAACAAATGTGTCAAGGATATAGAATAGCATATCATTGAACTGGTTAATTATTGGGTCAAGGCTATAAAGGAAAGAAAGTAGAACCAGAGTAAAGACCATAGACTGGGAACACTGAGAGTGGTAGAGTAGCTATTAATTGTGGTAAAAATGAAGAATAGGTTTCAAGTGGATGAGAAAGAGATGGGAGAATAGGAAGTTATGATCCAAAAAAATCAGAATTCTGAATCATGGAGGAAGAACGTTTATGAGTGATGTGATCCCATTATGATATGAGTGATCAAGAAAGAGTATCCTCATCTCTATGTGTGTGACAGAGATAGAGTGAAGGTGAAGATCATGAGATGTTTAGAAAGTGGATGAACTGGGAGGTCATTCAGGTCACTGAAAAGACATGAATGTGGGTAATGGAGTAGAGAAGAACACTGTGAGCTAGGTTTTGAATTCCCTGAGAAAGAAAGAAAAAACTAGGGACCAGTAGACAATTGTCACTAGGATCTGGATTGGTTGACACAGACTGATGAAGTGAGCTTCTAAGGAGAAGAAATATGAGAGAATAACCAAATACTCATGATGCAAAGATAAAACAGAAATGATATTCTCTGAAAAGAGCTAGTTTTGCTGAACACAAGATGGAAACAAAATGATAGGACAGAAGCCTTTCAACTATAGAGGCGTGGTTCCACAGGGCACAAAGGAAAGAGAGGTCAGGGCTAGAAAGAGAATAAGGAGGGGTAAGACTAAGGTGTATGTCGATGAGAGAGTAGGGAGTGGTAGCCGGAAAGGGGGTTTTCACCTTGGCAAACACAACTGTGAATCACAGGAATTAAGGTAGAAGAAGGTAGGAGTTTGATGGCCATAGGAAGAGAAAGTAGTATTTGACTAGGGCTTCCAAAAACGGTGTCTAAAAGTGGAAAGGACTTCCTTGAAAAGTGGTAAACTCCCCCTCCTCACTGAATGGCCACTTGTTGGGTATGAGATAGTTGTGATTCCTTTTCTGTATGGGTTGGATTAGATGATCACTGGGGCGTCCCTTTCAGCTCACAGATTCTGGGGTTCTGGGGTTCCTACATGAGGATAATAAAGGACTAGTATGTTCTCTCTCAAACATCACAGAAGAAAGGATAACAGATTGGGCTCATGAGGGACTAGGTAATCAGTTCCCCTAAAACCCAACTGAATTCATATTCAGCACCAGTTCCTTTTCCTTATTCCAAGTTGTTGGAGATGAAAGATAATGAATAGCCAAGAAATATCCTTCCTGTGAATAATGCACTTAGCTCCTGACAGGCCTAATGTCTTTTTCTTTAAAATGGAGGTATTGTGCCCCAGGATCGCCTTTTTTCTTCAGTTACCAATGACCATTCCAGCAAATCAAAGATCATTCAGTGGCTCATGGACTCTACTAAATTTCATTTCATTAGATTTGGCTGGAGAGGCTAGGTGGCGCAGTGAATATAGCACTGGTGGAGTCAGGAGGACCTGAGTTCAAATTTGGCCTCAGACACTTAACACTTACTAGCCGTATGACCGTGGGCAAGACACTTAACCCCAATTGCCCTGTCCTCCCCCCTCCAAAAAAAGGAAAAAAAATAGATTTGGTCCATCATTCTCCAAAAGAGCAATAAAGAAAAAAGAATCAAACTCCCAATTTGTTCAGATTACTGTACTTTGCCCTGCAGAAAATATATGTAGATGTACTAATGTGCAATCCACTATTTCCCCCTTCCCACCACTTCTTCTGTACTGATTAATTGCTTATTGGTTCTGTATTTAGTAATTAGAAACAATATCCAAGCATGTTTGCCTGCTTCTCTCTAGAGACAACTCCTTTATGCCAAGGTCACATGACTAGAGCTCATCGAAAATATAACAAGTCCAAGTAGAAGGCAGGGACTTGGTCAGTAGATGGTAGCTCAGAACTAAATTCAATTCCACTCACCCCTTGTCAGGGAAGAGAGAGCACTGCATTGGCAATGAGTCTTCACTTCATATGCAATAAGGCTGGAAAGATAAGGTAGTACAATATAATGGGGAATCTTGAATGCCACACCTCGGAGCTCAAACCAGCCCACTGAGAACTCTTTAGACCCCAGTCTTGTCATCCAACAAATTAGCCCTGTCTTCCATTTTTATGTCACCTGAAAATTTTTGTTCTACTTTTTATTAACATTTCTGGTTGTTTTTTTGTTGTTGTTTTTACATCATAATCACTTTTCAATATCCCTACTCCAGCCCCTGCCTTCTTTTGGACTCTGCTTTGTAACTTGGAAAAACAATTAAACAAAATCAATTTAAAAAGCAAGCAAATGTAACAGCTTGTGCAACATTCCATGAGCAATCAGATGGCACAGTGGACAGAGTGTTGGACCTAGAGTCAGGAAGACTCCTCACAAGTTCAAATCCAGCCTCAGACATTTACTAGCTATGTGATTCTAAGTAAATCACTTAACTCTGTTTGCCTCAGTTTCCTCATCTGTGAAATGGTCTGAAGAAGGAAATGGCAAACCACTCCAGTATCTTTGCCAAGAAAACCTTAAATGGGGTCACAAAGAGTCAGACATGGCTGTGAAACATCTGAACATTCCTCTCCCGTAGTTCCAGTCTTCTCTACTGGGAGAAGGGTGGTGTTTCCTCCAGAACCAAGATTGTTCTTTGAAATTAGCTGTCATTTATAAATTTGATACAAATGTCATCTTTGCCTTCATCCAAATAATTGATTAAAATGTTGGACAGAAAAGAGCTCAGGGATACCTCTCTCCTAGCTGACATAATTCCATCAATCGACATTCTTTGGGTCCATTCATCTACCCTCTCCTAAATTCAACTAACCTTACTCTCCTTTGGTTCACGGCTTTTTATCCTGTGCACAAGAATGATTTTGTCAAATGCTTTACTGAAATCCAAATATACTATATCTCTAATGTTTCCCTGACCTCCCAGCCTACTTACCCAGTCAGAAAAGGAAAAGATAAACATAAGAATCACCAACGCTCACACACAGGAATCAAACCTTCAGCAAACATTTATTAAACGTCTACTGTATTCCTGACCCTGAGTTTACTTCCAGCACCAAATGCAGGTCCTTGTAGGCACTTAAAAGTTTATTGAATTAATTGTACTGCTCACACCCTGGACGTATAAAGCACAAGTATGACCACGTCTTCTCCAGCATTCAAAGCCCTTCTCAACTGACTCTATCCTATCTTTTCAGTTTCCTCCCCTTCTTATACTCTGTGGTCTAGCCATCCTGACCTTGATATTCCTCAAGGTGACTCTGCAGCTCCAATCTCCAGTCTCTAAGCTTTTTCCCCTCTAGGCCAGTAATGCACTCCCTCCAAGTTTCTTTTAAGCCTCAGCTCCAGTCCCATACTCTTCATAAGGCCTTTCCCAGTCTTCCTTCCCCTTCAAGCACGGGTGTGTGGGCAAATGTTTTACAATGTTTTACCAGGGACATGTTTTGTTTTTAAGTTTAATCTCTGTTGTTCAGTCATTTTGTAAACAACCTGTTTCTTGGCCAAGATACTGAAGTGGTTTGCCATTTCTTTCTCCAGCTCATTTTATAGATGAGGAAACTGAGGCAAATGGGGTTAAGTGACTTGCCCAGGGTTGCATGGCTAGTGAGTGTCTGAGGCTGAATCTGAACTCATGAAGATGAGTCTCCCTGATTTCAAGCCCAGTGTTCTAATCGATGAGCCACCTAGCTGCCTTCTTAAGTCTAGACAACTGATTTCCTAGATTAAAATATTTGTGTTCTCACCAGGATACACACCCTTGAGAGTTTCAAGTTGACTTTCTATCTGTTTTGTATGTGTTTGGACTATATTTACACATGTACACATTACTTCCCCCATTAGAATAAGAGTTCTTTGGGGTGGCTAGATGGCACAGTGAATAGAGCACTCCAGAGTCAGGAAGACCTGAGTTCAAAGACGGCCTCAGACACTTAACACAAAAACTAGCCATGTGACCTTGGGCAAGTCACTTAACCCCAATTGCCCTCCAAAAAAAAGCGAAAGAAAGAAAGAAAGAAAGAAAGAAAGGAAGGAAGGAAGGAAGGAAGGAAGGAAGGAAGGAAGAAAGAAAGAAAAAGAAAGAAAGAAAGAAAGAAAGAAAGAAAGAAAGAAAGAAAGAAAGAAAGAAAGAAAGAAAGAAAGAAAGGAAGGAAGGAAGGAAGGAAGGAAGAAAGAAAGAGAGTTCTTTGAGCACAGGGGCCATTTTGCTTTTTGTCTTTGTATGTGCATCACCTAGTAGATACCATCTATACAGAAGGGAACTAATAGCTACTTGTTAATTAACTCATATTACTCCCCTGTTCAGTAAGTTTCAGTGGCTCCCTATTACCTTTAAGATACAAACTTATATTTGGTATTTGAAACTTTTCCCCACCTGGTTTATTCCATATCTCACTGTCACTTTTCTTACATTCTATTGGCCAGCCAAACCAACCTCTTGCTCTTCTTCCCTCGGGACATCCCATGTCCTGTTTCCCTATGTTTGTTTGTTTGTCCCTTAGGCTGCCTCCAAAATCTGGGATGCATTGTCAGTGGGAAGTGGTAAATGTTTAACAACCAGCTCTCCTAAAGCACTTTGAAGTTTAATCTGCATGATTTACATTTCTGAATCACTTTCTTAAGACAATTCACAAAACAATAAATCAAGCCCTGATTTGTGACCCGAAGGGTAAATGCTTTCACCAAAAATGTAAGGATTCTCTAGCCCACGCTTGTGATGCCTTACCTCCTCACTTTGCCTCTGAGACTACGACCTTCCTTCAAAGCTCAACTCAAATACTACCGCCTACAGAGGTCTTTCCTTAACTATTAAAGCCTCCTCTCCCAAATTAACTTGTGGTTTTTTGCATATCTTTTGCACTCGCTTACATGTGTACACATCATCCCTCCCCATAGAATGTAAATTCTGGAGGGCAGAGTCTATTTAATTTTTTTTTTATCCACAACACCTAACGTAGCGCCTGGTGCACAGTGGGCACTTAATAACTGCTTGCTTATTTATTAATTCATATAATGACACCCTCACATGCCCATAGAAGATAGAAGTTGAAGGTTACAGATGTGTTCAGTAAGTCCTATGGTGGGTTTCAGAGGTGGGAGTAGGGTTTGAAGTGATTCCTTCAAACTAAGAGGACTGAAGGAATTGTTTAAGGGAGGTGTTTTCCAAGGATGGAGTTCTTCTGGTCTTCCTAAGGTTGAAACCTTGGACCTTCCCCGAAGGACACTAGACTCATACACTGAGATTGGACAGCAGAAGGCAGGAAAGAGAGAGGGAAAGATGGAGAAAGAGGGAATGAGGGAGGGAGAGAGGTCACATCGGAAGAGAAACATCAAAGCACACCAAAGGGCTTAGGAGGGCAGTAATTGCCAGATCGGTAGCCTAATCATAGGCTGAGGTCACCTACCCAGGCAGATCTACCTCATCTGAAGTGGGGAACCAGGGTATCTAGGAATTCAGCCTCCCACCTTCCCCCTGCCCCAAGCTCCCTAAACAATCTAGAAGGACACTAGGAGGGTCTTCCCAGAATGTGGAGGGGTATAGGAAGCCTCCAGTATAATGAGGGATACAAGGCTTCCCATCTACCTCCAGGAGTCCCTCACCTCAAAGAAGAAAGAGCACTTATCCATGGGAATAACATCAACCCACAGTAGTATTAAAAACAAGCACAAATAATAGATTATTATTACCATTAACCATAATAATAATGCAAAGAGCCTTAATTTCTTCATTTGCAATAATAATAATAGCCCCTGTTTCTCTAGCACTTAAATGTTTAATGTTTATAAAACACTTTCCTTCCAGGTAGGGAGAGCAAGGATTCTTTTAGGAAAAAATGAGACTCACTTAAGTCAAGAGATTTGCCCCCAAGTCTTCTTCCACTGGGCCTGTGCTCCTTCCCTTGCCCGATGTTACAGACTATGTCATTAAGCATCGATGGGGTAAATGGGCAGTGCTCAGACCCTGGTGGAGTTCCACTAGGGAGGACTCCTCGGAGGATATGGGTAGGAAAGGGTATACCTTGGAGTAGAAGGGAAGACTGAACAGCAGTGGGCAAGGTGTAGAATTGGAGCTTGGGGCTTGGATGCCTCAGATGAGCCTCACAGCCTCTCCCACCCACAACACACCTTGGCTGAAGGCCCCAGGGGCTACAGACAAGACACCTCCCTTTCAAGTCCCTGCTATGTCAGCTGTGCATCGAGACTCCAGCTGTGTTTGTTGTGGTTACCGATCTCTTGGGATAAACAGGGCCAACCCACTGTGGGCCAATGGTGGGGAAGTTGGCTCCCCACAAGACTCGGGGACTGACTCCCCAGAAGCCAACACCCCCCAAAACCCAAGCAGGGGTCAGTTTGACAGCACCCAAATCTAGAGCTTAACATTTCAATGGGGAAGCTAGAATGACTATTCTTTATCCCTCCAGCAGACACAAGCCATCCCTTTCCCCCATTTCTCCAGTACACAGATTGTTTTTTTTTTTATTCTTCTAAAGGACAGAGGACATTCCCCCTGCCTCATTTCTCCAGTGAATATAAACAATATCCTTTCCTGATTCCTCCAGCAGACACAGACCATTCCCCCCTCCCACCCCTTCAGTTCTCCAGTGGACACAGACCAGATACTTTCCTCTATTTCTCACACTTGCGTGACACCCTAGAAAACCAACTTTCTGTTTTCTCTCACTAAAAACACTCTGCTTATACCTGCTGAAGGAAGTTCATCTATAAGACTGCCCAAACTGGAAATGCTTCTGATCCAGAGACACTACCTTCCTACTCCCTACCCCTACCAGATGGTAACCCAGCCCCTTAAACTATGCTTGCAGAAGTCAGATGGTACTAAACTGAGCCTCTTTCACACCATACCCCTGGCGACCCACCACATACTTTTGAGATAGATGATTAAGTCCAGGCTGAGCCTGACAACCAAAGTCAGGGCTGAATCTGACCAGGGTTAGGGTCCAGTCTTTAGCAACAGACAAAGCTCAATTTGTGGCCTGGGTTAGGGTTTAGCTCAAATCTCTTGACTTATATCAGGGCTCAGTCTACAAAGTTCTTCTGAGGCCTAATCAGGAGTCATACTCATGCCCTTGGCTTCAGGACTCCCTTGTTTCAGTCATTTACTAACTGGTGGCCCTGGATTATCATTGACATCGCCACCTTCACTATCATCCTCATTGTTGCTCAATAAATACTTGCTGAATGATTAAAGAAATGAATCACCACTGATTGTCATCAATCACCAACCTTGATCAATCTGTTGCATGCTGTATATCACATGGTACCCTCTCTTGAGGAGCTGCCCATTCAAGACAGGCATGGACAGACTGATGACTCACAAACCCCGGATGGAGGAGCTACAGGAGTTCTATGTTTGGGCAGGGTGCAGATGGGAGTAATTGTCCAAGAATCTCAACTGGGGGAAGTCCCTGGAGTGGTGAAAAATCCTTTTCCAAGATGAACTGGCACAACCTTTTCATAGATTAAAAAATCAGAGCTAGCAATAGCCTTATTTTCCACATTTCCTTTTTCATCTTTTCATGGCTTTATCACTAACCCATCTTACCCATTTACAAGGAAGAAAGAAAATGAGCATTTATTCAGAGTCTACTATCTGCCAGGCACTATGCTAAGTGTCATATAGGTATTATCTCTTTTGATAATACATATACATTATAGGTGTTTAATAAATATTTGTAATATGAAGAAACTGAGGAACAGGGTAGGGAAGTAATTTGCCTAGTGTAATACTAAATCAGTGATGGAATTGTATCTTGCATCCAGATCTCCTGGATTCTTAGCCCACTGCTCTTCCCACCCCTACCACTGTTCATTCATTCTTGCATTTATTCCATATCAGTGCCCAATGACAGAGGTGAGAAATGATACCCACCAAAAGGGGCACAGTGAAGAGATGTAGGGCAATAGCTCTCTGAAAGCTTGCACTTTGACCTGGGTGCCCTATGGTGTTGAGTGGAGCACATAAGAACTGGGGCGAGGGTGAGATTGTCTAACACTCAACAGAACAGTATCAGGCAAGTGACCAGCAGCTCCCCTGGTGGCTAATCTTATTATTTCACCTCAAGCAAATCTACTCCAGGTCATGGCTTCTTCATTTGAAAAATGAAGAGTTTAGACTAGATGGCCCTTCCAGCTCTAAATCTATGAGTGGTCCTATAACAAAGACCCTGCTTTCAAAAAGATTATAGTCATTCCTGTTCCTGCGCTTTTGCTTATGCAACACTCTACCTAACTATCCATGGAATGCTCTTTCCCCATATTTTATACATGTCCAAACTTTCAAGGCTCAAGGGGAAGGGAGAAATATACAAATAATTGGTATACAAGTAAGACTAAAATTAGCATAAAGGAGAGGTTCAGGCAAAACATTATGAGAAATTTGCAGAGGGAGGGAGTGTCTATAAAATCAGACAAAGTTCCCCCCTTCCCCATACACATATAGCTTCCTCCTTTGTTTGTGAGCAACCCCTGGTCCAAATCTCCCTATTCCTAATGTAGGCACCACCATCTTCTACATCATCCTGGCTCCAAACCTTGCAGTCATCTCTGACTCCTCCCTCTCTCTCACTCTCCAAACATCCAATCAGCTGCCAAATCCTTTGATTCCAATTCTGCAATTTGTCTCACATCTGTCTCCTCCTCTCCACTCCCACAGCCACCACCCTATGCCAAGTCCTCATCACCTTTCACCTGAACTATTACAATAATCTCCCCAATGGTCTACCTTCCTCTAGCCTCTCCTCCCTCCTGCAAACTCAATCTTTTTCTAAATCATTTTCTAAAAGCACAGCCATGATTTTGTCTCTCCTCTGTCCAAGTCCCATAATTAACTTCCCATTGGCTCACAAAATCAAATTCAAACTCTAGATTTATGTCTTTGAACAAGTCACTTTCCTCTCTCTGGGTCCCAGTTTCTTCCTCTATAAAATGAAGGGGTTAGAGAGTCTGGGTGGTAGAATGGATTGAGAGCTGGCTTCTGATTTGGGAAGGCATGAGTTCAAATCCTTCCTTAGACATGGCCATAACTTCCCAGTGCCCTAAGCAACTCTTTAAGACTATAAGTTGGCAGACAGGGACTGATCTTCTTTGGTAGAGAGAGTTACACACTATGAAATCACAGGTCTGCTGGAAAAACAAAATTTAAATTAAAGACTTAGACTAAATGATCCCTGAGGTCCCTCCCAATTATAAGATTCTAAAGGTCTTTAACCTGGCACTCAAGGCCTGCTACAATCTGGCTTGATCTAGTTTTCTAGGCTGCTCTGCCCCTTCAGGAATTCTACCCTCCAGCTACACTGGTTCCCCACTTTCTCTTCCTTCTCCCAGATTCATTCCTCTTCCTTTTGCTTATGCAATGCTACCTAACTATCCATGGAATGCCATTTCCCCATATTTATACCTCTCCAAACTTTTGAGGCTCAGTTTAGTCTCTTAGTCTCTACTTCCTCCAGGAAGCCTTTCCTGATCTCTTTCTCTAATTATTTCTCACCTTCTGAATTTATAGTGCTTATTGATTAATTGGCTACGAAGACAGTGTGGCATAGTACAATGAACTCCAATGGATAATTGGTTCCTCTTTCACCATCACCACTCTTTCCTCTGCATCTCTGATGACAGCCAGCAGTTCTAGCACATGACAGGGCTGATCAACCTGTACTTGTTTCATTGAGTATGAGAAAAGATCACATGTCGCTGGCCATACCCTCTGCTTTGTGTCTCTTCCCTGAGCAATAGCCCACACTCTAAAGATGAAAGCTTCCAGGGTAGCCCATATAAAGTTCTGGTATTCATCCCAATGCCCACCCACAGATGAGTCAGCTATAGTACATGTCCTCCTCAAGTAAGTACAGTACAGAGTACAAGTCCCTCAAGGTTTTAGGGGCAGATCTAAGGGGATTAGGGTGTCTCTAAAACCATCATCTCAAACCCCTTTTCTGGTGCGTTGTTTCCTTCCTATACCCAGAGAGGAAAGAGGGAAGTCACAATCCCGTCTTTCACCTCTAGATCATACCTATTACTGGAAAGAGTGATGAATGCTACAAAGCATTCACCCCACAAAATTCTAAATGTAGCAGAGCCAGTAGAATAATCTGCCCCCTTGTTTACAGGCCTAGCATCTTGGATTCAAATCATCCTTCTCCAAAGCTGAACCCAAGTCAGAGATAAAGCAGACCAAGGCTCACACACTAACCACAGTAGAACAGGAAGTGAGTGACCCCTATGATTCCAGCCTGGGTGAGAAAGGGAAGAAAAAGGGGAGGGAGGGAGGGAGAAAGGGAGGAAGAAAGAAAGAAAAATAATCTTTTTAGAGAACAATTTGGCAATACATAGTAAAATTTACAAAAAATAATGACCCAATAATTTCATTATTAGAAATGTCTTGAGAATCTTTTTTTATTAAAAAGCAAACAAAAAAAGTAATATTTTCAAAGGTTTTCATGTAGTAACATCCTATGTAATCACAAAAAAGCAAACTAAACTAGCCATAACCAAAAATATCCAATAATGGTTAAATAAATGGTGGCATATTAAAATAATGGAATCCTATAAAGCAAGTGGGCAGCTAGCTGGCTCATGGATAGAACACTAGGCCTGAAGGCAAGAAGATTCATCTTCCTGAGTTTAAGTTTGGCCTCAGACACTAACTAGCTGTGTGACCTTAGTCAAGTCACTTAACCCTTTTGCCTCAGTTCCTCATCTATGAAATGAGCTGGAGAAGGAAATGGCAAACCACTCTAGTATTTTTGCCAAGAAAACCCCAAAAGGACACAATTGAACAATAAAATATAAAGCAAGAATGAAGAATTCTAAGAAATCTGAAAATCAATCGATAAACATTTATTAAGTGCCTACTACATGCCAGGCACTATGCGTAGGGACACAAAAAAGAAGCAAAAGACAGCCCTTGCCCTCAAGGAGCTTACTATCTAATGGCCTTTTATGAAATGCAACAAAAAAAAAACCCAGAACCAAAAGAATCAAGTTCACACTAAGACTACGATAGAGAAAGAGTGAACCGACAAAGTACTAGAATTTCATTTTTTTTAAATTGATATCTTTTGTTTTACATCACCCACATTTCCCAATATACCTTTCCCACTCCTAGAGAAATGCCATCCATTATAATAAAGAATTTTTAAAGAAGTGGAGAAAAGTTCACCAGACCCCAACAAACATCCACCAAGTCCAACAGGGAGGGGTACACATCTCTTCTTTGGGGACTAATCTTGGTCATGACAACTTCCCAGCATTGGGTGTTTATTTTGTTGTTGTCTTCCCAAACAAAGAATTCTAATGAGAATTTAGAGGGAGTGACTAAAAGATTATTGTAAGACAATGTGTTGAAATTAATTTAAATGTAAATAGTTACTAAGCAAGTTTGGTTGGTTGTACCAATTGTTCAATCTTAAGCTTCTTTTTTTTCTTTTAATTTATTTTCAATTCATGGAACAAAACAAGCATTTCCTTAACAGTACAAGAAAAAGATGATTACACATGAAACTACAAATCTATCATGTACAACTTAATAGGAATGTCACAGCCAAGTTTCAAAACCCCCTGGTTAAGGAGAAATAATGTTAAGAGTACTGAACTAGAATTCAGGGAATCTGGATTCCAGTGTTGGCTCTGCCCAATGCTATCTATGTGACCGTAGGTAACTCACTGAACTTCTTTAATCTTTTTTCTTCATCTGGGCATAATAATATTGGCCCCATCTCCCTCACTGGGTGGTTATGGGGATGCCACGAGGAAGTAGATGGAAAACAATGGGATTCCTGCAATACTTACTGTCCTTGCCAGTGTTTTGCAACTAACATGAAAAAGTTGTTACCATCCACAAAACTCTGATGACCAAAGTCTTGTGTCACCTTGGACAAGTCCCTGCCCCAATCTGGGCCACAACTTCCTCCTCTGTAAAAGTAAGAGAGTAAGCCAGATGATTCTCTAAATCCCTTCTTGCTGTGATATTATTCATTTACATCAATGAATATTTGTCTCCTGTGTGTTATTCCCCGTTAGCAGTGCTTGGGGTGATACAGAAACCCATACAGAGAAGAGCTTGGGGATATTCGGGCATATTAATAACTGTTCTGGAAAGGAAGATTGAGTAAGATAAGCACAAAGTCAAGGTCCAGGTGGGAAATTTGAGAAGAAAGAGATCCCTGGTGAGGAGAAGGTAGGAGGAATCAGCTAAGTGGAGAAGCTGTTGCCTCGTCTTGGAAGGAATGAAGTTATTTCAACAGATAGAGGTGGGAAGCATTCATGGATCGTAGCTCTATAGTCCTGGAAGTGACTTTAGAAGTCATCTAGCCTAACTCCCTCGTGGATGAGAAAATTAAGACCCAGTGTAGTAAAGTGACTTGTCCAAGGTCAGAAAGGTGTCAAATGGAAAAGCTGGGATTTGAATCCAGGGTAATGATGGTAATTACCAGGTAGCTCTGATGAGAGCCTAGGAATGTAGCCCCTAACTCCAAAGGAATCCTACCAGTCTCTCTGTTTAGTCTTATCTGATCTACTTATGATTGGTATATTTAGAGGTACCTTTGATCTATTTACTTCAGCATAAAAGTACACAGCCCCTAACATCTGTGGGCCTGTTGATGTTTGTTTATTCAATCATTTTTCAATTGTGTTTGAATTTTAGTGACCCCATTTAGGGTTTTCTTTTTTTCTTTTTTAAAGCAATTGGGGTTAAGTAACTTGCTCAAGGTTACATGGTTAGTTATTTATCTGTGGGTGCTAAGTACTGAGGCTGGAACCGATTCCAGGTCCTCCCAACTCCTGGGCTGATGCTCTGACTCACTGTGCCACCTAGCCGCCCCTGCATTTAGATGCATGTAGGGTTTTTTTGACAAAAATACTGGATTGGTTTGCCATTTCCTTCTCCAGTTCATTTTACTGAGAAAAGTGAGACAAACAGTGTTAAGTGACTTGTCCAGGGTACTCCTTACTTTGTAAAAACTATGAGCTTAAACTAATTCCCCCTTCTCCTCCTCTCTGCATGCAGTATATGCCAGTCCTGGCTCATTCCTTCTCCCAGGCTCCCATGCTCCTTGACCCATGGACGGCCCAGTGTTCTGAAGTTGAAGAGAACAGTGATGCCCAGCAGAGAAAGATAACGATAACTCATTTCTATAACACTTTAAGACTTAGGAAGTATTTGTTTCAAAACAACCTTCTGATGAAAAATATAAGTATTATTGTCACTATTTTACAAATGACAATACTGAGGCATATAAAAGTTTTGTCTTGGCTTGACCAAAGTTTTGTCTAGCTAGTGAGAAAACTTGGGTTATTTTGTTGGCTCAAACTCTTAATGCTATATAGTTTGTGATATACAGCTCATTTGTCACTTAGTGTTTATTGCATGGCATTATTTGACTGTTCACTGATGTCCTTTTCCAATGCCTTATCTTGGTGTCAAGGTGATCCTGGGTTCTCAAAGACTTTATCAGAGAAACAAAGGCTCTAACTAGTCCTAGCACTCTGAAAAGGTTGTGTGTGGAACAAGGAGGTCAGTAAGGAAGTCTCCTGTGTCTACTTTCCTCCCTCCTTCCCTTCTCCTTTATCACATAGCATCATTTATATCCATATATATGTATATGTGCAAATAACATGTAGATGTTTGTGTATATATATATATATATATATATATATATATACATATATGTAACAGGACCTTCCCTCCTAGATATATATACATATATATTTTATCATATATAGGCATATGACTACATATAGAGATATAGAGCTATAGATAGATGGAAGAATGGATGGAAAGATCAATAGATCAGTTGATCCATCAATTGATAGATGGATGGATAAGAAGATCCTATAACTTAGAACTGAAAGCAAGCTTATCAAATCATCTAGTACAGACCCTTCAGATAACAGATTGAAGAAACTGAGCCCTGAGATGATAGATGACTTGTTCCCAAGGTCTCACAGGTAGAAAGTAGAAGAGGCAGATTGTGAACACAGGCCTTTTAAATCCAAATCCAGTGTTCTTCTACTACATCAAACTGATTAATAAATATTTTTTGGATGAATGCTCAGGGCACTTCAAGGGGCATATGTTCCCTGTCCACCTCTTCTTCCCCCATTCTGACATCTTAATATCTAGTAGTAACATCCAAAACCCCCCATGGTCAACCTTCATGTGTTGGTACATTTGTGAACATCCATGTACGAACCTGCTGATTCAATGATATAAATACATATGTAAATCCCCTTTGACTGACTGGTTGGTTTGCTCTTGGGTGTGACTCAGTTTGGGGAGGCTGTTCAGAAATATAACTATGGGAAAGGGATGTCCAGAAAGGATTGATCAGAAACCCAACCAATGAGAAAAGATCTATTGGACAAAGGAGTCAAGTCCTGGGAGGTCCCAGAATCCTAAAATCTTGGAACTAAGAAGGACCTCAAAAGGTGTCAAGGATAACCTGTACCTGAACATGGATTCCTTCTACAACATCTGTAGGAAACAGTCATCTAGTCCCTGCTGGGAGGCTCACTATCTCCTGGGGGCAGCATATGCTTCTTTTGGCCAACTCTAGTGGCTAGTACCCATTTTTTCCTCATATCCAGCTAAAATCTACAACTTCTCTCCTTTGCTGCTGGTTTTGTTCTCTGAGATGCAGCAGAACAGTCTGGTAACAGCCCTGCAGAAACCAGACAAAGGCAGTTATTCCTTTATTCATTCAGAATACTTTAAATTTATTCAGAAATTCATTTTACTCATTCATTAATCCCCTCCATAAATATGTCTTAAGCACCTACTTTCTGCAGAGAACACAGCCCTCCAGAGTCTTCTCTTGACCAGTCCCTTCAGGTGATGTAGGATGACTTCCTGTCTATCTCACCAGCCTGCTCTCCCTCCTCTGGACACCCTCCAGTTGTCTGTCAATGTCCTTCCTGAACATCATTTTCTAGAGGATAGCTGAGCCAACCAGACAGCAGACCTCTCTCATCATCTGTCTCCTGTTCTGGACAGGCCACCACTCTCACATATACATCCATGCTAAAGGGAAGCTCTCCAAACTGAACTTTAAGGCAGGCAGACAGGGAGAATTACAGGCCCCGGGGCTGACAGGATCCAGCATCCTGGAAGTCACAGGGGACATATATACTAGTGAAGAAGAGACTCTAACAGTGGGCTCCTCTCTAAGACAAGCTGCCTGGCCTGCAGTTATCCTGCCTGCTGAGCAAGGGCAACCCGAGGACCACAGGTGTTATTTCTAGCCAGAAGGAGATCAGATAGGCAGGGGAAGTCTGGAACCAATTGTACTTGTTAGGCCTCTCCCCACAGGAAGCAGAAGGAGCAGCTCTCTGTAACCTGGGGCTGTCTGAGTCTGGGGATAAGCCCCATGTAAACCTGATACATCTGAAAAGAGCCTTCTGTACAGGACTCCTGGGGTAGAATGGATAGCAATTGGACCTGGAGTTGAGTGCCTCCTCAGGCACTTACCATCTCTGTGACCCTGGGCAAGTCACTTATCATCTCTGGGCCTCAGTTTCCTTATCTGTAAAATGAAGATATTTGTCGCACCTAACTAACAGAGCTTCTGTAAGGATAAAATTGTATAAACCACTCTAAAAACCTTATAGTACTATATAAACTAGGGAGACTGGAGGACAGGCAGCATGTTGCATCAGAAAGAACATTATAGTTCAAGTTAGAGGGCAACTAAATGGTGCCATGGATAGAACATCAGGTTTGGAGTCAGGAAGACTCCCTGAGTTCAAATCCTGCCTCAGACACTTACTAGCTGTGTGATCCTGGGCAAGTCACTTATCCATGTTTTCCTCAGTTTTCTCAGCTGTAAAATGACCTAGAGAAGGAAATGACAAACCAGTGCAGTATCTTAGCCAAGAAACCCCCAAATGGAGCATTGGACACAACTGAAAAGGACTAAACAACACTTTAAGTTAGAGGACCTGGTTCTGAATCACATCCCTGATAAATATTAGCAGTGTGGTCTTGGACAACTTCCTTCCCTTAGGGGTCTCGATTTCTCCATCTGTAAAATGAGGGAATTGAATTAAATGATCTCTAATGTACCTTCCCGCTTTACATCATACATACAGTCTGTAACTTGGTCAGAAATACTTCTCAAAATAGAGGGGCTGGGGGCGGCTAGGTGGTGCAGTGAGTAGAGTGCCAGCCCTGGAGTCAGAAGGACCTGAGTTCGGATCCAGCCTCAGACACTTAACGCACACACAAAAAAACCTAGCCGTGTGACCTTGGGCAAGTTACTTAACCCCAATTGCCCTCCAAAAAAGAAAAAAGCAAAATAGAGGGGCTGAGTGTTAATGGACAAATTTGCCTATCTGTACAGTCAGACTTACATACACACACACACAAACTCTGGCATATACACTCCTAGGCACACCCACACTCTTCTACTCACACATAGTCACGCATACATACACTCCCATACACATGTATATATATACACGTGTACATAAGAACACATACATAGATACATACAATCACTCACATGGTCTCATGTCAACATACTTAAATATGAACATAGATAGATGATAGATGGAGTTAGCACTGGATCTGGAGTCAGAAGACCCAAGTTCTAATCAGAATTAATAATAATTAATAATCAGACACAAGCTGTGTGACCTTGGCAAGTCATTTTTGTTTCCTAGTGCTTGATTTACCCATCTGTAAAACAGAGTTAACAATCTTTCCCAAGTTGCAGAATCATAGAATTTGAGCTTTGGAAGGAACTTCGGAGGGTATCCAGTATAACCCACACTTGACTATGACCAAGAGCTCCCTGATGACCTCTACCAAGGAGTGATCACCACCTCCTGACTCCCAGGGAGGCTCCTAAGGTAGGTTATTCCCACTCTGGGATAGTTCTCCTTGATAGGGATGTTTTTCCTTATTGACATGAATATCTCTGTCATAGTCTTACATTACTTCTAATTCCATTCCCTCAGCCAGGCAGAATAAGTCTAAACTCCTTGAGTATAAACATGAGTACTCCTCAAATACCAGAAGATAAAGATAACTCCCATGTCCCTTTCCCCACCCCCAAACCTTTTCTTCTCCGTAATAAACATCCCCAATTCCTTCAATGACTTGTCCAAGGTCACTCACCAACCACAAGTAAGTGACTGAATCAGGATTTGGGCCCAGGGTGTCTGACTTCAAATCTAGCCTTCTTTCCACCAGGTCTTTGGCTACCTCCAATGGCCTTTCTACCATCTGACACCCAGAACGGAACCCAGCAGTCAGCACTGCGGGTCTGATCAGGATACTGTATCTTCCTTCATTCTAGACATTGTGTCTTTGTGAATTACTAAAGATCATTACTCTTTTTTATTTTTGTAATCGCCAGGCCTCACTGAGGATTTCTATTGAGTTTGTAATCCACTAAAACTCCCAGATTAGGCTGTTAAAACCAAATGAGAAAATATCTGGAAACAGATTCAGAACCATAAAGTTAGCACTTCAGGACAGACGTGAGCTAGTATCATCACTGCCCTCAACCTTCAGCTGGGTGACACAGAAGATAGAGTATGGGGAGTACAGAAAGATTTGAGTACAAATCTAGCCTCAGATACTTACTAGCTGGGTGACCCTGGGCAAGTCACTTAACCCCTGTTTGCCTCAGTTTCTTCAACTGTAAAACAAATAAGTAGTAGAACCCAAAATTGAATCCAGGAATTCTGACTCCAAATCCAGCGCTCTTCCCAGTACACCATGAAACACCCTTATAGCATATCAACAACTTTTCTCCATATTGGATTCCAGGATTGTTTTAAGAATTAAATGAGGTAATATTCGTAAAGTGCTTAGCACAGACCTCTGTAAATGGTGCTTAACAAATGCCTATTCCCTTCCCTTCATGACAACATCTATAGTTCAACACCAGCTCTAATGTTCCTTCCTCAGTTCCACTGTACAGACTGGATTTTCTCTACTTCATAGGCTTCTGAGCTGGAAAGAACCTTACAGATCATGTAATTTAGAGGTGATTAAGCATTTTTATGTCAAGAATCCCTTGGGCAGTGTTGGAGGAAGCCTATGGATCCCTATGGATCAGAATCATGTTTTTAAAGGTCTTTAGATTGAAAAAGGTCTTTGTATTTTTTTTAATACAGAGGATTTAAGAAGAAACCAATCAGATTGAAATATAACTATCAAAATACTAAAAACACAAATTCATGACTGCCAGGTTGTAAACTCCTAAAAGATATCTGCTTATTTTACAAAGGAAGAAATAAGGCCAAGAGGAGATATAATTTGCCCAAGGTCATGTATACAGTTGGTTAGTAGCAGAGCCTAAATTCAAACCCAGATCCCCCATATTGTCGCCCTTCTCATGAGATTGAACAGCTTCCTAAACGGCGGCATGTCTTTCTCCAACATCATCTAAACCAGCAGTTCTCAAAGTTCCATCAGGGAACTCCCTGGGGATTTCTGAGACCCTTTCAGGGCACCTTTGAGCGCAAAACTCTTCTTATAACAATACTAAGATGTTTTGATTTCTAACACGGTAAAATATCAATAGATATAACCTACATACAAACTCTTTGTAGGCAAGAGGAACCTTGAAGATTTTTAAGTGTGTAAAGGGGTCTTGGGGTGAACAGATCCCAATTTTACATGCTGATGGATGAGTATCACTGAGTGAAGGCACTGACTTTTGGAGATAGAACAATGAGGACAGATGAGATGACCCAGAATTGGGCACTCCCCTTGCAGCCTGGGACAGGGAGAACAAGTCAGCAAGGTGCTAATTGTTGTTTGGCCCTGGGCCTCGGGACTCAACCTGCTCCTCTCTCTCTCATTTTTTATTTGAGCCTCTCCACGCACTGTAAATACTCATTTGGCTCCAAAGACCTCTGCAAATTGCTATTTACAGACATTGTGAAAATGAAGTTTATATAAATAAAACCCTATCCTAGCCTGGCTGGACCTAACAGAGAGAAGTTAAAGGTGAGACATGAGAGGCCATCAACCATCAAAATAATGGTTCTGTCCCCACTCCCCAAAAATACCCCCCTATCATCGCAATAAACCCAGACAGAGCTCAGGGACATTGCAAAGATCTAGCAGAGTGGAGAAATACCCCCTCCTTGGGGAGTCCCCACTCCTACTAGGAGACAAAATACTAAAAAGAAGCATTCTACCTATCTGTGAAATGGGCATTATAATATCATCTACCTCACAGGGTTATTTCAAAGATCAAATGATACAATATATGCAAAGTGCTTTGCAGACTTTGAAGTCCTATAGATACATGTTAACCATTATCAAAGAAATACAGGATGAGATCATGGTGAAGTGGAAAGAGTTTTCAATTTAGAGTCATGGAACCCAGGGCTGAATCCCAATGCTGTTATCTGTGTGACCTTGAACCAGTCACTCTCCCTATCCCCTCTAAGTAACTGGACTAAATGAGCTTTAATATCTTTTCCTGCTCTCAGTCCTATGCTGTAATTCCAGCTGTTCTGTGTTCTGCAATCAAAGCCTCAGTCCATCAGCACCTACTATGTGCAAGGACCTGTGAATGAGTCAAAAGAATGTGTTGGAGAGAAAGAAGTAACTGGGACCAGGTGTAGTTAACCTCTAAAGGCTCCTTGGGGAAGGTGAATTTGGATCAGCATTTTTGAGTATGACATCAATTTTCCACTGCAAGTTAAGGTCTGCAAAGTTCTTTCCCTGTAGTAGCTCTTTGAGGTGATTCAATCCATTTTGGGGGTAAGGAAACTGAGGCACTGAATGGTATTAAGTCATTTGTACAGGTTGTAAGCAGCAAAGCTTAGACTTGAATCCAGGTCAGCTGACTGTAGAATCAGGTCTTTTTCCTCTATGCTATGATTAAAGATGGGGGGAAACTGGCTTGACGGAGAAGAGTCAGAGAGAGGGCGGCTATCCTCACCAAAATTACCAGAATTAGGGAAGTCAGTTGCTGCTTGCTGGTCCCAGAAAGCAAACCTGGTTCACTAGAGTATTGCTTCTATACCAAGAAAGTCAGAGCAGCTGAGCTATGGTGGGCAAGACAGTAGCGGCTGCTGCTAATAGTCCTGAAAAGGGCACCAGCCTCTCTCCCACACTTGAGCTACTCACAGCACATAAAAGAGAAGTAGGCCATACTAGATGGCGTCCCGGCTTGACCCATTATACTGCTGCTTGTTAAACTGGTTGTCCATGAAAGGGGGAAAACAAGGGAGCCAAGTGAGGTCTCTTCATATGCATAGCTCACCCTGTATACATCTGTATGGAGTCTATGTTAATGGAAATCTTATGGGCTGACCCTGCTGTGAGTTCCCTGGGTGTCAGATTCAGAAAACATCAAAGGCTTGGGCAATTCCATGGCTGTGTCTGAAGGTCAGTGACAGTTTCATTCCTAACAACACATTTTGAGTCTTCCCTATTCTTTAAGGCTTACCTGTGTTAGAAACCACGGGAATTTGGCAGTCAGTGTTTGTCGGACCCCGGCAAAGCAGAAAATTAAACAGTAGGGTAGCTGAACCCTAAAGACTGTCCTGAGTCCTAGTCACTCCATGAATCCATCCAACTTAGGGTTTCTCTCCTAGACCATGAAGTTCACATTTCATACATGGAAATGTTCACATATTTCTCAAGAGGTCTGCCTGATGAGTTTTCTTGTCCTGAAAATCTATGACAAATTGGCTGTGGCCATTCTTCAAAACCAGTAATATAGAGTGGGACTGATCCAGTCACTGGCCAGATGGTGAATTAGAAGGGACAGTTAGGTGACAATGTACAGTACCAGTCCTTGAGTCAGGAAGGCTCATCTTCCTGAATTCAAATCTAGTCTTAGATACTTACTAGATGTGCAGCCCTGGGCAAGTCACTTCACCCTGTTTGCCTGTTTCCTCATCTGGAGAAGGAAATGGCAAACTATTCCAATATCTTTACCAGGAAAACCCTAAATGGGGTCATGATAAATCAGACCCCTGAGAACAACTGAATAAAAGCCAGACAGAAGTGAGATGCAGTGCAATACAGTGTTTTGTCGTCACTCAAATATTTGTTGAATGACTACATGTGAATGGATGGATAGATGGATGGATGGATAGATGGATGGATGGATGACTTGGAGTTAGGCAACCTTGGCTCTGGTCTGGTTGTTAGTGAACTAACTGTGAGACTGGATAAGGCGTTGCCTTTCTCTGAGTCTCAGTTTCCTTCTCAGTAAAATGTATGAGCTAAGAGAGCAAATCCCCACCTAACTCTTTGGCCCTCCTCTTAAGCCCTCCCTACTCCCACATTCTCTTATTCTATAATAAACTTAGACACACTAAAGAGTTTAGAGCCGCCATGTTTTTCCTCTCCTAGAGATTGCAAGTCTAAAAGATGATCCTTGAGGGGTTAATGCCTTAACCCAAGGGAGTAGACAGTAGGATTCCAAGTCCTGGACTGGGTAGATGGGGTGAGATTTTCAGCAGGGAGGGGCAACTTCCCAGGGTTTGCTCACATCACACCATTTGGTGCCCATCCACCTTCCTACTTTGCCTATAGGGAAGGGCAGCGTACCTCCCAAGAATCAAGTTCTTGGAGAAGCCTTCTTTCCCTTTCCCCTGCCACCACCAGCCCTTCTCAGCCTCCCTCCCTTCCCCCATCTCACCCCAACTAATTTCAACTGCAGAAGGTTAATTAGGGTTAATTATCCTCCCCTCTATCTCCTCCCTCCCTTGATTTTCATCCCAAACACAAGTGGAGGGAGGTTCCAGCCCCTTCTGCACTGCATCCATTTTCTCCCCCCACCAACCCCGCCTCTGTGGAAGGAGGCCAGGTCCAGGCTTCAAAGACAGTACTACCCCACAGGCCGACTCAACTTGTGAACCCGCTGTTTCAGCTTCGCCCAGGCGACTGCCAAGAGTGAGGAAGGGAAGAGAAGCCCGTTTGATGTCTCGGAGGCTGGAATTAGCCTCTCACATCAAACATCAGTTCCCTGTTTATTTTCTTAATTGCCCAAGCCTGGGCCAGATGCTCAGGAAAACCCAGCCAGTGGGAGGAGGGTGCGTGTGGGGGATTAGCTCAGGTGAAGATCCAGGCAGTTCTGTCTGTGCCACTGGTCCCACCCACCCAAGTGACTGATCTTCCTCAAGCTCCCATCAAATCATCATGCTCAAGAGCTTTCCATTCTATTTAGCATCCAGGGTTCTGGGTTCAAATTCTCACTTTGTTACTTGGAAGTTGGCCTCAATTTTCTCCTCCCCCCCAATAAAGAAAGAGGAAGGATAAATGAACTAAATGACCTTTAATGTCCTTCTGGGTCCCACCCTAGTCCAGACTCTCATTGCCACCACACTTTGTTCATCCTTTATGCCTCTGTTAGAAAAGCCTGGTCATGTCACTCTTCTGGTCAATGGGCTTTCATGCCTGAGTGTCTAAGGCTCAATTTGAACTCAGGATTCCAGGTCCACTCCTATCTGCTCCAATTAAAGTGAACTGAAGTGAATCAAATAGAAGCCAGAAGCCTCCAAAACTCCTCAAGGAAATGTAGACTTAGTCCTGAAATCAATGGGGAGCCATGGAAGGTTTTGAAGCTGGAGTGCTACATAATAAAAATAGTATTTTAGGAGATTTATTCAAGTAAGTGTGTGTAGGATGAGTTAGAAGAGAAGAGGCCAAGGCAAAGCTAAGACTAGGAGAACTCACCAAACACTGAGCTGGGAAGGGACCTCTGAAGCCAACCAGCCCAGCCCATACTTGACTAAGAATTCTCTTAATGACATCTTAGGGAAGGCTCTGCTATTTCAGCCTATACCCGAAAACCTTCAACTGTCAAACATTTAACAAGCATCTACTATGTGTTCAGCCTCAAGGCCATGAAAAGAGGTGGGACCCCATCTCTGCTCTTATGGGTCTTATAGTCTAGTAAGAAGATGAGGCATGTATAACTAAAGTTAGAATGGGAATTGATACCTAAGAGAAGAGAGAGAATTGAGAGGAAGAAGAGGAGTAGGAGGAAGAAGAGGACAGGGGAATCTCCTCAAGTCAGAGAGGTCAGGGCAGGCTTCCTGGAGGAGATGACATCCGACTTGGGTCTTGAAGGAGAAGGATGTTCACAGGTGGGAGGTGAGGGGTGGGGGGAGGTGAGAGTTTCCTCCAAAGATGGAAGAATCTGTGAGTTGGAGGAGCCAGCAGTGTGACATTGACTGTCATGGCAATAGTCTAGGTAAGTAGTAGAGTGAAGGCAATGGGTGTGGAGAAGAGGGAACAGAGGGAAGGAGTATTGTAGAGGAAGAGTGGAGGAGGCTGGACCCACTGTCCCGAGTCTCTGCCAGCTCCCTCCCTTCTTCTGTCTCCTCCCCGACTCAGGCACTGATCTTCCTCCAACCTCTTAGGATGTGGTGGCCTTAGTAGAAAAATCTCCCCACTTCCCTTTACCTCTTTAGGCCTCAGTTTCCTCATCTATAAAATGGGGATACCTGCAGTATCTTCTCACAGGATTACTGTGAGGCTCAAATAAGATAACGCAAAACTTAAAGTATTGTATAGACCCTCCTACCATCTCTTTTTTGGGGTGCAGCTAGGTAGCACAGTGGATAAACTTCTAGTTAGAAAGACTCAAGTTCAGATCTGACCTCAGATGCTGTCTGACCCCGGGCAAGTCACTTTACCCTTTCTGCCTCCATTTCCTCATCTGTAAAATGAGCTGGAGGAGGAAATGGCAAACCACTCCAGTGTCTTTGCCAAGAAAACACCAAATGGGGTCACAGAAAGTCAGATATGACTGAAAATGACAATAAAACCATCCCTTTATCTTATCCCAAACCTCCCTTCCCCCTAATGTAAATGACTTACCTACCCTGCCTCAGTTGCCTTTCCTGCCAGGAGCATCCCTCCCTTCTCTCACAGGTGAGTCGCTCCAGGGCCTTAGTTTGGGGGATGGACCATCTCTGATTCTTTGATTTCCCTCTCACCTCTACTTCAGACTACCTAGACTTGACTCCCAAGCATCCTCCTCTCTTTTCAGCTCCCTTTTTATACAATATCTTCCACCATCAGAAAGTAAGCTCCTTGAGGGCAGGGACTATCTTTTCCCTTGCATTTTGTATCCCCTGCACTTAGCATGGTGTCTGACTCATAGTAAATACTTAATAAATGTATGTTGTCTGCCTGCCTGTTAGCCCACTGGCTACCAGGTCTGCTCCTCAATGCCTCAAAAAACCTCTTCCTCTTCTTCTCATTACTGAGACCCCAGCTCTGAACCACCCCTTCCCTTCTCCTGCTCATCAAAACTTACCAGTCCTCAGTCTTTCCCTTCAGGGCCCTTTCAGAGCTAATCTGATCAACTAATTAGTTTTGTCTTGTTAGTAGCTGATAAAGATTAGAGGTTCTCCCTGTCAGATAGCATAAAAATAGCTCCTGTTTGGAGCTCCTGCCCCCTTTTCTCACAACAACCCAGAGAGGTAGCTAATACAAATATTACTATCTAAATTTCACTAATGAGGAGACTGAGGCCCAAGAGCAAGAAGATCACAAGAGGAGAGGCCAGGACACAGAGCCATGGTTTTTGATGCGCATTCTACATCTAGGCATTTTAAGAGTGATAGTGGTGTCATTGTTCAGTCATTCCTGACCCTTTGTGACCCCATTTGGGATTTTCTTGGCAAATACTGGAGTGGTTTGCCATTCCTTTCTCCAGCTCATTTTACAAATGAGAAAAGGGAGACAAACAGGGTTAAGTGACTTTCCCAGAGTCACACAGCTAGTGTCTAAGGCCATATTTGAATTTTAGTCTTCCAGACCCCACCTAGATGCCCTTAGTGACAATGGCGTAATCCAAAGTTATGACTAGAAAGGTAAGAATTTCTGGTATGGTACCAAAGAAGGAGCCTATAGACATCCCTTTTTTCACCTACGGGTGGAGTAAAACTTTTGTCTAATCTTGGATTTGATCCCATTCCAATCTTTTTTTTTTATTATTATTCATCAATATGAGGGTTTTTTGCTGTCATCTGAACCATGATGGATCATCATGAATTATCTCAGCCACAAACTCACCAGTGAGGCATAGTGGGCATTTAATTTCTCTCCGGGCCTCAGTTTCCTCATCTGTGAAATGAGAGGGTGAAATTTAGATAAACTTTAGAGTCACTTCCAACTAACTCTAGGTCCTATATCCCAAGTTGGAGAGAAGACACTGACCCTGACATGCATAGATAAATAACCCATTTTCTAAAAACCCTGCCAGTTCCAACATTCAATGTTCCACAGTCCTCACATCCCAGGATTTTAATTTTCTATTATTCTAACTCCAATGTTTAAAAGGTCCTAGATTCCACCAGTGTGGGCTCTCCCAATGATAATACAACTTTCAATCCCACTATCTTCCAGTGTAAGCAATTCAAAAATTACTTTATCTGAAAAATGGGCTCAACCAACCTAGCAACCAGCCCCTCCAAACAGAACGAGGCTGCTCTTCAGACAGCCCTGGCACAGTTTACCTGACTCTGCTGGAATAGCAACGGAGAGCCTCTAAAGACCTCTGTGGCTCAATGAAGCATCAAAAAGGGGCCTCCATGAAGGATTCCCCGAAGCCACACCTTTGCTCATGGTCTCCCCATTCCCCTGGAATGCCCTTCCCTATTCAAATCCTTCCCAATTGCAAAACCCAGAGAAAGTGCCAGCTTCTCCTAGAAACTTTCCCTAAGGATCTACTCACCCAATGTCCAAATATTTGAGAGTAGGAAGGATTTTACTAACACGTAAAAGACTTGAGATCTTATGTAGAGACCCAGGGTAACACCAAAACTAGCATAGAATCTCTGATTCTCTAAACATTCCAATCAGTCACCAAGCAATGAGATTTAGAATTGAGAGGGTTTTGAGAGATCATGTAACCCACCCACCCCGATCATCTTATAGAGAAGGAAACCAAGGCCCTGAGAGGGAAACACCTTATCCTAAAACACACAGGAAACTGCAAAGGCCAAATTACAAAACAGGCCGTTCTTTCTCCCATATGCTTTCCTCAGGTGCTCTCTGTGTGTCAGCCCTTTGGATGGGCTCCCCTGTGGTAGAGAAGAAAGAGATGGCACCATCCTGCCCCTGATCAGACGGGATTCATAGTCATGGGGAGCAGTTAAGTTGGGTGCTGGTCCATGTGGCTTTCTAGGGAAATGTGGGAGGTCAGAGAAAGAAGTGGAGCAGGACAGGCCTCACTAAGGAGGGGACAACTGAGCTCTGCTTTGAAGGATGACAAGATTTCTGAAAAGGGATACATCTCAGGTATGTGGGATGCCTCAGACAAAAGCCTGGAGGCTGGATGTGTTTGAGAAACAGCTAGGAGTCTGGGTTCTATGGAATGTAGAGTGCTTAAAGGAATGGGTAAAGGACTGGACCTGGGGAAATAGATTTGATCCTCCAGGGGATGGAAAGCCATTGCAGGTTCTTGAACAATAGAGTAACACAATCACAAAGCTGTAAGAAACTCTACAGGCTAACTCATACCAAACAAGAAGTTTCTTTGTTGTTGTTCAGTCGTTTCCACTCTTCCTGACCCCATTTGAGGCTTTCCTGGCAAAGATACTGGAATGGTTTGCCATTTCCTTCTCCAGTTCATTTTACAGATGAGTAAACTGAGGCAGACAGAATTTAGGTGACTTGCCCAGGGTCACACAGCTAGTAAGAGACTAAGGCTGGATTTGAACTCAAGTCTTCCTGACATTTGGCCCTGTGCTCTATTCGCTTTGTCACCTAACTGCTTTGATGATGATAACTGACATTTCTTTAGCAGCTTTAAAATATGCAAAGTGATTTACATAGATGATAACAACAATAAAAATCTTAGCAGTTAACATTTAGGACATGCCATGCACTGTGCTAAGCACTGTTTAGAAATACTGCCTCATTTGATCCTCACAACAACTCCAGGAGATAGGTACTAGTGTAACCCCCACTTTACAGACGAGGAAACTGAGGCAAACAGAGATAAAGTGACTTGCCCAGGGTCACACAGCTAGTAAAAGTATGAGGCCAAATTTGAACTCAGGTCTTCGTGACTTCAAACCCGATGCTCTCTCCACTGGGTCATCTAGGTTATCTCATTTAAGTCTCATTACAGGGAATAACTAGAGATATTATTAATTTTATTTTATGTATGAGGGAGGGCAGAAGGGCAACTATGTAGCAAAGTTGGTAGATCGCAGAGCTTGGAGTCAAGAAGACCTGAATTCAAATTCAGCTTACTAGCTTGTGTGACCCTGGGTAAGTCACTTCACCCTGTCTGCCTCAGTTTCCTCATCTGTAAAATGAACTGGAGAAGGAAATGGCAAACCACTCCGGTATCTTTCCCAAGAAAATCCCAAATGAGGTCACAAAGGATCAGATAGGATCAGATAGGACTGAAAAAACAACTGAACATCAAGAAATGTATGAGGAAGTCAAGTGATTCATTGTGTGGGGGTGCAGCTGGTGAGGGTTTGAAAAGAGGGTGAGCTAAAGTCTTCCTCATCCCAAGTCTAGCCCTGGACTCCTTTACCAGCTGGATGTCAGCACAGTCAGAGGAGGGGGGCAGAAAGGTGAAGCTGGGGAGGGGGCAGGGCAGGGAGACGAGTTAGCTGCCAGGTCCCTTACGGAGCTTTCAGACCTGAGATGAGAGGTAGGGGCTGAGGAATCCGACGGAGAGAGCTCAAGGAAAGGGAAGAGCCCAAGCTTCCTTAATAGTAGGAAAGGCAACATCGTAGGTGCAGTGGGAGGGGCAGTGGTTCTGTGGCTGAAGGACCACAATTCAAATCCTGCTTCTGATGCTTATTAAGCATATAAGCACGGGTGAATCACTTCATTTTCCTTGACTTTAGTTTCCCCAGCAGTAAAATGAAATTTGATTAGTTAGCCTCCGAGTTTCCTTCCACCTGTAGATCTATGGATGTATGATCATCCCTAAAATCCAGGAGGCAAGTGCCTTCCCTCCCTGCTTGTTTTCTCAGAGGGCATGAAGCCATCCCACTACCTTTTATTGACCTGGTCCTCCTGGACACTATCTGAGCTGGAAGGAACCTTAAAGAGCTACATCACAGCATCAACTTATAGATCAGGAGAACTGGGGTCCAGAGAGAGGGTGACACTCACCCAAGGTGTCTTAGTGTAGTTTGAGGGGGGTTCTGTTGCAAAAAACCATACCTGGAAGGATGGTGCACCCTGAAACAGAGCACAGCTCAAGGTAGAAGTTAGCAAGGAAATCATGAAGTAAGCTAGCTTTGTGGGGGGTGGTCAAGGAGAATGGACTCAGATCAGGCCCCATGGGAGGGAATGGGGTGGAGGGGGTGGGGCACCTGAATCCAATTTGTTCTGTGACGTTTGGATTTGGTCAAAGGACCACACTTGAGGACCTAGAGGGCCACATGTGGCCTTGAGGTCCCAGGTTCTTTATCCTGGTACTAGACCAGAGGAAGGACAAGACCTCCTCTTTCCTTTGGGCTCTTCCAAGTTCATCCGCCCTTCTTTGGTGAAGAACAATAAATGATGAATGTCTTCCAACATGTGGCATCCCTCACACAAAGTGCCCATGCCTACCCCTACCCAACTCACCTTTATACATTGTGCCCTATGGCCACACCATGGAGCTGGTCTCTGGCACGGGGGATGGGATACATTGGACTATCAAACACTCCTTCCCCCAGCCCATGGTGGCATATAGGCCAGGGTGTGCTGGAACCAGCTCAAACCTACTCTGTAGAAACAGAGCCAGTGGTTCAATCTTCAGTGTGAGCATTTCTACCTTCCAAACTACAGATCAGGCCTTGATTTATTGTTTTGTTGATTGTCTACACTGAAATGATTGAAAAAAATGTTAATGATGAAGATAAACTCAAAATGTCTCTTGCTGTTTTGGGGGGAGCCAGTAGTTAAACGTTTACAGGTGCCTGCCTGGATCCATGATAAGTGTTTGGGAGACTTCTAATGGGGTGAGGGCTCACTCTATGAGGAGAGGTGAAGCTCTGTTTAAGATTGGAGTCAGAGCTTACTCATATGTCTGGGTCATATGTCTATGGCTCAGGTGAGGACCAGGGTCAAGGCTCATCTCTGAGACTAGAGTGAAGGTCTGGGATCAGGGTCAGGGCTTCGGGGTGGGGCCCAAGCTAAAGGGTCACCCAAAGCTGGCCACAGAGCAGCAGCACACACACTCCATCATTAGGTTTTGTTTTAGTTTTGAAAAATCATTGCAGTGAGTGCCTGCCCCCTCCCCCCCTCGCAGTCATCCCCCCATGGAGTTACTGTCACACCAGTTTTCAGTATGATTCAATAAAGCAACCTGACGTTTCTTTGGAAATGACTGTGTACAGTGGCTCAGGCCAGCACAGGACCCGTCCCGGCAGCTCTCTGAGCATCTCATTTTGCCCAGAGCTAGACAGGTGTGATCAGGAGGAGCAGGGGGAGGGGAGTGAGGGGGAGATATTAGCAAAGACCTTTCACTAGATGTACAGGTGTTTGCAGGAGAACTCAAGAGCTTTTTTTTTTCCTTTCCTCTAAGCTCAGCAGCGAAGCTGAAAAGACACAGCCTGCATTTTTATATTCCCTATGGGAAAGTAGTCAGTCAGTCAACACCCTGGCCTAAACACCCCCAATGCCCCCATCCCCCACCCAGGCTGTGGACAGAGCCCTGTGCTGGGCAGTGGGGGAGGGGCAGAGGGAAGGAGAAGGAGACCTAGTGGGGGAGGTCATGATTGTTGCTACAGGGATCTCTCCTGCCCTGGGGGAGCTTTTAGCCCAGTCTTTGACTAGGTCAGGGCTTAACTGTGATTAGGGAGAGGATTTAGTCCGTGACCAAGTCAAATTAAGTCAACAAGCATTTATTAAGGACCTACTATGTGCCGTGCATTGTACTAAACATTAAAGATATAAAGGAGAGCGGAGAGAGAGACAATCCCTGTTCTCAAGGATCTCACAGTCTAATGACCAGAATCAGGACTCAGTCTATAACCCAGATGAAGGCTGAGTCTCTACCTATGGTTAGGGGATAAGCCTGTGCCTAGGGTTAGGGCTCCAACTAGGAATAGTCTTGGGACTCAGTCTGTAACCTGGAGTAAAGTTCAGTCTGGGTTTGGAATTAAGGGTCAATCTGTGACCAGGGTTTAAAACCAGTCACACACACACACACACACACACACACACACACACACACACACACTCACTCACTCACACTCTCACTCACTCACTCACACACTAATTTCCTGGCCTTTGATAGTCCAGCTTTGGAAATAACTTCCCACCTTCTAGGTTTCCTCAGAACTCTGTACATCTCCAGTCAACTATCTCTACCTGGGCCATCATCTCCCTCACCTCCCCCTAGGGAAATTGGATTCCAACCTCCCTGAGCCTTGATAAGCCAGCTTTGGCCTTATTAACTCACCCTTTTCTCCAGCATCTTCTCAGTTCCCCTCTGTGTTGTCTTTCCCATTAGAATATAAGCCCCTTGTGGGCAAAGACTGTCTAACATGCTTTTATTTATATCCCTAGTGCTTGGCACATAGTAAGAACTTAATAAATACTCATACCCGCCATCTATCTACCTATCTATCCATCTACCTATCCTGTTTCTATCTATTCATCTGTCTATCCATCTATCCATCCATCCATCCATCCATCTATCTATCTATCTCTGTGACTAGGGTTAGGGATCAGTCTGGAGCAGCAGATGGGGAATCTAGAAACTTTGGTTCTAATCCCTGTTCTAAATGTACTTATGACTTTGGACAAATCTCTGGACTTCATTCTCCACATCAGTAAAATCATGGGCCAGGCTGACATGATGAGCCTCAGGGTCCATTCTCTTACCTTCTATGAGAGATCACCACTGGCCAGAGTGATCAGGGAAGATTTGGGGCAGGAAGAGGATCCAGAGTTGGGGCTTCCTTGACCTCTATTCAGAAAAGAACAAGAAGTGAAGAAAGGATAAGGAAGATGGCATTCCAGCCGAACAAAACAGAATGATGGAGGATTCAGAGGAGGGAAGGGCCCGATGTATCTGGGATACAGTAAAGAAACGTATCTCAGGGGGTGGCTAGGTGGCACAGTGAGTAGAGCATCGGCCCTGGAGTCAGAAGGACCTGAGTTCCAATCCGGCCTCACTTAACTCACACACAAGCATAAACCTAGCTGTGTGACCTTGGGCAAGTTACTTAACCCCAACTGCCCTCCAAAAAGCAAAAAAAAAAAAAGAAAGAAAGAAACTTATCTCTAGAACAGAATGTGCTGAGGGGAAGAAGAAAGGAGGAGGAGAAGAAGAGGAGGAGGAGGAGAAGGCTTTGAGTGATGTTTGGGCCAGATTATAGAGGGTCTTAAGTTCTGGTTGCTCTGGGTGGCCCACTTAAAACAGCACCCATTTAAAAGCATTTTTGGGTTTAGTTGGGGGTCTATTTTACAGGCACAGACCTGTGTAACCCCCTCTGACCCTTTTTTCTAGGGTCATGGAATAAAAGAAGCTGAAAGAGATCTCAGAGGGGACGTAGTCCCACCATCACCCCAGTAGTTAATAATTTATAATAGCCACTGTTTGTATACTGTCTACTACATGCCAGGCTCTATGCTGAACACTTTACAAATATTATTTTATTTGTTCCTCACAAAACCCTGGATGGTAGATAGTATTATTATCCCCATGTTAAAGATGAAGAAACTAAGACAAACAGGTTAAGTGACTTGCCCAGGGTCACATAGGTAGCAAAGGTCTGAAGGCAGAATTAAACTCAGGCCTTCTTGACTTCAGATTTAGCAATCTGTCCACAGTGCCACCTAGCTACCCGAACGGGAAGGAATCCCTTCTATAGCTAACAAGTGGTCCCCTAATCTCAACTGAAAGTTCTCTGACAGGGAGCTCACTCCTCTATGCATCTGCCTTTGCACAGATCTGACTATTAGACAATTCTAGGTAGCTCAGTCAAGTCAACTAACTTTTCTCTGCCTCAATATCCTCAATTATTAAATCAAGATAGTCATAGTCCCTACGTCACAGACTTCCTGTGAGGATCTAATAAGGTAACACTTGACAAACTTTAAAAGACCAAGTCTTCTCCCTGGGAGTTTCATGTTCTAACACCCAGGGCATGATTTCACCAACAGTAAGGCAGAAAGTAAGGCAATCAGCCCTCAGAGCCCCAGTCTTGTGGGGAATGAGAATGAGTCATAAGGCCATGGTCCTCATAGTTGAGCTGAGTCCTACCTCTCAGACCCTGTAAATGCCATGCTGCCATCTTGAAGTACAAATGGGGAGGTGTGATATGGGTCCTAGAAGAGAGGAGAAGGGCCCAAGTCTTGTCTCTCCTAACAGCTATGTGACCAAGTCACCTCCCCTCTGCCAGCCTCCATTTCCTCCCCTGGAAAGTGGGGCCAGCTGGGCTGGAGGACTCTTCTACCTCAAGAGCCCAAGTTGGGTTCCTCCATCTAAACTCACCAAACCACTTTTCCACTTTTCTTTGGGGGCGTGGGGGTGGGGAGAGCGCTCAGAGAAGCCCTTAGCTGGCTTCCCCAAGAGCCCCTAACAATGAACCTGTTTGTTTTACTCCGGTCTCTCTGGGTTTTTGTTAATCCCATTGTGTTGGGTTTGTCTTGAGGGTTTTTTTTTTCCACCTCCTTTTAAACAAGGGGATAATTTCTCTGTCAGATTCAGAGGTAACCGCACCATCCTGGCAAAGGTCAGGCCTCATCCCTTCCTGCACCCTCCCACGGCAGCGGCGGCAGCAGCGGCAGCCCTCACCACTCACCACACACCACACACAACCTCCTCAGCTCTTCCTTCAGACACTGAGTTGGCACCCACCCCACTAGGGGCCTGGCTGGCATCTCCCTCCTTCCCCTGTTAAGCAGACTAGGAAGCCAGGCTGGGCGTTGGGCCAGGACATGGACCAAGCAACTGTTCTGAGCTCCTGGATTCTTTCTGTTAAACCATTAGGTCATTTTTCTCTTGCTTTGAAAAATGCAACCGTGGTGGCTTTTGTGATCAGGGATGGGCTCAATGAACCTCCCCCACCGGGGGTGACTTTTTGCTCACATCACACTCAGGACTACTCCCACCTTCACATATCTGAGTCAGCCAGATTTATTTTCAAGTGCCTTGGTACTGCCCTCCACTGGACAGCACCCTAAGGTGTCTCATTTTCTCTTCCTTCCTGATATAGTGGGAACTCAGAAGACCCGAGTTTAAACCTCAGTTCTGACACATAATAGCTGTGTGACTCCAGGCAAATTAGTTCTGCTTTCTGAGCCTTAGTTTCCACATCTATAAAATGGACATCATAATATTTACACTACTCTACCTCACGGGGTTGTTGTACTGAAGATACACTGAATTGTATATCTTAAATCACTAAAGAAATATAAGCATTATTAACATTATTCCTTCCCCCAAATATACATAGATGTGTGAGCCCCCCCCCCCCACACACACACCCCTAGAAGGGACCTTCGAGGTCATTAAGTCCAACCCCCTCATTTTACAGATGAGGAAACTGAAAGTCCCCCAGGACATAAAGTGATTTGCCCACAGCTGGTAAGTATCTCAGGCCACATTTGAACTCAGATCTTCCTGACTCTAAGAGGAGCAGTCCATCCACTGTATGGCCTACCTGTGTCCAAATCTAGAGGTGGTATTATGGTGGTATTGTGAATAGATTATCAGGCCTAGAGTCAGGAAGGCCTAAGTACAAATCTGGCCTCAGGTGCTTACTAGCTGGGTGACCCTGGGCAAGTCACTTCACCTGTCTGCCTCAGTTTCCTCATCTGTAAAATAAAGTTAATAAATAATAGCACCCCCCTCAGACCATCATTGTGAGGATCTGTAAAGCACTAACACAGCGCTGGGCACATATTAGGCACTTAGTAAATGTGTATTCCCCTAAATCAGCTCCCCAAGTCCTCCCACCCTAGACCTAGGGGTCTTGATTTTTTCTATGTCATGTGCCCCTTGAAACCTATAGATCCCCCTCAGAATATTGCTTTTAAATGCATGAGATATAAGATTAGAAAGGAAACCAATTAGATTGATATAGTTGATCAACATTTATCAAGCACCCACTGTGTGCCAGGCACCAGTTCATAGATCCAGGGTCCCCAGAGGGCCCTCAGATGTGGGTTTGGAAATCAAGGCAGAAGCTTAGCCAATCAGAAGCCTTGAATGGCTCCCCTCCCATCCACAGGAATTTTTCACTTTTCTCGGTTACCTGGGGCCTAAAACTGCCTCGAGATTCCTTTAGGTTAACCAGCATGCTCTTTTCAAATGTATATTAAGTCAAGGAGGGCTAAAGGAAGGTGCTATCAGTCATTCACATGGTTGTGCGAATTAGCACAATCAGCTCCCTTTCCTCCTGACACCTAGCTGGCAGCAGCTGCTCTGAGGAAATGGGAGGTTTGGGAGCTTGGGAGAGTGGGGTGGGGAGGCCAGGAGGGGGTTTGGGGGGGAGGGAGATGAAGAATTTGGAAAGGATGAGGGAAGGCTGGGGCTTTAAGTTCTGTAAAGACTGGGGAGAGAGAAGATAGCACAGATAAACTGTGAACTGAGATTCAGTGAGGCTGATGGGGGTGGGGGGACAAAGGTAGGAAAGCCAAAGAAATCCCCTTTTTGCTCCACAATTCAGTTCTGTTTACTTCAATTCAACATATGTGTATTGAGACCTACTATGTCTAAGTAAGTCACAGCCTGCTGTGAGCTAGGCCCCCTGGGAAATAGAAAGATGAGTAAGGCCTGGGTAGCCCCAGTTCCTGGGAGTTTATAATCTGGTAGGAGAGATAAGACTCCCATTCCAATCACTATAATCTAGAGGGCAGTGTGATGAGTGAGTATTATCATTAATCATAATAATAGCTCCTGTGTATATAACCAGCTCTTTCCTGACAGCCAGAACCCTGCTAGGGAGGTGTTATTATACCCATTTCATAGAGGAGGAAAAGTGAAGCCCAGAAAAGGGAAGGGCCTTGCCTCAAGTCACAGGGCTTGGATTAGAGCCCCTCTCACTGCCCTCCATAGCCTTTCCTCCTCACAATATCTCATGCCCCTCCTTCTCTAAATGTCCTCCCCCGCCTTGGTTGGACCATGTTGGAATACTGCAGACCCCCATGCACCCATCTCTTGTCTAGTCTCCACTGAAACCTAGGGCGTGTTGGCAGGGCGGCCTGGGCTGGCCCAGGCTGGCCCAGCTGACTTTGGTGCAGGCAGGGATGGAACTCGTGATATAGGCCTCGCTTCTTCAGAGTCTTGGCCAGCAGAGGGAATTCACCTTTGATGGTTGAGGTTTAAGGTTTGCAAAGTGTATGATCTCACAGATTCCATCTGATCCTCCTAAGGACCCTATGAGAGAGGCCCCGGGGTCCTTCCTCATAGAGGCAGAGGGGAGCAGAGGATACAGTGCAGAAAAATAGCCAGGCCTGATTTTGGTGACGAGGGCAGAGGCAGATGGAGGAGATCTCCCAAGGAGAAACTCAGGCAGGGGGAGGATGAGGGTAATATGTTATTGTTGAGTCCTATCTGACTCTTAGAGACTCTGTTTGGATTTTTCTTGGCAAAGATACTGGAGTAGTTTGCCATTTCCTTCTTTGCCATTTTACAGATGAGGAAACTGAGGCAGATAGGGTTAAGTGACTTGCCCAGGGTCACAGCTAGGAAGTGTCTGGGTCCTGATTCTACTCAAATCTTCCTAATTAGGCCTAGTGCTCTCCAGCTAACTGTCCTGGAAACAAGTGGAAGTGGATTCTTTTCTTATAGGAGGGTGGAAGTGCAGAGACTACCTTACAATTGTTTTCTACTCCTGACTATGACTTTCTCAAAAGTAGAGGCAGATTTATGGAGTTGGATAGATGGTTGGATTTGGAACCAGAGAAAACCTGAGTTCAAATCCTGTCTCTGACACTTAAAGGCTGTCTGTTATTTTACCTTTCTAAGCCTCAGTTTACCTTATCCTCCAAATAGAGCTAAAAAGAAAAATACCTCACAGGATAGCTATGTGGTTCAAATGAGAGAATCTCTATATAAAAATGCACTGCAAACCTTAAATAATCACTTTGCCACAAAAGAAAAAGAAAAAAAAAAACATCTGGTGGCATAGTATATATAACAGCCTGGAGTCAAGGAAGACCTGAATTCAAATCCATCCTCAGCCACGCACAGGTTGTGTGACCCTGGGCAAGTCACTTTACTGTTAGCTGCCTCAGTTTCTCCATCTGTAAAATAGGGACCAAAAAATAGTATCTACCTCCCAGGTAACAACTTGTAATGTTTTATTGGAAACCTGAATGTTCTATATAAATGGGAGCTATTATTTAAAACAGTTGGACTTCCTCTTTGTAAGAGAAACATGCTATCATGAGGGGAAAAGCCAGCCAACTGGGTGGGAATCAGAGGACCCAGAAATCAGAGGCATTATAAGGGGTAAGGTAATTGTATCAATTAGGGAGAGAGTCAGATGCTCACCCTTCAGGTGGCTTCTGGTTCACTCTCTCTCTTCCTGCTAATTGACATAATAGCAGAAAATAAAAGGAGGAACCAAAAGTTTTTCCTCCCCTTCCATAGAGAAATACTGGTTCTTCCACTGACTAGTTATGTCATCTCCTCTCTCTGGACCTTGGTTTTTCCTTCTCTGTTATGGGTGAATGAGATGAATGAATGATCATTTATTAAGCACTTACTCCATTCCAGACACCATGGATACATGTGCATACAGAAGATCCCACTGATCTTACATTCTAATTGGAGGAAATAATAGTTACGGGAAAGTGGTGGCTAGGGAAGTTTAGTTTAAAGAGTCAAAAATCATAGATGAAAGATGGAAAGGACAGCAGCCTTAAGGTCACATGTGATCTTTTTTAGGTCCTAAGGCAGCCTTTTGTTTGAATCCAAATTTTACAGAACAAACAAGGTCCTTAAGTGGTCTTTCAACCAACTCCAAATTTCACAGAACAAGAAATTCCTTCTGTAAATTGGATAATTTACTAATTAAGGAACTAGAAGGCCACAGGTGCCCCACCTCTGAGATTCTAGACCAATGCCCCCATTTTATGGAGAATACTGAACCCCAAGGTGAGGTGACTGGCCCAAGGCCACCCAAGGTAGTGAGGGACAGACCGGCTATGAGCCAGGACCTCTGATCCTAGACCCAGCACTGTTTCCACCTCTAAGGAGGTGACTGAGAGAGTCTGATGATGGTGTGGGGTTGGGAGGAGGGGAGCCACAGCTGCAGGCTCTGTGTGTCCCCCGTCCCCCGGCCAAGGTGCACCTGCTAGAATTTCTCTCCCCAGCCTCCAACTCCTTGTGGCTGGAGTCACTCCCGGCTTTAATTAAAACCCTCCCTGCTCTCCAGTCCCCCACAGCCCCCTCTCTTCCCTGCCTTTATTATATTCCCCATGTAATTGGGGACTTTTAAAGGAGCCAATATTAATTAAAAACTCCAGCTGAAAAAAGCAAGAGGCAGTCCTAGCCCCCATTCTGGGGCAGAGGTAGGGCACCTGCGCCCGCTGCTCTGGGACTGAGGTAGGCAGAGCAGCCTGGTGAGCCAGTCAGTCTCGCATGCTCAGGGGCTCACCTGCCCTGGCTGTGAACCCTGATACTGGGTGGGCTGAGGAATGGTGGGAGGCGGGGTACAGGGGGGTACAAGAGGGTGGAATAGCTCTGAATGATTGCTTCTTCCCTCTCTGTGCATTAGAGGAGGAAGGGACCTGAGAGAAAACTGAATCCCAAGCCCTCATTTCACAAAGAAAGAAACTGAGAACCAGGGAAAAGGGGACTTGACCAAGGTCACAAAGTTAGTGGCTAGATCAAACTCAAACCCAGTATTCCTGCCACTACACCAACCCTGTTTCCACCTCAATGTGATATGTCAGTAAGACCATGGAATTTGGAATCAAAGGACTTGGATTCAAATTCTGACATGCTAATTACTGCATTGTGACCTTGGGAAAGTCTCTTTCCCTCTCTGGGGCTCAGTTTCCTTCCTAAGTCCTTTCTAGTTCTAAATCCTATGATGCTTATGGCTCACAGCAAGGTGTCCATAATTATCTGTTAGCATTGGTGTGGCAGGTACATGTTTTGGGGTCAGCAAAGGCTTGGAGGTGGGAATGAGCCCGGTCTGATCCAGGGATCGGGTAAACGCCCTGGTTAGAAGGCAATATGTGGGTTGTGCTTTGGGGAGTAAATTATTATTTGTATTGTCTATACTCAACCCAGGGCAGCTGGGTGGCACCATAGTACATAAAGCACTGGGACTGGAATCAGGAAAACTCATCTTCCTGAGTTCAAATCCTGCCTCAGACACGTACTACACGTGTGACCCTGGGCAAGTCACTTACCTCTGTTTGCTTCAGTTTCCTCATCTGTAAAATGAACTGGAAAAGGAAATGGCAAACCACTCCAGTATCTTTGCCAAGAAAACCCCAAATGGGGTCATGAAGAGTCGAAATGACTGAACAAAACAAAAAAAAAATGCAATCTTGTCCTGGGTGCTACAGGAAGAAACTTTCTAGATAGAGAGAAAACATTAATATGGGGCCTTAATATTCAAGCTGACTATAGTATGTTTTACCCAAAATGCATAATTCTTGGTGTCCCTCACTCCCACATCTCCTGTGGTTTCTTCTGTTTCTGTGCCTTTGTTAATGATTTTCCTTATGCCCAGGGTCTTTCCCTTCTCATTAAGATGCTACTCATCCTTCTAGAGCTAATTCAAGTGTCGCTTTGTCCTGGAAACCCACCCTGAACCCCTGCCCTTGAACCTCACATCACATGCTACTTATCATAATATGCTGTAGTCTATTTTCTCTGTATTTCTCTTATTCCCTTACTAGACTCTGTGCTCTATGAGGGGAAGACCACTGCCCAATAAACCTCTATCCTAAATAGCAGAACTTCAGAGTTAGAAGGAAACCCAGAGGCCCTGAAGTCCAGCCCATTCCTGAACAAGAATTCCCTCTAAAATAACCAAAATGGTTGTGCAACCTTTACTTAAAGATACCTCCCTTTCCTTTCCTTTCCCCTTCCCCTTCCCCTTCCCTTTCCCCTTCCCCTTTCCTCCAATTGTGGTTCATTTTTCCAGCATCAAGCCTCTTTGTCATTTCCTTTCCTTAGTAGTTCTGCCTAATCTCCCTTCCACATTAAATTCCTGAAGACACCTCTCACATTCACCCAAGTCTTTTCTCCTTCAAGCTTAATGAACATCCCCAGCTCCTCTAGCCTCTCCTGCTATGCCATGACTTCCAGAGCCTTCACTACATTGACGGGCCTCCCCTGCAAGCTCCCCATCTTATCAAACTCCTTCCTAAAATATAACACCCACAACTAAGCATGGTGTTCTGCAAATGCTATGACCAGGGCAGAGAATAGCAGCAGTGCCATCACATCACTTGCTCAGTTTTCAGATGCTGACCTGTGATTTCCTAGGTATCCAGGTACAGAAATGCCCTCCCCCAGGAAGTTAAGCAACTTGTCTGTGATTTAGCATCTTAAAAAGTTGTCGGAGGCACTGACAGACTAAATGATTTATCCATCTAATGTCACACAGAGAGTGACAGGACTTGAATTCAGGTCTTCCTAAATCTGAGGCCAGTGCTCTCCAGCCTTTGCTGTTAATGTTCAGTCAAGTCTGATTCTTCATGATCGAATACTGATGTTGTCCATGGGGGTTTCTTGGCAGAGATACTGAAGTGATTTGCCATTTCCTTCTCCAGCTCATTTTATAGAGGAGGAGACTGAGGCCAAGAGAAAGGGTCACATAACTACTAAGTGTCTGAGACTAGATTTGAACTCAGCTCTTAGTGACTCTAGGCCCAAACATTGCTGAGCTTCCTCTGCCCATTACACCCAACTAATTATCTCTTAATGCCTTTCCTAATTTCCCCATTTGCTAGTGCCTTCCCACCTTAACCACCTTATATTTTTAATTTGTATCTGTTGTGTATTTGTTCAGGACATATTCATCATATACACATACCTTATCTCCTCCCTCCCTCCCCAACCCCTCAAACCACCAGCTCCTGGAGAGCCAAAATGGCTTCATTTTGTGTCTGAATCTCCAGGGCCTCGCACAGGGCCTGACATGTAGAATACGCTGAACAAATGCTTGCTTGTTTGAGGAATGGGTTAGACCTTAAGCCTCCCTTACTGCAGCCCTGGATCCCATTAGACTTCTGCCACTGATTATCAAATTAGAATTAAGAGACAGTGCCGGGCAGAAGATAATCTGCCCAGACTCAGAGAGAGAGCCTTCTAAGGAATTCAGCAGAGGGAGAACAATGTAGACTCCTCAGTGAAACCTCCCCTGATCCCTCCAGCTAGTCAGCCTCTCCCTCCAGGAATGTCTCAGTCTCCTCTGCAGTTAGCATTCTCTACCTTGCATCAAACTGACTCAGGTAATAAGACTGTAATATGTTAATTATAGCAAGCAGTTACATAGCGCTTTAAGGTTTGAAAACCTTTACAGATATCATCTCATTTGATCCTCCTAACAACCTTGGAAAGGAGGTGCTATTATCCAAATTTTACAGATAAGGAAACTGAGGCAGGCAGAGTTCGAGTGACATGCTCAGAAGCACACAGCAGGTAAGTGTCTGAGGCAAGATTTCAATTCAAGTCTTCCTAACTTCAGATCCAGCCAACAATAACAGTTACTACTACTATTACCACCACCATTACTACCAGTACTACTACTACTACTACTATTACTAACATGTGGATAGTGCCTGTGCCAGGTACTGTACTAAGTGCTTTATGATTATTATTTCATTTAATCTTCACAATAAGATACAATGGATAGAGCACTGGGCCTGGAGTCAGAACTCTTCCAGAGTTCAAATCTGCCTGAGACACTTACTAGTTGTGTGACCTTGGAGAAGTCACTTAACCTTGTTTGCTTCAGTTTCCCCAGCTATAAATAGAGCTGGAGAAGGAAATTCCAGTATCTTTGCTAAGAAAACCCCAAAAGGGGACACAGAGAGTTGGACACGACTGAAGACACCTGAACAATAACAATAAAAGTTGCTATTATTATTCCCCATTCTGCAGATGGGGAAACTGAGGTAAGCAGAGGTTAAGTGATTTGCCCAGAGTCACACAGCTAGTAAGTGTCTGAAGTAGGATTTTAATTTGGGTCTTCCTGACTCCAGGTCCTGAGTTCTACCCACTAGTCCACCTCTCCAACTATTGTCACATCCCCTGTAAGATGCTAAACTCCTTAAGAACAAAGGCTATGTCCTTCCTCAGTTTTCTGGCACTGGTGCATGGTGACCCTTCGACCCCTTATGCTGCTTCTGCTGGTGTAGACATCTGCTGTTATTAGTATGGGGATGAGAGAGAAGGTGGACTCAGAAGCAAGTCCTGAACAACATGGCCTGGTGAAATGAGCAAGAAGGTACAGGGGATAGAACAGAAGGACTTGAATTCGGGATGACCCGAATTCTAATCCTGCCTCAGACTTCATAGATCTGCGATTCTGGATAAGTCACTTAACCTCACTGGGCCTTGTTTTTCTCATCTGTGAAGTGGGTGAGGGTAGACTCCATGGCCCTGAGGTCCCTCACAGCTCTGAATCTGATCCTACAAGTTAAGAGACCTGGCTTCCAATCTTGGCTCCACCATCAATCTGTGGGGTGGCTTTAGGTAAGTTTCTTCCCCCTCTCTCTCTGCCTCAGATTGTCTATGCACAAAAGGAGGCTACACCTGATCTCTCTGTTTCTCCCACCCCAGCTCTGACATTTTCTCTGTCTTCCTCCTCAGAGAGGCTGAATTTGGATCTGCAGTAGAAGGGAATGTCTTTGAAGAAGTAATATAAAGAATAAAGAAGGCATATGATGGGGGTTTGCCAAGGGTTTAAATAGGAAAAGGGAGGTATTGAGAAAAAAGGCAAATTGCACTTTAAATTTCACAGCACTGCACGGAGAGCTCCAAGCCTGGAGTCAGGAAGACTCACTCCTCTTCCTGAGTTCAGATCTGGCCTGATGCTTACTAAATGTGTGACCCTGGGCAAGTCACTTAACCCTATCTGCCTCAGTTTCCTCATCTGTAAAATGAACTGGAGAAGGAAATGGCAAACCACTGCAGTATCTCTGCCAAGAAAACTTCAAATGGTATCATGAAGAGTCAGACATGATTGAAACGACTGAACAACAATACTTTTAGTTTCAACACTCATCTTTCTACAGTGAATCCCTTATAGCAGCATAAACTCCCAAAGGTCCTAACAGACAGGAAAGCAGCACCTGGAATTAAAAACAACAACAACAACAACAGATAATACAGTTATTTCCATTTGCCTTTGTGCTTCAGAGACACAAGGAGGCCCTGGGCAGTCAGAAATCCATGCTAATTAAGAATAATAACAGCTCACCTTTCTATGACACGGACTTACAAAGCACTTTCTTCACAATCACTCAGGAGGAGGTGAAGTTGGTATATCCATATGACAGATGAGGAAACTGAGGCTTATCTTGGCCAAGCTTCCCTATCTAAAGCTTTTTTACTACCCCTTTTTCTTGTCCAGTCTCTACTCCTGTCCTAACTCTGTCCTCCTATTAACCCCAACCCAAAAGGATAAGGTGTGATAACTTATAAGAAATAGAAAATGAGTCCCCATCCCCATTTTCTGCATTCACTTTTTGCTAAATGATGTGTGTGTTGGTACCAACTGCTACCTACATTCTCTATACCCCCTGTCTTCCTACCTCTTTCAATTTCTCCATCTTTACCTCCCCCATCTGCTGGGATGGCTCAGTCATCTCTTAATAAAGGGAGGGTTTTGGGCGTGGTGTGGGTGAACAGCTCAAGGTCCAGAAGAAGCCGAAGGTCAGCTCAGAATGGGGGTGAAGGCCGATCTCCAGATCTCAGATCTCTAGGCAATCCTAGAACCCTCAAATATCAGAGGAGCAAGAGACCTAAGGTTCACAGACCAACAGAACTGAAACGTAACTCAAATCATAGCATTCTAGATCTTCAGAGCAGAAGGGGACTTTAAAAGTTACCTTTTCAGGAGTGGTTAGGTGGTGCAGTGAATAGAGTGCTGGCCCTGGAGTCAGGAGGACCTGAGATCAAATCCAGCCTCAGACATTTAACACTTACTAGCTATGTGACCTTGGGCAAGTCACTTAACACCAATTACCTTCCAAAAAAAATTAAGCAAAAAAATAACAAGACCACGCATTCATAGTGTTGTTAGCTTCTCTATTATCACATTTGAGCCTTTCTACATCCCTGTGGGTTAGTTAGGGTAGATATGATTATCCCCACTTTAAGGAGAAATGACTTAAAATCATAGATTTAAACCTAAAAAGGACCTTTCAGGCCACCTAGTCCACCCCCTCATATTGTTGTTGTTCAGTCATTTTCAGTTGTGTCCAACTCTTTGTGACCCCACCAGGGTTCAAGTGACTTGCCCAGGGTCACACAGCTAGTAAGTGTCTAAGGTTGGATTTGAGTTCAGGTATTCCTAACTCGAGGTCCAATGTTCTATCCACTGCCCCACCTAACTGCCCCTTCATATTACAGAGAGAGAAAAGAAGACCCAGGGAAATTAAGTGTTTTGTCCAAGGTCTCACAGGTAGTAAGCAATAGAGGCAGAATCTGAACCCAGTTCCCCTGACCCAGAAACAATTTGCATTCCATTCTATTTCCCTGTCTCTCATAATACCTACCACCATAAAACAAATTAATAACAAGGCAAGAAACTGTAGCCCATGTCTATCTCTTTAACAGCCCTGTGAAGGGGTAAGGGGAGTCATATTTTCTCATATCTTTGCCTTGGGGTCAAGCTTGTTTTTTATAATTTCTCTGTTGAGGAATGGGTTTGGAACTAATAAATTTCTGTTAGTTATCTATATTAGTTATCTATATATGTCAGATATCAAAACCTTGTCAGAGATATCCAATGGATGTCTTTACCCTATCAGTAGCTTCCTATCTTATCCTAAATTATTTTTTTATTTTTTAACTGGGTGACTTTCCCTGTTAGGGCCTCAGTTCTCTCCCCTCCAAAACGAAGAGAAAGAAAAATGTTTCTTAATCTGGGGTCCACAGGTCTCAGAGGGCCCATGAATTTGGATAGGAAAAATTATATCTTTATTTTCAGGAACCTCTAATTGAAATTTAGCATTTCCTTCAATTATGAATGAGGCAACAAACATTATTCTGGGAACGGGTCCATAGACCTCACCATATTGCCAAAGGGAAGAAGAATGCAAGAAGTAATTTATTAAGCACCTACTTTGTGTCAGGTACTCTATGGCAGGTACATTCCAAATATTATCTCATTTGATTCTTCTCTCTCTCTCTCTCTCTCTCTCTCTCTCTCTCTCTCTCTCTCTCTCTCACACACACACACACACACACACACACACACACACACACACACACACACACACATGAATAAAAACCCCTGATCTAATCCAGTCCTCCCATTCTGCAGATAACAAAACCAAAGCTCAGAAATGAAGAGTGATTCATTCAAAGTCACCCAATGAATCAGTGACTGAGCTGGAATTAGGACTCAAGTCTTCTGACTTTCAGCCTACGGCTCTTTCCATCCTTGGAAAATTGTGTTGAGAATGTCTGCAATTATCAACCTGTATAGAGCTGTAGCTTTCTTGGTCCCCACCCACAGGAAAGGAGGCGAGACCATGACACCAATCTCAAAGGAAAAGAGGGTAAAAGGGTAAATATTCTGAGTTCCCCATAAAGGAGACACTAGAACTACCAAAGAGAACAATGAGAATTCCCATTTTTGTAGGTTTTCAAAGTTTACAAAGCACTTTGATCACAGTACCCCTGCAAGAGAGGTGGTGTCAGAACTGTTTTCCATAAATTGGAAATAAGTTTGACAGAAATTTCAGGGGGAGGAGGTGTTGTTTTTGTTTGTTTATTTGGTTTTTTTGCTTTTTGGAGGGGGGAAGGCAGGGCAGTTAGGGTTAGGTGACTTGCCCAAGGTCACATGGCTAGTAAGTGCTAAGTGCCTGAGGCCGAATTTGAACTCGGGTCCTTCTGACTCCAGGGCCTGTACTCTATTCACTGCACCACCTAGCTGCCCCCAAGAAATTTCAGTTTAAATAAGTATATTACACCATATATCATGATAAGCTTCCCATATGCAACCTCGAAAGATCACATCATTTTTAATACTTAAAGGAGACTAAAAGGAAGTACATTTTTTAGTCATAGCTATGAAGAGAATTCCTAACCAAACTAGGGAGAGAGTTGGTCATGAAAGACAAAATAGACAATTTTGATTGCATAAAATTTATTTTAATACTATTTTTCCCAATTACATGTATAGACAATTCTCAACATTCATTTTTAAAAAGATTTTGAGTTCTAAATTTTTTTGCCTCCCTCTCTCCCTTCTCCCCCCCTCCCCAAGACAGCAAGCAATCAAATATAATGTAACACGCATTAGTCAGCTTACATAAAATGTTTTAAGTTTTTGAGTGAAGATAGAATAAAAAGTGAAATCTTTGAGTGAGAAAGCAAATATTTAAATCTTAATATCACTGATAAAAGTCTGATATCCTATATATGCAATTGGTACAAATTCATCTTCATGAGTTCAAATCTGGCCTCAGACACTTACTAGCTATGTGACTTGGGGTAGGTCACTTCACCTTGCTTACCTCAGTTTCCTCGTCTGTAAAATGAGCTGGAGAAGGAAACGGCAAACCACCCCAGTGTCTTTGCCAAGAAAAGTCAAAATGGGGTCATGAACAGTCAGACACAACTGAAAAATAACCAACAACACAGATATCCAAGATAAGAATCATTCCCCAATAGATGTGATCAAAGAAAATGGACAATGTCCAAGAGAACTGCAAACGATCCATGACTCTATGAAATAATAACAATAGCATTTATAAAGCGCTTTAAGGTCTGAAAGTCACTTTGCCAGTATTATCTCATTATATCCTCATAAAAACCCTGGGAAGTAAGTGTTATCATTTTCCTCACTTTACAAATAAGGAATCTGAAGCAGATTGGGGTTCATTGATTTGCCCAGAGTCAAACAGCTACCAAGTGTTTAAGGCTGAAATTGAACTCAGGTCTTCCTGACTCCAGGTCTAGGGCGATACCTACCATACTGCCTAGCTGCTTCTAAATCATGATCCAAATCACAAATAATAAGAATAAGTCAAGTGATTGACAAAAAGGATAAGAAATGGAGATGGTCAGTGTTGGAAGTGTTATAGGAAAATAGGCATGTGAATATGTTATTGGTAAAACAAAAATTTGGCCTTACCTTCCAGAGAACATTCAGGAATTATGCCAGAAAAATTATTAAACTCTTCACATCCTTTCACTTAGTGATCTTTTTACTGAATGTGTATCCTAAGGAGGTCAAAGATAGAAAAAGAAATGTCCCATGTACAACAAAATGTACATTTATGGTACCAAAGAATTAGATGCCTATTGAACAGTTAAACTGTGTTGTATAAATGTGAGGGATATAATTGTGCAATAAGAAATGACGAACATGAGTAGTTCAGAGAAACATGACAAGATTTGTAGGAACTGATGCAGAATGAAGAAGACCTGTAAGAAAAGAATATATACAATAACCACACACACATTAAAAGCTAAATCAAGTGATTTTAATAGTCAACCTTGATCCAAAAGAACAAATAATGAAACATGACTCCCTTCCCTTGGCAAAGAATAGGGGTGCTGGGGTGGAGTATTTTTGCTCAAGTGGGTTGGGTTTTTTTAGTTTGGGGGGGCTGGATAAAAGAGAGGGTTCTGTTGTGGAAGGAGGGAGTATAGAAGCAGATTTGTTCAAAATTACTATGATACAAAAGGAAAAGGCATGAAGAAATCTTTTTTAAAATTCCAATGTTAATGAAAAAATTAACATCCCCATATTTTACCTATGAGGAAAATGAATATCAGAGAATGGAAGTAATTTGTACAGGGTTACAAAAATAGGAATTAGTGTCGCTAGGACTCCAGCCTAGGTCAGAGGTGTGCATGGGATTTAGCTGTGAAAGGAATCTTAGGAGCCACGTCATTCAATCTGCTCATTTTAAGAAAGGAGGAAACTTGAGCCCCCAGAAGGGAAGCAATGTGCCCAAGGGCACACAGCAAGTGAGTGTCAGGGTCAGAATTCGAACCTGTGTCTCCTGACTCCAAATCCAGGCTTGCTGAGAGGCTTCTATGCCAGAAGCAATGCCCAAAGCTACTTGCTTTGGACAGTTATTCAAATATGTTATGTATATTTGAGAGAGACAAGAGATAGAGACAGAGTCAAAGAGATAAGAGAGACAGAGACAAACAGAAAGGGATAAGAGAAAGAGAAAGAGAGAGAGAGAGAGAGAGAGAGAGAGAGAGAGAGAGAGAGAGAGAGAGAGAGAGAGAAAGTCAGAGATACAGAGACAGAGACAGAGACAGAGACAGACGCTGGGGAAGAAGGGGAGAGCAGCATGGGCTTATATGTTCCCCTCTATTCCGGCTCTTTCAAATTTGCCAACAGCTGGATGTCTTTCAGTCACATTTTGCAATCAAACCCATATCAGGGTTGACTTTTCCCATGCTTGGCTTCATCCCAAAGAGTGTTTTCAGAGAGCGATGAGTGAGGGCAGCTTGGAGTGAGAGTGGGTTTCCCACTCTTAATTCCTGAAAACAGTCCCCACATGCAGCCACTCCCTGGATGCCCCCAACCCCAGCATACCTCCCGGGGAGCTGGATCTCCGCCAGCTCCCTACTTCTCCCCTCACTGTGTAGACATAGCCTATGCTTGACCCCACCTGACTGCCCGCCCTCCCTCCCTTTTCCCCACCCTGAGGACTCTTGGTCCTGCTACAGAGGAATGTTCACTTGCTACTGTGTGTCCTTGTCTCCAAGTGTTATTTCACTCCGCTCCCCTTCCTGGATTTTTGGCTCTAGACAAAGGGAACTCCTGAATGTTCCCCAATGCCTAGAACAACGGGGCCCTCCTGCCCTTTCTCATTTCACCCCACTGAAATCCTCTTCTTTCGAGGCCTCACTCGGGCTCCCTTGGAGCCTTCCTGGATCATACAGGTTGCACAGTTCTTAGAGAAATAAAGGCCGTTTGAAATAGTTTCATACTGGCGGCAGCTAGGTTAGATATGGATAGAGCACCAGTCCTGGAGTCAGGTGCTCCAGAGTTCAAATCCAGCCTCAGACACTTAGTAGTTGTGTGACCCTGGGTAAGTCACTTCATTCTGATCGCCTCCAAAAAAAATAAAGAAATCACCTACTCCAAATTGAGACCTAGAGAGGCTAAGAGATTTGCCTGTTCAAACCTAGGTCCCCATTCTCGGGTTCTTTCTCTGCCACCATCTCTCTCCTTCACCCCTTGCTAGAGCACTTTGTTGGGGGTCTCTCCTTTACCCCTATCAATGGGATCATACTTAGGTACTGTTTAGGTTCGTAGACCACAAACTCCTAAAGTACAGGGACAGCTTATCAGCTTTATAAGCCCAGCAACCAATATAAAGCCTTACGTATTTATTAAATTCTTGTTGGATTGAATTAAGCTGAATTGAATTAAAATCATTTTTTCATTTGTCTTCTTTCTCCATTTGATCAGAGGCCCTATTATAAAGAATAGGAAAGATCCTATGAAAGAAAAAAATCTGTTAAAAAGAATAGGAGCTTTGGGGAAAGACTTTATGGGATTCCTTCCACCTCTCTCCAGCTTACTTTTAACATGTAGTCTTCTCCCACTGGAATGTAAGCTCTTTCATGATAAGAACTGTGGTTTTGCTTTGGTTTGGGTTTTGGGGTTTGGGGGAGTTGTGGGGGGTTTTTTTGCTTGTATTGTATTCCTAGCACCTAGAACAAAGCCTGACGACAAGAAGGCTTTATTAAGTTTTGCTATATGCTGGGCACTGTGCTAAGTGCTGGGAATACAAATATAAGCAGAAAAATAAAGATGATTTCTGCCCTCAAGGAGCTTACATTCTGAAATACATCAAAAGCAGATAAAAAGGTGTGCTGGGGTGGGGTGTGCTTAGAGATGAAGGTATCTGGGTTCGGGACATGGCAGATAAAGTTTAGAGTTTATCCAGTGAAGGAATGATGAGCTGGCTGGCCTGGGGGCCCATCTCAATGCAAGTTCTGGGAGGAGCCATCCAATCAGAGGCAGAGACTGAAAGGATGGAGGGTACTTCCAAGGTGTGACTTCCTGGGCTGGAGTGATCTTCCAAGAAGTTTCTGGACCAAGGTAGATGGTGTCTCCCTGGACAGAAATGAAGACAGGCACAAAGTAAGCAATTAATAAATGCTAAATTAATCTTGCCCTGTCCATAGTCTCTGAGTTGAATAATCCTCTTTTTGAAGAGATGAAGGCTCTCTGAATTACCCAATGGCATTTCCTCATTTATCTTATAATGTAGGGGGTGATGCTTAGGTACCTCATTAAAGCATATTGTAGAGAGAGGAGTTCCCCAAAAGCAAGAGCTGTGATTCCCCATCAAACTGAAGGCTCCCAGAGGACAGGGACCATGTCTTTCCCCTTAGATAGAAAGGGGAGGTTGTGTCTTCTACCTTTTATTTGTTTGTTTGGGTTGGTGGGTTTTTTTTTTTGTTTGTTTTGTTTTTGATTTTTGGAAAGGGGGAAGGCAGGGCAATTGGGGTCAAGTGGCTTGCAAAAGGTCACACAGTAAGTATGAAGTATCTGAGGTCAGACTTGAATTCAGGTCCTCTTGACTGCAGGGCCGGTGTTCTATTCACTTTGCCACCTAGCTGACCCTTCTACCTTTTTAAATACCTCCTCCCTCTCTCCTTCATCATTCCCAAGGCACTGGACTGTCAATACCACCTTACATCAGTACTCTGACCATCAGAGGATCTGAACCTTGGAGTCTTTGGAGAAAAGTCAGAAAATAAAGGAACAAGTCAAATAAGGACATGACTAGCCTCATATGGAGCCTCCAAAGTTCATAATCCTCTTACTCAATCATAGCCCAGAGATTGACATTGAGGAAATCTGGATTTATGGAATACCCTATTATATTGTCCATCCTCCTCAGCCTTTGGCATTGATTCTGGTCAGTCCTGGAACTCGGAGTCAAGACAATCCAAAATAAGAGTTCCATCATTTAAGAAGAAGCAGGTGTAAAAGTCTTCTGGCAACCCAAGGCCACTATGCCAAGGAGGTGTGAATATCTTGAATCCCAAGGGTCTAGACTAAATGCATAATTATTGAGTGTATGTGTATTCATGGAGTCTTTTGGCTATAAGAAAACACAAGCATGACATGTGGAAGTTTTGTGTATTTTTTAAAGCAGTGAAAAAAAATAAAATGAAGCAAAACTACAGTCTTCTTCCTTAACTGGGAATAGTACTTTTGAACCAGACGGTTAATAAGAGTTTGGAGAAGCTAAGATGTTAAGCTCTCTGTGGGGAGGAATGCACTCCACAAACACCCCAACAGAATGAGGAAAGACTCATCTTCTACAAAGCAGGGGCTTTCTCTTCCCATTTAGAATGGGGACTCCCTGAAGACAGGGGCTACTCTCTCCACCAGACTGGAGGCCCCCTGAGGACAGGCATCCTGTCTCCACCATCCTTCTCTATTTCCTCCAAAGTTTAGTATAGAAATCTCTGTATATGGTCTGTATTATCTGAGGTCCTCACTGGTCTCAAAGAACTTGCATTCTGGCCTTAAGATTGATCCTCCAGGGTCTTGGTACAGAGAGCCTCTCCAGAGCCTTTTAATTAGACATGACATGGGCCAGGCTTTGCTCATCACAAGAGCGCTTTCAGGCCTGAGATCAGACAGGCCCCTGGGTTTTCCCTCCCACAGCCAAACAGGTTCATCGGGTCTAATTAAGGCCCTCACTATCCCTAAACCTTTTTTTTTTTTTTACATGGCTGAGAAGAGCAGTCAGAGGGGAAGCGGGGCCAGCCCCTGACCCCCAGTCAATGGTCAGGGCACCACCAAATGGAAGTCCCACTTCCTCCATTCCTGACTCGTCCCCACCCTCCTTTAATCTCACAGTGATTTCCCTCCCTTCTCACAACTCCAATTTACTTCATTTATAGCAAACATTACTGAGTGCCTACTATAGAGAGCTCCATGCTCAGGATTCTAATGCAAAGATAAGATGCTTCAGCTTCCTCATTTGTAAAATGGGGATAATAAGAGCCACTAGGGATTGACAATAAAATGAGATACTTTGGGGAAAACCCTTTGCAAGCCTAAAGTGCTCTGCACAAATGCTAGCTATTATTGTTATTAATATGATTTTACTGTGAGCTCCTTGAAGTCAGGGATCATATCTTACATGCTTCATATTCCCCCCACCCCATACACAGACACACACACATACATACACAGTTTCCATATAGAGGATCTTTTTTTTTTTAATGGAGACAATCCGGGTTAAGTGACTTGCCCAGAATCATACAGTTAGTAAGTGTCTGAGATAGGTCCTCCTATACCCAGGGCCTCACCTAGCTGCCCCCATAAAGAGCATCTTAATAAAGAATGATTGATGGAATGAGGGGGCTTAAAGAGTAAGAAGGCTATGAGTTTAAGGAATAAAAGAAGGGATTTTCTCTAGTGTCTTTAAGGAATCTCTGATTTCTACTTTATTTCCCCCTTTCAGAAAAAACACAACTCTTCCAAATCCTATCTATCCCTCCTGTCTAGCACCTTTTTCATATGTCTCCATTCTCTAACAACTGAGCTAGTCCAGGACTCATCACCCAATCATTGTAACAGCCTCCTAACTGATTGTCCCACCTCCAATCCATCCTTTACATACTACCAGACAATCTTCCTAAAGTAGATATCTGATTCTTACTTCACTACTTAGAAACCTCTAAGATAAGAAGCAGACTCCTGAGCCAACATTCAAGTTCTCCACAAAAGACTTTAACCTACTTTTCTGTTCTTATCTCATGTTACTGCCTTTCACATACTCTATACATCATTCAAACCAAGCTCCTTGCTGTCCCCAGATTTATCCTATCTCTCCTGCCCCATTTGTAAATACTTTTCTCCATGCCTGGAGCTGACTCCCCCCTCCCCAACTCCCATCACTACCTGCTACAATCCTATTTTTCCTTCAAGGTTCAGCTCATGTTCCTCTCTTCTCATTCCAAGGCATCTTCTCTGAACCCTCCAGCTAGAGAGCCTTTCCTCCCCATATCCATCAGACCTCTCCACATTGGGCCCTTCCTATCGATTGATCTTATCTAATTTGTATTACAGTTACTCATATCTGTGTTTAATGTACCCCTGATTAGACTGAGGCAGCCTCTTCCCTACTGAGAAAGGTGTGCCGATGTGCTCTTCAGGTGTAATTAATGAGCACCAAAGGAATGTTACCAACCTGAGTTTCTCCCCATCTGTCTATCATACCTATCACACCCATGATCACTATATTAAAAGAGACCTTCTTTCTCTAGATCGGCACATCTGTAAAGGGCTTACTCAATTAGTTTATTCCTGACCATAAAACTGAGCATTTCAATACTCAGGAACCGCCCAGGTGAGTCTGAGGTCCTGGGAGAGTCAGACAGCTCCTGGCTGGCACAGTGCTAGGTTATTTGAGGAAAAGAGGTTCATATCTGCAGTGACATTCACTGAATCAGGACAAAAGGAACTCAAGTGGCTATATCACAGACCTGCCCACATCCTGAATGTGTCCTTTACTTTAAAGATACATTAGGCCATCTAGGTAACACCCTTCAGGAGATCTTCCTGCTCTACTTAGCTGCTAGGGCCCCTCCCCCTGAAAAATAACCTTGCATTTATTTTGTGTATATATGTATATGTGTGTGTATATATATTTGTATATACACATATATATTGTCTCCCTTGGAAGAATATAAGCTTCTTGAGGGTAGGAACTATTTCATTTTGGGGTTTTGTTACCCGTGGTCTTAGCATATAGAAGGTGTTTAATAAATGTTTGTTGATTGATGGATTGATTCTAGAGTACTCTAAAGTGGCAGATTCAGGATCTAAAAGATAAAAGGGAACATTGGGCTGAATCTAATAAGACAAAATATAATTGGGGTAAATGAAAAGGCTTACACTTGAGTTCTAAAGTGACAGTTTGATACCTTAGGAAGATTACTGGATAGTGTGTGAAAGTCCAGCTTCACAAATATAAAATAGGGAAAGTGTGGCTAGTCAGAATTTTTTTTGCGGGGGGGAAGGCAAGGTAATTGAGGCTAAGTGACTTGCCCAAGGTCACACAGCTAATGTCAAGTGTCTGAGACTGGATTTGAACTCAGGTCCTCCTGACTCTGGGGCCAGTGCTCTATTTACCAAGCCTTCTAGCTGCCCTAGCCAGTCAGAAATTTATCTGAAAATGATCTGGGGGTTTTAACAGCCTTCAAACTTATCATATATCAACAGTGTGATATGATAGTCAAGAAAGTCAAACTGATCTTTGGTTATGTAACAAGAATTGTTTTGTCCAGTGCTAGGGAGGGGATAATTCCTCTTTGCTGTGCCCTGTTCAGATCACATTGGAAGCACTGCATTCATTTGGTGATGAATTCATTTTAGGAGAAATATCAGTAAGATGGGGGCAACTAGGTGGTGCAGCAGATAAAGTGCCAGCCCTGGAGTCAGGAAGACTCATCTTCCAGAGTTCAAATGCAGCCTCAGACACTTACTAGCTGTGTGACCCTGGACAAGTCATTTAACCCTGTTTGCCCCAATTTCCTCATCTGTAAAATAAGCTGGAGAAGGAAATGGCAAAACCTATCTTTGGGGAAAAAAACACCACAACCCAGTATCTTTGCCAAGAAAGCCCCAAATGGAGTTACAAAGAGTTGGACACAACTGAAAAGTGAGTGAGCATTGATGAGATGAAGTTCATCCATAATCTTACAGCTAGACTATCAAAGGGTCTCAGGATAAAGCTATGTGAAGACTAGCTGAAGAAAAGCAGGATCTTTAGCCTGAAGAAAAGAAAGGTTAAGGCAGACCTAAGAGCTAGCTGCCTTCTAGTATTTGTAAGACTGTCATAAGGAAGAGGAATTAAGACTCATTCTGCTTGGCCCCAGAGGGCAGGACTCAGAGCAAAGCAGTAAATTTAGGTCTGATGTAAGGAAAAACTTCCTAACAATTAGAGCTATTCAGAAGCTGAATTGGCTGCCTCAGAGGGTTCTAAGTTCCTCCTCCCTGAGGTCTTCGAGCACCGGTTAAATGATTATTTGCTAAGGATGTTTGAGAGTCAAACTCTAATAAATAACTAGTCAAATACCTTGTTCAGGTATGAATGGGACTCAATGTTTTCTGAGGCCGCTTCCAACTCAGTTTCTGTGATTCCGTCAGCTCTGTCCCTCTAGAGACAATTCTAGGCCCCACAACCCATAGAGACATCCCTGGTCCCACACCCTCTCCCAGAGAAGCTCTTGAGCCCGTACCCCTATATGACCAAATCTATGTATAAGGAAAATTATTCTAGGAGTCCTTAGAAAGATAGATTGTAAAAGGCAGAGGGAAAAACCATGGATCAATAGGTCACACCAGTGCCACTGAACAGTGAGGAAAGCAAGGATGTGAACAATATTGTGGAGGCTTAATGGACAGGATTTGGACTTTTGAATGGATATGAGAGAGGAACGTGAAGTTACCAAGATAACCCCCGAGATTTTGGACAGGAGATACTGAGTGATTGGAGGGAAAGCAGGTTTGGGGAGGAAGAGAATGAACTCCATGAATGCACATTCAACAGAACATATTCATGGGACATCTAGTTGGACACATTTTGTAGACAGTTGGGAATATGGCCTTGAACTCAGGAGAGATGTAAGAACCAGAGAGATTAGATAGATAGATAGATAGATAGATAGATAGATAGACAGACAGATAGATAGACAGATAGGAGTTGTCCACAAAGAGATAGTAGTTGGAAGTGAATGAGATAATTCAAAATAATAGATGACAGGCACATGAGATAGCTAATAAATTATTCTATGTTGTTCTTGGAAGAAAAAGGAATGATCAGGGAAGTCTTCCTGGAGGAAGCAGTATTTGAATTGGACCAGAAAGTAAAAATCCTAGATTTTGAGCTGGAAGGGACCTTAGAAGTTATCCAATCTCTTTACAGATAAGGAAACTGATGCCCAGAAAAAGGAGGACATGACCAAAGTCTGTCTGTTGCTCTCTCTTCCTCTGGGTCCCCCCAACTCTCATACACTTACATGGTAAATATCCGAGGCAGGATTTTGCGGGATTTGAAGACAACCATTCTAATCATAAATGCAACCCTCTTGCTCATGTATCAAGTGATAAGTTACGTTTGGGAACATATGGGGTTGAAGGTGATGTTGGGACATCCAAGTAGAGATTATAGGATCACAGACTTGGAGCTGAAAGGAACCTTGAAGGCCATCTAATCCACTCTCCTTGTTGTGCTGAGGAGGAAACTGAGGCTTGGAGAGCTTAGGTGACCTGCCCAATGGCCCATATGAGGTGGGAAGACAAGGCCCTAGCTCAGATCTCACCTGGCCCCACTGTCCTCTAGATACTGTGGCTTTCTCCCTCACCCCCAGATTACTTTCCATTTATTCTGCATATATCCTATATAGAACTTGTTATTTACAGGTTATCTACCCAATTAGACTGTGATTTCCTTGAGAGTAGGGACTGTTTTTAACCTTCCTTCTAAACATTTTTAACAAATAAACAGAAAAAAGAAAGGAAGGAAGGAATGAAAGAATGAAGGAAGAAAAAGAAAAAAGAGAGAAAGAGAAAGGAAGGAAGGAAGAAAGAAAGAAAGGAAAGAAAGAAAGAAAGGAAAGAAAGAAAGAAAGAAAGAAAGAAAGAAAGAAAGAAAGAAAGAAAGGAAGGAAGAAAGAAAGGAAGGAAGGAAGGAAGAAAATTGGTTGGTTGTTGCAGAAAAGAAACAAAAGTGTGTTGCTTAGGAAAGCAGGATTATGGACCTTCAAAGAGGTAGATCTGGGCCCAGCGTAAGGAAGCCGTTTTTGATTTTTTTTTTTAAACCAGTGGCTGCTACCTAGAAATGGAATGGGTTCTCACAGCAGATAATGAACTCTTCATCACTAAAAGTATTTAAATGAGACTTCATGACTCCAAAATGGCATCATCCCAGCATTTGGTCTCTGACAGAAGCAATGAATGAGTAATGGTTCATGAATCATCCCTCTGTGTCCTCATCTTCCAAAGGTCCCACAGGTGCTGGGTGATGAGCCTGCCATTCAGAACAGTTGTGCTTTGCCCACCTCCATCACCTCCTCTAACTACACAATTCCCAAAGGGTCCCCTCTCCGCCATCCTGCCCCAGTGCCCCAAATTCCACCATTGGTGATTCATCCCTCTAGGTTACAGCCTTACCTATTCTAAGGTCCTATTTTAGCATGTAAATGTCCCTTGGGTTTGTATTATGAGAGAAGAAAGGGCATGACTCAGAACCAGGAAACATCATTTCTTGTCCCAGCTCTGCCCCCGACTTCCTCGGCCACCCATGACTTCAGTTTCCCCATGTGTATAAAAAGGAGACTGGCCCAGTGAACGGACTCTCCCCACTTTGGTCAGCTAGTTTCTAAGGTCCCTTCTACCTCTGACATTCCATGCTTTTTTTTTTTTGACATTCCATGATTTTTTTTTTGGACATTACATGCTTGGTGTCCTAAGGTCCCTCTCAATTATTCCCTTCTAAGTCCTGAGGTCCCTCCCGGCCTCTGACAATCTGTTCTATGCTCTCAAATTACAAGATTCCATTTTGCAGTCAAATAACTCTTACCTACATATTTTTTGCTGGCTTTGCATATTTTTCAAAGAGTACTTTCAAGATGCCCTCCCTTTCTGCCTTTACCTGCCATCCTCCTGCAAATACCTGAGGTTAAAAAACAGACCTCTCTATGCTCAGAGCTGCAAACTTCCTGGGAGGCTGCTGAGGAAAGGGTGGGGGAGAAGGAGGGTGTTAGGGGGGAAAGCAAGAGAGAGGGAGGAACAGAGGCCAGGAAGTAAAGAACTGAGTTCCCCACCTCCAGCAGGGCCCATTGGGGGCCACCTGGGGTCCTGGTGAAGCCAGGGAAGACTGAGGAGCTGGAGACTGGGCCCAATGCCCAGCTGTTCTCCACTTCACCGATTCCCGGGTTTCCCCAGGAACCGACTCCTTTGGTGGTCTGAGCCCACTGTGCATGCCTTAGGGGTGGTAATTGCCATCCACTGACATGTTTCTCATTGCCAGAGGAGGGCACGTCCGTGCCAGGGATTCGGAAGGAGCAGCCTGAATGTTCCCCCAGCACCCCCTTCTGTCCTTACCTCACGAGGCCACCACTGAAGGTCACCATATGTCCTCTCTTCCTCTCCCCACCCCACTCCCAGCAGGCCTCTTAAGGAGACATTCTCTGTTGTCCCCATTGGACCAGAGATAGGACAGGACAGAGGGCAGTCAGGCAAGGGAGCTAAGAACAAAGAGGTCGGGATAGATGGACACCCCTCTCAGAGAAAGGGCACTGGAGTCCTCAAAACAATAGCAAGAGTGAGGGGGGAGGAAAAAAGGATAACACCTGCCAATCAAGGCCCTCCTGGCTCCAAGTCCAATCTAACTGTACACTCAGTTCAGCTCAATTCATTTCAACATTGAAGTAAGCACCTATTATGTGCCAGGCAATGAAGTTCAAAAAGCTAAAATATAAGTACCTACTGTATGCTATGCAATGGGGTCCCTGTCCTCAAGGAGTTAATATTCTGCTAAGAGAAAACAACACAGAAAAGCAAGTTCAAAATGTGTGCAAAATAAATACAAGTAAATTGGAGAGATGTATTAAAAACCAGGGGAATCAAGAAAGGCCTCTTAAAGTGGCACTCGGACTGAATTCTAACAGTGGTGCAGTGGATAGAATGTCAGACCTGACATCAGGGAAACGTCATCTTCATGAGTTCAAATCCAGCCTCAGATGCTTGCTTGCTGTGTGACCCTGGGCAAGTCACTTAAGCCTGTTTGCCTGAGTTTCTTTATCTGTAAAATGAAAACTGGAAAAGGGAATAGCTAACCATTCCAATATATTTACCAAGAAAACCCCACAAGGGGTCACAAAGGGTCTGACATGACTGAACAACAAAATGGTGGTGGGAAGGAGAGAAATGATTCCCAGCCTGAGGGATCCACTGTGAGAAGGGAATGACCTGAACGCAGAACACTAAGTAGACTGCCTACACAGCTTTATCTCACACTGTTCTCCTTGAGGCATTCTACCCCCATCCAACTGGGCAGCCGATGGCACTGTTTGCAATTCCCAATCCAGTTTTGCCCTTTAGAGTTTCCTTGCCTTTTACCCACACTCCCACAGTCTCCCACACCAGAATGGATGTCACCAAACTCCAGTTACTATCTATTGATCCCCCTTTTCTTCAAGAATCAACTCAAATTCCATTTTCTCCTTGAAGTTTTACCTGACTCTCCCCCTCCTCCACCTCTGTTCCCCTCCTAGAGGTCTTCCCAGTCTGGCCTCTAATCTCTCACTAATCTTTCCTCTGCACATTTCTCATTGTAGCATATTTATTTGGGTTTATATCTTACTATTTACTTATTATTACACTTATATTGTAAGCTGGTATGTGTTTAACTGCAGACTATCCTCCACACACACAACATACTTTTTTTTTTTACAGAGGGGAAGGCAAGGCAATTGGGGTTAAGTGACTTGCCCAAGGTCACACAGCTAGTAAGGGTGTCAAGTGTCTGAGGTCACATTTGAACTCAGGTTCTCCTGACTTTAGGGCCGGTGCTCTATTCACTGTACCACCTAGCTGCCCCAACAACACACTTTTAAGTTCAATCTGCATTTTTTAACATTTTCTTTTAGTCTAGGCAATCAATAAAATGCTAAATCAAGCCATGATTGTAACATTTGCTGATTGCTAAAGTGGAAATAAGAAGCGTCTCTAGTACACCCTAGATCGTAGGCTTCCTAAAGGCAGAGACTAGATCCTTTTTCATTACTATTCCTAGCATCTTGTACATAGTTGGTGCTTAATAAATGGTTTGCTGTTGTTTGGTTGAAGAGACAAGTCAAAGGAAGGCACCAAGAATGCTATGTGGCAATAGGGTGCTCAGGGAACAAATCAGGAACTGATTATATCACTATAAACTGATTTATGTTGACTGGTTCCTAGGATAATGAACAAAAAGAGGGACAAATAGATTAAGAAAGACCAATAGAACATCAGGGCTAAAAGGTATTTTAAAACATAGAACCTAAACTGTTGGAGAGGAAAGGATTCCTAAAGACCATCTAGTTCAGGGGCTCAGGGGTCTATAAACTTTAAAAAAGTATTTGGATAACTGTATTTCTATATGATCAGTTACACTTTGGAATCCAGTGCTTTATTTTGTTTATTTAAGAACATTATTCTGAGGAGCCCATGGATTTCATCAGACTTTTGCCACACCCAAACTTAGTTTAATCCCCCTAATATTACAGAGAAGGAAACTAAGAAAGCCAGAGAGAAGTGACCTGCCCAGGGTCCCATGGCTTGTGTAAACCCAGGAGTCTCCATCACAATTAAAGTAGTCTAGATGCAGCTTCTGTTCAAATCTGTTTAGCTCTTGGGTTCCCAGATGCTCTCCCATCCCCAAGCCCTCCTCCTACTTCCAGACAATTTATAATGACTCTTCACCACTATACTATCCTTTCCAGGCTGAATTCAAGGTCATTCATCTTTTGGCCACAGTAACTCTAGAAAGTCATCCACAAAGTTGTAGAAGAATTCTGGTAGAGGGTCTCAGTGATAAAACTACTGATCTTTGATACATTGACCCTGCTTTCCAATGAAGCTCTTTCCAGGGTATGATAAATTGCAGAGGTTGAGGGGGTAAGAGGCAACCAGATAGTGATTCAAGGAAGCAGCCCACAGGGAAGAAGAGGGCTGCTCCCCCACTAAATGCAATTCTGAGGCTCATCTCCATACAGGCGGGGAGTAATCTCCTGGGGGAAGGAGAGTGGCTACTACCCCTCCTCCTTCCACACATCTCCATCCTCTTCAAAATAGCCCCTATGGGCACAGAACCTGATTTCAAATGAGACTAGCGGGGCACACAGTATGAAATGCCATGGGCCCCATATAGTCTAGGAAACCCTATCTTGCACAACACAAAACAAACCTTCAGATCCAGCATACCCAGCCCATAGCTCATGTGACCAGATCCATGTATCAGAGGCAGAGAGGCAGAACAGAAAGATCTTTGAATGTAAAGTTTGAAGATAACTTATTTTGGAACCCTGGTTCTTCCTGTGTGACTTTGTGTTGAGTGACCTTGAGTAAATCACATAAAGTCTCAAAGCCAGAAGGGAAGAAATTAGGAATTACAATTGATGGGAGATAAGTAGGGAAGGAGCACGTGTAGGAATCTTACCTTGGTCCTTATGCACCCAAATAACTTGATCCCAGGTACCCAATATAAAAGCTGTGGTCCAGCCCCTACCCACAGTACAATGTGGCCCTCGTTAAGTCTAAGCACTCAAGGAAGAGGAGCTGGTACCCCAGGAGAAGAGCCCAAGATGGCAACAGCCTTCTGGGCATAGCAGCCCAAGGGCCATGGAGCCCCAGATGCCAGGATTGCTCCTTCACCCTGCCTCATTGCCCTTCTCTATTCATCCATCTTTGGATATACATTTAAGCTTGAGCCTTTCCAGGTGAGTAAAAAGATGCCAAGTAAAGGTCTCTTGCTTTGAGCATCTTTTGCTTAGACTTTCCAAGTTCCCCAACCTATTGTAATGGTCTGGAATGGAATAAAGAGAAGAGGTGAGCCTGGCAGAGGTTTAAGATACTTGGAGTTGAAAAGCCTATCATAGAACAGCTATTCTCTGTGGAACTTGAGCGAATCACCTCCTTTCTCCGGTTTAAAACAGATAATCTCCAAGATCCCTCCAAGATCTAAACCCTGGGAGAGTCTGTACCACCACTGAAAGACTTTGTATCTCCCCAGGACAAACAGATGCACCCTTGGCCCACTATGCAGGTGTTCACAACCAAAGTCCCCAACAGGAGGGAGAGAAAGTATGCTGGTGCCTCCCACAGAGTAGGGAACACACACCCTCCCTGGCCTTGCCTTGGATTTGAGGGTGTAGGGGAAGGACTGGACCCCCCAAAGAAGGCAAACAGACAATAATCTCTCAAGAACTTTCAATGCTCTGCCCAGAAATAGCAGCCCAAACCACAGCTATGTAGCTGCAGCAGCCAAGGGCTCTCCAAACCACAGCTACGCCACCAGCACTCTGCGGCCTAAGTGTTTACGAGCCCGGATGGCACCTATGAAGGGAATGGAGGTATCAGAACTCAGCAAACACTAAGTGCCACAGATAATCATTCCCCCTCTCCACTTACACTCCTCCCTCCTTTAGAGTTTGCTCCCTGTTCTTCCAGTTCAGTCTAGAAATATCATAGGCGTGGGGGCTGCCTCCATGGGCACAGCTCATAGTCCATCCATGTTTTAGAAGATGGTGCTCCAGAAGATACCCCTCCATCCTTTTATTTTTTGGGGTTTTTGTTTTTTTTTGCTTTTTGGAGGGGGGATGCAGGAAAATTGGGGTTAAGTGACTTGCCCAAGGTCACACAGCTAGTTTTTGTGTGTGTGTGTTAAGTATCTGAGGTCAGATTTAAACTCAGGTCCTCTCCTGACTCCAGGGCCAGTGCTCTATTCACTGTGCCACCTAGCTGCTCCTCTCCATCCTTTTATTGAAGGGATTTGTTCTGTGAAGTTTGGATTCAAAGGAGCACACTTGAGGACCTAGAGGGCCACATGTGGCCTATTACTCTAGAAGGTGATCAGCAGATTCTCTTTCCTTAGCTGCTCTGTCTCTCCCACCATAGATAGCCAGACTGTCACAAGGGAAGCCCCCTACTCAGAGCCTTAGCCTTTCCAGCTTTTCCTTGATATAAATTTCTAGGGCTTATACTCCAATGGTAAAGCCTTTGAGAATACAGGGTCACTTCTTTGCCAGGGTTCATTTATTAAGGGTAGTAAAGTGGCTAGCGGATAGAGTGCTGGTCATGGAGCCAGCAAGGCCTATGTTCAAACACGTTCAGAGGCTGACTAGCTCTATGAGGCTGGGCAATCACTTAACATCTGTCTGGCCCAGTTTCTTCAACTAAAAACTGGAGATAATAATAGTACCCACCTCTCAGGGTTGTTGTAAAAATCAATTAAGATAATATTTGTAAAGCACTTAGCTCTGTTCCTGGTACATAGTAAGTATATAATAAATACTTGTTTCCTTCCTTCCAGGCACTGTGCTAGACACTGGAAGATGCAAAGAAAAAATAAAAACCCTGACAGATCACACCTTCAAGGAACATCATATACACAAGATATATAAAAACAAAACATATACAAATCAGGATTACATGATTATAGAAACATAGATTAAAGACTGGGGCAGCTAGGGGGTGGAGTAGATAGAGGACCAGGCTTGGACTCAGGAAGACCTGAATTCAAATCCAACCTCAGACACTTACTAGCTATGTGACCCTGGGCAAATCACTTAACCCTGTTTGCCTCAGTTTCTTCATCTGCAAAATGAGTTGGAGAAGGACATAGAAAAACACTGTAGTATCTTTGCTACGAAAACCCCCAAAATGCTGTCCCAAAGAGTGAGACTATTGAACAACAACAGATTAAAGACTGGAAGGAAGTTGGGGGGGCCATTTAGTCAAAATCCTTCATTTTACAGATGATTGCCATTAGATTGTGAGCTCCTCAAGGGCAGGGCCTGTCTTCTGCCCTTTTTTTTTTAATCCCTAGTGCTTAGCACAGTGGTTGGCACATAGTAGATGCTTAATTTATTGGTAGAGATTGAAGCCCAGTGAGTTGGACAATGCAAAATCACACAAGTAGTATGCAGGATTCTGTATAATCAGCTCCTCTGACTTCAAGGCCTAACACTCTTTCCATTGAAGATGATATTTAAGCATAAATCAGGAGGAAGACTAGGAGGAAGCTTGTTTCTGTGTTATATCTACAGACCCTTTTCTCCCTCCTGGGGAATGTAAACCCTTCTGAGGGCAGGAACTATTTTTCATTTTGTCTTTGTATCTCTAGCACCTCAGTTCAGTACCTTGTATATTGTAGGTGACTAATAAGTGCTTGCTGGATTTGCTTTCTTGGATTCACCACAAACTATATGTGGTAGGGATGAAAATGTAGAGTCATCGATTTTATAGCTTCTCAGAACTGGAAGGGAAATGGGAGGACAATGAATTATCATGCCTTTCTCTGAACAAGAATCCCTTCCCCAGCATCCTGACAAATGGTCACACAGCTCCAGCTGAAAACCTCTCCTAATGGGGAATGCACTGACTCCTGAGGCTGCCCATTCCACTTTTTGACAGCTATAATTGGTAGGAAGTGGCTCCTTCTTAGGGGCCTAAATCTGCTTCTTTGTAGCTTCCTCCCCGTTGCCCTTGCCCACTGGGGCCAAGTGGAATAAGTGTAATCCCTCTTTGCCATGACAGCCTTTCAAATACTTGAATGCAGCAGTCACATCCCTCTTTGAACGTTCTCTTCTCCAGGCTAAATATCCCCCGTTCATCTGATATCTCTCGTTTGTCCACTAAAATCCTGCTGATGCCTCATCTTTCTCTTGGCTCCAGGTCTTTGCATAGGCTGGCCCTCCTGCTTGGAATGTTCTTCCCTTCTCTTAGAATCCCCTTCTAAGCTTCTTCCTAGGCTTCCTCCTGGTTGCTGCTTAAATGTTACCCCTCATGGAAGGAGTACCAGGCCTGGAAGTCAGGGTACCTAGTTATATAGAATCCTGGTGCTTGGCCAACTCACCGGGCTTCAATCTCTATCAATCAATTAAGCACCTACTATGTGCTTAATATGTTTAACTGGAGATGTGTGCTTAGCATCCACTGTGCTAAACACTAGGAATTAAAAAAAAAAAAGGCAAAAGACAGTCCCTTAATCTGTTGTTATTCAGTCATGTCTGACTCTTTATGACCCCATTTGGGGTTTTCTTGGCAAAAATATTGGAGTACTTTGCCATTTCCTTCTCCAGCTCATTTTGTAGATGGGGAAATGGAGGCAAACAGGGTTAAGTGACTAGCCCTGGGTCACACAACTACTAAGTGTTTGAGGCTGGATTTGAACTTAGTTTACTCTTATCTACTACAACATCTAGCTGCCCTTAAACAGTCATATACATGATAATTTGAGGAGAGAAAGAACTTTACCAACTGGGGAGCAGGGGTGGGGGAATCAGGAAAGTCTTTCCATAGGAAGGGACCCATGAGTTAAGCCTTGAAATAAGCTAGAGATTTCAAAAGAAAGGAGCACATTCAGGGAAAGGGGACAACCTGGGCAAAATCAGGGAGAGCAGAGACAGTCTTAAGTTCCTAGAACAGCAAACAGCATATTTGGGCTGGAATGTAGAGTGTGAGAATGGGAATCATGGGTAATGAGCCTTGCCCGATTATGAAGGACTTGAAATGCCAAGCTGAAGAGCTTGTATTTTATCTTAGACCCATAGGGAGTCACTTAAGTTCCTTAAGCAGGGAGTAACCTAGTCACATTTGTGCTATAGGAAGACTTTTGGCAAAGGGAGGATAGATGGAAGAGAAATGAGAGAAACTAGACACCGTGAGTTGAATGTTGTAACAGTCTGGGTGAGAAGTGATGGGGCCTGAACAAGAGTGAGAGAATGGGATGTATCCAGGAGATGATGTGGAGACAGAATTAAGTTATAAGATTTGGTGACCCACTGGAAATGGGGGATGAGATAAAGGGAAGACTTGATTATAATAATAGCTAGCATTTATAGAGCACTTGAAGGTTTACAAAATACTTTGCAAATAAATATCTTGACTACTAGGCAGTATAGTAGATAGAGCACCAGGCCTAAAATCAGGAAGGCTGGAGTTCAAATCCAGCCTCAGACACTTCCTAGCTGTGTGACCCTGGGCAAGTGACTTAACCCTATTTGCCTCAGTTTCCTCATCTGTAAAATGAACTGGAGAAGGAAATAGTAAACTACTCCAGTATCTTTGCCAAGAAAATCCCAAATAGGGTTACAAAGTCAGACACAACTAAACAACAATTGCAAATATCTCATTGTATTGTCACAAAAGCTCTAGGAGTTAGGTGCCATTATCATCCATATTTTACAGATAAGGTAAACTGAAGCAGACATTAAGTGACTTGCCCAGGGTCACACAGCTAGGAAGTATCTGAGGCTGGATTTGAACTCAGGCCTTCCTGACTCCATGTCCAATACCTGAATATCTACTGAACCACCTAATAGCTTCAGCTACAAGGTTGAGGATGTACATGATTGGGGAAATGGTCGTACCCTCTACAGAAAGAGAAGCGTGGAGGAGCCATAAGTAAAAGAAGTCAGACAATAAATTCTGTTTGGGGCACTCTGAGGATTGAGATGCCCTTGGGATATCTAGTTGGGGATGAAAAACTGTAGCACAGGAAAGAGACTGGGCTTCACTCTAAACCTGGGAAATCACCTGCATTGAGATGATAATTGAACCTCCCCAGAGTTGAAGATGATTTAAAGTCTTCTTTGTTTTTTAACTTTTTGAGCCTTTATCTCTTATCTGATAAAGGTATTATCTGCCCGTTGGCTCCTCCTTCGAAGATTTACGAGAGGATGTGGATTAGAATGGTGGAAGAAGGGAAAGGTGGATGAGTCATGTTCGGAACCTTTGGAAGGAGTGTCCCTTGAAGACAGATCCCACTAGGAAACCTTCCAAGGAAAAGTGACCTCTTCCTCCACCCCACCCCCCAGATTTCTTAAAGCATCTTGCCCACATCTTTCAACTATTTTTTCTTTTGTATAACAGTGATTTTATGGACTCCTCCTTCCCACCCCCAATCCCCCCAGCAGAAAGCAAGATCCTTGAGATAAAGGGCTGTTTTGTAACTATGTTTGTATTCTGCACACACTAGGTATTTGATAAATGTCTACTAAATTGAATTAAACATTCCTTAATGGAACTGTGAGCTGGAGGAACTTTGTCTTACCAAGTGACTCTATTTAGTGTGATCCAAGGAGTTCAGTTAAAAATTCTTTAATGGTGCCTTAAGCAGTAAATAATTACCCAATTATGTTACATATATTTTTTCCTCTGGGATCTTTCTTTGTCAGATGTAAAATATTTGTAATTATTTTATAATTAGTTTTATAATTTTATATTTAGAATTTTCATAATTATGGGTAGAATCAAATTCAGTATTTCATCATTGTAATTTTATAATGTAAGTTGTATATGGAGCTTTTGGTTGTCATTGTATTTATTGTGAAGATTTAATGAGTAAATTTATTTAAATTATGAGTAGCACATTGTTGTTGAAGTTCACAGAACAAATATACATACATATATAAACATACATACACAATATACATATAAATGCACATATATGTATATATATATATATGTATGTGCATGTATGTGTGTGTCTGTGTGTGTGGTAAAAATTAGGAACCATAGATCTGGTCCATAAGTGTCCAAAGGCCTGTTCATTTGGGGGGCATTGAGTGCTTAAGCAGTGACTTATGGAAAGGGGGGGCCCCACGGGGTGGTTTTTGCCTGTACCAGGGTGACAGTCATTGACCCCAAAGTATCCACCCCCCACCACCACTCCCCTTCACAGTCCCTGGAAAACAGGACTCAATTCCTCATGATAAATAAGCCTCCTCTTTTAAAATGCAAATACTGGGGCGGTAGGGTCACACCTGAATCAGTCATTCACACCTTGGAGTGAATATGTTTATGGGTTACTCTCCCATTAACAGGCTGCTCCAAGCAAAGTCCTGAAGGCTAAAGGCATTTTCATAGAACATAAAACACGGGAGCTGGAAAGCCTTAGACTGTAAAATGTCAGCTCTGAGAGGGACCTTAGAACACATAAAGTCAGAGATAGAACAACTCTAGACTTTTATGGTCTTCGTTGTCAGACCCTTTCCCACTCTGCCCTTCTGGGTTTTAAGACTTTCTCCAGTTGGGACATTCTGTGCTCTCTAGCCTCTCTGAACCCTGACAGTCTGTACTCCTAGGACCACAGGTTTAGTTAATTTTCCCATCTCACTCCCATCCTTTACTCCTGGCCTCCTTTTGTGACTCTCACCATCTCCACAGTGACTCTCACTACTCCACAGTGGAGTAGGCAAAGTCAATACCTCTGAGTCTGGGCTGGCAGGGACCTTAGAGGCCATCTGGTTCAAGGGTCCTTTACCACTTGGCACAGTGGATATAGAGTGTCAGGCCTAGAATCAGGAAGTTTCATCTTCATGAGTTCAAATCTAGCTTCAGGCACTTACTAGCTGTGTGACCCTGGGCAAGTCACTTCACCCTGTTTGCCTCAGTTTCCTCTTCTGTAAAATGAGCTAGAGAAGGAAATGGCAAGCCACTCCAGTATCTTTGCCAAGAAAGCCCCAAAATGGGGTTACAAAGAGTTGGACGAAGAGGAAATGACTCAACACTACTCCTTTGGCAGTCTAGAGAGGCCTATGAACACCTTCTCAGAATAACGTTTACATGCATAAAATACATACAATTAAGAAGTAATCCAATTATATTGGATGAGCAAACAAAAAAATTTTTTAAGCTCATGAATCTCAAATTAAGAATCTTTTTTTTTGCTTTTTTTTTTGGAGGGCATTTAGGGTTAAGTGACTTGCCCAAGGTCACAAATAGTTTTTGTGCTAAATGTCTGAGGCCAGATTTGAACTCAGGTCCTCCTGAGTCCAGGGCCGGTGCTCTGTTCACTGCACCACCTAGCCACCCTTCAAGTTAAGAATCTTTGACCCCCTTATTTTAGAGTTGGAGAAAACTGAGATTCAGAAAAATTAAAATTTTCCCTGGGTCCCAGACAGTAAAGGGCAGTTAGGTGGTGAAATGGATAGAGTACAGGCCTGGAGTCAGGAAGATCTGAGTTCAAAAGGAAAAGACAAGTCACTCCAGTATCCTTACCAAGAGAACCTCAAGTGGGGTCACAAAGAATCAGAAACAGCTAAACACCAACAGTAACAACACAGGTAGGAAGCCAGAGCATCCAGATTCTCCAACCCAAGTCCCCTGACTGAATCTAGCATGTTTTTTCTACCTTACTGTCATGCCACTTGAGGCAAGACCTGCCCCCTCCAGCTCTGACCAGCCACATTCTGTGTTCTCAGGTCCCTTTCAGCATTGACACTCCATGTTCTACGTTCTAAGGTCCTTCCTAGCTCTGATGTTCTCTCTGGGGCCCCTTCCAGCTCTGCCCATCTGTGTTGGCCCATGTTCCAAGGTTCCTCTCAGCTCTGACATGCTGCGGTTCTGTGACTCCTCCAAGGGTTTTTTCCCTTCCTTTTGGTTTCCATGTTAGGACAAGTTGCCAGGGGCGTGAAATGACTGGAAATGCTTGGGTCGGGCTAATCCAGCCGTATCAATGGCCTCTGTGTGCCAGGCCCTCTACTGCTCAGGATACAATGCTGGCACGGGGAGCTCAGGGGCTTTAGCCAAAGCTCCAGCTGCCACTTTGGCTGGGGCGCCAGGCGCCCTGGGCCAGGTATCTCCATATCAGGTATTTCAGCTCAGCCCACAGCCATCACTCTTGATTCCCTCCACCCTTCCCTCCACCAAGCTCCTACTGCACAATGACTAACTCTTGCTACCATTGAGCATAGATTACCTGGGGATCCTGAACTTGTCCTCTTCCCCTCTTCCCCTGGCACACATTAAATGTTGGCTGAAAGAACTATTTACTGAATAAAGAGGGCTGTGACTTTTGCTCCGAGGCTCTAGGATCATACATCTAGAGCTGGAATGGAACTTTAGAGGTGATCTGGTCCAACCCACCCATTTTGCAGATGAGGAAGATGAAGGGACTTGCTCCAGAACTCACAAGTAATTAGTAACAGAGCTGGGATTCAGATCCAGTTCCTCTGACTCAAAATCCATCATTGTTTCCACTACTCAGAAGCCCACAAAGACAAGCCAAGTTAGGAAGGTTGTTTGGTGAATCCTGGGGGGCATTCTACCTGGAGAGCCATAAAAGAGAAAGTTTTCTATTGGAGCTAAGAGAATATCCCTTCAACTTGAGTGCCCTGGAGTAGCTTATGTTGCCCTCATGGACCACAGGAGGGTCAGAATTCTTTCCCCAGAGTCTGATATCTATTTCCTACCCCCTTCTCAGCAAGACAAAGTTGACCTAGCACACCAACATTCCACACCTGCCTCTGTGTGTGACCTGGGGCAGGCTACTTTCTATCATGTCTCTACCCCTCACTTAGCCAGGGTGGGCACCATCTGCTCTCCTACAGACCAGAATACGGGGTCAAATATCCAGGGTGTCAAGACAACTTTGTCCTGAAGCACGGACTCCATATAGCCCTAGTCTTGGGGTCAAATGCTTATGGCTGAAGTCATTTACCTTCTGTCAAATAGTCTTCCTCTTCCCATCGTCAAATTCTTTCAGGAACTCTGCCTTGATTCTGTGGAACAGAACAGAGGGTTTATTTTTATTTTATACCGTCTTTCCAACCTCATTGTAAGTTACTTTCCCTCCCTTGATTTGCAAACCAACCAAATTGGACTCTTGTCTCCTCCTCACACACAACCCCCAAATTCCTTTCTCTATGTTGTTGCCCTTGCTGTTCCCCCTGCCTGAAATACCCTCCCTCCTCATCTCTGCCTCTTTGTCCAAGTACCACTTTCTGTGTGAAGCCTTTTTTGATCTCCCCAATTTCTGGGGCTCTCCCTTCCAAATTACCTTATATTTAACTACTTTGTATTTATTCTCTTTATATTTATTCTGAATATACTTATATATGTATTTGTTATGTCCCCTATTAGATAGTAGGAATTGTTTCATTTCTTGTCTTTCTAATCCCCAGTGCCTAGCCCAGTGCCAAAAACATAGTATATCCTTAATAAATTCTTACTGATTGACTCATTGATTGATTGATTCAAAAGACCAGGTGACTGCTCCTCCCCTGATGGAAACCTCATCTCCTCCACCCCCATACCACAGCAGATGGCTCTTTGAGAGTCCTTGTGGCCAAATCTGAACACAGAGCAAGGCTAGTCCACAGAAGACTAGTAGGGGGAAGCCCTATCATCTTTATTAAAGCTTGACGTCAATAAATGGAGAAAGCTGCTAATGAATAACATGTCTGATTTTCTTTATCTTAATTTTATTTTTATTTCAATTCTAAATTCTCTCCTTTCCTCCATCCCCCCCACCCACTGAGAAACCAAGAAATACAGTACCCATTATACATATGAAGTCATGCAAACATTTCCACTTTAGCCCAGGTTAGGGGAGTGGGGAAGCAGTGAACAAGAAAAATAAAGTGAAAGGAAATATACTTCAGGGGTGGCTAGGTGGCACAGTGAGTAGAGCGCTGGCCCTGGAGTCAGAAGGACCTGAGTTCGGATCCGGCCGATCTCACACACACACATGCACACACACACACACACACATACACACAGACACTTAATGCACACACAAACAAAAACCTAGCCATGTGACCTTGGGCAAGTTACTTAACCCCAATTGCCCTCCAAAAAGCAAAAAAAAAAAAAAAGAAGAAGAAGAAGAAGAAAATATACTTCAATCTGTACCCAGAGCTCATCAGTTCTCGGGGGCGGGGGGGAGGAGATAGCATTTTTCATCATGAATCCTTCAGAACTGGTATGGATCATTATATTATTGATCAGAGTAGCTGTCTTTCACAATATTGCTGTTATTGAACACAATGTTCTCCCAGTTCTGCTCACTTCACTTTGCATCATTTTGTATATCTTCTAGGTTGTTCTGAAACTATCTCCTTCACTATTTCTTATAGCATAATAGTATTCCATCACATTTGTATGCCATAACTTGTTTAACCATTACTCAGTTAATAGGCCTCCCCTCAGTTTCTAATTCTTTGCCACCACAAAAAGAGTTGTTATAAATATTATGAATCTTTTTCTTTTTGCTTTGGTATACTTGAGATACAGGCTTAGCAGTAGTATTTCTGGATCCAAGGGTATGCACACAGTTTTAGAGCCCTTTGGGTATAGTTCCAAACTGTTCTCCAGAATGGTTCACAGTTCTACCACCACTGTATTAATATACCTATTTCCCAATATCCTTCTGGCATTTGTCATTTTCTTTTTTTTTTTGTCATTTTAGCAATCTAATAGATGTGAGGTGGTATCTCAGAGTTGTTTTAATTAATTTAATAATTATTAGTGATTAAGGGCATTTTTATATCACTATCGATAGCTTTGATTTCTTCCTCTGAAAAGTATCTGTTCTTATCCTTTGACCATTTATCATTTGGGGAATGATTCGTACTGTTATAAATTTGACTTGGTTCTCTATATATTTAAGAAACAAGAATATCGTATTTTCTGAATTTAGAAGGATTAACAAAGCACTTCATAACCTGACTCCCTCCTGCCTTTCCAGTTTCCTTAGTCTACACACACATACACACACACTCACACACACACACACACACACACACACACACACACACACACACACCACTACCACCACCACCACCAACATATCTTCTTCGATCTAATAATGCTAGTCACCTTGCCTATTTTTGCTCAAATAAGTCACTCTATCTCTCAATTAGACCAATGCCTTCTCTCTGTTGATTTAGTCTTTCTATAACTTGCTTGCTGTAGTTGTTGTCTCTCCCATTGGATTGTGAGCTCCTTAACAATAGGGACTGGGTTTTGTTTAGTTTTGTGGTGGTTGGTTTTGGGGGTTTTTTTTGCCTTTCTTTGTATCCCCAGAGTTTAGGAAACTACCCTCAGCACATAGTAGGCATTTAATCAATGCTTGCTTACTGACTGAAAACACGGTCTGTCCCCTACCTAGGTTTAAAGCCTTTCCATCCTGGTGGAGCCTACCAGAGTTTTGCTTTGTTAACATTTAACCTTTCATATACCCAGAGGCACCCCTATGCAATGGTAAGGCATCAAAGGGGGTTTTACTGGTTTTCTTCCCTAAGTAACAATGGTAATAATAGCCTAGAACACTTTGTTATTCGCAAATGGATTTTCCAACAATGATCTTGCAAATAAAATTGCTCCCATTTTATTATTTGGGGTTTTGGGGGGGATAGGGAGGCAAGGCAATGAAAATAAGTGACTTGCCCAAAGTCACACAGCTAGTAAGGGTCAAGTGTTCAAGGTCACATTTGAACTCAGGTCCTCCTGATTTCAGGGCTCATGCTCTATCCACCAAACTATCTAGCTCCCCTGTTTCCATTTTAAAGAGAGAAAACTAAGGCTCAGAGGAATAAGCTACTCACCCAAAGTCTCACAATTAATTAGCACCAGAGTCCATACTTTGATACAGGTTTTCTGATTCCAAATTTAATGCTCTTTCTGCTATAATAATCTTCCCCATAACAAGAATTCACATTTTTATGGCATTTTCCATTTCCCTCCCAACTTTGGGAGGCATCATATCATGGTGGATTATAAAGAATCTTGGTATCTGAAAAATTGGATTCAGGTCCCAGCTGTGACATTTAGTATTTGTATGTCCTTGGTCAAGTCTTCTGACTTTGAGCCTCAGTTTTCTAATCTATAAAATGGGAATTATGCTACTTGCACTACTTCATTTGTAGGTCTCTCATGAAGAAAGCACTATGTACACCTTAAAAGTGTTGTAGAAATGCCATTGACATTGTTGTTGTGATGATGATGATGATGATGATAGCCATACTTCTTCCCTTCAGCATCCCACCCTTCTGTGTACTTACACTGTGAGAGTAAGTAGGGCAGGGAAAGTCCTCCCACTATGAACTTGACCTTCTTAGGGAGGAGGAAGAGGGGAAAAAGAAGATAATGCTGATCAGGTTATACAGTGCTACTGAAATGTACATCAAACAGCTTCTTCAACTCACAAAACCTTTCTCCAATGGTATCCCAATATTGTTTGAACTGGTTAAGTGTAAAATTTTTGATGGACATCAAGGAAAAATAGATAACGAAGGTTTTGAGCTTAAACCCATAGATCAAATAAAACCAATAAAGATAATATTTATAAGTATCTTGTTCTTCTCCAGGCTAGACACACCAAGCATAAAGCTATCAAGGAGAAAGTCATGGCAGCTTATATCAAGAGATTTACTGGCATCCTGAAATCAAATCCCAATAGAAAGAACAGTTTTAAAGCAATTAACATTTTTGCAATGCCAATTTTAATATAAAGAAAGAAGAGGGATTTGGTTCCCTCTCACATCCCCTGTCCAGCTCAGCTAATGTGGTTATTAGACAGATGATGCAATGTAATAAAGATAAAGATGGATAATTTTGATTGCATGAAATTAAAAAAGTTTTGCACAAACAAATCCAATAAGGCTAAGATTAAAAGAAAAAGCAATTAACTGGGGGCGGGGCGGGGATCTTTGTAGCAAATTTCTCTAGTGAAGGTCTTATTTCCAAAATATGAAGAACCAATTCAAAATTTATAAGAATAAAAGAGGGAGGGGTGGCTAGGTGGCACAGTGAGTAGAGCTCTGGCCCTGGAGTCAGAAGAACCTGAGTTCAGATCCAGCCTCAGACACTTAACTCACACAAACCAAAACCTAGCCGTCTGACCTTGGGCAAGTTACTTAACCCCAATTGCCCACCAAATAGCAAAAAAAAAAAAAAAAGAATAAAAGAGGGACAGTTAGTTGGCACAGTGAAAAGAGCACCAGCCCTGGTATCAGGAGAACCTCAATTCAAATCTGACCTTAGACACTTAACATTTACTAGCTGTATGACCTTGGACAAGTCACTTAACCCCAATTGTCCTGCCTTCCCTCCTCCAAAAAGACAAAAAAAAAAAAAAAAGAATAAAAGAACTACTCCTCTCAAGGGAAGAAACCTAGGCCATCTACAACTATATGAAAAAAAAAATACTCCAAATCACTAATAATTAGAGAAATTCGAATAAAGCAATTCTGATGTTTCTATCTCACTCATCTGATTGGCAAAGATGACCAAAACTAAAAATGATCAATGTTGGAAAGTCTGTGGAAAAAGAGACACATAGGGGCGGCTAGGTGGCGCAGTCAGTAGAGCGTCGGCCCTGGAGTCAGAAGGACCTGAGTTTGGATCCGGCCTCAGACACTTAACGCACACACAAACAAAAACCTAGCCATGTGACCTTGGGCAAGTTACTTAACCCCAATTGCCCTCCAAAAGGCAAAAAAAAAAGAGAGACACATTATCATATATAATATCACTGGTGGTATTATTATATATTATATACTGGAATAGGTATAACCATTCTGGAAAGTAATTTGGAATTATATACAAAAAGTTGGTGCCCTTTGCCCCAGCTACACGACTAGTAGGCTATATACCAAAGAGATCAAAGAAAGCTGAAAATATCCTATATGTACAAAAACACATAGCATCTCCTTTTGTGGTGGCATAAAAGCTGGAAACTAAGCTTACCATCAATTGGGGAATGGATAAACACATTGAAGTATTTGAATGTAATGGAGTACTGCTGGGCTGTAAGAAATGAGAAAATAGATGATTTCAAAGACACAGGGAAAGATATTTATGAAATGATGTAGAGTGGATTATGCAGAACCAGAAAAATAATTTATGTTTATAAAATCAATATTATAAAAATGAACAATTTTGAAGACATATAAACTGATGAAGAATGACAGAATGAATGAACCCAGAAGGATAATTCATGCAACAACACTATAAGAACAAAGAACGCCGGTCAAAGTACTAACCATCCATACATGACTCTAGAGGACTGAGGACAAAGCACACTTTTCCATTAGAGATGTGATAGATTCAGGGTACAAAACAAGACATCTATTTTCTGAACATAACCAACTAGGGAATTTGCTTTGCTTGACAATGCATATTAGTATGAGGAATTTGGTTTTTCTACCCAATGGGGTGGCAGGTGAGAGGAAGAGGGAATAGATTTGTTTGTTTGAAACATTGTTTTATTTAAAAAAGAAAAGGTGGAATGTCATGTATGAAGAACAGCAGGTAAATCAAAGTTTTGGCTAGAACATTGCATTGTTGTCCTTGCTGTTGTTCATCCCTTGTTCTCAAAAAGGACCAATGATGTCAGGAGGGTGGGGTCTTGACTTACAAGTGAATTGGATTTAAGTGAGGCAGGGCTGTGCAAAGTCATTAACCTCGCTCTCCTCCAGAGTCCTGGCAAGACATAGGTAGGGATGACTGGTGATGGCCCCAGATACAGTGGGAAACCCTGGTCTTTTTAAGTCTTTCCCAGGTCTCAGATTGTCTGAGGCAACACCCATTCAGTGATTAAAGGTTAGGTAAGAATTAAGGCAAAAGATGACCTAATTTGACTTCCCAACAGAATCAATTTGAGAGGGGAAGACCTTCAGGGTCTATCGCCAGAACAGGAACAATTGCTATTTACACTCACTCTGAGCCCTCCAAACCCAAACAATGAGCAAGTGAGGCTTGAGCTGGAACCTATTCTTGGAATATCAGTGAGAGCCAGAGTGATTTGGGTTTAAAGTCATAATCAAGCAGCTCTGTCTGAATCCCAATCGGCTTATCAAAGCCTGGTTTACCAGAGCTATGTTTCAAGAAATCGTGAATGAAAACGAAATGAAACAAAAGGGCTAATTATCCATTTGGGAGATTAATGTGCAATTAATCTCTAAAGATAGCTTGGAACTATATTGAATCTTGAATGCCAAACGGAGGAGTTTGATTTTGTCCAAAAAAGAATTGGAAACCAGTGAAGTTTCTTGAACAAGTGAAGGTCAAGACTGGGCTTTAGGAATAACTATGTGGCAATGGTCAAAGGTGGAAGCAGGAAGACCAATTAGAAAGCTCTTGTAATAAACTTTGAGAGTGGGAATGAGGACCAGAATGAGAACCTGAACAAGGGTGGGAGGAGGGCTATGTGCGTGTAATTGCCAAATCTCTTTGACTCTTACCCTACCATCTCTTTTTTTTTCTTTTTGGAGGGGGGAAGGCAGGGCAATTGGGGTTAAGTGACTTGCCCAAGGTCACATGGCTAGTATGTATTAAGTGTCTGAGGCCAGATTTGAACTCAGGTCCTCCCAACACCAGGGTCAATGCTCTATTCACTGTGCCACCTAGCCGCCCCCCAATCATCTCTTGTGTTGGAATTCTCTCCACTCCCACAGCCAGTACACTACTTCAAGCCCTTATTAACAAAATTAAAATTTTTTTTAAAAAAACCTTTTGTTCTCTAATAGATGCATGATGCCAGAGGTGAGGGAACTCCTTTCACTGGCCATCTATACCAATTCCTCTACATCTTCTCATCCTATGCAGTTCTTGACTTGTCCTCCCATAAAATAACAACAACAATACTAACTGACATTTACATAGAACTTTAGAGTTTGCAAAATACAACAATCATGTAAGGTAAGATTCTCATTTTAGGGATGAGATCCTGAAACAAGCTCCTGCCCAATGTGTTGGCAGTCTTCCTCTGAATTTTTTAATATTTCATGGCTACTAATGCAAAACTTCCACTATCCCTCATTCTCACTTACAAAACCAGCTCACCTCCTTGCAGTCATGCATATCCTCTATGATTAGTTTTGTACTCCATTTCTAAAGTTCTTTTGTTGTTGGCAAGATGCAACAGCCTGCTCCTAACCTTCTGTGAACATTTCCATTACCCTCTAGGTCAATCAGAGAGATCTCTCAAAAAATATTCCAAGCTGGTTAGAGGCAGCTGGGTGGCACAGTGGATAGAGCCCTGGGTCTGTAGGCATGAAGACCTGAGCACAAATCTGGTCACTGGCACTTCCTAGCTGTGTGCCAGGCAAGGTTTAACCTCTGTTTGCCATTAATACTTTACCACTGCAAAATAGGGGTGATAATAGCACCTACCCCCAAGGATTGTTGTGAGAATCAAATGAGATAATAATTTAAAAGTGCTTAGCACAGTGGCTGGCACATAGTGGGTCTTCTATAAATGCTTGTTGTCTTCCCTTTCCTCCCTTCCCCCCACCCTTACACAGACTACATCTTTACTATCACATGACTAATCCAGTTAATAGAGGGGAAAAGAGGTTGTTGGACAGGAAACAAATGACCAGGGATCGTAGAAGTCTATCCGGGAAAGATATGGGTTAAGGGAGGATGTTTGAGAACAGGAAAAATTCTCCTCTGTACAGCTGATTAAGGTATGGTCATGCCTAGAGACAGAGGGATGACTGGGATAGCCTCTTAGCTTCTGCATTAAGACACAAAGCCAATGCCTCTGGTGAGAACCAGAGCCAAATAGTAAGATTGGTTCCTGCCTCCATCTCCCAAAGGAACCCTTCTGTTGGCTTGAATAAAGAGGGGCTACCAAACTCCTCCTCCCTCCAATTTTCTACCTCCAATTGTCCCCTTGCTTAAAAGGAATTCACAGCCCCAGACCAGAGACTGGCAATGAAGTGATGATTCATTGGGAAGATTCTGCACATATCCATCCACCCTCCAACTCTACCCCCATTGACCAGTCTGGCCCATATGGAGTGTTGGCCATATGGCAGCACTATTCCATATCAGACACAAGAGAAATTGCCTCCTATGCCCTATAACATACACAAGAAGGTGATAGAGGCTAACATACATACACAGACACAGACATAGACACAGATACAGACACACACACCTCATCAGATCCTCTGTTTCCCTATCATTCTCCACCCAGGAAGGAACAGAGCTGCCTTAGGAGCTATGATGTATGAAGGCAGCATGATGGGAATGAAGAGGGCACTGGACTAGAATCTGGATAGGTGATCTTGGGAAGGTCGATTCTCTCTGGGCTTCAATTTCCTCATCTGTAAAATGAACAGACTGGACTAGCTTATTTCTGAGGTCCCTCCTAACACTAAAATTCCCCTATGATCTTAATGGGAAGCAAAGCATTTAGATTCAGGAGACTCAAGTGTTTGTCTCAACTCTTCTTTAAACTTGCTTGTTGGCAGCGAGGTGGCACAGTGGACCTAAAATCAGAAATACCTGAGTTCAGGTTCCACTTTAGACACACTAGCTGTATAACCTCTATTTGCCTCAGTTTCCTAATCTATCAAATGGACATAGCAATAGCACCTACCTCCCAGGGAGGTTGTTATGAGTATCAGATGAGATAATATTTGTAAAAACACTTTGAAAATCATAGAAGACTATGAAAATGCTAGTTTGTTTTTTTTTTTAGAGGTAGTCAGGTGGTATAGTTAATAGATCTCTAGACCTGAGGCCAGGAAAGCCTAAGTTAAAATCCCACCTCAGACACTTACTAGTTGTGTGACCCTGGGTAAGTCACTTAACCCTTGTCTACCTCAGTTCTTCATCTACAAAAGGTGGATAATAATAGCAGCCACTACCCAGGACTGTTATGAAAATAAAGCAAGATAATATTTGTAAAGCACTTTGGGAGTCTTTTTAAAATTTTATTTTATTTTTTTCAATTACATGTAAAGACAATTTTTAACATGTAGGTTTTTTTTTTAATTTTGAGTTTCAAATTCTCTCCTTCACTCCTCCCTCCTCTGCCCTTCCTTCAAGAGGCAAGCAATTTGCTATAGATTATACATGTGCAGTCATGCAAAATATATTCCCATATTAACCATGCTGCAAAAGAAAACAGACCAAAAAAACAAGAAAAATAAAGTTTAAAAAGTATGCTTTGATCTTCATTCAAACTCCATCAGTTCTTTATCTGGAGGTGGATAGCATGTTTCATCATAAGTCCTTCAGAACTGTCTTGGATCATTGCTGAAAATAGCTAAGTCATTCACAGTTAATCATTATACAGTATTAAGATTACTGTGTACAATGTTCTCCTGGTTCTGCTCACTTCACTTTGCATCAGTTCATATAGGTCTCCTCAGCTTTTTCTGAAAGCATCCTGCTCATCATTTCTTATAGCACAATAATATTCCATCAGAATCATATACCACAACTTGTTTAGCCCTTCCCCAGTTGATGGGCATCCCCTCCACTTTGGGGATCTTAAAGCACTATATAAATGCTATCTCAATCAAGCTGGAAGTGCAGTAGCCACTCATGTGTGTGTTCTGATCAGCACAGAAGCTTTGACCTATTCTGTTTCAAACCTGAACTGGTTTGCCCCTCCTTAGGCAGTCTGGTGGCACCTCTCTCTCAAAGATCTGCCATATTGGTGCCAGATTTAGTGCAGACATCCAACTGGCTTTAGCCTCACTGCTTTAGTCTCAAAACTCCTCAACTCAAGCAATCCATTAGCCTTAGCCTCCCCAATAGCAGAGATTACAGGCAGGAGCCTCTATATGCAGTTTAGAATGGTTTCAATCAGTTTCTCTCCTCTCCAATCTACCTTCTGCATAGCTGCCAAATAATGTTCATAAGCACAGAACTGACAATGCTACTCCCATGGTCAAAAGCCATCAGGGGTTCCTTATTGTATCTAGGAAAAAAAAATACAAATTCCTCTGTCCGCCCTTTAAGGCCCTCTAAAATCTGATTCCAACCTATATTTCTAGACTTATTTCATATTCCTTTCTTTCACTTTCTTTGTGTTCTAGCCAAACAAGACTGCTGATTGCACCCCAACTTCAATATCCCAGATTTTCCCACCACTCCTTATCTTTGCACAGCCTTTCCCTAGAATCACACCTTGCAATGTTTTCCTTTTGGGTAAGTTGCAGGGTGGGAGAAGAGTACAGGGCAGGCTCACCTGGAGTGTAGCCTGGAGAGGTGAAGAGAAGGAGGAAGTGAACTTTAATCAAGGACCAGGATTATGGTTATTAGGGGAAGGAAGGAAGCCCTGAGAGGTGTTCACTTTCATACCTTGCTGAAAGTGTATACCCCAAGGAAAAGAAGTATTAACCATGCCAAAGGCAGAACAGACTAGGGAGGAAGTGTCCCCAGGAAGGTACTGTCAGCACCCTCTAAATTCCCAACAATGAGACAAAGCCCAGACTGCCCCACCTTAGTTATAGGTCTAGCTATGCCTTATACCTGAAATGTACTCTTTCCTCACCTTCGCGTCCTTGTCTTCATTCAAAGTTTAGCTAAAGTATAATCTTTACTGTGAAGTCTTCCTTAATTTTCCAGATGCCAGAGCTTGTCCTCTCTCCCCAAATTTCCTTGAGGATTTACTTTTGCTATGATTAACAGGCCAAGATACATGTTGTATCCTCCTAAAAGAACATGAGTTGCTTCAGGGAAGGACTATTTTTCATTTTGTCTTAGTAACCCCATCACTTAGAATCACATGTTACATATAGAAGGGGCTTGATAGATGTTTGTGGAATTAAAGTGTTAAATTAAAATATGGACAAGAATCACAGCAGTAGATTGACTTATGCCCACACCAATAAAATCAGGGTTCCTAATCCATCAGTCAGCTCAATCAACAAGTATTTATAAAGGACCCACTGTGTGCCAGGCACCGTGCTCGGTGCTAGGGATACAATATAAAAATGAATTGATTCCTGCCCTCAAACAGCTTACATTTGACTGCACATCTCAAGGGGCCAAAATGCTCAAAGTTCTTCCTGTAAAGTCTTCAAAGTACATTTGGTATGTGCTGTTCCCATTTTACAGATGAGGAAACTGAGACTGAAAGAGGTTTGAAAGCAGCCTTCTTTGTTCTACATATTTCATTGTGTTTGGCTTGGGCATCTTTAGTATTCCAGGTAATTAATTGATGCTTGTCCTCTGATTACTGTGTTTCTAGACATTCTAAGAGACACAGACAAGAAGAGAGCACATTATAGACAGAGCCCATTATATACAAAGATATGGAAACCAGCGATGAAATGTCATTGTCAGAGAATAGCAAATGGTCCAGTTTAACTAGAAGAGAGAAGAATGTGGGAGGAGGGGCCAGGGGCATGATGTGAAATAAATCTGCAAAGATAGACTGGAGTCAGATTCTGAAGAGTGTTAAATGCCAAACAAAGAAAATTGTATTTTATTCCAGAGGCAATAAGGAGCCACTGTAGTTTCCTAAACAGAGCAATGGTGTGATCAGACCTATGGCTTGAGAAGATGATTTTGGCAGCTGTTAGAGTGATGGATTGGAGAGAGCTAAGGCTGGAGGAAGGCAGGCCCATTAGCATGATGCCAGGTACCAGGCATGGGGAATGTAGCCTCAGATCAAATATTGGTCATAGATAAACCACATGGAATTCATAGAGGATTGACTATAAAGCTGATGGGACAATGGTCGCATCTGTTTTTTGTTTTTTGTTTCTTAGTGTGGATTCTGTGCTCTGAGGGAATGAACTCAGGTAAGGTCTGTTCTGCCTCTCCTTACCTCTCTTCTTTTGCTTGCTCTCTCTCTCTCTCTCTCTCTCTCTCTCTCTCTCTCTCTCTCTCTCTCTCATCCCCTTCTCTCCCCCCCCCCCACCCTGTCTCTCTCTGTCTCTGTCTCTCTGTCTCTGTCTCTCTCTCCCCCCCCCCAGTGTCTTGTCCTTCCTGAACAGGACAAGGCCTCCCACCCCTTGCAGGTGTGACTGGAAAGGAGGGCAGGGGGTATAGGGTCAGGAAAGGAGGGCTCTCCAGGTCTGTCTCTCCCCCCTGACAAGTTAATTAAAGGAAAGGAGCTGCATTCTTAGCTGGGTGATGTCACAGCCTAGACTTAGGCAGTCATTCAACAGGATGGATTGAGGGCCTGATGTGCAGGGCCCCTGCACAGGGGCCAGAGGGGTCACTTAAAAAGCAAACTGTTGCTATCCTTTGGAAGCCCCTATTCTACTGGAGAAGATACAGTCTCCAACCTTAGAAAGCCCCCAGTCTGAGGGGAGCCATGGTCTCTATTTTCAGGGAGCTCCTGGTCTAAGGGGGAGGGATGGCTCCTCTTGGGGAATTTTCAATATAATATATAGGAAACAGGGCATATAAAGAAGAAATGAATAAATCCTATTAAGAATAACATCAACAAGTACAAATTAATCAGTAAAATTAAATCTCATGTAATTCAGATTTTGTAACTTTTTTTAAGAGACTGAACATTATCTTTCTTCTATGACAAAACTGTATGATAGTAAGCAAATGAATAAAATAAACAAGATTTCATGGGAGAAAAGTTTATTTTCATTAAGAGAGAAATCCCCCTTTTCTGGAAGCATATGTTTTTAGAAGTACAATTTGCATCCCAATATTTGGTAGCTAATTATGAATCCTCTCTATCGATTTATTATACTAGCCTCCCTAAGGATCTCTGGGACAAACCATTATTATTAATTTAGCCTGAGTTACTATAAATGTTGTACATCTACTTAGAAAATACTACTAGAAAATAATCAATGCTTCCAATTTCTGATTGAGAGAGATTTTCCTTACCTTCCTTTGTCCAAATGAATGAGGATGATTCTGTAAAGATTGCTTTGGATTCCATTATATGGAGACCTTTCCCAAATAGAAAGAGCATTAGCCTGGGAACCAAGAAATCTATCCTTTGCTACTAGCTAGCTGTGTGACCAAGGATCATGGAACATCAAAGTTGGGAGGGACCTTGGAGACCAGAGGGAGAAGGTCATACAGGCTGGGAATAGAACCCCTGTCTTTGATTCCCACCCCAATCCTTAGAGCTACCCTCTAAAAACCTTTTATGAGATCATGCTGTTTTGTTGTGGTTGTTGTTGTTGTTTATTCATTTTTTTTGTCATGTCCAACTTTTTGTGACTCCATTTAAGGTTTTCTTGGCAAGGATACTGGAGGAGGTTGCCATTTCCTTCTCCAATTCATTTTACTTTTTTTTTTTTCTTTTTTAGAGGGGGAAAGGTAGGGCAATTGGGGTTAAGTGATTTACCCAAGGTCACATGTTTAGGAGAATGAATGAATGAATGAATGAATGAATGAATGAATGAACATCTATTAAGGGCTCACTTTGTGACAAGAACTTTGCTAAGCACTGGGGATACAAACTGAATGATAAAAATAGGAACAGTTTCTGGTCTCAAAGAGCTCACACTCATATTAGGGGAGACAATAAATTTGAGAGAAATGAACTGCAGAGGTAATGTCAAGACCTGGATGTCTTAAGACTGCATCAGCAAGGCAAATGGCAAGGCTCAGGGGCCCTTACAAGAATTATAATTGATGATTCCTAGTACCTTATTGTTCTCTAATCGTTATGCATCAATGTATGTATCTTATGTATTCAGTTTTGTTCCAGGTTTTCTGCTATATAAGAGACATGTTCCCTTTCCTCGAAGAGCTTGTGATCTAGATGGAGAGATAGGACAAAGAGAAAAGGAGAAGGTAAGGGAATAAGTATTTTCAAAGCACCTACTATGTGCCAGGCTCACAACAGCCCTGAGAGATAGTTGTTGTTATCCCCATTTTATAACTGAGGAAACTTAGGCAATTAAAAGTGAAATAACTTGCCCAGAGTCACACAGCTAGCAAGTGTCACCTTGCTGCCTCAAAATTAAGATTAAAAATAGCATAGAATAGTGTGTTAAATGAGTTCTATCTTCCTGTGAGCTTCCTTATTTCCTACCTATAACCTCCACATCTGAAAATGCCCTTACTGTCTTTAAGGGAGAGGTGACCAGCCTTCCTGTCAAAGCTAACCCCTCCTCCCAAGTCCTTAATCTTATCCCAATCCACCTTCTCCAAGATCTTGCCCCTTTAATGATACAAAACACTCACATGTTCAGCCCCTTCTTCCCCCTCTGGTTCTTTCCTATCTGCCAGAAAACATGTTTTTCCCCTAAACCTAAACCAAACCAAAACAAAACAAAAACCTGTCCCTCATCCCTTCTATCCTCTGGAGCCTCACTTCACTAATTCCATTCACCGGAAATTTCCAGAAAGTCAGTCAGTTGGCATGTATTAAATACCTCCTCTATATCAGACACTACACTAAGTACCAGAGATACAAAAAGAGACAAGACAGTCCCTGCCCTCAAGGAGTTTACAATTTAATGGGACTTTTTTTAGGAGGCAATCAGCTTTAAGTGACTTGCCCAAGGTAGCACAGCTAGCAAGTGTCAAGTGTCTGAGGCCACATTTGAACTCAGGCTTTTCTGACTCCAGAGCAGATGCTCTACCCACTGAACCACCTAGCTCTCCACAATGGGGATTATGAATGTGTTGTTTTATTCATTGTTTCTACTTTCTCCCCCATCCATTCTTTCTCCATCCCCTTGTAATCTAGTTTATATATTCTTCAATACATTGAAACTGGTTTCTCTGAGACTGATAGGAACAAAAATTAAGAACTTGAAGGAACTTGAGCTGTCATTTAGTAAATCTCCTTTATTTTATATATGGAGAAACTGAATCTGAGGGCAGTGAACTGACTTGCCCAAAATCACAAAGGTAGTAGGTGACAGAACCAGGATTTGGACCCAGGTCCTCTGACTCAAAATTCAATTCTCTTTGCACTGTACCATGTAGTGTCCCATTCACCAATATGTGACTAATACCCAATCCAAAACCCTTCCTCAATCATCTTTCTTCAACCTTTGACATTCAGCACCTTTACTCTCTACTCTTTTAACTTAAAGATTACTGCCCTTCTCTTACCTCTGTAACTCTTCCTTGTTTTCCTTCCCTGTCTCTTCTTCCTCAGCCTTTAAAAGTAAACATTCCCCAAGGTTATTTCTGTAGCCCTCTCTATACCCTTTCAGGGGTATTTTATGGTATAGAGGAAAGACCATTGGATTTGGAGTGAGAGGACCTGACTGTGAACTCGAAATCTATTATTATTTATGTGAACAAGTCATTGATGTATTTTGGGCCTCAGTTTCTTCATCCATAAAGTGAAGAGGGTTGGAATAGATGATTTCAATGTCCTTTTTCAATTCTACATCTTTACTAACCTCATTGATTCCTGTTATTACATTTCCCATCTCTATGCCAAAAATCAGATTTGTATATCCATTCCTCACCTTTCTCCTGGACTCTAGACCTGAATCTCTACCCATATAAACCATCAACATGTTATATTCTAAAACTAAAATCATAATCTTCATAAAGCAAAAAACACAACCTTCCTTCCTCCTCCCTTCCCTATTTCTGTTAATAGTACCACTATCATACCACTTGCCCAGGCTTGAAACTTCAGTCATCTTTGACAAATTAGTCAATTCTCCCCAACTTGGCTGTGAGACACTGTGTTCTGCCTCCTCTCCCACAGCATAGCTCAGCACAAACATGGACGCAAAGGAGGCATCAGCAAATGCTAAGTAAATTGGTTGGTTATTTTTATTTTATTCATTTCAACCAAAGTGTTCACAATCCCTAAGCCAGACCTACCCGAAAGAATATGGAAGTCTTGTAATATGTTGTCAAGAACGCAGCTGTCTCTGACCATAGGGTTCTGAGCCATCAGTGTCCAGCTCTTCCCATCTATCTTTCCTCTCTTTCCCAACAAAATGCCTAGAAAAGGCTTCTGTACCCACTACCTCAACTCCTCATATTGCACTCCCTTCTCAGCCCCTTACTGCCTGGCTTCCAGTCTCTCAACTAGACTGAAGTTGCCCTCTCCAAGGTCACCAACAATGTCCTAATTGCTAAATGCAAAGCCAGTTCTCATCCTCCTTGACCTTTCTGCAGCTTTTGATGCCACTAAACACACCCTCTTCCCATGTACTCCCTTCCCTCTGTTGTTATATATATAATACTGCTTTATCCTGTTTCTTTTATTTGTCAGATGTTTTCTCATTCTTTGCTAGATCATTATCCACTCCTCATATCCTATCAAAGCTCAGAATTCTTCTGTAACATTAGGTATTTTCTGATCTCCCCACCCCCTATTTCTTAGTCTTACCACCAAATTACTTTATATTGACTTGATGGATGCTTTGTATCCATTTTTCTAGGTGTATATATGTAGTATCCTTTCTCTCTGCCTCCTTCCTCCTCTTCACCCAATAGACTATAAGCTTCTTGAGAGCAGAAACTGTTTCATTTTTATCATCAGTACCTGATACAGAGAAAGCAACATTTGTTTAACTGAATTCAACTGAATTGTGCCTAAGACCTCAGGCAATATACAGCACAGTGCTTGTGACTTCCCCAGGGACACAGACAACATAGGAAAAGCCGCCTGGTGGCACATAACCACACCACTTTGTCATAGTGGGAATAGTTTATTTCTTTCCTATGTATAGAACCAGCTCTCCAAAACAACAGAGTAATGGCCTAGCCTAGAACACCAACCAGGAAACCTCATTTCCCTTCACTTTTCTGTGTTGACTACAGAGGCAACCCCAGAGTAGGAAAGAAGCTACTGCCATTCTGTCCTTACAATGCAGCTGCCCTGACTTCCTTCTTGTGGTAACACCCACCAGTCTGTTCCAAGCATCGCTTTTGTGCCAGCTCAGCGCTCGGTGCCATGGGAGAGACAGAAGAAGAAGAAATGTTCTCTGCCCTTGGGGAGCTCACAGAAAAGGCTCATACACAGGGAACAGTGTTGAATTGAACTGAATTGAATAAGCATATATGAGATAGCTTGGCAGAGACTGAATGCATAATACTGAGGGAATTCAAAGCAAGGGAGAGATTTTTGTGGTGCTGTGTATGTCGGGAATGGAAGGCTTCCCAAAGGAGGTGAGACTTGAGCCAGGCCTTGAAGGATGGGAAGGGTTAGAAAGGGAGGAGGTGGAGGGCATTCCATGTGGGGGGAATGGCATAAACAAAGTTTTGAAAATGGAAACGAGGTTGGTATGTGCAAGGACTGATGGGTAGAGCTGCCCAATCGAGTCTGCCACTAACCAACTGTGTAGAACGGTTGGTCACATTCCACCCCCACCCCACCCACACCCACACCAAATTGATGCAAGAAGGCTGTAGTTCTGGGCTAGGCAATGTTCTCAGAACATCTTCTTTCACAAATACCCCGACAACAAGGAACCACTCACCTCCTGCCAAAGTCTTTTCTGTTTCTCCCAACTTCCAGTGCCCTCCTTCCCAAATGACCTTGTATTTAACTATATTGTATAGATTTGTATCACTACCTTTGTATTCATACTGTGTTTAGTTGGTATGTGGTTGTCTAGCCCATTAGATTGTGTTTCCTAATAATGAAAGACTGACTAGCTAAGATAGGAACCCACCCAAATCAGTCCAACCTAGGCCAGGTGACATAAGCCTTCTTTGTTGCCTAAATCTTTTCTCTCTTAAACTCCAGAATAGTCTTCCAAACTCTCCTTCCTCCGCCTCCCCTCCCCAAGGGAAGTGCCTTCTTTCCCTATCCTTCTCAGCTTCTGAGAGTCCACTTGGTTCTCTCATATTGCTTCCTTTGCCCACAAAGTCTTTCCTTCTTCTTATTCTGTTTGAATCTAACCTGAAAGAAGCCTTCTCTAACCACCGTATCTCACACGGATCTCTCTCTCCTCCAAATTCCTATGACCTTTTATGGAGGCCCCTGATAACTGTCCATGGTCTGTTCCTGAATGCTGGTCATAAACTGATCCTTAACCCCAGGGATCATGTTACAAGTGCTGACTCTATGCCAAGTGGGGCATGAGAATGTGGATGATTGGGTGTAATCCATCCATGCTGCTGAAGACATAGCATAAAACCTTCATTCTGGAGAAGAGGAATGGTAGGCAAAGAGAGAGTATATTGGATTCTATTAAATAATTCCTTATTTTATACCTACTGTGCCAGCCCAATGGTAATCTTACCTGAGGAGGAAACAAGAGGAAAAGATACTAAGTTCATCCTCTCCCTTGGTTAGTCAAGCTTAGCTGGAAAGACCACACATATGGAGTATCTGTAGGTGACATGCCATAGTGAATAAGACTACAGGACCTGCAAGCAAGAAGATTTGAGTTCAATTCCTATCTGTGACCTTCTTCACTTTACCTCTTTGTGCCTCAGTTTCCTTATCTGTAAAAGAAGGATAATTCCCATATCACAGGGTTGATGAGAAACTTAGATGAAATTATGAATCTAGAGCTGACAGTCACCTCAGGCCCTCTGGCCCAAACCCTTTACATTTTACATTTGAAGAAATTGAAGCCCAGGGAAGGCAAGTGATTTATCCAAGGTAACACAGATAATGTCAGAGGTGGTAAACGAACTCAGGTCATTTGCTCCAGAGTCAATACTTGTTTCCAGTATACTGTGCTGCCTCTGGATAATATATGTGAGCTTGTGCATATTTTAAGTACTATAAAAATATTGCCTATTGTTATAATATTGGTCATACATGGTGTAGTAGAAAAAGTGCCTGATTTGTGTTCCAGGCCAAACTCTGCCGCTCTCTAGCTGTGTGACCTTGGGTAAGGCATTTTCCCTTCTGGTCTCTAGTTTCTTCAACTGTAAAGTGAAGAGGTTAGACAGAATGGTCTCCAAATTCTTTCCAGCTCTAACATTCTACTTCCTAAGATCTCTCCCAGATCAAAATCTTATGGTCCTAATTGCTGGTGGTCCCCAATTCTCTACCCTTTCCTGCAATATACACATTTTTCTGTCTGCCACTCTTAACATTGTTCTAGGGCCAAGAAGAAGGACTGAAACAAGATGGAATAAAATCAGGATAAATGTAAAGCCCTTCCATATTTGAGCTTTTAAAACCTTACAGAGTCAAGGACACATAGTTAGACCACAGCTGGTATGAAAAAGATCTGGGGGTCCTAATTCCCAGTCCAGTGGTCTTCCTACTCCTTCATACTGCTGGAGTAGACCCTCTTTTTTTTTTTTAATTTCTTTATGCCCAAGATTTGCTGAGTTGTCCCTTTCTGGAAGCCCTGGCCCCTCTGTTTCCCAGTCCTGTGCCCAGGAAGGGTAGAGTTGTCCCTTGTCTCTGCTATGTATCCCTCATACCAAGTTCATCCATCCCAGTCTTTCTTTTACCCCTCCATTGATTTCTACACACTCTAGGCCTGATGTCCAAAGTTCTGTCCTCCACTCATAACATCCTAGTGTTCCTGTGAATTCCCATCAGACCCAAGGTTCCCTCAATAGAGTGGGTAGGTTATACTTTAAGACCAGGGGCTCCCTGAGGGTAGGGTCTGTGTCCCCTCCTTCCTACCCTTCCCCATCCCCCCCCCCCCCCAGTGCCTTTATCCAAGTATAAAGTGGTAGTATATGAAGATTTCTGAGCCAATGAAAGAAATCACTTGTAGGGATCAGATGAAGCCCAAACAGTGACCCCAATGTCTGACAATCAGTGTGTCCTCTTGAAATGTCCAACTCCCCATCCAGGGGGACTTGGGCTGGTTAGGGCGGGTGAGCTCCTGTCCCTGCGCTTAGAGCTCCATCTAGTGGTCGACTTCTCTCACTGGCAGGAAGGTAACCTATTCCAGGTGTTCATGCCTCTGCCCTTATAGGACCAATCTTACAGGACTTAGAGCCAGAACCTTAGGTAATATCTGGTCATCACCCTCCCCCCAGCTCCTTTTACAGAGTAAAAAATTGAAGCCTAGAGGTGGAAATCATCTTGTGATGGACTTGGAATTCACAGCAAGGTGAATACACAAGGCGGGGGCACACAGTCAATGAGAGTTAGTTTTGCTTGACTTTTCATATTTGTTACATATTTGTTTTTCTTTATTTATTCCTAATGGAACAGGAGAGGATAGGGGAGACAGAAAATAGGTTTCTGCTAAGCAGGGGGGGAAATATATATATATATATATATATATATCTAGTAAGTAGCAATGCTAAGATTCAAACCCAGGTCTTAGGACGGCATGTCAGAGGGGTCTTTGAATAACATCTATACCATTCTACTTGTCAACTGCATTTGTACCCTAGTGGGCCTCTGGTAGGGCTATTCTCAGACACTATTATGGGAAACACAAAGTATGAGTAAGTAAACACAAAGTATAAGTAAAAGAGGAAGAAGTTTCTAGCAAGTCTTCTTCCATACTCCTTTGAAGACCAGATGATTAAAGTCCCTTAGGCTTTAGAAACAGCACAGAAAAGGAGGCCTTCAAATTTTAATTTATTAGCTGTGTGACCCTAGTCAAGTCATTTCTACTCTAGATTTCACTTCCCCAATTTGTACAATGGAGATAATAATATTTATATTATCTACTTTACAGTGAGGTAGTTTGGTGAAGAAAGAATCATAGAAATGTGAGTTGTTGCTATTATTTCTATTATATCTACTGAGTAGATCACCTCTAACACCTATCCCAATGGAAACACAATCGTGCCCTCACATTCTTCTCCTGGGTTTCTCCATGTCCTTCTGGTAAATTCTTCATAGTGGACCTCCCCAATATACTAGAAACCTTTCTCTGGGTCTTCTGATATTTAAATATTTCATAAATGCCAGCGCAGTACTCTGAATTATCCATCTGTTGTCTCATTCTCACAGAATGCCCACTCCCTTTTCTGGTCATCCCTTTCCCTGGTGATATATTCCACATGACTTCTTACACACATGCCACCACTGGCCATGTGCTCTGGTTTCAAATTCATAGTCCCCCAGCTTTCCAGCAAAAGGTGTCTCTCCATTTAGTTCCCAGACCAATGCATTGTCACAGAATAACAACATCTCACAGTTAGAAGGAACCTTAGAGGCAATTGAATCTAGCTCTGGCCTCAATAAGAATCCCTTCTCCATTCTACCCCAAAAGTGGTAGCCCAGCCTTTTTTAAAAGAGCTCCAGTGAGGGGAATCCACTACCTTGAGGAGCAGCCCATTCTTCTTTGAGAAAACTCTAATTTGTAGGAAGATTTTCCGCCATAACATTAAGCCTAAATTTATCTTTTTGAAATTGCCACTAATTTAGCCTTCTGAATCTAAGCATAACAAGTATAGTCCTTCCCATAAGATAGTCCTCCAAGTACTTGAAAATAACCCTTTTCTCTCTCTAGTCTATACCTCCTTTTTCCCACTAGGTGGTGCAGTGAATAGAATACCTGTAGCCCAGAGTCAAGAAGACCTGATTTGAAACGTGGCGGGAGACACTTACTAGCTATGTGACCCTGGGCAAGTCACTTCACCCTGTTTACCTCAATTTTCTCATCAATAAAATGACCTCGAGAAGAAAATGGCAAAGCACTCCAGTATCTTTGCCAAGAAAACCCAAAAATGGGGGTAAAAAGAGTCGGACACGACTGAAATAACTGAGTAACAACCACAATGTACTTTTCCTCCAACTTTTCTTCAAGCTAAACAGTCCTAGTTTCTTCAACCAATCTTCACTCATGTCTCATGAACTCAAGGCCCTTCAGCATCCTAATTGCTTTCCTCTGGTTGCTTCTCAGCTTATCAATGTTCCGTTTTTAAATGACTCACAAAGGACTCAACACAATACTCCATGTGTGCTCAGAGTAGGTCAAAGTGCAGTAGGACCAGTCCTGGACACTAGACCACTCCTCATATAACCAAAGACTTTAGCTTTCTTGGCTGTCATGACACATTGTTAGTTCATATTGATCTTACAGCCCACAGAAACCCTTAAATCTTTTTTGAATTTTAATTTTCAGTTCCAAATTTCCTTCTTCCACTCCCTTTCCCATCTATTGAGAAGTCAAGAAATACAGTACCCATTATACAGTCATGCAAAACATTTCTGCTTTAGCCAGACAGGGCAAGGAAAATAAAGAAAGTGAAAGAAAAATCTGCACTCTGGGCTCATCGATTCTCTCTCTGGAGATGAGTAGTCTTTCAGAATTGTTGTGGACCATTGTATTGATCAAAGTAGTTAAGTCTTACACAGTTGACCACATGACAGCGTTGTTTTTACTATATGCAATGATTTCCTAATTCCATTCACTTCATTTTGCATCATTTTACATAAGTCTTACCAGGTTTTTCTGAAACCATCCTACTGATCATTTTTAATAACACAATTGTATGCCATCACAATGATACACCACAATTTGTGCAGTCATTCCTCAACTGATGGGCATCACCTCAGTTTCTAATTCTATGCCACCATAAAAAAGTTTCTATAAATAATTTTGTACATATAGATCCTTTTTCTTTGATCTCCTTGGGGTATAGACCTCCTAGTAGTATTGCAGGTTCAAAGGGTATGAATAGTTTTATAGCCCTTTGGTCACAGTTATGCTAATGCATTGTTGGTGGAGTTGTGAACTGGTCCATCCATTCTGGAGAACAATTTGGAACTATGACCAAAGGGCACTAGGAGGTCTATACCCCAAGGAGATCAAAGGTGGAGAGGGGGAAGAAAAATGGTTACTCCCTCTCTGGGGCAACCATTGAAAATCAATCAATAAGTAAACATGTATACATATGTATATATGTGCATACATGCATACATGTACACATACATCTAACTGACACTGAGGGCCAATGATTGATTCTTGGTGGATAGAAAAATCCTTCTCTTGAATACACCAGTGAGCTGCTTTGGTCCTATGACTGACATGGTCAGATTGTGACTAGCAAATTAATCCTCCCATCCTGAGGGAAAGGAAAGACAGGAAATAACCCCACATGCAGGCAGGGAGTACACTTACCAACACAAGAGGCGCCTGGGGCCAGACCACCACCCCTCCAGCTACACTGATGACTGAGAGGCAAGCAGGGATGAAACAGCTCCCATGAGCACAAAAGTGGGAGTCTGGGAGAGCAGAAACCTAGAAAACTGTCACCATCAAAATAGGAGTGGAGATGAAGTGATAAAGCCAGCACCCCAGGAACCCGGAGCCACAAGGCAGGTCTGGGCAGCCTCTCAACTGCAGATTCCTCATGCTTCTCCTCTCCTTCTCTTTCCCCCTTCAAACTTGCCCCACCATTCGCTTCCTGGGAGATTGTTCCTCAATCTGTTTCTTGAAAGCCAATTTACTTTCCATTTCCTTTTTGTTTTAAAGTTATTTTTCTAATATTGATGTTGCTAACAATATTGACGTGTTATGTGACTCCTATGCAGCAGCAAGGAAAGGTAATGGGGTGAGATGCTCGGGAAAGAGAAATAGATTTCATAATTGTAATTTATATTCAATAGGGCAATTTTGCATAACTAGGAGCTCAAACTGAACTAAAGAAAATAATTGATTTTATATATATATATAAAACTTTGCAGAGCAGGGAGAAAAATGTAGACCTAGATATTCCTAATCAATGAGCCAGCAGTTTGGGTTGTGCGGGCTTTTTTTGTTTTTGTTTGTTTTTGGTGAGGAGAGGCTATGATTCATAAGAGAGATGAGGCTAGGGGCATTTCCTTTTGCCATTTCTTATTTCCTGCAGCCAATCTGAAAGGAAGACCACACTATGTCTGAAAGTGAGGCTAATGAAATGTCTAGACATAAAATCACACCCAAAGGGGAGGAGAGAGGGAGTGACCAGGAAGGAGTAGGGCCACCCACATGAAGGTGGAGGCCAGAAGGAGAGAGTGACTAACCCTCCTCACCCAGCAACACAATGCCCTACACTACTGCTAGATACGAGCATGTATGCACTTTGGCACATGTGTTGTAAGTTGTAAAGCCCTAAACAAAAGTAAGCTATCACTATGATCTTGAGCATATGTTGTTTCGTATTAGTTATTTTGATATCTTATCTTCCCTCTAGAAGGTGGGGGGAGGGGGATATACTTAATGACTCAAAGCCCTTTCTAGAAAAATCTATTCCCCCATAGAGATTCCTTCAATTAAAAGAATTTCTTGGGGCAGCTAGGTGGCACAGTGAATAGAGCACCAGCCCTGGAGTCAGGAGGACCTGAGTTCAAATCCAGCCTCAGACACTTAACAAAAAAACTAGCCATGTGACCTTGGGTAAGTCACTTAATCCCAACTGCCCTCCAAAAAAAAAGAATTTCTCTCTGAAAGTAACCTTTCAGTTCATCTTTGTCTTCAGCAGCAGCAGTATTATCATCTAACATGATGGGAAGAGACAAGTCATCTGTTCAGACAAAGATGATGGCAGTTGCAAATGGGTTCATTGGTTGAGACATTCAGTAGATCTGCACTTAAGGATGAGAAAATATGAGTGGCATGCACAAATTCTCATGATGTCTATGAACATATGATTCTACCCTTCTATGATCTAATATTAAAGTCTTCACCTTATTAGGGGGTGGAGGTGACCATGGAAACACAAACTATGGCATAGCTTACCGAGAGAGAATGACTGAGGCTAGGCCTGGCTATTATCTAAGGATTAAGCTCTCTAAATTCAGGTCATCATCAGAGAGATGACTGCTTCAGACTCATGAAACGTGGAGTGAGTGTTACAATCTGCATCTTTGGAAGAGATACAAGCTAAGGAAGCCTCAGTATTACATGACCACCACCATTGCCACCATCTGCCTAACTTTTCAACTGAGATGGGAGTTGGGGCATGTGAAACATTTTGGAACAAGCTAATGATTATGAAAGAAGAAAACACTTTAAAGGAAAAAAAAACCCTATTTTTATGGCAGTTCCCTTGTGTAGCTTGGCTATGGTCACCCTGAAATTGGGCGTTTCCTCTCACCACCCTAGAAGGGGACACCTGCCAAGTCAAATTCACTGGCAAACTCATTTGCTAATATCAACAAGGGCCTCTTTGTGGGCAGTGGATCATGGAGTAACTAGGATCCTGAAGGCTGCACCTACTTGTCTCTTCCAGAATTACAAAATCACAGAAATGTCAGAGGTGGGAGGAGCCTTAGAAAATAGACTCTTAGAGATAGAAAGGACATTAGAACATTGAATGCCAGCACTTGACAGTACTTGAAGATTCTTTAAAATATTGACTCTCAGAGCTAGAAGGAACCTTAGGGTATAGAATGTCCAAACTGGAATATAGACATGAGCTTAGATTATAGGGATTGTTAACCCTTTAGTATCATATACCTCCCCTTCAACAGTCTGGTGAAATCTACAAACCCTTTCTCAGAATAGCATTTTTCAATGCACAAACTAAAATATGTAGGATTACAAAGGAAATCAATTGTATTGAAGTACATTTCTGAGGCAGCTAGGTGGCACTGTGGATAGAGTCCTAGCCCTGGAATCAGGAGTACATGAGTGGCTTCAAATCTAGCTTCAGATACTTACTAGCTGTGTGTCCCTGGGCAAATTACTTTATCCCAATTGTCTCCAGAAAAAAAGAAAAGGAAAAAAAGAAATACACTTCTCAAAGTATTTTAAAAAACAAGTTTATTGACCACTGGTTAAGAAAAGAACTCCTGACTTAGAACATAAAATGTTAGATAGAATATAGACAGACTTAGAAGGCAGCTCAGAACACAGATCATCAAATATTAAACTGTAAGATACCTTAAAACAGAAAACAGAAAATATTTGAGTTGGAAGAGATATCCAACCAACGTCTTCCTTCTACAAAGAAAGAAACTAAGTCTCAAAGGGGTGAAATGATCTGTCCATGGTTTTATGACTTGAAGGACCAGGCTGAAAACATGGCTTTTCTTTTTTTTTTTTTTTAAAGCAATTGGGGTTAAGTAACTTGCTCAAGGTTACACAGCTAGTCATTATTTATGCATGGGTGCTCATTTTCTGAGGCCGGATCTGATCTCAGGTCATCCCAACTCTGAGGCCGGCGCTCTTACTCACTGCGCCACCTAGCCGCCCCTTTAGGGCAATTGGGGTTAAGTAACTTGCTCAAGATTACACGGCTAGGTTTTTGTTTTGTATGGATTAAGTGTCGGAGGCCGGCTCTGAACTCAGGTCCTTCTGATTCCAGGGCCGGCGCTCTATTCACTGCGCCACCTAGCCGCCCCAACGTGGCTTTTCTTACTCCAAATCTGGTGCTCTTTTCTGCTGTCCAACCCTCTCTACCACTGAGAATGTCTACTGGTCAGTAATCCATCTAAAACCTGACTGTTCCTGAACTCCCTGTGGTCAAGTCCTCCCCTGGGTGCCATGGGGCAGAGAGAAGGAAGGAAGGTTCAATAAAAAATACATGTAGTCTTCATCCTTAGACAACTTTTTGTCCAAAAGGAAAGAACTTGCATAAACAGAGAGCTAATCAGCAGTATATTTAATATATTTTAATAAATGTACAGTGTCCTAAAAAAATCTTGGTGCAGTTTTGCTCTGTTTTAAGCTACTGATAGCTTAAAGCTATTAATCAGTTAAAGCTAAGATATTAATAGCTCTAAAAGGCACCAAGATTTGGGGAGACCCTTTAAATTAAACACCCACTCTATTCTCCATTAGGAAATATAAAAATAGGTATGAAACAGTCCCTGCTCTCAAAAGTTTATATTTAAATATGAAAGGAAAGATATGTGTTCAAATTCTTAGGATGAAAGGGAGGGAGCTAAGTGCAAAGGAGAGGTCTAGGGGAAGTGTTGGGAGGGAGGAAGACTCCCTTTGACCTGGGAGACCACTTTGTGGAGGAAGTGGCATCTGATATGGGGCCTTGAAGGAAGGGAGGCACATAAACAGATGGAGAAGAAAGGAGGAGAGAATGGTATGAGCAAAGGCACAGAGAAGGAAGAGAGCAGGATGAAGATGTAGCCAGAGAGTAGTCCAGTGTTATCAGAACAGATTACATGAAGGGAGTACTACAAAACACAACTGAAAATGCAGGTCTGAGCCAAATTGCAAAGGACCTTAAATGTCAATTACAGAACTGTATTCAGTAGGCAGAAGTAAGAAGACCATCATGCTTGTGGAGAGGAGGACCACTTGGGCAGGGAATGAATGAAGATGGGATTGATAGCAGCAGAGATTTAGAGCTAAAAGGGCCCTTGGAAGCGATCCAGCCAGGGGTGTGCTGGTAAATGTTAACAACCATGTTATAGTTCCCTGAAAAAATGTCCATGGGACACTTACAAGTTTAATCTGCATTATAAACATTTTCTCCGTCATTTCCTTAAGTCTATACAATAAATAAAACAATGAATCAAGTCCTGATTTGTAGTGTTTGCTGATTCTCAAGGTATAAATGCTCATTCTGAAAATTTAACAATCTCTTCAAGCTGGTGCCAACACCCCTGCATCTAGTCCAATTCCCTTATTTTATAGATGAGGAATTGAGGCCTGGAGATGTTAAATGGGGGAAGGGGAATAAGCATTTATGGAGCACCTACTGTCTGCCAAGGTACTGTGTCAATTTCTTTTTACAAATATTATCTCATTTGATCCTCACAACAACACTAGGAGGTAGGTACTATCCTTAGTCCCATTTTACAGTTGAGGAAACTGAGGCAGATAGCTGAGACTTCCTGGGTGTCTCATAACTAGTAAGTGACTGATTAAATTCAGGTCTTCCTGACTCCATGTCCAGTGCTCTATCCATTACCCCGAAAATTGCCTCTAAACAGTTAAATGATTCACTCAACATTACATGGGTAGGAAAGAAAAAGAGCCAGGCCAAGAATCCAGGTTCTCTGTAGAGCTCATGCCCTTCCACTTTGTCATCCTGTCATGGGCCATTTGAATACCTCAGAGGAGGAAAGATGTTGCCCATGTGGTGAAAACTGAACCCAAGTGCCAAGGGCACACTGTAATGGGAGTTAATTAAATTAGCATGGGAAGATTGGAGGAAGCAGGCTGCCAGTCAGGCTCTGAATGAAGTGATGGGCAAACTAACCGGGAAGAGAGCTTGGCATTCTGTTTTGCAGTACACAGGCAGAGTGCAGAAGCCAGAGGACACAGGTAATGACTTTGACTTTATTCTGATCCAGGCCCTGACAAGGACATGACTGGTTGAGCCAGAGAAGTTGGGAAAACCACAAAAGCTCTCTGAGACCAAGGTTGTGACCTTTGAGGTCAAGGTGACTATACTCTCTTGTCCTCAATGGGACCAATGCAAGGGAGGAAAGGCAGAGAACAGGATTAAAAAAGGTGTGAAACCATATATCCTTATATCTGGAAGGGATCTTATTAATCATCCAGTCCAACCTCCTATTTTGACAAATGAGTAAACTACGGCCCAAAGAGGTTAAGATAATGTTTCCAAGTTACATACAACTAGACTGAACTCGGACTCACACCCACATCTCCTGAAACCTCATCTAGTGTGCAAAACTAGGTTTGAGTCATTGGTGTAACACTTAAATTTTTTTTTGTATTTAATTTTATTGTCTTTAATATTCACTTTTTAAAATATTGATTTCCAAATTCTCTCCCTCCCTCCAGCCATTCCCCCACATTGAAAAGGCAAGCAATACTATACTCATTATACATGTGAAGTAATGGAAAACATATTTCTATATTAGCCATATTAGAAAAAAAAAGAAAGAAAGTAGAAAACAATATGCTTCAATAGACTCTCAGAGTTCACCTGTTCTCTCCTAGGAGGTCAATTGCATTTTTTGTCATGAGTCCTTTGGAATGTCTTAGATCATTGTATCCATCAGAGTAGCTAAGTCTTTCATAATTGCTTATCGTTACAATATTATTCAGCATTCTGCTTCTGTTCATTTCACTTTGCATCAGCTCATATACATCTTCCCAATTTTTTCTGAAATCATCCCCTTCATTTCTTATAGCACAATAGTACTCCATCACAATTACATACCACAACTTGTTCAGCCATTCCCCAGTTGATGGACATCACCTCAGTTTCCCATTCTATGCCACCACAAAAAGAGCTGCTATAAATAATTTCATAATATAGGACCTTTTCCTTTTCCTCTAATCAAACTAGTCATGGTATTACTGGATCAAAGGTTATGCACAGTTTTATAGCCCTTTGGGCATCATTCCCCATATTGTTATCTAGAATGGACGGGCTAGTTCACAACTCACCAACAAATGCATTACTGTACTTATTTTTCCACATTTGCTACAGTATTTGTCATTTTCCTTTTCTGCCATGTTAGCCAATCTGCTAGATGCAGAGTGGTAACTCAGAACTTGCATTTCTCTAATTAGTAGTCATTTAGAGCATTTTTTCATAGTATTATTGATAGCTTCATTTCTTCTTCTGAAACTGCCTGTTCATATATTCTTTGACCATTTGTCAATTGGGGAGTGGTTCCTATTTTTATAGATTTGACTCAGTTCTCTATATATTTGGAAAAATAAGGCCTTTATCAGAGAAACTTGCTATAAAATTTCCTCTCCCCACCCCCCACCCAGTTTTCTACTTTCCTTTTAATGGTGCAAGACTTATGTAAACCAACCAACATCAGAAGGGACTAATGAGTAATCAGTCAAGCTACTCATTCCACTCTATCCAACTCTCAGGCTGGCTAGTCGACAATCACCCTTAACCCTTAACCCTGTCCCCTAAATGAATGTAGAAAAGTTCCACATCTATGTCTAAAGATGTGTTTGTGTGTGGTTATGTCCACCAATCAAATCACTCCCCAGAAACCCCCAACCTATTAGCTGCTCCCTTCTGTCCTGTCTTTTGTGTGGGCCTCATTAATCACTTTTACTACGGTCTTTACAAAGCATTCAACCAAACTGGTAAAATAAATGTAAACATTGATATTGGGTCATTAGCTAGACATGTCACAATCTTCAACTTTCATTCAATCCTGATTCAAATTCTTAAAGCAGGAACAGGGAAAAGCCTTCCAAGTGACATCCACTTCCTTGTGCCCCAGCTGTATACACCAAGGTTTGAGTTAATAAAGTTAATAAAGAATTGATTTCTGGTCATAAAAATCTCAGCTCTTAGTAAAACTGAAGCTGAATGGTTGATTCACAGCCAATTAGAAAGCTCAATAGAAACTCAGGCATTTCTCATAGTTGTGATTATATTGGAAAGCTGGACAGCAAGTTGCCACTCCCATGCTGGGTTCTCAGGAATGTCACTTCTCAAGATCTGAATGGAGCAAAACTTTAAGGTTCTTCAAAGGGAGTTGGCATTACTTGACTGTCAGAATCAGGAAAATGGAATCAGGGGGATGAGTAGGCTGTCCCAGTTAACCCATATCTCCAAATTCTCCTTTTGAAATTGTCCTCTCTTTTATCACCCTCACTCTTCCAGCATACTCTGAGCCTAGGAGTGAGTATCACTGACTGGGTAATGCCAAGCCATGCCCCATATTAAGCTGACCAAATCATTTCAATTCCCTGGCCTTCAATTTCTTCAACTGTAAAATCTCAAAGGGCTATTGGGAATATCAAGGGATACTAATGTGTGCCCCTGCTGTATGTAAAGTACTTTTTATCTCGTGAAATGTTCTCTATACACACATGTTGGTTTCTGCCCATGATGGTAGAGATGTGAAACTGGTCCTTTTCAGTCTTCCTTCATAATCCTTTTGCATCTGTCTCTGGTTCCCTTCCTGGAATGAACTACTACTTCCTCCTCTCTTCTTTGTTTATGGCTCTCCCTTCCTTCAAGGTCCATATCAGATGCCATTTCCTTCATGAACTGTTCTCTGACCCCTAGCCTTCCAGGTCAAAGTGAGCCCTTCCTTAACAAATCTGTCCTAGTATTTTGTCTGGATCCTTCCCTTGCACTTAGCCCACGATCCTTTATAAAATCAGTTACTTAAGCATGCCTTTGCCCCTGTGCTAAAGTGTAAGCTCCTTGAGAGCAGGGCTTGTGTCATAGCTATCTTTGTATTCCCAGCACTGAACACAGAACCTTTCACATTCCCCTTCGGCCCAGTCTGCTATTTTCTCCTGCCTGGGCTATTCTACCAACCTTCTAACTGATCTCCTTGACACCAATCTCTTCTCTCTGCATTCTCTGCCAGATTCTGCATTCTCTGCCAGATTCAGCTCTGATCACATCAACCCTGTGCTCCAAACTGTCTTATGACTCCTCTTTGTTGACAGGACAAAAGCCAAACTCCTGAGCCAGGCATTCAAGACTTCCCCAATTCCAACCCAAACGTCTTTCCTAACTTTTCTATCCTCCTTCCTTGCACAAAACCTTTGAGTTTGCCAAGCCAATATCCCAGCTATCCAGAAAGACAAGGAGCCCACTCATGCCTTTGCTCCCTCTCTTCCGTCTAGAAGAATGCCCTGCCCCAGACATTCCAATCCTCCCCATTCTTCCAGCTCAGGTTCTGCCTCCTCCAAGAAGTCTGCTCTGATTTTCCTCCTCTCTCAAACTCTGTTAGCACTCTCTGTGTCACATTTGATGATACATTATCTCATGCTGTTCATTACTCTGTGTGTGTTTTGTCTCCGCAGCTAGACCGTCAGTTCTTGGATAGCAGAGATCCTGGAGTCTTCTCCCTCTCCTGACTCTCATTAAGCAGCCATCATAGAGCTAAAGGCATGGTCAGTATTTAATAAAGACATTGATTGGACTGAGATGAACACACCCTAATTGAGCTGAACTGACTTTAATTAAATTCAGTTTCTCAGGACCTATTTTTCTGCTTCCAACTAAAGAGAGTGAACAAAACTACATATATTCACTCATCCATCCACTCATTCATCTATTTCCTCATTCATTCATTCATCCATTCATCCATTCACTCATATAATCCCTAATTCATTATTTCACTAATTCATTTACTCCTTCATTCTTTTTAAAAAATCATTCACTCACCCTCTCATTTATTCAGTTCATTGATTCATCTGTTTAAATATTTGCTCACTCTTTTAGTCTCATTCATCAATTCATTTCATTAATTAATTTTGTGAATCATTGCTTTTATTCATTCAATCATTCATCTGTTGTTTCAAATAAAAAATTATCACCTACTATGTACAGAGTCTCGTGCTTGCCACCAGGATGATTCTTGTCATATGTAGCAGCAAGATAGTTAAAACACAGTCCCTGTCCTCATAAGGCTTACAGTATGATAACTTAGACTGAACTGAATTAAATTAAGTTAAATTTAACTGAACTGATCTGAAGTGTGACTTTCCAGAGACCCTGGGAGCTTGACACAGGATCCAATTTCACTCTCTACAGTCCCAAGTTCCCCATTCTGTCATGGGAGACCCTAGACATACATACAGTGGACAATAATCACGCCAATTCCAATTGATACATGGCATTATAGTTTACACAGCACTTTCCCCCACAAGGTAGGTAGTGTAAGGATTATCAGCTCTGTTTTACAGATAAGGAAACGGATTTACTTAGGTGAAGCAATTTGCCAAAGTTCACTCAGTGAGGAAACAGAATTGGGACTGGAGCTTATTTTTGTGACTCCCAATCTCGGTTCTTTGCTGCACATATAGTACATGGCAGAACCTAACTGGCCATCTGGGTCAGGGTGATAGCCAATCATAGCAGGCCAATGGGATTAGTATAAGGTCATTCAGGACAGCAGGTATATCGAGTAAGAAAAGGAGAAAAGAGGCAAAGGAAAGGAAGGAAGGAACCCGGAAGGTAGTGTGCTGCAGTAGGAGGGGCAGTGAATTTAGAATAAGAAGATAAGGAATCAAATTCCAGCTCCACTCCTTGCTAGCTAGGGCACCTTGCATAAATACATCTTTCCCCCCTTTCCAGACTCATTTTCCTTTTTCATAAAATAATGGGGTTTGGTTAGATGCTTTCTAAGGCCCCTCCCAGCTCTAAATCCTATGATCTCATAAATGTTGTTCTCTCCCTGGGAAGGCAGGAATCTGGGACAGAAGATAAGGTGCTGAGTGATTATCAACAGGAAATTCCCTCTTTGCCGTAGGCCAACTGTCTGTCTTCTCTGGGAGTTCCCCAGCCAACACCTGGGATCCTGGGATGATTGCCCCCAGCCCTTCAAGAGACCCCAACGTATTGATATTTGCTGTTCTCTCTTATCCTCTTTTTTAATTTTGTGTGTATTTGTGTGTGTCTGTGTATATGTGCAAAATTTGGATTCCAGACCAACCACCATTCTCCCTTCTGTCTGAGGAGAAATAAAAGCCAACTTTCTTCAGCATCTCTTCCTTCAGGGTCCCCTCCCTCGCCCAAGACCTTGACCCTACCCTACCAATTTGATACCCCTATGGTCAATCTAATTTAATTCAACATTTACTGTGGCCTACTATCCGCATGGCCCAGTTTGTGATGCTATGAATTCAAAGTCAAAAGCAAAACCGTTCTTGACCTCAAGGAACCCCCATTTGACTGGAGAGATAAAATTATACCTATGTGAAGGTGAGCTCAAAATGTGAAACAGCTAAATATATATATGTATGTATGTATGTATACATATATGCATGTGTGTATATATGTGTATGTATATGTGTATATATACATATATGTATGTATATAAAGCTAGTCTGGTAAAGGAGAAAACCACCTTGCCCTCTAGGTTTGGCTTTACCTAAGTAGGTGCCTCCCCACCTCATAACCCCAATCTCTCTGGGGGGTAATTTGCATGGAAGAATATAATGGGTTTTGGAATTGAAAAATTGTGGGACCCTGAACCTCAGAACCAGGACAATGACTAGGTGTAGCCTACCTAGTCTTGAATATCAAATTAATATCTGATATCCAAAATAGATAAGGAATCAAATCTATAAGACCAAGAAACAAATATATAAGACTAAAGGTCATTCCCCCATTGGGGAATAATAATAAGTGAATTTGATCACTTTTGATAAATGATCAAAAGATACATAAAAACAGTTCTTAAAAGAATTGGAAACTAGAAACAACATATGAAATCATGCTTTAAAGTACCAATAGATGGTGGCTAGGTGGTGCAGTGAGTAGAGCACAGGCCCTGGAGCCAGGAGGACCTGAGTTCAGATCCAGCCTCACACACACACACACACACACACACACACACACACACACACAACTAGCCATGTGACCTTGGGCAAGTTACTTAACCCCAATTACCCTCCAAAAAGCAAAAAAAAAAAGAGCAATTTAAATTAAAGAACTGCCAAGGTTTTACCTCACACCCTGCAAACCTGCAAAGACAACAAAAAATGGAAAGAGTCATTGGAGGAGGCATTGGAAAGACACAAGTACATTGAAATACTGTGGGTAAAGCTATTAACTGATCCAGCCATTCTGGACCAGTCTGGAATTAAGCCAGTAAAGTGACTAAAGTATTCATAGCCTCTGGCCCAGCAATCCTACCACGCATCATATACCCCAAGGAGATCAAAGACAGAAAGGTCCAGGGTACATATACCAAAATATTTATAGCAACGCTTTTTATGCTAGCGAAGAACTACAAGTAAGGCGGGTGCCCATCAGTTGGAGAGCAGCTAAAAAAAAATCAGCCCTGTGGCATATTAATGAATGCCATATTTTTGTGTAGTACAAAATGATGAATAAGTGATCAGAGAAACATGAGAAGATTTGTAGGAAATGAAGAGTAAAGTAAGTAGAATCAAAAGAATGGTATTTTCACAATGTAAATTAATTCATCAACTAAAAGGAAGTCGGATTCTGAACAATAGAAAAACCATAATAGCCCCAGAGAACAGAAAACAAAACACATCTCTTTCTTTTTGGTTGAGAGTGTGGGGAATTCCAGATGAAAATGGGTAAGACAGAGTGACTATACCAGGCATTTTTGTTTAATGATTTTCCTTTGTCACAAGAGGGTTCAGTTGATGGAGGTGAAGGGAGGGTGGTACTCTAGTATTCCAGAAATTATTATGATATTAAAATAAAAGACATAAATAAAATATTTTTTAAAAATAAATTTAAGGGGCGGCTAGGTGGCGCAGTGAATAGAGCTCCGGCCCTGGAGTCAGAAGGACCTGAGTTTGGCCTCTGACACTTAATCCACACAAACAAAAACCTAGCCGTGTAACCTTGGGCAAGTTACTTAACCCCAATTGCCCTAAAGGGGCAGCTAGGTGGCGCAGTGAGTAAGAGCGCCGGCCTCAGAGTTGGGATGACTAGAGATCAAATCCGGCCTCAGAAAATGAGCACCCACACATAAATAATGACTAGCCGTGTAACCTTGAGCAAGTTACTTAACCCCAATTGCTTAAAAAAAAATGTTTATTGACTGACTCTCTTCCTGGAGATCTAGTAATGAACTCATTTAAGGATGAAAATATATGCTATTAGGGTCTGACACTGGCATCCTATTAGTTGGAGTTTGATGTTGGGACAGAATGAGGCACCCTTAGGTCATTGAACATATAACCTGAGGCTTGAGTCTATTTGCATAAGACTCTCCTCATTGATGGATTTTTTTTTGAGAGCTTTGCAGAAGAGAGATCCTCACTCCCGATTCTCTTCAGGGAGAAGTCCCTAGAAGGAGAAGAAGACTCCAGGAAGAAGCAGATATGTAGAAAAGCAAGGATGTGTCCTCTTTCCAAGTTCTCATCAATGCTATCCCACACAAAGGTAGGGTGTTCAGTAATCATTCTTCCACCAATGAAGAACATCTTCTGCAAATGGATTTGACCTTAGATTACAGACTACAAAACAAGGTTTACTTAGTTTAAATCTAACAAGGACCCAGTGGCCCAGCTTCTACAGATGAGGCCTATCTCAATTTCCATATGTGAAAGGGTCTGATTAGCAGGGCAGGGGGTGTGGTGAATAGCAGGGTCTTCAGTCATCCGCCCACTTGGAGGGGCCTGAACGCCATATACTTTTTATGAGTGACCAGAAAGGGGTTGCCAATAGACCAGGAGACTACTGGAAACATCTGTCTTGGGAGACAAGGGCCAATAGGATCCTAGGGACAGTTTTATTACCTTTTAGGGAAAACCAATCCGTGTGGCTGATTGGGGAAATGCAATCAACTCTGGTAGATATTAGTCCTATTACACATGCATTTTAATATATGAAGGTGGGATAAAGAGAACAAGCATTTATTAAACACCTGCTATGTATTTAGCACTGTCCTAAGTACTTTACAAATATTATCTCATTTGATCCTTACCACAACCCTGGGGAGAGGTGCAATGGCTCATTTTAATTAAATTTAATTAACTCATTTTACCCCTGAGGAAACTGAACAGACAGCAGTTGTGACTTGATCAGAGACAAATAATAAGTGTCTGAGACTGAATTTGAACTCAGGTCTTCCTGACTTCCTAACCACCTAGCTACCACATAATTTAAGAATTGACCCTTCAACCTTAACACTCAAAAACTGTGTCATCTCCAGCATAGACCCCTGCATAGACAATAATTGATTCCTCAACACCCATAAATTTGTGTATCCTCCAGCACAAAACTCTCTCTATATACATGACCTAGTCCCTGTTTTCTTATCCTTTAATGATATTTCTTTTCTTTTCTGGAGGCAATCAGGATTAAGTAACTTGTCTGGGGTCACACATCTAGTAAGTGTCTGAGGCTGGATTTGATTTCAGGTCTTTTAACTCCAGGGAGGGTGCTTTATTCACTGTCCCTCCATAGAGCTTTTTCTATTTCCTCATGCATCCCATCCAGGACAATGGTATTCAAAACCAAATGTGTTAGGTTCACATCATTAATGGAGAAAGCAGTTTCTCATTAAAAACCCTTACAGATTTTTCTCCCACTTGTTATCCTCCTAATTTCATCGAGTGTCCTTGAGGTGATTTTGCTTGACTGGGTCTCTCATCAAGCTTTCTTTACATTTGTTTTCTCTCTACTGCTTCTGTTTTATGACAGTATTTCTCATAATTTTCTACATTTCTCCATAAGACTTTACAAATTACTTTACATCCTAAACAGATGATATACTTGGCTGCCAGATCTATCCATCTGGCAAGGAGATCAAATGTTTGCTGATCAAGGCAGTTTCTAGGCACTTTGGGTCTCTTGTGTTTGGACAATTGATTTATTTTGAATACACACATACACCACCTCTTTTTTCAGAAGTCTTGTAAGAAAAGTCTAACTGTAAAGCCCCATACAAAAATAAATTATTAGTATTGTCTTGTTAGCTTGAGCACCTACAAACATCTTTTTTATAGTGATGACAGTGACCTTAAGCTCTCAAATGCTATGGCAATAGAATCCAAGATAAGAAAGTTTTAAGTCAAGGGACAAGGGACAAACTCTAATGTAACTGTTATTTCCTTGAGAACCAGTATGGTTCAATGAAGAGAGATTCTTCCCCAGGTTGAATGCAAGGGCATGAAGTTGTTTAGGCAAGGTAACTATCAAAGACCCCCTCTTAATCAGAGGACTGTCAGCTATATTAAAGGAGAGAGTACTCACGTCTATGAAATCCCAGAGAATTGAAGTATTGAAGAAAGCCTAGACAAAGAGTGGAATCTCTGGCATATAATGGCTACTTCCTAACTTCTCTCAGCTCCCTTTTCTTCATCTTCAAAATGGGTATACTATTTTCTGAGGGCACTTTGAAAAGCATATGACTTTATATAACTGTGGAACTTTGGCCTCTTCAAAGTCCCTTTATCAGATCCAGCATAACCTGTCAACGCCCTGATCCTGTGGGATACTTGTTCATGTTTCAGCTCAGCAATTTCTATGAATAAACACCTATAAAGCCCCTACTGTGTAAAAAAGGGGACCATCCTTGTACTTTATTTTTTATATTATTTTAATTTTATTTTTAATTTATAGAATAAAACAAGTATTACCATAATATAGTACAATAAATGATTGTACATGAAACTGCAAATCTATTATGTACAACTTGCTATTCCTTTCAAACATAAAACAAAATTATCATGTAAATTTCCTTTTTTTTTCTTCCCTCCCCCCATCCTAGAGATGGCTACCATTAGACACAAATCGGTATATACATCTAAAATTATTCCATACATACTTCCATTTATCAGTTTTTTCTCTGAATGTAGATAGCTTCTTTCTTAATATGTCCTTTATAGTTAATTATGTGTTTATAATAGACAAAATAACTTATTCTCTGAAAGTCAGTCTTAAAACAACATTGCTAAAACTGTATACAATGTTCTCTTGGTTCTGCTCATTTCACTCTTCATTATTTCATGCAAGTCTTTTCATGTTTTTCTAAAACCATTGAGCTCATCCTTTCTTATAGCCCAGTAATATTCCATCACAATCATATTCCATATAAAGAGAGATTTTATAAGAAAATTAGAAGAATTGGGGCAGCTAGGTGGCACAGTGAGTAGAGCGTCAGCCCTGGAGTCAGAAGGACCTGAGTTCGGATCTGGCCTCAGACACTTAACACACACAAACAAAAACCTAGCTGTGTGACTTTGGGCAAGTTACTTAATCCCAATTGCCCTCCAAAAAGAAAAAAAAATTAGAAGAATATGGAACATATTACATCAGATTTATGGATAGGGGAACAATTTATGAATAAACAAGAGATAGCAAAATTAAACATAAAGGGGATAATTTTAATTACGTTAAATTAAAAAAGGTTTTGTATGAATAAAACAAATATAGCCAAGATGAGAAGGAAAGCAGAAAATTGCGGCGGGGCAATTTTATAGACACTTTATCAGATAAAGGCCTCATATCTAAGATATATAAAGAACTTTGTCAAATCTATAAGAATACAAGTCATTCCCCAATTGATAAATGGTCAAAGGACATGAACAGGTAGTTTTCCGATGAAAAATCAAAATAATTTATAGTCATGTGAAAAAATGCTTTAAATCATTTTTATTAGAGAAATGCAGATTAAAAATCCTTGCACTTTAAGTAGATTATATTCCACTGAGACAATGAAAAGTGCATAGATATGTACATTCAAGGTAATTTGGGGAGGGAGAAATTTTTAACAGTTGTGGGGATGGGGAAGTTTTCATAAAGGAGCCAGAACCTCCTTAGAGGCAGTTAGATGGTAGCTACAATAAAGGAGAAAGCTAGGTGGTAAGGGATAGAACACTAGGCTTGGAGTCAGGAAGACCTGAGTTCAAATTTGACCTTAGACACTTATTAGCTGTGTGATTCTTGGCAAGTCACTTAACCTGTCTGCCTCAGTTTTCTCAACTATAAAATGGGGATAATAGCACCTGCCTCCCTTGTTGGCAGGAAGATCAAATGAGACAATAGTTGTAAAGCACTTTGCACAGTGCTTGGAACACTTTGGGCACTTAATAAATGCTTATTCATTCCTTTCTTCCTTATTTAACCTTGAAAGAAATTAAGGACATTGAGAGGTAAAGGTGAAGAGAGAGGATGTTCTAGACACTAGGCATGGCTTGTGAAAACACAGAGAGAGGGAAGATAGACTTAGCTAAACTAATAGTCTAATTTAGCTAGAACACTTTGAAATAAAACTAGAAAGTTAGTTTGGGGGGTAGCTAGGTGGCACGGTGAATAGAGCACTGGCCCTGGAGTCAGGAGGATCTGAGTTCAAATCCTGCCTCAGACACAACCCAAAACTAGCTGTGTGACCTTGGGCAAGTCACTCAACCCCAACTGCCCTCCCCAAAAAAGCAAAAAAAAAGAAAGTTAGTTTGGAACCAGAATTTTGAAGGGTTTCATTGCTAGGCTGAGGAGTCTGTATTTTGTATTTGTATATTTGTACGCCCTGGAGGTAATAGGGGCTATAGGTAATCAACTTTGAGCAAGGATCAATTTGATGAGTTCTAACTTGAAGAGACCAAAATAAGTGTAGTCCTTGCTAGAGGCATTTGAAGGAGATTTCCCAAGGAGGTGGACTTGTGCCTGGTACATTGACATCCTACGCATTGGGCTTCTGAAACTGGGCCTGCCTCATGAAGGTTGGTTGACTGAGGCACCGGAAGATAAAGTCTCATTGGAGGAGCCACTTTAATGTGGTAGGTGAAGAGGTTTGTCTTTTTTCTCCACTCACCCCTCCTCCCTGTTTCTCTCTTCTTTGTATTTCTAGACTGGAGTGCAGGAAAACAGGAGAGATGTCTTCATTTAATCCCCTCGGGAGAATAAAATAGTGCCTTAAAAGAGAGGCATGTGACTGTGCCTGCCCAGATGACCCTGGGTGGGGGAGAGGAGGAGGGACTGTTCTGAATCTTTGTTTCCTGGATGTCTTCTTCTGCCTTTCTGTTTCCTTTTCTCAGCAGAAAACAAAAACCAGAGATTCTAAGAATGAACACTCCCCGCCTTGGGGGTTACCTCATGAGTAATTCTGAGTTAATGAGAGATGAAAAGTTACTTGAGTTTGAGATTGGGTCACTGACCTCCCAGGGGGAAATTTGCTCAATAGTATGCAATTTGGAGAAGAGAGCTAGGGGACTAAAGTCATTCCATGAGGAGCCAAGAGATCTGGCTCTTGACAACCCTTCATTATATGGATGCATGTTGCCTAACAGTGAAGATGGAAGGTGAATGGGAAATCTTTGTTAAGTCCCAAAAAATGCCTTTACCTTTTCTGGGAGGGCTAATAAATCTAAGGGGTTTTCTCAATACTTTATGCCTCTATAATTTGTTTATGGATATTTGTGAGTCTTTTATATATCCTATTTTTTCTGTAGTGGCTAAAATAATAGCTGTCCTATACTTGATATTCACACTGACCACCTGTGTATATGAGGTCCCTGTTACTATTCACATTTGGGGAAACCTAGACCTAAGTTCTATTCAGTTTTACTCAATGTTTTATTCTGGGTTGGAAGGAGAGTGCCTGAAAGAGAAACTGATGCTCTTGGTGGTCACCCTTCAGGGTGGAATCCAGTTCATGTGAGTCCAGAGCCTTTGGTGGATCCTGGGCTATTGGATACATTTAAAATGGAAATTATAATGCCCACCTCACTGTGTGGTTATAAAGCTCAAAGGAGTACTAAAGTACAGTACAAGTATTAGCTATTATTATTATAGCCATTTAATAAGCTTGAGAGCTGCCTACTAAGCCACAGAAACCATGGAAGCATTCTCCTGCTATCCTGGATGGATATAAATACTGAAACTTGAATCTTCTCTTGCCAAAATATCCTTCCAAAATTAATATTAGTTCAAGTTGGGCAGCGGAGGAGAGGATTAATGAAGTAAAGGGAAGCTGAGATATGGAATTGGTGCCCAGCTCTGCCACTTACTGGCTCTGACATTGGGCAAGTTACTTGTCCTCCCTGAGTCTCAGCTTCCTCCTCTGTAAACCAAGGACAATATCACCTACTGGGCTGTCATAAGAAGAGTGTTTTATAAGTGCTAAATCAGAGGTCCTCAGAATCCCTTTACGTGCTTAACAATTACTGAGGAAACTCCACAAAGAGCTTGTGCTTATATGGATTATGTCTATTATTCTTTTTATTATATTAGGATTTAAAATATCTAAATATTATTATGAAAATAGGCTTGACCTTGAGGACCCCCAAATAGGGCAAGGGCTTCCAGACCACACTTTGAGAACCAATGTATTAGATAAGGAGCTACAGTAATAGCAATGAGTAGCATAGCAACCAATCTCTTGGATTCAATGAGAGTAGGGGTAAGGCTCTGTCTCCCATTACCAGATCTGCTCTGGGTTCACACACAAACTGGGCTGATAGTTAGCAGCCAGGCATTTTAAAATTTATTTTTAATATTTTCTTTTGAGGGTGGAAGGCAAGGCAATTGAAGTTAAATGACTTGCCCAAGGTCACACAGCTAGTACATGTTAAGTGTCTGAGGCCAGATTTGAGCTCAGGTCCTCCTGACTCCAGGGTCAATGCTCTATTTATTTACTGTGCCACCAGTCAGCCCTAGGTATTTTTTTAAGTCTCTTCTTCCCTATGCCCCCTTTAAACTTTGACTTGGATCTTGTGTAGGGGTCTTCCCAAGAGAGATCAGAAAGACTCAATGTGTAATGTGGATCCGGTTTGACGGCTATTTCTTTCCTCCACACAAACAAAAGAAATACCTAAAACCCGAAAGACTCGTAGGGTGTGATGATGAAGACATAAAGCATGAGAAAGGAACCCATAACTTCTCTCATACTCATGGGAGTTTATTAAATCAACATGAAAACATGCAACGTTTTTGTGGGATTGCTGAGCAGACATTCTGACCTTACCTCGGCTCTGTGCTTGTCCATCAAGCTCCATCATATCTCCTGGACAGCCAACGCATGACTTAGGCTCATCTTCCTATCAGTGGTTGGCTATCTTCTCAGAGAAGGATAGAGTTAAAGAAAACTCCTCCTGGGGTTAGTCAGCCCTCACCGAGAGACCCAGGAACTCCTGAATTCCTGAAGTAGCCACTCCCAAAAAGTTAATCTCTCAAGATTTATGTTCAGTCACCTGTGCTAAGGAAAAGAAATAGAAGAGGAAGCCAAGGGCCTGAGGTCCAAGCTCAGGCTTCCCCAGATGATGCATATGCTCATGGCCATGTACTAGCAGCTGCTAGAGCTCCAAGGAGGACGAGCAGCCCCTCCCCTCTGTACCCCCTTCCTGGAATTCCAAGAGAAAGCCTCTTAGCATTCCCCACAGGCTCAAAGCATAGGAAGAGAGAGTAATGAGACCTACTGTGTGGGCCACTTACACTTCCTAGCTCAGAAATCAGTATTCTTCCCTTGTCACCTAAAGAGCCAAAGCGACCAATGAGGGGATTATTTTATCTCCCAAAGTCCCCATTCTTAAATACTGAGTACATATGTCCCTGGAAATGTCCAGAAGGAGCTCAGTTCAACTCCAGAAATGCTCAGCACCCTTTATATTCTCCCCCCAGTTAAAGATTTGCTATCCTCAGAAAATCACCTGTGATTCATTTGGCATATCATATCCTGAATGATAGAAAGCTTTCTGGAGAGATTCAAGCATTATCCCTTGACTGTCTCCCCCAGTGCCTTGCACTAAAGAGTACCACCAATAAAGTCCATGTGACACAGTTCTTAATGGCCTCTATTATATACATATAAAGAGACCTAGCAATCCATTCAACATAAATAATCTCACAATTAATAGTCTTTTGTGAGGAATCAGGCCTGCCATAGATGATGAGCCTAGAAACCACAAACATCCCCAAATCCACCACCAAACGATCTGTATTCTAGCTGTAATAGTATATGAAACTTGTAGCAAAATTATGAGAATCAATGTGATATCACAAAAAAAAACTGGCTTCCGAGGACTTTAAAGGCCTGTGTGTTATATGCCCTGGGGCAAGTAGAAAGTTTGAATCTTTGTTTACTTTGAGAGTGAAGTATTGTAGGGGATATAAAATAAACACTAACTATAATACAAAACAATACTTAGGATATAGACTTAGAAAAGATCTTAGGTATCATATGAACCTAATCCCTCATTTTATAGACAAGGAAAATGATGCCTGGAGAAGCTGAATGACTGGCCCAGGGTCTCTCTGTCTTTCTCTCTCTTTCTTACACACACACACACACACACACACACACACACACACACACACACACACACATCAGTGGTTTTGCTACTAAATCACTGCTCCTGATGAGTAGAACAGAAAGGCATAAACTCTGCATGATCTGAGGTAGAAAGTTGTTTACTAACTGAAGTGTGAGAGAGAAGTCATCTTGATATTTGATTTAGCCTTTGATGAATGGGTAGGCTTCCTTAAGAGAGGATCTCGACCCTGAAAGGTGATAGCACAGCTGTAGTCTGGCCTAGTAACTTGCCCAAGGTCACACGGCTAGGTTTTGTTTTTTTTTTGTTTGTGTGTGCGTTAAGTGTCTGAGGCCAGATCCGAACTCAGCTCCTTCTGACTCCAGGGCTGACGCTCTACTCACTGCGCCACCTAGTCGCCCCCTAGCACATAGTATTATAGTCGTATAGGTCTCTATAACTAAAGATGATAGGTAGATAGATAATAGATAAACAGACAGAAAGGAAGGAAGGAAGGAAGATAAATTTAGATCCAAATATGTGCCAGGCACTGAATGTTGGTGATACAAAAACAAGAAAACAAGACAGTCCCTACTCTCTATTACTCTCTAATGTGAAGAGATAAAACATAAGGAGTACTAGAAAGGGCAGGGAGGATATATGTAAGAATAAGAACTGAGATTGAGCAGTCTGGAGAGTCAGCCATAGTGAAGTGAACAGCATGGCTCCAGCCCCTCAGGATATCGAGGTCTCATACAAGGACTTACCAATCAAGTGAAATGTATCCCAAAGTACAATGGACTGTTTGAGGAGGTAAGGGGCTCCCCCTTATAGGAGTCTTCAGTCAAAGGCTGAATGACCAATCATGCAGACTGTTGTAAGAGAAAGGTATGTGTTTTAGGTAGATGTTGGACCAAATGGCCTCGAAAGTCTTCATAATCTCTGAGATTCTGAGAATCTGGATATGAATTCCTGGTTCAGTTCTTTACAAACTAATATGTGACCTTATGCAAATCACTTCCCTCCCTTGGGCCTGTTTTGTTATCTCTTAAATGAAGGGATCCTACTAGACAATCTCCGATGGTCCTTCCAACTTTAAATCCTATGATCCCATGAATGTTTCTCAAGATATCTTATTTGTGTCTTGTCCCACAGAGCAGGGGCTGTTTGCTTTAGGAGGCTCTGTCCAGAGCCCTTCCCACTGGGGAGAGTGGAGTAGAGAATGGGCAAGAGATTTCTGAGCAGTTCTCTTATCCAGACACTTGCTCCTCCCAAGAGGGGCCAGTGCCGGACTCTGTCCAATAGTCAGAGAACAACTGTGGGCCCCTTGGGGAGGAAGAAGTAACATATTGTAGTAACAGTTGCCACAAACAAACTTTCCACAGCCCACAGAGAGGAAAGGGTGTGGGGGAGGAGTTCAGAGAAACCCGGGGACCCTAAGCTACTGAGGGGTGTGGAGGGGAAGTTCCCAGCTGCACCCAGTGGTAACATTCATTCACAAAAGCACCCTGGACTCCCTCATGCTCTCTTGGAAACCTGCCTGGTAATGCCACAGTCCTAACCTCAGCCTTATAACTTGCACAGGCTAGCTCCCCCAGGAAGCCTTCCTAGACTGATCATCGATGAAGAAGTTAAGGTAATAGCCTTCTTCAGCCCCATCCTTGTTGTAGGGATGAAACCTTTGCAGATAAAGAAACTACTATTATTCAGGTAATACACAACTAGCAACTGGTGAGGATTTGTACCCCATCTCTCCTAATGCCAAGCCCAGCACACTCTTTACTGGCTTCACTATACCACACTCCCAGTTGATATCTAGGGTTCTACGAGGTGGGATGTTAATATGGACACAGCAAAGAAGGGGAAGGAAGGGCATTTCAAATAAGGAGGACTTTCAGTGTGAGCAAGGAGATGGAAATGAGGACGGCTAATACAATAAACTTCAAACTATTCAAGACTCTTCATCATGACGATGATGACAAATAGCTCACATTTATATGGGACTTTAAAGCTTACAGAGAAAGTACTTTCTATTTGCTACTTCATTTGACCCTCATGACTACCCTACAAGACAGGTGCCATTATTATCCCCATTTTATAGATGACAAAACTGAGTCTGAGAGAGGTTAAGGGACTTGAAACATTAAGTAATCACAGGTCTGGTTCCACCAGACTTCCAATCTTCTCACACAACTTTCCTCCAGTGTACTAATCAATCCTTGGAAGAGGTGGAAAATGTAAGCATAGAAATTCTCACTGCATTTTTCCATTGGGTTAGAAGCAACTGACATATTTTATATAATTATAACTTCCAATTATCAAGTATCAATTCATGCAACCATTTCAGCAGATTCATTTACACTCTCCATACCCCACTGAAAATTCTATCTATCCTTTAATATCCAATTTAGGGGTGGCTAGGTGGTACAATGAATAGAGCACTGGCCCTGGAGTCAGGAGGACCTGAGTTCAAATTCGGCCTCAGACACTTAACACAAAAACTAGCTGTGTGACCTTAGGCAAGTCACTTAACCCCAATTGCCTTCCAAAAAGCAAAAAAATAAAAAAAATAAAAAAGATCCAAGTCCTGACTCTGACATTATTCAGGAAATAAATTCATGTTTCTGAGTTTCTATTTCTTCATCTTTAAGATAGAGTTAATAGAGCCAGACCAGTGTGCAACATTGGGCAGCAATGGGGAACTACCTGAGGCAGGAGACAGGACCAGAGCAGCACACAGCACTCAGCACAGGGTGACCCCCCCAAGGACCTAATCAGCAGCAGAAGAAAAGGCCAGACCAGCTTTAAGCAGTGGGCACCTGACCCAGCATCCAGTCTCCACAACAGGAGACAAGGTCATCCATTTCCTACAGAAGGTGATGTCTAGTCCTAGTCATCAAACTCAGGATCAGGCAGGACTTACTATATACCACCCAGGAGTGTAGGAACAGAGTTCCACCCATGTCCTGCTCCTAATCCAGAAACTGAGGTTGGAGGGATAAGAAAAGAGAAGGAAAAAACAAACATAATGAAGAAATACTTTGGGCTGAAGGAAGCCTGAGAGATAAATACCCAGTGGAGCCTCAGAGATAAGAATGTCTTAGCCATAAGAGCTATAAGAGTTGTTTATAGTGATTGGCCATTTCCTTTTCCATGTATTTTATACAGGAAGAAATTGAGGCAAATAAGGTTAAATGACTTGTCCAGGGACCCACAGCTAATAAGTGTGAGACCAGATTTGAACTCAGGAAGATGTATGTTCCTGACTCCAGGCTTGGCACTCTATCCACTATGTCACCTTGCTGCCACAAGAGTATCTGGAACAGATTGAAACAAGAGATACAAAATGGAAGAGCTAGGGAGAAAAAATGGCACAAAGAATTAATACCTTAGAAGATATAGTGGTAAGCCTTACTTTAGAACTGAACTCCCTAAAAATTAGACTGGGACAACTCCATGAGACAAAAAGAAATGTTGTTTTTTTTTAAATGGAAAAAGAAATGGAAGAAAATGTAAAGTATATACATTATCAAAAACAACTTTCTTGGAAAGGATCAAAGAGATTGTCTAAGATCAGACTATCTGAGGGATGGCTAGCTGGCACAGTGAATAGAGCACCAGCCCTGGAGTCAGGAGGGTCTAAATTCAAATCCTGCTTCAGACACTTAACACTTACTAGCCATGTGACCTTGGGCAAGTCACTTAACCCCAATTGCCCCTCCAAAAAAGAAAAAAAAAAAGATTAGACCTGAAAATTATAACCAAAAAAAAAAAAAAAGCTTGGATGTTATGTTTGGAACCAAATGATAAAATGAAAATAGGAAGAATCTACTAGTTATCTCCTGAAAGAAACCCCAAAATAAAAAGTCTCAAGAATATCTTGGCAAAATCCAACACTTCAAGCAATAAAAAAAGAAAGCATTCAATTGTCAAGAAGCCATAATCAGGATAACCCAAGGTTTGGCAGCTGCCATCATAAAGGAGAGGAGATCTTGGAATATGATGCTCCAAAAGGCTTAGAATCAAGAATAATCTATCCAGAAAAACTAAGTATTCTGCAGGGAAAAAAATATATGGGCCTTTTATAAAATGTTCCTCAGTAGATCCTTTGAAATGGAAACAAGAGAAAAGGAAAAGTATACACATTTGAAAGGAACCATGTGAGGATTGTTTATCTTTAAGAGAGAAAAGAAACAAGTATACTCTCAGAACTTTATTATCTTTAATATCTTCAAAGGTAATAAAGAGAGGGTTTGTCTTTGTTCTATTTGGATGGTCTTAGGAGCAGAAGGAAATAGGAGGAGTACAGGACTGTATTGGGGTGGAAAAGAAGTAGAAGACGGAATTCACTATCTCACAAAATTAGGGAGCATGAGAAGAAGAACATATAAGCATGAAGGATGGGGTAGCAGTGGGAGGAATAAGCATCCCATCAGCCTCAGTTTTTTTTTTTTTTGCTTTTTGAAGGGCAATTAGGGTTAAGTAACTTGCCCAAGGTTACACGGCTAGGTTTTTTGTTTGTGTGTGCGTTAAGTGTCTGAGGCTGGATCTGAACTCAGGTCCTTCTGACTCCAGGGCCGGCACTCTACTCACTGCACCACTTAGCTGCCCTATCAGCCTCACTTTTAACTCAACTCACACTCCCATGTACACATACCCACACATACTCCCCCACACACAACATGGTATAGAGATATATTCACCTCAACTGGGTCAGTTGAATATATGTGTAGTCATCTGTATATGTATACTCAATAGGATCAAGTGAGCATACATCAGGGAGACTATATGAGATAGGAACTTATGAGGGAAGGAGAAGTCATGAGTCATAAGCATCAAAATAAAATATAAACAAATACCAACATTAGGGGAGAAGGGAGGGAGAATAAAAGAAAAGAGTAAAAACTCTGGGATGGGGGGAGGAAGGAGATGAGGAAGAGGAGAGGGTCAAATAAAAAAAGATAGAAACAGAATAAAAAATAAATAAGAAAATAGAATAAAATAAGAAAAGAACAAAAATGAAATAATAAAAATAAAAGGAAAAATTAAAATGGGACTACAAATACTTAAAATATCTGCCCCATAAGGGAGTTATCAAGAAAGTCCTTTATAAACTTTAAAACACTATAAAAGTGAGTATGACCTGAAGAGAAGATGGGGTCGAGGGTAAGGAATGACAAGTAGACAGCTGTGGTGCTTCATGGGTACCCTGGAGGGGTTTGGAGAAATCAAGGAAGGCTTCTAGCACATTGAATGTCAAACTTACAGGCACAGGTGAGAACCACACAGGAGTGGCAGTCGTGGATGGACTTCCGTCTGAAAGGGAAGGAAATCCGAAGTGAAGGATATGAGATTTATCATGCTCTGTCCCTACGGGAGGCACTCACTGCCTTACATCTCACATAACCCAAACCTTCTACACAGGCAGAGCCTATGGCCTCTACCCGCCCAGCCAAAGGTCACCTCTCTCCTTTTAGGCCTTCTGGGCTTTTGAGGAAGTGAATGAATGAGGCCAGTGTCTTCTTCCCAAAAAAGGAGCAGATATAAACTGGTAACTCCCATTTCAATATATATATATATTTGTATTTATATTTATATATATACAGTAACTCCCATTTCAATGGAGTGTTAAGGATTATAAGATCCCCTTCAGTACCCTATTTCCTCTTAGTCTCCTCTAAACTCTCTGAAATCTGACTTCTGACTTCATCTTCATTCAACTGAAACTGCCCTTTCCAAAAACTATCAATGATCCCCTTAATTGACAAATCTAATGGCTTTTGCACAATCTTCCTCCTTCTTGACCTCTCTTGAGGCATTTGACACTATTGATCACCTTTTCCCCTGGATGTTCTTTCCTCTCAAGATTTTCATGACACTGATCTCTCCTGGTTCTCTTCCTAGCAACCCAAATGCTCCTTCTCAGTCCCTTTTGCTGGCCCTTCATTCATGTCATGAACTCTAATTTCGTGCCCCCAGTGGTGTGCTGGTAAATATTTAACAATCAGTCCTCTGGGGAGGGGGGGAGGGGATAGTTGTCTCCTGACACACTTTTAAGTTTAATCTTCATTAACAACGTTTTATCCATCACTTTCTTAAACCCAGACAAAACAATAAATCAAGCCCTAATTTGTAGTGTTTGCTGATTTTCCAGGAGAAATATTCTCATTGAAAATTTAACAATGGGTTTTCCTGAAGTGGTTTGAACTGGCTCCTGCACTCCTCTGGGGATCCCCCAAGTATCTGTCCGGTGCTCCCTTCTCTTTTCACTCCATTACAATCTCACCTAGCAATCTCATCCACTCCCATGGGTTCAGTTCTCATCTCTTTTATACCCATGTCCTCCATAGGCAGCTGGCAGCTTGCAGGGAATAGAGCACTGGGCCTGGCAACCTCCTGTTTCTCACAATACTCTATGCCCTATCTCCTTGCCTTTCTACTGACTATTCCCCCAGGAGCTGCCTTAGTTTCCCACAAGACCCAGTCCAAATCTCATCTCCTGCAGCAGGGGGCCTTTCCCAGTCTGTCAACCACCCCCCTGCTAGTGCCTTCTTCTCTGAGATTACCTTCAGTCTACTCTGAATATATCTTAGACATATAAGTTATCCACATGTTTTGTCCCCTGCTAGAATTTAAGCTCCTTGAGGGCCAGAATTGTTTTTTTGCCTTTTTTTGTAACCCTGAAGCTTAGCATTGTGTCTATCACATAGTATATACTTTAAAATCCTTGTTGATAACTCTTATTTCAACAACTCTGTGAGCTCACGTCTTATAACTATGTTATTACCAGGGATGAGACCCAAGTGTGTATAAACCAAAACCTAGAAGTCTAAGATGAAAGTGGGAATTTGGAGGCCAGACTGGAGATTCAAGACAGGGAGGTCAATTGTCAGCACCAGATCTAGGCAGGATACCAGTGAGTGTTGCTGAAATGTCTATTTTTCTGCCTCAACTCACCCCTACAGATCTTCAGCCATTCATTATGATGGCACAGTGGTGGTGGAAGGAAACAAGCATTTCTTAATCACTTACTCTGTACCCAGGTGGGTAGCTAGGCGGTGCATCAGATTAAGTGCCGGGCCTGAAGTCAAATTTCAAATCTGGACTCGGATACTCCCTAGCTGTGTGACCTCGGGCAAGTCACTTTATTCTCTTTGCCTTAGTTTCCTCATCTGTAAAATGAGCTGGAGAAGGAAATATCTTTACGGGGAAAACCTGATTGGGGTCACGAAGAGTCAGACATGACTGAAAAAACAACTGAACGGCAACACCAATGAGCCAGGCATTGCTGAGTGCTTTACAACTATATCTCGTTTGATCCTTACCCTGGGAGGTAGGTACTATTATTATCCCCATTTTATAGCTGAGAAGAATGAAATAGATAGAGGGTAAGTGACATGCCCAGGATCACAGAGCTAGTAAGTGTCTGAGGCCAGATTTTAATGCAGGTGACTCCAGACCCAGCACTCTATTCACTATGACACCCAGCTGCCACTCATTACCTATGTGACTGAGGTAAATGGGCTCTTTTGTCTGAGCCTCTGCTTCAGTAAAATGAAGGTGTTGGACAGAATGACTTCCAGGGTCCCTTTCCCCCTCTAAAGCTATGATCCCATGATCAATAACTGTTTAAAATGGTGGCCTAAAATATTATCTTGGGAAAGTCTTGCCTCCTTCTCTAACTTGGAACCTCATAATTAGGCCCAACCCTGTTCCAAAGTAGCCTAGAGGGGAACATAGATAGAGGAAAGAGTTCTTGCTGGTTTGGATTCCAACTCCATTCCTTGTTACTTACATGACATTGGACAAATCATTTTACCAGTAAGCCTTTTTCTTCATCATTAGATTGTAAACTTCTCAAGGGTAGACTGTATTTTGCCTCTTTTTACATCCCCAACCTGTATGGCAGTGCCTCTTATACAGCAGGCACTTAATAAATACTTTCTGATTGATTGAAAATGAGGGATTTGTATCTTCCTTTATGACCACCCTTTTAGATCTAAATCTATGATATACACAGTGTCCGAAAAGGTTTTTTTGTTGTTGGGTCATGTCTTGACTCCTTTGTGACCCCATTTGGGATTTTCTTGGCCAAGATACTAGAGTGATTTACCATTTCCTCCTTCAGCTTATTTTACAGATGAGGAACTGAGGTAAACAGGGTTACATGACTTGCCCAGGGTCACACAGCAAGTAAGTGTCTAAGGTGAGATTTAAACTCAGGTCTTCCTTAACTCCAGGCCCAGAGCTCTATGCACTGTACCACTTAGCTGCCCCTATATAAGTCTTAGTGAAGTTTTTAGGCTTAAAACTAAAACTTAACTTTTAACTTAAAAAAAATCGCTGAGACTTTTGGGGCACTCTGATCTAACTCCAGAAAGCTGGCCCTTTTGCCTTCCACATTTAGTTTGTTTTTCTAATTTAACAATAAATTGTGGATTGTCTCTTCCCCAGTTCTAAGCTCTGGTCAATGCAGAAGAAAGATTATGATATTATGATGCTGTATATTACATAATCTTGTAATAATATTAATAGTGATGGTTGTGAGCCCCAAGTACACAGCCAGCCTTTTGCCTCTCTCCATTTCCCCAGCGATTGGTGACTGGCACATAGTAGGTCCTTAATAAAAGCATCTCCGTGGAGCTCTGAGCCTGGCTGGCCAACCAGGTTAAGGGTTCCAACGGGGAGGCTCGGTGCCCTTCCAGACCTCAGTTTCCTTTCAGGCAGGAAAGTTAGATGTGAGCTCCAGCTGTATGGACAGGGGCCCGGGCCCAAGTCCGGCCAGCATCTCTCCGGCTGGAGCATCGGGTCCAGTCCCTGTGGGAAGGACCTCAGCTAGCCAGAGTGGGTCCAGTGGAGGCGAAGGGGGGGGGGGGGGCGCAACCCTGAGGGGACTAGAGAAGAGGCCGTTTGACAGCCGGCTTAAGTTAGATTTAGGGAGGACCTTTGGCTGACAAGACCCCCAGCATGTGATCATCTTGGGAAGAAATGTTTCCCCCTTTAAAAAGATAACCTAAGAACGGGGATGGGGCGTTGAAGACAAGCATTGCTTTCTTAAAGCATTTCTCCTGGGAATGAATTAATAAACAAGTCAGATTAGTAAGGGGGTGGGAGGCAGGGCGACAATCTAAAAGTAGCTTTTTGTTTTTAGAGCTTCGATTTACGAACAACTTTACGCGGCGAAAAACGAGGCCGACCACCACCTGCTCTGCCCATCCCCCCTCCCACCCTCAGGATCCCTCCCTCAGGGAAGGACCCTGAGGGAAGTAGGACAGGGAGTGTAAGAGATCTAGGCCGCATGCGCAGCCTGCGATCTCCCGGTACCGGCCGGCTCGTGCCAGGGAAGCGGCCTGATAGTGGCAGGGAAGGGATTAAAAAGAGATAGGTACACACGCGTGCGCAGAAGAAAAGTGGAAAGGAGTGGGAGAGAGGCGTGTGAGCGTGCGCAAAAGGCGGAGGACACGGAGGGCCCCGGGAGCGAGAGGAGTGAGGTAGGAAGGGCCCACAGGGCTCGAAAGAGCTTACCCCGCAATCTTGGGGGAGGGAGGTAGGGGTCAGGAGATAGAGGGAAGGGTGGGGCGGGAAGTAGGGGAGTGGGCGGAGCGAAGCGGTGACGCAGCCCGCCGATTACCCAGCCCCCCCCACGGCCTTCCCTGGCACTGACGTGGCTGCCGTCGGGAGCCGCCATCTTGTGGGAGCGAAACCAACGCCTGGAGAGCCGATAAAAAGAAGGAGCGGCAGCCGCTCACGGGTGAGGAGACGGGAAGCCCGAGGCTCAGGAGCGGGGAGGTAAGGCGAGGCCCCCCTCCGCCACCCGGGGCCCGCGCCCCGCAGCGCCGCTGCCCTCCCCGGCGCCAGGGGGTCCGGGCGGGGGAGGTGACGGGACCGGGGCCCGAGCAGGCCAGGCCCGAGCGACCGGGCCCAGCCAGGGCGGCCCGCGGCGAGGAAGGCCGCGGCTCCGACCGAAGAAGGCCCCACGGGGTGTAGGCCTGTGAGGGGGCGGCCGGGAGCAAGGAACTGGGGGCCGGGGCCGAGGCGGCGGGGGTTGGGGTGGGGCTGGGAGCCCGGGGAGCTTCTGGTCTGCCTCGACGCTGGGGGCTCGGGACCCGCGGAGGCGAGAGAACGGAGTCGGAGAAGCATCTCCTGTGTGGGGGGCAGGAAGGCCCAGGACCGCCCGCCCCGAAAGCTTCCCATTTTCCTTCTCGTCCCCCGGGTAGGAGCTGGGCGGGTGGGTGAGGGGGGGCGGCGGTAGATCCCGGGGGTGTCTGCGGACCTTTTGTTACTATTATTATAACATCTGAGCGGAAGGGGGGAGCTTAGAGGCCCTTGAGGCCCACCCCCGCCTTCCCTGATGAGGACACTGAGGCCAGAGGGGTAGGAAGTGTCGGAGGCAGGATTTGAACTCTGGTTCCCTTCTCCATATCCTCGGCCAAGCTGCCTTCGCCTCTCCCCTCCCCCCCCCCGGCGGAGACGGGGGTCCCAGGCAGTCCTCTAAGGGGCCTTCAAGTCCACCTCTTGGGATGCCTCAGTTTCCCCCAGGGACCCGAGGGAGAGTCGGTGCTAGTCCTGCCCGGGCCCAATTCTGAGGGCTGGAGCGGGGACACCGAGGCGTCTGTTGGTGCCCATGGGGAGTGTGATGGGAGACGGAGACCAAGGCTGGAGACAGGGAATGAATCGGGAACCCAAGGGTTTGAGTCATTTTGCGGTGGAGGAAGAACGGGAGGAGGAGGAGGTTTTTACCAGCATATCCAGCTTCTGTTCCTTATCAGGAGAATTGGGACTGGAAGCGCTCTCGGTTTATAATAACATCTCGTTTATATGGCATTATATGAAATGCCCTATAAACTCGTTTTAACCTCACGCCCCCATAAGTTTAGGGAGAAAGAGTATTATCAGCATTGTGCTGACGGGTGAGTGCTCCGAGGGCCAGAAAGTGAGGTGACTTGTCCAAGGTCACACGACCGAGGAAGCTGGGACTTCAACCCAACTTGTCCAATTCCATTTTCAATTCTAGCCCCTTTTCTCTCCACCCTTACCCACCCCATACCCCAGCTGGGATAAAGGGTTCGACATTCATAAGCCTGATTTTACACCACTACGAAGTAAATGTCTTACTATAAGAGTTTAGTGTTTGGCCACTAATAGTGCAATCTAAGGCAGACCTCTCAGGGAATATAGTGTGCAGGCATTCCTACTATTGGTGCTAGTAGCAGACTTTTTCTCCTAAGTGTCAATGCCAGAACCCTGATGATAGATAAAAAGTGTGTAAGGATTACCGTGTCAGTGAATCTTTAACCTAAATATAAAGACAGAAGTGAAGGAACAATTTTAGTCACTCTGGAGGTGACTGCTGAGCACTTCCTATTGCATAATCCTAGTCGTGAATAGCATGTAAAAACGTAATTCCGATAATAACTTAATTACACAGTATTTAATATTGACTAATTTATTCAAACAACACCTTGAGCTAGGTGGCATTCTCTCCATTTCAGAGAAGTGGCAAGTTGGAATTTAAGAGAATTTGTGAAGATTGAGTGATCTTTGAAATAAATTTGGGGGTGATTTTTCAGTTGCCACAGGTATCTTAGAGTTTATCATCATAGAACTTTAGACATAAAAGGATTGTTGTAATCTTGTAGTCCAATCTGCTCATTTTATAAATGAACATTTGGTTAGGGGAGGGAGTTAAGTGACTTACCCAAGGTCATACAACTAGTTAGTAGGGGAGCCATAGAGATGGAACTGTTTTCTGGTTACTCTTAGAAGAACAAGGTCTCCGAATCTTGTAAAATACTAATTTTATTTTCACCTTTTCAGCAGTGTTTCTAATTAAGTATAAAACATCTAACTGACCTGTCTTACTCTTAGGTATCATTCTTTGCCTACGCTAAGTTAACTTTAGTTTTTAGTAATAGTCAGTGATTCAAACTGTTAGACCTTGAAATACCAGTGTTAGTTGGGGCCAAAGTTAAAAGGAATTTAATGGTTTAAAAATTAATCCCAAATTGCCCATCCCAAGCTTAGTTTATCTTCACATGTTACTGAAATGTGTTATCTCCAGTACTTGGGGGATACACTTGATGAGGATAAAGTAGTCTTCATATGTAACTTCTCTCTGCTCACCACTTAGAAACCCTGAGTCTTAAGGTATCTCTGGCTATCTCAAAGGGATGTCACAGATTTCCCCCTTGCTTCTATTCTTTAAAAAAAAAAGTTGCTTTTGGCATATCTTAGAAATATTATTCAGCATTTGAGAGGAGCTGATACTATTACAACTCTAAAAGATCAGAAATAACTGAACCAAGGTTTATAGTCAGCATTCAAAAAGCAGTTGCCCTACACCCTAACAGTTCTGCATTTTTAATCATGTGATCTAGCCATTCACTTTACCTCTTACACAATATGACAAGGGCATTCCATACACCCAAGTACCTGCTAATTCATACTTAAGGTAGGAGTAACTTGGAACAAAGGAAAGTTACAATTCCAGCTTTTTCATTCCCTTCTGTAAGTGATTAACAATAAATTTTGATTTGGAGGAAAGAATACTTGCAAAAAATGGTTGACTATAGTGGTGAGCCTTTTAAATAAAAGACAAAAATCAAGCAGTTACATTGTGTGCTGATGTGTGCTACTATCTTAATGTTATAGGTGTACTTTTGCTTTTATTAGAAACAGATTTGATGTTTTCATATTGCAGGTAAATGGGGATTTTCCTTTTTTATTTATTATTTTGTACTATTTGACTTTCTGTAGTATTGAAATTGTTGTGTACTCATCTGCATTTTGCAGATATACCTCCTTGAAAAGGCATTGTTTTTATTACTATTCTAGAGTAATTTAGAAATTGAGGTCACAAAATGAAGACTAATGTAAAATTAAAGAATTCTGTTATCAGAGTTGGAGTTTTGACAACCCCCGATGTACTTTTAATGCAGAGGTGGAATTTCTACAAGAAACAGTGTGGAGAGGAGGACTTGGATAAGAATGAGAATTTTCTTACTTAGATTCAAGAGCTTATAATCAGAATTTAAATAAACTTTTACACTATTGTCAAATTCATTTTAGCAGTTGTATGAATCTCACAGTGAATTCAGAGCTACTGTAGTCACAAATCAGTTAATTCTCTTATTTATTTAATCAGAACCTGCCATCCACTTTGTTTTGTATGACTACATATGTGGAAATAAGTAGAAATAATAAAAGAAATTAAATCTCAGTTTTCTTTTTATATTATTAAAGTTTTATTGGAAAGGGAAGTTTGGTTTTTGAAAGTCCTTGTGGATTTCTTAAATTACAGCTGTTCCCCATTAGCATAGGTAATAGAGAATTATAAAAGTTTTTCTAGCTTACCTTTGTCTAAAAAATGATCTTTTGGTGTTTAAAAAAAAAACAGCAGATAAGGATAGTACTTTGATTATGTTGAACATTATCCTTTCCACTTGTAGAGGAAAAAGTGCTTACTACAGTGGATTTTTAAAATGTCTAATCAGAATTTGTAAATTTGAAATACAGCACTTGGTTTTAGCTGATCCTAGGTTTGTATACAGCGTAACAAATGTTTTTATAATACAATAACATTTCGCCTATCCAGAAATATAAAAGGGTATGCTATTTATAGACCCTCACAAAGAATGTTTTAACTTTATAAAGGATTCCAAATGGCTTTAGTATCCAGGATTTTGTCCAAAGTAGCAAATTGGGAGGGGGGAGCAGACCAGAAGGTATAGCCTGACAGTGAAAGAGTAGAATGAAATACTTTCCAAAAAGTAGACATAGAAACTGGAAAAGCACAGCTGTCAGGGGTCACTTAAGAGAAGGGACAAATACCTCTTAATTATTATCAGTAATTGATTACAGTATGACTCTGAATCAGTGGTTGTATTACATTGTATGCTCTGCATGAGAAAGCAGATAAATTAGTTAACATAGATTAAAGTAAGCTTGTAATTATATTTTTACAACATCCTTGTGAAGTGAGTGCTTTTTATCTCTATTTTACATATGATAGTGTCACAATTCTAGAGACATAAAATACTTAGAGGGCATCTAGTCCCACCTCCTTCAGTTTACCAATAAAACTGTGGCCAACAGATGAAATGACTTGCCTTATATTACATACAAGTAGTAAGTGGCAAAGCTGAGATAAAGTGCAACATTACATAGTGTTGCCAAACTTTGTCCTCCTTCTTCTTAGACATATCTGGCATCCCTCTGGCTCCTTTTCTCCATTGACACAGCCACCACCCTAGTTCAGACCTTTATCACCTCTCACTTGGACTGGTATAGCCTCCTGATTGATCTCCCTGCAGCAAGTCTCCCTCTTCCCTTTCAATCCATCCTCTACACAGCTACCAGTGATATTCCTAAAGCACAGGTTAGATAATGTCACACTCATCATTCCTTATCTCCAGGGTCAGATATAGGCACCTTTGTTCAGCACTTAAAGCCCTATACAACCTCTCTCTTACTTTTTCCAGTCTTAGATACACACTGTGATCCAGCCAGGTTGGCCCTCACCAGGATATTACATCTGTTTCCAAGTAGCTGGTGGTACAGTGGTTAGAGGTCTGGACCTTAGAGTTAGAAAGACCTGAGTTCAAATTGAACCTCAGGACAGTTACTTAGCTATGAGTCTGGGCGAGTATAGTAACTATCTCCTGGGGTTGTTGTGAGGATCAAATGTGATGATATTTGTTGCTGAGAACAGGTTTATAAAGCATCTTCATAACCCTGTGAGGTAGGTTATAATTTTTCTCAAGGTAGAAATTATAAAGCACGTACATAGTATCTTAGATGCAGGCTCTTGAGCTATAAGAGACCTTAGGCCATCTAGTCCAGAACCCTAATTTCTGGAAACTTATGACTTGCCTAAAGTCACACAGAAATAGAGGTGGTATCGATTCCAGAACCAGTGCTTTTCTCTCTATGCTACTCTTTGTGTTTTTAATTCTGACTACTATTTGCCTTTGACAGATTTCTTTTGTTCTGCCAATTTAAAGGCATAGGTTCAGATAGATAAGGCCAAAAATTTTTCCCCCTGAAAATAAGACTGAATGGTAAAAATGCAGGTATAGTTATAAATGTGCCAACAGGAGAACAAAGAATGTTCCTTTTAAAATTGCTGTTAAAACAATTTTCCTATGAAGTAATAGCTTCCTACCTTTTGCACATAAAAGCGAATATAGCTTGGCATTTAACTGATTGGATCCATTAATTTTTGCTTAAAATACTATGCCAATTAGTAATTTAGGCAGTGAAGTTAACTGGCAGATATTAATAACTTTTGGTATTTCCAACTTCTATTGAAAGTGATATAATCTTTTCAAAATTATAGACACAGTTAAATGAAAATGTGTTCTTATTCCACAGTTGATGGTGCCTGAAACCTTTGCTTATTATCTTGGTGGTTAATTGGTAGAAAATAGAAAAATCTTTCTTTGATGACATATCTTAGGTTTGTCTAAAATTTTTACCTTAAGCCAAAAATATTAGACCTTGTCTAAGTATTTGTTACGTGAGCAAGAATATCGGTACATTATTGAACTTAAATGATCATTCTGATAATGGTTAGTCTTGGTGTTCCTTGACAAAGTTGTCTTTTGATAACACTAATAAGAAGCATCTATAGCTAGAAGGAACCTAAAAAGCCATCTAGTCCAACTCTGTCATTTTTAAAAAATGTTTTTAAATCATCGAACTTGAAAAAAATGAAAATTTCATTGAACAGAAAAATAGGGTTGTATATAAAACTGAACTTCTGTTATGTATAATTTTTTACAAGTTATATTTTAAGTTTAACAGTAATAAATTGTCCTCGTATTTTCCCTTTTTAAAATTTTCTGTATTTTAATATTTAATTGTTCTTTTATTTCTTATTTATTTACTATCAACTCCTCTCCTCCCCCCCCAGTGTCTCCCTTCCAAACAGAAAGCCCTCTCTTATGACAAGTAAATATAGTCAAGCAAAGAAGTCCACAAATTGACTGCCTGAAAATATAGAAAGCCTGTCTCATCAGTGTCTTCTGAAGTTAAAACTGGCCGTGGCCTTGTTCAAAGTTATTAAATTTCCCAAAGTTACTTGCTTTTCACATTATTCCAGTTATTGTGTGAAATGTTCAACTGGTTCTGTTCATTTCTCTCTGGATCAATTCAGTCAGCCAATAAACATCTGTTTAGCACTTAACTATGTAGCAGGTACTGGGGAGATACAAAATGAGGCAAAAGATAATCCCTGACTTCAATGAATTTAGAGTCTAAAGTTCATACAAATCTTCTCAGATTGCTTTGAATCCAACCCTTTTTATGACTTAATAATGTGGATGGATACCAATTTTGTTTCTAGTTCTTTGCAACAGAAAGTGCTTCTATAAATATTTTTGTGCATACACGGGTCCTTTTTTGTCATCTTCAAAGTTTGTGACTTGTAGTGATATTTATTCACCGTATTCACTGTTTAGTGACTTTGGGGGATTACTTCTAATTTACTTTCCAGAATGACACCTCTTCCTCCCATTTTATAGAGGAGGAAACTGACACCCAGGGAGATTAAATGACTACCCAGGGTACCTAGTATTTAGTCTGAATTTGAACCCATGCCCTGACTTCAAATCTAGGACTTTTCCCCACTGTGCCACACATATGTGAAAACACTATTCATTGATTTGATTTGTGGAAGACCTAGGATCATAAATTCTCCTGTGGTTTTTTTTTTTTAACCAGATTTATTGATTTGGCATCTCCTTATCCTATTCTAATCCAATTTAAGAAAACTTTTCTTTTTTCTTTTTTTAAAGCATTTGGGGTTAAGTAACTTGCCCCAGGTTACACGGCCAGTTTTTTTGTGTGAATGTTAAGTATCTGAGGCCAGAACCTATCCTGGGTCCTCCTGACTCTAGGGCCTGTGCTCTTATTCGATGAGCCACCTAGCTGCCCCGAAAACATTTATTAAGTGCCTTCTGTGTCCAGGCCTTTGGTTCTGGGAACTGAGATAAAGTGAAAAAGTGTTTTCTCTATAAGAATTTACATTCTACTGAGGTGATATAGCATATATAATTATATACTGGAGAGAAGAAGAAGAAAGCCGTAAACTAAAGGGGTCTGGAATGGAGATGACTTGTGAGCTGACCCTGAAGGCAAGGAGAAGTAAATATATTCCAAGCATTTTGGGGAGGGGTGTTAGCCTCTGTTTTGAGGATGTAGAGGACTGAGAAGAATCCTGGTACATACAGTGAGAAGGTGTAGGATTCAGAGTCAGAGGACCTTGGTTCAAATCCTGGGTCTGCCACTCATTACCTTTGTGACTGGTTTAGGTCACTTAAGCCACATTGGTCCTCAATTCCTCCTCTATAAAATGACAGGGTTGGATTAGATTACCTCTAAGCACTTTCTGACTAAACCTTGAATCTTTGAGTTCAGGGAATGACAAGTAGGGCTATCCCTAGACTGTTAAATGAAATGATCTGGCTCCTTTTTTTCCCCCCAATTAGAAGCATGTATAGCTGGAAGGGACTTCAGAAGCCATCTAGTCCAACTCTGTCATTTAAAAAAAATTTTTTTTAATCGTGAACTTGACAAACACCCACACTTAGTTGTTTTTATTGATTGTTTGCTAAATGGCATATTTGCTAAACTCTGTGACCCTGGGTAGATCACTTAAAACTTCCCTGTGCCCCAGCAACTTTTTAAGAATGTAAGTTGAAAAACAGTTGCCTCTGCTTTGGTAGAGTGTTTTTTCCCACTGGGATTTATCGGTTTCAGTCTCCTCCCACCCCCAGTGGCCTGGGTATTCACTAGAGTATATGCTGAAAGGGGGAGAGAAGGCAGGTCATAATTTCATAGAAAAGGCACCATTCATTCTTCATAATCTTTGTGGGTTAAAAATTACACCAAAAAGATGAGGATACTTCAGTGTGAGTATTGGTGATGTAAAAATAGATGTGCCTAATGTGTGATGTAAACTTGGCATTGAAAGGCTGTAGAGGAAGAAATAAGGTCCCCAAAGACTGCACAATCAGAATTAGTCATTTCCGTTACAATTGGCCCAGCCAGGCAACCCTGTCAGTAGCCCTTAGTAGCCCTTGCAGTCTGTTTGGGAGATAGAGGAACCCAAATGATGTCTCCATGTTTTCCCAGGTTCTGCCTTTGCTATTCCACAGCAATGCTTTTACTTTTTGCAGTTTTTTCTCTTCCTTTATTTAACCTTGAAGAAACACCACTTCCCCCTTACTTCCTCTCCTCCCAAAAAAATGGGAAAGCACAAATATTTTGGAATTTGTTTTGTTATAGGAATGTTTGTTTCTGTTTTGCCTGAAAGGGGAGAAAAAATCATTTTTGTGTTTTTTAAAATGGCATAGTCTTTAGTAGATAGTGACTAACAACTCTTGATGACAGTTCATCTGAAATTCTTTTTAAAAAATTCATTTTGTAATCCCAGCAAAAGCAAACCTGAGGAAGTTATATTGATTATAAAAAGAACCTCATTGCGTCTGTGTGTGTATTATCATTTTATACAGGATTGGGCATTGTAATGTTTTCTTTGGAGAATAGCTCAAAATAATAACATATTAGTGAAGTTACTTCCAAAGTTTGCATTTAAAAAAACTTGCTTATAGTTGGTTTTTATTTTATTATCTTTATGATTTGAAGTTGCTGAATACCTTAATTTTTTGTTTTACTAAAAATATCTTATATCTTGAGTTGTACACTCTTTATAGTCACCATCTCTCCCTCCTCTAAGCCTACCCCTTCTGATGGTGCTGGCTTTGTGACTCTGGATAGGTCATTTAAAACTCCCCATTGCTCCAGGCATAGGTAGAGGGAGTTTTTGTATTAGAAATTCTTTATACCTATAAAATCACTTCTGGTCTCCCCTCCCTCTCCCTTTTTTTTTAAACATTCTGAATTTCATAAGCAAGTGTAGATGCCTGTGGTTTTTACTTTGCTTTGTTAACTTTGAGAGGTTAAGACTACAGAAACCCTTTATGTTGAATTGTGTGGAATGTTTGGGATGGGGGGCTGATTAAAACTAACCTTGGGTTATATCTTAAACTTGAATATTTTCTGCAATCCTAGCAGCTCAATCTTTGCTTCCACATGTTTGAGAGACCTCTAGGAAGAATTATTTCTCCAGTCTAGTTTTTGGCATACTTTTGATATTGCAGTCACCAATTCTTTTTCCATTTGGTTGTCCTTGTAGTTGAGAATCCTAAAAGATCTTGATATTCTGTACAGTGCTTTACTTAAGAAGAGAGAGAAAAGCATATGACTGTTCAACTTAGGTACTCTTGTTCAAACAGCTAAATGACTGAGTTCCTTCATGCTTTCCATTGGAAATGGTATTTTTACTTCCATTTGTAAGTTGTTCAAGTTTGTGTGGTGCTGTTAAATATTTGCCAGTTTCTCTGAATGAAAATTTAGTTGAATTCATTAAAGTTATAAAAGGGTGTGGTTAGGGTGAACATGAACTTGGGACTAAAACGATTGGGACTCTGGTTGGAACTGAAGAAGATAAGTTTTCAGGCAAATGAAAGAAAGTGCTATTTGCCAGTAGTAAGAAGAGTATGGGGAAATTAAGAAAGCGAAGTTTGATTTCCTTTTGCAGATGGAAAACCAGACCCTAAGGGAGTGATATGGCCAAGATAGCATAGAGGGATTTGGGAGGTGAGGTGGAGAATGACCTATACAGTATTTCTCTAAAGTTAAGAAATTAAGAAGGCCCTTGGGTCTTTCCTGAAATTCTTGATTATATCATAGAGCAATTTTCTGCAGTATGTCTGAAGGTACCACTGTTAAAGATAATGGGCTGTCTTGGAATGGTCTAGAGCGGATGGACCATTGGTGGTGAGCCTTTGTGAAACTTATTATGACCCCCATTGACAAGCTTTAAGAAACAAAGAGCAGAATTGCTACCTTGGGTCTATTTTTTTGCCTGGGTGGAACTAGTTGACCAAATAGGACATAACAGAAACATGTAGGAGGAAAGTGAATCCATATCCATGATGACTGAGTGGATGCTGGTGTGGTAAGACATTTCACTTGAGCTTTTTAGAACAGATTTTTGGAACATTTGAGAAAAAGATATTTAACATGTAGCCAGAGAATAAGAGAAAGTGTGAGAGGAATTAGAGGTTCTCAACATAATTTTGATGGCTCAGTGGTTAGTGAGCCCAAAAAAGAAATGTTAAAACATGTTGTTACTTTTGTGACTTTATAGGGAGCTTTTCCAAGTGCTCAGATTTTAAAGAACAGCTATAAAAATGGAAGCACGTCATTTAAATCAAGGAAAGTGACCTATCCTTGTGAAATTAGAGCTAAAGCCCTGACTGAGCTGTAGCTTCTGAAAAATGTTCAACAAAACATGGATACTTATTAAGACAGATCATACTAAACTAAAGTTCCTCCCTCTTTCCTTCTCTCCCTCTCATTTCCTCCTGTTTGCCTTTTGCTTTACTCTCATGTGGCTAAGTATAACAGGGTATGTTTTTCAAAGTTGTACAAAGTAGGGTGGCTAGGTGGCACAGTGAATAGAGCACAGATCCTGGAGTCAGGAGGACGTGAGTTCAAATGCAGCCTCAGACACTTAACGAGCCCCCCCCCCCCAAAAAAAAACCCTAGCTGTGTGACCTTGGGTAAGTCACTTAACCCCAATTGCCCTCCAAAAAGCAAAAAAAAAAAAATTTTTTTTTTTCCAAAAGAAAAACCTTCACTGTTTCCTACCATCCCCTCAAGCTATTGCCATATTGTTCTCCTCCCCATTTTAGCCAGACTCTTATAAAAGACGGTCTGCATTCTTTGGAATGATAAGCCAGTTCCAACTTTGTCATTATTTGCTTAATCAGTTTGACAGCAAAAAGTATGCTTTAAACATAATAGATATTGATGTCAGCTTCACAAAAACTCAATTGTAACCCTTCTTAATCCTTTTTTTTCTTGTTTATGTAGATAGTTGAAATCAAAGTGAATATAGACCCAGTTTTACCTTTTTGGTTTTGTATTTATATGAATCTTTACATGTTTCTGTGCATTCCCCAAATCATAAAAGTAGGACTCTGTTACATTGATGTTCCACAGCTTCTAGCCATTCACCAACCACTGGTCATTTAGGTTATTTTCAGTTTTTGTTCTTATAACAATGTTCTTATATACAAAAATATATATTATATGTTTGCATATATATACACATACTTTAAATATTTTTCTTTGATCAACTTTGTTCTTGTCTTTGAATTACTTTCTAGAAATATATTTATTCCCACTAGTGGAATTACTGGGTCATAGATATGATCTATAGTTTTTGTGGCTTCTATATTTCCACATAGCCTTCCAAAAAGTACATGCAAATAAGTTGCCTTTTAAGCTCTAATTTTATTTTTGCACGTTGTTTTTGTACTTATAAAACCAAACCAGTCACCTTGTTCCAAATAATATCATCCATTTTTATGATAATTATTTTTCTCCTTATATTTGGGATAGGCATATGATGCTTTTCCTTTTTTAGTTCTTTGAAATTTGGTGTGGCTATTGTGAGTATGGATATACATTTTTTTTCCATATTATTTTCCCAGCCACATTTATTGAATGACATCTGCTTTCCCCATTGTCTATACTAAGTTTGTAAATCAACTTACATGTATAAATATGTGTATATATGTATGTATATTCTGTTTCTGGGTTTTATTTTCTTTGTGTTTGTCTAATTTTCTTCATATATGCCTAGTGACAAATTGTTTTGATGACTCCCTTTCATAATTTAAAATCCAAAAATACCTTTGATCAATTCTTACCAGTATGTCCTTTGGTATTCCTGTTTTTATATAATTTTATAAAATATTTGTATTTTAGTATGGATTAATCTCCTTTGTCATTAATGCCTAAATTTTTCCTTTATTAGAGGTCTCATGTATTGATAGTTGTGTATTTATATACACACATATTTGATTGCTGTTGTAAGTGGGAGTCCTGTTTCTTCCAGCTATTTATTTCCATAATATAGAACCACAATTGGCCTTTAACAAGTTGAACATCAAAGTACCTACTATGTGTAGGGTTCAGTAGCTAGCATTTCTTTCTTTCTTTTTTTCTTTTTTAACTTTTTGTAGGGGGTAGAGCAGGGCAGTTGGGGTTAAGTGACTTGCCCAAGGTCACACAACTAGTAAATAGTGTCTGAGTTAAGATTTGAATTCATGTCCTCCTGACTTAAGGGCCAGTGCTCTATTCACTGCACCACCTAGGCACCCCTGATTATCACTTTATTACAATTTTAAAATTAAGTATATGTTACAGAATATTGATTTTAACAAACGTTATGCACCTATGTACAAAGCATGATGAGAGGGGGTTAACTTTAACCTTTAGTTTATGGTTGAGAAAAGCATGCAGTATATACACAGATAAATATAATAAAAGGAATGTTGGGTGCAAAGTAAAGATCCAGGCAGAGCTATTATAGGGATATTTGGAGAGATCAAAAGTACCACCCAAGGAAATATTTGGATGAGGTGTGTGATACATCAGGTTCAATTTAGGGATCAGATAATAGTACGGTTTTGCTGGACTGTAGCATGTGTGAGAAAGGAGGTAATGTGACAAGTCTGAAAAGATAGATTAGAGCCTGTGGAATGCCCTGGGTGCCAATTTAAGATGGTTTTGTTTTAATCCTAGTACAATTTGGAGTCATTGAAGATTTTTGAGCAAGGAATTTTTAATCTGGATTTGTTTTATTGTGGTAATAAAAAAGAAACTGTTTAAGGACTTCAACAAATATCTTTTAAATTTATATGATCTTAATGATCAGCGAGAATTTAAATATTTTACCAATCTGTAATATTGGGGTTGTAAAATGCTGGGCTAGATGGCAGTATAGTAAGTAGCAGGTGAATTTGTAGTTAATTGAAGAGCTTTACCCAAAGGGCAGGGCATGGAGTTTACAGGGAGGTCAATTTCAGCTCAATATAAAGAAAAACATTACTTTTTTAAGAGCTCTGTAATTTTATCATTGTGGCTGTTACCACCATGCAGATTGGAAACCATCCATTCACACACACTCACACAGTGAAATTCTTGTCCGTATTCTTTCATACAGCCACTATAGTGGATCCATCTTCTTAGAGACCTTCGTGTATGTCTTTTTATATTTTGAAGAGTACCAATTGAGCTCACAGGCTGTTCACCTGTTATCACCTATTCTGATATATATCAGCCTATTCTGATCGTTATTTCCTTAGAGAAATCCCTTAAGCCACTCTGAGCACAGATAATATTGGAGATGCTTCATAGCTTACTTGTACCTAGCTTGCATCTCCATTGTCTGTTGGGTGACATTCAGCTTGAATTCTGTAGAGTTTGTGATGTTCTGAGATCTGTCATCAGAGTATTGCCAGAAGAATGTTTATTTTTAAAATGGGAGTTTTTGGGGGAGTGGCTAGGTGAATAGAGCACTAGAGTCAGGAGGACCTGAGTTCAAATCCTGCCTCAGACACTTGAACACAAAACTAGCCAGGTGACCTTGGGCAAATCACTTAATCCCAATTGCCATACCTTCCCCCTTCAAAAAGCCAAAAAAAAAAAAAATTTAATGGGAGTTTTTTTGCTTTGGGGAAAGAACTTGTGATCATATGCAGTATCCTAATTTCAGTCTACCCTGCTCTCTTCCTCTTTTTCAGTTCTGGGCCCAACTAATTTTCCATTTGCAATGTGTATCCCAAATGCAAATATTGATGTATTGATTCAATGGACTGATCATCTAACTGCATGTTATAATCTGGACAATAGGCATTTTAAAATCAATTTAGTTTTTTTCTGTGTAGATTCTTAGACTGATCTCTTTTGAATAATCTTGGGTCTCATTGAGGAACTCCAGTGATATTTTGGGGCTTGGTGGTGCTTTTGTCATAACATCCACAAGCAGGAACTAATAGAAGACCTCACTATTAACAGGAATTTCCCTCTTTTATGAAAGTTGTCCTCTGATGGTGGTGGACACCTTAGCCAAGTAAGTGTCTCAGGGTTTAAGCCTGTGCTGCATTTGAACTATTTATTCTTTTAAGACAATCATTGGACAATATAATCTCTGGTTGCATTTGTCAAGGAATATTTTATGATCTTAGCATATGCCTGAATCAGTTAATACTAGGATTTTGTGTTACGATTTTCAGTCATTTGAATGTCATTTGTAAAGAACTGATCTGCTATGTACAGCTGTTTCAAGGATGGATGCTTGTTCTTTTCTCATCCTTCCATCAAGCATACGCTTGGTTATTTTTCTAAAGATGAGACATTGGGCCTTTGGATCTCTAGTTATTAGTGTTTCCTCACTTTTTAGAGACATCAGTATCATTTGTGATTTCTACCACCACTTGCATTTTTTTATCTTGCTTTCCTTGAAGTTGTGACATTATCCCTCAAAATGAACATGTTTTTCTCTGTGTAATGTAAATGTAAATGGTAAGTGCCATTTCTACTAGAAACATATATAGAGGGAGAAACTTGCTAGTATAGATCCATCTTAGTTACTCTAAGTGCAGTGGTCACAACATAGCAAGAAACAGTAGTCAGCATGCCCAGAAGTTCACCAGAGATAATTTTTAAAAAATCAGTAATGAAATCCATTACTCAGATTTCTATACATAAATGAAGTATGGGTATTAAGAAAAAGGAATCAAGCAGTCCTATGCAAATTTTACCTTATAAAGGTAAAATTACTAGGACTTGGAATAAAACCTGTGTCTGGAAAATGGATCAGTAAAATTACACCTCAGTCAAAAGAAACATGATAAGTAAATGGAGGTGGGGATAGAGTAGTATTGTATAATAAAACTTATACTAATCAAGGCAGTCTGGAGACTAGAAGGGAGCAACTGTTTGGATGGAAGATCAGAGGAAAGTACAAACAGAAGCAATACAGAATTTGGAGCATACTACAAACCACCTGGATAGAAAGAGGATTGAAGAGGAGTTTGGGAAAACGTCACAAACTTGGAACAAAAGCATAATATGGTAGAAATAGGGGACTTCATGTTTTTGGACACTTGATGTAGCTTTCTCTGCCAAAAACAGAGCAACTGATAAATTTCTTGGCTTGACTTAAAGATAATTTTTTCTTTCAAAAAAAGATAAAAACAAAACCAAAAAAGCAAAATCCATTTTTGATATATAAATTTACACCAACAAAACAAATGACTTAATAGGGTAGAAACTGTGGGAACTTTGAGAAATGGCCATTCCATTTTATATTTTGATAGAGGAGAGTTAAATTCAATATAATCTGACATATACCCTGGGTTTTGGGAGAGCAGATTTCAGAGGGTTCAGAGAAAGAGTAATTACAGTAGACAAGAAGGAAGGGGAAACCCTTCAAAAGGAAATTCTGAAGACAAAAACCCAGTTCTGATGAGGGAGGAAGAAAGAAGACTCTTAAAGAGAGTGATACGTGGGATCACTGATCAGCTTAATTTTTTTTAAAGGCATGTAGAGAAGGTAAAAGCAAGGGCTGATACCTAAGGGTACGTATCAGGAGGCCTCACAGCTCCTGGACTGAAGTTGGTAAGGAAGCCTAAGAATAACAAGCAGGGTGGCTTTTTTTTTTTTTTTTGAAGTTATATTGGGGAAACAGGGAGATTAAAGAAGGAATTCAGGAGAGATAATGATAACCAATGATGAGGCTGGAAATCTAAGCTATTCACCTCTTTCTTTTCTTTGCCAAAGAGAATTTTTGGACTGGAAAGGACTGAGCAGATAATGGCTCAGAGGGAGTTGAGACCTAAGATAAGTAAGGAGATAGTAGGGAACCACCTACTTGCCCTTGGTGATTTTGGTAATGTGGCATAGTGCTGAATTTGCAGAGAACCTGGATTCAAAACTTTTACTGTCTGACTGTGGGCACAAAGCAATTTAATCTCCCTCACTTTTAAAATGAATAGTTCTGACTAGGTTGACATCTAAAGTCCTTTTTAGCTCTGGGTTTTACATCAGTGCCTAGCCACTGTGTGTGTTAAAGTTGCATTTTGTCCCCCTGACCACCACAACCCTCCTCCCCCATAGTAAGTAAGTTTATAAAGTAGCTAGTGTAAAGAGTCAGTAAGCAGGAAATAAGATTACAAAGGGGAGCCTCGGAGTCACAAAGCTCAAAGGAGAATATAATTTACAAATTGTATCATGTATTAACCAAAAAAAAAAATCACATCCTGGTAATTAATATGTGCGGTATCAGAAGATATCTAGTCTCTGCTGTCAAGGTTTTTGATCCTATGATATGTAAATCTTGGACAAATTGTAGACATCCACAGAAGATCAAAAGTTATTGATAACTTTGTGATGAGATTGACGGGTTAACATGAAAGTTATAATGACTCCTTTGAGATGATTTGAATATTTTAATGAACGATGGGGTCATAGATAGGAGTTAGTTTCTTCCTCCCAAAACCCTATAAAAATGAGACCTTTAATTCCTGTCCTCCACTCCCGAGCACTCTTCCATCTCCATTGGGTCCATATTGCCTAATGCTCCCTACTTTAATCCATTGTTACATGAGTAATATTCTCTGCCTTCCCTTGTCCCCATATCTTCCACCTCTGTACCCCATTCACTGCTTGTTTGCTTGTCTTTGTGCTTTTTTTTTTGCCCCCACAACCTCTGTGGTTATTAAAACGTGATTACAGCTCAATTTCCCACTAACAGCCATCTCTTTTCTGGAGAGAACCCAGAGAACTGGGTGTGTCTGCCTCCATTTTATAAATTAATTATCAATTCACACTTTTCCCATTCATTTGGTAATTTGCTTAATTAGGATATGTAAACATTCTGGAATGACACACCATCTTAATTTGCAGTGTTAACTTTTGACCACAGTAATCCTGAAAAACCCTGTTGTAATATTATTTTTGTAGCATTTTAAAGTTCCCAGAACTCTTTCCACTGTATTTTTCAGCTTTCCCTTCTGATCTTAATAGATGAGAAAAGTGAGCCTCAAAAGATTAGAAGTTAGTCACACAGCTAGTAATTTGGGGGGCAGCGGGTTCAAATCTAGTACTTCAGACTCCATTTTCAAATGTGTGACAAATTTTGGCCCAGGTGTTGAAGAAACTGACTTTGGCCAGGGTCTGCCTTCTAGTAGAATTTCATTTGTCATAGGATTTGGTGTGTTGTATGGCTGTTTGGTTGTTTGGTGTGGTGAATGTCCAAAGCCAGCCGTTCTTTTTTAAGCTCATTTTGCTGAGTGTGCTTTTTTTCTTCTAAGACATGGAATATAATATGAATAAAACTTATTTGTGACTTTTGAAACATATCAATTTAAGTATTTCTGCAGCTGGCAAAGATGAATTGCAAATTGTAAAATCTTAGAATTGCTCTTAGTTGTGTTCATGACAAAAAAGCTAATACCCTTTTTAAGGAGAAATGTAAGATGAAAAATGCTTCTCTTATTTCAGTCCTTAATTGGAGTATATCAAAGTGTCATGTAAAAATATTGCTTGTTGACACCTATTTTGAATATTCTGAAAGTTTTCTTTTTTTTTTTTTGGAGGGCAGTTGGGGTTAAGTAACTTGCCCAAGGTCACACGGCTAGTTTTTTTTTGTTTGTTTTATTTGTTTGTGCTTTTAAATGTCTGAGGCTGGATCCAAACTCAGGTCCTTCTGACTCCAGGGCTGACGGCTCTACTCACTGTGCCACCTAGCCGCCCTCTGAAAGTTTTCCAATGAAAGAAATGCTATTGTGAATCTTTTAAGTCATCTCTAATTTTTTTATGTATGTTTAGGACTTATTTCTTTGTTGAGATGTGATTAATCTGTGTAATAACCAGAAACACCAGTATCTATTGAGGATTTTGGTGGGTAGGAGAGGGAAGTGGAAGGGTCTTCTCACATCCATTCCATAACTCTCATACAAAACTCTCTTGTAATGTTTGTTCAGAGACAAGATATAATTACAGCAAATGGTTACAGGTAAAGGTCAAAAGTTTATTTAGGTCACAGATACTTTTTTTTCCCAGCAGTAAAACCAGTTAAGTCAGATCTCATCTATTCAAGTGAAGCCAATACAAAAGACCAAAATACAGCATCAAGACTTGTGAATCCAAGAAGGCTAGGTATCCTTAACAGACTCTTCACTCTCCCAAAAGTCAAATTGTTTGAAGCATTTCAGTTTTCCTAGACTAAACTTGTAAATGAAAGGGAACACTGGTGCCATTATAAAAAAAATTTTTTTTTGTAAACCAATTTCATGCACCCTGGGTTAAAAATCCTTCATATGGTGTAAACTATATCTGATTGAGAATTCCTTCTACACTATCTGCAGCATTTGCTTAAATTAGTTAATTAACAAAAACCCAATAAAGAGTGAGCTTTGGGTTGGCTTTGTTAGGGAGTTTTTTCCCTTGCACCTTGACAGAATCTGTGTTGTTTTGTTGTTTTTTTTTTTTGCAATTTCCACAAATTGTTCCTAGTTCTTCCCATTTGAACCAAATAGAATAAATAATTCTTATTGACTATAGTTTATGTAGTGTTTTAAGGTTTGCAAAGTACTTTACATGCTTAATTTCATTTGATTCTCAATAACCCTGTGAAGGATATTACTTATTATCTCCATTTTACTGACAAAAGAATTGAGACTCAGTGAAAGCAAGCTTTATTAAGGATTTTCTATGTTCTGGGCACTGAGAATATGAAGACTAGTCCCAGCCCTTAGGGGAGCTTAACTATCTGATGGGGAAAGAAAACACCCAAGAGGGAACTAAAAAGAACTGAAGAGGAATGGAAGTACTCAGAGAAGAGTCTTTGGAAAGGAGGTCCAGGAGAGTTCTCAGTGTCACCTGGAGAGGGCTGTCCTGGGCCTCCTTAAAATAGGTTCCTGAGTCAGCCAGTCAGAAGGTAGGGGCCAGAGGTGGAAAGGTATTTCCAGTGTCTGAGGTTCAGAAGTGGAGGGACCTTCTAAGGTAAAGAGGTTTCTGAGGCATTGCAGAAGACACCTGGGAGAACCAGTGAAGCCTTGACAGAAATGAAAAGGTTTAATTAAGTGATTTGGCCAGGGTCACACAGCTAGTGAGTTTTTTGAAGGAAGATTTAGACTGAGACCTTCCTGACTCGAGGGTCAACCCAGTCCACTACATCACCTAAACCTACCTGCTTTATTCTACATCAGAGCCCTTGAAAGCATAACTTGTGGGTGGGGGCTTTACAGCCTGCAAAGTGCTTTCTCCCCAATATCTACATGTGGTAAATGAGTGAAGTTATTATCCCTTCTAGTTTAACCTTCCCCATGCCTTTAACCTACTCTCATGGCATGATCTTGATCCCTTTTACCTTCTCAGCCATCCTGTCATTTTTTTTCCCCTCAGAAGGATTTCTCAGTTATAAACAGGTCATGCTAATAAAAGGGGCATTTGTTCAAGAAGAAAATTTTCTTTATTTCTGCTTTCTTCTGTTAACTTTCCCAAATGTGAAAAAGAATAGCTAGAACTTTAGGTCCTTGTAAAAACAGTAATTACTTTGCACAAATCTGCCATTTCTGTGACTTTTTCCATTCTCTTTTGCCAAAGCATTTCATTTGATGCCTGGCATCAGATGTCCACGTGGGAGAGGCTCTTTGGAAAATCAGAGAGTTTCCTCTCCTGACTAATATATAGGATGATTAAATTGAACTAGAAGTACTGGTTTCCACAGTAATGTAGATCTGATCATGATGAAGGAGAGGATGAAATAACAGCATCTGGGCTAGGCATCACAAGACAAGCCCAAGCCTGTGAAAGACTGGGAAGTATCCTGAGACAGGTAGTAGGAGTAGGACCTTTTCTCTCCTTATAAAACATGTTGCATTAATTGACCTGAAGGAGAAAATTGGGTGCACATGAATGGTACTGCAAATTATTTTCTTGGAAAAAATGCATTTTTATGCATATCAATGCATATCTTTTTAAAAGTGTTAGGAAGATGCCATAGATCTTCCTTGCCAGATGGATACGATAATATTTGGCACTGGTAGTGGAGGCATATTGAAGTAAAAAAGACAGATTGGATAATGTTTGTGGATATGATGCTATAATCAGTTTCCATAAAGATTATAAGCTGTAGCAGAAACCCAGGCAGCATGAGATTTTTGTCATTACTAGTCAGCACAGGATGATATCTTCAATTTAGGACAAGGTGAAGGAATAAGTGGATGGTTTTAATAACTTCAAATTAGGAATGTTGCCTGTGTCCCCAGAAAAGGAAGCTGTTAGAGGCATTAAGTTCTTAACCACCAACTTTTGGGAAAGTACGTACGTTACTCAGCACTGAAGGAAATAGGATGTGCCTCAAAACGATGGGTTTGTACTCCAGCTTCTTGAAGCAAGCTGCTTGAATGGCAAGGTGAAATCTAAGAGGACCCATAAGAGTATCTAGGGTTTAATGATACCTTTCACTGACATTGAAACTTGCCAAGCCAGTGTAGACTGTGTTTGACCTGGCAGGGAGTATTCTTGTTTAACAAGCAAAACTGAAGCATTCAAGCCTAAACAGTTTGGCCTCTGTGGGGTATCATGCAGAACAGTAAACTCTGCGGATTTGGAGGAAGCTTTTATGCGTGATACTGTTGAAGAGTTTTAGAAATCATTAAAAATAGGAAACAGTTTTGCTTTTTCCACTCAGTTAGTAGACATTTATTAAGCACTATGTACCAGGCACTGGCTAAGTAAGCATTGGAGATAGGAATCCTAAGGGAGTTGGGGGAAGATACTTGGCTGGGGGCAGAACAGAGAAGTGCAAAAGAGTACAGCCTAGGGGAGGCTAGGTGGCGAAGTGAGTAGAGTGCCCTGGAGTCAGAAGGACCTGAGTTCGGATCCAGCCTCAGACACTTAATGCACACACAAACAAAAAACCTAGCCGTGTGACCTTGGGCAAGTTACTTAACCCCAATTGCCCTCCAAAAAGCAAAAAAAAAAAAAAAAAGTACAGCCTGTCTGGAAAGGAAGCAATGGCTGGCCTGGGTTCTGTATTTCAACGCAGGTTTGATGAAAAGCTGTCTGCCCTCCAGTGCTCAGGGGCACAGGGTGCTACTGGTGAGATGATGCAATTTTGCAGGATGTTGAGATGATTCCAAAGAATCATTACACAGTTGGGGAAAGATAGATTCTTTAGAGAAGAGAAAAAGAATGAAAAAATTGAAAGTTGTCCTATACCGTCAAGTTTGGATTTGAGCCAGAAGTGGTCTCTCACCACAGAAAACTGCATTTACCCTTTTGGTTTTCATTGTTTTTCATATCACTAGAGCATTATAGAGACCTTAGAAAGAGATTGTCACCTTCTTGTACTTATCCACCATAGGGCCTGACCTATTATAGGCCATCAATATCTATTTGTTTGAGAGAGAGAAATAAAGAAACAGGATTCCCAAGGTGAAAAGCTGATGAAGAAACAGTAAGGGAAAGAGATCTTACATTTGCAACAGCTTCTTGGAAGGAAAGTGGTAGAATCTCTCCACCCCCACCCTTAAAAAAAAAAAAGAAGAAACATTTGTAGTTTACCAAGGGAGGCATTTCTCCTTTGACAGCTAAGGTAATAATAATCTAAGAGGTTATTTCCTCCTGTGTTTCTGGTTTTTTGACAAAGCTATGAGCTTTTTTTATGGGCTTTCAAAAAGTGAAAGGACTAACTGAAGACACTAACTGAAGTGGGGGGGTGGGGCATTAAAAAATTTAAGCAGATTTCTGTGTACTTTTTTCTAGAAAAGATTATCACCCCTGAGAGTATATATATTTCCAACAGTGCTTTCTATTACAGTGAAACTATTTTACAAATAAAACATACTTTTTTGAATTTGATTTGAATGCTTGTTTACTTTTTATTCTTAGCCAGCAGGAATGTTCTCAGACATTTAGCATGTCTGGAAATTCTCTTAAAAAGCAATACTGTATAAGTAAAATAATATCAGACAGTATAATCAAGGATTGCAAGACCACTGTGATGACTTTTGTGTGTGTGTATGTGTAAGAGAGATAAAATTGATACTTAATTTTATGGTCTGGCTTCATAGGCTCGTGGTGGATACCATTATTAGAGCCTAATCTAGTCCTGGTTGTTGCTGGAATAACCATACATGGGGGTTAGAATATTTAGACAACTCTTCTCTGACCTATAATTTAGGGTATTTCACAGATTTTTCCAACAATTACAGATGGTCTTTCTAGTGTATGATTTTAAAAAATGCTAAATTCATATCTACCAAGCCATTTGAGCTGTTATTTAAATCCGAAGAAACTTGAGTCTACAGGCTTCTGTTTCCTCAGTGATGGTGTGATTCCATTCTGTTTGACACAGTAGTGGTAGAAGGAGCTTCTCCCTTGGACATATTTAAGGCTTTGTTTCTAGTTAGTCAGATTTTGGGTTTGGAGTTGAAATTCTTTTATGTTTAGTCATAAACTATAAATTGAAAATTGGAAAGGATCTTATGCCATCTATCATCAACTCTCCTGTTTTACAGGAGAGGAATTTGGAGGCCAGAGAGGCTCGGTGACTTGTGTCCAAGGTCATAAAGTTAATCAGTAGCAGAACTGGGATTTAAACTCAGGTGTTCCGACTCTAAAATCCAGCTTTTATTTTCCGTTCTCCCATGCTGCCTCTCAGAAACCAGTGGAGCAGTTGGGGAAAATAAATTAATTTGTGAGATTTTATGTTGTTTTTAAAGTGCAATTAGGTGGCCCAGCCCAAAGAACTCTGGACCTGAAGTTAGGAAGACTTTAGTTCGTATTCAGCCTCAGATGCTTCAGTGAGTTGTGTAACTTTAACACACTTAATTGTCTGCCTGCCTCAGTTCTTCACTGTGAAATGGGAATAATAGCAGTTTTGTCTTACTAAAAAAATGCAAAACATTGTTGATTTTTTCCCCTTAAAAATGTGTGTTTGGAGAAAGTGAGTTCTTAAACTCGGTCACATACATTAAGAACAACATGATATATCAAGAGAAAGAACTTTGAATATAGGAAACTCACTCACTGTAGCAGGTTATTTCCCAAGTCTGGGCTTCAGTTTACTCATTTGTAAGGTGAGAAAGCATAAATTGATAGGTATACAGCTAGAAATAAACCCAAGAGGTCATTTAGCTCAGCTTCCTTGTTTTACAGGGGAGGGAAATAAGACCCAGGGAGGTTAGGTGACTTCTCCAAAGTCACACAGGCAGAAAGCAGCAGAACTGGAGTGTGGAGATATTTAGTCTTATTGATTGTTACATGTTTGTTTGTTGCTAGAGGAATGTTCTGCAAGAGTTGACCTGGGTTGTGGTTTTTGTTTGTTTGTTTTTTAATTTAATTTTGTCTTACTTCTCTGCCTCACTTATCAGCTACTTTTGCCTTCATTTGATTTGCATTTGGCTGCATTATATAAATAGATGGATGGGTTTTTTTTATACATATATAATTTTAAAATATTTTTATCTTTTCAGGTTTCTTTTGCCAACGTTCAATACATCACACTTGAACCATGGGGAATATATTTGCTAACCTCTTCAAGGGGCTCTTTGGCAAAAAAGAAATGCGGATCCTAATGGTTGGTCTGGATGCTGCAGGAAAGACAACTATTTTGTACAAACTGAAGCTGGGTGAAATAGTAACTACTATTCCCACTATAGGTAAGCAGTTAGCTTTGCATAAGTAAATGGCAGTTCTGTGGTCTGTGTCAGATGAAGACTCTTGAATTGGAGCTTCTAACAAGCAGGGGGAAGGGAAGGGAAAATTGAGCAGTACAGATGGGAGCTTTGCTGAAAACATAAGAGAAGGGTTTAGGAGAAATTGAAAAGGCTCTCCCTAACTTTGAGCAACTGAGTATTCACAGGTCTCCAGTGAAAGCTTAGTAACTGGGGAGTCGAGATCACACATTATCCTTTCTAGCAGTTGGTTTGCTTCTGCAACATTAAAAAGGTGCTCTGTCTGACTTTGTACAAGAAAAAGAGTTTTTTTTTAAAAAGACTTCCACGGTTTTGTGGGGGGTGGGGTTGGTAGGGGTGGTGGGTAAATTTTGTGCAGTGTTTCCCAAAAAAGAATTTCAAAAGGACCTTTATTCATACAGAAGTTCATGGTTATAGCTCTGGTAACGATTATGGTCAGTTTTGATCCATGCCAGTCAATAGACAATTATTAAATGGCTATTTTGTGCTAGTACCATACTAAGGTGTTACATAGCAAGGAGCTCAGAATCTTTTGGGGGAGACCACATGGAAATAACTATGTATAAACCAGCTATATACAGGATAATTTGGAAGTGAACTACAGAGAGGCACTAGAATTGAAAGGTCTCAGGCAGGGCTTCCTGTTGAAGGTGAGGTTTTAGCTGGGAGCTAAAGGAAGCCAGGAGGTAGAGATAAGGAGAGCATGGGGGATGGGGAGGGGAGATGGCTGTGAAAATGCCTGGAGTCTGGAGATGGAGTTCCTTGTGTGAGGAACAGCAAGGAAAGACCACTATTACTGGATTTCAGATTGGGAGGGAAGAGATTGGCAAGTGTAAAGAATGGAAAGGTCGAAAGGGGGTGACATGAAGAGCTTTAAACACCAAACAGGATTTTATATTTGATCCTGAAGGTGATTTGGAGACACTGGAGTTTATTGAGTTGGGGCTTGCCATGTGACCTGCACTTTAGGAAAATCACTTTGGCAGCTGAGTGGAGGATGGATCGTAATATCCACCCCTGAGGTACACCAGATTAGTGGTGTCGTCAGAGGTAAAAGGGGGGCATCTGCAAGAAATGTTACCAAGTTAAAATTGAAAGGCCTTGGCAGCCAGTTAGATATGGGGACTGAGAGAGAATGAGGGTGATACCTGGGTTGCCAGCCTGAAGAACTGAGGAGATGGCAGTATACTTAATAGGAAGATAGTGACAGTACTGGTATTTAACAGACTGAATTACTATTCTGTGTTTATGGGTTACTTCTGTTACATCTGTAAGATGTCAATTAGGACATACCTCAGTTCTAACTGTAAATACCCAGAATTTGGCTACACAGCCAGAAATTTGAGGTGGTTCTGTGGTAGCTAATTTAGCAGTGTGTTTTGAGTCAACACCTGTGATTGCATTATTATAGGAAACCCCCTCAACCAGTAGAGATCAACAACTGTCCTTCAATATTGAGATTGATTTGGGGCACTGAGGAAATAAGTGACTTGCCCAGGGTAGTACAGCCTGTGTGGATCAGAGGCTAGACTTAATAGCTTTGACTCAGCCTGATTGTATCAGTATCCTATACTTAAAGGGAAGAGATTTGGAAAACAGCAAATTGAATAGCTATGAAACTTCTTTTGTTTAATGCTTTCTTGGTACTATAATTTCCAAGGTGTCAGTTTATAATGGTTCTAGCCAGCTAACAAACTCTACAAAAGAACATCAGATCACTAAATTTTCCTTTGGAACTTAGTGTCTTATATCAAGACATTATATAGTCTAATGGGTTGTACTGTAAAATCACTGTTGCCTTTAAATTCTTACAGGTTTCAATGTAGAAACTGTAGAATACAAAAACATTAGCTTCACAGTGTGGGATGTAGGTGGCCAGGACAAGATCCGACCCCTGTGGCGCCATTACTTCCAGAACACACAAGGTAAGTCATAGATTAGGGTCCTGTCACCCTCAACCCCAGGAATCAATTGATGTTTCCAGGCTGTGCTAGATACTGAGAGAGAAACAAAGCTATAGGCCTCTACTTCCTGTACTAATAGTTCATTTTCTTGAACACTTTTGAGACCATTGTTTTCCCACAAAATCCTACGAGTTAGGTAGTACACATATAATTAATTTTACAAATCAGGAAACCCAACCTCAGAGAACTGGTTTGTCTAAGGTTGAGGAATGTAGGCTTTGAGCTAAGTTTGTCCAGTTTTTACCACTATACACTGAAATCCTGTGTATATAACTATAATATAGCATAGACTGTAAGTACATGGAAGATAATTAGAGGGATATGGAAGCATTCAATTTATTAAGAAATCTTAAATGAAAAGTTTTTGGTGACTAATTCTTTTTTCCTTCAGATGTATAGCATTCTGATAGTGCCAGAACTCTTGATAGTCATCCTGTGATGGTGTATATCAATAAATACTTCATTTATCCTGAACTCTTAGCTATGCCAGTTAGTGTTTATAGGATAATTAGCTCAAGGCATCTTAAGACAAACTGACAGAGCTTTAAGAATGTGTCTTACAACCTTCCTGAAATGCTGCTTTCTTATTTTGTAGGACTGATTTTTGTGGTTGACAGTAATGACAGAGAAAGAGTGAATGAGGCCCGAGAAGAACTGATGAGAATGTTGGCAGAGGATGAGCTTAGAGATGCCGTCTTATTAGTGTTTGCTAACAAACAGGTATATACTTGCATAATATCCAGAAATGTTTGCCTTCCTCAGTTTGTTTTGTGGGTAACCAGAAAGTGTGAGAGTTGGGATCCATTGCTTATGTGTCATAGATTCTTAATTATCAGAACTGGAAAGGACATTTGAAAACGTCAAATCTAACCCCTTTATCTTATAGAGGAGGAAACTGAGGCCTAAATAAGAGGATGTAATATACTTTAGTTACAGAGCAGGTCAGTAGTTGAGTCACAGCTAGAGCCCAGATACAAAATTATTGTCAATTTGCAGTGGTATTAAGTCTACCAAGAGTAGTGTGCCTCATTCTAGGCTCTTAGGTTTTGAAAGGGTAGTGAAGAGGATTGCCACCTGTGGTGGGTGAAAGAAGAAATGACTGAGGCAACAAAGGTTTGATCTTCCAAGTATATCACTTTATTAAGCAGCATATGACCCAGAAAGCCAGGACCAGATCTCCTTAGCTTAGACCTGAACTCTGAATATAGGAGGAGATGAATTTACACATTAAAAACAAGGCTAGTTAATTAAAAGGAAACAGTACAAATTAGATGATCTGATTTCTAACTGGAGGCAAGATTGAGGGACTTTCCAAGTTGGGAGGGGGGGAAAGAACAAAAGCAATTCTCTGACTTCAGAAAAGGAGGAAGGGGTATGTGATACCAATCAGAGATGGTCTGGGGAAGAGAGTTGAAGGTTAACTAGCTGATAAGTAGGAGAGATTTAGGTTATATTCATGGAGGGACTTCCCTAGAAAGGTTAGCCACAAATAGGTTGCCATGGGAGACTATAGAAAAGGTACCAGATCTAAGAATAGCAGTGATGTCTTTGGGGGTTGTCATGGTAGGGAGCCTGGCCCAGAGTAGTTTTGCCTGGATAACAGGATTTGGACTCTCTGACCCTTTGAGCTGACATGGCTTATGTCTTTCCGTCCTGAAAACCACTTTTCCCCTCTTTTTTAACCAGGATCTTCCAAATGCCATGAATGCAGCTGAAATCACAGATAAACTTGGACTGCATTCTCTTCGTCACAGAAACTGGTACATCCAAGCCACCTGTGCCACTAGTGGGGATGGGCTCTATGAAGGACTGGACTGGTTGTCCAATCAGCTCCGAAACCAGAAATGAATCAACAAAAGTTCCTCCTCCCTCTTTCCTTCTCTCCCTCTTATCTCCTCCTATTTGCCCTTCGCTTTACTCTCATGTGGCAAACTGTGCTACTTTGTGGTATTGAGTGCCGGAAGCTGTTTTTTTCCTACCCCTTGTCACAGTATGTATTGCACCATGCTGTAAATGTGGCAAATACAGGCCTGAAACACAGGTTTCTTATTTAATGTAAATAGTTTTTGTTTCCAATGGGGCAGTTTCTGGCACTCCTATGCAATATTACTCAGCTTTTTTTATTGTAAAAAAATCAACTCACCGTTTAGTACTGGGAAGGGATTTTAAGCACATTGACACTTGGGTTGCTGGGGGTTAACGTGCAGCAGCAGAGCCGATGCTACTCCTACTGGCTTGTGAGATCTGTGTTGAGATCCATTTTGGTGGTTGGTTTTTAACCTGAACTCAGTGTATTTTTTTAAATAGTAAAAAAATAAAAAAAGACAAGTAAAACACTTGAACACACAGAACAGAGAAATATGCTTAGTGTAGGTTTTGCAGTAACAACTTGAATACCAGACCATTGTAATTGTCTGCAGTTTCTCTTTTAAACTTGAGAAATGATGATAAAAATCAAACAAGTGATCAATTTTGCATGGTTAAAATAGAGATCCATGTAATGCTATGTCTTTGGATCTTTATGTATTTCATAGAGTTTGTGCTTGTATTTGTGCTCACATGGATACTTATTAGGAAAAAAAGCTTTGAGGTTGTGGTTCAGAGCAGGCTGCACATTGAGAGCATTAGATCTTCTATCATAAACCGTTTATAACTAGACTTTTTCCCCCTTGCAGTTCAGGTCAGGCTGGGATGAGTTCTCCATTGCACTTGAATAACTCTTAGGAAGGACACATATGGCTGTGTGAGAAGAGTTTTCTGACTTATTTGGACAACAAAACACCAGCCTTTTAATTTTGGTCAAGTGTGTGTGTGGTGCTTCTGTTTGAAACCTCTCCACAGTAAGCACAGCCTACATTAGCCCTAAGCTTGGCTGGAGATATTTCAAAAATGCAGTCAAGAACACCAGGCATTTCTCTGTGGTGTCTAGGTTTTGAAAGAAAATAAATTGAGCATGAGAGCTTGGGGAGTCATTCCATTCTAGAAGTATTCGGTCCCGTTTTGGAACAATCCCCCTATCTGTATATGTGTGAAATGTCCTTTACTACCCCTCATTACTACAAGGGTCAGATTTGCCATCTGAAAAAAAAAGATCTTTACTTTTTTTTTTCTTTTGTATTTTGATAAACACTGAAGAAGCTGGAGCTGTTAAACTTTATCTCGGGAAAAACTCAGAACTGGTTTGTTTGGTGTTGTGGAAACTCTTACTGCTTTCAATACACAATTAGTAATCAACTGTTTTGTATACTTGTTTTCAGTTTTCATTTCGACAAACAAGCACTGTAATTAAAGCTATTAGAATAAAATCTCTGAACTATTTCATGGGGTTTTTTGGTACCTTAATAATACCTGAGTTCCTCATGACTGTACAGTAATAATTAAGCAAAAGACTTCCCTCTAGTTCAGGCTGGTCACTGCAGGCTGCTCTGTGGTGCTGGTAATAGGCAGCCACAGATTATTTTCCCCATTAAAGACTCCTGGCCTTTTGGATGATGGTGATAGTTTTTTTCGACAGAATTCAAAGCTCTCAGTGATAGTCTTGTCCACTCTAATGCATGGTATAACAGAAAGAACATTTGAGTCCTGAGATGCTTAGTATGACCTTGAGCAAGTCACTTGGGCCTCAGTTTCCTTATCTGTAAAATGAAAGTTCAACTACATGGTCTCTGAGCTCTCTTCCAACTAGAGGTCTTTGATTCAGGAAGCAACTAGTAGCATTATTTCTAGTTTGCTGATGGGAAATAGATTGAAAGCCAAATTCAACCTGAAAGCTGCCTTCCTAGCCCTCTGACCCCGTTCCTATAGGATTTAGAGTTGAAAGAGATTTTACATGTAGTCTAAGTTATTTTACAGAGGAGAAAACTAAGGCAGTAAATAACTGGCATTAAAACTCCGATCATTGGACTCTGAATCCTAGTGTGTTTTTGCTGTCACAAATGCCTTTTCAGGGCTATATCACTACCATCATGGCTGTCCAGGTAGCTGGCTAGTTTCTCTGTCATAGCTTTAATAAAAAGACTTGGAGAGTTTTAATATCACATAGAAAGATAAACTTCCAAGGCTGATTTTACTTTACTATCGCAGGCGTACTCTCACAGAATACTTCCCCTACCGTGGTCATTTTGGTAATGCTTGTTAATAACATCATCAGACTCTTGTGTGACGTTTGGCCATGCCCATTTGGAACCATGTTGTTTCTATGGTCTATCTTCATGATATTCTATTAAAGAACAAGTTAGAGGGGCATGCTTCTGCTCTGAATTAGTAAAAGGCTGCCACCTTTCTTCCTTACCCCTTAATTTTCAGGCTTTTGTTAGAACCACCGCTCTCAGTGGTAAATTTAGACTTCCTTGAAGATAACCTGTTCATCAGAGGTATTAACTTGAGAATATTCTTCACAGCTGAAGCGTCTGCTTACTTTTTTCTTCTCATTTTTAGTAGCTGTTGTTTTTACCTCTTTCATAGAAATCCCTCTTCCCTCCCTACCCCAGAACAAAGAACAACACATTCAGTACTTTAGTCCCCTCACTCTGCAAAGAGAACCACGGGTGCCTTCTCTCCTAAATGATGAATTTGGTCACTTGATACACAGCTTCACTTTGGGGACACCATTGTGTGTCCATTTCGTATATTTTCCTGTTTTCCTGTTTCTGCTTGCTTCACTCTGCTTCAGTTCATTTAAATGGCCCATCTTGTTCATTTTGAAAATGTCTTCTATTGCAATAATACTTCATCACATTCTTAGACCACCATTGTTTAGCCCTTCCCTCTCTAATTTTGTTTTACGTAGTATCACAAAAAGTGTTGATCTCAACATTTTGGGTTATGGGGGCTTCTTAGCTTTGACTTCTTTGCGTTGAGGTTGCCTTGAGGTCACTTTCTAATCATTATCCTAAATTGGGAAGCATGTGCTCTAGTTAACTAAAGCATTCCATAGCTTACTTCAGACTACAGCATCACAACCCAAGTGCCCTCTCCAGCCAGGGAAGAGCCTTCTGTCACTTTGGAGGACTGGCCACTATCAGGATTTCTTTGCAGCATACCTATCCTAAATATACCCCTTGGTTTTCACCCGTGTTACCCATGGTTTTTCTGGAGTCTTTTTCCTTTTCCATATAACAGCCCTTAAAATACTTGAAAAGAACATGTCCTCCCTAAGCCATCTCTTTCAGGCCAAAGAGCCCCTGTCTTTTCAACTGAGAATATATGGCACACACTTTTTGCCTTTTATCCTGGTTGCCTATCTGGATGCTCCCAACTTATCACAGTCCTTCCCAGAAAATGCATTGGTTTGTCAGTGAAGACAGTCGGGCTGTGATTGGAAACAGAACACATCCCATTAGTTCCAAATTTACTCTTATTCCCTTGATCTGCCTTTTTAGCAACCGTCCAGAAAAAGGAAAAGCAGTTAGTCTGGCTTTACTTGTTGTTAATTGTAATCATTCTTCCCTTCATGTGTCCTATAATTTTGCCAGGAATGAACTTTGTCACTAACAGCGATTAAGCTATCTCATTTGCCAGTTCTTTCCATTTGTGAGGGCATAGATTCTATGGGCTTTGTGACTTGAACATAGGAAGAGTAGCTGGGTTCATTCTTATTAGCTTCCTGCTACACCCTCTCAGCCTGTACGAAGGACAGTTTCTCTGAAGGAGAAACTCCTTAACTTACATTCTAGTACATTCACATACTACTTATAATTGAAAACAACTTGCCTTGATTCCCCTCTGGCCAACTTCTTCCTGCTTCACTTAATGAATGAACAGGTAAGTCCTGTTGGGCTTAGGGCAACTTTGTGGTGGGTGGGAGGAGACCTAGGTAGCAAGCCCAAGCTATCTTGTTTTCAATCCCTTTTGGGAACCTAGCTCAAGGACAGTAGTAAGGTTTCATTATTTGGAGTAGAGCAAACCTTCCTTGCCCACTTCAGACTGCCTTGTCCAGATAGTTTATTTAGTCCTTTGACTATCCTGATTTTGTTTATCATTTGAAACACAGAAATTGAAGATGTCAGTTATTTTAAACAAAGCAGAGGATCGATGATTATCACTTTTTTTTTTTTTACCAGCCAGTCTCCTTAAATCATCGTAAATGTTAATTTTCTAATAGAAGTCGCATATATTTGCAATTCAGGTTGATTTAGTTCACACTTAGCACTGCACATAAGAGTGTTCAAAAATGCTTTGTGTCAGTCTCTCAGAGTTGAATGATAGGGGAGGGTAGCATAGATTAACTATAAGTATGAGACAGGAAGTAAAAAAGTATAGAAACACAACTCCCACCACTTTGTGCTTCTTTGTTCACATACCAGCCCCAGTGCACCCAGGGGAGAGGGAAGGAGTAGGAGTTCTTTTGATGGGTTTTTCAATTTTAAGATTATTTTTTTTCAAAGCACATTTAATGCTTACCCTATTTGCAGATACTGGATATCCTCATCTGACCAATTCTTCCTCTGATGTACCCGACGCCATGGGGAAAGTTTTTGCCAGTAGAGTCCCAGCTCTGCCAGACTAAGACTGTCATATTGTCCAAGGACCAGCCTAATTTAAATGCAGGGTTGGTTGAACATCTGAGCAGGCCACAAGTTGTTTTGTTCATAGCACTTCAGATTATATAAAGGAGTGCATACATTGATTGGGCTTTTGAGATTGGAAGGCCCAGTGGAGATCACTTTGCCAACCCCCCTTCTCTCATTTTGAAGATGAGGATGCTGGAATCCAGAGAGGAGGGGTTTTTCTTCCTTCCCCTCCTCCGCCACCCCAAAACACACAGCTAGTTAAATAGTCAAGGTAAAATTGCTGCTTGCATGTGAACGAAAGGCGTGTACACTGCTGAAGTGATACAATTAAGAAGTTCTACTCCACAGAAACTAAAATAAGTGCTGACTTACTACTTATATTTATACCATACTTTGGGGTTTGCAAAGCACTTGATGTAATTCTCCGTTGATCTTCAATTCTGAGAGATAGGTGTAATTCTATTTCACAGATGAAGAAACAGAAGTTGAACTTGTTCATTGTCATGCAGATGGTAGTTACGGGTCAATTTGCCTTTTAGTATAGACTTTAAGTACTAGGCTAGCTAGGTGCAGAGACAAATATCCACAGAGATGAATGGTTTTGGCCACAGCCATTCCATGACCACATCCATAATTAAAGACACTGAGGGACTGTGACCCAAGCTACCAAAAGGGAGTAGCCACAGGAAAGATGGGCAGCTAGGTGGCACAGTGGATAGAGCCGCAGGCCTCGAGTCAGGAAGACTCATTTTTGTAAGTTGAAATCTGGCCCAAGACCCTTACTAGCTAGATGACCCTGGGCAAGTTGCTTAGCCCTGTTCACCTTCGTTTCCTCATCTACAAAATGAGCTAGAGAAGGAAATTACAAACCACTACAGTACCTCTACCAAGAAGACTCCAAATTAGATCATCAAGAGCCGAACGTGACTGAAAACAGGAAAGATAATATTGTTGATCAGGAACACCTGTTCAATTGGGGAATTTAAGCCTAGAGGTCAAATAACTGGGTCCCCCAAATCCCTTAGCTCCAGGTCCCCACTGCAATAGTTCTACGGCATTCTTGACAAGTAGTCAACTTGAAATGCTTCTTTTAGTCTCTCAAACAGTTTCTTCTCTACATTAGACAAAATCTATTTCCTTCAAACTTTCATCCATAGGGCTGCTCACTATAGAGGTTTATACATAATGCTTCTACTTTCAAAGGCCAGCCCTTTGCTTAAGCTGGTGACCATGTCCCCTTTAATTTTGTTTCCTTCTGGTTTAAACATCCTCTATTCCTTCTACCATCTCTTCCATGGGCACCCAAAGCCTGGCCCCTTTGGGAGTCATCACTCATGGATAACCCTTGTCCCTGATGGCTATTGTGTCTGGCATAATGAGCTTTCCAGTTTAGCTCCACCTCTCCTATTGGTTGTGCGGCTCCTCCTGATCTGCCTGCCTCCCTGGACAATGGTTTGGGGTCAGACCAGGCAGGTTGGCCAGTTAATCAACTGAGCCATTCATTGCATGGGCCCCCCTCCCTTTTTTCCCCATGCCATCATCACCCTGGCTCTGACCTTTCCTCTCTTAAACCTTGACTTTTGAGTTGTCCAGTTCTGCTTTCCAGTGACCTCTTACACTCACATGCTTTGCCCCCTTGCCCAATCATTGCTTATCCCTCTCCAAACCCCAACCCACCTTCTCTGTTCCAGTGCTGCAGAACAGTGGAGGAAGTCACATCACTGGGCTGGTGAATTCATTAAAACTTGTTACCAGTCCCTGCAAGGTTCTCTCTGCTGCATGCCAGCCCTTTCTCTTCCTTATGCTCCCACCCACCAGAGAACTTTTGTCTCGCACTTCACTGAAAAAAATTAGGCCATCCATATTAAGCTCCCCCTGCCCCAATTTTACATTTCAAATCATTTAAAAATCTTCCTCTATTCATTTTTCCTTTGCTCAGTTTGTGATAAGGCTGCCTCTCTCCTTGATCTCATCCCTTCCTTTCTCCAGTATCTTGCTTTTGGGATAATTTTGATCCCTGACTTTCCATCTCTGTCCTTCACTGCTAAAAAAGCCTTCATTTGAGCTTATGTCCTCAAGCTAGCATTGTATCCTTTTCATAGCCAAACTCCTAGAAAAACCTAATCTCATTACTTCCCACTCCTCAGTCCCTTGGTATCTGGTTTTCACTTCCAGTACTGCTCCCTGCCAAGGTCACCAGTGGGCTTTTCAGAGGTCCTTGACCTCTGCAGCTTTATCACAGTGCTAGCTGTCCCTTCTAATATGCTTCTCTCTGGGTTTTCATGATGTTGCTCTGAATAATTGAGTTCTTACCTGGCTGCCCCTCCTCAGTTCTGTACGCCCAGGCCATTTCCAGAAGTTTATCTCTATGTGGATAACTCCCAAACCTACAGATCCAGCTCTCATCTCTCTTGAACTCTTAACTTCATAGCAGATGCTCTATGTGGAAGCCCCACTGGCCACTTGCAAAGCTCAGCTTGTCCAACACCAAGCCCAGTATCTTTCCCCTAAAACCGCCCTCCTGGCTAGCGCATCGTTAAAATTCTCACCGCCATTCTTTCAGTGGTACAGGTCCACGACCTAATCGTCTTCCTATTTTCATTCTCCATCCTTGCCAATCCAATTAGTTGCCATGGCTTGTTGATTTTATCTTGCTATTTCTCCTTTCCACCCCCCTGCTCTCTACTAACAAGGCATACACACTAGTTTAGGGCTGCATCCCCTCCCAGTTGGTTCCCTTTATGTCTTTGCCTTCTCCAGTACTGTCTTCCAGATTTCTGTTTGCCACTTAAAGCCCTTCAGTCTGGCCCAAGCCTATTTCTCCCACTGTCTGATCCAGCCCAGCTGTCCTTGCTGTTCCTTGTGGACAGCTCTCTCCTGCCTCTGTCCTCCCCCAGGCTCTCCATTCTCCCTCCTGCTCTTGGAACTCCCCACTCCCTTCAAGGCTTGGCTAGCACCTTCTCCTTCTGGAAGCCTTTCCTGGTTTCTCCAGTTGTTACTACCCCACTCCATCACTTTAGAAAGTGAGCTCTTTGAGGACAGGGACGGCCTCCTTTGTGCTCTCAGGCAATCCAGGGTGTAGACGGTTATTAAATGTGTTTTGAGTGAAAGTCTGCCCACCTTTAGTGCCTGAGGAAAGACTTGGCATTGTCCCAGAGCAGCCTGTTCTGGTGATCAATTATGCCTCCATCCTATTTCATTAACAATCCGGGAGTTTAGAGCCTAAACTTTGCAACTTTTGTCATGTGGGAGATGAATTCTCATGCCCAAAGCCCCACAGGAAGTCAGTGGCAAGCCAGAACTCAAACCTGGCCTCCGGATGTGTGCTGCTGGGTCGGTTCCCACACCTGACCCAGCAGCAAAGCTTCCTGCAGGGCAAGTGTTAAAAGGCCAAGTCCCCTGGACATCAAGAGTCTTCACACAAGTTCCTAGGTCCTAGAAAGAACCTGGCCTCCAACTCCAGTTGAGAACCAATTCCCCCACCCCTTTGGCTTCCCCTTGCAGCACCTCCCTGTCTATACTCCAAACTGGATGACCCAGATTCTGTGGCTTGGCCATGCAATCTGGTCAGCCTTGTGTTCCTGTCCTGGCTCCCAAACCACCTCAGGAGCCTTAGGTCTGTGTGTTCCCAGAGCACCTCGAAGCCCTGGGAAGCAGGATCTGAACTCTCCAGACTCACCTGGCCTGGCATGCGGTGCCCTCTGCTGGGGAGAAGGGAACTGCAAGCTCTGTGCCAGGTCAGATGGCCAGTGCCAGCCCTGCTTTCAAGGTACACACATCCTACTAAAGGAATACAACAGTGTACGCACAATACCGTGATCGAGAGCAGAGGGACTGAGGCGAGGGAAAGATGGGACGCTGGGAAAACTTAAATGAGGAACAAGTTTAGTCAAACAAATATTTATTAAGCACTTACTATGTGCCAAGCAGAAGGAACATGAGGAGCGGCAAAGCATGAGCTCTGCCCGCAAGGAGTGCACTGACAGAAGTAACATGCAGAAAACACGTGTAAATAAGCACACGTGAGTGGAAGGCACCAGTGGGAGGGGGAAGCTGTGTTCATCCAGGGCCGCTGGACCTGACTGCCCATGGAGGTGATGAGGGCCACAAGGCTGACAGATGGGGAAGGCTGTATGACCTGGGCATGTTCTGTCTGGCCCTAGCGATAACAGGGAGCCATGGAAGCTTACCGGGCAGAGGGAAGTGGCCAAAGATCAGTTGGGGGGCAGGTAGGTGGTGCAGAGGTTAGAATGTTAGCCCTGAAGTCAGAAGGGCCAGAGTTTAAATCCAGCCTCAGACACTTATGTGACTCTAAGCAAGTCACTTAATCCTAATTGCCTACTCCCCCTCCCCCCTCAAAATTGACAGCTGAGTGGAGACATGGGGCAGGCAGACCCACCAATAGCTACTGTATGACCAGGGTAGAGAAGGGGGCATACTGGAGAGATGTTGTGGAGGATAGAGGTGGCAAGTCGAGGTAACTGATGGTTGTGCCCTCCACAGTACAAGGGAGGTGTGGAAGGTGAGTCACCTGGGATATGCTGAGTCGGAGCTGGCACCTGAGAGGAGAGCTGAGGAGACCAGGGATGCATCTTTTGCACTGACACAGTAACTGTTAACAATGACACAGTCTAGAGGGAGAAGAGGCCCATAGCAGCCTCACTGAGATGACACCTGAGCTTGACAAACGGACTGCAGAGGCAGAAAAGAATAAAGCCTCCATTATCGGTCTGGGAACAAACGGCCCATTATCTGGTTAGGTTAGAACACAGACAAGGAAGAGGATAGCAGGAGATGCTTGAAAGAAAAGGTGGAGGCCAATTAGGAAGGAAATCAAATACCAGGCCCTGGAAGTTCATACTGGATATCTTGTAAGAGGGAGCCACTGAAGGTTACAGACCTGTCCTGAGGTCTCTGTGTGGAAGACAGGCTGGAGAGGGGAGGAGCATGGAGAACACTCAGTGCACTATGCCAGTGGCCCAGACAAGATGTGACAAGGGACTGAACTAGGTAGAGCAGCCATGAGTGGGGGAGAAAGGGCACCAGAAACATTGTGAAGGCAGAATCAACCCAAGCTGGCAAGAGACTGAGAGCAGAAGGTATGGAGAGTCAAGTACCCCTGGGTGACTGGGAGGGTGACACTGTCCTTGAGAGAAGTCTGGGGGCCAGCAGGACATCTGGATAGAGCTGGAAGGGACCTTATGGGCCCCTAGTGGGTTCATTTTACAAATGAAGGCTCTGAGGTTCAGAGAAGTAACGTCGCTTGCCAGGGTCACAAGGCAGTAACATCCAGCAGACAGCCGGTGAGGATTCAGGACAAATGTGGGCTGAGACAGAGGTGTGGAAGCTGTGCCAGCACTCAGCTCATCACTGATAATGTTTCACAAAAGCCCTCACGGAGGGCAGCCGAAGGAGATGATGCTTGGGACAGAAGAGAGACCTCTGAGTGTGTGGGGGGGTGGCACTCAGGGCACATGGTACTTGCCCTGCCTACTTCCTGACAGTGGCGTTATGTGGGGACAAGCAGACCCTGCAGTAGTAGTGGTGGTAGGGGAGAGGAGATGCAAATGACCACTGTACAAGTCAGATGGCCCCATTACACCTGACACCATAGATAAAGTAACAAGGGGGACAGACTGCTCTGGTGGGTCAGGGAAGGGAAACACCATTTCTGACAGGAAGAAATCAGGGCAGTTTTCTCATCTGTAAAATGAGGTTTGTTTACTTTGAAAATTCTTATTAATTGGCATGACGCAAAAACCCCGGATTTGAGTCAGAGTTTGGATTCAGATACCAAGATTGGATTGTATTTACTACCTGTGTGAGCCTGACCAAGTCCTCTCCCCTCTTTCTGCCTCAGTTTCCTTCTCTGCAAAATGAAGTAAATATAACCAGGAATACCTAAGGGGCCACCTCACCCCACTCCCCTTCTGATCTAATGAGCCTACTCGTGGAGAGCACCAGGGGAGACAGAAATCAAGGCAGGATTTGGGAGTCACAAGACTTGAATTCCAACCCTGGCTCTGAGACCTTGAACAAGGAAACCTTTCTGGGCTTGTTTCCTTTCCTGCCAAAGAAAAGAGTTGAACAGATGCTCTCTGAGGACTCATCCAGGCCTCCATCCCGTGATCATCCTGGCTGGCAGCCCTCCCATCCCTTCACTCAGGCTCTTCCTTACTCTTCCCATGGGGGTTCCCACAACCGAAATCCTCTTCTCTAACCCTCCCCATGGTTCTCAGTGCCTTTGTGGGCCACAGGCTTCAGCAGGCCATTACTTCTCCTGTTTAGGCCTCTCTAAAAGGAGGACACTAGGGGGCGGCTAGGTGGCGCAGTGAGTAGAGTGTCGGCCCTGGAGTCAGAAGGTCCTGAATTCAGATCTGGCCTCAGACACTTAACACACACACAAATAAAAACCTAGCCGTGTAGCCTTGGGCAAGTTACTTAACCCCAATTGCCCTCCCAAAAAATAAATAAATAAAAGGAGGACACTGGACTAGGGCAAGACTTCTTAACCTGGAGCCTAGACAGAGATTCTGGGGGTATGATTTTGGAGCAGAAAAAAAAATCTTGTTTATTTTCACTAACTTTTACCTGAAATCAAACATTTCTTTCAATGATCATCTTTTAAAAGTCATTCTGAGGAGTTATTAATGATTATCATTAGAAGTTAAACATTATTCTTCACCAGACTGCCAAAGGGATCCATGGCCCACAAAAGGTTAAGAACCTACAGACTAGAGGCTTTCTCAGATCCTTTCCTGCTTGAAATCTGACAATCTGACTGAAGTGTGCCATGCAGCCGCCCCCTTAGAGCCTCCCAGAGCTTACTTATACACCACTTCCTGATGCCAAAGGTCCTCTGAAACCCACCTCAACCTGGGAGTCTAGTCCTACAGTGCTCTAGAACACACCCCAGTCTCAGGTGTTACCCGTTCATGACTATGCCACTGTCTCCAACCTGTCCCAGTAATGCTGCTGCCCCTAGCCTGACCTGACCTGACCTGGAAGCTGAGGAACAATCCTAGGCAAGACAGGCCCCTGGGGGAGGCAGCAGCTCCCATTCCATCAACCCCCAAGATTTGGTCTCCACGTCTACCCAGACGCACTGAAGTTTTGTTCTGTTGCCACTGAGTAACTAGAACCAAATGTAGCCTGAGGTCACTGAGAAGGGACTACATATTAAGTTCTGAGACTTGTATTTGAATCTGAGCTGCTGCTGTTACTCAGTGTTCCCTCATCTGTAAAACGTGGTGAAGGTGTTGTAGCAATGGAAGCCATTATTAACATGCTACATCCTAAATGAGGCCTGAGCAATGACCACCTCCTTGAAAGAAGCAGCCACATGGGGAACAGTATTCATTTGGACTTCTAAGGTCTAGTGAAGGTTAAAACAGCCCCCTTCATCAGTCTTTCAGTGGAAATCAGGAATCACAGATGTCCAAACTGGAAGACCTTAAGACATGAAACATTAGTAAATCCCAGCCCCCAAGGCCACTGGGTAACATCAAGTCCCAGAATGTCCTCATTTACATAAGTAAGAAAACGAAGGCCATCTCAGCCCTGCTTTTTCCCAGGTCAGCCAGCAACCTCTTATTTTACCTTTCTACAGCCCTTAAAGATTGATAAGGCACTTGCTTCACTCCCACAACCCTGTGAGGTAGGGAGCAAAAAGAGTTATTATAAGTGGAGAACGAACTCTTAGGTGACACAGCCACAGTCAAATGATTATGGGAAGGCAAAGCCAGGATCCAAACTCAGGTTTGGCCTCCTGGTCTTTTTTGATAAGCAAGGAATGTGCTAAAGTCTTTCCTTCCTGTGAACTCGGTTGAATTCATCTGTGGGGGACAGATCTGGGATGAAGGACCCAAGGCCCAGACTCTGCTCTTCTCTCCTCTCCCTGAGAAGCAGGGACGCAGGCAGAAGCTTTATTGGGAGGAGGAGGGCTGGGGGAAGGGGCAGGTAGGAGGATGTATCCCTTAAAACAGATAAAGACACATCAGCCCCATTGAGGGAAGGACTCAGGGTCTCTGCCCTGCCCCTCAATGGATAAGGAAGCCCCGTCACTCCAGAGGTATTGGAAAGCTTGGGCTCCAGACCCAGAAGCAGGTGTGAGGGCTTTGGCCTTTCAGCCCAGGGGAACAAGCTCATAGGACTCTAGGACAGGGGGAGGGAGAGGGCCCCGTGAGTACCATCTGCTTTCCAGGGCCAAGGTTCAGTCATCTGAGTCGTGCCGCTGCCTCTTGTGCCGGGGCTGAAGCTCAGGGCTCCGGTTCCTTCTTCTGTGGCTGGGGGAGGAACGACCACTATCCAAAGAGTCCATATTATGCCTGCTCCGAGGTGCTTGGGACGGGGAGGAAGGGGAAGGTGAGGCACGGCGTTGGGTTGCTCTGTGCCTACTGGAGACAAACACAGATGTTAAGAACACAATTTAGGGCCGCTGTAGAAAGAGAACAGGGAATCTGGAGCCTTGAGTTACACTGAATTCCAGAAGCACTTATTAAGCTGGGGTTTGTTTGGTTTGTTTTTTGGAGAAGGGAGGGCAGGGCAATTGGGTTAAGTGACTTGCCCCAGGTCACATGGCTAGTAAGTGTTAAGTGTCTGAGGCCACATTTGAACTCAGGTCCTCCTGACTCCAGGGTCCTGTTCTATTCACTGAACCACCTAGGCCCCGCCCCGCCACCACCTCCGCCCCCCCCCCCCCCTCCACCTCACTGTGTCACTTTGGCCAGATCATTTCCCTTTCTGGGTCTGAGTGACCTTGTCTATAAAATAAGTAAAATAATCTTCATGCTACCACTTCACCAGGTAGTTGTGAAAACTTTTTGTAAACTCCCGAAGTGCTAGATATGAAAGTTCCTATTATGAAAGCATGGGGTGTCAATTCTGCCTGACACCTCTCCTCTGAAGCTGCTACCCTGTATGTGCATGCCTCCCCCCTCCCCCCAAGCAATGCTGCCCAGGGTGGGTGGGGAGGGGGTGTAATTGAAATGCAAATTTAAAGATCTTCCCTGCCCCTAGGTTGTGTACCCAGAGCCTGTGGGGGGAGGCTTGTTTTTTAGGAAAGCCCACACCTTGATACTTTGTGATTGGGCAGTGGGTCCAGAGGTTGTTACATTCTCTGAGCCAGGAGAAGGCTATATAAACCCTGTTGGGAGGCTTTGCTTTGGGGCTCACTTTGAGAAGTGTTGTGTGATTTGACCAGATGAAACTCTGGGAAGCCGTTGTTGAGAGCCCCCCGGCTTTGAAAACCCAGATGTTGATGCTTCCCTCTCTGGTAACTGTGATTTGGTATCGATATAATGGTTGGACAGTTTGGAAGCCTGTCTGTATACTCTGAAGTTTGGGGTGCTGACCTTTTCCCCCTGAACTAGGTAATATATGTTTGTTTGATTAAAGTAAGCTTGTTAACTGATTTTGAGTTGCTTTCCTTTACAAAAGCAGATCTAAGAATCTGTGTTGGCAGCCACCCTGGGGATGTTGGGGTGCTTGCTGCTACAGGGGGACAGTCTGAGAAATCTTCTGTTGGGCTTTGGAGGCCCTCTGTAACCTGGCCCTGTTCTAACCTTTCCAGTCTGTGAAACTGGCCTTCTGAAACTGCTCCAAGAAAAAGGATTCTCTCGCCTGATTCTATGTATTTAGAATGGCTGTCCCAGGGCCTGGAAAGCTCTTCCTGCTTACCTCTGTCTCTTGACTTCCTGCGAGTCTCAGCTAAAATCCCACCTTCTGAAAGAAGCCTCTCCTGGCCCCCCTTGATGTCAACACCTTCCCTCTGAGACTACCTACTGTTTACTCTCTCTTGTTTCTACACAGTCATTTGCCTGTGGTTTGCCCTTTAGAATGTAAACTCCTTGAGGGCAGGGACTGTGTTTGTCAGCAAAGTAACAAGGGAACTCTGTACCTTTCCAAACTCTCCCCCACTGGGAAAGCACTCCCTCTTCCTTTGACTTCTACTAACAGCCTCCATCCACTAAGGCCCCATCTCCTGCTCCCCCAGTTCACCCTGGCCCCCTGCTTTTCTGAACCACATTATTCTAACTGCAGAGGAATGAACAAAGAACCGGACAATGGGTGACGTGAATTGCAGAGCCAGCTCTGGCACTGGGACTGGCAAAGTGAGGAGGTGGTGGCTCAGATGGTCCCGAAGGCCTTGGAAAGTCGTGCTCTCCATCTGTGATTCATTGCCCCAAATAAACTGGGGGCTCCCGGAAGGGCAGGTTCTGGGCTGGCTTCTACCCCGGAAGCCCCACCTGTCTGGAGAGGGGGAGGCTGAGGCTGGACGCCTCTCAGAATGTTTCTCTTTCTTCTTCTCTTTCTTGTGTTTCTTCTTTTTCTTCTTCTTCTTCTCTTTCTTGACCTTCTTGTGGCTCTCGGGCCTGTTAGGGAGACAAGAAGGAAGCTGGACTGACTCTGCCTTATGGCTTTCTTTTGGATGCAGGGATGGTACTTGTCAAGAGGAAGAAAGAACCAAGGCTTCCTCCCACTCTGCCAAGGCATTCTTTCCCACTCAGGGTGACCAGCGTCAAAGCTCGAGGGGAACACTACCAATGGCAGGGGCCTGAAAGGAAAGCACAGGCCCAGGAGGGATTCTGACCCTCCCCACCTCTATGGGTCCCCCTGGACCTGCGGAGCAAGAGAGGGACAGCCTCTACAGCTTGGTCTGGGTCACGAAGTGAGCAGAGACAATGTGGCTGGTGGAAAGGACAGCGAGATCTGGAGTCAGAGAACTGAGGGCACCTTCCCTTCTGTCTGCCCCTTGGTGCCAGTGTGACTGTTTGTACATGGCACTTGAGCTCTCTTGCCCTCAGGCATCTCATCTGTAGCATGACAAGGCTGGACTGATGACCTATCCTTCCAGCTCATTCTATGATATATTTGGAAAAACTGTAGGAGAACTATCCCTACTAACCTGCTTGTTAATGTAAAAGAAATGGAAACCAGAATGGCAGACTGTCAGGACATGGCTGAAGGAACTGTGTGCCATTCTCTCCCATTCAGCCACCTCAGGTCAAAGAAGTAGTTACAATTGGCCTCCTTTATAACACAAATTTCCCTGGGAGAAGTGTAAACGGATCAAACTCTTCCCATTTCTACAGCAAGCAGAGGGATATGAAACTGGAAGACAGGGCAAGTCTTACCATCCTTTTTACAGATGAGGAAACTCAGGCCAGGGAGAAGAGGAGGCCTGCCCAGGCCCACAACTCTACAACATCAGCTTCCCTGATTGCTGAGCCCCCCTCGTCCCAGCAGCCATTGCCCCTCCTCCACCAGGCCTGGTACCAAGAGTCCTCCCCATGCCTAGCTTCTGTGACCCTTCCTTACCTCGTGTCTGTTTTCCGCTTGGCCACTGGTGGGGCTGATGGCATCGCTGTAGCACTGCTCTCCACTTTGTGATGCTAAGGATCAGAGGGTCACAGATTTAGAGCAGGAAGGGGTTTTGGAGGCCATCATAGATGAGAGAACTGAGGCCCAGAGCACTGAAGTGACTTACCATGGTCACACAGGATATAAGGGGCAGAGCCAGAATTCAAACCCAGGTCCTGACTCCAAAGTTAGTGCCACAAGGCCTCTCTGAAGCCAAAACATCATGTAGGTGGAAGGGTGACTAACCTTAGTCTGACATGACCTGGTCATGTTAAAAACAAGAGTGAGCCAAGACTGACAAAAGGTGACCTCCCAGGATGGAGGCTAGCTAGCCTGGGACCTGGCTCAAGAGGACTCTAAGGACATTTCTCAGTCACTTAAAAAGTATGGTGTAGCAGAAAGAACTCTGATCTTAGAGTCAAAAGCAAGGGGAGGGGAGATGGAAAAGAGAAAGAAGAGATGGAGAAGAGAGAGAAGGGAGGGAGGGAAAGAAAGAGTGAAAAAAAGGAGATAAAGAGTGAGACAGAAGGAGGGAGGGAGGAAGGGGGAGAGGGAAAGAGAAGAGATAGAGAGTGAGAACACCACCTGTGCCTCCCCCAGAGAACTGAGAGAAGAGCTTTAAAGACCCCAAACCACAACAGAATGGCAGCAAGAGCCTGACAAGAGCCTTGAGAGCCAAGAGGCATGCAAGTGAAAGGGCCCTCAGAAAGGAGCTGGTCCGGGATCCTCAGTTTATAGAACAGAAAACAGGCCCAGACAAGAAAAACAACTTGTCTGAAACCACAAAGGTACCAGGTATCAAGAGATGAAGCAGGAATTCAAACTCAGTTCTTCTGACTCCAAATTCAGTGGTTTTTCCCAATACACTAAACTGTGGAAAAACAAAACAAGCCTCCTCCCCCTACACACAACTGTCCTCCTGCCAACCCCCAAGACCATCCAGTGCTCCCACTAGGAATAAAGGCTGACCTTTATCACTTCCAAAGTTGTTAAGTATTTCCATACCATAGCTCTGGCAAGCAGAAGTGCACAATGGCTGCTTTGGCCACCACTCCTACAAGAAGGAGCACAAACTTTGTGCCAACATATCTAAGTGATCTGAGTGAGCACCTCAGGGAATAGAGCCCAGAGCCTCAGACCCAGGGTTCCAGGTGAGCTGGGTCTCCTGATTCCCAGCAGGCTGCCCCTGGCCTAGTCCCGAGAGCTCTCACTCCTGAACCAGCAAAGGATCTGGGTCCTAGATGAGTCAAGTCTCTGTGCTTCTTATCACAATTATCCAGGAAAGAAAGAGCCTGGCCTAGTCAGTTCTAACTTCGGTCTCTGCTTTGTGTTACAACAGAACAGATCCCAAGGAGAGGGAAAGGGTGTGGCTTTCAGAGGCCAAGGGAGAGAGGGAGAGGGAAGGAAGGCAGGCAGGAAGCTTTACCGTAAACACTGACAGCCCCAGCTTGGCAGCTTCTTTGTCTTCTTTGGAGAGCATCACCCGGCCGGCAGAGCCACTGACAGACACAAACACACACAAGCCACATGCCATCAACTTCTAGTCATTGTCATGGCAGCTTCTACTTCAATAGGGCTTTGAGGTTCAGTACAAGATTTAGAACCAGAAGAGACCTTCGAGATAATTTTAACCATGAGGAAATGGAGCCCCAGAGAGGAGAAGGGTCTTTCCTCCATTGTCACCTAACTAGTTAATTTCAGAGCCAATTTTCATTGCAAGCCCCGAATACGCCCCAAGCTGAGCCTCTGGTCCTGACCCAATCAGGCTTTACACAGTTTAGAAGCATTGGAGCTGAACCAAGAACTCTAAGCCCAGGGATATCTCCACCACACCACACTGCCTGCCATGGACAGGTCAGATGTCACACCACCAGGCCATTAACAGGCAATAATTCCAAGCCCTCCCCCTATCCTCCTACCTGGAGCTCCCCAGGCCTGACAGCTGGTCCACATCCTTCTCCTCACGATCAGTCCCTTCTCGCTTGCAGATTTCCACAAAGTCCTGGAAGGGAAGCAGAAATACCTGCTTCAGTTTGAGCTATGGGAAGACAATTAGCTGTGGCAGACATTAGCTCACCACCTTCAATGCTGTGAGAATATTAATTCTACACAATAGGCCCAAGGAGGCTGGGTTTCAGATGCACTGATTTATAAGGACATTAACTGCCAAAGTGGAGGGGGGATGAACAAGAAAAGATGGGTTTCTTAATGGTCCCATAGCAACATGGGCTAGTTTTCAAAAAGCCTGCCCACATTCAGGCTTCTTGATTGGCAAAGAGTGAGCTTGGCATTGTAAACCAGCCAATAAGCTTGGTTTCAGAGCACCCAGGTGGCAAGAATAATAACTAGCATTTATTTAGCAATTTTAGGTTTGCACAGCACTGTACAGAGATGATCTCATTTGAGTAAGACAAGGTGTTTAAGCACAAAAGATTGAGATTGCTGTGTGAGAGCAGCCCAAGGACCATGAGCTCCAGGGGAAAATAACGCATCCTTAGTAAAGGAAAGGTTTGCATCAATGTGGGTCTTCCCTCCACGAATGCAAACCAAAAATGTCCAGTGCCTCAGGAGATGGTTTTTGTGGTCGGCCAAAGCTGGAAAACTGACCACCTTCTCATCAGTCTGGTAAGACAGTCAGACCCTCACAAGGAGGCCCAGGCGTTCTAGTGTTAGGAGCTGTCACAGTTCGCTTTCTAAGTCACTCAGCCTATGTGAACCCAGTAACTTGTGAGGTCATTGCCAACTGGCCACCTTCACTTGGGAATCAGTGGTGACTCCACACATCGATAAAGCCTCAGAGGCCAGTATTAATAGGACATAAACCCAAGATGGGTCAGCTGGTGACGGGAAAAGAAATGGGATCCGGGAAGCTCTAGGCATCCTGATCCCCCTTACTTGCCCCCAGGAGAAAGTAATTTCTCCCTTCTCAAATCACAGGAACATAGATTTAGGGGAGAAGGGATCTTAGAGAGAAGTAGCTCAACAGCCTCATTCAACAGACGTGCAAACTGAAGCCCAGTGAAGGTAAATGACTTGCCCAGGGTCACACAGACAGGAAAGAGCAGAGCTGGGGCTGAAACCAAGATCAACTGACTAAACTCAGTGTGTTTTCCAGTACACACCATACAGTTCTAAAACAAGAATTAAGCCCAGACCAAAAGACAGGTGTGAGGAAAAGGGAAAGGGAGGGTGGCTAGGAGTTGCAATGAGTAAGAGCACCAGCCCTGGAGTCAGGAGGACCCGGGACTGGTTTCAGCCTCAGAAAATGAGCACCCACACATAAATAAGGACTAGCCTTAACCTTGAGCAAGTTACTTAACCCCAATTGCTTTAAAAAAAAAAAAGAAAGAAAAAGGGAAAGGGGATGGTCTTGAAAGCAGGGCACTGTGAAGGAAAGGCAAAGCTTATCTAAATTCAGGGCCTGATTTCAGAAAGCTCAGTCATTCAGTCTAGAATTGACCCGAGGGGATCCCTTTTCATTTCCAACTGGGGACTTTCTCTTGGGAATCAGAACCAGTGGCTTAACCCAACCCCACATTCAAGGCCCTCCCCACTCCACTTCAGCTTCTCTTACCTTCTTTAAAAATGTTTTCTTCTTTTTCTTCCCTTGTGTTTTGATCCACCCCCATTCCCATTCCTTCCCACCCACCCCCATTCCCTGCTTACCGCTGTTCTCTAGCCCAGAGCAAAGCAGTCTGCTCAGACCCAACAAATAGATAAGGTCATGTTCATCTTCTCCAACTCCCACACTTGTTTCATCGAGGGACCTACAATTCCTGGCTTACTTGGCCAGATCTCACTCTGCTTCACTATGCCCACCCCACCGCCCTTATGTATGTCAGCAGATTTATATCCTTGCAGACCAAAACAGCTCTCCTACTTTGTATCAGGTTAGGGTCTACTCCATTTGCTGTGGACACTCACTGTTTACAAATCCTCCTTTCCCCAAACCATGGGGATGTGTGGATGGGCACAAGCCCTGCCCCCAAACGGCCCCTAACCCAGAATGAAATGGAAGCACTCTCTCCTGAGAGGATCCCTTCTCACCCTCTCCTCCCAGATTACCTCTTTGCTCAGTCCTGTGGGCTGCTTCCTCACATTCTTGTAGCCTCTAAAAGAAATCAGAGTGAGAAAATCAAGAAAAAGAATCATGGAATTCTAGTGCTGCAAGGGCCTCTGCAGCCAGCTAATCCAACGCATAATCAAGAAAAGAATCCCCTCCCCCCACCCCCCATATACTCAGTTAAGTGGTCATTCAGCCTCTCTATGAGGGTGTACCCACCACCTCCCCAAGCAGCTCATGCCACTTGTGGGAAGCTCTCATTCTTAGCAAATTTCTCCTACCATCAAGCCTGAATCTGCCTTCCCTTTCAGCTAGTACACATTGCCCCAAGAAGGCAGAACTAAGAGGAACCAAAACAAGTCTAATCTGTCTTCCATATGGCAGGCCTTCAAAGACTTGAAGACATCTGCCACCTTCCTCTTGGCTGTTTTCTTCTCCAGGCTACACATGCCCACTTCCTCCCAGCTAGCCTCATGGGGCAGGGAATCTGGACACTTCACAATCCTGGGTGCCCTCTTCTGGACACTTTCTAGCTTCTTAATGTCTTTCCTAAGCTGTGGTGCCCCAAGCCAAATCCACCACCCAGCTACAGTCTGGTCAGTGCAGAGGCCAGTGGAACTACACCTTCTTATTCCTAGCAGCTCAGTCCAGGATCCTCATGCTAGTGTTCCGGGCTGTCCCATCACGTGGCTGACATAATGATGGAGCCTGCAGTCCAATGAGCCCCACAAATCTTTTTCAGACAAACTTCTAACCATGTCTGCCCAATCCTCAAGTAATTTATGTACTTCAAATAATTTTTAAAGACTTCATAACTGTACTATTTTTTTTATTCTAATTAAATTTCATCTTCTTCAATTCAGTCCACTGTGCCAGCCAGTAGAGATCCTGTTGGATCCTAGGTGTCATTCAGGTGAGCCTTCCCAGTTCCGTGCCATCTGTACCTTTATCCAAGTCGCAGGCACAAATGTTAAACAGAATGAGGCCCAACACAAATCCCTAGGGCCCTCCACAGCAGAGCTCCTCCACAGTCCCCTAAGGCCATTAAGGACTGATTCTAGTCATTCACCCAATTCAGAATCTAATTTTATTACTGTTTAGCCTAGACCCCCATTTTCCTCACAATCATGGTATGAAATCCTATATCAAGTGCTTTAGTTATAAATTAATGATACTTAAGAGACTTGCTACCTTGACTATTCCCCTAACCAGTTTAAAAAAAAAAAAAGGTTATTCTGACATAAATTTTTTTAAATTAAGTTAATTATTTTGTTTTCAACAATTACTTCCATAAGTTTTAAATTTTCTCCTCCTCCCTCCCCAAGACAGCATGGAATCTGATATGGGCTCTACACATACATTATTAAACACATTTTCACATTAGTCACAGAAGAATTATAACGAACAGGAAAAACCATGAGAAAGAAAAAAAAGCAAAATAAAACAAAAAAGGAAATAGTCTGCTTCATTTTGCCTTCCAACTCCATAGTTCTTTCTCTGGATGTGAATGTCATTTTCCATCATGTGTTCTTTGGAATTGTTGTAGGCCCTTGCATTGCTGAGAAAGGATAAGTCCATCAAAATCAGTCCCTGTACATTGTAGCTGTTACTATTTACAATGATCTCCTGGTTCTGCTCCCCTCACTCAGCATCAGTTCATATAAATCTTTCTAGACCTCTCTGATGTCTGCCTGTTAATCATTTCTTATAGCACAATAGTATTCCATTACATCCATGTACCACAACTTGTTTAGCCATTCCCCAATTGATGGGCATCCCGTCGATTTCCAGTTCTTGGCCACCACAAAAAGAGCTACTATAAAAAATTTTGTACGTGTGGGGTGCATAACCTGTTTTTGACATCGTGGTTTTCTCTTCTATATGTTCACTAACTTATCTCTTTAATGATAAGTTCTAGATCTGCCCAGGAACCAAAGCTCAGTGGCTTATGCTTTGCCACCTCCTTTCTTCCCTTTCTAGAAAATCAGGACACCCACCCTGCTCTAGTCCTCTGGGGCCAGCTCTGCTCTCCATGACCTTTCACACATCACTGGCAGTGGCCCAGCAACCCCATCTATTGATTCTTTCAGTACCTCAGGATATAGCTCCCCTGGAACAGGTAACCAGAATTTATCAAGGACAGCTAAGGGCTTTCTTACTAGCTTCTGATTTATATCAAGAATCAAATTTCTACTGTTCTTGTCCTTTCCAGCCCAAGAGCTATGCAGGTCCTTGGCAGAAAAAAAGTAAGTAAAATAAAACCTGAGAGGCTCTGCCTTCTGTGCTTTGTTATCATCTCCCCACCCACTTCTACCAGGGATCCTGCTCTCTCCACAGCACAACTTAAAAACAGCCCAACTCTGGGTTACATATACTTGCTAATGTTGATGGAATGACAGAACCAGAAGGGACACAACATGTCAGAAATGAAAGGGACCTTAAAACACCAATGTCTGAAGCTGAAGAGACCTTAGAGCATAGAACACAGCAGCTGGAATGGACTTCCAAAATGCAGAATTCTCTCTTTTCTCTCCCTGGCTGGGTTCAGGGTAGGAAAAACTCCCCTTCAGACTAGTTTGTGAGTAGCCACCACTCTACCCCTGCACCCACACATGCACACCCTCGTACATCCCCCACCAATCTCTGGGGCCCAGCACTCACAAAGCAGCCAGGAGGGCCTCCTGCTCAGCTTGGCGCACAGCGGCTAGCTCCTCTTCTCGGCTCAGGGCCACATCGCCTTTCTTGCCTTTGGCGTACCAGGTTAGGTCACGGCCCTTCTGCCACCTGCCCACAGGAGCCATCAGGGAGTTCCCTAGAGGAGAGCAGACCTATTCTGAATCCACAGGAAAACTGCCAGCTGCCCCACCCTGGAAGAGAGAAGCTCCCACCAACTCCTGCTCCATTTCCCCCTCCCTCAGTGACTGACCCTTTTTTCTCTCACAAGACCCCCTGCTATCCCCCGCCAAAAAAGGCAACAGCACAAAGGGAGACAGAAACACAAAGAAGTCCAAGACCCAATCTTTGCTCTGAAAGATCTCAGTGGGGGGGGGGGGGTTGGAGACACCAAGAAACATGCCCCTGAGAAATTAACTGAAAAGTTAAGGGTTATGATTAATGCCAAATAGTGATAAGGAGAACAACAATGATTGCAAGCAGAAGTGATCTGGGAGAGCGACCCAGAAGACACGAGGCTTTCACTGGACATCAGAGGGAAGTGCACACACTGCCTCGGCTCAAGATCCAGCTCTGCTACTTCTCAGGTCTATAACCTGGGGGAAGGGAAATCACTGCAAAAGAAAACTAGACTGGACTTCTAAGGCCTAAGAATATCTCTGTTCTATTAAGAGAGCTGTATGTCTGGCAAAACTACAAGACACTCAGGGTTGGTTTGGCAGCAAAAAGGTGGCCACATGCCACAATCTTGGAATCGGTGCTTGGTGATCACGCCCTGTACTGTCTTCCCTCCTGTGTGTGTGCATGTGGCAGGCAGGGGAGCTGGGCTTCGGCAGCGTGGAGGGCAGCAGCCATAGCCAAGGTCTCTGAGGAGGGCACCGGCATTTCCTGCCCCAAAGCTGCCTGTGGCCAGCACAGAAAAGCTGGGAGGACAGCTCTGGCTAGGGGGACCTCCCCATAAGTTGCACACTGTGGCTCCTGAAGAGAAAGCACTGGGAGGTAAGTGAAGAATAAGAATAAGCAGCCTGTGTGCAGCACCCCTGGATAGCTTCAGCAGAGGCAACATGCCAGAAAGATCATTAGTTTGGAATCAGAAGATCTGTCACCAAAAGCAAGTCACTTCACCTTTCTCAGCCTCCGTTTCTTCATCTGTAAAGTGGGGGTAATAACACCTATGTAACCTATTTTATAGGATTACAAAAGTGCCAGGAATGTAGGGAATGATCACCACTGACCAGAAGAGCCAGGTTTGAGTCACAGCCCGGCCTCTCACACCTGCCCTGGGCTGAGGATCTGTTTCTTCATATAAAATGGGGGTATCTGACCAGAAAATCCTCAAGGCCTCTCCAAGATGCCACATTCTTAACTCTGGATCAAGTGGGTGATTTCAGTGGTTCTGGGAGCTGCCAATGAAGATTCTCAACTGCTCTACTTGATCTCAGGAAGTTCCCTGGAGCACTGAGAGGTTAGGTGACTGGTCTAAGGTCACAAAGTCTACCAACAGCATTTAATAAATATCAACTATGTGCCAGCTGCTGCACCAAGCACTGCCAAAAGCCAGCTCCTGCTCTCCAAAAGCTCAGCGTCTAATGGGGGAGACCACATGAAAACAAAATGTGTATCAGATAAAGCAAAGGGAACTTCAGAGAGAAGGCTCTGAGACTAAGGGGGGGGGGGGGGCTACCAGGGTTCTCACAGAAGAGGGAACCAATGGCCAGGAAGAGGACACGTGGAGGGAAAAGCATTTCAAGTAGGAGGGGCAGCCAGTGCAAACTCTTGGAGTCAGGAGTGTTCAAGGCCAGGTTGCTCCAGCCCAGCTAAGGCTGTGCCCCTTCACAGGTGCTAGACCGCCTCCCCCCTCACACACACAGCTGCCTACTCTATGGTCCTTATTTTAGGTATTCCTCCAAAGCATTCTAAAGCTAGGGTCTCTTCCTCCTTAGGCCACAGAATGATTAGGTGTTGGAGAGAAGAGAGCAGGGGAATAATCCCCAAACTTCTCCTTCAAAGAAATCCCAAGGTCCTGAATCTAGAGTTTAGGAAATCATCCGAAGTCCCCTTTAAGAACTTCTAGATTTCTTTTTGTGCAATGCATTGAGAAAGCCTCTTCTCAGCAGCCTGGACACTCCCCTTCTTGGAAGTAAAAACATGTGTAAGTCCTCTCTTTGGGAATAGCTGTTAATAACCTATGTAGATTCTCTGGTAAAGGACAGGCTTTGCAGAACACAGCCCTAACTCACATCATTTGCTGATGATGCCATCTGAGTTTCATCATCCCCAAGATACATGGAGAAACTGGGGCATGGGGAGAAATAAAGTGACTTTTCTAAGTAGAAAGGAGAGAGGTTATGAGGAGCTTTAAATGCCAAACAGGGTCCTCTATTTGATCCTGGAAGTAACAGGGGTCACTGGAGCTCACTGAGCAGCAAGGGTGATAGGGGCAGACCTATACTTCAGGAAGACCCCTTTGGCAGCTAAGTGGAAAATGGAATGAGAATGGAGGACCTGTCTATCTACTTGCAGCTGAAACTTTCCACAGGTTGTCTCTCCCATTAGAATGGGAACTCCCCAAGAGCAGGACTGTCTTACTTTTCTATTTGTATCTCCAGCTCTTAGCACAGGGCTTTGTATACTTTTGTTGTTGTTAAGTCATTTCAGTTGGATCCAAATCTTGGTGACCCCATTTGGGGTTTTCTTGGCAAAGATACTGGAGTGGCTTGCCATTTCCTTCTACTGCTCATTTTACAGATGAGGAAACTGAGGCAAACACAGTCAAGTGTCTTGCCCAGGGTCACACAGCTAATAAGTATCTGAGGCCAGATTTGAACTGGAAGAGATGTCTTTCTGACTACAGGCCCAGTGCTCCATGCACTGTGCCACCTAGCTGCCCCTACTCTGTGTATAGTAAGAGCTTAATAAATGCTTTATTCATTCAGACGAATAATAAAACAAAGTGACTTTTCTGGGCGCATACGGATAGAACCAGGCCCACGACCCCGAGTCCCACTAACCTAGGAATATCGGGGTCCTCCAGACCACTGATCCTGCTTCAGCCCCTTGTAAGTATCATCAAAGACAACAATCCTCTTGGAGGAGTACGCTCTCCAACACCCCCAACACCCCCCAGACCCCTCCCTTCCCATTTACTCCTGGTAAATCAGAGTGCTCCGGCAGCACCTCTCAGATCACCCCAGTCATAGTTCAAAGAAGCTATCCTTGTGGAGATGCAACTTGGCAACCTTTCCTATATGTGCTACAGGCCCCATCTGCTCAGGAAGACCTACGACTGAAGATCCAGCACAATTCTCACCGCTAAATTCTTTGGCACTGTCAAATGGTTCAACATCAGAAACCAGGACAATTTTCAGTACTAGAAATAATACTAAAGAAGATGGCTTACCACCCAGAGGAACATGCAGACTGAAACCTCCTATGTGTACGTGCGTTATCTTTCCCTATTATAATGGGAGCTCCTAGGGAGCAGACCCCCTGCTCCGATTTTCTATGTGAATCCCCAGCTTTGCACGCTGTAAGCATTTAATGTTTTTTTTTCACTCATTCATAAATACACTATGCTGTAAAAGCATTTATTTTTCCATCTCTTTCATGTATAACATCATTCTGTATATGTTCCATTCCCTCTTTCCCAACCCCACCCCCTCCCAGGAGGTTTCCTAAGGAGCAGTGGTCAGCTTTTCTTCTTCTGAAATCCCAGCTACACTCAGCCCATTGACAATGCCCAATGTTTTTGACCACTTCACTTACCCAGGTAGTTCTCCCTCTGTTTATCAGTCTTCACATCTTCCCAGTTGAATTGGTCTTGGCCACCCCGTACTCCACCACGTGAAGAGCCAAACATCTTTAGGAACAGTCTGTAGAGTCGGTCACCCTAGTATCCCTGGGAAGAGAGAGCCAGAAAACTCTCAGACTCAATTCTGTTCCTTCTATATAAAGTATAAGCCCATCTGGCTCTTTTCTCCCACTAAAAATTCCTAAGGGGAAGGAATGAATCTATTCTTTATGGTCTCCCCTATCAGGCCCAGAAGAGAGCTCTGCACACAGGGGATGCTTAATCTTGGGAGTCAAAGACACCAAAGGTCTGTAGTCTATCGTTTGCACTCTATGGAGTATAAGGGCTCCTTTTTGGATATGGGTTAGGCTAGGTGACCTCTGATGTCCTTTCCAACTGTGAGATTCCATGATCCTTCCCACCTCGCATTTAGGAAAACTCAAAAAAGAAACCCTCGTACAAAATGCCCAATGAGGGTTATCCAGCCTCTGCATAAAGACCTCTCCAAGTAGTTGGCTCTACCTTTAGATACCTAATTGTTAGTTTTTCCTTAAATCAAGCTAAAATTTGCCTGTCTGCACTCCTGGTCATTGCTCCTAGTTCTGCCCTCTGGGCCCTCTAGAACTAGTCTAGTCTCTCTTCCACATGACAGTCCTTCAAATACCTTAAGAGAGTTGTCAGGTCTCCACTGAGTCTACTCTTCAGTCTAAATGTCCCCACTTCCTTCAGCTAATCTTCCTATGCCTTATACTCAAGGCCCTTTACAATCCTAGCTGCCCTCCTCTAGCTTTGTACACGGTCTTCCTATGTGGTGCTCAGTATGGACCTGTGAAGGAGGACAGCCTTAACGTGTGTGATCTGCCCAGAGCACAGTAAAGCAGGAGAACCACCTCTTTCTTCAGGGAAGCTACACCTCTCTCAATGCAGTTGAAAATCATCTTTGCTTTTTTTAGGCTACTTTGTTACACCATGGACTCCTGCTGAACCTTCAGTCTACCAAAATCTCTGGATCTTTTTTCAGACAAACTTCCACTTAACCACATGCCCCACACCTTGTACTTGGGATTTCTGAACTTGAGGGTAAGACTATCACTTATCCTTATTCAATTTCATCTTATCAGAATGTGCCCAGTGTTTTAAGTGGTTAAGATATTTCTGGATCCCATCATGCAGTATGTTAACTATCACTCCTAGTTTAACGTAATCTGCACATCTGATAAGCATGCCATCTACACTTTTATCCAAATAAATCATCTCCTTTCTCCTAGGCAGCAGGCTCATCAACCAAGAAGAAAAAGAAAACAATCATCATCATCATCATCTTACACTTCTACAATGCTTTACCAATAAGAGCCCCATGACTTAGGTGCTGTGAGGAAGAAACTGAGGCTCAGAGAGGGTTAGATGACATCAGAATGCAAGTTCTTTGCCATTAGGGATGGTTTCCTTCTTAGTACCTGCATCCCCAGGGCATGGCACAGATAAGTGCTTAACTGATCTGTCCAAGGGTCTGTACCTAGGAATTATCAGGCAGAACTCAAAGCCAAGCTGAGCTCCAGTATCTCCCTAGCTGCTACTCTTCTCACTATACCATACTGCTTTCAGTTCATTCTATCTTCTCACAAAGAGAAGAGAAAACAAGAAAACAGTTTTCCATATCTTTCTTCTGACATCAACTTTTCCTTCTCTAGAATAAATGAGCCAGGTAAAAACTATGGACAAAGCTCAGGGCCCATCACTCTGTAGATGGCCAGCTCCCTAGCTCTACCACTCCCCTCCTTCTGCTAGGGAAGAGGAAGAAGAGATGACTAGAGACACTGCTGGACTTCTGTTCAACTTTCCCATCAGTGAAGAGCTCTGAACCTCTATAAGACCAAGTATCCAAGCTAGAGATGGAGGAAAAAACAACCAAGGCTTGGGAAAGCAGCCTGATGACTGAAAGAGCCTGAAATGGGACAGCAGTGGATCTGCTCTCAGTCCTGACCCTTCCATTGATTCACTGTCACCTTGGTCAATTACCATTACCTTTCCCTGTCTGGACCAGTATCACCTGTAAAATAAGGAGGGTAAGTGAAATGATCTCAAAAATTTCCCCTAGCTCTAACATTCTATAATTCTACATCCTGAGATCCACTCTAATGTTCCATGACATGAGACCTCTGCCTCAGAGAGTTCCTTGTCCAATAAGGGAAACAAAGTCTTTGCTAACATGGAGCACTGACGGAAGACTAAGACACTATCCCAAAATGACACTTCAAGGTCCTTGAAATGCTAATAGTCATCGACTAGATATTATCGTGGATAGAAAGCACCTTCTAAACAGAGGCTGCTCACAACTGAAAGAAAGGGACCTAAGAGATCACCTGGTCCAACACGTATTTTATAGATGAGGAAACCAAAGCTGAGGGAGAAGTCACTTAGAGGATCAGATTTAGAGCTGGAAATGACCTCTGGGCATATTCGTTTCTCTTCATCTCTACAGAAGAAGAAACTGAAGTCCAAAGAGATAAAATGACTTGCATAGGTCACAAACGTGGTATATGGAAGAGCTGGGATTGAAACCCAAGTTCTCTGACTCAAAATCCCTTGCTTTTTCTACTGTATGACACTGCTTCACTGACTTGTCCAAGGTCACACAGAATCTATGACTAGCACGAAGCAATGGAAAGAGGTAGGATTGGGCATAGGGTGGCTTGGGTTTGAATTTAGGCTCTGCCATATCCCAGCTCCATGCCCCTAGCTAAATCCCTTCAAAACTTCCAAGTATGTTTTTTTCTCCTCAAAACAAAACCAAAAGACCATAAACAACCTTTTTACTACTTATTTCACCAAGTGGCTGCGGAACGCACTTTGTAAGCCTCAAACCCTCTCCTATCTCACATTCATATAGCCCCGTAAAGTTTTCAAGGCACATGACTGACACACATTATGTAATCTGAGGAGTTAATGTGGGCAGCCCATCCCAGAGGAGAGAGTGGGGCTTGGGTGGTCGGGAAGATCTCAGTTCAGATCCAGCTGTGTGGCTTTGGCTATGTCATTTAAACTCTCCAGCCTCAGTTTTCTCATCTGTAAAACTTGGATAACGACAGCAGCTACTTGACTGCGTTATGGTGAGGAGAGGTCGGCAATCCTTAAAGCATTATATCCATCATTAAATATACTAACTATTCCCGCGCAACGGGTCTTGGACCTGGCCAGCACGTTAGGTGCCCTCCCTTCACACCTCGGACACCACCCCTCCGAATTCTCTTCTCCTTTCATTCCGATTCCGCTCTCCCTCCCCCACAGTCGGGTCTCGCCCGCGCAGCAAATCCCGCCCCACCTATTAGGCCGGAGCACTCCCTCAAGCCCCGCCCCAACTCCCCTCCTATCAAGCCCTAGGCACGCCCCCTCAAGCTCCACCCCTCTCCTATCAGGTTCCAGACACGCTCCCTTCAAGTCCCACCCCCAGTCCTCTCTCCTATCAGACTCCAGGCACGCTACCTCAGACTCCACCCCTCTCTTATCAGGCTCTAAACGCGCTCTAGCAAACCCCTCTCCCGCCTCTACGGACCCGGGCGCGCTCCCGCCCAACTCCCTCTCCTATCAGGATCCAGGCACGCATCTTCAAGTCCCGCCCCAACTCCCTCTCCTATCAGGCTCCAGGCACGCTTACCCAAGTCCCGCCCCTACCCCGCTCCTATCAAGCTCCAGGCACGCTCCCTCAAGTCCCGCCCCCAGCCTCCTCTCCTATCAGGCTCCAGGCACGCTCTCTCAAATCTCAGTCCTTTCCTATCAGGCTCTAGACGAGCTTTTACAAGCCCCGCTCCCGCCTCTCAGGACCCAGGCACGCTCCCGCAAGCCCCGCCCCCAGACTACATTCCTATCAGGCCCCCCCAGGCGCGTTCCCGCAAGCCCCACCCTGTCCCCAGCCCCCTCCCCTCCGGCCCCTCAGGCGCGCTCCCGCAGGCTCCGCCCCTAACCCCTCTCAAGCCAAGGCCACCCCCCCCCCACCCTCACCACGCAAACACACATACCTCGTGTTGCCCCTCCAGCTCTTCTGGACCAAGGACCCCCGCGTGACCCGTGGTCCGTCCGGCTCCAGCACCTCTTAGACCCCAGGATCCTCGACCCGGGCCCAGCTTGGTTCACCAAGTTCCGCAGCTTGCCGGGAGGCTCATCTGCCGCCGCACAAGTCGAGTGACAAACAACAAGCAGAGCTAGAGTGGCGGCCGGGATCGAAAGGAGGACACGGCCGTCGTTACAGCCCCAGCCGGAGTGGGCGGAACCACGGCCGGAAGGCCCGCCTCCTCCTCGCTTTCCTGCGGTGGGGGCTGGGGGCGGGGCGTTGCGAGGCCCTGCGGTTCCGTTGGTCACCGCCGGGAGGCGCTGCAGGGCCAGTCCTGGGGTGCGCAGGTCCCTGGCTCGGGCCTATAGAGGGCGCTTTCACGCCTCTCCACAGATCCACGCTTCCCGGTCCCGGCTCAAGTGCCACGTTAATGGGCAGTCTGATCCAGCCTGCCTCCTTCCCATCTTACAGATGGGGAAACTGAGGCCGAGGCCTTTGCTGACCGCCACAGGCCAACTTTTAGAAACCAGTTAGCCGACTCCCCAGCTATTAGCCCTTTCCGATGAAAATTAAAAGTTACTAACCGCCTACCTGGTCCCGAGGGGCTGGAGATAGCTATCCTCCACCTAGGGCTCCTTCCTTGCTGCCTTAGAACAAGCCCGTCCTCCGGTCTTAAAAACCCCTCCCATGCCCTCCAGTGGTCATTCTTTTTTCCAGCCAAACCCCTAGAGAAAGGCTGTGTTTGCACTCCCTTTTGTTTATAATTAAACCCCCTTTTCCCTCTGGCTTCTGATTGCGTCACTCATCTTCAATGATCTCCTGCTCCCTCCATGCGCCAGCCTTTCCTCAGCCCTTCCCCGTCCCTGGGCAGCATCTGCCCGGGGGTCTCTTCTGGCAGCGGATGTGAAGAGAGTGCCCACTGGGAGGGTTAGACCCCAAAATACCAACACCCCGCCGAATGAAATCGACTGGAGTCTTCTCAGCCAAAGAAAAGTAAAGTTTATTAAAAGTTCACTTGCATTAGGCACAGTAAGTCTGTGCTAGGTCATTCTATGGCTCTCACACTACATGACAGGGGATGGGGAAGGTTGTGGGAGGAATCTAGGGGTGGTCTAGAGGAGGAGTTTAGGGAGGGTCATCAGGAGTTAATGAGGTCAGTGAGTGATTAAGGGTGGGAGGTAGCTGGAGGCTACAGACAATAGTGTCCTAGGCCGGTTCAAGGGTGTATTGATATTTTGATAGGCTCAAGGGTGGGAAGTAGATGAACAATGGAGGGCGAGGCTAGGCTAGTAGTTAACAGTAACTAGGCTAGAGGTCTGGGCCCAGCCACAATGTAAGGCTTATAGCCTCGTTGCAAATGGCATGATTTAATCAAGAGTCCAAGGGAGGTTCCCAGAAACCATACCTCATCATTCCCTCCTCAATCATATGAGACCCAAATTCCTTTGGGTAAAGGGCAAAAGTCTCAGCTTCTGAAAGTGCTTCCTGCTGGCAAGGGGCATAGAGCTAGCTGTCCCTGCCTCTCTGGGTCCCATTTAAGGGGGTCAGACTTCACATTCAAGGTGTCAGATTCTGGAACATGGATGATGCCAGGTTCAGTGGGCTGGAGAACTTGGATCCAGTCAGAGATTTGCATAGCCTCAGTGGTCATCCAGAGGTTGATGGCTGAACCCTGGAGGAGATAAACCTGGCAAGGAGGTTAATCAAACAAAAACCAAACAGGCCTCCCACCAAAAATAGATAAAAGACAATTTCCCTGGTAGGAATTAAAGATGACTGTGGCAAGGCCAAAACACCATCAGTTATCCCTTTCCTTTCTAAATTGCTCCATGGACATTTAGCACATGGAAAGCAATAGCAGCCACAGAATCTAATAGTTTTCAAAAACAGGCAACTCCCAAAGCCTGTTCTCTCCTTCCATCATCATCGAGAGTAAAAGGTTTCTTCTAAATTGGGTAAAGCTGGAGTGGTGTTCAATTTAGTTTTCAAATTCTCAAAAGCTTTCACCTGGTAGTCTGGGCCTTCAGTAGTAAATTAACTTGACTGCAGTCCCTCCCAGGCCTTGGGCTTAATTGGACATAGACCACTCTGGGGGAACACTTTAGGATCTAGGAATCAAACAAATGCTGGCATGGCAGAAGTAGCTCACCCAGGAACTTCCTGATCCCAACTATTGACTCAAATATCTCCCACACTCCTGAGGGAACATGGGGAGATCTGGGAGGCTTAACTAGAGAAAACTGGCTTCCCAATTTCGCCAACAGGTCCCTTCCCAACAAGGGGAGAGCACAAGGTAGGAGTGTTCAAACAACAGATCCTCAAGTAGGCAGGAGACTGGGTATGTCTGGAGACATCCCTTAGTTTCCCTTTCCATGCCCCTGACCTGACTGGTGAAGGGGAGGGTAGAACCAATTGGTTAGAACAGAAAACTTAGCCATAATAAAGTGGGTAACTTTATCTTCAGCCTTGATGCTTGCCCAGAGTTCAGCAAGAGAAATGGAGAATGTGGGAACACTTCCAAGCCCCAGGCTTCCCCTTCACCCCGAATCTTGAGAAGACTGGAGGACAGGGTATTGGGAAGTGGCTCTACCACTTTTCCAGCCTCAGGGACAATCCTTCCTCCAATGTCCCTCCTGGTCAGATGGGCACAATTCTAGAGGTGTTGGTTCCTTGGGCTCTCTCTGGGGGGGGGGGGTGCCCTGGAGGGGCACTCCTTGGACCAGTGACCCTCCTTGTGGCATTGAAAGCAGGTTTTCCCCCTGCCCGAGTGACTGGGCTTCCTCCAAGGGGGTACTCTGCAAGGGTTTTTCCTGGCCATGGCAGTAGCCAAGAATCAAGCATGTTCGCTGTCTCTGGTTTGTTCCCTGCTTTCTTTCTTCTCTGCTGCAACCAGGTCTCTGTTATTAAAGACTCCCAAAGGCCATCTCCAGTAATTGCACCTGAGGTATTTGGGGTCCCATTGCCAGTTTCTGCAGTTTCCTCCTAATATCTGGGGCAGACTGACTAATAAAATGCATGTTAAAGATTGCTGCCCCTTCTATAGAGTCAGGATCTAAATTTGTATACTTTTTAACAGCTTCTACAAGTCTATCTAGGAAAAGGGCAGGGTTTTCTTGATTTGTCTGAGAAATTTCTTTGACTTTCTGATAATTAACTTGCTTTTGAAATGCAGTTCTTGGGCCTTCTAACAGGCAAAGTACCATATGGTCTCTTTTCTCTGTTCTCCCGTGTATGATAGTCCCATCCTGGGTCACCAGTGGGAATAGCAGCTGTTCCTGGGGAGTATTTTGTGGGGTCATTGCTACCCAAACGACCCCCAAACTTTTGGGCTTGTTCCCAGATTCCCCTCTTCTCCTCAGTGGAACAACAGGTAGAGAAGAGGATATGCAAATTACCCCAAGAAAGCTCTAATTGCAGGGATAAGCCCTGAAAGCCTTCAGTAAACTTTGCTGGGTTTTTGGAGAATTTACCCAACTTTTCTTTAATTTGATTGAGATCCGAAATGGAGAGAATGGGACATGTACTCTAGTTGTCCCACCTGATGAGAGAGCCGCTTCCCTTAAGGGAAAAAGTCCTGAAGGTTCTAGGGGGACAGGGGCTTGGGAAGGGAGATTGGAAGTCCCACTTCCTGTGAGAGAGTGACTGGGGGGTGCAGCACGGCTGAACTGGATCAGACTGCAAGACTGGGGGATCTGGCTGGCAAAGGGGAAAGTCAGCTGGTACCTGAGGAGTGAAAGCTGTGAGAAGATACTTCTATGACTGCCTCAGGGGTAGGGCCTGAGGGCTGGGTGGGTGTTGCCTCAGGGGGAGGGGCCACAGAGGAAGGCACTTCAGCCTGACCGGTGGCTGGGACCAGAGCAGGGGGAAGAGGCCATGCTGGGAAATGTAGGGTAGGAGATAGGGATAGTGTAGAAGACAGGAAATGAGAGGTGTTGGGCTAGAGGAAAAGGGAAGGAGAACCAAGGAGAGAAGGGTTGGGGTGCAGCAAAAGGGGCTGGGAGAGCTGTCTCAGTGACCTGAGCAGGAGTTGCTGAGGGGGGAGGGGCTGAGGCTGAAGCCATAGGAAAAGGGTCATTTCATTGGTCCCCATTGCCCCTCAGTGAAGGGGCTCTGGCATCTCAGTCTTTCCTGAGAACCTAGTTCTGAGAAAGTTATACAAAAGCCATTAAGCAGGCAATTTCTATCCATCTTCCTTCTCTGCAACAGTATGATTCTAACTGCAAGAGAGTCCCCAAAACAGGCCTCAATTCATCATCTTTTAGGCTATACCTAGGCCAAAAGGTGTTACAAAAAAAAAAACCCAACTTTTCCTTTTTAAGATCTCCAAAGAAACTACATGTTTTCCAATGTTGTAAAAGACAACCCAAAGTCGAACTTTTGGGAGCTACAGGCATAGGGCCTTGAAGTTCCTTCCTCCATAAAGGAAGGTTTGAGAGTAAGCCTAGAAAAACAAACAACAACAACAAAAAAAAATCCCACAAAAAAGTACCTGAAGTTTTCCCAGTTCCCTAGCACTGAAAAAATTGAAAGAATATGACTTACGCTTCCAGTTGGGGCATCTGTCCTTATCTTCCATTCTTCAGAAATTGGGCAATGTCCATATTCTCCAAAATAACCAAATAGGATCCAAAACCTGAGGTCAGGCTGAGCACAAAACAGCCTCCTAGCTGTCTAACCTAATGGGACCTGAGAGGTTGGGTCCAAAAAAACCATACACACAGAAACACAAAAACACAAAACAAAAAAAAAAAACCCAAAACAAAAAAACTGCAGTTCCAAGGTATACTAAGGAAAGAGAGAGGCTTCGGTAGCTTCCAGTCCTGGCTGGAGAAGAATATTAGCAGTGTTTCCCAGTCAGGGAACCATAAAAATGAAGAGGTTACCCACTGGTTAGGGATGCTCTGGAGACCCCAAAATACCAACATGCCAGGTCCTGCGGAATGAATTCAATTTGAGTCTTCTCAGCCAAAGAAAAGTAAAATTTATTAAAAGTTCACTTGCATTAGACACATAGTAAGTCTGTGCTAGGTCCTTCCATGGCTCTCACTCTTCTTTGGAGATCTTCCCCACATGGAATTCTATAGAGCTCTCACACCACGTGGTGTGAGATGGGGTCTTATATACAGAAGATTGTGGGAGGAATCTAGGGGTGGTCTAGAGGAGGAGTTTGGAGAGGGTCTTCAGGAGGAGCTAATGAGGTCAATGAGTGATTAAGGGTGGGAAGTAGCTGGAGGCAACAGACAATGGTGGGCTAGGCCAGTTCAAGGGTGTATTGATATTTTGATTGGCTCAAGGGTAGGAAGTAGATGAACAATGGAGGACTAGGCTAGTAACTAGGCTAGTAGTTAGCAGTTAGTAACCAGGCTAGAGGTCTGGGCCCAGCCACAAAGTAAGGCTTATTGCCTCATGCAAATGCCTCATTAAATGAGACAATTTAATCAAGAGTCCAAGGGAGGTTCCCAGAGCCTGTACCTCAAGGACTCAAGGAGAGCTCCAGGGGGCTCCCAGAGCCCATACCTCATCAGATTCTCTTCCTACTTTCTTGACCCCTCTTCAATCTTCTTTGTGGGGTCATCACCATGCAGGTCCTGGACTCTGGCCTGGAACCTCTTCTCCCCCTCTGTTCTCCCTTGGGTGATTCTGACACCGTCCCAGGGGTTCAACCAAATCTAGAAGTCTGGCCCCAGACCCTGTCTGGAGCTGCAGTCCTGAGATGGCCCCCTAGATGTTTCAACCTGGATGTCTTGAGACAGCTCAAACACAATACACCCCTGCAGAGCCCAGCCCTCTAATCAGCTTCCTCATTGGCACTGAGAATGCTGCCACCCCAGATCCCATAACCCAGCTTACTGCATGAGTGACATCTTCCATTCCTCACTGTTCTTCCATCAGCAAGTACTTATGCACTATGCCAGACACTGTGCTAGATCCTGGGGATGCAGGCTTAAGAACAGAGTCTGGCTAGAGGAGGAGACATGTTCTTATAGAAGATAATTGAAGAAAAGGCACTTAAGGGGGTCAGGAAAGGCTTCATGTAGAAGATGGCTCTTGAGCTAACCTTTGAAGGACACTAAGGGAATCCAAAAAATGAGTGCACTCCAGGAATGAGTGACAGCCAGTGCAAAGACATGGAGATGGGAGATGGACTATGAGAAACAGGAAGACAACCAACCTGGCTGGAAAGGTAGGTTGAGGTCTGGTTGTGAATAGGTCAAATGGAGGAATTCATATTTGACCCCAGAGGATACTACTGGAGGTTAGTGAGTTACACACTCAGATAATGTGCTTTAGAAAGATCACTTTAGCAGCTGTGGGGAGGACAGACTGAAGTGAGTAGCACAGGTGGGGAACCTTCAGCCTGGAGGCCACATGTGGCCCTCTAGGTCCTCAAGTGCTGCCCTTTGACTGAATCCATACTTCACAGAACAAATCCCCTTAATAAAAGGATTTTTTCTATATATTTGGATTCAGTCAAAAGGCTGCACCCCAAGGACCTAGAGAGGCTGCAGTTTCCCTACCACAGGTAGAGGCTTGAAGTAAATGTTGGACACTACTCCACTTTGCCCTTCCCTTCATTGATTTGTAAAGCAGGCAACTCAACCTTCCTCTCCCTTAATTGATCTGTAAACAGGCAAGACCCCCACCCCTTGCTTTCCCTTGATTGATCTGTGGGTGGGAGTCCCAGCCTAGGGCTTCTCCCAGGCGGGAAATTCAAATGTATACTGACCAATCTCTGTAGTTTCAGCTTACATAACCTGGCTATGGAACCTCTATAAAAACGGCACAATGTCTGTGCCAAAGCACTGTCTGATTTGGGTGACCATGTACCCCAACAGTCCAGTGGTAATAAAATCCACTTTTTAAACTTAATCTTGGGGGTTTTCTGTCTTGCTTTTATTGGGGTACAACATTTGGAGGCCCCAGTGAGATATGGGGTATTCCATGGCACCCCAAAGATCCCCAAATAAGAAGAGCTCTCGGCCTCCAGAGGTAGGTATCTGTTCACCCCGAGCCCTAGGGGGGCTAGCCCCTGATGACGTTCCAGGGCCCCAGGTCTCGAGGAGGGAAAATTGAGCCTGCCTCCTGACTCTGACTTGTTCCTTATTCAGCCTTTTGTGGATCCAAGACCTCCAGTGTGGGGGTGAGTTAAATATTGTTCTGGTATATTCTGGATAAATACCTTTATGGTATATCTGGTTAAATATTGTTCTGGTAGATTCTGGTTAAATACTGTTATGGTATATCTGGTTAAATATTGTTCTGGTATATTCTGGTTAAATACTGTTATGGTATATCTGGTTAAATATTGTTCTGGTATATTCTGGTTAAATACTGTTATGGTATATCTTGTTAAAAATCTGTTGTTCTGGAGGGAAAGAGAGCCAGACGTGGCAGTGCAATGGGCACCTCTTCCCTGGTCAAGGCTCGAGATGTCGACCCTCTTGCCCGTATCTGGTCTGGTTATCTCGTTTGTCTGTACGTGTCCTATGCTCACTTGAGCCCATTTGCTTCCTGTTCAGAATCTGCGGGAAGCAAACAAGTGGATAAGGATTGTAATGTGTTTGAGTGTTGGTAAAGTTTTGTCCTGAGCTCAGTTGTTTAAAGTCTCGTTTTAAAGTTTTATTCCTGAAAAGTAGGTATTTGAGTGGCTATCAGAAGAGCACCTTCAAGGGAGCTTTTCTGATTTCCACTGGGAAGATAAATTTGTTTCCAGAAGGCTATTATGTTATAGATTAGAGATCACACAGAGCCTGAGCTAGGGTGATGGCAGTGTGGACAGAGAGAAAGGGGTGCTACAGAGGTAGAAACAAGCTCTGACAGCTGATTAGCTATGTGGGGTGAGGTCAGAAGTCAGGGATGGTAATAAGGTTGCAAACCTAGGGGACTGGAAGGATGATGGTGCCCCACCCAGAAATAGCAGGCAAAGCAGAGGGGAGAAGGTAATGTGGTCTGTTCTGGATGTTGCTAAGTTTGTGAATTCTAAGGGACATCCAAATGGAGATCCCTAATAGCTGATGCATTTGAGAAAAGATACAAGGGCTGGATATATCAATCTGGGGCTCATGTGTAAGGATATCACAGGGAGAAAGTGTAAAGGGAGAAGACTCAAGAGAGAACCCTCTACAGAGGTTTGGGCACAGATGAAGACATACTGAAGGAGTGGTCAGGTAGGTAGAAGGAAAGCCAAGAGAGAATCATGAAAATTTAAGAGGGGAGAGAGTATTTAGCAGGAAAGGGTGGTCCATGGTGATAAATGCTAAAGAAAAGTAAAAAAGAATGAGACATGAGAAAAAAAAAGCACTAGATTTGTTCATCATTTGTTCATCATCACATTTGATCATCAGTAATTTTGGAAAGGGCAGTTTCAGTTCATATGCAAAGAAACTGGGGTGGACAAGGTTAAGAGAATCTCCTGACTCACTGTTATCAGAATGTAAATTTTTAAGATCTTCCCTGCCCCTAGGTTAAGTGCACTTGGAGCCTGTAGTGGGAGGCTTGTTTTTTCAGCAATGCCCACACCTTGATGCTGTGTGATTGGGCAGTAGGTCAAGAGGGTGGTTACATTCTCTGAGCCAGGAGAAGGCTATATAAACCCTGATGGGAGGCTTAGCTTTGGGGCTCACTTTGAGAAGTGTGATTTGACCAGATGAGACTCTGGGCAGCTGTTGAGAGCCCCCCTGGCTTTGAAAACCCAGATGTTAATGCTTCCCTCTCTGTTACCTGTGATTTGGTATTGATGTGTAATGGTTGGACAGTTTGGAAGCCTGTCTGCTTGATCTGTTTGTTTCTCTGTCTTGTAAGTTCTGTCTGTATACTTTGAAGTTCAGGGTGCTGACCTTTTTCCCCTGAACTAGGTAAAAAAACCCATGTTTGATTGATTAAAGTAAGCTTGTTAACCCATTTTGAGTTGCTTTCCTTTAGAAAAGCAGATCTAAAAACCTGTGTTGGCAGCCACCCTGGGGATGTTGGGGTGCTTGCTGCTACACTCATTCACTTATATGGGGTCCCTTTGTCACAAAGTTAGAATCTCTGAATCCACAGGTTTTGGGGCTAGAGCTGCCTGTTCTCTGTTGGTTATTTTGTTTTACTAATTTATTTTTAGTTTTCAACATTCATTTCTTTTTTTTTTTAAAGCAATTGGGGTTAAGTAACTTGCTCAAGGTTACATGGCTAGTCATTATTTATGCGTGGGTGCTCATTTTCTGAGGGCGGATTTGATCTCGGGTCATCCCAACTCCGAGGCTGGCGCTCTTACTCACTGCGCCATCTAGCCGCCCCTTTAGGGCAATTGGGGTTAAGTAACTTGCCCAAGGTTACAAGGCTAGGTTTTTGTTTGTGTGGATTAAGTGTCAGAGGCCGAACTCAGGTCCTTCTGACTCCAGGGCCAGCGCTCTATTCACTGTGCCACCTAGCCGCCCCTTCAACATTCATTTCTTAAGATTTTGAGTTCCACATTTTCTCCCTCTCCCTTCCCTCCCCTTACCCCAAGATGGTGTACAAGCTCTATGCATACATTCATATTAAACATATTTTCACATTAGTCATATTGTAAAGAAGAATTAGAACCAATGGGAGGAACCACAAGAAAGAAGAAAAAACAGTATGCATCAGTCTGCATTCAGACTCAGTTCTTCGTTTTCTATCATGAGTCTTTTGGAGTTGTCAGATCCTTGCATTGTTAAGAAGAACTAAGTCTATAAAAGTTAGTGATCACACAATGTTGCTGTTACTGTGTACAATGTTCTCCTTGTTCTGCTTCCTTCACTCGGATCAGTTCGTGTAAGTCTTTCCAGGTTTTTCTGAAGTCCTTCTGCTCATTATTTCTTATGGAACAATAATATTCCATTACGTTCACATACCACAACTTTTATCCATTTCCCAATTTATGAGCATCCTCTCAATTTCCAATTCTTGGTCACCACAAAAAGAGCTGCTACAAATATTTCTGTACATGTGGGTCCTTTTCCCATTTTTGTGATCTCTTTCAGATATAGACCTAGAAGTGGTATTGCTGGGTCAAAGGGTATGCAGTTTTATAGCCCTTTGGGCATAGTTTCACATTGTTCTCCAGAATGGTTGGATCAGTTCACAACTCCACCAAGAATGCATTAGTGGTTCAATTTTCCCACATCTTCTCCAACATTTGTTTGTCCTGTTTAGTCATGTTAGCCAAACTGATAGGTGTGATGTGGTACCTTAGAGTAGTTTTGATTTGCATTTCTCTAATCAATAGTGATTTAGAGTATTTTTTATGACTATTGATAGCTTTAATTTCTTCCTCTGAAAAGTGCTTGTTCATATCTCTTAACCATTTATCAATGGGGGAATGACTTGTATTCTGATAAATTTGACTCAGTTCTCAATATATTTTAGGAATGAGGCCTTTATCAGATAACACTAGTTGTAAAAATTGTTTCCCAGCTTTCTGCTTCCCTTCTAATCTTCGTTGCATTGGCTTTCTTTGTGTACTTTTTGGTTCATTTGAAGCATATGAGATTTCTCACATGGGAGGTAGTATAGGGTACTGCTAGATTTAGAAGTAGTTAACTTGGGTTTGAATCCCTGCTGCTGCTTACTACCTTCCCATCTATGTGACACAGACTTTCTGGGACTTGATTTCTTCATTTCCAATGATGGGTTTGGTCTAGATCAGAAGTTTCAAACACACTCTGGGAAGCAGACCACAACACTCCTAAGTGCTGCCTCAACTGGATTAAAATGTAATTGGGAAAATATTAATAAAATAAATAAAAATACAATAGAACATAGATAATGTCAATATGTGATTTTCTAATGTAAGGATCTTCAGAGATCCTTACGTACAACTTAGTGGCTCCCATTTCTACTTGAGTTGGATACCACTGGTCTCTAAAATTCCTTCTAGCTCTGAATCTATGCTCCAGTGATTGATCAATCAGAAAATGTGTTGATTGGAAAGGTATGGCCCTTCACATACCTCAAGGTCAGTAAGTATGGCCTCCCTGGGTGCTTTGTCATCCCCAGAACAAGCCATGCTCATTCCTGTTTGCCTCTGTGCTGCTTCTCCCTATATTCTCTTCCCTCCCCTTTTAAAAAAGTTGACAGTCTTAATTTTTTGAATGAATGAATGCAAACGCATTTATCAAGTACTTGCTATGTGCAAAATGTGTAAAAATGATAGGATACCGTGCTAAGGGCTGGAGATAGAAATACAAAAATGAGCTTATTTTCCAATGGGGGAGACAACACATATAAGAGTGTGGTGGATGGAATTTTTATTTGGAAGGTTACAGAGATGATGAGTGGAGATAGAGGGGAGTACATCAACATACTTTCTAGTAGCAATGGCAGTACTGATTATGGTTCCAGAGCTGGAAGAAGGGAGTTAGGGAGTCAGGCTGGACTGCTAGGGTGTAAAGTGAAACATGGAGGGATATGAGGCATTCACCAATCAGAACAGTGGGGCCACAGGACAAGAGTTCTAGAGCTGGAAAGGTTTAGTCCCCAGAGTATGATTTCTGGCCTAGAGTTTTATATACATATATACATACACACATATATGCATGTATACATACACACATATATTTTATGTTATATATACACAGACATATATATATGTGTGTATATATATATATATATACACATACACATACACACATATACAAGCTATCTATGGGAAATACTAGAATTAACTCAGGAAAAGTACTAGCATTTAGAAGGGTTGGGGTAGACTTCCAGTCAAAGATGAGATTTTAGTTGTAATTTAGAGAAAGTCAGAGAAGTCAGTAGGTGGAGTGGAGCATGGGGGACAGCCAGAGAGAATGCCTGGAGCTGACAGATGGAGGGTCTTAACTGTGGAACAGCCAGGAGCAGCCTCTGTCACAGGACTGAAGAGTACATGGTGAAGAGTAAGGTGTAAAAAGACTGGAGAGATAGAAGGTGACTAGGTTACAAAGGGCTTTTATGCCAAACACCGCATTTCTTAGAGTCACTGGAGTTTATCAGGTAGGGGCATGACATATTAGGAAAATCACTTTGGCAGCTGAATGGAGAATGGATTGAGGAAGCCAGCAGCAGGGTATTGCAATTGTGATAGGGGTTTGCACTAGATGAGTGGCAGTGTTAGAGAAGGAGGGGGGTTGTAAGGGTTATGGGATTTAAAGATGGGATATGATTTACATTGTTTAGAGGACTTTTGGTTAGGTAGAAAAGAAATAAGAAAAATCTCCACTGGGATATGCATAAGAATCCCTCAAAATCACTTTGGACAGATTTTACCCAAATCAGGATTAGCAGCCCAAGGAATACATGTATTAGCTGGAGTAACAGATTCTAATTATCAAGGAGAAATTGTTGTGACATTCCATAATTTAGGTGAAGGGCCCATACAGATTCGTAAAAATGATAGGATAGTCCAAGTGATTATCATTCCTTGTAAAACAATACCACTTGTAAAAACTGACCCTCCTCCCAAAATGACTGTCAGAGGAACTGAAGGATTTGGTTCTACTGATAGAATAAAATCGGGAGCTAAAGTATGGGTAAAAAGGAAGCCAGATGATATTCCAAAGGCTGCAGAGATTATAGCACATGGGAGGGATAACACTGTAACTATTGTTTATTCCGGAGAAGATGATTACAAAATTGTACCCTTAACTCATATATTCTACCGTGAGTGAGGCTACAGTAGTCTGGTTATTTTCTCTTTGCTTTTTCTTGGCTTTTTGTCTGTTTACCTTGTTTGCTAGATTTGTTTCCACAGGCTTGGTACCCTCCACCTATAGATGCCCGATAGCTTAAGCTGGATGTCACCCCCTGTCTGCAACTGTGATGTGTCACCCTTGGACTTGGCATCAAGCACATTAAGAACTGACCTCTCAAATGGGACCCCTTGGGACAGGGACAGCTCTACATCCGATTTCAGTGGCAAGTAGCCATGGAAGAAGAGATCTTTGCCCCTTACCCCAAGATTTCGGGGCCCCATTTGTTCGGGGGGGAATGATGGGGAGCTTGTGCTCAAACCCCACCCTGAAATATTGTTTTCTGTGTTTATTGTGTGCTATCTTTGTTATATTGTTGTAAAATTCTGTTGACACCAGTTATTCCTAATATACTTTTGCCAAGTAAGGGACATGAAAGATCTTGGGGCCGAATGTAAGGGTTATGGGATTTAAAGATCTTCCATGCCCCATTGGACTTGCTGACATAGCAGGAAGGGGAGGGGCAAGAGGAAGCGGAAGAAGAGTTAGAGTTCCGTTGGGGACTGTTGGTGGCCACAGCAACAGCAGTAACTGCCAAGGTAGAGGTCGAGGCCCAAACCTCTTTTTAAGCCAGCCAGAATTTCTGCTAAGGACTCTTGTTGGGGACTGCCAGGGAACAGAACTGCGGGGGGCCGGAGCTGTTGTGAGCACGCTTCCTGGACGCTGAGCAGTTGCTGAGAGTCGGGAGAGAAGGACCTTTGCCTGAAGTAGCCTGTTCTGTTTTGAAGGCTTAAGAATGTGGTTGTTTACTATGTTAACTACTGGTGCCAATTTCATAACTATACTGATGGCTTTGACTTTCTGGTTTTGGGACTCGGTTATTTGGTATTTTAATAAATTCTGAATATTGCATTGTTAATACAGGGGTATTCAAGAAATGCTGCAAAAGTGAAATCACCAGGCCTTGGCAACAGATTGGATATGGAGGATTGGAGATGGTGAAGAGTCCAGGGTGAGTCCTAGTTTGGGATTCTGAGGGACTGGGAGGACGGTGGTGCCCTCTACTATGAAATAGGGAAGGTGGAATGGGTGGGAAAGAGGGTTTAGAGGGAAAGATAATGAGCTCTGTTTTGGCCATATTGAGTTTTAAGATGTCTGCTGAACATACAGTTAAGAGTTTTCTGAAAGGCAGTTGGAGATGTGAGATTGGAGATCAGCAGAGAGATTGGGACAGGAAAGGTGCATCTGAGAATCAGCATAGAGATGGTAATTAATTCCATGTGAGCTGATGAGATCACCAAGTGAAGCAGTATAGAGGGAGAAGAGAAGGGGACCAGGACAGAACCCTAAGGAATACCTACAGTTAGAGGGCGTGATCTGGTGGAGGATCCAGTAAAGGCGATGGCGGAGTGCTCTTATGGGAGGGAGGAGAACCAGGAGAGTATCAAGGAGGTGAGGGTGAACAACTGTCAAAGGCCGCCAGGAGGTGAAGGGGAATGAGGATTGGGGAAATGGCAATTAAGAGATGATTGGTGGGGGCAGCTAGGTGGCACAGTGAGTAGAGTGTTGGCCCTAGAGTCAGAAGGACCTGAGTTCGGATCCGACCTCAGACACTTAACACACAAACAAAAACCTAGCCATGTGACCTTGGGCAAGTTACTTAACCCCAGTTGTCCTCCAAAAAGCAAAAAAAAAAAAAAAGAATAAATGACTTTAAAAAAAAAAAAAGATGATTGGTAACTTTGTTCCATCAGTTCAAGTTCCATCACCTCAGTGAAACCTTCCCATGCCCCCCCAGGCTGCAGTGGAGGTCTCCCTTAGTCCTGGTCCTCTCCCTTCCATATTTCCACCATATTGTCTAAATCATCCATCTGGCATTTGGCATGGGCTTCTTTTGTAGTCTGCTTTTTATTACTTATTACTTTGCCTTTTGGTTTATGTACTTTCTCAACTTCCCTGTTATCCATGACTCTTTAATGCCTTAAAATTTGGCCACTCATCCCTTGCCAAGCCAAGCCTCACCTTGATTACCCCTACTCGTGTGTTGCTGAATAGAGCATGAAGTCACACAATGGAGCTTACTGAGTATACTACAAATTTGTTGGGGTTTTTTTCTTTTGCTTTTTATTTTGGAGGGGGTAAGGCAGGGAAACTGGGGTTGACTGTATCAACAATGCAATATTCATAATGCCTATGGTAACTATAAATATGCTGATATGGTTATTAATCATAAAACATACCAGGTTCTCTACATGGGGGACAAAGCTAGAACATTTATTCAAATACCAGGAAACAGAGTCCCCAAACCAGAAGTCAATGTTATGGGAATGAGAATCTTAAGATCTTTCCTGCCACTTGGCTAGGCTTAAGTGACTCCGAGAACCTTCCTTGATTTGAAAATATATTCTGCCCCCAATAGGCTGAATGTGGTTACCAGGAGCCTGTGGAAGGAGGCTTGTTTTTCAGGAATGCCCACACCTTGATACTTTGTGATTGGGCAATGGGTCAAGAGGGCTGTGACATTCTCTGAGCCAGGGAAGGTTATATATACCCTGATGTGAGATTTTGTTTTGGGGCTCACTTTGAGAAGAGTTACGTGATTTGACCAGATGAGAATCTGGGCAGCCATTAACCCCCTTAGCTTTGAAAACTCAGATGTTGGTGCTTCCCTCTCTGGTAACTGACTAGGTATGGATGTAATGGTCAGACAGTTGGAAGCCTGTCTGCTGATATTTCTCTATTTGTTGTCTGCTTGTAACTTGTTTGTATTCTCTGAAGTTCAGGATGCTGACCTTTTTCCCCTGAACTAGGTAAATGACATATGTTTGATTAAAGCAAAATTGTTAACCCATTTTGAGTTGCTTTCCTTTAGAAAAGCAGATCTAAGAACCTGTGCTGGCAGCTACCCTGGGTGTGCTAGGGTGCTAGCTGCTACAGTGACTTGCCCAAAGTCACATGGTGTACAGACTAGGCTAGTGCTTATAGATACCTTTCTGGTTGCCTCCATGACTTTTCGGTACCTCTCTGGTCACCCCTGTGACCCTTCAGACATCTCTGGATTGGACAAAGGAGACAGCCCAGAGGTGGAGTGTACTGCCCATCTTTATTCTTCTCCTCCTCGTTCACATCCTCTCCATTCACCTCTGGTCCCCATCCACCTCGCGTTCTTCTCCCTCCTTCCCTGCCCCTTTATCTCTTTTCCGACTCTGCCCCTTCACATGCCTCAGCAACAGGCTCCTCACAGGAGGGGTGTGCTCTCCTGTTAGTGGTGCATGCTCAATACCCCGCAATCATTGAACCTGTGTAATAGGCCATGGTTCACAGGGCAGAACATACTCCTCAGGCCCCTCTTGGACCCAGCCTGAGTTGCACTGTCATCCTGAGTTCTCCGTGAGTTCACAGAACTCGGGTAAGGTCTTAAAGGGCCCCTACAACATGGCTAGTAAGTGTTAAGTGTCTGAGGCTGGATATGAACTCAGGTCCTCCTGATTCCAGTGTTGGTGCTCTATTCACTGCACCACCTAGCTGCCCCTATTTTACAAATTTGTTTTTGCTATTGTTGTTTACTCGTTTTTTTCAGTCATGTCTGTCTCTTTGTGATCCCATTTGGGGTTTTCTCAGCAGATACTGGAGTGGTTTGCTGTTTCTTTTTGTAGCTCACTTTACAGATGAGCAAACAGGGTTAATTGATATGTCCAGGATCACACATAGGAAGTATCTGGAATCAGATTTGAACACATGAAGATGAGTCTTCCTGACCTGACAGAGGCCAGGCACTCTATCCAGGCACCACTTAGCCGCTCATCAAATTACATTGTCCAAACCATCTAAGCCCTTACTGTAGCAAAGCAATCCTTTTATTCCTCCCTAATTAACTTCCTATCCTACTGCCCACAGAAGTTATTCTAACCTTTACTTTCTCTCTAACCTCTGTATTCTAACCTTTCTGAGAAAATTAAGACCATTTGTTGTAAGCTCCTTTTTCTCCCTTTTTAATCTCAACACCCCTGTATACTATCCCCTATTCTCTCAACTTTTTTTTTTACCTTGGCTTTGACAAGGTGATCCTTCTCCTTAAAAAAACCAATCTCACAGGGGCGGCTAGGTGGCGCAGTGAGTAAGAGCACCAGGCTCGGAGTTGGGATGACCCGAGATCAAATCCGGCCTCAGAAAATGAGCACCCACACATAAATAATGACTAGCTGTGTAACCTCGAGCAAGTTACTTAACCCCAATTGCTTTAAAAAAAAAAAAATCTCTCCCTGTGACCTTGATCCCCTCCCTCCCGCCTCTTCTAGAACACTATAACCTCAATCATTTTCCCCTTCTTTATAATCTTCAATCTTTCTTTATCTCATTCCTTCCCTTATGTCTTCAGACATGCCTATCATCCCATATGTAAAAAACCTTTGCTAGCCCTTACCATCCCCTCAAGCTAATATCCTCCTAAGCCATCACTTCTCCCTTTCTCAGCCAAATTCCTAGAAAAAGTTGTCTATACTCATTGCCTACACTTTCCTCTCCTTTAACTCCCTCAACCCAAATCTTGTAATCTGGCTTCTGACCTGATCACTCAACTGAAACTGTGCTCGCCAAATTTACCTATGATCTATCTAATTGCCCAACATGGTAGCCTCTTTCTAGTACTCATCCTTGGGGATCTCTCGGCACTGTTCCCTCCTAGTCTTTCCTTTCTGGGTTATCTTCCTCCCACTTTGACCACTCTCCCTCAGTCTTCTGTTGGCTTATCATTCATGCTGGGTCTCTTAACAAGATTTATCCTAAGGCTTCGTCTTGGGCCTTTTTCTCCCTCTACATTCTCTTTCTTGGTCTTATTTCCCACTGTTCTCATTATAATCTCTATGTAGATGATTCATACAACTATATATATAGCCTCAGTCTCTCCCCAGGGCTCCATTCCTCCATCAGCAATTGCCTACTATAAATGTAAAACTCAATAATTCTTCTTCCTTCCCTCTATCCCACTTAGCTTTGTACTCTCTAGGACTCTGTGACCTCATCTTCACATGGGCCATTTTCTGTTCTGCTGCTACTCCATCCTCTCAGCCTGATGGACCACCAGAAATCATGCCTGGGAGGGGTCATATTTGCTCTTGCTCTGAGTACTGTAATCAAATCAATATTACCATTGCCTTTGTAAAGGACTTGTCAGGTGACCGCCTTACTGCTCCATTCAATAGCTTTACAATTTTCTACAATTCAGCTCATCCCTGGCCACCCCTCCCCTTTATGTGTTTTCTCCTATTACAATGGGGATTCTTTTATGTATAGGTTAGACTAGATGGTCACTTTAGTCGCTTCGAACTCTCAAATTCTGGGAATGTAAGCTTTTTGAAGGCAGTGACTGTCCTGTGTTTGTAATCCAAGCATTTAGCACAAGGCTTGGCATATAGTTAACTGCTTGATATATGGCTTTCATTCATTGTCATCACTGTTATCATTATGAAATAAAAGCCTTCTACTAGCCCATATTATCTTCTCATTCAATCTATGTTATATACCGATTTTTTTTGGATTGGACCTGTGATTTTACTAGCAAGGTAAACATTTATTAAGCACTTACTATATGCCATGGAGGAGGTGGCTCAGTGGATAGAGTGCTGGGCCTAGAGTCAGGAGAACTCATTCAGACACTTACTAGTTGTGTGACCCTAGGCAAGTCACTTCACCTGTTTGCCTGAGTATCCTTATCTGTAGAATGAACTGGAGAAGGAAACGGAAAACCACTCCAGTATCTCTGCCAAGAAAACCCCAAATGGGGTCATGAAGTCACACACAACTGAAAATGACTGAATAACAACAAATATGGCAGACATTGTACTAATAAGCAAAAAGAAAAAGAATCCCTGCCCTAAAAGAGCTTACATTCTGATAAGGGAAGATAATCTACAAAACAGAGCTGAAAAGGGAGTGGAAGAGGAAAGTGTTTAAGTTCAAAACCTCAGAAGCACAGCTGGGAGAAAAATCAAGTCTGGCCAAAGTGGAGGCCCAAAAGAAGAACCCACCGATGGGACAAGAGGGCTGGCACACCAGAGGGATGTTCCAGGGTGAGAATGAAGCTGAGGCCTTGTGTGGAATTCTAGAAAGTCAGAAGCACAGCCAGGAAGGGAAAGGACACTCTCTCTACCAATACAGATCTAAACCTTTTCTGCAATTTCTCATCTTAAAGAACTTCCCAGGAAACTGAGAGGTTAAGTGATTAACCCAGGATCACATACACAGGATTTCAGACATGACCCTTGAACCCAGGTCTTCCTGACTCCTAGGGTGGCGCTTTATCCACTATTTCCTGCTTCCAGATTAATCTTTTCTCTCCTATCAAAAACCAACAATGGTTCTACGTCCTCTACCAAATTCTGAGACCATACAGCTTGGCACTCAGCCTCCAGCTACCTTTTTAACCCTATCTCACTGGTCTCGACATTCCTCCTATTCTACCTTTCTCTTGAAATCTTCCCCATCGCTCAAGGTCTGGCTCAAACAACACCTCTCTCATAAAGTCTTCCCTGATTCCCTCTGTTAAAAACAAACTTCCATTCCAACATCCCTTCCTAGTACTGAGCACATTTTACCTGCATGGTGGCTATTTGTATGTCCGAGGGTCAGCAATGGAAAGAGCACCAGACACGTGGTTAGATGGGTTCGATTTACTCTGGCTCCCTGGGTCTGTATCCTCATTTGGAGGATTCTCACACAGTTGTAAGAATCATGAAAACATGAACAAAAATGTACATATCTTATAATGTACGTGTAAGCTGTTATTACTGTTGTACATTTTATCTTTCCTTTGATAGTGTCAACTCCTAAAAAGAAATCATTTTTGCCCCTGTAAATTCCTGGAGGGCAGGGATCACATACTGTCCATCTTCACTGCCCTCAGTTAAGGCAAGGGTTTGAATCAGGGAGAAGCAGGAGGGGGAAAAAAGTCTAGGAAAACCATCTACATAAAAGATAAATAAGTGCATCATTATAAACTTCAGTAGTTTTTAATTTTTAAAAATAGTAATATATTTGGGTGCATCAAATGCACTCACCCTTTATACAAACTTAACATTATAAAATGTTCAGTTTTTCTTCCAAAATTTTGCGTATTGTTCCACATTGAAGTCATCTACAAATTCTGTTTCTTTTTTCCCCACTTCCATATACTTGGGATTCCGTTTGCGCAGTCTCATCCTTTTTTCTTCTGGAGAAAGTGTGTCAATATCTACTGGCATCTGAAAGACATGGGGAAAAGCAAATGGTATAACTATTCAACGTGAAATCCTGAAAACTCAGGTGAGAGACCTTGGAGGCCATCTGGTCCAACCTGCACTGAAGCATGAATCCCTTCCACACCATCCCCAACAAATGTTCTTCTGGCCTCCCCCTGAAAATTTCATTATTGAAGCAAAATGTAATTAAGTCCTCTGTTTAGCAATTTCTTATCAAGGCTCTATCACCCAGGATATTTAGTCTTTCTTCATAAAATTTATTTCCCATTTAATTATTTTTTTATTACTTTCCTCTGGATCCCCTCCAAGTACATGACACCAAAATACAGTACAGACAACAGCTGAATTCTCAGGGTGGCAAAACCTCCATGATATTCAAAATTTTAGAAAACTCATTAATTAGATATTAATTTGTGAATCAAATAAAAGATCTTCCAGCAGCAACCAGTTCTGCAGTGCAGGAATTAATCTATGTTAGCTCTTTAGTCTGAGCTCATAAGCTTGTCATTAGCAGCATTTATTAGTGGGAGTTAATAAAGGGAGGTCTTGGATGACCCTATTTGAGAAGATTAGAGCTGTCAGTCACTGCCTGCATATATCAAGCACTGTCATTAAAGAAGAAAAACATTTTGTTATGAAGCAGTACTGAGCCAAGGGTTCCTCCTATGAGGTCACTATAAAGAAACAGAACTAATTTTTTTATACAACACCCACACTAGAATGTATACATCCAAAGGAACATAATCTTATTCATTTAACAAACATTAAGGGCCCACAATGTGTACTGTATTGTTCTGGGTAACGTGGAGGAGATGTGAGAATAACCTGTGTGACCTTGAACAAGTGACTTCGCTCTCTGGGCTTCCTTTTTCTCATCTGTAAAAAGAAAGGACATAGGGGCGGCTAGGTGGCACAGTGAGTAGAGCGTCGGCCCTGGAGTCAGAAGGACCTGAGTTCAGATCCAGCCTCAGACACTTAACGTACCCACAAACAAACAAACAAACAAACAAAAACAACAAAAAACCTAGCTGTGTGACCTTGGGCAAGTTACTTAACCCCAATTGCCCTCCAAAAAGGCAAAAAAAAAAAAAAAAAGAAAGGACAGAACTAGATGACCCCAAGGTTCTTTCTGGCTCTAAATCTATGATCTTATTATAAGCAAGTCATGGTTTCTACCTTTATAGAATTTGAAGTCTAGTAAGGGTTTGACACATGTACACATATTATCTAATACAAAATATAAGCCTAACAAATGCATAAGAGGGATGCTAACAAAGTGTTATGACTGACTGGGAAGAAGCAGACAGAGCTTAAGGAAGCTACATTGGAGATGATCTTTAAAGGGTGGCTAGGAATTTATTGGGCATAAGAAAGAGGCATCCAGGCTTAGGAAATACTGGAAATTAAGTCACGGAAACAGGAAAGGGTGAGAAATGGAAAGAATGTGGCAACTGAAGAGCATCGCCTTGGTTTCCAGCTCTTTACCACTATTAAAAAAAGATGCTAGAAAGATTTTTGTCTATAGGGTCCTTTTCCTTTTTAAGAAAAAAAAAAAAAACCTCTTTGAGGTATGGGCCCAATTACGGTATTGCTGAGTCAAAGAAGGTACATATTTTAATGACTGCTTCTAAACTGCTTTCCAAACTGGCCATGTGAGCTCAAAGCTCCGCCAATAGCACATTTGTGTGCCAGGTTTCTGCCCTACAACATCTGTCATTTTCCATTTCTGTCTACCAATCTCTTGGGGGTGAAGTAGAATACCAGAGCAGCTTCAATTGGCATTTCTCCAGTTATCAGTGATTTGGAGCATTTTTCATAAGGCTGTTAACAGCTTGGATTTCTTCCCTCGAAAACTTCCTGGTCATATCCTTTGACCATCTATTGGCAGGTTAATGACTGAACAAATTATGGTATATAGTTGTAAAGAAGTATTATTGTGTCATAAGAAAGGATAAAATGGAGAGTTCAATGAAACCTAGAAAGACCTGAATGTGCTGTTGCAGAGTGAAGTGAGCAAAACAAATTAAAAAAAACAAGCAAGTATGGAGGACTTAGGAGCTCTGATCAGCATAGTGACCAGCCCTGATGCCAGAGGACCAACGAGGAAGCAGAGTAACAACCTCTTAACAGAGAAGTGACGAATTCAAACATGGCTAATGCAAGACAGCATTTTGCTTGTCTATGCATATTTGTCACAAAGGTTTCATTTTCTTTTTCCCCAATGATGTGGGGGGAGGGGACAGAAGAGAAAATAGATTTTTCTTCACTTAAAAGTTAATTTTAAAAGATGACATAAAACAAAAGATATCAATAAAAAGAGGATGGCTAGCAGCAGAATCTGGTCAGACCATTGAGTACAGACATAAGCAGTATGAGATAAATAAGAAAAGTCTGGTGCCACAAAATTGTGGAGGATTCTAAATGCACGGTTGAATTTTAATTCTATTTAATAAGCAACAGGGAATCACTGAAGGGTTTTGAACAAAGGAGAAACATAACAGATCTATGTAAAAGGAAAATTAATCTGGCAGAACTGTTAAGGGCATCCTGAAGTGGGGAAAGAATGCAGACAGGAAGATCAGTTAGAGTTTACAACAGTGGCCGGATCACAGACTGTCTGAGCTGGAAGGGAACTCAGAAGTCCTGTATTTAGGTGGTATTCAATTCAAATAGAATCAGAGGCCACTAAACCATTCATAATGATCTCTGAAGGCAGGCAGGACTTAGAAAACTATATTTTTACATGATCTGTTTTATTGTATTTTTATTTGTTATTGCTATTTAGTTATTTACAATGATATCTTACTCTTTGTGACCCCATTTAGGATTTTCTTGGCAGAGACTGGAATAGTTTGTCATTTTCTTCTCCAGCTTATTTTACAGATAAGGAAACTGAGGCAAACAGTGTTAAGTGACTTGCCCAGGATCACCCAGCTAGTAAGCATCTGAGGTCACATCTGAATTCAGGAAGACTCATCTTCCCGAGTCCAGGACCAGCACTCTATCCACTGCACCACCTGGCTGCCATCTTTTTATTTATTTTGTTAAATATTTCTTAGTTACAATTTGATCGGGTTGGGCCACACTCAGGAATGTTGTGGGCCACATGTCCTACACCTAAATCTGAACAAGAATCCCTCCAACCACATCTCTGACAAGTGTTCCATCAGCCTCTCTTTGAGGGCCTCTTCTTGAAGCAGTTCACTGAATTCTGGATGGCTCCAATCATTAAGGAATTCATCTTCCCATTCAGCCTAACTCCACTCTTGTCCTGCTGTTCTGAGGCCAAGTAAAATGAGCCTATCTCTTCCACCACATAACAGCCCTCTTGATGCTTGCAGACAGCTATCAGGCTCCTTAGTCTTCTCTCTTCTAGACTAGACGTGTCTCGTCCTTCAACAAATCCTGAGAGGACATCCTCCATCCCCCCACAATCCTGGTCTCACCTTCTTCTACACTGCTTCTGCTAACCTAAGTCTTTCCAAAACTGTGATGCCCACCACCAAGAACAGTACTTCACTTATCCTGTGACCAGGACAGACTCCAACAGAACAATCAGCTCCCTGTGCTGGGTGCTCTGCCTCCTCTGAGAGCCCAGAATAGCATTAGCTTTCTGGCTGCCATGTCAGAGGACTCAAATAAATGAATCTGCCCTAAAGCCCCAGGTCTCTCTCATAAGAACTCCAGATTTCCTCATCAGAATTTGTGAGTTTATTTTTGAGCCCACTAATAGAACATCATACCCATCCCTGTTGACCTCCTTTTTTATTCCACATCAGGTCACAGATATAGCCTGTAAAGGATGCTGAACTATGGTCTTTGTACTCTGAGCACTAAGCATAAGGTCTGTCACAAAGCAAGCACTTAATAAACATTCCACAATTCATTGATTTTCGGCTCCTGAGCATCAGCTGTCCTTACCAGCTTCATGCAATGTTTTAATTTAATAAGCACATCATCTCTGCCTTTGTCCAGGTTATTGATAAAAATGTGCAGGAACACAGGGACCAATATAAGTCTCTAAGTTATCATTGAGATGCCTCTTTACCTTGCACCTCACAGCCAAACACCCAGAAAAAAGGCACTTATACTCCCTCTCTGACATTTCCTTTTATCAACCCCTTGCAATCTGGCTTGAGACCCCAGCACTTAACTGAAACTGTTTTCTCCAGGTTTCCAGTGGTCTAATTTGTTACATCCTTTGGCCTAAGTTCAAACCACATATTTCTTGACTTCTCCACAGCATAGACCCTCGAGGCCCCTCCTTCCTGCTGGAGACACTTGGCTCCCTCACTTTTCAAGCTTTCTCCTGGTTATTCTTCTGTCTGCTTTCTTAGTCTCCATTGCTGGACCATTCATGTTCTACCCCTACCTGTAGGGTTAGAACTCCCCTAAAGTTCTCTTGCATAATTATCCAATTAACTCAAAAATTTCATCAATTATTATCTCTATGTAAATAACTCCTAGATCTGGATAAAAAGCCTCTCATACTGAATGCCAATTCTTTATCACTAACTGCCTATTAGACATCAGAGCAGTACAGTGGAAAAATGACACCCTCCCTCCCCCGACTCCGCTGCAGCCACAGGACTTTGCCTCTGTTGCTTTCTGCATATCTGACCTTGGGCAAATCATTTCATTTCCCTGGGCTTCTGTTTCCTCATCTGTAAAATGAAGGGGCTGGAAAAGCAGGCCTATGAAGTCTCTTCCAGCCACAGATCTATGAACCTATGACCTCCAACTTTTAAACTCTCCCATTAAAGCTGCTCCTTCAGTTTCTAGGAGGACACAGCCACTTCAGAGAACCTGAATTCCTCACTCTCCCTCCCTTCCCATATCTGACCAGCTGCCAAGTCCTGTCTATTAGACCTCTTCCATTATCTCTCTCATCTCCATTCCTTTCTCTCTATTCACGTGTCTATCACTCTGGTCCAGGATCATCTATTTCTTGCCAGGAAGGAAATAACCTCCTGACTGGACTTGCAAGTTCCAGTCTCTCAGGGCAGCTAGGTGGTGCAGTGAATAGAGAACTGGCCCTGGAGTCAGGAGGACCCACGTTCAAATCTGGCTTCAGACACTTGACACTTACTAGCCCTGTGACCTTTGGCAAGTCACTTAAGCCTTGCCATTCCCCCTCCAAAAAATTAAAAAAAAATCATTAAAAAAAACCTCTAGTCTCTCCTCATTCTAACATGTCCTCCATTCAAAAGCCAAAATAATTTTCCCAAAGCACAAATCTGACCAGGTCATTCCCTTGCTCTAGAACCTTTACTGGCTTCCTGCTTCTTCCAGGATAAAATACAACTTCCTTTGCTTAGTATTTAAAACCCTGCATGAACTGGTTCCAGTCTGCTTTTCCAGGGGTATTGCCTCTAGCTCCCCTCATATACCCTAAGTTCCAGTCAAACTGGCCTCCCTGCCATTCCTCAAATGTAGCTCTCCATCCCTGGCTTCCATGCCTTTTCACAGAGTACCCCCATGCTCCTTTCTGATCTGCCCCTTCTGGACCCCCTGCCTTCCTTCAAGGCTCAGCTCATGTACCATTTCCTACAGGAAGCCTTCCCTCAGTCCTCTGTTAGTACATTCTTTCTCCTTTTCTAATTATCATGGATATATTTATCTGTTTGCATGAAGTATGCCCCAAGTAAAATCTAAGCTCCTAGAGGGCAGAGACTGTCCTCTCTTTTGTCTTTGCACCACAAATCACAGTAGTATTTTATACATAGTAGGCTCTTAATAAAAGCTTTCTGGATTAATATAAAAACAATTTTAAAAACTAAGTTTGTGCAAAAATTCTTACTGTAAGGATCCGCCGAGGTTCCTTATATCTGATATGAATGGTAGATCCATCTTGCTTGACCAACATCACTGGATACAACCGTGCATAAGCCTTCCTATGCATTCTAGTGAGAGAAGCTCGGTTGGAGTTGAGCTGGATGGAGGACGTATGCAGGTGATGTGAAGGGGGAAAGCTGATCTTCACTAAATTCTGCTGTAGGAAGCTACAAAGGAAAAGGTTCAGGTGGGTCAAAGGTATTCTCATTCACTCAATGAAACTACCATCAAACATTCACATCATACACAAAAAAGATGAAAAAGCCATGCAGATCTGTCCACCAATGTTAATAAGGTAATGTTGTTTAATCCTCACCAACAGGCAATGGCAGGGGTGGGGAACCTGCAGCCTTGAGGCCATGTGTGGCCTTCTAGGTCCTTGGGTACAGTCTTTTGGCCGAGTCCAAGTTTTACAAAACAAATCCTTTTATTAAGGGGATTTGTTCTATGAAGTTTGGATTCAGTCAGAGGGCTAAACTTGAAGACCTAGAGGGCCACATGTGACCTTGAGGCTGAAGGTTTCCAGTCTTGGGTCAGGGGCTTAAAGCTACAAAAATATCTCCTCACCCCCTTAATAGTAATTTAGTAAGTATTTTCCTCTTTATGACAACCTTGTCAGATGGCTGGTACAAGGATTATCATCCCCATTTTACAGATGAGAAAACATAGATTCAGAAAAGTAATGTGGTTTGTACAGATCATACAGCAAGGCACTGTGAGAGCTAGGATTCCAATTCAGATCTTCCAATCTCATTTAAAAACAGTCAAGAGGAGACAAAATAGCAGAGTGAGGTAGGCATTTTTGCAGAGTTCTTCCAATGCAACTTTCAATCAAACTGAATTCTGAGAGGGACAATCAACAAAAAGTCACAGTGAGTCATTTTTCCAGCCTAGGGAAGGTTAGGACAGAAAAAGAGGTCTATGAACACTGGAGTGGGGGCTGGGGGTGTCCAATGCACAGGGACAATAAAAGGGCTGAACACCTGGTCAGAAAGAGATTCTAGGGGACACCTACGCTAGCAGTGTGTGCAGGACCAGGTGCCATTTGGCAATTCCTTTGTCCCTTACCCAGCACCAGGTTACAGTTCCAGGGCAGAGAGGAGTGGATGTAGTCATAAGGGAGCAGGGGCCCTACCTAGGTAAGGACCAGAGTACAGAATAGGAGGGCAGTGACCAGAACTCCTAGCCATAAGGATGTAAAAGACTGAAGCTCAGCCCAGCAACCCCCAACCCAAGGTAAGCAGAGCCTAACTGTAATATATAGTCCAAAGTCAAAAAATAGGCTGTAAAAATGAGCAAACAAACAAAAAAAGAACCTGTCCATAAAAAGCAACTATGGTGACAGGGAAATTCAAGATATAAACTCAGAAAACAGATCTTCTGACTCTGAGGAAAGTGCTTGTTTCACTAAGAGCAAGCTCCAGGGTTTATACTTATATTGGATTTCCTACAACACACAGTACATAGCACAAAATTGAGCTCCTGCTGGATACCGATTAAAGTGCTGACTGACTGATAAACTATGGTGTGTTACTGTGTACTTAGGGGATAGTATTCTTTTTAAACATTTGCTGTTAGCAAAATGTGATTCTGAAGACACTTAAAATCAGTGTGGTAAATTATAGTACACACAACTAACTAGAACCCCACTTCTGGAAAATAAGAATGACTTTCAGTTATGAAAAGTGATTAGCTTTTGACTCTTCTAGGGGTTACTTATGGGTAATAAGGATAAAAGTCTTTGTATAGAGACAAGCCAGACCTCAACAGAAGCTATTTTGGTAAAGGATAAAGTTAAGCTGCATTAATGACCAGGGATATTAATAAGATGAAGGGCAGGACTGAGCACACCTGAAATTACAGATTCTGAAGCAGTGAAAAAAAAATTTCTTTCAAAGTTCCAGTGTTTACTCATTTTCTTGGTATTGAATTATTCTTATACTTGCCTGACACTCTAGGGAATAGTGATAATGCAAGGATTTAAAAGACTGACTGGTTAAAGTGAAACATCTTTCTTAGGCTTCCAAAGACCTTCTTAACATATTTCCTCATATCCAACACCTGGCATTTTCAAAGGCTCTCCAAGTTACCCATGGGACAAGAAAAAGAGAAGTTTTTAAAATCTTTTAAATGTTTCTGGAACTGCCATCTGATTCTGATCAGATTCTCCAAGTTTTTTTTTTCTTTCACTCAACTAATAAATATCTGAGTGCCTAGTACTCAGGTACTGTGGGGGACACAAAAAAAATCAGTGAGACATAGTCCCTACCCTTGAAGACCTAAATGTCTGGCAGAAGAGGTAAGATATAAACACATAAAAAACTTTAAGATATGACTTAACAAGTAGCAAGAGATATCACTCAGGGGAGCAAAAAGCTGCAATAGATGAGAAAGCCTATGCAGAAGAAGCGATGCCTTTGTAACTCACATTTAGACAAAGAAAAGGGCATTTACATACTGCAAACATGAGTAAATGGATATCATCATGTCATCCTGAAGTAGTGAGTAAACTTGCACTAAAGGAGTGGTATGTTCACACAGGGAAGCAATATAGTAGATAAAGAACACTGAACTTGGATTTAGAAGCCCTGGACTGAATCCTAATTCTTCCATGTGTTAAGCTGTGTGACTATGGACAAGGCACTTCCATTCTCTAAGATGAGGTTTCTTCAGCTCTAAAATAAGGACACTCACACCTTACTATGGTATTATAAGTAAAAGTATTCTGCAAACTTTAAATGTAAGCTGCTATTGTTATTAAGTTGTTCTAATAGTCGATGATAAAGCTGGAAAGGCAAATATAGAAAACTTTCTGAATAATTAACAAAAGATAACCCTATGGGAAAAGGAAGTACTTGTCCATGGTTTAATACCCATATAATGCCAGAGCTTTGTGTTTACCAAATCGCTCTTCTAACAGATGCCATTCTTGTCCCTGGTATAACTGGAGTAGCTCGTCTTTACACAGATGGAGGTCGTCTTTACACAGCTGTTAACAGAGCGTCATCACATCCAAGGCACGAAAATATTAACTGATGTATATACTTCATGTACAGTCTGCAACCCAACAAAATGAGACATCTTTTTTTAGTTGAGTCATTCTTTTAAAATTATCTCTATTTAAAAACCATAAAATGAAATGCCACCCCCAACCCTTTTCAATCAGATAACTGTTAGAAAAGGGGTCAGACTGTCCCAGAATCTTGGCTACTTTTATGTTAGGTAGTTTGGGAAACATTAATTGGAATGTCATTAAGGTATCACTAAAGTTTTCAGGGGACTCAAAGGGCTGATGAGTTCTACATAGTTTGATCACCAGTAAATAAAATGACAGAGAATCAATTAAGGCAAAGGGCCTTAATCTAATCTAAATCCATCATTTTAGAAATATGGAAAGTGGGCCGTAGAATAAGAGTTTTTAACCTGGGGTCTGTGAATCTGAATAGGGAAAAAACCAAAAATAAAAAACATCCTTATTTTCAATAATTGCTAACTGAAATTTAGCATTTCTTTTAACTATGAATGATTTTTTTTTTAATGAATGATTTTTATATTGAGAAAATTTATATATAGGCTTCGCCTAGACTGGAAAAGAGATTCATGACACACAAAAAGGCCTTAGAGATTCAATTTAACTCAACTATCATGGAATCAGCAAGATGTGGTTTCAAATCCTGCCTCTGACTCTCACTGGCTGGGATTCTAAGCAAGTCGTTTAACCTCATAGTGCCCCCAAGCATCTATTAAGTTGTAGAGAAGATGCTAATCTTAGTTGACAGAGAGTGTTTCCCTACTTGTCTTCTCAAAAAACAGATAAATACAGCTCTATCTACCTACCTATTAACTATATTAAGTACCTATGTGTGCCAGGCACTTGCCTGGGTGTTCAGGAAACATACATAAAACCGGCCCCACTCTCAAGAAGGAGAAGAAATTGGGTGGGAGTAACAATATGCAAGATAAATGAATATAAGTTAATTTCTATGGGGGAGACACTAAGGCCTGGGAAAATCCTGGTCTCTTAAAAGAAGGCAACACTTGAGGTAACTTTGAGGGAAACTAAGAGGAAGGAGACTATTTTAGGCACACAAATGCCTTAAAAGGAACTACATACAGCAAGCAGCAAAGTTTGGATGGAAGGCAGCATTCCTAAAGGGGAATTCCATGATGGAAAAGGATTTAAATACCACATAGAGGGACCTGCATTTTATCCTGAAGGAAACAGGGACCTAAAGAAGCTCCTTGAGAAGGGGAGGGACGTGATCAGACCTGTCCTTTAGGAATGTCAATTGAGCAGCTTCTCAGATAATGGATTCTAGAGGCAAAAATATTGAGACGGGGAGTCAATTAGGAGGCTACTGCAATGGTCCGTGCGAGAAGTGATGACAACTTGTGGGAGCTTGTGGCATGAACCCCCGCACAGGAAGTGAGTTGCCTAAGGTCATACAGTTACAAGCAGCAAAGCTGGGGTTTAAAACCAGTTCTGACTTGGTCCAGTGCTCTTCTCACTACAACTGGAAGACAAGTGCCTTTAACACACCCGAGAGCAGCTGGCGAGGTCTAAATCTGCAGCGCACGGGGGAGAAAAGAAACCTCGGCATTCCCTCCCAAAGCTGCGGTCACTGCGCCCCCGGTACAGCCCACGGCAGCCCAAGGGCACAGCAGCGGCAGCGGAGGTTAGCGGAAGCCAGGAGCAGGGGGTCCTCCTCCCCCCGCCTCTCGGGCCGGAGAGGACGTCGCGGCTCAGACCCCTCCGGACCCGGATGCTCGGCTCACCACGTCTTCGGAGACTACAAGTAGGCCCGGGGCCCCTCACAAAGGTGAGAGAGGCCCGGGGCTGCAGGAACCCCAGGTGTCCTGTCCTGGGCGTCTCTCTCCGACGCGTAAATCAGGACGGAAATACGGACGATGGCCGCCGAACTACCTACCTCCCGGGGCTGCGGGGCGGAAAGCGGCCGGGAGGCGCTCGGAGCGCCGCCTAAGTAGGTGCTGCGGCCTCAGGACTCCGCAGGCCGGGTGGCTCGCACACCGGAGGGCCAGAGGTCGCGGGCGGCGCGTCCGCGTCGCCTCGCAACGGCGCGCGGGGATGACGCAGGAGGGGGCGGGGCTGCACTCGTGCCTGTGGGGCCGCCTCCATGAGCTGGCGCGTCTGGCCGAAGCTGGCTGCCGCAGCGGGAACTGCTATGGCCTCCGCCTCCACCGGCGGAGCCCGGGCGGCAGGTGAGGCGACGAGCGACGCGGGCGGGGACGGGCGTCCGGAGACTTGTGTATCTCCTCTCCCCTCCTGCTGCTTTCCGGGAGTCGTACTGAAGCGACGGGAGCCGGGAGGGGACAAGCAGGGTCCGTGGAGAGGGAGCGTGAGGACGGGAGCCGGGACGGGACAGCGGCTCCTCGCGGGGCTGAGAGAACCCGAGCAGTTCGCAGTCCCGTGGGGGCATCTGGGCGGATCTAGTGCGGTGGGGACCTCGCCTCCCTTTGCTTTGGCCCCGACGTGATCAGCATCACGTCTCCATAAAGGACAAGTCCCGCATACCCCCAACCCTGCGCCCTCCCCGCCGTTGTCCTCACGCCCCCCATCTTCCGGGGCCCGCGGGGAGGGAGGCGTGAAGCTTGCGCCAGAGTCCCGTGGCGCTTCCTCCCCCCGGATCAGGGGCTCGCGTGCTTTCCTTCCTCGGACACCCCTGGCCGAGGACTGTCGGGGTGTGATTTTCCTGGCACGTTTCCCTCCCTTGACGAAGCCCGTCGTGGTCGTCATCATGCCTCTAGTTATCTGGCCTTACCCGGCACCATGAGCGGTCTGTGCTGCTCTTAACTGAGGTCGTTTTACAGAATCAGCAAGCATTAAGCGCCTTCTCTGTACTCCGAGCACTGGACTGTGCACTGGGGATGCCGGAGGAAGAATGAAATGTAGACAGTGTTTAACTTAATTCGGTTTTGTGGTTTAAAGCAACAGTATTTCGGCTGAGTTTAACCCCGAAGGAAGTTCCTCTAAATTTTGTTTTGCTTTGTGGTTACGTTAAATAATCGGGAAAGATTGAGTTCAGTTCAACTAATGGTAATTGTCTTATGAGCAAGGACTTGGGCAGCATGGGAGGGGGGAGGGGTCAAAGAAGTCCAGGATTTCAGAATTGGAAGGGGCTTTGGTCCTCCTAGTCTAGTCAGTACTTAAAAAGGAATCCTCAGTACCAGGTACCCAACAAGGTGATTATCTAGTCTTTGCTTAAAGACCTTCAGTGAAGTGGAACCCACTGAACTAGGTACCTCCTATCACTTGTGAATGAATGTTCTTATTAGAATGTCAAGACTAAATGTGCCTGGACAAGTAATGCTCATTGTTCTTGGTTCTGCCCTCTGAGACGAAACAGAACGGCGTGCTCCTTCCTTGTAGTAATAGCCTTTCGGCCACTAAAAATAGTTGTCATGACTCTTCAGAACCTTCTCTCATCAGCTCCTTCAACCAATTTTCATATGGTCCAGGGCTGGGCTGATACAGACCCTCCCTGCTCTCTGGGTCTATTTAGAGCCTCTGTGGGCAAGGACAAATGCATGAATAATTGATACAATAAGTGCCCAGGTAAAGGGCTATAACAAATATGAAGAAAATTTCCTTTTATCTGGATGAGCAGGGTAGGGGAGAGAGTTTGATAAAGGAAATAAAACCTGAGATGGACCTTGAAGATGGTAGAATTCAAAAGGAAGAGAGCTGAAGAGTCCATTCGTTCCAAGAATCTTAGCATGATACGAGCAGACATAGAATTAAGAGAGGGTAAAATTTTAAAATTTAAGAAAGGGTAAAAAAGAGTATTATGAGATAAGACAGATTGGAGTTAGATTGTAAAGGATTGAGTGCTATAATCAAGGCTTTATAACAGCAATTTACAATTTAGTTTACAAAATGCTTTTATCTATACTGCTTCATTCGTGTGATTTTTTTTTCCCAGTAGTCTGAAGAATAGATTTTAGAGAGGAGATAGGCAGCAAAGATAGAGCCTGAACGAGGGTAGTATCAGCAAGAGTGGAGAAGAGGATGTAGAGGTAAGTAATATCTTGGAAGTAGAATCAGCAGAACATAGGTGATTAGATATGGAAGAAGAGGTATAGGGAAGAGCCAAAGAGAACCCCAAGGATTCGAGTTTGGGGGATTGAAAAGACTGTGATACCAACAACAGAAATAGAGAAGTTGGGTCATCTTAACTTTGAAATGCTGGTAGCAAATTCAGTTGGAGATTCAGAACTGACACCCTAGGGAGATATTGGAGTAGACACAAGATTAGACATGTCCTTATTTAATGTTTGTTTGGTTTAGTGTTCATTTGGTCGTGTTTCAGATGCCCAGCCTCATTTCTCTCACCCATATATCCACACTTTAAGACTAGGATATGCACAAAAATTGTTTGGGGATGGGAAGGAGAGCTGCTGATTGGAAAGAGAAACTGAAAAAGGAATATTTTCTTCTTTTTCAGTTCCTCATCTAACCCATTCTCTTCAGTCTCATGTGGGAACAACAGGAAAAACCTTTTTTTTGGAAAAGAAATGCCATCCTTTATTTTTCCTAAGCTAAGATGGTCATGATGGTGGTCATAGGGGCAATGGGGGGGGTTAAGGTTAGTAGTGAATAAACTTGTATTACTTTCATTTTTTGTTTGATAAAAGAACACACTGTGCTGAAAAATACACTGCCTTTTCTATGCAAAGATATAGCTTATTATTTGTTAAAAGTTTATTATTGCCCACCAAAATTATTTCCCTTTAACTAATTTCTGTCCTCCCCCCAAATCCTTCCTTAATGTGAATTCTACAAAATGAAATCCTCCTTGACATGGAATTGACAAAATCCTAACATGAAAAACACTTAGGCAAAGCCAGCTGAAAAAAAAAAAACAAATCTTTTTTTTTTCTACTTAATTTTTTGCTTTTTGGAGGGGGGGGCAGTGACTTGCCCAAGGTCACACGGCTAGTTTTGTGTTAAGTGTCTGAGGCTGGATTTGAACTCAGATCCTTCTTACTTTAGGGCCGGTGCTCTATTCACTGCACCACCTAGCTGCCCCCCAAAACCAGATCTTATAGCATATACTGTTGTGGCTTACTCTCATGTGTTACTACATGCACTGCCAAAGATCTTTATCACTCTAGTAAGTTGAAAGAAACAACTCCCTAAAGCCTACTCTGCCCTCCCAATATCTGTTCCCTCATTCTTCTGAGGCCTCTGAACTCTTGAAAATTCTCATGCTATGGTTCCCATATAATTCCAGTCTGGTCAGTAGAAAATGGTCTCAAGTATAATTTGGGTTAGGACACACTCTGATCTGAGGAACTTTAGAACATACAATGTTAGAACTGAAAGAGTCTTTAGAACATAGAATGGAAGGCACCCTCTAACAGACTGTTAGAGCTGGTAACCATGCCAAGAGTAATAGAGTGGGGGGAGTATTGGTTTTAGATCCTTTCTACCTTGATGACCCTGGGTAAGTAAGTTAACTTTTATGGGCCCCAGTTTCTTTACATGAGTAGGTTGGAATAGGTCTTTTCTAAGGTCTTTTTAACCTACAGACCTCATCCCATGAAAACCTTGGGTCAATGCCCTCCTATTCCAGATGGGTAAATCACAGCCTGACCCACTGGTATCCAGAATCTGGTAGGAGATAGGTATATTGTTCACCCCGAGAGGGACTCTGTTTAACTAAAGTCCCACAAACATGGTTATAACACTGTTACTTCTTTCCATAATATAAACCCCATGACACTGTGCATCCCCCTCCGCCTCCCCCCGCCACCTTTACTATTCAATCCAGAACACTAGCCTCCTTGCTGTTCCACAAACAAGAAAGTGCATCTCCTGGCTCTGGCCATTTTCTCTGACATTTCTCTGTCCCTGGAATGCTCCTCATCTCAGCCTCCTGGCTTCCTTCTGATTCCAGCTAAAATTCTACCTTCTGTTGAAAGCTTTATCATAGCCCTTCTTAATTCTACTGCCTTCCCTCTGTCCATTATTTCCTGTTGTCCTGGATGGAGCTTTTTAGTACATAGATATTTGCATGTTGTCACACCCATTAGACACTGATCTTCTCAAGGGCAGGGACTATCTTTGGTCTTTCCTTTTATCCCCAGAGCTTGTGCCTGGCAGGTTGTAAATGCAGAATTAATGCTTATTAGTTTCCTGAATGACTGCGACCCTGTTGCTTCTCTGTAGGGGTGGTTTAGGAGTATGTGTAGAGTTTTTTTCTGGCCTTTGGATTCTATGGATAGCTTTCCCTAGCATATACTTTATTTTGGTTCATGATGGCTTTGAGACCTGTCCTTTTGCAGCCAAACAGTCCATAGGAAATTTGAAGAAAAAAATGCCAAGCTGTTTATTACCTGCAATGTCATTGAAGACAGATCTAGGAAAATGCATCTGTGTGCTCTGGGCTGGTTTGAAAATTTTATCACCTATGAGTCACTGTTAACTCAATTCAACAAACATTGACTGTCTGTGTCCAGGACCATATGACTGGTGCTGGTAACCACAGGAAGATTATAATCTTATATGGGGGTAGGCTATATAAAAATATGTGTACACACACATGTGTGTATGTATGTGTGTGCATGCATGTATGTATGGTAGAAGATGGGATGATGGGGTAAAGGAGAGTTCACTTGACTGGGAGATTAGGAAAGGCTTCATGAAAGAAAGGGCCTTGAATGAAAAGAAAACTTTAAATAGTTAAAGAGAAAGGAATTAGTTCTAGACACAGAGAACAGTCATTCTGGATGAGGTAAAAGAGGTTGGGATTAAATTAGTGAGCAGTAGGTAGTTCAGTCTTTCTAGAATGTGAAAATATAAAATACAGTTGGAAAGGTCAGGTCAGGAAGGAGCAGATTCAGATCTGTTTCTAGGGTCTTGCTTTAAAAGTCTTGCCCATTGGCAGTGGATTATAGGATCAGCAAAGGTGGGGTGGTGACTGGCCATGTGTCAATTTAAGTCTCACCCAATTGTCACTCACCCATGAGATAAGAACCATAGAGATACCAGGGTTTTTCTAATTGTTCCCCCAGAGCCTCCCATGCCCCCCCAGCCAGACAGGCAGAGACCATTGGTACCTGTTGGTCCAGTTTCTTTTTGGATTGCGCTGCAGGAGGTAGTGGGCTGGTTACAATGATGAATGGTCAAGGGAATAGAAATAGAAGACTTACCGGGAATATGAGGACCTTGAAGCCAAGGCCAGACCTACCTGAAGTAGTAAAGCTTTTCACATTCATTTTCTTGCCCTGTTTGATTTGGGGACTGGCTTTCTAGGTGGGCCTAGTGGCTTACTACACCTGCCAAATGTCAGCATCTTTTTATACCTAAATTGGTTTCTTGGTTATGAAATTCCTTCAAGAGTAGCAGGGTTTGTTCCCCTCCCCCTTCTCTTTATTTAGGGAGTAGGGCATTCCAGACAAGGAAAGCAATTGGGAGCCTCACCCAGCCAAGGGGTTAGGGCAGGGGGAGAGGCAGTAAAGGATGTACAATGGAACACCTTGCAAAGAGTTTGGAATTGAAGTCAGGCATTGCTGTAGGGACCGATCCTTTGTCCTTTTCTTCTGTATGTTTTATCTTTGATGGGCATTGCCAGGTAGGAACTGTGTCTTATGTACTGTAGGCCTTCTAGCATTGTTCTATCTATGAGAAGTGCCTGCCCTCCTACTGGAATTACATGACTGCACAGGGCAAGTCAGTGGGAGTTTGCTTCTAAGTGAATACCTTTTCCTTCTCATGCTCTCCTGCCTTTCTTCAGCTGACTTCATGTTGGTATCACCCCTGTGAGGCGCCTTTTTATAACACCGCATGATAAAAGCTCACAGCCACAACGCCAAATAGTCAGATGCTGATCGAGGCCTGTTCTGTTAGGGCCTCCACTAATGGGCCCTGTAGCTTTATCCTGATGTTATGATGACCTGAATTCCCAAAGCCATCAGTGGAGGCGGGTTTTCCCAAGTGGGACAAACTTCGGTTGAGAGGTAGACAAATTGCCCCTTTTGCCCTGTTAGAGTTCTGACACATAACATTGAAATCCTGCACCCTTGAAGAGTAACACTATGTGATCAGGGCACTTCTAGCCAATGTTCAAAGTGCATAAAGTCTGCCTCCTCCCTTCAAGGAGGGCAGTCTAGTTAGAGATATAAACTATACATTTGATAAGACAGCAACTGATACTCAGTCACAAACGGATGACAGATCTTCACTGACATCATCCTCTTGGCATGGATATGACAGTGGACTTTCTAAGGTTAGGCCAGAAAGTTCAGATTCTGGCAGGGCTTACCAAGGTATGTAGACAGTAAGAATAGGCCTAGGTTTGCCTCTCATCCCAGGGCCACAGATCACGGATTTGGAACTAAAAGAAGGGACCTTAGAAGTCAAGTCCAGTCCCTTATTTTACAATTGAGGAAACTGAGGCATGTCGGGGTTGAATGCATGCCTAGGATAACACATACAGCATCTGAAGCAGAATTTGAACCTCAGTCTTCCTGACTTTCAGGTCCGGTGCCCCCTCCATAGTTCCTCCTCTTGTTGACCTGCCTCTCCAGAAGATAGGTCACCAGGAAATGAATTATTTTGCCACAGTAACTCTCCCAAGGCACAGAGGAGATATATCTATCTGTGAAGGACTGTCCATACTAATGAAATCACAGATCCTGGAAGAATTGAAGTCAAATCCAGTAAAATTCACTGACCACCACATGGAGACCTGGCAGTAATTTTCCTTGGAGGCTTCTGAAGATACTTGAGGTTTTCAAGGCCTCAGAATCCTCATTCTGAGCATCATAAGGAAAGGGGTTCTGGAGGTCTTGTGATTTGCATCAGTGTTCTTCAGTGGCAGAAGTACCCACATTGATGAATTATTGAAAAGTGTTAACTGAGTGGTTCATATGCTAGGTGATTGCTGTTGACTAGGATGGTCAGGGAAGGCTTCTTGTAAGAGGTGGGATTTAAGCTGGGCCTTAAAGGGTCCTCAGGATTTGGGTAGGCATTCTTGAACCATCCATAGGGGGCAAATGCCTGGAGATAGAAAAGTGCCAGATGTCCCCTGGACCAAATGAGGCAACAGCCTTCTTTTCTTGAGAGTGGAAGGTGAATTTGGGGGACTGGTAGGAGGTAAACCTAGAAAGTTAACTTAGAGCCGCATGATAGGAGCCTTGAATGTTAGATTTGAGAGTTTGGAATAAGAAAATGTTAGAAGTATAAGGGACTTTGGTGACTATATGAGGGCAAGAAGAAACCATTTGAAGGTTTTCGTGGAAAGAAGTGATATGATCTAAGTAGCAAGCTTTTCTGGAATCAGGTGGTGGCAAGCAGGGTGGATTATTTGTTCATTTGGGGGGGGGGGCAAGACAGTTGGGGTTAACTGACTTGCCCAAGGTCACACAGCTAGTGAGTCAGGTGTCTGAAGTCAAATTTGAACTTAGGTCCTCCTGACTCCAGGGCCAGTGCTCTATTCACTGGGCCACCTAGCTACCCCAGGGTGGATTATTTTGCAGAGAAAAGGAAATGTCTCCAGATTGAGCTGATGAGGAAATTCAAATGAATTCTTAACTACTACACAAGATGATTGTAAGGAAAAGGCTTTGTAAATTAGAAAGCACACATTGTAGAAATGTGAGCTAGCAAAGGAATAAATACAGACACACCTGTGATGTGGAAATACAAGGCAGTATCCAGACAATAGATGAAATGAAACATCATTTGAAACATGGCCTTTCCTGTGCTCCAGGTCCAAGTGGGGCATGACTGCTTGGAAGGACAGAGTCACAGGCTTAATATAGATTCCTCTTCTGTTAGATGGGAAGAGTCATGCCTGCCCTGTCTCTCTCCATTGCAGGGACATCTTGACCAAACGAGAGACTGTACGTAACAATGCTTGGAAAACTGGAAAGCACTGCAGAGGGGAGACAGCATTGTTTGGTGACATGGCCTCTGGGCCAGGAGCGAGGAGACCCAAGTTATTTTATTTTTGTTGTTTTATTCCTGTTAATAACTAGCTCTGGGACTTTGGTCAGATCCCTTAAAAGCCCTCTGAACTGATGTTTCCATACCTGGAAAATAAATACGTTTGATTCTGGACAGGCCTCTTGTAGCTCTCGGTGGCTATAAGTCTATGACCAGTAGGAATATTCCATAATGCCAAGACCAAGTGAGTTCTGGTGACCCTCTCTTTCCATCCTGCAGAATGCTGGGCATTTTTTTTTAACCTCATAGGGAGTACTTATGAAGATAAAACTGGATAATGCACATAAAAAAACAAAACCCACTCTACAAAAGCTAGCTACTGTGCCTGTTAATCATCTCTGGGTAAAGTAGGTTATAAGTGCCTGAATGTTCTTTCCATCACACTCCCACCCCACTTCACATGAAGAGAGAGAATCATCATAGAATTTTAGGGCTGTCTCTTTTCCTTACTTATTTGGAAAAATCCCATACATCCTTCAAGACCTCGCCCAAACACCATCTTTTTCAAGCCTAGAGCCTGATCGCCCCACTCACCCTATAGAACTCTGTCCTTTGAAGTCCTAGGGTTCTTTTAAATTATTTTTATTGCTGTATTTTCTATTTACATTGCCTAGATTTCCCTTGTGCGTCTCTCCTTCCCCCTTCCAGCAAACCATATCCTAAAATACTTTCTTTTGAAGAAAGAAGAGGAAGAAAATCAGTAAAACTGATTCGTATATTGAAAAAAATCTGATATTACATATTCAGTGTCCCACCCCCCACAGAACTCCTCTGCAGGGCAGTGAGGGGAGATGTCTTCCCCTCATTTTTCTCTGGGGCCAAGTTTATTCAGTGGCATTCATTGTCTTGAGTCATTTTGAGATGGTTGTTCTTCCATCATGGTCTTTGTATATTGTCTTCCTGACCTTCTTTGCTTCACTTTGCGTTAGGTCTTGTCAGTCTTTCCATGTTTCTCTGTACTCTCTCCTATTGGTCATTCCTTCCATCATATTCTTGTACCTCAGTGTGTTCAGCAGTTCCCCAGTGGATCCCATAGCTCTTGACCTGCACCAGGTACTGGCACTTGGCTTTTGGCACCTCCTGTCCCTCCCCCTTGGATTGTGGTTATTTGTTTAACATGTCACGTGGTGGAAAGAGCCCTTGACCAAGGCAAAACACCTGGGCTTGAATCCCAGTTCTGTCCCTTAGTTCCATGACACCCAGCCAAGTCTCTTCTCTCTGGATGGCAGTTTCTTTCTTTATAAAATGAGGGGGTGAAGCTAGATGATCCTGAAGGCCCCTTCTGGCTCTGACCATCTGTCATCTTCTCATTTCCCCTACAAGATGATAAACTTCCAGAGAGCAGGGACTAGCATGTGTGGCGCTTTTGTGCCCTCCCATGCTGCCTTGCCCACATTAAATGCTCAGGAGACACTTGCTGAATGGTTGCACTCAGTTCCACAAACATTTATTAAACACTTATACCAAGTTCAGAGCTTCTAAGGGTCTAAAAATGAGAAATGTCACAATCAGAGGGGCCGTGGAGGGGGGTGGGGATATATAACATACAATGTTAAATAAGTAAACCTACTACAAGGCAGAATGTGACGGGGGCAGGGGAGAGACTGGACCAAGTAGACATTTTGAGGAGGAAGAGCTCACTTCACTTATTTGGGGTGGGAATCAGGGAAGAAAAGGATTTCAGCAGGTAGAGAGGAGTAGGCTTTTTAAACGCTGGTGATGACTTATCCCCAAGAGGTTTAGGAATAAGACCAGCAGGGCTACAAGCAGAGCTTCTTAGGCTAAGAAGCTGACCAGAAGTGCTCATTGGCTCTTCTAAGACATCCCGTCTGGATTTGAGGTCCAGTCCAGCCCAGCCCAGCCCAGCTCCAGGAATCTTTCTTCTGTTGTCTCCTGAGCTCTCTGACCAAGAACAGAGTATTTTTTACCTAGAAACCTAGCATTGCCAGAGGGGTCTGAAATAAGAAGTAAGTGCAGCCTGTGCTGGGCATGGGGGGTAGGGGCAGGCGGTTTGGTGCACTCCTATCAGCAAAGGCAGATGAATTGCTGAGCTTGTGAGTGAATGATGGCACCTGAGGGCCCAGGAATGGAGTAAATATGAAGCTTCTTTTTTTTTTCCTCCTTGACAGCCTCTGGAGATAGGGACTGGTGAAGCATTAGAGGATCCCAGCAATTTTCTTTTTAATCCAACTCGGCAAACATTAAGCATCTCAGATGCTGGGGATTCAAAGCTTCTCGGGGACACAAGATACTTACATCTCTGCTGCAGAAATGACAGGGTTATACCAGATCAGCTCTAAGGTCCTTCTTAGGACGCAAAGGAGAGAAGCTAGAAAATTGGCCTGAGAAGTTTGTGGGAGAGGCCACGTTTTGTGATCAAAGTTCTAGAGACTAGAGAAGGGAGAAGGACCGTGGTGAGAGAGACAGCCGGCAAGGTAGGCAGAGGCTAGATTGCAGAAGGCAAGCATTAGCGGATCCCAGCAATTTTCTTATTTCTTAAAAAGCCATTCATCAGGGAGGAATTTGTAAGTACAGTACGAATATGGGGGAGGAGGGGAATATAATGTTAAAACAGAGCTTATTCCTTAAAGAAAGGGGCCTAAAACTGAGAAGAGAGAGAGAGAATGAGGAGAGGAGGGAGGAACAGGAGAGGGGGAAGGAGACAGAGTGTTTGTGTTAAGGAGGAGGACTGATTTCCCCTAGTACTTTTCTTAGTTCTCACCCTTTTACTTGGCTCATTCTCCCTTGTATCATAATTTTTGTACACGTCTTTCCCCCCATTAGAGTCCAGGTCCCTCTGTGATTATTTGTGTCCCTAGGAAGGAGCACAGGACTTTTTTCATAGTTGGCATGTAAATATTTGTTTAATTGCGTATGTCCAATTTAATTGGTGCTGTTGGGATCAGTGTCATTTTCCTGCCAACTAAGCCCTGGAGGAAATCTTGTGGCCTTGGGGATTGGGAAAGGTGAGGAAATGAGGGAAAGCTATCTATCTAATAGAAATCTAAGCACAAGGTTCATTCCTGAGTTAAATCTTTGCTCTCCTCTCATCCCATATGCTCCTGTCTCTCCTCTCCCTCACCTTCTTCCTCATCTCCTTTCTCCCTCCTCTTTCCATTCTTCCCTCTTCCCCTTCTTCCTTTCCTCTCCATTTTCTTCTCTTTTTCTCTCTCCCTTTGTCTCTTCCCTCCCTCTTTTCCTCTTTTTCCTCTTCCCATCTTCTTTTTCCTTCCCTCCTTCCCATACACCTCTCACTCTCTTCCCTTTTCCCTTCTTTTCCCTTTCTTTCTCATCCTCTCTTATCTTGCTTCTCGGCTTCTTTTCTTCTCTTCTCCTCTTCCTTTCTTTCCTCCTCTTTCTTTTTCCCTCCCTTCTTCACCCTTTCTGTCTTCTTTATCCTCTCTCCCCTCTTCTCCCTTCCTCTATCTCCCTTTCTCCCTCCCTCTAGGGATGATGGGACCAAGGCCAGTCGTTCTCAGTGGGCCATCGGGTGCTGGGAAAAGCACCTTGTTGAAAAAACTCCTTCAAGAATATGGCAACATTTTTGGCTTCAGCGTCTCCCGTGAGTATTTGTGATTGATTGGGGGTGGGAGGTGAACTGTGGAGTAGAGGCAGGGGCTGCCCAGCAGAAGGGAGGCCACTGGTCATCTTTCTCCACTGACTTTGCCACAGAGGTGAGACCAGCTGCCTCCTGAGTAATGTGAGGCTCTTGGTACAGATGATATGGGGGAGACCCTGAGGCTCCTAGGGACAAATGACTCCCATTCCTGTTTGCCTCCAGCCCACAGTATAAAGAAGCTTTGAGCAAAGCCAAAGGGGAAAGCTTTGTCTGTGAGTAGAGGGAGAGTTTACTGTAGTATCCCTGTCCTCTCCAAAGGAGGCTTCCTCCTCCAGAGCCCTGCTGGTCCGTGGAGCTGCCCCTGGAGTCTGGAAGCCTCTGCCAGAAGGAACCATCTGTCTATACTCCCTGTCTCCTCTTCCTCACCTCCCCCTGACTCCCAGCTGTACTGCTCACATGGGTCTGTCTTGCATGTTTCAAGGATCCCCAATTTCATGCCATCACAGCCTCCATTGCTGCAGGGCACCCCACAGGAGATAGTCTTCCTGAGTTGCTGGGGCTAGAAAGCCTTGATGGCCTGGCACCCATGCCCACTGCTGCCTACCCTCTCTGAGCAGGGGCAGGGGCCTATCCTTGAGGCTTGAGAGAACACCTGCTCTGCCCATAAGGCCTCCTTTGACAGAAGAGGGATCAGAGGTCCAGCAAGGGGAAGGGACTTGTCCAGCGTCACACAGGGGGCTTCCAGAACTGGGACTCAGACTTCAGCCAGCTGACAGCAGGCTCAGGCTCAGCTCTCCATCCACTAACCTCTTTAGTACTTCAAGGAGACAGCAAGGTAGTATAGTGGCTAGAACCCTGGGCTTGTAGTTGATTTGAGCCCGAGTTCAAATCCTGCTTCAGATATTTACTAGCCATATGACCCTGGCTGGGCAAGCCACCTAACCTTTGTCAGCCTTGGATTCCCCATCTCTGAAACGGGGGTAATGATAGCACCCACCTCCCAGGGTTGTTGTGAGGATCAAATGAGATAATATTTGTAAAGCATTTTGCAAACATTACTATATATATAGCATATATATAGCACTATATAACACTAGCTGCTACTGTTTTTCCCTCGAGTCCTGTCTGCGGCTGCTGTCCTCACCTTCTTAGATGGAAGTATCATGAGGTGCTGTGTCCACAAACTTTGTCCCATAGTGGTGAGGCTGTCCTCACTTAGCTAGGGTGGTCCTCGGTGACAGATGGGACTATTACTGGGCCATACTTGAGGTCTTTCCATCTTGGGCAGCATCTGCCCACAGCTGCTCTGAGTGAACTGACGAGGCCTTGGGAAAGCCAGCGTCACCCCCACACCATGAGGAGCCATCAGGGAACTCTAGTGGAAACATTACTTAGATTTTCTAAGCATTGTTCATTGGGGCACAGTACGCGTACCTGACGGCTGAACGGAAGTCTCGGTTAACTAGAGCACCTCACCTCTGCTCGTATTGGATAACCAAGTTTAAGGGAGAGGTGGGAAGAGTCAGGAGGTGCACACGGAGGTACTCCAAGGTGATAAGGCACTCTTGGCTATTTTTGATGCTCAGATTCTTTTGGAAGCCACAAGTAAGTGGGTCTCTTAATTGCCATGGAGGCTGTGCCAGAGCTTAGATGGAGCAAAGAAACCAGCCTATCTAAGCTTTGCCAAAGCATCTCAGTGCTGGCCTCCCCCCAGCATACCTGACCCTAGCCTCAAGAACCCCATGGAATAAAGAAGTTGAGATGACCAGTGTGGGGAAAGTTAGAAAATTAGGCGGAGCCTTAGAAAGGACCTCATCTAACGTCTTTGTTTTCCAGTTGAGAAAACTGAACACCCAGCGTTGAAATTACTCTAGACCACAAAGTTAATATGAGCCAGAATTAGAAGCCAGGTCTCCTGATTCCTTCAGTACTCATTCTGATATACCATGGTTCCTTCTTTCCCTTGATGTGATGAGGGCAGAATGCTCTCTCAGAACTGGTGGCTTCTTGATGACTTGTTATGCCGTGGGGGAGGCCTACAGGGGATCTAGGTCTGGAGTCTCCAGAGTGGGTCATTAGCATGCTTTGTTACAGATACCACAAGGAGCCCGAGGCCTGGAGAAGAAAATGGCAAAGGTCAGTGTACCTCATTATCTGCTGATTATAGAAAAAGGCTCCATTGCCCACAATGCATCCTGCCAGTAGGTAGAGCCCCCAGTGGAGGACTTAGTCTTGGGATGGAGCCTCAGGCTTCCTTTCTTCCTGAACTTTGCCTCCATCTTCCCATTTCCTTTCTGCCCAGTGCATATCTTACCCTTTCAGTTCAGTTCAGTTCAGTCATTATCTTCAGTACCCTTGTGTATCATGCATTGAGTATGTGATGTTCAGAAAGAACACATGTAAAGTTTCATTCCTTCTCTTGAATAATACACTAGCTAGACTGACCTGCATGGGGTGAATGTTGCTCTTACACCATAAATTGCAGCATCTTCATAGAAGCTGGTTTTATTGCCCCTTCACTGCGGTCCCCGTTCTCATCTGACCTAGAGAAATGAAGTTGTACATGTAACTGTCCTCGGAATAGTGACTCAGTCCAGACAGAGGCTCAGCTCTCCATGGCCCCTGGGGATGAGGGGAGGTGATCTGCACAGTGGCAAGAGGGGTCTTGAACCCAAGTCCTCCTGACTAAATCCCAAATTCTCTGCCCTAGTTTCTCAACAAGTACGGCATATGCTAGGGACAGGAAGAAGATAACTTAGCAGGGGAAGAGAGTTCATGTAGGGGATTAGTGGGGAATCAGGATCACAAGTGGCAGGCTTGTACCTAGAAGCTGGGGCCTCCGACTCCTAATCCAGCACTCTCTCTCTGCCACTAACAGTCCATCTCATCTCCCCAAACGACTCCCAGATCAGGGCACACTAGGAGTGACCCATAAATACTAGTTGATTGTGAAATGGAAGATGTCAGAGAAGGAAATGTAGAAGAGTTCTAAAGCCCAGACTGGCTTTGGGCCCTGCTTCTAGCCTGCTGGTATGTAAAAGGTGACTGGGATAGGAAGAGGGGAGCAGATGCAGAGCCCGAGTGTGGCCTGGCTGCAGTCAGTGGCCTTCTCCATTTTGCCCATGTTTGTTCCAGATTATCACTTTGTGACCAGGGAAGAGATGCAAAGAGAAATTGACGCTGGAGAATTCATCGAGCACGCTGAATTCTCAGGGAACATGTATGGGACAAGGTAGGTGCCCAGACCTTTCTGTGGGAATCTGACTCCACACTGATGTACTTGACTGGAGAATTTGGCTGAATGTTGCTCCATCTGAGGCCTACTGTACCCAGTGAGGGATGTTTATACTGGAGAAGAGGAGGAGGCTTAGAAGGGATGCTATTGCTCTTTTAAGTATGCGAAGGAAGATTCAGAAGAACTAGCTGAATTTCACTTTGGCCCCAGGAAGCAGAACCGAAAGCAGTGGCTGGAAGGTGGAGGATAGCCTTTTTTTTTTTTTTTTTGTAAATTTCTTAATTTTGAACTTAAATGCAAAATCAAAAAAGAAAAAAGAAACAAACAAACAAAAGAAACAAAATAAGAAAAGGAAAAAAAATTGCCATGTATACAGCAAAACATAAGAGAGGATTCAAAATATAAAGCCACAAATTTCTATTTTAGGAAAGCCTATATCATGAATACTACACACTGTGCTCAGAGCTGTCCATTTTTTTACTTTCTCATGGGTTTTATTTTTTTCTATGCTGTGCACTTTTTACTTTGTTCTTTTTTCTCCTTCCTCACCTGCCCTCTCCCAAGAGGGCTACAGTTAGGTACAGATACACACACAGAAATTTATATAGGTATAAATTTATGTATTTATACATACTTATATTTATATATTTATATGTATTTTTACATATATACTCATATGCACATATACACACAAACATGTAGACAAACATACATTTATAGATACACATAGACATCTGTAATCATAGACATATATACACATGTATATTTATGTGCATCTATGTAAGACCATACTATACTTGTTCTCTGTTTCTCTGAAAGTGAATAACATCTTTCTTCATAAGTCCAAGTCTTTCCATATTTTTCTAGATCCACCAACTCATCATTTCCTTCACCATAGCAATATTCCAACCTTATGCTGTCTAGTTATTTTAAATAGTGTAAAACAATATTGGTTAATATGGCTGAAATGTAATGTAGTTTCCTTATTTTTCTCTTTTGGTTAAATCTATGTTAGCATTAACTTTGTCTGAGATCATGATCTTTACCCCTACTTTTTTTCCCTAATAAAGTCTACTCTTGATCTTTATTTTATGTTTGTGTGTGTCTCTCATTGTCTATCCCTTGTAATTCCTCTACTTTACTTCTACCTGCTACTTTCCCTTCCAGTTACTTAACCTACTCCTCCCCCCAAGGATTCCTCTCTTTCCTCAACCTTTCCCCCTTGCCCTCTTGATTCTATCTGAATTTAGAAGACTTTTATACCTTTCTAGATATTTATGTGTTGTTCCCTCTTTAACCCATTCCTGATGAGAGTAGGGTTCTAGAACCACCAGCACTCTTGTCCCACCTAATTCCTCTGTGTCAGTTCTTCTTGCATTTCATTTGTGTAAGATAATTACTCTTTTTACCTTTTCCTAGATGGTATTACTTTTTAGAATCACATCATCCTCAGCTCTACCTCAATCTTTCTAACTACTCAATTACTAACTATAATCTTAGCCATTCAGTTTACATCTCCTCATATAAAAAGTAAACAGTCTGTCCTTATTAAGTCCCTTGTCTTTGGTGTTTACCTTAATATTTCTCTTGGATTTTGAATGTCAGATTTTCTGTTGTTAAGATCTTTTTTGCAATAAAATCTTGAAAGTCTGGCAATTCATTGAATGTCCATTTTGTTTTTGTTCAGGAATATGCTTGACTTTGCTGGATGTGATATTTTCAGCAGCCCCAGTTCTTTTGCTCTTCAGTGTGTGGTATTCCAAGACCTATGGTCTTTTAGTGTAGCTGCTGCTAGGTCTTGTGTGATCCTAATTGTGACTCCACCATATTTGAATTGGTTTTTGTTTGTTTGTTTCTCATCATATTTTCACCTTGAACTGGGGGTTTAGAATTCAGCTATGATATTCCTGTAGCTTCTCCTCATAAGATCTCTTTCAGGCGGTGATCGCTGTATTTTTTCTGTTTCCACTTTCTCCTCTTGTTCTAACAGTTCAGAACACTTTTCTATAATTTTTTCTTATATTATTGTATAAAGATTCTCTTTCTGATCATAACTTTCATGTAGTTCAGTTCTTATTTTCTCTTCTTGATCTGTTCTCCAGATCACTTGTTTTTCTTAAGAGATGATTCATATTCTCTCCTATTTTAAATTCTTCTATGAATTCTTTTTTGGCGGGTGAAGACATTACTCTTTGGGGTAGGAGAGGCTTTTTTTGCTTCATTATCCTCCTCTGAAGACAAACCCCAGTCTTCTCTATTCCCATAGTAACTTTCTATGGTTGGATTCTTCTCCTTTGCCTGCTCATTTAAAAAAAAATTGTAGCAGCTTGTAATCACCTCTAGTCTTGGGATATAGAGCTTGTGCCTCTGGCCTCAGGTCCTCCTTTAACCCTCCCACCTGGCCTGGAACTGAAACCAAGAACTTTGTCCTCCTATAAGTGCCCACAGCCAGTGGCATCCTGCCCCCCTGCTTCTTCACTCACTGGGCTTGTGCTGGTTCTTTTTTTGTCCAGGACCATGTAGTGGCAGCATATCTGGGCCTGGTGTCCCCTATTAGCAGAAATTCCCTCAGTCTTCCCCCACTCAGACTCCCAACCTGAAAATTCGTGTTGCTGGGGCCAAGGCTACCTCCCAACCCAGGTAGCCCAGAGCTCAGAGCCTGGGGGCATTTACACATCACTGGTACCAAACCTTGGTCCCAGGATTTCTCTTCCTCCAATTGTCCCAGAAGGACCTCTGTTCTGCCTCAACTCTTACTTATTTTTACTTCTCTGTGTCTGCCCTGAGGTGCTATTTTGTTTTGTTTATGGCGGAAATCTGGAGAATTTAGAATTTTCTGACCTACTCCGCCATCTTCCCAGAGGCCTCTCCATATTTAGCCTTGATGAAAGGGAACTCTTCCCAAGTAAAGCTGTCTAGAGGTGAAATGGACTTCCCCAACAGGAACCAGCTTCCCTTTCACTGGAGACCTCTAGGGAGAGGCTTATCAGCCCTGTGGGGCATCTGTCATAGGAGGGAGTCTTGTTCAAGAAAGACCTAGACCAGGTGCCTCCAAGATCCTTCTTTCCAAAGCACTTATCCTGCAGCAGCCCTGGGAGGCCAGCAGCACAAACTTTGTCATCTCCACTCTATAGATGAGAAAACAAACTCACAGAGAAAGAGAATGGAAAGACTTTTTTAAGCACTTACTATGTGCCAAACACTGTCCTAGGTCCTGGGAATACAAAGCAGAAGGCAAGACTGTCTCTGCTCTCAGAGATTGCAGTCTTTTTATTTTTATTTTTTAATTAACAGGGATTTATTTTCTCTCCCTTCCTCCTCCCCACCCAAAAAAATCAAAAAGAAACCTTGACAAAAATAAATATATGCAGTCAAACAAGACCAATTTTCCCACAGTGGCCACACCCACAAATGCATGTTTCAGTGTTGTTATCAGACAAATTGTTTTCCTGGTTCTGCTCACAAGAGCTCACCTTCTATTAGGAGAGACAGCACTGAGCAGAGCTCAGCCGCAGGGGCAGATGGAAAGGTCCAGGAGTCCTTAGGGTGCTTGGGAAGTGGAATCTGGGTGGGTGGGGTTCAGCCTAGGGCCACTGAGGGAAGAAGGAAGGGAGATGACTCCTCCATCATGCATTGGCAGGTGTGCAAGCCAATAACAGAACCTAGGTCTCCTTCCTCTTGTTCACTCTGCTGCCTCCAATTAAGGGACTGCCCTGTAACTCTTGCTAACCGTCTTTCAAGGCTTTATCATCTATGAATTTCAGTGTATTGAGCCTAGTTATCAATGACACTGTGAATCAAGACGTTTTTATTAGACATTAGACATTTTCATAGACATTATCTAGACATTTTTCTGTTTAGTTTTTTAGTTTCCAGCATTCACTTTTTTTTTTTTTTTTAGCCTTTTGGAGGGGGAAGGCAGGGCAGTTGGGGTTAAGTGACTTGCCCAAGGTCACTCAGCTGTTAAGTAAGTGTCTGAGGTCAGATTTGAACTCAAGTCCTCCTGACCTCAGGGCCAGTTCTGTTCACTGTGCCACCTAGCCACCCCATCAACATTCACTTTTTTTTTTAAAGCAATTGGGGTTAAGTAACTTGCTCAAGGTTACACGGTCAGTCATTATTTATGTGTGGGTGCTCATTTCCTGAGGCTAGAACCGATACTGGGTCCTCCTGACTTCAGGGCCAGGCGCTCTTACTCACTGCACCACCTAGCCGCCCCTTCAATATTCACTTTTATAAGCTTTTGAGTTCCAGGTTTTTTTCTCACTCCTCCCCAATAGGGCAAGCGATATGATATAGGCTATATATGTAGTATCCTATTAAACATATTTCCACATTTTAAAAAATTTAGACATTTGATGGTCCTAGCAGTGCATTTTATAAACCAGGCAAAACCTAGGTAGTTTCTCATACATTCATGCCTTATGTGGACAGCACAGATATCGCTCACTTTCGGGTAGCCAAAATGGCTGTGTAGAAAAATGACCATTCCTTACCTTCTTTCAGTTCAAAAAATGTATTAAATACCCACTGTATACAGTTCTGGGGAAGGCGCTTGATTTTTTAAAAAATTACATTTTATTTATTTCACTCAGCAAAAACAAGCCTTTTGTCTTTCCCACTGATCCAAACCATTCCCTCTCATCCCCAGTTGAGAATGAGTGAAAATGAAAGAAATGAATGAGTGAAAGAAAAACAAAACCCTTATTGCAAACATGTAAAGTGAAGCAAGACAAATATCCACTTTGGCCATTTTAAGGAAGTTTAGATAAGGCTTGGTCCCCTCCCTCATGCAGCTTATAATCTAGTGATGGCAGGCTAATTAAAGGGGAACTACAGCACAAAATGATATGTAAGTATATCATTAAGCGTAAGCAGAAGAGCTGTGAAGTTTGAGGAGGGGAGGGCATTGACCTGATTTGCCAGGGAAGGCTAGGCAGAGGAGGTGGCCTTTAAGTTTGGCTTTAAAGGACGTATTGAAATATTGCAGACTGTGATGGGAAGGAGGCCAAGGAGGAGGGGAAGGCCATACCAGGAACAAGAAAACAGCATGTACCCAGACAGGGAGGTAGGAGAACGTAGGGTATGTTGGAAAGACATGGAACTGTCCAGTCTGGCATAGGAGAGGCCTGAGAAGGATGGGTGGTACAAACAGGTGGGATGCTTTCAGCCCCGGGCCAGGAGACTGAGAGCCACTGAAGATGTGGGAGCAGAGGACCAACCTGATCAGGTCTCTGGCCAAGGAAGGTGAGTGAGTAGAGGCAGAAAGATCAGAGTACTTGGGGAACCTTTTTTTTTTTTTTTTGCTTTTTTGGAGGGCAGTTGGGGTTAAGTAACTTGCCCAAGGTCACATGGCTAGGTTTTTGTTTTGCATGTGTTAAGTGTCTGAGGCCGGATCCGAACTCAGGTCCTTCTGACTCCAGGGCCGGCGCTCTACTCACTGTGCCACCTAGCCACCCCCATGGGGAACCTTTTAATGAGACAAATAGGTATACAGGTGTACTTGTAGCTGGTGAGAGTGATACATTCTTTCCAGAAATTCCCCCAAGGAAGTTGGGAGAAGGCAGAGACCTGCTGGCCCTGGAAGCCAAGAGGTCTGGGTTCTAGTCTTGATTCTCCTTCCTCTGTAAAATGAAGGAGTTGTGCTAGATGACCCCTAAGGGCCTTCCTAGCCGTGTAAGCACAAGGCTGGAGATGGGCTGACCTCGGAAACTTTTTTGTCACCTGACTCCATTCACATGAGGTAGGTAGCATGAGTTTTATTATACCCATTATATAGATGAGAAAATCAAGACTCAGAGACCAGAAGTGACTTGCCCATGGTCATACAGCTTGTTGAATTGAATCAAGTTTTCTTTGATATTAACCCTTTGAATAAAATTAGAAATTTATCTTCTGGACTTTAACTTACTTCTACTTTGGTTTTAAGTTTAAAGTGTCCTCAGGAAGGGCCTTGGTTAATGAGTAGTCACCACTCTCTCTCTTCCCTGGGAATAATTGTCATAACTAGCCCACATCAGGCAGATCTGGGCATGCTTGAGGGGCCGCTGTCATCCTAGAGTTATTCCTAAGTCTTGTCATAGGAGGAAATACAGGGAAACTTTCCTCTCCCCTGGGCCTGCAGATTCCCCCACCCTCACTCCCTTGTCAGCTTTACCTAAAATAATGAATGAGCAGGGTGATTAAGGCCCTGAGGAACGCCATCTAACAAGGACCCTAATGAGGTGTGGGACCGGAGAAAGTGAAAGCATCTCCAGTGAGGGCCTTCGTATGAACACCTCTATTGGTGGGGAGTTCTTTGCTTCCTGAAGCTTTCCATAGGACATTATGAGGAAGTTTTCCCCTTATATTAGCTTTACATGTTCCTGTATGCCGTCTCCTTATCCCTGGAATGATGGAGCCAATTCCTAACCCCTGTGGGGAGTTCTCCTGTAATTCAAATCCCAGTGATTGGTGGGAAGAAGCAATCAATGGATGAAAAAAGCATTTATTAAGTACTACTGTGGGCCCCACAATGTACTAAACAAGCAGTGGAGATGAAAAACCAAAAAGTGAAATGGTGCTGCTTTCAAGACGTTAATAACAGGAGGAGATGTTGTCTAATCCCTTAATATAAAACACTCACATAATGCAGTGGTGGCCAGAGAAGGGAGTTTTGTTCTGGAGAGCCACAGGAGTCCTGAGCTGAATGTGAAAGCAGTCATTCGAGAGCCCTTTCCAAAACCTCTGGTGCCCAGAGGAAGAGTAGTAGGGGAAGGGGGTTGAGGAACATTGTAGAGTGGGGTGACGGGCAGACAGCAAGATGTCCTGGATGGAAGTTGTGGAGAAACGGAGTAAGACTTGATAGGAGGAAAACCTTCCTAGCAATCAGAGCTCTCCCACAATGTAAAAGGCTTCCTTAGGTGGTGAGTACTTCTTCAGTGGAGGTGTTCGAGGAAGGGCTACTGATTGCAGTGTCCCTGACTGGTAGAGGGGAATCCTGTCAAGGAAAAGGTTCAGCTACATGGCCTCTTCGATCCTTCCTAATTAGGAACAAGTGCTTTCACGCAGAATGAATCAGATCTTGGCAGAGAGCTTTTCCGTGCTCAGAAAATCAGAACTCAGTCATCTGGGCTGTGGGAACATAGATGGGAAAACTCGGGGTGTGTCAAGAAACTTAGTTATGTAATGAAACAGCAACAAAATCTAGGGAAGTGTACCAATGGGGGCGGGGGGGACAAGTTCAGAAGGGGACACATAAACAAACATATCCCTTTTTTGGCCACCCCATTAGAGCCCTACATGCTTTAAAAAAACCAAAATGTAAATAACAGAAGGTGAAGGTTTCCTGTGCAAATATTTTTTGGCTGTTGTCTGTGTGATTGAATATTTATGTTTGTCAGTGGCTTAGTTTGTGATAGATCTATATCATGGGGTTTTTTGTGTGTGTGATTATTGGCAAATAGCAAAAAAAAAAATTAGTTTCCTAGGCTAATGGTTCCCTTCTCTGTTTCCTTGTAGAAGTTTCTGTTAAAAAAGCCCAACTTTGGCTGAACTAAGAAAAAAAGAGATTCCCTCAGCCAGGACAGAGAGGGAAACTCAGAATACCTCCAGAAGCCAGGCATACTAATGAGACAGGGAAAGAACTAAGGCCCCCAGAACCAGAAAATAACCATGGAATCAGGCTGGGTAGATTGGTGAATATCCAGTGGGGAAAGGGCTGAATGAGGGGTCTCTGTGGGTGATGGTAGGGAAAAAAAAACAGTGATCTCACAATCCAAAGATACGGGCATAAATTCTAGCATTCATTGGCAGTGGGACCTGAGCAAGCTCTGACCTTCAGGTTCCTTATCTCTAAAGTGGGAGGTAATAGTTGTACTGGCTTCCTCCTGGGATGGTGCCACTTTATAAAGAAGATGCCTGGTAAAGTACAGATGGACAGTTACTGTGAGAGGAACAGTTAGAGGGTTGTGAAAGTTCCCAGGAGGGAGAAATCCTGCCTGGTTGGGCAGATCATGGACAGCTTTGTGGAAGAGGAAGGGGAGGCAGCAGCAGCATTTAAACTTCAAAGGTGGATAAGGTTTCCATAGGCAGAAAGAACAGCAAGTTGTCCACTTGGCTGGAGCATTCAGAATATTCCGGGAAGGAAGGGGAAGATGAAGCTATCAAGATGGTGTAGGCCCAGCTGAAGAAAGTCCTTGAATGCCAGCCTGAAGAGTTTGGAATTTTTTCAGTGGGCGGTGGGGGACCACTCAAAGTTTTCAGGGAAAGGCATAATACAGTCAGAGCTGTGTTTTAAGAAGCTTGCTTTGGCAGAAGGTGTAGAGTGAATTTGAGTAGAGGTATAGAAACGCGCCAGGAGGCTTTTGGAAGTAGCCACAGAATCTGAGAGTTAGACCTCAGCAGCCATCTAGTCCAACCCATACCTCAAAGGAATCCCCACTGTAAGAATCACACCCAACAGATGGCCTCCAGAGAGGGAGAACCCCTCACATCTCAAGATAGCCTCAACTTTAGGTGGTAGGGGCAATGAAAATGGAAAGGAAGGGACAGATCTGAGAGGGACTGAGGAGGAAGAATGAATAGACCTTGCCCATAGGGTATAGGGAGATGATGGTGAAAGAGAGGAGTCATCATTCTGAGGCTAACTGAGAAAATGGGGTCAGCTAGGTGCCTCAGAGCACTGGGCCTGGAGTCAGGAAGCCCAGAGTGACCCTGGGCAAGTCACTTAACCTCTGTTTGCCTTAATCCATTGGAGAAGGAACTGGCAAAGCACTCAAGTATCTTTGTAAGAAAACCCCAGATGGGACAAAATGTGCTTGATGCTAGAGATATAAAGGTAGATGATTCACAGTCCTTGCCCTTAGGAACTTGTGTTCTGTGTGGGGGTGCCCAGCATCTGCATCACTGGACCCCAGCTCATGGGCAGATGAGAAAGAGGGAGGAAGGCAAGGGGACTGGAGGCTCTGTCAGACTGACTTTGTGTTGAAATAATAGTAATAATCCTGTGTATTTTCTCATCCACTGAGTTATTGCACGCTCACGACAGGAAGCCCTGGACCTCCACTCACCTGTTGTTTTTTGTTACAAGGGTGTGTGTGTGTGTGTGTGTGTGTGTGTGTGTGTGTGTGTGTGTGTGTGTGTGTGTGTGTGTGTGTGTGTGTGTGTGTGTAGCAAGTCAAAAAGGTACCTACAATTAACTGTGATGTGAAAACAAGACGTGTCTATGGAACATACTGTTTAAAAGGAGATACAGAGGGATGGCTCTAGGTTCGAGCCCCGTTTCTAAAGCTCACTGACAGTACAATCTTAGGGAAGACATTTCACTGTGCAGTTTCTCCATCTGTGAAATGGGGACAGTAACCTTTTGTCATCACTCCCTTCACAGGGTTGAGCTTCAGAGCTCTGGTCCTAAAGGAATGTAAATGAACAGTAATGTCGTTGCTGCTGTTTGGAAGTCTTGGAGGCGAGGTGGCATGCCTAGTGGTGCTCTGCCCCATCTGGGGTTACAGATTAAGGGGGAAGCAGGGCCAGGACTCGAATATGGGTCCCCTGTGACATCCCTCTCCACTGTAGCCCAAGGGAGCAGTATGGGGTCACAGATGGAGCATGGGAGTGGGCAGCTATTGTGCTCTTCTGAAGACGTTGACCAGAGCAGAGTTGCTTCCTAGTGCCTGCTCAATGACCTCTCTGTCCTCCCTCCAGCAAAGCTGCCGTGCAGGCCGTGCAGGCCATGAACCAGATCTGCTTGTTGGATATAGACCTGCAGGGGGTCAGGAACATCAAGAAGACTGAGCTGCATCCCATCTATATCTCCATCCAGGCGCCATCCCTGGACATCTTGGTATGTTTCCCCATGGACCTCTGGGGGGCTGAGCAGGGAGCCCCCACCCCAGGTGGCCTCCCCAGCTACTGCAGAGCTTCAGGCTTCTCAGAGAAGGGGGCCTCAGGGCTTACCCTGTGAGGAGGACTTCATAGCCATGAGCTGTCTTTAGGGAAGAAGAGAGGTCAGCATCCACTCCCTCGGGATGAGCCAGACCCTGGGCTAGGCCTACCCTGGAAGCTGCTCATTGATTTCTGGTACAGCTTCCTATCTGAGGTAGATCTTGCCTCGTTTTCTGGTTCTTGGGATCCTCAGGATTCGTCTCTCTGTACTTCATGTTCCCTGGGGCTGGACCATTTCCCCTTCTCATTCTCAGCTTTGACCTTGGCCTTTTCTGTCCTGTGGTTCCAGTTCAGCAACTAACTCTTCCTTCTCAGTCAGAATTAGGTCCCATGGGGAGCTTAGACTAGGGCACTGGGCACTGATGAATGAAAGGGTCCTTGTCCATTGACATGAAGAAGGCACCGAGGAGGGAGGGCTGTCTTCCCACCTGTTCTGAGGCAGCAGCCTGAACTGGAACCCCAGAAAAGGAATCTGCTCTTTCCTGGCCTGAAAAACTGACCCCTCTGTGACCTCTTCTCATTGTCACCCACTCAGATTGGAGCAGGAAGATCCATCTTGTGCAGGGTTCTCCTGTCAGGGATGATCATAATGTGGGATCATGACTTTAGATCTATGGGGGACCTTTTCAGTCGTCTAGGCTGCCCCCTCATCTTTATTTTTTTTTTAATTTTTTGCTTTTTGGAGGGGGGGGGCAGGGCAATTGGGGTTAAGTGACTTGCCCAAGGTCACACAGCTAGTAAGTGTTAAGTGTCTGAGGTGGAATTTGAACTCAGGTCCTCCTGACTCCAGGGCCAGTGCTCTATTCACTGCAAAACCTAGCCACCCTTCCCCTCATCTTACAGAATAGAAAACTCAGCCACAGAGGGAAGGAGTGATTTGCATTAATGTTACCCAGCTGGTAAGCTCCTGAGGCCAGATTGGAACCCAGATCTCTTTGACTCTCAGCCCTGGTACACTGTCCATGATGCCTAGTAGTTATCCCTCCCACTTGTTGGTCATCTGCTCATTTAATTATCTTCAATCAAGTCATTGCTAGGGATGTCAGACAGACAGCCTAAATTAGGGTTCAGGGCTCGACACTAGAGATTTTCCTGCAAGCCGATATCTCTCCAGTTCTGCCACATTTAGTCATTTCTTCAAGCTGTCAGAATTTCTTTCCCCTCCTGGTAAATGGCATGAGAGAGCATGAGCATTGAGCTTATCCCTGGACTTGGTCCAGCCAGGCCTCAGGCTTCTCTTGTGTGGCCAGGCCCCTCCCTCAAGGATTTTGTGCAGGTACATGGGCCCCATTGTGAGAGAACTTTGCTAGGGGACCCTACTCAGCCTCCTCTGAGGAATGAGGACCAAGGTAGCACTGTGGTCACCAGATCTCTGTCTGTGTTTCAGGAAAAGCGACTTCGAGACAGGAAGACTGAGACAGAGGAGAGCTTGCAGAAGAGGCTGGCTGCCGCTGCCGCCGACATGGAGAGCAGTGAGTAGAGAGCCCGGTGCCCTGCCCTGCCCTGCCTCTGCTGTCATCCCTTCACTTAGCACGTCAATGGGAAACACTTCCTGGGCTTGGCTACCCGGGACGCCAAGCATACAGAATTTCACCTGCTCTTGTTGCCCGTGCAAACTCAGACACATCACTGTTACCCTCCAAGCCACAGGCTCTTTTGCTATAAAAAGAGGGGGTTGGACTACACAGTCATTCCCTAGTCATTCCCTAGTTCTGACGGCTTCAAGGTTCTAGGGGGTCATAGGGTTGTGGAGAATTGGGACTCAGAGCAGAGGAGGGACACAGGATCCAGAGGAAGCAGGATATCTGGGAAGAACCTTGGTCTGGGGCATCAGAAGACCTGTATTCGAGTTCTCACTCAGCTGTTGACTCTCTGTGTCACCTTGGATGAGTCACTAACATTCTCTGAGCCCTGGTTTCCTTAGCCATCAAATGGGAATGATCCCGGTCACAGGGCTGTTGGAAGGCTGAGAGCATGTTGAAAACCTTAGTGTCTCTAGAAGTGTCAGCTGACATCATCCTAAAATAGAACCACGCTCATGGCACTCAGACCTAATTAGATGGTGACGCACAGAACTCTCAGGAGGCAGCCTCCTGAGAGGGCTCAGGCCACAGACCCACTTCTGACACCATCCCTGGGCCCTTCCCTCTTGTGTTTCCAGGCAAGGAGCCTAACCTGTTTGACATGATCATTATTAATGACGACTTGGATGAGGCATATTTGATGCTGAGGAAGGTCCTGGCTGAGGTGAGGCGCCCAACTCCCTTGTTCTCCCTTCTCTTGGCCAGAGGCACCTGGTAGAGCCCCGTTGGGCCCTGCTGCTTGCTGACTGAGGGCCCATTGGGCTACTCACTACCTTTCTCTTAGTCTCAGTTGTGTCCACTGCCCAGTGAGGGACTTAGATGAGGAGATCTCATCTCTGCAGTCCCTCAGATGTTCTGTGGGGCTCCTAAGCAGGAAGGGACTGGCATTAGTGCCCCCTTCAGCCCCAGGCAGAGGCAGGCAGCAGCTTTTTAGCCCCAGCTGTTCATTCTCAGCATGCTTTCCTGGCCCCACCTGAGCCTTCTCTTTCCCTACAGGAAATCAGGAAGGCCCAGCAGCTCAGCAACTCATGAAAGGAAACCAGAGGCCATCATCCCACTGTCCTCCCCCTACCTCTTTACATTCCAAGAGACACATTCCCTTTCATCTGACCCCTCCCTACTCCAAGCCACAGAGGAGCTTGTGTGTGCATCAGCTGGAACCTTGGGCATCTTGGGCCAGGGTATAGGTGGGTGACTATGCATTTTGGACCCCCACATCTCCCACCAAGACCCCGGAGCATCCTCAGAGCACACCCCAAGACCCATCCAGGGAAAGACAGTGTCCCCAAGGCTCTGCCACCCCCATTGGCTAAGGCTGGGGACCTCTAAGCCAGGTTGGTGATGGGCAACTAGCTCTACAATGGCCTTTGGACCAGGAAGAGGGCATACAGACCCTGCAGAGAATGGAGACTCCCAGAGGCCTGGATCTTCGGGTTCCCATATGCCCCTGCCACAAGCCTGACCATATCAGGGTAGCAATTTAGATGCCAGTCGCTACTACAAGGCTCTTTGGATTGGAGGAAAAGAATCCTGCTGTCCTTTGATCTCCATGATCTCCACAGTGGGTTCTCTGGAGTCTGTCCACTCAGGCTCCTGCAGGGAGGAGAAGACCTACCTTGTATTTGGCAGCAAAGGCAGCTGGGCAGTACCCAATTCACACCAGTGCCACAGCTGCATCCCCTGAGCAGTAAATCACCTTGGACTGCCAGCCTGACCCTCCAGCTTGGAGGGTACAGTGAGTTTATGAACAATTTGGAATTTGGCAAAGCATCCTGGGGACCATTGGGGTCACCCCACCCCACATACCCACAAATCTGCCCTCACACCTCAGACACTTGGACTCGTTTCCTGAGGATTCGTTACCTGTCCCATCCCTCCCCCAATCCTCTCTGCCTCTCAGCGGACTAGGGCAGTCTGGACTGTGTTGAACAGTACAGCCAGGTCGTGGCCGTGTGACCAGAGGTGAACCTGAGAGCAGTCAGGATGCTTTGTGTCCCTGATTCCACATCACCCTGGTCTCTGTGAGCTCTGGGTGGTTCTTCTCTGAGCCCAGAACCCAGCTTGTAATAAAATACATTTTATTTTAGAAAGGTCTCCTGTCTTTTCCTGGAAAGTGAGCTTGGGGAATCTACCTAAGTGTAGAGGGTCCTCCTAGTCTGCCTATTTTCATTGCTCTGGGAATTCATCCTGAGGCAGAGAAGGGGCTGCCTTGTATGTAGGCAAGTGAAGGGAGGTAGAAACCCCTGACCCCAGACCCTTTCTTCCCACCACCTTGGGATGGTGTTGGCTTCCTCTAGGCCTCACTGATTTGATCTGCCATCTTAAAACTCCAGAAGAATTCTGAGTGCCCATCTGCCCCACTAAGAAACAGGCCTGCCCACTAGCACCCCCATATAGGCTAGGCCCCATGGCTAGCCTACCCAGGACCCCGAGGTGGTGGCAAGGGAAGTCTGACCACAGAACAAGCAGCCCAAGGCCTTCATACCCCTCTTGCCTGCCTCTACAGTCTCCCCATGGCTATGACACACAGAAGGATCTGAAGGCAAGACCTCAAGGAGGAAAGACTGCTTTCTACAGCAGGATGGGTGGAGACTTCCTCTCTGTCTGGACGGCCAGGGCCCAGCTGCTCCCTCTGACCCCCCCAACTTGGGATCCTAGGAAGTGAGGACCAGACCACCTTAAGTAAAGGCCAGGAATCTTACAAGCTTAGCCCGTTTTGGAATCTAGAAGAGTTTGTCTTAAGTCTATACCTCTCACCCCCTGATAATGTTCTAGGAGAATGTGTTCTCACCCTCTTCCTTCTCCTCTCTCTAGGGGACAGTGAGTCTCTACTGAGAACTCCCTGTGTGTCCCAGTCTGCTGGGTATGGGCAAAGACAGGAGCTACTACCCTGCCCCACATGCGGGATCCTGTGAAATTACCAGACATACAGGGTCACACTAACAATGTCGTTCTGGGACAGGCCATGGTATCCAAAAAACTTAAAGGTAGAGGTCACTCACAGGTCATTGAAGAGGCATGGGTGGGCATGAGCAGGCTGAAATAGGTTACCAGTGAAGAATTATACATGTGAATTCAGTCAACATTAATTAGGCACCTGCTGTGTTCATGGCAGGTGGCAAAGTGGATAGAGTCCCAGGCCTGAAGTCAGGAAGACTATGAGTATCTTTATGAGTTCAAATCCAGTCTCAGACACTTAGCTGTGTGACCCTGTGCAAGTCACCTAATCCTGTTTGCCTCAGTTTCCTCATATGTAAAATGATCTGAGAAAAGAAATGGGAAGGAGGCCTGGAGGGGGACCCTCATATGAGACGAGACGTCCGAACTGGCCTCTGAGGGAAGCTGGGAAGTCTGTGATGAGGAAGTGAGTGCATTCTGCATAATGTCAAGACCTTCCACATGGAAGATTTATGGGAGGATGTGGACAAGTCGCATGGGATGAGAAGGTGGCCTGTTAGAGGTAGCTGTCCACCTCAGGGGAGTCACAGTTCCATCCATCCATGTACAATGCTGGAGACTAAGCTTGGGTCGTTGGTGGCTCATAGCTCACAGCAGACCCAGCTGGTGAGGCAGCCATACAGGGTACAGGGCACAGAGACCCAGGGGCTCTGAGCCAGGTCCTACCAGAGGGCCCAGGGATTTCCTAAGGCATCAGATGCTTAGAGTTGGAGAGAATAGCCCTTTTAGAGAATGGTGTCTAACCATCCACCCAGCCCAGGAATCCCCTCTGGCATCTGCATTCTGCTGGAACAGTTAGCTAGGATGTTGGTTAGAGACAGGGAGCTCACTCTCTCTCTGTCCAGGAACGATTTCATTTTTGGAAACAGCTGCAATCTATGAAATGTGCTTTGTGATGTTGGCCTGAGGTCCATCTGCTGTAACTTCCAGTCTTTTGGTCCCCTAGAGCTCCCCAGAATAAGACCAATTCCTCTCCCCCTTCAGACACTTAAGGACATCTCTCCCTTAAAACTTCTGTTTCCCAGCCTAATTCACTCAGATCCTGAGGGCATCTTGTATATCCCCATCCTGACTGGCCTCCTTTGAACCACCTTCTACTGGTCAACATCCTTCCTAATGCAGGGCATCCAGAGCTGGACCCAAACACTCCAGGTGTGGCCTATTAAGGCAGGGGACACTGGGTCTCAAATCTCCCTGGCTCTGAGTACCAGACTTCTCTTAGGATAACTTAAGACTGTCAGTTTCAATACTGGCATCAATCATATCACTGACTGTGATTAAGGGGAAGAATCTGTGGGGAAGAAAATGGGTGGTCTTATCTTTCAGGATAAACTGCCCTCCATGAATTCAGGGGTCCTAGGAAAGCTCCACCAAACCTCTCCTTCTTCACTTAAAGCCTGAATAACTTTCCCCAGGTACTCAGCCCTCCAAAAGCCTAAAAAAATGAGGCAGGATGGTTGGGGCAGCCAAAGACCTAGGTTCCAATGTCCTGGCTCTATGCAAGCTCTGTGACTTTAATTTTTCAATGCCTATTTTTTCATTTAAAATGAGATTTTAAAGTGGGGTATTTAATAAGATTTTAAGAAAACTCTAAGGTTCTTTCTACTTCTGGTGTTCTCGGTTCTAAGGTCCTCTTCCAACTGTGTCATTTTATATTCTGAAATCCTGTCTCCCCTGGGCCTCAGTGTAATAGAGTGTTGGAGCTGGGAGTCCTTCACGTTCAGATCCCTTCCATGGCACTTACTAGTCCTGGGACCACAGGCAAGTCACTTAATCTTACTCACCTGTAAAATGGGGATAAAAATACTTTCACCAGACCCACCTCTCAGGATTCTTTTAAGGCTCAAATGAGTTGAGATAAGGCATTTTCCCAACCTTAAAGCACCACTTGTCTTTATTGTCATTATCTGTCATTATCTGATTCCCTCTGTTTCCCCTGGGTTGGTTAACATTTACCTCAAGGACTCTGGGAACAGATCTCATTATTTCCTGAGATTCCCATGATGGGGGTGGGTGGGTGGGTGGGAAGGGGGAGGTAGATGGGAGAGCACAAGGATCCTGGATTTCTGAAGTGGGGAGGAAGTTTAGGGGTGCCTTCCCAAGTCCCTTCATCTCCCTGCGCCTCCATTTCTCCATATATAAAATAAAAGGGTTGGACTAGATGGCCTTTGGGATTCCTTCCAACTCTAAATTCGAGTTCCAAGCTCCTTCCTCCATTCACCCCTTCTTTGCCAGGAAGTTGAAGGACTGCAATACTCAAGACCACAGCCAGAGGGAGCCCTGGGCAGCAGGACTGGACCAGGCCCTCTTGTCCCATAGATGGAATTTGGGCCTATTCTGATCACGATCCCATAATCCTAGTGGTGGGAAGGAAGGGGATCTAGGTTTGCCATATTGTTTTGGCCTTTGTGAAACAGGGACAGGACTTTGGACTTTCAGGAGCAATGCTAGTCTAAAGTCACGGACTTGTATGGAGCCGTGGCACTGGAACCTAGAGCTTTGGCTACCCCAACCATTCTCATTTTTTTAGATTTGGGGGAGGTTGAGTCACTGGGAAAAGGCATTCAGACTTCAGAGAGGAAGGAGAGGTTTGGGGCAGGTGGAGCTTCCTAGGAGCTAGTCCTAGGGTGAGGACAAGGCACAATTCTCCGCTTATTGAGACAGGTGCCCTGTCCACTGCTCTTTCCCATTCCCCACCTGTCCTGCTGTCTCCAGCTAATCTAGGGGAGTGAAGGGTCGGGGAGGACACGTCTCCCAGGGATGGCTGTGGTGAGCCATGGTCCATTCCTCAGTCTGACCCTACTGCCCAGGTTTGTGGGCTCAATCTGTGACCAGGGGCAGGGCCCTCTTAGTGGTTATAGTTAGGACTCAGGTATGTGAAGAAGCTTAGGACTCCATCCATTCTCAACCACAATAACTCAGAGAATGAAAGGGTTAGAAACTGAGTCCTGTGAGAAAAAGTTGAGGGAGTGGGAGAGAAACCAAAGGGCTTCTGTGCGTGGTGGGCTCTGCCTGTTAAAAGAATCTGCATATCAGGAAACCTTAGGCTGGGAATAGCTCTGAATCATTGACTCCGTCTTCTGTCTCCCTACAGAAAGAATGCAGATGCAAAGCAGCTTTTTACATCTAAGCGAGGGTCAGGTCAGCTTTACGGTTGTACCAAACCTTATACAAAGCACTTTTACACATTCCTGTTGATGGGTGTCTGTGTACTTGTACATGCTGGCCAAGACTGGGGGCAAAGAGGGGTTGCCATCTTCCTCTTCATAGAATCCCATTGCATTAGAAGCTTCAGAAATGACCTAGGGTCCACAAACTTAGTAGGGTCTTTTTGTTTGTTTTTAATATTTAGATAACTGCCTTTCAGCAGAAATGGTTTTCCTTTGTAATACTATGTGTTATGCTTTGTGCATTTAAAAACATGATTCTGAGTTCCTAGACTTTCCCAGTCTGCCAAAAGGGCCCATGACACAAGCAAAGGGAAGATCCCCATATCTTATCTAGGCCAACCTGTTTCTACCTGGGCAAGAACCCCCTTTCTATAGCATCTCCTGCCAGTTCTTGTCGATCTTTAGCTTGGAGACTTCCAGTGAGCAGCTCCTTCCATCTGTGGATAGCAAGATTCCCCTGCCTCCTCTTTCCACTTCCCTCACCCCCAGCAAGCCTAAATCTGCCCCTTGCAACTTGTCCCTGTGGCTCCTTGTTCTATCCTCTGAAGCCCTCCAAATGGGTCTAATCCCTCTCCCAAATGATAGCTCTCCAGATATTAAAGGAAGTTAGTGTGTCCCCCAGAAGACTTCTCCCTAGACTCCCAGTTCCATCAGCTGCTCCTTATATGGTGTGAATCTAAGGCCCTCCACTTGCCTGGTCACCCTGCTCTGGATGGGGTCCAGCTTGTGGATGTCCTTCCTAAAATTAGAAAATGTTTATTAAATTGAGTGGAACTGTGCCCCAAACTATCGACCCCTGGCCCAAAGATTGCCTCTCCTCCTCCTGGATCTGAAATCCTACAGGAAACTTTCCCAAATGGGAAATGAACATTTCTTTCTCTGCCCTTGAATTGGGCTTTGTACCTCTCTCAAAAGAGGCAGAATTGCATAGTAGTGTTGGATTTGGAGCAAGGGATACTTGAATTCATTATCTCACAGCAGGGATGTGCTAGAGCCTGCTTGAAGGGGCAGGCGGGAGGTAGAGAGAGAGAGAGAGAGAGAGAGAGAGAGAGAGAGAGAGAGAGAGAGGGAGAGAGGGAGAGAGATGATCCTTCAATTTTTAGTATGAACATTTTTTTCTAGTAACAGCATAATTCTCTATTTATTAGCCAAAACAATCCTAATTACATCAAAGCCTGGAAATAAAACATTTTGCTACTAGTCAGTCACTGAGATAATAGACCACAGTAAGTAAGAGAAGAAGAAAGAAGCGAGAAAGTTTGGTTGGCGAGTTTGCTCATTGAACTGAACTGGTTCATTCATAACAGCTAATTCCTGTCCCATACGAAAGTGGAATTTTTTTGCTCAGCCTTCTCGTAGACCCTGTGGCAGGTCCCATTGTTCATAACCCAGTCCACCCATAGCTTTCCATCTTCTTTTCTTGTTATTGTGCTTCCCTTCCCCATCCCAAGCCTGTAGCTGGGTCAGTGTATCATTTTCAAGGGTACAAAGAGTCTGAGTTTTCCTGCCATCAGCTGTGGTCTCATCAAGCTTCTCACCAAGTTGAAAAGAGAATTGTGTAGTTTTTACGGTGCTCTCAGTCTTAATGATAATTACATCCCCACTTTCAGAGCTTTAAACATCTGGTTTGGCCATTCTGGCCATTTTCCTCAGGGCCACCCCCACTCCCAATTCCTTAATGTACTTGTCAAATCCTTTACTTTACACAGGGCACCATTTGCCCAGCAGCTGCTTGGGAAAGACCATGGTGATTCAGGAGAGAAGAGGAGGGAAGAAGCCCAGGGAAGAAGCCCAGAGAAGAGCAGAGGATCCGATGAGAGGCGGAGGACCATTGTGCAGCAGTGTGAACATTTATACCTCAGAAATTGGCTAACTACAAATCAGGCCTTAATGGGATGTTTTGTTGCTTCTCTAGACTTAAGAAATTTATGGAGAAAATGTTAATATACTTTAAAGGTGTGTCCTGTATTGGGGGGTTGGGGGTGGGGAGCCAGTTGTTAAACACTTTACCTGCACACTGCAGCAGCTCTGTTTCAGGGATATCAAATAGATAGCCTACTGACCAGCTGAGGCTAGCAAAACTCCAGGCTGCAGGTCAAACCAGATTAAAATATAATTGGGAAATATCTAACAAAATAAATAAAAATATAATTTCTTGTTCAATCATGTCCAACTTTTTGTGACCCCATTTGAGGGTTTTTTGGAGTAGTTGGCCATTTCTTTCTCCAGTTCATTTTACAGATGAGGAAACTGAGGTAAGCAGGGGGAAATGACTTGCCCAGGGTCACACAGCTAGTGTCTGAGATGAGATTTTAACTCAGGAAAATGAGTCTTCCTGACTCCAGGTCAGACACTTTATCCACTACGCCACCTAGCTGCCAAAAATACAATACAATACAATGCATATATGGTCTATTTGTGGTTTTCTAAGTCAATATGCAGCATTCAGGTTTCTGTTTCTGAGTGTGATACTGCGGACCGTGGACAAACCATTTAATCTCTCTGGCCCTTGGGTAGCCCAGGAAAACTCCAAGTTATGCACATGTGGACTAAAATCTGCATCTGTCAAGACAGTTTCTACATTGACACAATCCCAGGTCCTTGACATGCTGACCTGCCCTATGACCCTATTCTGTTCTCCAGTTATAGTATAGCATAGTGTATAGTATAGTATAATGATGACTCTCTGTGAATGGTCATAATCCTTCTTCTAAACTGTGACCTCCACGAAAACAGGCACCATATTCTATTATCCTTGCATCTCCTCTAGAGACTACCACAGACCTCAGTAGACAGTAGGTGCTTAATAAATACTTATTGCATGAATATCACTCCATACTTACCTGTTGGACCACCTTGATGCTGTATCCATCTTCTGTCGCAAGGATTGCAGCAAGAGACAGTCTCCTATAGCAGAAAGATAACTGGATATTGAGTCAAATACTACCTCAACTGCTTACTACCTGTGTGACCTCGGGTTAGTCACTTAACCTCCATGGGCTTCAGTACCCTCATATGTAAAAGTAATGAGACTGCATGTAATGATCTTTAAGGTCTTTTCCAGTTCTAAATCCTATGTTAGGTTTTTTTTTTTATGCAACTGGGGTGACTTGCCCAGGGTCACACAGCTAGTAAGTATCTGAGGACAAATTTGAATTCAGGTCCTCCTAACTTCAGGGCTGGTGCACTATCCACAGCCTCACCTAGGTGCCCCTAAATCCTATGATGTTGAGCTCCAATGAGCTCTCCAAGGACATGGAATGGGTGGCCAACTTGATACCATCATTCCCAGATTAGGACCTAGAGGAAAGGATGTTAGGGGGAGGTGGTCAAGTGTGTTCAAGCTCCTACAGGGACATGAAGACGGAAGGAAACAGAGGAGAGATATGATAGTTGGAATTATACCTGGTGAAATGGAAAAACACTAGCCTTAGCAGTGGTTAAGAGATAGAGAGCCAGTGGGCTATATATTAGGAAATCACCTGTTAGGCTTGACCTGATGTTTTTTAAATGTTTCAGAAAAATAAAGCCCGGGCTCTTTAAGAAACAGAGGCCAGATCATAAACTAAAGAAATGGGACAAACATCAGGAGAGAGGAAGAGCCACAGCTGCAGATCCTCCAGGCCGGCAGAGTACTAAGTGCTCGGAAAATAACAAGGGCTTTCTGGGGAGCTTGTTAATCCCAGAATCCCAAAAGCTTGCAGCTGGACAGGACCTTGAAGGTCATCGAGTCCACCCCTGTCCTGAGTAGAAATCTCCTCCACAATATCCTCCCCCAATAGTCAATCAGTCATCCGGGTTCTTTTTGGATATTTCCAGTGATGGGGAACTCACCACCTATGAAGAATTTCATTCCACTTTTGATTAGCTCTAACCATTGGGAAGTGCTTCTTTATCTGGAACCCAACCCTGTCCCTCTGTAACTCCCTTCAATCATTAAAAATAATAATAATAATAAGGCTTCTTCCACATAGTTGCATTTTAAATATTGGAAGAGAACTATCAGGTGCTTCTTAAGGTCTCTCTTCTCCGGGCTAGCCATACCCAGGTCCTTCCAGCAGGACTCACTGATCTTGATTTCCAGGCCCCTTATTATTCTGGTTGCCTTCCTTTGGAAGCATGGTAGCGTGTCAATGTCTTTCCTAAAATGTGTCACCTAGAATTAGAAAAAACATTTTAGATGGTGTCTGACTAAGGCAAAAGACAGGGAGACCATTATATTTCTCACTTTAGACACTAGACTGTTGCTAATTAATTCAGTTTAAAATTGAGGACGACTGGGGTCTGTTTTTTGGGCTATCGCATAAACTCAGTAATGGGAAATTCATCATCTGTCTTCATGGACACTACCCCTGACCCCCACCCACCCATTCCACCCTGGCTCAGACATTTTGAAATTTTTCAGAACCTATCTCCCAATAGCTTTCACTTCAATAGCATCTGAAAATAATTCATAATAGCAATAATAATAATAGCTAACATTTAGATAGCCCATACTATGTTCCAGGATAATGTGAATGATAAAGGAAAGAACTAACTGTGACTGATAGATGGAAGTATGGAGAAGGAGGAGTGTGTGTGGAGTATGGAAAAGGCCTGGCTACATGACATGCATAGGTGGAGGAGCAGGCACCAGAGAGGTCCAGCTGTGGGTCCCAGGTCAGTCTCCCAGAAGGTAGCTGAGACCCATCTAGGGAGAGCCTGACTATGGTTAATAGGCCAAAGTTCAAGCAGATTGAGTGTCAAGTAGCTCTGGAGGCAGGGCAGAGTTTTAGACCTTGGCAGGACTAGAAAGAACAAGTAGGACCCCAGATCCATGTTGTTCAAGAGGGAGAGAGATGATGTGGAACCAAGACTGAAGTGTAATATAGGGGAAAGAGGTCTGGTTTTGGATTCAAATCCTACTTTTATTATGTGACCCTGGGCAAACTGCTTCATTCCTCTTGACTTCAGTTCCTTCATCTGTAAAATGGGGGGGGGGGGGAGGCGTGTCAAAGACTCTGTTGATATCTGAATTCTTAAATCCTATGATCATAAGGCTTCAGTTATGTGACTGGAGCATAGATGGCAGCTTTTCAGAGGGAGACAGGATAATTCAACTGAATTCAAGAAACGTGGATTAGACATCTACCATGTTCAGACACCCCTGTGTTTACCAGTGGTAATATACTCTAAATAAAATCAGGTAAACAATTTCTCGTTATATGGGATAGCTCTCTGGGAAGAGAGGAGGATAGGGACACAGGAGGAAATTTAGGCTATGTGGAAACAAAATATATCGATAAAATTTACTTTTTAAGAACCAAGGTGGAGCTCATAGTCTAATAGGAGACTAACACACAAGAACACAGTGTTATGTGTTAAATGCATTAATAGCACAAACAAAAGGTCAAGGAAGGTCTGAGAGGGAATGGTACCTGAGAGAGGGTCCACTGGACAAGAGCCCATTTGCTAGAACTAGGCACAGTTTGAGTGCAGGACCAGCAAATACCAGACTAAGCTGCGCCAAGCTAAGAAGCCAAGGGTCCTTCTTGCTCCCCTGCTCAGGGTCTGGATTGACCAGTGGCTCTGGAGAGGGGGTGGTCTCAGCCTGCAGGTGGGATTCAGCCTGTTGCCTCATAACTTTCTCTTTTTTTCCCCTGATAACTTTCTAGGAAGAGTATCAGATTGGTCATCATACTCACTGTAAGTGACATTGAAATCATTCCATGTGTGCTGCCAGAACAACCAATGAGGGAAATACCTCGCAGCATTGCCTGGAAGGAGCAGGAATTATCATCCCTGTTCAGTCATAACTATTCTGAAGCTAACTCAGGGAGCAGGGTTGGGTATGGAGGAGGGGCAGCCACTATAATAGCTAACATTTATATAGGGCTTACTAGGTGTTGCCTTTAAGTTCGGGTTTTAATCATGGCTGGCTTCTTACTAGCTGTTGTGGCCTTAGGCCAAGGCACGTCTCTCTGAGTCTCAGTTTCCTGATTTGTAAAATGAGACAGGTAGGCTAGATGGTCTCAAGGACACTTCAGGTTCTAAATCATAAACTATGAACCAAGAAAAAGTCTAAATGGACCTAATCCATTATCTCCTTTACAGGATTTTTATGAGAAAAAGTGTTTTGTAAAACAGAGCTGGGAGTTGTAATACCAGACATTACCCTACACCAGTCACCTGGTGGTAGCTATCCAAGGTGCTGGCATAGTAACTGGGGAGTTCATTAATCCTTGCTGGGCTCACCTTGCCTGAACTCTTACCCTAAAACAATGATGGAAATTTTGGAGCAGAGAAGGTAACTAGACAAATAAGTAGATCATCACTGGATAGAGACAAAGATGAGAGAGATTGCATGGGTTCCAGCCTGGGTCCTAGACCCTCCTGCCTTTCCCTGAACTCTTCCTCGGCACCTGTCCCAGATGAAGGAGAGGGGAGGGGTTTAGGAGGGTGGGGATTAAGGGAGTCTTGGGGAAGAATCCCCAGGTCTGATAATAGCTCTAATCTTTCACTCCTTTTCTATTACCTCATAACCACTCTCCGTCCTTCTCCCTCTTTATTCTTTCCCTTCTCCCATCCTTTCTCCCTTTTTCTCCTTCATTCTTAGAATCATCCCTGCCCTTCTCACCATCCCTTTCCCTCCTTTTATTCCACACTTCTTCCCTTATTTCTCTACTCTTATACCCCCTTTCTTCTCTTCTCCCTCTTCCCTATCCTTTTTCTCCCTTCCTCCCTCCCTCCCTTCTGTCCTTCCTTTGTTCCTATTCTCTCCCCTCCCTTCTCATATTCCTATTTCCCCTCCCTTCTTCCCAAACTCTCTGCCCATCCTCCCCTCCTTTCTTCCCATCTTCCTCATCCTCTCCACTCTTTTCTTTCTTCCCTCCCCCTGCCTCATGCCTCCAGGAGACAATCCCTAGGATTGAAGCAGCCCCAGGAGCTGCTGCCTTCCAGGGAACAATGGGACCTTTGAAGGGGGGGCTGCCCCCTCCACCATTGTGCTTGGTGGTGAGAGGTGGCCCCGGGTCAGGCCAGGCCCCTGCCTCTGCCCTAGCACTAGCACCAGCCCAGAAGGAGAAAGAACTGCCAGGAGAGCCAGGCAAGCCAGGCCCGGTGCAGTGTGGAAGGGCAGTCCCTCGTGACTCCGTGTTTTCTTTTCTAGAAAAGGTAGGATGTTGCAGGGGAGGGAATCTCTCCTGGCACTGGTGGGGGGTGGGGGGAAAGGGCTGGTTACTGTTATCCTCCTCTCCAGATGATTTTCTATTTTACTTAATCTGTGCACCTGTGGTATTACCAAGAGAATGTAAACTCCTTGAGGGCAAGGACTAGGTTTCTATTTCTATATCTTCAGTGTCTTGCCCACCATAGGTGTTAAATACCTATTTATTGAGTTAAGGTCCCTTCTAGCTCCAACATTTTATGCTCCATATTTTGTATTCTAAAGTTCCTTCCAGTCTAGCACTCTGGGTTCCTTGTTCTAAGCTTCTGATTACCTCTAACGTTCTTTGATTCTAAATGTGACTCCAAGTTTCTCCCACTTCTAACTCTTTCCTGGAGAGTGAAGAGAAGGGTAGAGTCAACAGGGAGGGATCAGCTGTGAACTAGCCCCCTGTATGAGTTCACTTGTTTGGATAGAGAGGCACCCACCCAGTTAAAGAGTTTCTCCAAATCCCCCAAGTTTTTTCTCTTTCCCTTTTCTCTCTATCCCCCTCAAAGGCTGCATCTCACTCTTCCCAGCAGCTGGAGTCTCTCATATCTCTGCAGGCCTCCAGGACCTCAGACCATGTTAGCTTGAGGCAGAACCCATGACTGAAATCCTCACACCTCCCATCCCCCAACCTGCTCAACTAAACCCCAGCTGTTATGTGTTGGGATAAGGTGGGAGATTGACTGCATATGTCCAAGAACTGGGCTGGGGAAATTCCCTCCCTGAGGACAGTCCAGGATTCTGGACAATTTTTGAAAAAGACATGGGTGAGGGGTCTAGGAAGTGTCAGGGAAGGAGACTATGGAGAAAATGTCCTAGGGCCCTGGGTCCCTCTGGTCTGATAGTCTGGTCAGTCCACATTCTTCTTCTACAGCCACAATGGGAAAGACTCCTGCCCTTCCCTCCCCAAGTTCCTTTTCATGCCTCAAGCAGGTAGGTCCCCATCCCACTCGCTGGGTAGTGGGGATGCTTAGCATTGGACTGACTTCAAGATCCCTAGAGAAGGGCTGTCCAGTCCTTCCTTCAGTCTAACCTCAGGATCTCCTGCTCTGATTTCAGTTTCTGGGTCATTTCTGAGAGTCCTCATTTCTCTAGCTCTTGACAGTTTACGGCATACTTTCCTCATAGCAGCCCTATGAGGTATGGATTATGATCTCCATTTGGCAGTTGAGGGGAAGTGACTGTGGTAAGCAGGAGAGCTGAGAAGCCAAAGCCGATGTCTTTTGCAGTCCAGTACAATGCCTCTCCCCCTGGCTGGGAGATGGGAAAGGGGAGAGGTAGTAGGTACCCATAGAGTATTTGGGGAAGACTGGGCCAGCAGGAAGGAGGGCTTGTATTTACAATGGAAGGGGTGGGGGCAGAGGAAATGGAGAGGGCGGTCTGTCATCTGGGATGCTTCAGAGCCACAAAGGGAAAGAGACTGGGACACAAAAGACACCTTTCTCCCCAGGGAGAGGCAGACAGACCCCTCCTTAGCCATCTTAGATGGAGGCCTGAGTATGACTCACACATTTCAGCCTTGACCTTGCCAAAGTCACAGGGGGTGGGAGTGGAGCCTTCCGGCCCAGCCTGGGCCCCAGCACCAGTTCCATGGGAGGAGGTCCTATGGTCAGGCCAACAGCACGGAGGCCCAGCAGCCAGCCCAGGCCCAGACGGGGCCAGGGGGGAGGCAGAACCACCTCATGGATTCTAAGTAGGTTCTTCTCGTCTTTCTGAGGCCCCTTCCTTGGGTGAGGGGAGCCATTCATTGGGGGTAGCTGTAGGAGGTGGGGGGTATTGAACTGGGAGAAAGGGTCTGAGAGCAAGGGGGGTGCTTTGGGGGTGCTTCTTCATCTACTTGGAATGAGTGTGCAAAGACTGTCAGAGCTGGAAGGCATTTTATAACACAGAATGTCAGAGCCTAAAGGTGTCTTAGGATGTGGGACACAGAATATCAGTTCTGGGGGGGACCTTAGAACACAGATCAATGAATCTCAGGGTTGGAAAGGATCTAAGAATTCAATTCAATTAGACAACCACGTGTTGTACACCTGCTATATATAAGTAGTTAGAACAAGTGTGCTAGAACATGGAATGTCAGAACTGGGAGGAACCTTAGGACACAGAGCCTTGATTAGCAGAGCTAAAAGGGCCTTGAGATATTATCTAGTACAACCCCCACCCCCTTTACCACCGTTTTACTCAAAGAGGGAGATTAATTTGTACAAATTCCCACATCAGAACATAGTGTAATTGGGGAAGCACAGTATAAATACCTATGGGACACACAGCACTCATGGGGGTGTGCAGCAGCAGCCCCCATAAGCAGGCCATTCACGTATTCATTCAATTCATTCAACAGAGAGAGGCAAGAGGAAAGAAAGTGTAAGCAAGGAGTGTAGATATGGGAATTCGTTATTGTGAAATTGGAAAGAGATTTAGAAGGATAGCTTGAGGATATTACAAAGGTAAATGAAGATATTTTAAAGTCAGTGGGAGAACTGGGCACTTTTGTAGGGAATAGGGAAGAAGTCAATAGATCTAAAGAGATTGAAGACTGGAGAGAAAGGGGGTGATCAAAGGATAAAGTACCTGAGAAGGTAAAAAGGGGGTTGGATTCAGCTTATGAGTAGAAAGGTTGTCCTTAGTAGTATAAAGGGCTGCCCCTTCCTCCAGGACTGGAGCAAAGGCAGAAACAGTACTAAGGATGTTGTTGAGGGAATTGGATTGGGGATTGGGAATGGAAAAAGAGGGAAAGGAGTGGATCTCATGGAGGTAATATAGGTGGACAGGGAGAAGAGAATATTTGGAACAGATATCAGAGGGAGTGTGATGGGGAGTTAATTAGGGAGGAGTGAAAGGATGGCCATACACCAGTGAGGGCCCAGCTGAAATTAGATAATGTAAATGTATAGTGGACCCAGGTCCCATGCTCTGTGACTTCTAACAGCATTTAGAAGTTCTCAAGTTTTGTTTTTGGTTTTTTGTTTTGTTTTTGTTGGTCTATGTTTTCTCTTGCAACATGTTTAATTTGGAAATATATTTTGCATGACTACACATGTATAACTATATCAAATTGTTTGCCTTCTCATTGAGAAGGGTGGGAAGAGAGTAAGGAAGAGAATTTGGAAATTAAAAATTTTAAAACTAATGTTAAAATAGTTTTTACATGTAATTGGGAAAAAATAAAATAAAATAAAAAAGAAGCTTTCAAGTGGGAATGAAAAAGGAAGATGGTGAAGGCCCTCCAGGTCTGGGCTTTGGAAATGGATAGATAAGTGGCAATGGGCAAGTGGTCAAGGGATCTTAGGGTAGAGGACAAAATAAAGCTGAACTAGTTAACTAGAGAGTCAAGACTGAGAATGGAACGTGAGGACAGAGGATGTGATGGACTATGAAAGCAGAGAGGGGCAGAAAAACTAGAGGTTGTCATGAAGATGAAAATTAAGTTTAGGAAATCGATAGAAGATGGCAGTCTGAGTGATCTCAGAGCTCTGTACTATGGAGGTATACACAGATGATTAGTAGCCAGACACAGAGCATATTATCAGAGAATTTAGAGCAGTGTGGGACCTTAGAAATCATCTAGCCTCATTTGGAAATTGAGGTCTAGAGAAGGTAACTCAGCTATAAAGAATCCAAGTAAAAAAATAAAATACTAAACAAATTTTTTAAAAAAATCAATGACCTTTAAGAAGGGGAGGGGAAGGATATATTGGGAAATGAAGATGGTGTAAAAAACAAAAGATATTGATAAAAATTTTAATTAAAAAAGAATGTGCGCTCTCAAAAAAATCTAAGTCAAGATTTGAATCCTGGTCTCCTGACTCCAAATTCAACTTTATTATTTGATAACAAGACACAAATAACTGAAAACTAGGGAGGAAACAGAATGCTTTTCTCTCAACTTCCTGAGAGAGGAAGAAGGGATCCTTGGTCTGGGTCTGTGGTTCTAATGTTTGGAAACACTTTGGGAAACCAGATGGAAGGATTTAACTCTCCCTCCCCTTCTGTGTCCTTGTCTCCCCCCAACACACACACACAGGCGTCAGCTGCTCCCCTGGCTCTGACTTCAGGCAGCAAAATATCAAATCAGCCCAGACAGGGGGGGGAGGGAGACAAACCGAGGGAAGACCATAACAACTCGTAGAAAGATAGATAGATGGGGAGAGGGAGGGGGAGAAAGAGAGAGGGGGGAAAGGGGAGGGGAAAGGAGTGAGGAAAGGGAGAGAGAGAGGGAGGGGGGAGGGATGGGAGGGGGGAAAGAGAGAGAGAGGGGGGAGGGGGGAGAGAGAGGGAGAGAGAGAGAGAGAGAGAGAGAGAGAGAGAGAGAGAGAGAGAGAGAGAGAGAGAAGAGAGAGAGAGAGAGATTTCTCTATTGATCATCGCCTCACAGGGTGTTAAGAAGATCAAATGAGGGGTGGCTAGGTGGCGCAGTGAGTAAGAGCGCCGGCCTCGGAGTTGGGATGACGCGATATCGAATCCGACCTCAGAAAATGAGCGCCCACACACAAATAATGTAACCTTGAGCAAGTTACTTAACCCCAATTGCTTTATAAAAAAAAAAAGATCAAATGAGACAACTTATGCAAAACCAAGCCTTATAGTGCTTTATAAATGCTATCTAATAGTAGTAGTAGGCTCTTAATAAATGCTTGTTGATTGATTTGTTGTAAGGAAAATGCTTTGCAAAGTTATGACTAATAAGGGAAGGGAAAGAAACCAGCATTTACCAAGTTCCTACTATGTGCCAAGCACTTTACAAATATCTTATATGATCCTCACAACAGCGCTGGGAGGTAGGTGTTGTTGTTATGCACTCAGGAAACTGAGGCAGACAGAGGTTAAATGACTTGCCCAGGGTCACACAGTAAGTGTATGTGACTAGATTTGAACTCAGGTCTTCTGAATCCAAGTACTCTACCCACTGTACCCACTAGCCACCCACCACTACATGCATTCCTATTCTCATTTCACATATGAGGAAACTGACGTGCAAAGAATTGAGACAATTTGTCAGTGGTCACGGAGGCAGCGATGGACGCGTTAGGGCTCTCGAGGCCACGCCATGGCCATTTCTTCTAGTCTTCAGCTGCCTTTCAAGATGGGGAGGAGGCAGGGTGGAAGGAAGGGAAGGAGAGAAGACAGCCAGGCTGGGGCCAGGGAAGAGAGACAGTGTATGAGTGTGTGTGTGTGTGTGTGTGTGTGTGTGTGTGTGTGTGTGTGTGTGTATGTGTGTGTGTGTGTGTGTGTCTGGAGGGCTGGGGGAGAGCAAGGTGGAGAAGAGCCTGCTTGTCCTTTTCTAGTGGTAAATGCTTTGAGGATTGAGGAAGTGTGAGTGGACCAAGACAGCGTAGCCAGTCAAGAAGCCTAGGAAATATAGGCACGGGAGGAGGAGATCCTCAAAAGCTTTCCTAACCAGGTCAGGTTGCCTTGCTGAGTAGCAAGTCCCTAAGCCTTAGTTTCATGATCTGTTCAATGGGCATGAGTGCCAACAATTCTTCAATTGATTCCAGGGCTCCAGGGGTGATACGCTGATATAGGGACGGGAGTGGGCAACAAGATATGCCAAAGGTGGGACTCTCCAGGCATCTCCCCTCCTACATCTCCTTCATTGTCCCTTCCCATTCCCTTTAGTTCTGCCCCCTCTAAGCAGACCAACTGGTTACTTGCATAGCTGAACTTGCTTCCTACCTGCTACCTCACTTTCCAGGGAAAGCAATACAATACGACACAACTCAGTGCAATGCAATGCAACACAATGCAATGCAACAAACATTTATTAAGACCCAACAGAATCCAGCACTAAGTGTGAGTTGGATTACACAGTTCATCTTAGGAATCACACAATCTATCCAGGGGTTAAGAAACAAGTAAAGAGAACTATAATATAGAATATCACATGGTAACTGCTGGGAAGTCAGGCACAATCAGAAAAAAAAAAAAGCATTCAGATGCCACTTCCCTGCAAGTTTTCCCAGAGATGCATGGGCCCTGGGTGGAGGAAGAAGGCTTGGAATGAGGTTGGTGGACTCCTGGACAGAAATGCCCTAGGAAGCAAGGGAACCTTCCTATTCTATTCTGGGTAAGGATATAAGCCATACTCCTGGACCCTCCCACTCTGTACCCCCTGCTCTTCAGGGATCAGTCACCCTAGAGCTGAGCTGTAGGCCTCACAGAACATAGCTATTGAAAGAGAAATCAGCAGCCATCTCTTCCAACCTGCACTGGTACAGAGACATCACCAAATAATAGCATCAAGAGAGATGGGGGTTTAAATTCTTAATTCTTGCAAGCTGTGCAACCAACAACAAATTCCTTCACCTCTCTGAACCTCAGATTCCTCATCTGTAAAACATCAGCATTAATGCCCATCATGCCTAGCTCAGGGCCTTCTCCTCTCAAGGCTAGCCAGCCCCATTTGGCCCAATTGACCCGGGTATGGCACTCTCTCAAGCCCCGTCCATCACCCATTACTGCCCTTCTCAGGATGGGCTCCAACCTACCAGTCACCTCCATCCTTCTGAGCACAATGCCTCCCTTAATAGAGTGAGACATTACATTAACTTTTGAGGCTGCCACAGACTCATGTTGACCTTGAAATGTTCTAAAATCCCCAGATCTTTTTTGCGAAAACCATTGGCTAGCTGTGTCCTCCCATGCTGAAAACGTAAAATTGATTCTTATTTCATTTTTTAAAGTCTATTTTTAGTTTTCAACATTCACTTCCATGAGTTTTAATTTTTCTCCCCCTCCCTACCCTCCCCACAATGGCATGCAATCTCATATAGGCCTTACATACACATTCCTATTGAACATATTTTCACATTGTCATTGAAATTGATTTTTAAAAACTTTGTTCCTCTAATATTTCACATTCCTAGATTTAAGTCATTGTTCTCATCTGCTGAGATCTTTTCAGATCTTGACTCGGCCATCTAGTGGGTCAGCTATCTCCCCCAGACTGATATTATCTGAAGCAATAACAATGCTATCTATAACTTCAGCCACCTCCCCTATAAAAATGTTAACCAGTCCAAGATCCTAAAGATACTCTACTTGACACCTCCCTCCAAGTCAATATTTTAAAATTAATTTTTATTGATATATTTTGCTTTCAAATCAACTTCATTTCCCAATATATCCCTCCCCAATAGAGTACCATCCCTTATACCAAAAAGTGGAAAAAAAAAAAGAATGGGACTGGAGGAGAAACAGGTCAGAATGAATCAGCAGTACAGATGCCCTGTCCTTGTTTGTTGTGGTTGTTCAACCCAGGGTATTGAAAGATCTGGTCATTATGATTGTTAAACCATTATCTTCGATCTTTAAAGAGCACTTTGGCAAAGAAGGGAGGGAGGTACACTCTCATATGTCTTCTTTATAGAAACGGAGGCATCTATGGTTACTCCTTGTGTCTCATCCCACCAGTTCCTGAATTCACTTAACTTTACCATCATCTAACTCATCCATGTCCATCTTGCCCATGTAGCACTAAACTATTAAAAGCATTTAATAAGCACAGACTATGGACCAGGTACTGCACTAGATGTCAAGGATACAGAGACCCCCCAAAATGAAATAATGTCTTCCCTCAAGGAGCTTACAATCTTTTGCAGAGAAGTATACATAAATAAGAATAGAAGAAGGGCTACAAAATAAAACAAGGTAACTAAATAGAAGGTTATTATGGAGGGGGTTTCATTAGAAGTTGGAGGAGGAGGAAAAGCTTCATGGAGGAGGTGAGATTTGAACTGTATCTGGAAGGAAGTGAGTGATTCTGTGAGGCAGAGGGGGAAAGGAGTTTATTCTAGTCACCAGGAAGGAAGCAATTAGCAGAACAAAGACACAACAGGATAGGAGAGGGAGTGTTGTATATGAGGAATACAGAGGAGATCGGGTTTGCTGAGTTGTAGAGTGATGGAAGGTGGACAATGTATAAAGATCCTGGAAGGATAGTTTGGGGTCAGGTTGTTAAAGGCTTTGAAAGTCAAACAGGCATTTCTATTTTATCCTTGAAGCCACAGGGAGCCATTGGAGTTTATGGAGGGGGTAAGTAGCATCATCAGATTTACGTTAAGAAAAATCACTTTGGCAGCTGTGTGGAGGAAGAGACTGGGGTGGGGAGAGGCTTGAAGAGATAGCTGCAATAGTCCAGACAGGGATCACGAAGGCCTATATGAGTAGGGACAAAAGTCAGATTCAAGAGGTGTAGCAGGGGAAAACCTCATCAAGTGCTTTATTGAAATTTAGGCAAACTGTATACAGCATGGGCAGCTATGTAGAGAGGGCCAGGCTTAGAGTCAGGAAGATTCATCTTCATGAGCTCAGATTTGGTCTCAGACTCTCCCTGACTGTAGGACTCTGGGCAAGTTATTTCACCCTGTTTGCCTCAGTTTCCTCATCTGTAAAATGAGCTACTGGAGGAAATGGCAAACCACTCTAACATCTCTGCCAAGAAAACCACAAATGGGGTCACGACTGAAACAAATGAGCAACAATAAAACATACAGCATTCCCTGGAGTTACCAGTCTCAATCCTATGAAGAAAGAAAATGAAACTAATCTGTCATGACTGAGTCTTGATGAAGCTTTAGGACTTGGGGATCTCAGCCACCTTTTCTAGAGGGTCACTATCCATCCTTTTAAAAACAGGTTCCAGGATTTTAGCAAGAATCTACGTTAAACACATTGGTCTACATTCTTTTTTTTTTTTTTTTTTTTGCTTTTTGGAGGGGGGAAGGCAGGGCAATTGGGGTTAAGCGACTTGCCCCCATTGGCCTAAATTTTAAACACTACTTTCTTTGAAAAAAAAAAAAAAGCTGGTAAATTTTTCCCCTTCTCCAGTTCTGCAACACGTCTCCCATTCCACATGTTCTTCAAAGATAAAAAATAATGGTTTAACAGTCATAATGACCAGGTCTTTCAATACCCTGGGATGTAGTTGAACAACCATAACAAACACTGACCAGGCCCACTTCACGTGCCCTGGAGATCCAGAGACACAACAAAGCAGACTTCTGGGGGAGGGATACAATATGAATAAAAATAGGCACAGTACAATGAAAACAGAGGAAAGGAAAGACACTAACAATAGGGGAGGTCAGAGACATCTTCGAGAAGGAAACGAGTTGAGCCTTGTAGGAAGATAAAGATTCTGAGAGGCAGAGAAGAACCAATCAATCCAAAAGAGTTTATTTCCTCCTCAATTCCAGGCCCTGTGCTCAGGGATAAAAATATAAAAATGAGTCTTTGCTGGTGAGGAGTTCCCTCTATATCCTATAGGGGGAGACTACATGCATGCATACCTAACGTCTTCCCACTGTACCACACTGCAGTTTGAGCCAACAAAATTTTATTAAGCATGGGTCATATTTGCCACTCATTATGCTATTCTGCCATGGATTGGGGGCAAGCTGGTAAATATTTGATAACCAGCTCTCGCTCTCTCTCAAATACACACATACATATACATATATATATATATATATATACATATAAATATATACATATAAATATATATGACACACTTTTAATTTTAATCTGTATCATTAACATTTTTGTCATTTTCTTAAGTCTGGACATTCAACCAAACAGTAAACTAAGCCCTGATTTGTAGCATTTTCAGATTTCTGAGACATAAATGCTCACACTGAAAATTTAATAATCAATTGTTGTGAATTGAAACTAGCTGACTTCAGTAACCCCTGGGCACGGTGTACCTATGACCAAAATTCCACAGGTTTTCTGTGGAATGTATATATCTAAAATGTTGTCATGTTGGGGCAGCTAGGAGGTACAGTGAATAGAGCACTGGCCCTGGAGTCAGGAGGACCTGAGTTCAAATCTGGCCTTGGACACTTAACACCAAAACTAGCCATGTGACCTTGGGCAAGTCACTTAACCCCAACTGCCCTCCAAAATACAAAAATAAAAAAACCCTAAAAAAAATGTTGTCATGTTGTAATGAGTGTAGTGGGAACTATAGGAAAACAAGGGTCTATGATCTCTGTCTTCTCCAGGAGACATCATAAAGTTCTGGGCTTAGAAAGCAATGTGGTTAAAAGAAAACACCAGAGTCCAGAGAGAAGGAAAGGAAGTATAAGGACACACTCTTCAGCCAGTTGAGGGAAGGAAGCTCTAACCTTAGTAACAGACTGGACCTTATCCCTGAGCAAATATTAAGCTCAGATCTTCTCTCACAGTTCAAAGGTGTGCTCCCTAAGGTAGAGAAACCTAAGGAGGGGGTTCTATATCCTAATGAACCCCCAGGGAGAACCAGGAAACTCTAACATTGTTAGAGGCCTCCTGGGAATGAAAAGCCTCTCACACCAAATTTGTCTAGCCAGATTCAATCTCTTTCCATCTTGGTGGGACAGGAGAGGGAGGAAAGCATCTTCTCACTTTCTAATGGAAGAGAATTCCTGACTTTTCCTTCCTTGCTTTCTTGCCTCCTTCTTTTTCTCTGTCTTTCTCTCCTTCTCTCCCTCCCTCCTTCCTTATCTTCTTTCTTCTTTCCTTCCTTCTTTCCTTTTCTCCTCATTTCTTTTTTCCCTCTTTCCTTCCTTTTTCTCTCTTTTCCTTTCTTCTCTTTCCTTCTCACCTTTCCTTCCTTCTTTCCCTCCTTCCCCCCTTCATTCTCTCCTTTCTTACTGTTCTTCTTCCTTCCTTTTCTCTTTCTTTCTTCTTTCCTTCCTCCCTTCCTCCCTATATTTCTTCTTTTCTTTCCTTCCTCCCTTCCTTTCTTCCTTCCTTTCTCTTTTCCTTCCTTCCATCCTTCCCTTCTTTCCATCCTTTCTTCCTGCCTTCCTTTCTTCTTTCCCTTCTTCCTTCTTTCTTCCTTCCTTCCCTCCTTCCTTCCTTTTCTTCCTTCCTTCTTCACATATTTGTTAAGCATTTACTGTATACAGAGCCTGTGGACATTGGTGAAAATACAAAGCTTAGGGAAAACACAGCATCTGCTTACTGGGAACTCAGAGTTTAGTCAGTGTGTGTGTGTGTGTGTGTGTGTGTGTGTGTGTGTGTGTGTGTGTATGCATAAGATATCTAAACAGATGATTATTGTGCTCAATATTATGTGAGGAGTGGGGGTGCCAGAAAACTCAGAGAGATTGAGCTCCCTGTCCAAAGGCCCCTCATGGAATTTGGTACAAGGAACCAGGTGCCCCATCTGTCAGCCTCTCCCAAACCATAAAGGCTCCTTTCTTCTCACTGAATTAATCAAGATCCATTGGCCTCAGGACCAGGCAAGTTCTGTGAACTGACTTAGCAAACTATTCTTCTAGTGGCCAAGAGAGGGAGTCCCCACCTCTGTAAAAGAGTCAGTAAGATGGTTGATCCTTTCTCACTGGCTCCCGGAGCCAACAGGCAGCATGGTTCTGACGCTGAAGGACTGGACATCACTGGAGACAGATGTGTGGAAGCAGGGTGGGCAAATGACTTACAATCAGAGAATCCCTGAATGGTAAAGCTAGGAGAGCCAGGAAGGACATTAGAAGATAGAATGCCAGCAAGGGAAGGGACCTTAGAATGTAGAAATTTAGTATCTCTTTCTGGCATAGGAGATAGAGGGTTGGAATTGAAGGCAGAAGACCTGAGTTCAAATACTGCCTCAGAGACTTACAGCTATGTGACTGCGGGCAAGTCACTTGTCTTCAATTCATTTTAGTTTCATCTGTAAAATGGGGATAAAAATAGCAGGGTTGTTGTGAGTATACAATGAGATAAGATGTAAAGTGGTTTATAAGCCTTAAAACACTATAGAAATGCTAGCTATTGTTGTAAAAGACCTGTAGAGTTGGTGTTAGCTATCAGTCATTCACATTCTAGTCAGATTTCACCTTCCCAGTCAGTCAATAACTATCAAGTGCTAATTATGTGCCAGGCACTGGGCTGAGTGCTAGAATGTGAGTCCCTTGAGGGCTGACTTTTTTCTTTTTTTGGTCTCCAAGGTTGTAGCAAACTAAATCCTTAATACGTACTAGTTGAATTTAATTGTCAATCCTTCTCTAGGTTTAACTGAGACAATTCCAATAAAGGATGAGAATTTCCAATGGGAAGACCAGTGGAAGTCAGGATGAGAGCCCCTGGTGCCTGGATGATCCAGAAAAGCAATAAAATACGGGAGCCAGCTCCCTACTCCCCCACCCCCACACACCCTTCATACTCCTAGAACCTTCAGAGCTGTCCCCTCCAAAACAGAGGGTGTTTCTTACTTTCATAGCCCCAGGCCAAGAGAAAGGAGAGAAAGTTGGCCCTAGACTTTGATCTTCCCATCTAATAGGACCTGTGGTAACAGGTTTCCTTGAGGTCAGGATACCCAGTGCCTGAGCTTCTAACCAAGAGTCATTGAGCCAAAGGGCCAAAAACGTTGACTGACTTACCCAAGGTCATACAGTTAGTATGTGTCTGAAGGCAGATTTGAACTTTGGTGTTCCTGACTCCAGGGGCAGCATTCTATCCAATGTGCCAATAATTTCCTCTCATGAGGTCAGGAAGCTCTGTTGTTAACTCGCTAAGTGATGTTTGGCAAACCACCCCCTCCATGCCTTAGTTTCTCTTTGTGCAAAATGGGAAAATCCCAATTTTTTTTAGAGTAAAAAAAACACATGCCCACCTTTAGGGATTTACTGGCTCATTGTCAGAGAAGGGAGCTCAGGAAGGGACCTGAAAGCTTAGAGAGGGAATGAGGATTCAGTAAGGGGATGGGCAGCCAATCTCCAGAGCATTTCAGTGCCAACATAGGCTGGATGAGCTGTCTCTGTGATTCTAAGCCTTGTTTCACCCATTTCTCCCCTCCCTTCCCCTCCCCCATATACATCCTGCCCCTTCTTTTCATCTGAGTCTGTCTAGCAGGAGGAAGCCTGCTCCCCTGGAATGGGGCGTGTGTCCATGTCTGTGTCTGTGTGTAGACACTATTGGGAGGAAATGGTGCTACAAGGCTGGGCAGGGCCATAGGAGGGTTAGGTAGGTGGGAGGGAGGCAAGGAGGAAATACCTGGGCAGGGTCCCCAGCTCTGCTATTGTCCCTAGCAGGAAGAGGGGAGCTCATAAAATGGGGGTCACTGGACTCCCATTCCCCTGCCTGCAGCTGGGGTTTTCTGCCACCCTCCCCTCAAAAAAGAAAAAAAAACCATTGGCTCACCCTCCCTCCTCCCTCGAAGCTGCAGCCCACACCCAGTTAGGAAGATGCTTGTTGTTAGGATAAGAGACAAAGAAAGCCATAAAGGGGAGGATGTGGTAGGTTGGGGTGGGGTGGGGGGAGCATGCTTGCTGTGGTTCCCATTCGGGAATGACCCCCCCCAGGACCCAGCTCAAGGTGAAGGATTAGCATGTACTAATGTGTGAAGGGGTGAGACAGAGGATTTCTCAGTTCTCCAACTCAAGTACTAAGTCTTCCTGACCCAACTCTTACCTTCCTTAATAATTACTTCCATTTTCTATAGCCCTTTGAAATTTACAAACAGGGGTGTTGTAAAACTCAGATAAATTACAGATGTAAAGCACTTTGCAAACTTTAAAGTTACCCATCTGCTGATGCCTTGATTCCCTAAGACTTCTATTGCACTCTTGCTAAGCTCAAGCCCCGTGTATAGAACAACTCAGAGGTGTGCTAGTAAATATTTAACAACCAGCTTTTTTTTGGGGGGGGGGCGGGAAATGCATGCACACTTCAATTTAATCTGCATTATTAATACTTTCTTAAATCTAGGCAATCCACAAAACGATAAATTGATCCCTGATTTATTGTAACCATAGATTTCTGTGTAAATGCTTACATGGAAAATTTAACAAGGTCTCAAGCTGGTTAGAGCCAGCACACCCTTGTAAAGTACTTGATTCACATAAACCCCTATTCAAAGGAGATAGTGCAGTTATCATTATATATCATCATTGACTAATATATCATATATATATCATCATTGACTGATATGCCTGCCTAGAGGGTAAGCATCAGAACCAATTTTGAGCACAGGACTGTTGCCTCAAAGGACACCTTTCTTTCACTACAACATGCAGTCATGACTTGGCTTGTCTCTGACTGAGAGGCAACATGTAATATAGATCTACTGACCTTTCAATCAGAGAGATCTGAGTTCAGATCCTACCTTACTACCTGTGAGACCTTGGCCAAGTCCCTCACTGCTCTGGGCCTCAGAGTTTCCTAAAATAAAAGGGGTTGGACCAGATGACTTCTACAGTCACTTTCAACTCTAAGTCCATGATCCTGGGGTAAATCCTATTTACTTTACATTTCTATGGTTCTTTACAATTTGTAAGTCTTAAAGCTTTCATCATAATAACCCTGTGAGACAGATAATTATAATAGCTAGTATTTATATAACGCTTTAAGATTTGCAGAACATTTTTACAAATATCTCATTTGATCTTTATAACAATCATGGGAGGTAGGCGATATTATTTTCCCCATTTTAAACTTGAGGAAACTGAAGCAAGCAGAGGTTAAGTGACTCACCCAAGGTCACACTAGGAAGCATCTGAGGCCATATTTAAACTCAGGTCTTCCTGACTCCAGGGCCATTGCTCTATCCACTGCTCCTATGCACCACATTATTAGCAAGTGAAATAGTGCCTCATCTACAAAACGATCTGGAGAAGGAAATGGCAAACCACTCCAATATCTTTGCCAAGGAAACCCAGTGGTCTCATGAGGAATCAAACATGATTGAAATGGCTGAGCAACAACAAGTCTCTGGGTATTCACAGAGGCAAGATTAATGGTATCCTTATTTGGGTAGCCAAAGATATTTGAAATGCTAGGCATTGTGTGCTCAGAACCAAATGAGAGGTACAGTTAGTCAAGACTATAGGTCAGAGGAGGGGAGTGATAGGTACAGGTCAGGTCTTGATGGATGGGGATAATAGCTCACATTTCTGTATGGCTTTAAGATTTGCAAAAGACTCTTCTTGTAACCCCGTTGTGAGGTAGGCAGTACAAACACAGCTATTATTACTCCCATTTTGCAGATGAGGAAACTGAGAGGCAAAATAACTTTCTAAAGGTCACACAGCAAGAAAGTGTCAGAATGTGGCTTCCAACCCAACTCTCCTACTGTCAAGTCAGTCAGCCAGCCAGTCAATGAACATTTATTAAAGACCTACTATGTGCTAGGTACTGTGCTAAGTGCTGGAAATACAATAAGAGGCAGAAGATGGACTCTGCCTTAAGAAAGCCCAAAACCTAATGAGAGATCTGGTAACTTTGATATGCTGGGATAACTGGAGAGGTCGTGCCACAGTCGGAGCATGGTGAACACCCCCTGTGCAGGATGGTGGTGACGTTACCATTGCCCAGTTGGAATGAGAGGGCTGCAGAGGCCAGACAATGGGAGAGAAAATCATGCTATGGGTCATCTTTATTTCCTTTCTTTCATGCATTCATTCATTTTTCATTCAGCAAGCACTGGCTGTGTGCAGATTGCTGAGGGAGATAAAAAGGTTTAAACAAAACTCAGGCCCTGTTCTCATGGAGATCATGGTCCATGAGAACAGGGACAGATCAGTGAATGGGGAAGAGTCGGGGAGGGAGGGTTAAAACCACAGGAAACTCTAATTATAGGACATGGAAATACATAATAGTACATGATAAGTCAAATGCTTCTGAAGGCAAAGAGGGAAAGTCCTCAAAGACAAGGGGGATGAAGGAAGGCTGGGGTGGGAGGGCAGCATTTGAGTTGGGATTTAAAGGAGGGGTGGGCATTCAATAGCTAAAGAAGGGGAAGGAGGGAATTCTAGGCATAGGGAAGAGCACAAGCAAAGGCATGGAGGTGGGAAAATACAAAGTATGTTTTGGAGGCAGAAGTGTCCAATGTGATTGGAATGTAGAGGTTCAGGAGGAATACTATGAGCTAAGACTGGAAAGTCAGGATGGCCCCAGATTATTGACTAGATAGGGAGCCATTGAGGAGTTTGGAGCACAAGATGGGATGGCCAGATACATGCATAAGGCAGGGTATTAATGTTGTTACTGTTGTAGTTGATGGTTTGTTTTTTTTTTACTGTTGTTGGTGTTGATGTGGGGTTTTTTTTGCTGTTATTACTGTTGTTGTTGATGATGATGATGATGTTCTTATTTCATGAAGGACAAATTGGAGAGGGGGGAGAACATGGAAGTGGCAAGAAATGATAGGAGGCTATTGCCAATAGTCCCTCTCCCTAATCCTGCCAGAGTCAGTCACCAAAATTCTTCCTTGGAAATATGTCTTCCTCTCCAGGTCTCCAACTCCTGTTAAGATCCACATCATTTCTCTGGCTCACAGAAATAGTTTCCTAAGGACTAACTCTAGCCCTCCCCCTTTAAACCTTCCTGCAAATGATGCCCAAATAATTGCCATATTGCTCCCACTCTGAGAACGTCATTACTTTGCCCAGGAACTTTCAATGGCTCCCCATCACCTACAGGTTACAATCTGCAGACCTCAGCCTGGCTTTCCAAGACCTCCGAAGTCTTGCCTAAATAAACTTCCTAGTTTGTTTCTTCCTCTCTAATATATCCTCTTCCCTAGCCAGGCTGGTTCTGTCTACAGGTTATCAATCCTCTCCATCCTTGACAGCCCAACTGAGTCCCATCTCCTCCAGGAAGTAACTACCCTGTTCACTCTAGCCCCCAACAATCCTTCCTTCTCAGAGGGCACTTACTCACTGTGCCACCCACACTTTGGCACCAGGCTTTTACACTGCTGGGTATTGTTCTCCTGGGCTTTTTTTTTCCTTTTCTTGTGTATGAGTCTTGTTTCTCCCAGAAGAGAAAACATGGGAGGACAAGATCAGTCTCTTCAAAGACTGTCACATGAAAGAGGGATTAGTTTTGTTTTGTTTGGCTGATAAAGGCAATGCTTAGATGGCAGAGAGGCAGATTCAAGCTTGTTAGAAAGAAACATCTCCTCAGAATTCAGGTCTTCCTAAGAAGGAAGGGGAGACCTGAACAGCTAGTGAACCCTTCTTCCCTGGGGGTCTTCACACAGAGGCGGGATTTTTGTCTTCTTTGTATTATTCTGAATTTTTGTTTCTGCAATTTCTTAGCTATATAATTCTACCCACAATGTATTTATGTATACCATTTTCTTTATTCTCCCCCTCTCCTGAATCACTTCATGTAAAATTTTCCATGTTTCTGGGAAATCTTCATATCTTTAGTTTCTTCTGATGCTAGTAATATTTCTTTACACACACATACACATACATGCATGCACATATCCACAGCACATTATGTTCAGCCCTTGGCCTCCTGGCGGTTCCATGAACAAGACATTCCACCTTTCAATTGCAGGTATTTTTCTCTGGCTATCCCCTGTGCCTGGAATGCTCTCCCTCCTTATCTCTACCTACTGATCTCTGTGGTTTCCTTTAAGCCCCAAAAAAGTCCCACCTTCTACAGGAAGCCTTCACCAACTCCTCTTAATTCTAGTGCCTTTCCTCTGTTAATTATTTCCTCTTTATCTAGATGTGTATGTGTACATACAAATACACATATGTATATCTTGCTTTGTATATATTTGCTTGTCTCTTTTCTCCTCCATTAGATTGTAAGCTACTTGAAGGCAGAGACTATCTTTTGCCTCTTTTTTCATCCCCAGTTCTTAGCACAATACTTGGCATATATTAGGCACTCGATAAATGTTTACTGATTGACTGATTCCACAGTCAATGGACACATGGGTAAAAGCAATATGTCTTCATCAAAGATCAAAGATTTCCCACAAGTATCTCAGCTCAGAACCGGAAACCAAAGCCCCTCTTCCTTCACTCCCTCCCCATCTCCCCCCTATCAGAGAAGTTTCTAGAGAGCAGGAACTTTTTAAATTTTTGCTTTGTGCCTCCAGTGCCTAGTACAAATCCTTTTATTAAAGGGATTTACTTTGTGAAGTTTGGATTTAGTCAAAGGGCCACACTTGAGGACCTAGAAGGCCACATGTGGCCTTGAGGCTGCAGGTTCCTCTGATCTAGATTTATTTTATAGAGGAAGAAACTAAAGTTCAGAGCCAATGAGGGACTTATCCAAAGTCACATGGCTAGCAAATTAAATAGCAAGTACTCAAACCCAAGTCTCCTGATTCCAAATCCAACAGTCCTTCCAAGATGGCATGCTGTTCTTCCTCTCTAACTGGGCAATTGGAAGGCTGTGTCCTTGAGAGAAGAGGTTCAGGCCTCAGGGAGGAAGCAGGAGAGATTTGAGGGCCAGAAGGAGCTTTCCCAGGGCCTTTCCCAGACCCATAAGGTCATGCAAGGCCATCCTAATCTGAAGCCTTCTACCTAGAGTTTGCCCAATGGTCTCCTTGCCCATTGAATGCCTGTGTCCCTCTTCCCCAGCCCCAGTCATCACTGTGATCCCAATATGAGGCTCATGGCCTTAAGTCAGAAGCTCAGTGTCAAGGACAAGGGAGAGGAGAGCTCCAGGGTCCTTGGCTATGGCCAGGCTACATGTGAAGTAAGGTATTCCCTCCTAGCTGCCACAATTCAGAAAGGACAGTTAGAAGTGGGGGCACATTCCGGATGGGGGGGACTAGATTACTCTACCAGGCTCAAATTCAGGAGCTGGACTGCTTAGCCTGGAGAATAGAAGACTTAAGGAAGACCTAAGCCCTTCCTTCAAGTAGCTGATGGGTTGTGATGTGGAGGAGGGCCCAAGGAGAGGCAGTTACAGTCTCCCTGACTCATCACCCAGTGCTCTATCAGTCACTGTTCCATACTGACTTTCAGTTATGGCTGGAAGAGATGCCCTCTGGAACTCAGTGATTCCATGACCAAGAACTTCCTGGGGACATTTTCTCCTCCTCTCTCTCCCCTTTCAGAGCCCTGTAGCTCCCAGGAGAAGATTGGTATAGACCATGCAGCTTCATGTGTTTTCTTTGTAGAGTCTTGAAGTTGATCCATCCCATAAGTGAATGAGAACCCCCTCAACAATACACCCAACCAGCAGTCTTGTTGCTATTCAGTTGTTTCAGTCATATCTGATCCTTCATGACCCTACCTGGGGTTTTCGTGGCAAAGATACTGGAGTGGTTTGCTGATTTCTTCTCCAATGGATCTATTTTATCAGGAAATCGGAGGTTAAGTGACCCATCCAGGATCACACAGCTAGGAAGTGTCTGAGGCTGCATTTGAACTCAGGTCTTCCTAACTCCAGGCACAGCTCTATCCACTGAGCTACCAGCTGCTTTTCTTGAATCTCTCTAATGAGAGACAGCTCACTACTTCATATGGGAGCCCAATCCACTTTTGGGAAACTCTACTTGTTAGGAAGCTTTGCCTCTTTGAAACTGCTACCATAGTTCCTAGTTCTACATTCTGGGGTCAAGCCAGAGAACTTTCCCCAAAGTCCATGTTGTGACCCATCAACTATTTGAAGATACTGTTCGTATTCCCCTCCTGACCCACCCATTCCCAGTCTTCTCTTCTCTAGGTTAATCATCTCTAGCCCCAACTATTTCAACTGATATTCATGTGGCACAACCTTGACCTCCTTCACTATCCAAGATTCCTTGATCTAGATACATTCTAGCTTATCAATGTCTTCCCCAAAAGATGGTGCCCAGTATGGAATAAACACTACACTCTACACTTCTTGTATAAGTATCCAGTTGTTTCAGATACACACATTCCCAATGTATGGGGAAAGATTTGTAAAGTGTAAGATCTTATAAAAATGCAAACTATGAATGAATAAATGAAAAAAAGCATTTATTAAGCACCTACTGTGTTCAAAGATCTGCACAAAGTGCTGTAGATACAAACAGAGAAAGAAGACATTCCCTCCCCTTCAGGAGCTCCCATCCCAAGGGAGGACTCAGTACATACAGGCTGTTTCAGTCACAAGTTGGATGGAAAAGCACCATGGCTCTTTCCGTACAGCATCTGTGTACAGCTGAAATTACTGGAGCTGGGGAGAGCTATTGTTATTGCTAGCTGTGTTATGTTCAAGTTGGTCCCAGGTCTAGAAGCTTGTCACAGGCCATGCCACCTCCTAAAGGTAAGCTCCTAAAGGACTGGGATGGTTTTTCATTTAGTCTTTTCATCCCTACTTCTCATGGCTTGCATACAGTAAGCACCTCATCAATGCTTGTTGAATTGAATTGGATTGCACTGGATTGATAAGGACCTGAGGTTAGCTGCCAAGACTCTGCTATAGACTGAGTCTGGAACTAAGTCATTATTACTCTGGTCAAAAATGTGTCCCTTGGCCTTAGAACAATTTTGTCTCTTAGAAAGAATTTGATTCCCATACAAAATAATGAGTGTTGAGCCCTGTGAGTAAAGGTAGGTCTGTTGTTGTCCTTCACTCTCAAAGAAGACCAGAATGACATCACTATGCTAGAGTCAAGTTTCAGTGTGTCCAACTGTGACTGATCAGACCAATATGAGCTCGGAATGTCCTATGACAGGTAGGGCACAAAAATAGTCCATGTGAACATTGGGAGTGGATGCTCTAAATTTGCGTATCCTGCGTTTTCTTTGAGCTGTCTTAGTTCTGCTTTGCTCACAGAGCACAGCACCTTCTCTGATGTGGGCATGCCATGCTGAGTGGTCCTGTGCCAGTGTCTCCCATGTCACACAATCAATTCCAAGGAAAGTGGAGAATATATCCTGAATGCAAGAGTTCTTCACTTGGGGTCCATGAACTTTATTTTAAAATATATATTAAGAACTGTATTTCAATAGAATTGGTTTCCTTTGTAATCCTTTGTATTTTACTTTATGCATTTAAGAACAGTATTCTGAGTAGGCTTCTGAATACTGAACAGTATTCTGAATACTGCCAGAGGGGACCAGGATACAAAAAAAGATTAAGAGCCCCTTTTCTGGAGAGTAGTATCACTTGTCTTCTGTGAGACCGAGTTTACTTATTTGTAAAATTGGGAGGCTCCAATACTTATATTACCTACTCCCCAGGGGATCTTGTGAAGAAGATCTCTGAGCTATAGAAATTTATTATGTTTATTATCATTAACTTAAATTGAACTGTCCCTATTACTAACCTCATCTCTGACTATTCGCCTCTTTCCCTATTCTTTCCCCCACCGCACCCCCAATGGTCACTCTGCCCTTAATTGTCATCTCCTTGTTACTGGGACAGGAATGAGAAGGAGGGCAAGCAGGGAGGAGGGTGTCCATGAGAGATCTGGCTTTCACCCAATGCTAAGTTAGAACAGGAGATAGGGTAGGCAAGGGGAGGGTGAAGAGGGAGGGAGAGGCTAGGTCTGGGTCCCGCTCATTCATAAAATCTCTCCCAGCATTGTGTGTGTTGGGTGAGGGTGGGGGCCGACACCCTGGGCCAGGGGATGTTGGGGCAGGTCCCTTTCCGCCCCAGCCCAGCTAGAGGTGTTTACACAGCTTGGTTCTAGGGTCTTTAGGGGTGTGGAATAGAATTGGCTGCCTACAGGGAAGACCCAGGGACATGAATGGACCAAGGGCCAAACAACAGCTGAGAGGGTCGAGGGAAGGGCCATGTTTCCCACCCCATTAAGGCCAGTGGGTTTGATAAACAGGGTTGGCCTGACACTGGTTAGCCCAGGTGCTGAGTATAATTTAAGGGGAACCAGAAGGGCAAATATACACTGTCACATACAACCACACACACACACACACACACACACACACACACACACACACACACACACACTTGTCAATGGCCTGTTATAGTGCCTGAAATTCCACCATGCTCCATTTGAGTGAAGAATAATGTTTTTTCCAGGATCCTCTGTAAAAGTGTGTTCCACCTACACCTTCTTATACCTGCTCTGTGAATGAGCAAGGGCAGAGGGGATATTGAAAGAGGTGGATCCAATTCTATTTAACAGATAATGATTATGTAAATGATGTCATTGTGATATATTAGGGAGAACATCAGTTTTGGAATCAGAAGCCCCAGATTTGAGTCCAGACTTTTCCACTTGACTCACCTTGTTAGTTAGGTCACTTCTCTGAGACTTAGTTTCCCCATCTATAAAATGAGGATAATTACACTTGCTGAGGGAACAGGAAAGGCACCTGAATTGGTTCTTGAAAAAGGAGAAAGATGTCAACAAAGACTGGGGGGTTGTGACAAGTGGTCAGCAGTAAGACGATGCATTTCAGATATAGGAGAAAGTCATGTGCCACTGCTGAGGCAGGAGACAGCAGAATGGTTGTCAGGGAGTGATGGAGAGTCCAGTTGGGCTGGTATGTGAGTGCCCAGAGTATGACATGGGGCTAAAGGATGCATAGAAGCCAGCTGAGGAAAGGCCTTGAGTGCCAGGATAAGGAATTTGGACTTCACTTAACAGGCAGTAGGTAGCAGCTGCCTGATAGTTTTTGAGCAGACAAATGTCATGACCCCAAGATTCCATGACTTGGACAGCATGAATGTGGTGGATTGGAAAAGCAAAGGGACTGGGGCCTAGTGCCATAGTCCAGCTAAGAGGTGAGGAAAAGCAGTCATAGGGAAAGGGGAGGAAGAGAAAAGGGAACAGAGGCGGCCAGTAGGCAGACCACTCACATGAAAACCTGTCCCTTCCCATCCTTCATACCCAGCTCTATCCTTCCCTGCCTCCAGATCTCAGCTCACCTCTGAGAAGCTTGGTCTGACTGACCCCTCCTAGCTTTGGCTGCTTCATTCTCTTCTGTAACATCAGCTGAACTCTTGGGCCAACAACATCATCTGGCCACTACAAGTGATGTCTTCATCTTGGTAGCTCTGGGCTTGTCCGATGTCTCCCCTGCTCAGTCCAGTACTTAGCATAGTTGGTGCTTTATACAAGCATACCTTGGAGACATTGCAGGTTTGGTTCTAGACCTCCCTAACAAAGCAGATAGAGCTATAAAATGAGGCACATGAAATATTTGGTTTCCCAATGTACATAAAAGTTTACATTATACTGTAGACTGTTAAGTGTGCTATGGTTTTATATCTAAAAAAAATTTTTTTAAGTTTTATTGTCAAAAAATGCTATCTGAACCTCCAATGAGTCATAATCTTTTGTTGGTGGAAGGTCTTGCTTTGAGGTTAATGGCTTCTTACTGATCAGGGAGGTGATTGCTGAAGGTTGGAGTGATTGTAGCAATTTCTTAAAATAAGACAACCACAAAGTTTACCAAAGTGGTTGACTCTTCCTTTTATTTTAATACTTAGAAGCCTTTGTAGGGTTATTAATTGGCTTAATTTCAATATTGTTTTGTCTCAGGGAATAGGGAGGCTCCAGGAGAGTGAGAGAGACAGTTAGTAGTCAGTACACACACATCTATCAATTAAGTTCAACATTTATATGGTTTGTGATGCCCCAAAACAATTACAAAGATCACTGATCACAGGTCACTGTAAGAGGCATCATAAAAATAGTGAAAAAGTTTGAAATGTTGCTAAAATTACCAAAACATGACACAGAGACATGATGTGAGTGAGTACATGCTATTGGAAAAATAATGCGGATAGACTTGCTTGATGCAGGCTTGCCCCAAACCTTCAATTAGTAAAAACAAACAAACCACAGTATCTGTGAAATTGTGATAAAGCCCAGTAAAATGAGGTAAGCCTGTAAGTGCTCCTTGACTTGACTCAGTCTGTGGGTTACCCAAGAATAGGAACAATCTCTCTCTCTCTCTCTCTACCTGTACCTTGAAAGAGGGGGCAGCAAGGAGGGTGAAGGCAAGAAGACTTGGTTCAGGAGGATGAGTTACTGCCTGGTGTTACTGATCTTGAAAAGCAATTTAATGTAAGGGGATAGGCTCTTGGAGTCAGAAGGCCCGAGTTTCAGTCTCAGTTACTATGCTGTGTGATCTCTAACCACTTCTATATGAGCCTTGGTTTCTACATCTCTAAAATGGGAATACTTCCTGTTCCATTTCACCCACAAGTTGTTAGGAGAAAGCACTTTGTAAATCTTCAAATACAATAGAAATGAAAGTTATTGGCTTTCTCCTCCCTTCCTCAGCCCTTGATAGTGATGGAGGATCCTGGGTTGAGGGAAGGGAGGCAAGCACTGCCCTTTGGACCGTTTGGTTACATTTTGGGCCACATGGTCTGTCCTTCTGTGGCTGGCTCTGGTATACTTGGAAAATGAGGTGAACCAGTGCTCTGTCTCCCACTTTTGGAGGCAGACATATTTCTGAGCCTGGAATTTAGAGCTGGGAAAGCTGAGATAAATGGAAGAACAAAGGATAATGGCCCAGAAGACTCTTGCTGAACTAACACTGTTGAAAAAAGACAGGCTCCATGTCTGATTGTGGGTCTTCTTAGGGAAATCACATTACTAGCTTTTATCTTTACTTCCTCCTCTATACAATGAGAACTTTGAATCTTTGTTTGGGGTTCATCTCATCTCCAACGTTCCATGTTCTGAGGGCCCTCCCAGTTCTGACATCCCATATTCTGCATTCTGAGATACTAGAAGAATTTTGGTGCTATGCAGAGTGGTGAAATCGAAGTCATGGGATCTGATTTTGAATCCTGGCTCTGTGACCTTGGGCAAGTCACTTAACCTCAGGGACTCAGTTTCCTTATCTGTAAAATGAAGGTGTCACACCAGGTGACTCCTTACAGCTCTAAATCTGAGACTGTGATCTCTTCTAGTTCTAAGAATCTGATTGTTTTGGAGTAAGGGACTGTTCTTTGGGAGAGCCACTGAATGGTCTCTTTTAGAGCTTTTGATCAATTGTCTTTTGTGGCCTCTGGACTTTGGAGCCAGAGGAAGTTGGCCTTTAAATGTAGCTGGACAGATGGAGGTTAGAACAGAGGAAGAACTTTCCAGTTAGAAGGCTGTGGATTAGCAGAATTGATAAACTCTCTAGAAAGAGCTTGGTGCTCCTCCTGAAATTGTGGAGAAGTATGGGTGCAGGTTGAGACTCGTGCCTGAGGAAGACAGTGGGAGAAATGACATTTCTGGATGCATTTGGCATCTATTAAGATTTGATGGGGCTTCAAGAAAATCATATGTTGTCACCCTCTGGATCTCTGGGGATTGTTTCTGATTGTCTTGGGTGAATACCAAGAGACATCATAGTGTAGCAAGTGGGAAAAAAGGTTGATTTGGAATCAGAAAACCTGCATTCAAATCCTGACTTTACTATTTATTATCTATTTTCTTAAGACCATTTTCTTGGACTCAGTTTCCCCATTCAGAAAATGAGTTTCCAAGTAGATGTTCTCCTTCCCACCTCCCTGGGATTCAGGAGGAGTGATGTCAGGGTACCATTTCCCCAGGAACTACTCTTAGCCCTCCCCCTTTCCCAGGACCGCAGGCAGGGGAGCAGAGGGGGCGGGGCAGGGATGTGAGCACATAAATAGGATTAGGAAATGTGTCCATCCCTCACCCCTTGCAGCCATCCATCAGAGGGAGAACAAGCTCAGAATCTCAGCACCATCTCTCCAGCCAGTCCTGGACCTCTCTCTTCTCTCTTCTCTCCTCTCCTTGACTTGGCCATCCTGGAGCAGGTATCTGGAAGGGAAGGGGACGGAGGGAGCTTTCAGGACCCTCTGGGAGGGCTGAACCTTTGGGGTTGTATCTGTGTATAACTGTTCCTCTGGGGACCCTCTATGTTTGCAACTATGATGATAGGCGCATGTGGGAAACACTGTGTGTACTTATGCTTTTCTTTATGTGACACTGTATTTGTGATCCATGTGTGACTGACAGGGTGTGGAAAGCACAGTGTACTTGGGAGTTATGTACATATGTTTGCATGTAGCACATTTGTGCTTGAGATTGTGTGTGTGTGTGTGTGTGTGTGTGTGTGTGTGTGTGTGTGTGTGTGTGGCCCTCAGCATTCTCCTGACTAGGGTCTGGGTAGGGACAGCTCCAGACCTAATTCCCCACCCCCATCCCATCTCTGGGCTCCTTGTCCTCTCTCAGGAAGGGGATCCCTGTCTCTGTCCTCAGGGAGCCCCCAACCTGGGAGGGGGCTGAAGATGAATTTCCTTCCCTCGGGGAAGTCCCTGTTCTGTGGAGGAAGATACAGTCTTCGCCCTTTAGGAGTTTCTGATTGGACAAGGGAGCTACATACCCTAGACCCTCATCCTTAAGAGAGGAATGTTCCTTATCTCCTCTCTCAACCTCCCCTGAATTCTACATTTTCCTCCCAGATGTCTCCATCCTTCAATCCTTGGTTCTTTACACAGCACAAAAAATTGAGAAAACATTTTTTTATTCAAAATCATTAGCCCCAGCAGAGAGAAACAGCTCAGGAGATCTGGATATAACCAAGACTCAGGACTATTTGAAAGTGCATCTTCCACCCACAATACACTCAAACACACCCCATAAAGTCGGACTGTCTGCTATGACCCTCACCTGGGGTCCTCAACAAACTAGCAAAACCTGAATCTCTTTCCTTCCTTCTGTTATTTTCCCTTGTGACATTTATCATGACACAGATGTGTGGTACGTACAGAGAGACATACAGACCTTCCTTTAGACACCATTTCTTCTCTCTCATCCCACATGATTCTCTGAGTGTCCTGGGTTCAATCAGTGTCCCCTTACTTTAGAGGAATCACTTTTCCTTCCCAGGTCTCAGTTTCCTCATCTGTCAAAAATAGCTAATAGCACTTGTGCCACCTGCCTCGAAAGGGTCTTCTGAGGAAAACCTTTTGTAAACCTCAAAGCCCTTGAGAAAAGAGAGTTGCTGCTACTTAGGAAACTTGCAGTAAGAGAATTCAAGTGATTTGGTTTGTCTAGGGCAGGCATCTGTTTGTTGTTGTCATTGTGGTTTGTCCTTCAGAGGACCATGACATAAGGTCTTGCAAGTGAATTGGATTGAAGTGAGGCAGGGTTGTGCAAGGTCACCAGCCTCACTTTCTCCTCTGGAGCCACCTGGGTCCAGTGGCCAGGTATAGATCAGGACGACTGGAGATGATCCCTCAGTAAGCACCAGCGTGTAGTAGGAGAGGACTTGGAAAACCTGAGTTCAAGTACCTGGCTTTGCTACTGACCTTGGCCATGACACCTTCCTTCCTCTGAGCCTCAGTTTCCTCCTTTGTAAAAATGAAGTAGCTGGATTAGATTATTTCTAAGAGCCCTCCAAATTCTAAGTCTATCATTCCATAGCTCTATAAATTACTCTATAACTACATAAATAAAAAGAGAAGATAAAGCTGCAAAGGTGTTGGCACCTTGACTTCTAGACTGAGAAGTCTTGGCACAGCATAGTGCTGGTCCTAATGTCAGGTAGTCTTGTGTTCAAATCCCACACCAAATACTTACCTTGAGCAAGTCACTTACCTTTTCTGAGTCTCAGTTTCCTTATCTCCAAAATGGTGAGAAAAGCACCTTTAGTATCTACTTCCCACGATTATTATGAGATTCAGAGGAAATAATATTTGTAAAGTGTTTTGCAAACCTCAACGTCCCATATAAATATCAATTATTCAGTAAGGGGGAGCCATTGAAGCCTCTTGAGCAGAGGAGTAACATGATCAGAGATTCACTTTAGGAAAAGTAATATGATAGGATGTGTAGGAAGGATTGGAGTAAGGAAAAATATTGGAGGTAGAAAAACCTGATAAAGAGCTATAGTAGTAGTTGAAGAAAAAAGTGTCACCAAGGCCTGAGCAAGAAATGCAGAGAAGAGCTGGAAAAGGAAGAATGGTTCCAGAGATGATTAGGGAGTGAAGGAGAGAAAGCAGATGAGCTGAAATTTTGAACCTGAATCACTGGGATCAGTAGAAATAATCAAAGCTAACATTTGTATAGCACTTTAAAGTTTGCAAAGTATTTTATGTAGATTATCTCACTTGATCACCTATGAAGTAGGTGTCTTTATTTTCTCCACTTACAGAAGAAGAAAATGAGGCTAAGTGAACTGCCCAAGGTCACACAGTGCCTGAGGCAAGATTTGAACTCAGGTCGTTTTTGAATGCAAGTCCAGTATTCTCTCCCCTTCCCCTGTACTACCCAGCTGTAATGTTAATGGTATATAAGATCTTCCCTGACCATTAGTAGGCCTCACATGGAAGCTTGCTTAGGGGAGGCTTGCTTATAGGAAGACTTTCACACATTTTGCTAATTTCTAATTAGGCTCTGAGTCAGGAGAGTTGTTATGTCATCTGCCTCTGAGAAGTGTATATGTAATCTGAGTTGGTATTTTGCTTTGGAGGTTTGCTTATGAGAAGGATGTTGTGATTCTCTAGTTGAGATTCTGAGTGGCCTATGTTTAGAGCTCCCTGACTGCTCAAATGTAAAGACTCTCTCAATCCAGGGATGTATATAAAGTATACAGCAATATTGCTTTGATTCAGGCAGAGTCCTGTCTGTTTGGTCTTTATTTCTCTGCTTGTATTTTCTTTGTATTTTCTCTGAAGTTCAAGTTGCTGACTTTTCCCTGAACTAGTGAATATAATTTAAAAAGATTCTTGACCCCTTAAACAGTTATCTTTTCTAGTAAAGCAGATCCCAGAATTTGTGCTAGCAGCCATCCTGGGTATGTCAGTGTGGTTGCCACTACATCAGCTGCCCTATTTTGGGAAAAGGATAAGCCCAGTTTTAGACAATGTTGAGTTTGAGATGCCCCCCTAAGTGGAGGTGTCCTGTAGGTATCTATATATACATATAGGACTAGACTATAGGAAAAGATGTGGGATCTTTACTAAGGTAGTGAATCAATATGGTATTGATCAATGTAGTATTGGTACTGATTAATGTGGTATTGATCAATGTTATTGATTGAATATGGTATTAATTGAGAAGGCTGGGCTGAGAGTCAAAGAACCTAGGTTTAAATTCGATCTTTGATGCTTACTGCCTGTTTGACCTTGGGTAAATCTTGAACCTTGATCTTGAACCTTGGGTAAATCTTGAATCTTTGAACCTTGATCTCATCATCTATAAAAATGAATTCTAAGTTTCCTTACATATCAAAATTCCATGATCCTACATACTTTCCAGAGCTCTAACAAGAAATCTTTACACCCAGGGCCAAGGGTAGAGCAAGACAAGATGGGTGATGAGAGAGAACTCATATGAGGAGTGACTGCTCAGGATGGGCATTCTAAGAGGCAGAGGTGAGGAGGGAGGGCATTCCAGAAATGGAGGCCATCTGTACAAAGGCATAGACACCAGAGATGAGATGTTGTATGTGAGGAACAGCAAGAAGGCCATAGAACGAAGGAGGGCAATGTGTGAACCTAGAAAGACAGGATGGAAGGTGGTAAAGAGCTTTGAATGCCAGAGTTGTTTGCATTTATTTCTAGAAAGAATCAAGGAGCCACTGGAGTTTGATGAGCCAGGGATCGATAGACATGCTCAGATATGTACTTTATGAATATCTTTTTTTCTTTTTTAAATAGTATTTTATTTTTTCCAATTACATGCGAAGATCATTTTTAACATTCATTTTTAAATAAAATTTGGGGTTCCAAATTTTCTCCTTCTTTCCCTTTCCTCTCCCCTCCCTAAGACAGTAATCAATTGATATAGGCTATACATGTGCAATCATATAAAACATATTTCTGGGGCGGCTAGGTGGCGCAGTGAGTAAGAGCGCCGGCCTCGGAGTTGGGATGACCCGAGATCAAATCCGGCCTCAGAAAATGAGCACCCACGCATAAATAATGACTAGCCGAGTAACCTTGAGCAAGTTACTTAACCCCAATTGCTTTAAAAAAAAAACATATTTCCATATTAGTCATGTTGTGAAAGAATAAACAGTTTGCAAAAATAGTTTGCAGAAGGAAAAAAATGAAGTGAAAATAATATGCTTCCATCCACATTCAGGTTCCATCAATTCTTTCTCTGGATGTGGATAGCATTTTTCATCATGAGTCTTTTGGAATTGTCTTGGATCATCATATTACTCAGAAGAGCTGAGGAATATAATTTTGGCAGTTGTAGGATGAATGGACTAGAGAGGAGAGGTTTAAGACAGAGCAACCAATAAAGAGGCTATTGCAATAGTCAAGAAGGCATATAAAGTGTGAGTGAAGAAAAAGGGACAACTAGAAGAATCATTGTGGAGGCAGAACCAACAAAGCTTGGCTACTGATCTGATGTGTGGGTACTAGAAGGCTGGTGGTGCCCTTGGAGAAACCAGGAAATTTGGAAGAGGGGTGGGGTTTCGCTTTCCTGCTGCATATCCAGTGATATTAGATAGTTCATCAGTGAAATGGGATTGGAACTCAGGAGAGTGAAGAAGGCTAGATAAAGAGAGATCTGGGAATTATCTGATGATAATCAGATGATCTTTAAACCCAGGGGAACTGAGGGGTCACCAGATGAGAGGGTGTAAAGAAAGAAGAGGGACCAGGACAAAATCTTGGGGCATATTTATAGTTAGGAGGCAAGATATGGATAATGATCCAGCAAAAAAGGACTGAAAAGGAGCATTCACACAGTAAGGAGGAGAACCCAGAGAAGCCAAGGTCTTACTGGTAAGGAACACTCCAGGGCTGTTTGCTGGAAAGTGTCTGGGTGGGGTGGGGATTTCCTGGGTTTGTTTTTCCCCCAGTTCCACTCTTCTAGAGCTACCTGGCTTGGAGGTGATGGGATCTCTCCCAGGATTCAGAAGAATAAAATTTTAGAGGAACTTCAAAGCCCAAGTCCATCTCTCTCATTTTACTGATGGGGAAACTGAGACCCAGAGAGGAGATGTGCCCAAGGTACTGCAATAAGTTTGTGACAGAGCCCATATTAGAACTGGGGTGCCATTGAGCCCACCAGCTCTTTACTCTATAACTGCATCTCTGAGGACCTCGAACACCCGTCAAAGTGACCAGTCCAGGAGCTAGGGGAATCGCGTACAGCCTTGGCTAGCCTGGAGCTGGGCAGGGCTGGGCTGGCTGGGCGGGGCGGAGTTAGGAGGCTGCTGAGCCCAGCTCGAGCGGGGCTTGGGAATGGGATCCTGGAGGACCATGGCTCTGTGAGTAGCACTCGCTCCCTCTTCTGTCCTCTGGGGGACTGCCCCCCCGCCCCATTCTGGGATGCTCACGGCCCCCATTCCCCTTCTACAAGTGAGCACGAGGGGTGTGTGTGTGTGTGTGTGTGTGTGTGTGTGTGTGTGTGTGTGTGTGTGTGTGTGATTGGCTAACTGGGCTCGTCTGTGTCTGTCACTTGGCGTCATTGTCTGAGTCTCTCCGAATATGTATGTTCTTTGGGGATTAGCCTGTGTTTGCGAATTTCTGACGAAGAAGGGAAAGAAGTCGGCTAGAGGGACGCGGGAGAGGGACTCCAGCTCCCTCTAACTCACACATACATACACGTACACACACGCACACACGCACTCACATTGAGTGCAAAGGTCTCGTAGGATCCTTGCCTCTTGTCTAGGAACCTTTTTCTCTAACTGGCCAGCTAGGGATCTGGGCCAGGGATGAGGTAGGAAACTTTCCAAGGACAGTGAGTGGGTGTGCTGCGATAGACACCTTTTGTGGTGCCGGACCTTCTTCAAGATTGGGGGAAGGGCAGGAGGACAAAGGGGGCACAGGATTTAGATTAGAAGGTGTTTCCTTAGAGATCATCTATTCCAGCCCAACTTATTTTTAAACACGTTTTTAGTGATTTTTGAAAACCATGCTGTCTTTTCCCAGGGACTCCCTTATTCCCTCCCTCTCCCTTGTAAGGAGTCAGGACCGTTAAACAACAACAATTCAGCACATAAGCCCTGGCTGAAAATAATGATCTTATTCCTTAGCTATACACTGCCTTTTTACTTCGAGGTGGGAACTGGGCTTCACCACAGGATCATAGACTTAATTTGGAAGGGACCTTAGAGACCCTCTGGTCCAACCCCTGAAATTACAGACAAGGAAACTGAGTCTGAGAGAAGTTGAATGACTTGCTGAGAGTAACACAGGTGATATGTGTCAAAAGCAAGCTTTAAACTCATGTCTTCTTGGCTTCAAGTCCAGTACTCTGTCCAATGCACCCCCTAGCTGCTTCAGTCCTCTGAAGTCATGACTGGTCACTGCATTGATCAGCATTCTGAAATCTTTCAGAATTGTTTTCCTTTCCACTATTATGGTCACTGCAAAAGTTGTCCTGTTGGTTCTACTTGCTTCTCTTTGCATCAGTTCAAATAATTCTTCCCACTTGTCATTTCTCATGACACAATAATACTCCATTGCATTCATATACCACGACTGGTTTAGCCATTCCCCAGTCAATGGGCTCGAAGGTGCTCAGTGGATGGAGCACTGGGTCTGGAGTTCAGAAGACTTGAATCCAAATACAGCTTTAGACACTTGCTAGCTGTGTGACCCTAGGCAAGTTCAATTAACCTCTGTCTGTCTCAGTTTCCTCAACTGGGGATAATGTTTTACGTACCATCCTCCTTTCCCTTTGTCTTTGTCCTTTGAGTTTGTGCCTAGTAGTAATATACCTGGGTCAAAGAATATATACATTTAATGGCTTTTAATGTATAATAATATATAATTTATATATAACATAATTTTAATCTTTTATATTACCTATAACAATTATACAGATACAATTTAATGTATAATTAATATTTAATAAATTATCTTCATTTAGATCTTTTGTCATTTTTGCCAATCTGATCCAACTCCATTTTAGTGAGGAAGAAACTGAGAGCCAGTTAGAGGGAGTGCCTTGGCCACTGTTCACAGAATGAGAGTCAGGATTGGAACCCAGATTCTCTCATTTCAAACCTATTGTTCTCTTTACTCCACCAGGCTGTCATGCTTGGGTCTGTTCTCCCTCATGTCTCTCCTCTCCCTTCTCTCAGAGACAGAAAGAAAGAGAATCCTGTTGTGACTGAGAGGCAAATGAGGCCTAGGATGAGGGCCATCTAAGTTTTTTCAGCAGAGGGGTCTATTGGAAGACTCATGAAGCCTTACCCTCAGCCTCCCAACTGGATATTTCATGTCCCCAAGTCCATGGGTTTGATGTTTCCATCTGCCAATGATAACAACTCACAATTCAAGTTTTGAGAAGGTGTTCCTTCTATCTCCTCAGCCTCTTTCCCCTAAGCCTCTACTCTGATTCTCTCTAATGCTTGTGACCCTTAATTCCCTACCTAGGCCCTCTAGAAAACTGGAAGATCTAGAATCCCCTCCTCAGTCCCTGTTCCCAGCATTCCCAAAGCAAGAAGTTTGCTGATATTTGGCTAAGTATCCCAGGAGACACTCATGACTCCCTTCGGGGTTCAGAAGGGATGTAGAGGGATCCTTGATGTGCTAGGGCCTCCCAAATTTGGAAGGGGAGGAAAAATAAAGCAAGGATGTAGGAAGGGAGTTTGGAGACACCGAGAGAATGGGGTGAAATTGGAGTCTGGGGATGGGGTCACCATGGAAAAGGGATGAGGTGGAAATCAGAGGTTAGAGTTTAGGAAGGATGGAATGAAAAGGGTGGTTAGAATCACTGCCCTCCTTTAACAGATTGAGAGACAGAGAGAGGACTCTAGCACATTGGTGTGCTGTGATGGAGGAAGGAGCAGACCTGGCAGACTGAACTGAAAAAAAATGTGACAGAAGGGATCTCAAAACAAATCAGGGAGTGTCAGAGGTAGGAGGGCCTTGTCACTAGAAGTATTCAGGCAGAGGCTGGAATGCTATTTATAAGGCATGCTATAATAAATCACATTTCTAGAGCACTTTAAGGTTTATAAAGCATTTCACTCACAATGACCTTGGGAAGTAGATTGTGTAGGTATTATTATCCCCGGTTTACAGGGGGGGAAACTGAGACTCATTGGGGGAGGGGAGACGGGGGAATGATTTGCCAAGAGTTCAGGGACACAGCTCGAAAGCCAGGACGCTATCCAAGTCAATTCAACCTAACAAAGATTTATTAAGCGTCTACTCTGTGTCAGGCATTCTGCATCGTGTAGGAGTGCCCAGCACGATTTCCAAGGCTCCGTCCAGCTCTGGGGTTCTGCGCACCTCTAGTTTTCTCATTCTTGGCTCTCATGCCTTCCCACCCCACAGGTCCTGACTGATCAGCCCTTATGACCAACATGAGCTGGAGCTTCCTGACGAGGCTGCTGGAGGAGATCCACAACCACTCGACCTTCGTGGGCAAGGTCTGGCTGACCGTGCTGATCGTCTTCCGAATCGTGCTGACCGCGGTGGGCGGGGAGTCCATCTACTCGGACGAGCAGAGCAAATTCACCTGCAACACGCGCCAGCCCGGCTGCGACAACGTGTGCTACGACGCCTTCGCCCCGCTCTCCCATGTTCGCTTCTGGGTCTTCCAGATCGTCGTCATCTCCACGCCCTCCGTCATGTACCTCGGCTATGCCATCCATCGGCTGGCCCGGGCATCGGAAGAGGAGAGGCGCCGGGCTAGGCGCTGGCGTCAGGGGGGCCGCGCGTCCCGCAGGCGGCCCCCGAGGAGGAGGCCACCTCCGCTGCCCCAGCCAGGGTGGGCAGACACCCCGAATGGCGGAGAGGAGGAGCCCATGATCGGCCTGGGGGGCGGCATGGGGGAAGAAGAGGAGGGTGGAGATGGAAGTAGGGAGGACCGGGAGCAGGAGGAAGACGAGAAGGAGGCACTGGCTGGAGAGAAGGGCAAGGGGTCTGCGGAGGCCGCGCCTGCCAACCAGAAGCACGATGGGCGGCGGAGGATCCAGCAGGAGGGCCTGATGAAGATCTACGTGCTGCAGCTCTTGGCTCGGGCCTCCTTTGAGATCTGCTTCCTGGTTGGGCAGTACCTGTTATACGGCTTCGAGGTACAGCCATTCTTCCGCTGCAGCCGGGAGCCCTGCCCTCACACGGTTGACTGCTTCGTGTCTCGGCCCACGGAGAAAACCGTCTTCCTCCTGGTGATGTATGTGGTCAGCTGCCTCTGCCTTATCCTTAATCTCTGTGAGATGGCCCACCTGGGTCTAGGCAGTTTGCAGGATGCCGTGAGGAGCCGCAGGGTGGGGGGTCGGGATCAGGGTTCAGACGGCTATCCTTCACCCCCGCCCCTGCCCCGGCAGCTACCCCATGGCTATCCGTATACTCGAAACATCTCCTGCCCCCCGGAGTACAACCTGGTGGTCAGAGCTGAGAGGGCAGCAACATCGGGGCGGCTCATGCCTAGTGGACTCCTGGCCCATGAACAGAACATGGCCAATGGGGCCCTGCAGGAGCTCCAGGAGCTTCAGGGCCCTGGCTCAGAGGAGAACCCACCCCCAGTAGATCTCACTGCTGCCTTCCGAGGAGCCCATCGGGCTGGGACCCAGGACCCTGCCAATGGGGTTAGGAGCAATGGATTTCCTCCTTATACAGCCCAGGTAGGGTTACCAACCTCAAGGACTGACAGCCCAGCCTCTGCTGGCACAATTGTGGATCAGAACCATGCTGATGGCGCCCAGGGGCGGCAAGGGGGCAAAGCCAAATCCAACTCAGAGAAAGGCAGCAGTGTTAGTAGCAAGGATGGCAAGACATCCGTGTGGATATGAGGAAAGGGGACAGCCAAAAGCCAACGTCCATACAACCCCAGCCTCTCTCCCTCACCCCAAACTGGCCCCAGAGTCTCCTTAAACTTAGCCCCAAGATGGGACTTGGTTTTATAACCCAGAACATCAGTACACAGACTTAGGAGAAAGGAGGAAATGTGGTGCTGTGGAAAGAGAATTGGTCTTGGAGTCAGGAGATTTGAGGTTAAATACTGGTTATCCTACTTACTAGCTGTGTGACCTTGGGCAAAGCATTTCCCTTATCTGAGCCTCAGTTTCCTTCTCTGTAAAATGAGGGAGTTGGACTAGCTGTAATCTTCTGTGACTGTGATTTAAACTATATGGGTGGCAATTCAACTTGCCTTCCCTCTCTAGGCTTTTGGGATGAGGAATTTGGGGAATACCAGGAATCGAGGCTCTGAGGTAAGGCAATGGAGTTCAAATTCAAGGCTCACTTGACCCATTGTCATCATTACTTTCTTGTAGAAAATGTATCTTTTCTAAAGATAGCAACAGAAGCCCTTTAACAGATAGTATGACCTAGTGAAAAAGGAGGGCTGGCTTCTGAGCTCTCTTCTGGGTCTGATCTCTGATTCTGGGGGAGACGAAGAGGAAGAGATGCTGGGGGTTAGAATCCACTGGGAATGCCTCTTCTCCAGATCTTGAAGACCATTCATGAGGGAGCCTGAGTTTGGAAATGGAAAAGATGCCTCTGAGACACTGTGCTGTAATGACTTGGAAGCCAGGAGATTGGGGTTTAGATTCTAGCTCTGCTGCTGCTAGAAGCTGGCTAAAGTCCGTTCTGGCTCAAAGTCATGGGATCCTGAGTTTTGTGAGGGATGGAGAGAGAGTCATTTGGCATTCTGGGATTCAGTGATCACACAGTCACCTTCTGATTTTCTGTATGGCAAGAGCTGGGGTGGAAGATCAGCCCCAGAGCCAGCAGTATACCCCAGGGTATTATGTCTTTGTCCTTGGTTCTGTCTCTCCCTGGCTGTTTGTTAGTTGGCATGTGATCAGGGAAAGCAGACTTATTTTAATCTTTATCTGAGCCAGGCAACTAAAAAGATAAAAGAATCCCTCCCTTTTCCCTTTTCCCCTGAAAAGAGCCATAGAACATATCCCAAAGTCAAATATAAATGATTGACTATGTGGTAGGGATTATCTACTTTAGGACTCTTGGTGCCATTCTTCCATTGGGCAGCTAATTGATAATTGACCTTAGCTATTCACCATATCACCCTGTGTTTGTACAGCCTTATAGCCTCTCTCTGGTCCCATTAATTGTGCAAAGGTAATTCCTGCCCTGACTAGAATGTGTTAGAGATTTGTCTAAGCATGGGAAACCCTGGAGAAGGAATTACAAAGGTCCCCTATCTGGGAAGAGGTAATTCTTTCCCTATCCTCATCCTTATTCCTCTCAAAGCACCAAGATACCACAAGTGCCATTACTTTTTGGGGGAAGCAAAATTCACTGTGGTCTGCCAACTCCCGCCCCTAATGTGGTCTGGGCGATAAGAATTGGTGAGTACGGTGAGGACCTGCCTCACACCATCCTTGTTCTCTCTCCTGTTTCCTCTGGGATCCCAGCAGGAATCAGGGTCCAGACTGGGGGACAAAGGAAGGGAAACATTATGTCAAAGAGAAGGGAATTAAAATGGTGATGAGAGGATGGCTTCTAGAGACCCTTGGGGGCTGAGATGTTTCAGCAGTAACTCCACCAGGTCTCTCATTTTTGGAGTTCATGTGGCTGTGACATAAAACCAAAGCACGCTCAGAATAGCCTCTCCCCAGGGCTGTCCCTACAAATAGATAGAGGAAAGGGGATTGCCTGCACAGTATAATTTGGAGAGCACTCCATCTGACTACCTGTTACAATGCCTGAAATTCCACCTTTATCACTTAATTCCTTGGGGTTTAAAGGCTCCCTAGTTTTCCAGAAACCACTGTTGAAATCCAAATACCTCTGGAAAGCAAGACATTTTATACATGTAACTTGCATATTTGTTACCAGCTAATGCCCTAGTGGGGATTAGCTGACCACTAGTTAAGAACAAGGCCTTATGTTAGTATGGGGATAAGATATGGAATGGAGTTTCCAAAGGATGGAGGAAGGTGATGAAAGGGGGACTGGCCTGGGCTCCCCTGAACCTGGGCTCTAGTTATGGCAAGCTGTTCCACTGACTGGTTGTGATCATGAGCCAATCATTTCCTTCTTTGGACCTCGGTTTTCTCTTCTATAAAATGGAAGAGTTCATCTGGATGATTATTAGGGTTTCTTCCAGCTTTGACATTCCACACTTGCTATTCAAGGTCCTTTTTTCAGCTTGGAAATTCTATGAATCTTGGAACTAGAAAGCATGTATTTCTTTCCCCAGTGGGAGAGAAAATGTCTTGGAGACAAAGTCTTAGGGAGAGAAAGATTGAGAATAGGTGTGGGAGGAGGATCTGGAAGTGGGTTGGCATCATTTCAGGGGGGCTCTGGTACAGAGCCCAAAAGGTGATTCTAAGGATGCCGGAGTTCTTCCTCCCTGGGAGAAAGGGCTGAGATTGCCACCAGTCCCATGCTTCCTCATGCCTAGCCAGTTATACCATCGAAGGGAGGAAGGAAGGGACCAGTCAACAGTAATACCCCAACAAGCAGGATCCTGGCCTAGAGGAGACATCTTTGATAGGTGGTAGGGGGCAACTCTTAATGATGATCAAAATCAACCAGGATTCTGCCTCCCTAGAGCCGTCCTAGGATATGATTCTCTGAGCATGGCATCTCCTCTCTCCTCATATACCCAGAAAAGTGACCTTCTAGTCCTAGGTCCTTCTGGTGACCAGGACAAGTTCACATCTCTGAGAGACACAAAGCCAGGCCTGTGGGCACTGGGAAAACCTAAGGAGGTAGGCTCTAGGGATACACAGAATCCTTGTGTGGGGGCCTAACCCTTTCCATCACCCTTAGGCACAGAATACCCCAACCTGACCCAACTATACTTTGCCCAGTGCTGCAGAATTCCTGCTTCAAGGACAAACTATCTGGTCTATAGGTGGGAGGAGGTGGAAGAGAGGCCAAGATAGAAGAAGGGGGGAAACTACTTTGGATTTACCGGGACTAGCCTCCTCTGACCTTGTCCTATTCCCTAGCCTAACCTCTGCTGACTTGTCCTCATATTAGCCTGAGACAAGACAAGCCACTGGAGAAAGGGAAGTCTGTTGTCAGTCTACTTGTTTGTATTATCCATATGGCAGAATGGGAAAAGCATAGGACCAGAAGTAAGACCACATAGGACTCCACTCTACTTTTCTCTTACCCTAGGACTACATCAAGTATCCCCATGCTGGACAACACCCAGACTGGACAAGGGCTCCACGCCCTTTCCTCTCTCTTGACTTCATCACAAGTAATTAACATGGCACAACTGGAAAGAATGCAAGAGCAAATAACACAATGTCAGAGCTGGAGGGGACCTTGGAGATCAAACATTTTATAGAGGCAGAAACTGAGGCCCAGAGAGGGAAGTGACATGCTCTAGAATCTAGGTCTCCTATTCTAGGTTTCCTGGCACTGCAGCCTGATTTCTCAGCTGAAAGTCCAATAACTTCAAGGTCCAGGTGATTTCCCAGGTCATCCATACTCTCAGACTCTCACAAAATTAGGTTTGGCAGTGGAGGAATGAGGTAGAGTTTCAGAGTAGTTATCCCCTTGTTTAAGGCCCTGGTTCATTGTGGGCACCTTTGACTTCCCTTTCCCTGAGCCCCTTTGATTTTCCATCCCCCTGAAAAATACTTGAAGTCTTCATAAGCATCAGGGCTAGCCACCGAGGGGCTGGCCACCGAGTTCCGTTTCTACTCCTGAACTAACTCACCTTTGCATCTGGGACTGCCATCATAGGGCTGAGAAACCTGACTCAGGGTAGGAGAATCAGGGGCAGGGAGCTATGGGGCCCCTTCCTTTGGTCCTTTCTCCCCATGCCATCACCTAGCCAGCCCCACTTCACCGTAGGAGATGCAGGTTCCAATACTAATAGAATGAAATAAATAAATATAATAAAACTTGACTTTTGTTTACAACCTCCTGTGTGTGCCTACCAAGTGTTTTTTTTTTTTCAGCCATCAGTAACACTTTGCTTACTTCCCATTTGCCCAGACCTGGATTAGACTTTATATTCAAGACTTGACAGGAAAAGTACTTTGATGTTCAGTCTAGTTGAAGAATCAACACATCCATGAAACACATAACAATACAAGATGGAGCATAGCCAATAATACTAAATTCTGTGGTTTACTCACTCATTTACTTGTGCATTCTCTCATTCATTCACTCCTTCATTATCATTCAATCATATGTTCATTCTCATTCATTCATCATTATTGAGTCTCATGTTCAGAGTTCAATGTCTTTGTAGTGGAAAAGATATAAAGATATCTAATTCTTATTAAGGAACACATGGTCTTTTGCCCTCATGGAGTTCATTAACTAAGGGAATATGACAAAAATAGCCTATATGAAAAAAATTGTAAAAGATTTTATTAAGAATATTGAAAATGGGGGCGGCTAGGTGGTGCAGTGAGTAGATCGCTGGTCCTGGAGTCAGAAGGACCTGAGTTCGGATCCGGCCTCAGACACTTAACCCACACAAACAAAAACCTAGCCGTGTGACCTTGGGCAAGTTACTTAACCCCAATTGCCCTAAAAGGGGCGGCTAGGTGGCGCAGTGAGTAAGTGCGCCGGCCTCGGAGTTGGGATGACCCGAGATCAAATCCGGCCTCAGAAAATGAGCACCCACACATAAATAATGACTAGCTGTGTAATCTCGAGCAAGTTACTTAACCCCAATTGCTTAAAAAAAAAAAAAAAAGATAAAAAAAAAAGAATATTGAAAATGGAGTGCGGGCCCTGGAGTCAGGAGGACCTGAGTTCAAATCCTGCCTCTAACACTTAACACAAAAACTAGCTGTGTGACTAGCAGCAAAAAAAAAAAAAAAATATTGAAAACCTGGAAAAATCAACATATCAATTAAATGGGAAATGGCTTGATCAATTTTGGCATAACAAGGCAATGGAATATTTTTATGACACAAAAAAACAAGATCAGCTCTATGGCCTTTAAGATCCCTTCTAACTCTGAAATTCTATGATTCTGAAATATAAACCATGTGAAAACATAAATAAAATGATTTATGGTAAAGAAAGTAGAATTTGAACAGCATACACTTTGACCATAACCATATTAAAAATAACAACAACAAAGCTTTCTAAATCCCTTTGTGGTGGTCAGGGTATTGATGGGGAAGTGAGAGGGGAAGATCATCTCCCCTAAAACCTCCTTATTGATATTATTCCCCAGAGATCAAAAAGTTCCCTTGGAATCTCTGATTCCCCAGTCATTTCACTCACTGAACAATGTTCAAGATTAATTTTCTTTGGTGGCTACATGAGATCTTAATTGTAAAGATTTCTCCTATTTCAACAAAGATTGGTTAAAGGAACCAGTTGGTGGAAGGTAGTTAACCTGGAAAAGAAAGACATAATCATTGTCTTCAAATACTTGAAGGGGTGTGATATAGAAGAGCCATTACATTTGTTCCCCTATGAGATTATAAGCTCCTCGAGGGCAAGTGCTATCTTTCGCCTCTTTGTTTCCCTAGTACTAGTGCCCAGCACATAGTAGGCTCTTAATAAATGTTTATCTATTGATTGATTGTTCTATTTGGTGCTGGAGTCACTGGGCTAGGTGTTATACAGAAACAAGACAATCTGTCCTCTCAAGAAGATACAACCTTATCACAGAAAAGAGGTCACAGGCCAATGGGAAAAATTTATCTTACTTGCTATGAATGTTTGTTATAAGGATCTTGCTTTTCCTTTTTTTCTTTCTCAATGGGTTGGGGGAGATGGGACGGAGAAAAAATATGTTTGTTGAAAAAAATAAAGAACAAGTAGACAAATAAAAAGAGACCAAGAAAGGACCCAAAGCAAGTAAATTCTTTTGGTTATTGGATTTTCCGTCAAACTGTCTACTTCTGGTGCCCCCTTGTGGTATGGATGTGACCACTGATTTTTAAAGGCTATACTAATGAGGTGCAAGCTCTGACTGGTCCCTTCAAACTGGGAACTTCTAACAGAATCCTGATGGTAGATTGGTGGGTGGGGGTAAGGCTATGGTCTGTGGTCCTGGGATCAGCATGGTTAAGGTTTGGCCAGCTGGAGATTTAAAAAAAAAACAAACACAATTTTTAAACACAAGATGTATCAAAATGTAGATCATTCAAACTGTATGGGTTTTATTTGGGATTTCAGTCCTTATTGTTCACTATATGTACATTTGTGTTTGTTCAGAGTATTATTAAGTTTCCAATTTAAAAATACTTTTTTTTTTAAAGCAATTGGGGTTAAGTAACTTGCTCAAGGTTACACGGCTAGTCATTATTTATGTGTGGGTGCTCATTTTCTGAGGCCGGTTTCGATCTCAGGTCATCCCAACTCCGAGGCCGATGCTCTTACTGGGCCACCTAGCCGCCCCAAAAATACTTTTTTTTTTTTTAAAGAAACATTCCAGGCAGAAATGGACTTCCCATCTTCCCCCAACCCCCACTCCTCATCCTCTAGCTCTGTTCAGTTATGTCCTCCATTAGAACAATGGGTCATTAAGGTGCCAGAGTTCAATGGAGGTCAGGAAAGCTTATCCTCTCTAGGGGACCACTGACACAGCCTGGCAGACCTGACCTGGCTCCCTTCTTCCTCCCCCTCTGGACAAAGGACAGAGGAAGAAAAGATCAAAACAGGAGAAGAATCATTTCCTTCTAAAGCTTCACACCCTTCCATGGCCATGGACTGAATTCTAACCCTGGTCATAAACTTATCCCTAAGCCTTGCTTACTAGGGTGTCTGAGGAAGATCATACCAGCATCTTCAAGAGTAAGGGTGCATGGGAATGTGGGACAGGGATCTCAACACCTCTGTTCTTTTACCAGTCAGGACCAGGGCTTACTTGTCCAAGACCAGACTCCTCTTCCTATGTTGTAGTAACACCTATCAACACCAGGTCAACTGATATCTAGAGGTTCTGAGAAGTGGGAGAAAAAGAATTTAAGTCATATCCTGACCCTGACCATTCCTCAACATGAATCTCCTACCATAACAGCAATGCCTAGTTCCAATCCAAACCTTATTCTAATTCCAACTTTAGCCCTAACCCAAATCTAGAGCTATCTTTAGTCCTAAATGAACCTAGGGTCTTATGCAAGAAATGTTTTACTAATATATTTGTGTCTCAGCTTTGCTACTATAAGTGCTAGATATGGAGTCAGGAGGAACCTGGATTCAAATCCTGTTTCTGACACCTATTATTTGCACAATCTTGGATGTGTGACCAATCTATCCATGCAGGTTAGACTAGATGGAGAAAGAATGCCTCTTGGCCATGTGACCTTCTCTTTGGCTGCTTCTTCTTAGTCTGCCCCACTGACAGCATGGAGTAACCTTCAAGAAAGGTCTCCAGAATAGTGGGTGGAAGCTCTGCAGTGAATTTTGGAGACAGTATTCCTAGGATAGTTAGTCATGGAAGAATTACAATCTTCATGGTTGGGAATCAATGAGAACATGGATCCACTTGAGTGTTTGAAGTTACAGGCAAGTAATCTCACCTCTCTGGACCTCAGCTCTATAAAACAGGGATAATAATATCTGTAGCACCGACCTGATAGAGCTGTTGTGGTGGTTAAATCAGATAATGTACACAGAGAACTTTGCCAACCTTGCAGTGCCATCCAAACATCAGCTATTGTTAATATTATCTGTGTGACTTTGGCAAAGTCATTTGGCCTTAATTCCTTCATGGTTAAATGAAGGAATTTGATTAAATTTCTATAGTACCTTTGAACTCTAAATCCTATGACCCTGAAGCAGATAAAAATGTAAGCAACCAAGGAGAAGAAATGGTCACCCAGATCCAGTCACCAGCATAGAGGGGAAAATGAATAAAAGTCTGAGTTCAGTACAACTCATAACCCAAGAAAATGTGCAGATACTCAAGATCCTAGGAAATTTAAGGCCTGGAGTAGGAAGGGTACAGTCACTGGGGAAAGCTTTAGGTCAATTTCTGGCTCTTGTGGCAAGGATCCCTAGATAGTTTTGGGCAGAAGAGTTGATACCTAGAAAAGTGAAAATGGTTTCACTGAGACCAGAAGTCTAGGACATTCCTTCTTAGATGTCTTCTCCACCATGCCCTCCATGCCTTGATCCATTCTTACACTGGGAACAACTTCTGCTCTTTTCAAGATCTTTAACTGTCTGGGGAGGTACCTCTGCCTTGACTCACTGCAAAGAGGTTGGGGACACAGCAACCTAAGACCAAAAGCCCAGGAAGGAAGGAGTTTTCAGGTCCTTTGGGAAGGCAAGGGGAAAAAAAAGCTAGGAATGCTATTAAAAGAAAGACATAGCCTAGCTCTTGACTAGTTTGAATCCCCTAATAATCCAGGAGACCATAGACTTGGGGTCTGGGGAGGGGCTGATGCTTTCAAATTTCCCTTCCTCATTAGGGAATCTCACACCTGACCTAGGATTATTAAGGGGCCAGGGGAGAGGGAGAGACAGGAGGTGAAAGGTGGAGAATTGGATATTAGAACTCAATCAGAAGGGAGTGAGATATTCATTGTAATCCATTTCCATCCACTGAGCCAATTTTCCTTGTGCTCATAAGAGAAATATTTCATAGACTGCTGCCATGGTGTGTGTATGGGGAGAGTGGGGGGTTGGTAATGGAGACACCCCAGAGCAGAGGGAGCTTTCCTCTTCTTTGGGTTCCAGGATTGGGCTGAGAGGGTGGGACTGGTGACTAAGAGAATAACAGGAAAAAAGGCCCCATGGTAGCAGCTCCAGGAAAACCCTAGTCAGCCTTACAGAGACCTGTGTCCTCTCCAACGGCTGGGTTTCCATCCCTCCTCCTCCTCAGTTGTCCCATAGCCCAGCTTTCAAAAGCAAACATAGGAGGAGGAGGAGATGACTATAGGGGGTAAAAATAAGTCATCTGAGTGTCCAGTTTCATGCTGCAGCTTGGGCTCCAAACCAAAGCTCAATGAACAGTGAATTACAAGTTGGCAAAGGACTGGAAACGGTTTGATTTGAAAATTCAAACAGTATAGATAAAATGGAGATGTGGTAGATTAGGGAATGGCTGAATGACCCAGAGAGTAGCAATGAGACTGAAGTAGTTCTGGATGTCAGTCTCTAGTGGAAGACCCCATGATTGTGTCTGTACAAGCCAGCATCTTTATCAATAACCTGAAAGCATAGATAGCAAAGGACAAGATGCCCCTCCCAGGTTAAGCTCATTACCTCTAATGATGGTAACTCTAGCCTCCTTCAGCCTTTTTTCCCCTCTGATTGGAGGGCTGGAGGATGGAAAGCCAAGCTCCTTCCAGTGCCTTCCTTCATAGAGGGCAGAAACTAAACTCTCAGCTCACCATCTGCTGCTCTGTCTGGTTTCAGCTCCACAAGCTGGGTATCCCCTGGCGTCCCATCCTCACCTTTCTTTCGTCTTTTCCTCCTTTTGTGAATTGTCTCCCTCCTTAGACTGTAAGCTTCTAGAAGGCAGGGACTGTCTTTTTATCAACTGTATCCCCACTACTTGGCACAATGCCTAGCACATAGGCACTTAATAGTTTATTGGATTAGATTGGCATGCTTATTGAATTTAAGAAATACACAGAATAGGGCAGCTAGGTGTCGCAGTGAGTAGAGCACCGGCCCTGGAGTCAGGAGGACCTGAGTTTAAATCCAGCCTCAGAAACTTAACACAAAAACTAGACATGTGACCTTGGGCAAGTCACTTAACCCCAATTGCCCTCCAAAAAGCCAAAAGAAAAAAAAAAATACACAGAATCACAGAAGTAACTTCAGAGACCATCTAGTCAAAATTGTGCCTCAACAAGGGTCTCTTCTATGGTATTTTTTGCTTGAAAACTTTCAATTCGGTCACTTATTATCATCATCACCAATACCATCATCATTATGGGAATGAACTTACTACCTCCTGAGGCAATTTATTCAAATTTTTGGTCACTCTAATTATGAAGTTAGGAAGGGTTGTTTTTTTTTCTTATATCAAGCCTAACTTTACTTTTTAAAATTACAACTTCCACCCACTGTTCTAATTCTTCCCTCTAGGGTTAAGTAGAATATCTCTAATGTTTCTGCTTAACAATCCATAGAGCTAGAAAGGAAAGCTAATACATTGGGTTATAGAATAAGTATCTAAAAACATTTTGTTGTTGTTCAATCATGTCAGTTGTGTCTGACTTTTCATGACCCCATTTGAAGTTTTCTTGGTAAAGATACTAGAGTAGTTTGCTATTTCCTTCTTCAGCTTGTTTGACAGATGAGCAAACTGAGGCCAACAGGGTTAAAGGACTTGCTCTAGAGACTTGCTCTACAAGACTAGTAAATGTCTGAGGCCAGATTTGAATTCAGGAGAATGAGTCTCCCTGATTTCCAGTTCAGTGCTCCATCTATTGTACCACCTAGTTGCCCCCCTTACACAAGATAAATCCAAAAATATATCATTCAGCCAAAATGACTAATTCAGTCCAATGAAATGAAATTTAATAAAACAAATGGAAATTCCTACAACTAAGTTTTTTTTTTTTTAAAGCAATTGGGTTAAGTAACTTGCTCAAGTTAACACAGCTAGTCATTATTTATGTGTGGGTGCTCATTTTCTGAGGCCGGTTTCGATCTCGGGTCATCCCAACTCCGAGGCCGATGCTCTTACTCACTGCGCCACCTAGCCGCCCCCGTACAACTAAGTTTTAAAAAAAATCATTAATTGTACAGGTATAGGATGGGTAAGGGGTGAGGTGGAGACATGGCAAGATACGGGTCTGTGTGACAAAGATATGGTGTCTTAGGGGTCAATAGTGGGACATCATGGCCGAGAAACAGCTAGGTTTCATAAACAGAAGAGTCCCATGCCGAGAAAGAGAGGTGATAGATAGTCTTACTGTCTTCTACCTTGATTGGACCACATCTGGAGCATGCTCAGTTATGGGTACTACCTTTTAGGAAGGATGTTTGACAGTTTGGAGAAGATCCAAAGGAGGGTAACCAGGATATTTAAGGGACTGGAGACCATATTATTATTTTTTTTTTGGAGGGGGAAGGCAGGGCAATTGGGGTTAAGTGACTTGCCTAAAGTCATATGGCTAGTAAGTGTTAAGTGTCTGAGGCCAGATTTGAACTCAGGTCCTCCTGACTCCAGGGCTGGTGCTCTATTCACTGCACCACCTAGATGCCCTGGAGGCCATATTATATTGTTGTTATTATTCTTCATTCTCGAAGAGGGCCAATGACATCACGAGGGATATGTCTTGACTTGCACATGAATTGGATTTAAGAGGATCATTTGAAGGAATTAGAGATATTTATCCTGGAGATGAGAAGACTTGCTGGACATAATTGCTGTCTTCAAGTACTGAAGAGCTGTTCTGTGGAAAAGAGATTAGACCTGTTCTCCTGGGGCCCAGGCAGTATGATTCAGGGTAATGAGGGGAAGTCTTAGGAAGGAAAATTTCATAGAATCATAGATTTGGAGATGGAAGAGACCTTATCAATCACCTAGTCCAATTGCCTTATTGTACAGATAAAGAAACTGAGTTACCAAAGGTTAATAAGCAACTTGCTGGTTTCATGTCAATATAAACAGTTATCTCACCAGCCAGCTGTCCAGAGGAGCAATGAGCTTCCCCACTCACTCGCTAGGGAGTTTCTCATCATCAGAGGTCCTCTGCAAAGGTCAGAATCAATCTCTTGTGCAGAGGGAGTATTCCATGCTCAGCACTTCCAAGGCCTCACTACTAACTCATGTCTTGACAGGCTTCCAACCCTACTGAAACTGCTTCTAAAAGGTTACCCCTTAACTTCTAAATTTGAGGGTCTTTTCTGCCCATCTGTAGCAGTCTGCTAACTGGTCTCCTCATTTCTAGGTTATCTTGTCTTCAATTCATCCTCTATCCAGGTGCCAAAATAATCCTTCTTACTCTATGGGTCTGATTATGGGACCCCCTTCCTCAAAAATCTTCAGTGGCTCCTGATTCCCCTATTTGGTAAAATAAAGGGAGTACCTCCCTCCTTTCAGTAGAGAGATGGCGGACTATGGGTATAGAATAGTGCATATACTATCACTTTGTTGGTTGGTTTTGTATAATTTGTTGTTGTTTCAAGGGCTCATTTGGGTTGTTTGTGGAGAGATATTTCTGGAAATGACTATGATGTAATCATAATAGTCAAGGAATTAACAAAACATTTTTAAAAAGAAAATACAAATTCCTTAGCCCAACATATAAAGCCCTCTACACTCCATTTTTCACCACCTTTCCAACTTCATTTCAAACCATTCTTTCTATATTTCAGCCAAACTGAAATACTAGCTGTTCTCCAAATTTGACATTCTTTCTTCTGCCTCCGCACATTTCCATAAGTAGCCTCCAGGCCTGAAATATATTCTCTTTTCAACTTCGCAACAGAATTCTTATGTTCTTCAAAATCCAGCCCCTGGATTTTTGAAGCTTTCTCTGATCTTCTCTTCAAATTACCTGATATTTCTTTATCTCCTAGAGGGAGGGACTGCTTCAGTTTTGTCTCTAGTATATAGCTGAGTGGAGTAATAGGAATATAAGGAATGTTTGTCAAATTGAATTAGATCAGTGTTGGGAGAAGGGGTGCTTTTTTTAGATGTGGCTTGGCCCAAATGACCTCAGAGCTGCTTTCCTGAATCTGACATTTCAAAATTCTAAGATTCTAATTCATATGAATTCACCAAAATTCCACGGGTCCTTAGTGATTCTTTTACCCAGAGCTATTGTTATTCAATCATTTCAGTCATGTCCTACTCTTCATGACCCCATTTGGGGTTTTCTTGGAAAAGATAATGGAATGCTTTGCCATTTCCCTCTCCAGCTCATTTTTTTTTAAAACAGATGAGGAACTGAGGCAAAAAGGGCTAAGTGACTCATCCAGGGTCATACAACTAGTGTCTGAGGGAAGATTTGAACTCAGGAAGAGGAATCTTCCTGATTCCAAGCCCAGTGCTCTATCAACTGTACCACATAGCTGCCCACATCAATTCAGGGGTCACTGGACAATTTTCAAATACCTGCAAGCTTAATGATTATAGATAGTCTAAACATTGATGCTACACACTTGGCCTTTTTCCACCACTCCACTACTTTCCTGCTGAGAATAGAAGCAGCCTTTATAGGATCAAAGGTCATTTAAAAGTTTTTGTTTGCTTTGTGGATTTCCCTCACCAAATAATTAATCTCTTAGTGTCCATACTATTTTTTAGTAATGAACCTTCCTAGCTGGGTTGAACTTGGATAGTGGGTTCAATCTTGATCATACTTTGAGCCTGGTAGAGCTTGTCAGATTTAAATTCTGATGGCCTTTGAAAACCATGGTTACTTCAGTGTTACAGTAAGGCACTATAATCTTCCTTGACCATTAATAGGCTTCATGTGGAGCCCATGAAGGGAAGCTTGCTTAGGGGAGGCTTGCTTGTAGGAAGGCTTTCACACCTTTTGTTAATTTTCAAGTAGGCGCTGAGTCAGGAGGATTGTGATGCCCTTTGCCTCTCAAAAGGGTATATATATACTCTGAGATTAATATTTTGCTTTGGGGTTCACTCATTGGAAGAGTGTTCTTGTGATTTGACCAGATGAGGCTCTGGATAGCTGTTAAGAAGCCTCCTCAGCCCACCTTGCTTTAAAAAACCCAGATGTTGAGGTGGCTAGGTGGTACAGTGAATTGAGCACCAGCCCTGGAGTCAGGAGGATCTGAGTTCAAATCTGGCCTCAGACACTTAACACAAAAACTAGCCATGTGACTTTGGACAAGTCGCTTAACCTCAATTGTCCTGCCTTCCCCCCACCAAAAACAAAACAAAACCCAGATGTTGGTGCTTCTCTCTCTGGTAACTAAGTATGTATTGCCTTGGTCAGACAGATGGATCTGTCTGTTGATCTGTGCTAATTTCTCAGACAGTTAGAAGCCCTGTCTGTTGGTCTTTATTTCTCTGCTTGTATTTTCTCCCTTTTCTTTGTTTGGATTTTCTCTGAAGTTCAGGGTGCTGACTTTTTCCCTGAACTAGTGAACATAATTTAAAAAGATTGTTGACCCCTTAGACAGCTATCTTTCCTAGTAAAGCAGATCTAAGAACCTATGCTAACAGCCATCCTGGGTGTGCCAGTGTGATTGCTGCTACAGGCACCAGATTAAGGTTCTGTAGAGTACATTCTGCTGTTTGGGGGGGTTGTGGAAAGCTGCCAGGGTAAGGGAGTCAGAATGTTATTGCTTTAATAGGTAGCTTAATCAGCATCTGGAAGTTTTGGAAGATAGGTGGTAATAATATTTACTATTAATTTTAACCCTAAGAAAGGCTTCTCAAATCTTACATGTTCTGAGAGTACCTTTAATGGGTTCATTGTTTAATATTGCTTAACTACTTAGACTGGGGGCCATCTCCAGTCATCCTGATCTATATCTTGCCACTGGACCCAGGTGGCTCTGGAGTTGAAAGTGAGGCTGGTGACTTTGCAAAGCTCTGCCTCACTTAAATCCAATTCACTTGCACATCATGGCATCACCTCCCTGATGTCAAGGTCCTCTTCCAGAACAAAGGAAAAACGACAACAACAACAACCAGTGCTGTGGAATACAAGAGAAGAAAACAGGCCCAACCTCTGGGCCTTTAATATAGCCAAGTAAGGGAAACAGAGCTGCTTCTGAAACCGAATCTTCTCATAAAGTGAGTCATCTGTAAGCCTATCTGCCTCCCCTGACCCCTTACAGCACTTGGGTTCTGTTCATCCAATTTTTACTTGCTATCCTATTTTATGTGTGTCCAATGTTATTCCATATCTGAGATCTTCCTGAATAAACAGGGGGCCCCTTTAGAGATGGGTTCTGGGTATCCTCCTTGTTCCCATGCAGTGTGTTTAAGGCATGGGGGGCAAAGATCAGGGATGGCATTTGAAGCCCTGGAGGTAAATCTCAGTATTACCACTCACTAGCTGAGTTATCTTGGCCAAGTTATTTCTCCTTTCTGGGGCTCAATGGACTCTTCTGCAAAATGGAGGGGTTGGAAGATGACCCTTACGGTTTCTCCCAACTCCAAATCCTATGATCTACCAGGCACTAAACTAGTGTAACCCTCTTACCAAGACCCCAAAGAAACCAAAGGTATAAAGTTTTTAGGAGTCATTTTACGTGACCTCAACCACTGATTCCTACAGAAATCTGGGAGAAATTTTCCACTGAATAGCACCTGATCACCTCTTTGAAGAAGATTGCCCACAACCAATTAGTAAATAATTAATCTTTTACTATGTGCTTGGTACAGTACTGCACACTGGAGATAATTTTTTTAAAGTGAAAATAGCACCTGCCCTCAGGGAGTTATATTCTAACGAGGAGCTAACATAGCAGAGGAAGCTTTTATGAAAAGAATTTTTTAAAACTATATTCTGCAACAAATAACTTTCCTAAATTCTCCAATATCATAGAATCTTAGATTTAGAGCTGGAAAAGACCTTCTTGGAGGCCACCAGGTCCAAAGCTCTCATTCTACAGATAAGGAAACTGTGACAAAAGAGAGGTTAAGTCACTTTCCCAGGCTGATGAAGCTAGTCAACATCCAGTTCCCTGCCCTCTACACCATACTGTGAGGAGCATTTCTCAAGGTCTGTTAGAATCCCAGTGCAAAAAGACCCAGGCTTTAGACCCAGAAGAAATCTTAGAAATCATCTAGTTCACTTCCCTCATGTTACAGAAGAGGAAACTGAGGCCCAGGGAGGAGAAATGCCACACCTAAGGCTACGTAGCCAGGTAGTAGCAGAGCTAGGGTTTGGACTTGGATCTTCTCCTTCTAAATCCATGGAGTGGCCCTGCCCTGCCACTCCAGCTTCTGGACTAGATGGGGTCTCTTTCCTCGGGGGCAGCCAAGTGGAAGGAGGCCCTCCTGGGAGCTGGAGGACCCCAGGCTTAACTCCTCCATACCTGTACAGGCAAGTCATTTCCTTTTCTGGGCTTCAGTTTCCTCCATAAAATGATAATAATATGTGTACTCCCTACCACACAAGGCTGTGAGGAAGAAAGAGCTGTGAACATCTGTACAAGTGCAAGCTATGATTATTTTTATAGGGGGAGTATCTTTGTGTTACTTTTACAGAGAGGCTCACCCACTTCCTTCATAGGAATATAGATTTATGGCTGGGAGGGACCTCCTGTTGTACACCCCTGCATTTTACAGATGAGGAGAAAGGAAATTGAGGCCAAGGGAGCTAAAAGGACAACACTAGACCACACAGGCGGTTAGTGGAACCCAAGGCCTCTGACCCCAGATGCAAGGCTCCTTCCACATGGCTGCTCATTTGGCAGCAGAACACACATGCACATATACATATACATATATGTATGTATACATACATACACACTAACATGCACACACATTCATACATACACATACACATATACGTGTTGTTCTGTCATTTCAGTTGTGCACCACTCTTTGTGGCCCCATTTGGGGTTTTCTTGGCAAAGACACTGGAGTGGTTTTCCATATCCTTCTCTTGCTCATTTTGCAGTTGAGGAAACTGAGGCAAAAAGGGTTCAATGACTTGCCCAGGGTCACACAGCTAGTAAGTATCTGAAGTTAGATTTGAAATCAGGTCTTCCTGATTCCAGGCCCAGCACTCTACCCACTGTACCACCTAGCCCAACCAAACTGTCTTTCTAAGACCTCTCACAAAAAGGTGAGGTATCTTTCTCCAAAGGACGGACTTGATTCAGAAAATTGAATTAGTTCTTTGGACATGTATTTGTTGTTGTTATTCAGTCATCTCAGTTATGTCTGACTCTTCATGACCCTATTTGGGGCTTTCTTGGCAAGAATGCTGGGGTGGCTTGTCATTTCCTTCTCCAGCTCATTTTACAGATAAGGAAACTGAGGTAAACAGGGTTAAGTGACTTGTCCAGGATCACACAGCTAGTCAGTGTCTGAGGCCACATTTGAACTTGGGAAGATAAGTCTTCCTGACTCCCAAGTCCAGCACTCTGTCCACTACACCACCTACTATATGCAGGCCCCTCTGCTTAGTACAGGGCATATAAAAATGAATCTTTTCTTCTAAGGTTCTTACAGTCTAGTAGTAGCAATGCCATATATTTATAAATAAACATGATACAAGGTAGAATGGTACAGGAGGGGTCCAAAATGCTCTGGGAAAATTGGAAGAAGGGGGAATCAATGGCTTTCAGCCATGGATGATGGTAAGAGGAGGTTGGTGACTTGTCCAAGCTAATTCTGCTAAAAGGCCACAAAACTAGGCTGGGCCCTATTGCCTTCCACCTGGAACCATACTTAGTTGTGTTCCATCATATTCCCCATCTGTCACCTCCTATAGATTAGAATCTCGATGCAGTTTGTGTAGAAAGCACAGTGGACTGGAAACCAACTCTGGGCTTAGCTGTGTACAAGGTACACGTTCCTGAGCAAGTGACTACACTGCTCAGCTCTAGTTTCCTGTTCCTAGTTATCTCTAAGGTCTTTTCCAGCTCAAAAATTCTTTGATTCTGCTTTCAAATGGTCTATTTGTCCAAGAAGAAGGTCTGGGTCCTGTCTTATTTTTGTGTGCCTAACGTCTCACTCAGGGCCTGGCAGAGTTGAATACTTAATATTTATTGAATATGAGTTAATCAACAAACAATTACCTACTTCCTTCCTTTCCTGTCCTTTGGTTTTTCTTAATCATTTTTCTTTTTGACAGCACTTTGGGGCAAAAGGATTAGACACTTTCGATTTTTCTTCATGTCAGTTATTATCCCCAGTATCTACCACAGATGATAGTGACTTTATAAGTTGTTGAATGAATGAAATCCAGAATTTTCCCACTATATTATACTGGGAAAAGACCTGGGGTGCCAGGGAGGTGTGGCAACTAAGGGGCAAATAAACCACAGATAAAGTATACCTTGGGAATACTGGGCCACAGAAACATCCTGCTGCAGGGAGGAGGCTGATGCCCAGGTAAGCAAGGGAGGCTTTGCTCATTTTCATTGGCTGCTTGTTCTGAGGCACTCCACTGAGTGACTGCAAGGTATAAGATTTTGGTTCCAGCCACAGAGCAATGATGTCAGTAGGAGTGGGCCCAGGTTCTCGCTTGCCTGCTGGGCACAGCCTTCATTGTTCTTGGCACCAAATGTAGATGACATCTTATGGTCATTAAATCTCATTCTTTCCTTCTTCCTGATGGCTTCTATCCAGCCCTAGCTGACTGCAGGGCCGGAAGTGAATTCCTCTACTGGTCAGACCCAGATCGCCTGTCTCTAATAGATGGCCAAGAAGCAGGGAGGAATGTGCCCGGTGAGGCCCTCTGGGTCACCCCAAGTCCTGTCTGGCCTTGTTATTCTCATCCCTCTTCCGTTTCTCTTCCCCAGAAGCTGGCCTGTGGCAACTCTGCACCAGGCAATGGGGACCACCCGGGACAGGAATTCCAGGTCAGGGGCTGTGTCCGGCTCTGGGGAGGAGAGCAGAAAAGCCTTTCACTGGAGAACAGAGAAGTGCCAGGGATGGGACCACGAGGGTGGGGAGAAGAGTGAATGTGTTAGTGGGGGATTTAAAACCAGGCCTGGCTGAAAAATGTGCTCTCTAGTGGCAATCTGATGAGGTGGAAAGAAGGGTAGATAAGTTCTGGGTGTGAATCCTGACCCTGATGTTTCTTTGCTGAGTGGTTATTGACAACCTGTTTCCATGCTCTAAAATGAGAAGTTATTCACACTCCTCGCCATACAGGGTTGTTTCAAAGTCACTTTGTAGGTAAGTTTTCAGGCATTCTAACATGACTGTTAGCTCCATGTCAGATAACCAGGGTCACGAAAAGAAGTGGGGTACTGTGGTGGACTCCAGATAGCCCAGGAAAAGGGGCCATCACCACATCACCACTTTTAAAAGGTGCTGACAATTTTGACATGAACCTAGGAAAAAAAAACCCTAAACACCTAAAGCACTCCTGTGTAACCTTAGCCTAGATCTACAGACTTTGAGGCCTGGTTATCTAGCTCTGGTTTCTTCTCTTTCTATCATCATGCACTCCCTCTCCCTTAATGTATATGTTACTGACCACCCTGCCCTTGTGCTTCCATAGTCCTCAACCTCTCTAGATAAAGAAGGGAAATAGGTTTCATTATCTCTTCTCCAAGATCTGGATTCCTGTCTTATTTATTCATTCATTTTCAGTGGCCTTGCTCTTGGGAGTGGAGACTGGGGATAGGTTAGTTAGACAACCAATTAGGTAGAAATGAATATGGTCAGAATACCAACAACTCGACCTGTGATCAGAAGGCCTTCTCAATGGCTAAAAGTGAGCTCAGGATTATAAACCAAGGAATGAGTTTAGTCCATAATAGCTAAGCAGCCAAATTCCAAACCAGCAGGAAAGTCAGAGAAGAAAGTCATCATTCTCTTTTGTGAGCTAAAAGCTAGCTTGGGCTCCTGGCCTAGAGATAATCATGGGACCATACTGGAACTTTAATTATAAATTAGATTAACTATCAAGATTATTCTAGGGGCAGCTAGGTGGTACAGTGAGTAGAGTGCCAACCCTGGAGTCAGAGGGAACTGAGTTCGGATCCGGCCTCAGACACTTAATCCACACAAACAAAAACCTAGCCGTGTAACCTTGGGCAAGTTACTTAACCCCAATTGCCCTAAAGGGGCGGCTAGGTGGTGCAGTGAGTAAGAGTGCCGGCCTCGGAGTTGGGATGACCCGAGATCAGATCCGGCCTCAGAAAATGAGCACCCACGCATAAATAATGACTAGCGGTGTAACCTTGAGCAAGTTACTTAACCCCAGTTGCTTTAAAAAAAAAAAAAAGATTATTCTGCAGAGACTCTTATGTATATGATCTCTGTGGCCCACAATCTATTTCTTATAGTCTCTATATATGACTCTTCCCTTGTGAATAAATCCTAGGAAATGTACTCTTATGGTCTGGATCATGTAATAGCAGAAGGAAGAAGGAGAAAGGCAAATGCATGGGAGAATCAGCCAATAAGAAACTGCAGCCACAGTAGAAGGAGGATTAGCCTAAAGTAGTAAGAATAGGTAAGGAATAGGAGTGAAAATCTCTGGAACTGAGGAGCTAAGCAACCTTGAGGATCAGGAAGGGCCAGGAATTTCAGGACCTCTTGTGGGGAAACAGGGAAAAAAGAAAGTTTGGGCTCAAGGGTGAGACCTCCTGGAACACATAAGAAGGAGTTGTGGCTAACGAGGCCCAGGGAAGATTCCTTTCCAGAGCCAGGATAATCCAGAGATTTGAACTGTGATCTTCCTAACTATTAATAAAACCTTGGAGAAAGCCCTGGCTGATAAGATAGTTAAGTACACAATTTCCAGGCAGAGCCAAGGCATAGAAAGATGGCTTTTGGGTTTTGGGTTTTGTTTTTTTCCCATTACACCATACTGCCTCCCCATGGTAAGATCTGGGTAGATCCAGGTTTCTGTTAAGGCAGAAAGAGCACATGAGACAAAAGTTCAAAATGAAGGGCAATTTCTCTTTTACACTGGAAAGTCCAAAGTTTATAGAGGAAGGAAGGGTTAGTGAAGGATGTATACACTGAGGTGGTGTTTCCTATTTCTATTGCAACACCCTACAAGCAACTCTCAAAAACATCCATATGGTCTGTGGCAACAATCTACTAATTTTTTCTCTAGTTCAATAGTCTCCAAAGTGATCTTCAAAGTGAGGCTATCTGTAGGCATGTGGGATGAAGAAGCCAAGGTCAAAGGTCAAGAGATTGCTTGACTCCTGAGCCAGTGTTTTGTTTTTTTTTACATAGATGTGTATGTACACAGATGTGTACATGCACATGTATATAGACTTCCCATTTCATGTGTGTGTATATATGTATATATGTGTTTATGTATATATATTTTACACATTTTTCCTTTTCATGTATATATATATATATATATATATATATATATATATATATACACGTATTATGGATACACATACTTATATACAGAGTGTCTCCTTAAAACTTTTTTTAAACTGATATCTAAAGGTAATTTTTAAAAAATTTGGAGAATGGGCCCTAAGGTAGGAGAAATACCCTAATCTCTGCCCCTAGGTAAGTTAGTAGTTTTTTTCCTCATAAGCTATTATGATCATCCTCATGACTTGATTGGCTCAGGAGACTAAAGGCTCAGGCTGTTGGCTACTTCCTGGACATCCAAGTACAGAAGAGACATCGGGAGCTCCAGCAACCCTTAGATTCTTGGCTAGCAGAAAATGATGGGAAACTCATACAAGAGAACTTGGTTTAGCTAAATCAACTCAAGATGCCCTCAATGCCTATCCTTGTTCTTTTAATTTTTTAAAATTTTCATTTCCAATTTCTTTCCCTCCCTCTACCTCCTCCCCAATCCATTGAGAAGGTAAGAAATACAATGCCCATTATACATATGAAGTCATGTAAAACATCTTTCCGCATTAGCCATGCTCCAGGGGGGAAAAAGCAAGAAAAATAAAGGGAAAAACATACTTCAGTCTGAACTCTTATTTCATCAGTTCTCTGTCTAGAGGTGGATAGCATTTTGTATCCCAAGTCTTTTGGAATTATGGTGGATCATTGTATGGATCAATTACTAGTCTTTCTAAGCAGATTACCTTTACAATACTGCTGTTACTGTGTAGATTGTTCTCTTGGTTCCACACTGCATCAGTTCATATAAATCTTCCCAGGTATTCCTAAAACTATCCCCCTCTTCATTCCTCACAGCAAAATAATATTCCATCACATTTATATATCATAACTTGTTCAGCCATTCCCCAATTGATAGACACCTCAGTTTCCAATTCTTTGCCAACACAAAAAACAAGCTGATAGAAATGTTTATTCCTTTTCCTTTGATCTCTTTGGGGGATGGGTCAAAGGGTATGCATAGTTTTATAGCCCTTTGGGTACAGTTCCAAATTGTTCTCCAGAATAGTTGAGCTAGTTCACAACTCCACTAAATTTTATGCAATTTAAGATCTTCCCTACTATTAATAGGCCTCATGTGGAGCCCATTAAGGGAAGCTTTCTTAGAGGAGGCTTGTTTGTGGGAAGGCTTTCACACATTTTGTTAATTTCTAATTAGGCTTTGGGGGCTCACTTATGAGAAGGATCTTGTGATTCCTTGGTTGGTATGTTCAGAGGTCCCTGACTGCTCAGATGTAAAGGCTCTCTGAATCCAGGGATGTATGTAAAGTATATAGCAATATTGCTTTGATTCAGGAAGAGCCCTGTCTGTTGGGTCTTTATTTATATACTTGGATTTTCTCTGAAGTTCAGGGTGCTGACTATTCCCCTGAACCAATGAATGTGATTAAAAAGAGATTGTTGACTCCTTAAACAACTATCTTTCCTAGTAAAGCAGATCTAAAAACCTGTACTATCATCCATCCTAAGCATGCCAATGTGGTTGCCACTACGCTCCACCACCAGTAATGTTTATCCTTGCTTAACATCCTACTCCAGTAAGTAAGACTTCTTTTAATTACTGCTGAATGACTTACAGGTCATTCCAATATTGAACACAGGGGCCCAGTCAGAATAAAGCTCAAAACACACACCAAATATATATACATTTACAAATTATATATGCTATTATACTAATGTATACATTAACCTATACACAAAATATACATTTAAAAGTATGATAAAGCAGAAATAAACAATATTTAAATTTTAAAATGTTTGTAATTAACAGTACAAAAATCCCTTTTTTGCTCGTAAGAGCAAGGTGATTGAATATACTTCATAATTTTTAAAAAATATCTGTACTGAGGGATAAGGCAGATTTGCAAATAACTCTTTATCAGTAATTTAGTCAGCTAATTTAGTCAAGGTAACTAAACAAGTAGGTGAGTTTTTTAGTTATTTTTATTGAATGATACACAATAAAATGATAGGCCAAAACATAGTATCAGTAAGCATAACAGCTTCGGTTAAGTCAACAAGCAGTTATTTTTAGTAGGAATGAAAAACAACAACAAATAAATTCTTTTAACTAAACAGAAGTTTTTCAGAATAAATCCATTTCTCTTTCTTTATAGAACTTTGCTTAATGGATAGCATCATACCATTCACGCTCGGTATTATTGTGTTTGTGTATGAAAAGTTGTGTTTGTATAAGGCAAAGGCCTGTTTGGCTGTGCAGGGAATGTACACAGATAGAGAAGCAGGTTGGAGTCAAGATGTGAAAGGCTTTAAATTCTAACCAAGAGTAGCTTCTATTACTCCTACAGGTTATAGGGAGCCGCTGGTGTTTATTAAGGTGGTATGGGTTGAGCTGCACTTTGAGAAAATCAATTTGGCTGATATGTGGAGGGTGGATTAGAGTGCATAAAAGATCTGAAGCAGTTAGCAGGCTATTTCCATAGTCCAGGTGAGAAGTGAAGAGGGCCTGAACAAAGGTGGCAGGGGTGTGAGTGCAGAGAAGTGTATGGATGATGGAGATACTGTGGAGACAAAATTGGCAAGACTTGACAATTGATGGGATCTGGGGATTGAGGGAGAAGGTACAGTCAAGGATGATTTTCAGATTTCAATCTTGGGTGACTGAGAGGGTGGTGATGCCCTCAAAAGAAATAGGGCTCTGAGAAAGACTAGTTTTTTTAGCAGTGACATGTATAACCGTTAACAGACTGGGTCGCACTGTCCACTTCAGTAAAGCATCGCACCAAAGATGAGATGACCCTATTTACTGACACACAATGAAGGAGTCTTGGAAGGCATGGAAAAAAGTGATAGGTTGTAGGGTTTGGAGTAGGAGCATTACTATTGGTTATACTAAGAAAGGTGGGCTGGCATTCCTAACAACTTGCTGTTGAGTCATGTCTGACTCTTCACAACCCCATTTGGAGTTTTCTTTGCAAAGATACTGGGGTGGTTTGCCATTTCCTTCTCTAGCTCATTTGACAGATGAAGAAACTAAAGCAGAGTTAAGTGACTTGCCCAGGGTCACACAGATAGTGTCTGAGGCCAGATTTGAACTCAGGGAGATCAGTCTTCCTAACTCCAGACCTGGCACTCTATCCACTGCACCACCTAGCTGCCCCTCTAACAATTAAGGAACGTTAATTGTTTTTTATGGTACCCATCTACATCTTGTAATCTTTGCTAGGAGATTACAACCACCAGACACTGCATTGCAGTCTCTTTAGAAGAGATTAAAAACTCTCCTAATTATACAGATAGACAAGGACAGATGGCATATCTTTTGGGGGTGGCAGCAAGTTAACTTTTGAGGCTTAACAGACATACATTCAGGAAGCATTGGGGTGCAGGGGGCAGGGTACCGGCATGAGAGATAACTTTTATTTTAAACTAGAAGGAAAGCTAAATTTCTGAGCTCAATTCAAGGATATAAAGAGGTGGCTTTAGGCAGATGCAGATTGTATTATTTAAAAAATCAATACAGCATAAAAAACAATTACATTATAGAATAAATACAATAGAAACTTGTGGCAATACTAATTTTGATCTTTTCAGCATGTTTGGAAGAAGGATGGTTTTTGGTGAAAAGATAATGCAACAGGATCTGCAATGGGATATGCAATCCATCCATGCTTCTCCTGCTCTCCACCTACAAGGATGGTGAAGCACTTTACCTTCACCTCCTGGGAGGCCCATGGGGTTTGCCCTCCAAGGGGTGCCTGCTACAGTTATAGGACAATCTTGTGGGCATGCTATAGGGGTATGTATACATAGGATAGGTGTGCTCCACAGGGGTGTCAAAGAAATACTTTAATATTAGCCATTTCTAGTTCAGATAGAATGCTGTCCAAATGGGCTTAATCCCATGCCCTCCACATTGACTCTCTACCTCACTAAGATTTTGGGTAACATCTATAGGAATCTTGAGCACAGTAAAGATCACAGTACATAAAAATACAATTTGGGGTTAAAATCCCAGAATTATTGAGTAACCAAATCACCATCCTGTTCCCTTCTGGACCACCCCCCTCACCCCTAGAGTAAACAAATGGGCTTTATCCCTTCTATTAACATAGCTTCCATAAGTTAATGATCTTATCATTAATCACTTTCTCTAAGAAATACTTTAGCTTTTGTTCCATTCAGTTTTCCAAGTATAGAAAGTATCTTGGAAGAAAATATTCTTTTCTCTTTTTTTCCTTTTTAGAGGGCAATTAGGATTAAGTGACTTGCCCAAGGTCACATGGCTAGTTTTTGTGTTGTGTCTGAGGCCGGATTTGAACTCAGATCCTCCTGACCCCAGGGCCGGTGCTATATTCACTGCTCCACCTAGCTGCCCCTAGAAAATATTCTTAATACTTTCAGTTTTACTAAAAAGGATGTTTTAAATATGTATCCACAGTGATTAGGGCGATGAAATTTTCCAAATGGCATCTGTGCAGTTGCTAACATGGGTGACCAGTTAGTGGTTAGGCCCCACTACCCCAAGGGAATAACAGTCTTCTCAGAAGACAGATTAGGAACTTGCATAGGAAAAGGTAGGAGATGGAGTGGGGGAACACTAGGGGAATAAGACTGAATGTGGTTGTGTAGGTTGTCTCTAAGCACAGTTATTACTGGAATGGTGGGAGATGACCCATCTTCCCACATTCAAGTGCGTTAGTTGGTCATAGGTTCCTGGGGTTCAGGCCTAGGCTCCCCAGGGGGTTCCAGAATTCCCTCATTGGAGATCATTGTCCTAGAAGATTGCATGACTGAAGTTTAAATGAAAGTACTGTCAACAAAAAGTCCTGATCTCTTAGAAGAACCTCCAGAGAACTAAGGATGACAAAAGCATATTGGCCCTGGCAGTTACAAGTAAAAATAATTTCTAGGATATAAAAATCAGTCAACCAGTGGGAAGTCATCTGCAAACAAGTGAATGAGAACAACGTAAAGGGCTCGTGGGTTCTGAAACCAGAATAGCTCATCCAGGAGATGACTGCCTCCGACTGCTAAAGTCATGGCCCCGATGCTCAAAAGAATTAGCCAGCTTCAAGCAGGATAAGGAAATAGGTTTGATAGACTTGGGGGTAAGAGGCTAACTCTGTAAAGGATAACAGCTAGCATTTATATAGAACCTTAAAGTTTACCAATCACATTAGAGTTGATCCTTAGAACCCTGTGAGGCCGGAACTATTGTTATTTCCATTTTATGGATAGGGGAATTAGGCTGCGCAAAAAGTAAACTGAAGCAACAACCAAGTTATATAACTCCCAGGGTCACCCAACTAGTATCAGATGCAGAATTCAAACTCGGGTCTTCTTGACCTCATGTTCTCCAATCTTATTTACTAGGCCACCTAGACGCTCAACAAAAAGGGAAATCAAAACAACCTACTGTGTTACTTTAAAAGGGTTGGAAGTTCAATTAAATTTAAAACTTCTTATTCAGGCTTACAAGTTTCTGTTCTTGGGCAAAGCACACAAAGATTAATTTTTAAAAAAACTGTCTCTGCCCCCAAACACTTCACTTGGGGGTGGGGAGTGGGAGCGAGATGGACAGTACCTAGAAGAGTATAATACATTATACAGTATAATCCATTTTGAGGATGGTCAAAGGATTAATCAAGACAAAGTGTCACAAAATCTCTCTCACATAACACATTATATGTGTATGTAAACAGACACGCATATACATACACACATATGGACATAATACACATAAACACAGAGATACACATTTGTAAGCCATGAGGCTTAAAAGGGAGTGGTTTCAATATCTTAGTCTTGTGATTATTTGCCTTTATATTTTGGGAAAATCTTACAACACGGACCTGAATTTGAATGAAGGCCTTCCCTCTCCACTTGCCCCCCTCCAGAGGGAAGGAATCGATAACGTGTTACAATCCCTGCCTGGTACCGTTATAGGTCACCTAGTCACAGTGCCCGTGGAGGGGAGGTAGGGCAGGCCCCTTCCTCTAACATCTCTGGCACCGCTACGGCTGATTCATGCCCTGGCAAAACACGGCCCAAACCGTCTGTTTTCTATGGAAAGACATTCAGGCCGGACTAGCCCCGGGCTGGGGGGAAGTGGCAAAGGGGCAGAAACCCTTCCAGGTGCGCGATTCTTGGCCTCTCCCCACCCCTCCCCCGCCTCCCCAACCCCATGGCAAGAAATAGCTGATTTAATAAGACTTTTCCTATTATACACATTTTAAGAAGTCACACTTGCTCCCAGCAGCCTGTAACTTAAATCCAGGTCCGCTATCTCTAAAGCCGGTGTGACGTAAACATCCAGGTGACGGGGGAGGGGGAAAGAGAGGAGGAAAGAAAGGGTCTTTCTTGGCGCCGGCCGTCAGGGAGGGCTTCCTGGAGGAAGGAGGCTTTTTGGTAACTCTTCGTTCCCCACGTCCACCAACTATAAGCTTCCCAAGGGCAAGAACATTCACTGCCACCTTCTCTCATTCGGCACAAGACCGAGCTCCCCAAACCGTAGTCAGCAGACGCGGCTTACACGATTGGCTGGGGATTGATTGACAACCGTAAGACACCGCCCCTCCCCACCCCTCATTGGGCGCCCTCGGCGGGTGGGCGGGTCAAAGCGGCGTGGGTGCGGTGGGGGGGGAGGGGAAGGGTGCTGTGGCCTTCTCCTCCCGTAAAGGGCACGGCGTTACTCTTCAAGATGGCTGCGGCGGCACTGCTTCGCTGGGCGGGTCCAGGTCTCTTCAATTCCGTGTGGGGGCTGCCGTTTGGCGCGGGATGGAGGCGCCGCCTGACCCTCGGCGGCGGCAGCGACAAGGAAGGTAGCAACAGTTGGTTGTACTTCCCGCTGCGCGATCGCGACGCGCTGCGCGTGCACGGGCCCGATGCAGAGCCATTCCTTCTGGGGCTACTGACCAATGAGCTGCCGCGACCGGGTCCTGGGGGCGGGGCGGCGTCCCCTGAGTCGGCCCCAGCGCGCGCGCACTACGCTCACTTCCTCAACGTCCAGGGCCGGACGCTCTATGACGTCATTCTCTATAGGTGCGATGGGATTGGCGGGTAGGAGGATGGGCAAAATCGCTCGTAAGCAAGGGAGGGGCGCAAAATTACTGTATCAAGCCGTTCTTTGTCGACGGTGGGGGGACAGAGGATGAGAAGAATTATTGGTGCCTTTTATTAATATTAGTATTATACTAGCTGACATTTATTGCTTCTTGAGTGAGTCACAGACATTTCATTTAACTTTGACAAACCTGCTCAGTAAGGAATGTCAGTATCCTTATTGAGAGAGAGAGTGACATTTCCTATCTACCTTTCCTTAGCGACCCCAAGCCGCGGGTTCAAGTACGGACTCTAGAACAGCCCTGCTGACCTCACAACTCTAGACATAGACACCTCCCAAGACTATTTGAGAAGAGGTGCCCACGTGCACTGATAAAGTGGGGTTCCTCATACCAGTGAAATGACAGGTCCATATCCTTAATAATAATCATAATGCGTAACAATAAGAGCTTGCATTTGCATAGAGTTCACTGTGTGCTAAGCGCTTTACAGTTGTTATCTTATTTGCTTCTCACAACGTCTCTGAGGTAGATGCTATTATTGTAAAAATCACTGTAATACCAGCTGACACTTGTATATTACACTGCACTTTTATGTATATTATCACAAAACTCACAACAGTCCTATGAGGTAAAGCATTGCTTACCTCCATTTTTCAGATCAAGAAACTGAGCCTGGGGTTAAATGGCTTGCTCAAGATTGAGTTGCCATAGTGTTGTAGCAGTGATCTCATTAGTAGTCTGTTAAAGTTTATGTTCTATTTCACTACATTCTGATCACATTCCTAGGATGAGTATAAGTCATAGTCTCTTAGAGATCATGCCATCCCACCCACAAAGGCAGTCATGTATTAAACCCATCCTGTAGGCGCTGGGCTGGGCACTTTACCAATATCATTTCATCCTCACAAGAACTTTATAGGGTGGCTGTTATTATCTCCATTTTGTGGATGAGGACACTGAGGCACAAGAACTTGCTCAGAGGCACACAAATGACTAGTGTCCAAGGATGGATTTGAACTCGGGTCTGCCTGACTTTGAGGAGCCTGCTGGATTTTAGCTGCTCAGTCATTTAGCAGATGTCTGTTGAGTGCTTCTCTGTGTACTGATCACTGTTCCATTGTGTCTCCTCATAACCTCCTCTCCATAGTCACCTAATCACCCCCAGTATCTGATCTCATTTTCCTTTCCTTTTCCTCCATGATCTCCCTGATCTCCCCAGCAGAAAGGGATCTGGGTCTTTCCTTTTCAACTTCCATTCTCCCTCCTGTTGTTCAGTGGATTTTCAGTCATTTCTGGCTCTTTGTGACCCCATTTTGGGGTTTTCTTGACAAAGATACTGGAATGGTTTGCCATTTCCTTCTCTAGCTCATTTGACAGATGAGGAAACTGAGGCAGACAGGGTTGAGTGACTTGCCCGAGGTCACACAGGTAATAAGTACCTGAGGCCAGATTTGAACTTGGGGAGCTAAGTCTTCCTGATTCCAAGCTCAGTGTTCTATCCCCTTCACCACATAGCTGCCCCAAGGGTCTCAGGATTTGGGGTTGGACCTTGGAGATTATCTCATCAGCCCCCCCCCCCATTTTATATTTCCCAAGTGTTTGTGATTTCCCAGTGTCACCCAGCTTATTAGTTTGCACATGGGACCATCCTCCACCCTCTATTTTGAGTCCCTCGGGGGTTGTCAGTTTCATTTCCGAGCTTGTATCCCCAGCCCTCAGTGTTGGGGAAGGACCATGCATTAGCAAAGGTCAGTCCCTTAGCAGTCATGCGTTTATCCAGGGTCTGTTTTGTCCTAGGCACTGTGCTAACAGCTGAGGCCCTGCCTGTGTACATTCTTTTAGGGAAAACGCTGCGTATGCATTTAAGTATGCACCACATGCAAGAGGCAGCCTTGATCTGTGGCTGTGTGGGCAGCTCCTCCTTAACAGTTTATCAGCGCAGCCCAGCTGAGGCCCAGGCGTGGCCCTGGCCCTGTCTGCTTACATGGGCACCATCCTTCACAGGGCCTTCTTGTGCCATTACATTCAGTTGGAGCAGCTTTAATCTGGCTTAGAACTGTGCTGAGGCGGGGGTGGGAGGTGAGGGTGGAGAGGAGAGGAGATGGGGAGGCTCACAGACAGTCTAGTTGTAGGCCACTGTGCTGAAGGGGAAGAGTCAGGAGAGTCTGATTCTTCTTGTGGCTAGTTTGTGACCTGGGGCAAGTCACTTTCCCTCTGGCCTCACTTTCATCATCTGGACTTGCTTACACAGCCAGACCTCACAGGGTCACTCTCAAGGAAAGCACTTTCTAAAGCTCAGAGGATTATAGAAATGAGTTCTGTCGTCACTGTTAACGTCATTATTGGAGAAATGGGATTCACAGATGGACATTGGAGAAAAAAAGAAAGATGGCCTGATCAAGGACTAACCCGGAGACAGCCTAGAGCCAATAGCAGAGTGTGAGCATAGTACTGTGAGCAGCCAGCAAAAGGAAAGACCAGGACGGGCCAGGCTTAGCAGGGAAGGCTTCCTGGAAGAGGGCGCCCTGACATACCTGCTGGACAATTTGGGGCTTTGGCTTTGTGTTTTACCTTTATAAAAGCTGCTCATTGTCAGGGCCTGGTAATTAAAGGCCAACCCTTGCTCGATACTTTTTCAAGCCCCAATAAAGGGTCTTTTTTTTTATCCCCAGCAGAAAAGAATGTGAGCTTTTTCATTGCATATATTATTCATTTTATCATTCTTGCCCTTTCACTCAGGAGATTTTCTTCTTCTGCTTTTTCTTCTTTTATTATGAGCCTGACAAACACGAATATACTCAGTCTTCTCCATCTATGTCCCCAGGCCGGGGGCAGAGAGTGCTCTAGTGACTCAGACGAGAGAGAGGTCTTTGGAGGGCTGGGCTTCTCAAGAACTCAACTGAGTGTCAACTGAAGAGATAGGGTTGGAGCTGGCCATGTGGAATGGGGAAGATCAGATAGCGGGAGGGGCAAGAAGCACTTTCTTTTTAAGAGAAGGGGAGGGAGAAAAGCTCCATGGAGGAGGGGACGTTTTTGGATGTGACTGGTGCACAAATTAATTTTGTTTGACTATAGAACTTGTTTGTTACAAGGGAAGGCAAGTTGGTGGGTAGGGGTGGTGATGCAGGAAGGTAGTGAGGAAGGAAGAAGAAAACACTGGGCTTTAAAAGAAAAGGGGCATTTCAGCAGAGGTATTAGGGAGCAGGTGTAGAGATAGGAGAAGCTTGAATGGGTGAAAACAACAGCCAGAGTAGACTGGAATGGAAAGCATGTGAAAGGGAGCAGTTTGAAATTTGCCAGAGAGATATGATAGGGTCTGATTGTGGGGAGCCTTAAATGCCAGGATCAGGAGTTTATGCTTTGATAGACAATGGGATCCACAAAGTCTGAGGAGAGGAGTGACATGGGCATACTTGTGTTAGCAAGATGATTTGAGCAGCGTGTGGAGGCAGGAAGACCAGTTTGGAGGCTGTTAGAAGAGTCCCCCCAAGTCTTCCTAGACAAGAGGATGTGGAGGTAGGAGCTGTAGGCCTTGTCAGTTCTCCTTCCTCTCCAGGCCTCCTCAGGGAAGTGTGAGTCTGAGTCCTGGTTAGGTTACCTGGTACCATTCACATTTCCTCCCATGGTCTACTGTTGTGATCTGTAAGGTTGGTGCTCCAGCTGTGGCCAGGAGAAGGGGGTCGTTTTGTGGCCAAGGTTAGGAGGTTGGTTGTTTTTTTTTGGTTTTTTAAACCAGATCCTTGCTACAAACTTATTTTGTGGCAATTAGCCTTATGACTTAAATTTTTCTTTATCCTTTTTCCTCCAGGGAAAGTTGAAATTGGCTCAGCCACACTTGAATATACAATCCACCCACCAATGCACATAGTGAACTCCTACTTGATTGTAGTGATTGAATGGTGGGACCAGTGGTTTGATGTGGAGGCCTCCAGAGCAGAATAAGGCCCCATGGAGGGAAATTGTCAGGGAGGCAGGTTTGAGTTCAACCCAAAGTAGATGATTAGAGTCATCCAACCATAGAAAGGAACTCATTATAGGCTTTTAGCTCTGGGAAGGACCTTAGAGAGCCTCTAATCCAGGGATGGGGAACCTGCAGCCTCCAGGACACACATGGCCTTCTAGGTCCTTGGGTACATTCTTTTGGCTGAGTCCAAGTTTTATGGAACAAAAAGGTTTTGTGGAACAAAACCTTTTATTAAGGAGATTTGTTCTGTGAAGTTTGGATTCAGTCAAAGCCCACACTTGAGGACCTATAGGGTCACGTGTAGCCTCGAGGTTCCACCTCTGCAAATCTGCCATGCTATCAGTGGCCAAGCTAGTATCCAAACTTGGATATCTTGACTTAACATACATTGGTCTTTTATTGTACCATTACGATGACTTCTCTAACATTAGAAGTGATTATGTGACTGTCTGTCAGAAATGCTGTAAATGATGTTTCTTCCAGACTTCTCTCATGACTCCTGTCCACCTGTTCCACTGCAGCCTAGCCAAGCTCATTTTCGTCCCCAGCTCTCCTCCTGCCCCTCTCTGCCCCATTCTCTCTCCTAAAAATGCCAATTCCAGATAGAGGCCATAGGAAGAACAGTGTGGTACAGAGGGAAAGCCCAGAGAGAGGCAGTTCTGAGGAGGAGGAAAAGGGAAAGGTATCTAAAAAGGCAGATACAGGTTCGTGAGGAGTTTACCAAGATTTTAGTGTCACATTTGGTAAAGGATTTGATGTTCTTATTGAAAAGAAGTATAAATGTGGGCTAAATGACAGTCCAGTTATGTGGTTTCCTATTTGTTGAATGGCTAGAACAGTGGTTTGATATGGAAGTCTCCAGTAGAGTGCCCCAAGGATCTATCCTATGCATTTTAATATTTTAAAAATGACTGATTTGGATAAAAGCCTAGGTGGCCCGTTTCTTAAAATTTCTAGTGACATAAAATTGAGAAGGCCCTCTAACATGTTAAATGAATGTATCAGGATAAAGTATTGGGGTAGCTAGGTAGAGCAGTGGATAGAATGTTGAGTCTAGAGTCGGAAAGACTCAATCTTTCCAAGTTCAAATCTGGCCTTAGACACTTACTAGCTGTGTGACCCTGGGCAGGTAACTTAACCCTGTTTGCCTCGGTTTCCTCATCTGTATAATGAGCTGAAGAAGGAAATAGCAAGCCTCTCCTGTATCTCTGCCAAGAAAACCTCAAATGGGGTCACAGAGAGTTGGACACCACTGAAACAACTGAAAAACAACAATAAACCAGGATTAAAAAAAAGAAATCCAAGGCTATAAGATTGGACTAAATCTAAGATTTTAACATTTAAGTGTAAGGTTTTACACTTGGGCTAAAAAAGTCACTTTTCTAAATACAAGGTTGGGGTGAAACCTTTCCTCTGGGGTGGAGAACGTGAAAGTTGTCTCCAGATATCTGAAGGATTGTCACACCAAGGACTAGACTTGCTCTTCTCAGTCCCAGTGGGGGAAAAGTAGGAGCAAGAAGTAGGATTTTGCCGAGGCAGATCTCTGCTCAATTAAGGAGCTTCAGTTCCCTGACTCTGAGAGCTCTACAGAGGTGAAAGGGACTGCATTGGGAGCTGGTGTTTTGCCTTTTTTGCTAGAGCCCTTCAAGCAAAAGCTGCCTAGGCAGCTTGATTTATTGTCACAGGGGATTATCGAGGGGTTATATTGGAATTAAATTGTCTTTGGAATCCTCCGAGGTCCCTTCCAGCTCTGAGCTTTTGTGATTCTGTGACTTGGAGTCCAAAGGCCTGGCTTGTTGTGTGACCCTGGTCAGCCTGAGCCTCTGTTTACTCCTCTGTAGCATAGAGATTACATACCGTGTGACTCACAGGCTCATTGTAAAACTTAGAGTGCTATCTAGATGTGAGTTAGGCCAGGCTAATCTGAGGGGAAGCTTCCTATTAGAGATGGAGCCTCATGCAATGACTGTGAGTTTGTGTACAGAGAAGGTGAGGGCCTTTGAGCCAAGAATTATGGGGCTTAGAGTGGTTAACTTGTCTAGACTGGAGGGTACCTTGGAGGAGAGAAATATAATCCAGAAATGCAGAATGTCAGGACTTAGAAGGAACTTTATTAATCTGGTCCAACATTCTCATTTTACAAGTGGGGAAACTGAGACCCAGAGAAAAGACACTTTTCAAAGGCCACTCAGCCAGTTATTTGGTTCCTGTTTGGATTTTAGGAAGGACATTAATAAGCTATGGAGTATGTAGAGGAGCACACCCAGGATGGTGAAAGCCTTAGGATTATAACAAAGGAGGGTCAGTTGAGGGAATTGGTCATTTTAGTCTAGAGAAGAGAAATCTTGGTAGAGGGAGTGGAGGTGGGCAGGAAGGATAGTTTCCTTCAGCTATTCAAAGGGCTATCACATGGAAAAAGGGGAACAGACTTGTTTTGCTTATGCCAGAGTGCCAAAGATGCTTAATGTAAGCAAAGACTTCCTGACCATTACTGGTGGCCCAGAGTAGAAGGGGCAGGCTGTGGGCTTCCCTGCCATGGAGGCCTTTAAGCAAAGGCTGGATGACCACTTGTTGGGGATGTCATGGAGTGACTTCTTGTTTAGAAGCAGAGAGCTGCTGACTGTCCCTTCTGTCTGCCGTTAATCTGGGTTTCACCCAAGTGGCATTCAGGCATTCTGGGCACCAGTGCCACCCAGTGGCAGATCCAGAGTCTGACCTCAGTGCCGCTTGTACCTGCTGCTTTGGACCTTGTGGTTTGGTTTCATCCGTTTAGAGCTGCAGCTTAAGGCTGTGCTGCTAGTAAGGGTTGAAATATGGACCAGCAAGTCCAGTGGATTTCCCACCACATTATGCTTCCTCCCCTGAAATTGTCAGTGGCCCAAGGCAGCAGGCTAAGAAGGTCGTACTCACTGGGAACTGTGGCATAGAACATATTAACTGCTTACTAGTCTGTGCCATAATAATAATATCAGCGATAATAAAGGAGGTAATAGCACTATATATATATATATTTATCTATATAGCACTGTATATATTTATCTATATATAGCACTAAATTTAACATTTGCAAAGTGCTTTATAAAAATTATCTCATTGGACCCTCACAACCATCCTGGGAGGTGGGAACTATTATTATCCCCATTTTACTGGTGAGGAAACAGGCATGCAGTGGTTAAGTGACTTGCCCAGGCTCACACAACTAAGTGTCTAGGATTGGATTTGAGCTCAGGTGTTCCTGACTCCAAGTCCGGGGCTCTGTCCACTGCATTACCCAGCTACTTCAGTTTTATAACTCTTTACCAGTTCTACCAGGTGGGAGGAAATCCTTTTTGAATTTGTCAAAAATCCAGTGGAGAGAAAGCTAAAATATCATGATATCACCATCATCATAGCTTCAGTTTCTTTAGCACCATACATTATATACTATATTTTCTTTTAGAGACCCCTAAAAAGGAGGTAGTACAAGGATTATTATTTTCCTCTTACAAATAAGGAAACTGAGGCAAAGTAGTAATAATTAGCATTTATATAATCCATTACAGTTTATAAACTATTTTACATACATTATCTCACCACATCACTGTGAGGTAAATAGTTCAAATTTTACTGTTCCTGATAACAGGCAAAGAACTGAGACCTGGAAATATTTAGAGGGTTTGTCCAAAGTCACACAACTCAGAACTCCCACTTTGAGTCCTAGATTTGCCCAGTGGGTTCTCTTTCCTCTGACGTAGTCCTTGTAGCCCCATACATTATTAATAGATTGTTCATCAGGAGCTGCCATGGTCAAAAAATTCATCCTTGCTGCATAATCCTCTAGTGATGTCCTCCTCCACATGTTGCCAGGACAGTTTTTGGATGAGTAAGGCATAGTTCATTGTTAGGCCTGTCCTGAAAGCTGTTTGATTGTGGAAGGACTTGCCAGAGCTTGCAGTCCCCTGGAATCACTTTTAAGAGCCCAGACTTACCTCCACAACCCAATAGGGCATCAGAAAAGGATTCCCAAGGAGACCTGTGTACCTTTGCTACATAAAATATCTTAGTGACAGTACAAAGGACCAGAGATGCATTTAGCCCATGAGGTTCAGTGTTCAAATGAAGAAAGAGTAAAGGGTTCCCCCAAAAAGCCCATGGGAGAGTTGTAAGGTGGTGTGAAAGCCCCAGGGTGAGGCCTTGGAACTGGGAGCAGTAGAAAGAGAGAGGGATAGCCAGGTCTCTCACCTTCTGTCTTGAAACCTAGTACAGAGTCCTGAAGACACAGCCCTCTGAAACTCAGAGATCCAGAGGTGCCTAAGTCCAGGAGGTAGAAGTCAATACAGACACCCCAGGAACTCAGGGTGAGATCAAGCATAGGGCAGAGCCTTAGCCCTAACAGACTAAAGCAAAGGATATGAGCAAATCAAAGAAAACAACCACCAGTATGAAAAATTATTGTAGATCTGGAGATTTCCCCCACTCCCCAAAGGAAAAAGTCACTATTACAATCACAAAGAAAGACTTAAAGGAAAAGAAAAATGGGTTTCCCACAGGGACTGCATGAATATCTAGAAGAAAGGCTATAAGAGATTTAAAGATTAAATAAAAGCTCTAAACAATAGGAGACTAAGTTAGAAGAAAGTGGTAACACCTCCCCAAGAAATGGAATCTCTGGGAATTAGGACAGAACAAACAGAAACCAATGACTCCATAAGATAGCAAGAAGCATTAGAACAAAATCAAAAGATTGAAATCAAAACATGTAAGTTATCTGATATCAGAAACAACTGACATGTAATACAAGTCAAGGAGAGATAATTAAAGAATCAATGGACTCCATTAAAACATTGACTTAAAAAAATGTCTGGGGGGGCGGCTAGGTGGCGCAGTGAGTAGAGCGCGGGCCCTGGAGTCAGAAGGACTTGAGTTCAGATCCGGCCTCAGACACTTAACACACACAAACAAAAAACCCTAGCCGTGTAACCTTGGGCAAGTTACTTAACCCCAATTGCCCTCCAAAAAGCCAAAAAAAAAAAAAAGTCTGGATACTATTTCAAGAAACCATAAACTACTCAGATCTAGTAAAACTAGAAGACAAAGCAAAAAAAGAATCTATTTCAATATTCTCCAGAATGGGACCCCAAAAGGAAAAGTCCCAGGAATGTGTCATAGCCAAGATGAAGAGCTCCTACATTGTAGAAGAAATATTGCAGGCATCTAGAAGTAAGTTTACCTAGGAACTGCAGGCAGGATCATACAAAATCTGCCAGCTTTTGACAAAAAATGAGATGAGATCTTGGAATATACTTCCAAAAGGCAAAAGACTCTTGTTACCAAGAATTACTTACTTGGAAAAAGCTGAGTATAATCTTACAGAGGGGGGAAAAAAGGCCAGAGTTGAATAGTGAATACAAACACGAGTTTGGAAATAGTGACAGCACAAAGGATGGAATACAAACACGAGTCTAGAAAAACCTGTGAAAAAAAATTTATTTGGGCAGGTGGAATGGCCTATATGATAATGTTGTGCTAATATCCTAATGGGGGAGAAGAAACAAGTGACCCTCAGAGCCTTACTATTTTCAAAGGATATCAAGAAAATTAAAATATGAAAAACAAAGAATTTGGAGGTAGATTCATTCTTTTCTGAAGAGTAGAAAGAGAAGGAAGAATGAAAGAAATATATTAATGTAGAAAAGAGGAAGAAGGGGGTGGAACTTGCAATTCCTCATAATTGGGGTACATGAGAAAAGTATATGTACAAACATAGAGGAGGAAGGACTTGGGGATAAGTTTAGACAGAAGCATAGATAGGGTAGTTTTTAATATATGTGGAACTTATATTTTTTTTGAAAAAGCCAAGTGGTATGAAATGAAGATTCATGGTTTCATATACAATCTTCTTGTGTTCTTTTTTATATGTGGAAATACTCTTTTTTCATTGTCTAAGTTTAGCATTTAATTTAATATTTTATTTTTCACCAATTATATGTAAAAACAATTTCTAAAATTCATTTTAAAATTTTGAGTTCCAGATTCCCTCTCTCCCTTCTTCCCTACTCCCTCGATGAGAAGGCAAGCAGTTTGATATAGGTTATACATGTACAAAGCATATTTCCATATTAGTCATGTTGTGAAAGAAAACACAGACCAAAAAAATCCCCCAAACCCAAACCAATCCCAACAAGAATAGTAAAGAAAGTTTAAAAAAAATAGTATGCTTAGATCTGTATTCAGGCGCCATCAGTTCTTTCTCTGGAGATAGAAAGCATTTTCCATCATAAGTCCTTCAGAATTGTCTTGGATCATTGTATTACTGAGAATAACTAAGTCATTCACAGTTGATCATGATACAGTATTGCTATCATGGTATGCATGTTGCTTATTTCACTTTGCATCAGTTTGTGCAAGTCTTTCTAGGTTTTTCTGAGAGCATCCTGCTCTGTATGATCTGCTGTTTGCTCATTTTTCCAGCTTATTTCTTGACTTTTTTACCTCTTTGCTAAAGTGAGCCTGTGCTTCCAGAGTAGAGGGGGAGCTGTCCCAACCTTCAGGTTTTTTGTGTAGTTGTTTTCAGAGATAATTCTGGGGACCTGTAAGTTTTAGGCTCTTCCAAAAGTGATATGATCTAAGGAGAGATGTATTTACAACTCTCCTGGCCTGTGCTCTGGTCTGTGAGTGATGACAAGCATTCTTTTCCACCCTGGAACTGTGGCTAGGGTCCCAGCTCCCTGTGGTTGCAAGCCCTGGTTTGCTAGTATTCCTTCTTGTCCTGGTACTGAGACCTCAGACTGTCACCCAGATCCATGTATGGGCAATGCAACAGAGTCTTGCCCCTGTTGCCAGCAAAGGGACCCCTGTAATCTCCTTGTGACCAGTTGTATGACCCCCTTACTGTCTGTGGGCTGCGAGGTCCAGAAACCGCCACTGCCATCACTGATTCAGTCACCCCAAGGCCTGTTCCTTGTTTGCTGGGGTCTGGTCATGGCCTGTACTGTACCATGCTCCACTCTCATGCTGGTGCAACAGACCTTTCCTGCCGACCTCCTAAGTTGTCTTGGGCTGGAAATTTGTTTCATCTCATCCTTTTGTGGGTTCTACAACTCTAGAATTTGTTTTGAGACATCATTTAAAGTTTTTGGAGGAATTTTGGGGAAAGCTCAGGTGAGTCCCTGCCTTTTCTCTACCATCTTGGCTCTACCCCCATACTTACTAAATAAATTCAAATTAAAAAAAAAGAAACAAACAAACAAAAAAATTTGACTGACTGGAGTATCCACCAGTGAGGAAACATCCAGAGAGGTGGTAATCTATGAGGGCAGAATGAGTATGCCAGTGTGTTTGGTTTTGCTTAACTATTTTTTATATGGGATTGTTCTGTTGTTTGAGAATTTTTTAAGGTAAAGATTTTTTATTAATTAATTTTTATTTTTAAGATTTTTTTACTAATCAAAAAATGATCACATTTTGGCTTACAGGAGACCTGATTTCTCCGTGTTAAGGAGATTGTTAATATAAAAGGAAGTGTGAGCCTTCACCCTTTATTGCTTATAAAGTATCTCAAATCACCCAAAACAAGCCTTCTACTCAATCATGTGCTTTGCTTTACAGTGCAGAAAGGCATTTAAATCCTAAGAAAATTCAAAATCTTTAGTTTGGCATCCAAGATCCTCCATAAGCAGGCCCCACCCTATTTTTCCATCCTTTTTCCCCTCTCTTCTCCATACATGCCCGCACTCTAGCAAAACTTGCCAATGCTGCCCCCGAACACACCCTGCCCTCTCCCACTGTTGATCTTCGTTTTTGCTATGTGATTTAAGATGCTCTTACTCTTTTCCTGGGTCTCCTCAATTCCTAACCATTCTCTTAAGTCCAGCTCACCTGTCCTCCTAGGAGGCCTTCCCTTCCTCAGACTCTTTGTAATTTATTATACAATGTAGTGTAGAATATGACACAGCAAGTGCTTTCTTTGGACTGGCTTTTTCTCCCCACTAGCAAGAATAGTAATCTGCAGACTTCTTGGGAACAGCGAATCGCACCTGATCTCAACTCTGTATCTTATCTCAGCTTCCAGACCTGCAAACACGAGGTCCTTGTAAATGCCTGCCTGGTTGGTTGGGTCAGGGCTCAGCAGTAATGAGGGCAGGGAACCTTGCAGCAGGGTGTACAGCTAGTTCTTCCCCTGACCCAGCTCATTCACTTTGGAACAGGCTGCAGTACTTTCTGGACATTCTGGCCTGGTTGGGGCTCCCTAGACCAGTAGCAGTGACGGGGTGGGCAAGGAGTGGGAAGAAAGAAGTGAGTTGTTTGGTGTAATGCAGTCAGTTTTCACAAGATGTTGAGTAGGTAAGGAATCACAGGCCAGAGACACGGTTAACTTCTAGAAATTCGGGGATCCAAAGGGTGAAATGGACACCTGGAGGCCAAGATCAGCCAATAAGTTGTTGAAGGCCAAGCAAGGGTCCCGAAAGCCCAGCTCTGTGACCACAAAAGCTGGCTTGGGGCTTACAGAAGCAGGCTGTTTCCCAGTCTGACTTGCTTGCTCCTTATGGCCTCTGTGCTCTTGTCCTATGGAGCCTTGGCATTTGTGGCCCTTCTCCGCTTGCCTCCATTGCTCCCCATCCTCTGCATGAGTTTTAGCAGTGGACAGCTGTCAATCACTGACACATTCCCACAGAAAAGAGAGCTGAGTTTGTCCAGTGGATTAGGGATGGGAAACCTAGCCTCATGATATAACCCTGATCCAGGCTACACACTGTACCCTTCATCCTTCCCCCAAGCAGAGGCATTCATATAGCACAGCCACAATCTAAGAATTACATTCCTTGTATATTATTGTCTACCAGAGCCTTTGAGCCCTCATTATAATACATGTGACCTTACTTAGGGCAAAAATCAATCCCAATGGGTTATGGAGAGCTTAATTTTCTGGCATTAAAAGTAGGTGCATTTGTAAAAACAAAAACAAACTTTTTTTTAAAAGTGCCCCTCTGTGTGCTTCCTTGTATGTTATATTCTAGACAGATGCCTACTTTACCTTTTCATAGGTTTGGTTGTATTGTAAAAGCTCCAGCCCTTTCCACAGATTGACTGACTTCACCTTCTAGACATGTGTTTGGTTAAAAAGACCAGGCATAGACGGCTTAGTGCAGCCCATTCCCCTTATTGGAGACACTGTTCTGACCCACGTTGTACTGACTGGGAAGTCCACCTTTCCATGAGGTTGTTTGTGAGCTTTATTGATAATAATTTCCTATTCAATCGATCACCATTGATGTGTTTCTCAGATCATAAATGCCTGGTGGCAAAGCCAGGCCCCTCTGATGCACTCCATGCAGGTTTTGTAATCAGAAGCCTCAGCAAAAGTGATCTCTTCCCCTGCAGATTCCTGGTAGTACTTTGTCTGGTTAGCACTTTTATCGTGCTTAAGTTCTAATGGATGTTTCATCCCCTACTAGATCACTCTTGGAGACAGGGAGGATCTTTTTTTTTCATCTTTGTATCCTCAGCACCAAATACTGCATCTTGCTCACAATAATAGCTGCTTAATATGCACTTGCTGAATCCTTGAAGTGAAGTTTGATTGTTTTTTCCTCACCTTGCTCAAAACCTGACTTTTCTTTTCTCCCAGACTCCATGAAAGCCAAGAGGAAGAGCCACATTTTCTCGTGGAGTTTGACAGCTCAGTGTCTGATGCTTTCCATAACCACCTAAAACTCTATAAAATCCGAAGGAAAGTCACCATCAGCCCGTGCCCTGATCTCTCTCTCTGGGCTGTCCTCCCACAAACGGCTACTGAGGGCCTGGCAATGCCCTCCTTAGACAAAGGTGGCAAACCTGTGGTTCTCACCCCGGATCCCAGAGCAGCATGCATGGGCTGGAGGTTAATCATCCGGAAGGAAGATATGGCCCAGGATGTGGTTCCAACTACCCAAGTTAGAAGCACTAAGGACTATCATAAACACAGGTATCAGAAAGGTAAATGAGAACTGTCTTCTGGAGCAGGAGGGGGGTGAGGAGTGGAGAGGGGAACCCTGAGGCATAGCTGAGGGGCCACTCGGGCCAGAGACTCTTAACCTTTTTGGTGTCATGGACCCTGGGAAGTCCCATAAAGCCTAGGGATCCCTTCTAAGAATAATGTTTTTAAGTATAGAAATTTACCAAGGAAACTAATTATATTGAAATATAGTTATCAAAATATTCTATAAAACAAGTTCATGGACCACTCTGACCCTCCTAGGTCAGGAACCCCTAGACCAACCAGATGGTTAAATCATAATCATAATCATAATAAGTAATGGTAACCATGATGGCCATGATGACGGTGGTTCTGCAGGCCCTCCTAGCTCTAACATGCTGTGCTCTGCATTCCCACCCCTAGCACTGTGATCTTGGCCTCCTGAGTCTTTACATATCCTGCTAAAGAAGCTTGCTGTTTTTTCACTTCTCAGTCAACGGTCAAGGGAAGGCAGGACAGTACAAGGAGTTAATAGGTGAGAGCTAGTGTGGTGTCGTGGAAAGAGCCCTGACCCAGAAATTAGGAACCCTGAACTCTCGTCCTAGCGCCTCATCTCGCTGCTTTGTGAGCTTCATTGTCTTCATTTGTAAAAGGGGAATAATATTCTCTCATCTACCTCATACGGTTGTATTACCAAAACAGCAGCAGCCAAACCACCCCCTCAGGACATTTGGGAGCTCCTGGTATTAAGATGGGCCGTTCTAGGACGAAGGGTGGCCATAACTCTTCCTAAGTTCACAAAGCACCTGTTGGTGTCACCCTAGAAGCTGCCTTGAAACGTTGGGTGACCTGGGCCTGTAGTGGGAAGAACCTGGGGCTCAGAGTCAGAAGGCTTGGGTTTGAATCTCGTCTCTGTCTGTGCAAGTCGCTTCCTTCTCTGGGCTTGTTTTCCCATCTGTGGAAGGGTCGGACTAAATGACTTCTCAGCTCTAAATCTGCTCCTGTGACCTTAAAAACTCGGCTACTTGGAGAGGCAGAGCAACCAAGTGGACTCTTTTCCAGTGAGAGTCTTCAAAGCAACAAATCCTGTGATGAAGGCTTAAAGCTAGTGTATAAACCCAAACTGCAATGAAATGAAAATCATCTAATTCTGAATTATAAAATCCTAGGGCTGAGGAGGAGTCCTGAGGCCTTCGAGGGGCATTGGCCCTCACGATGACCTCCCCTTTAGACCCAGTGCCTTTCTAGAGACAGCATCTTAAAGCAGGCCTCTCTGTAGGGTGTTGCCTGAATGTTTAGACATCTGTGGAGAACTCATTTCTGACCAAGGCCAAACATGGTTATTATTCTCCCCTTCAAATCCTCCAAACTTCCAGACCTTTCACAATGGAAAGTCAGCTCAGCTGCCCTAAGTTGTACTGATCTTCCCCCCTTCTCTTGTTTTGGGCACTGGCTAGCTGGCAGGAAGGTCATGAGTCCTGCCTTGCACCACCTGCCCCCCACCTCCACTGTCACTGTCAGGCCACTCCCCAAGCCCATGCTGTGTCTACTCTGTCTCTTCTGCAGGGCTCACAGCACCCAGGCCACCCTCCAACCTCCCCCACTCCTTGCCGTATTCCCACCAGCATTCTCACTGCTTTCTAACCAAACTAATTGCCATAAAGCTTCCGTGCCAGCAGAGATGGGGCGGTCACCATCCTGCATGAGGGACAGACAACCCCTTGACAGCCCAGGCTCTTGAGAGCTTCTGATACTCACTTTATTTTTTTATTTTTTTATTTTTTGCTTTTTGGAGGGCAATTGGGGGGGTTAAGTAACTTGCCCAAGGTCACATGGCTAGGTTTTTTGTTTGTGTGTGCGTTAAGTGTCTGAGGCCGGATCTGAACTCAGGTCCTTCTGACTCCAGGGCCGACACTCTACTCACTGCACCACCTAGCTGCCCCTGATACTCACTTTAGAAGCATTAGAGCTGCCCACTAATGATTATCCTGGGCAGTGAGTATTGTGGATAGAGAATTGGACTTGGAGTCAGAAAAATCAGAGTTCAAATCTTGCTCAGACACTGACTGTCACTGGAAGCAAGTACTTAACCTTATGAACCTCACAGGTGACATGGGGATAACAATGACAGCCCCAGCCTCAGTGTTGTTGAGAGGATCAAATGAGAGCATATTTATAAAGTGCTTTGCAAACCTTACTGTGTGCATGCTAGTTAGAATGATGAGGATGGCCATCATTACTGGCATGTGGAACTCTTGACAATTTTCAGAAATCCCATTACCTCTATTTACTCATTCAGTCCCACTGAGGGTGCCTCCTACAGTCAGAAGGGTTCTTCTAAGACCTTCCAGCCAACAGATCTACCTAGTCCTGAGAGCCAGCTTGACCTGGTTGAGGAAGCTCACCCTTAAAACTCTGGCCATATCACCCACATCTCAGGCCCCACACAAAAAGCTGTCTGAGAAGAAGGCTGAGCAATGGCCAGTCTTCCCTACCAGTAGAGGGGAGGACCACAAATTCCTTTCCCCTTCCCTGTCTGCCCTAAAAGTACTTTGTCTATGGCATGGCTAATTAGAGTGATTTATTTGCATAAAGCATATATTTCTTCCACTCAAGTCCTTAAGCACCATGAAGGCCACAGGCTGGGCACTAAAGACACGGACAGATTGTGCATGCTAACTTGCATCTTTAGCCCAGAGAAGAGAACACATTAAGGGATCATGATGGCTGTCTTGCAGTGTTTGAAAGGATTTGTTTTGCTTAGTCTGAGAGGGCAGAACTAGGCAGAAGTTACCTGAGACAGATTTAAGTGACTTGTGAGGAGAAACTTTCTAAAGAGAATTGTCTGAGTTCTGGATGGTTGTCTGGGGTGGGATAGGCTTCCCTCTCATGGGGGGGACTTGAAGGGGTACTTCTTAGCAGTATCCTAGGGAAGATTCTTGTAAAGGCATAGTAAGTAAAGGGACCCTTTGAGTTTCCCTAGAATGCTGAGATTCTGTGATCACTTGTATCTCCGATTAGTTTAATGTAAATTGTATTTGAGGCAGCTAGGTGGCCTGGAGTCAGGAAGACCTGAGTTCAAATCTGGCTTCAGGTACTTACTAGCTGTGTGACTTCAGGCAGGTCACTTAACCCTGTCTGCCTCAGTTTCCTCATCTGTAAAATGAGCTGGAGAAGAAAATGGCAAACCAGTCCAGTATCTTTTCCAAGAAAACCCCAAAGGGGGTCATGAAGAATGTGACAAGACTGAAAATGACTTAACAACAATGAAAAGTTATATTTAATTACAATAATGAATTATTCATACATTTGTCTAGGTCATGATTGGTGTAGATTATGAATCCCCTGAAGTGGTTGCATTATTTGAATTAACAATGCATATTTCCATTGGACTGGAATCAGTTACCATATTTTATGTAATTATAACTGCAAATAGTGTGAATTAAAAAACATATGACCCCTTTGAGGGTTGCATTAATCACGACTGGGATGTATGCACAGTCTGTAGCATAGTTAACTATTCATGAATACTTAAAATCAGAATCAATTATTTATTAACATTCATCTTCTTAAAAAGTGTTGTTTGGGGGCAGCTAGGTGGCGCAGTGAATAGAGCGCCGGCCCTGGAATCAGAAGGACCTGAGTTCGGAGCCGGCCTCCGACACTTAATCCACACAAACAAAAACCTAGCCGTGTAACCTTGGGCAAGTTACTTAACCCCAATTGCCCTAAAGGGGCGGCTAGGTGGTGCAGTGAGTAAGAGTGCCGGCCTCGGAGTTTGGATGACCCGAGATCAGATCCGGCCTCAGAAAATGAGCACCCACGAATAAATCAAATGACTAGCCGTGTAACCTTGAGCAAGTTACTTAACCCCAATTGCTTAAAAAAAAAAAGTGTTGTTTGCTAATAATTTCATGGATATGTGTATATACACATAAACTATGTGTTTGCATATCAAATTTAAATAGAAACAGACCCCTGCAGGCCACATATTGACTTAGAAAACTACAAGTTAACATTATCCATGTTGTATTATGTTTTTATTTATTTTGTAAAACATTCCCCCAATACACCTTCATCTGCTTCAGGCCACACTTGGGAGTGTTGCATGCCACATTTCGAACAAGCCCTGAGTTTAATGCCTCTGTCCTAGACAAGTCTTTTTAAAAGTCTCAAACAGTAATGGTAATTCACACTTCTCCAGCACTTCTGGCCCACCAAACACTTTGCTCACAACTCTGTGAAGCCCTCAGAATGTCTCATTATCTCTGTTACACAGATGAAGAAGCCAAGGCAGAACGGGATGAAATGACTTAGCCTGGGTAATACAGTGAGTAGTTGGTGAGCTAGGATTCAAGTTCTCTTGGTCTTCTGACTCCAACACTTTGTACTACACCCTGCTGCTCTCAAGGAGGCTAGAGGCCTCAGATTTCTTGACTGAGGGTCCCCCTTTCAGGCATGCACGATTGTCTAAAAGGGCCCTAAATTCCAAGGCTGGAGTCACTGGGACCTTGGAAGGAAGTTTGTTGATTTTTTTCCCACTTTGATTTCATTTTGATCAAAGCAGCATGGCAGAGTGGAAAGAATGCTGGAGCTGGAAATATCATTATTACTTGTTTGGGAGCTTGGAGCAGCCTCTCTGCCAGCTGGATGGAAGGAATGTACCAGCTGTGGTACAGAGGGGGAGGGGTTGTTCCCAGCATTTAAAGAATTGGGTTTGTCATGTGACTTTGCTTTCTCCTCTTCTGCCTCAATAGGAATTCCTGAAGGGATCAAAGATCTACCACCTGGTGTGGCCTTGCCCTTGGAGTCCAACCTGACCTTCATGAACGGGGTTAGCTTCACTAAAGGCTGCTACATTGGACAAGAGTTGACTGCTCGGACCCAGCACATGGGAGTCATCCGAAAACGCCTTTTCCCTATTAGGTTTTCAGCCCCCATCATAGCTGAAGGCATCTCCGCAGGGGCCACTGTCCTCACCGAGTCAGGAAAGCATGCTGGGAAATACCGAGCAGGGGAGGATAATGTGGGAATTGCTTTGCTCCGATCAGAGAAAATCAAGGTGCCCCTTTACATCAAGACCTCCCAAGGTCACCAAGTGAACATCATTCCATCTGTGCCAGACTGGTGGCCCAAAGCTAACAAATGATCCCAAGCCCCGGGCAGTGCTGATTGACTTTATTTGGCACCTTTGTGTGTGTGCTCTGTGTGTACCCTCTCAACTCTGGTGGGGAGGGCCAATATATCTGGGGATGGTGTTGCCTTTTTGCAGCTGATGTCACTGAGTTATTCTATGCCTTCTCTCAGGACAAGACCAGCTAGTCTGGACTCCCCCAGGAAGACAAAAGGGTCACGTTTGCCTGGGGGAAAGAGAGCTGAGGCCTGAGACAAGAGAAGACCAAGTCACCAAAGTCAGGCTGAATTTGCTACCAGAGTAACTATGAGTCCTGATAGCTAAGGGCTGGACCAGGTGGGAAAACCAGGCCAGAGTGGAGGGTTTCAGCTACAATGTAAGGAATCTAGTTTCAGGGATGCCACAGAGCTGAGGCTTCCTTTGAATTCTAGCTCTTTTCCAAAGGTTTTAATTTGATTAATGCAGAGACCTGCCTGCCTGCCTCTCCTCCTGCTGGTGCTGAGGAACTCCCTGTTTCCCAGGTGAGCCCTGTGGCTTCCAAGGGACTCAGCCAAATAATTAGGCCATGTGCCAGGGGGCTGGGTAAAACTGAATTGTTAGATAGCCTTTGACCAGCACTTGAATTTTGTGTTAATGCTTTCCTGAAAAATGCCCTCCTTTTGAACAAAAACAAATAAAAACCACTCTGTTCTAGTATCTAGTCCCCTTGCTGTGTCTCCAAGCTTAGCCAGGAGTCCCTGACAGTGAGGTTTCTTTAATCCCTCCTGCAGCTACTTAATATGGATTTTTTGATGTCCTTGACTCAAGGGAGAAGGCAGAACTTATCATAGTTAAGCCCAGGCTGTATGGCACAATTGTGTCAAGCCTCTGTCCTGTTTTGGCCAGAACATTCACCATTTATACAGAAGGGGGAGGGGTGGAGAGAGAGAGGAGCTAAAGCATTGCCAGACTGAAGCCAGGGTCTTGCCCAGACTCAGTATGTAGGTTAGGAAGGGGAATCTGGGTAGTGGAAGCCATCTTCCCTGTCACACTCCATCTGCAAGGGCCTGAGCCTTCTTCACTTGGACTGCCCCTGTGACAGTTCTGTAGCTCTGAAAAGTTAATTCTGTCTGCTCTCCTCAGCCTCACTGGGCGTGAAAGGCCAAGTGGTTTCTTTGGAGCAAAGCCAGATTAAAGAGTAAAAGACCCTCATGTAATTTACTGCAACTATGTGCTATTTCTTAAACCAATCCAGAAAGTAACCTAGATTTGAAGTTTGAGAGACCTGAATCCAGCCTTTGTTCTTTGACATTCGTGACCTTGGGCATGTCTCTTCTCTCTGGGCCTCAGTTTCCTTATCTGTATAATGATCCACACTCCCTTCTAGCTCTGTAGCAGGAATTCTGAACCTTCTTGTCAGTCTGGTGAAACCTGTTTTCTCTTCAGAATGTTAAATAAATAAATGTTAAATAAAATAAAATAAGTCAATTATATAGAAATAAGAGTTATCAAAATATTTTTAAAAGATTACAGACCCCAGGTTAAGAACCCCCTCTAGCTCTGAGGACCTTGTAATATTGAAAATAAGGTTCAGATAGAGTCATCAAAGATGGAGCTCCTGAATCCCACCAGAAAAGTCGTGAGACAAGGCTTTCTCTTCCTCTCCCTCTCCCCCTTCCTCTCCCTCCCCCTCTTCCCCTTCCCTCTCCTTTTCCCCCTTCCCCTGTCACTCTCCCTTTCTCCTTCTCTCCCTCTCTCTCCCTCCCTCCTTCCCTCTCTCCTCTCTCTCTGTCTCTCTGTGTCTCTCTGTCTCCCTCCCTTCTCTCTCTCTCTCTCTCTCTCTCTCTCTCTCTCTCTCTCTCTCTCTCTCTCTCTCTGTCTCTCTCTCTGTCTCTCTGTCTCTCTCTCTGTCTCTCTGTCTCTCTCTGTCTCTCTCTCTCTCTCTGTCTCTCTCTCTCTCTCTTTTTCCCTCTCTCTCTCTTTCAACTGTACAGAAAAAGCCCTCCCAAAGTCACTTCCCAATATCCCTCAGCTGCTGGGCAGCTGCTTTCCTAAGATCATTTTTTTCTAAGAAGCCTAAAGGTTTCTGGGTGGTTTGCCAGGCTTGGAATTTGCTGGGAAACTTTTGTTCCTTTTCTTTTTGTTGACAACTTCTTGATCATCGTTAGACAATGATTTTGATTCAGGCCAAGGCCAACCAACTCTGTAATTTTATCCATTTCCAGTTTAGGAATTTTGTATTCCTCAGTGGGTGGCAGAAACACATAAATCAGCACATACACATAGACACACATGCATTCACACATAAGCAGATGCCCATGAATAAAAGCACATGTGCTTTATTTTTTAAAATTTATTTATTTACTTTTAGTTTACATCATTCAACTTCATAATCTCTTGAGTTCCAAATTTTCTCCCCCTCCTCCTCCCCATACACATGCTTTTAAAAAGTTCATTCATCTTCCTCTTAAAGTTTCACTTTTGTGATAAGGAGGCTATTTGTCTTTCTTAACCATTAATCCATTCCCCCTCACAGGAAAATCCAACTATACTTAAAAGTTCCTTGCTGATTGTTTCTTGGCAAAAACTTTGGCTAGGTCAGCACTTTGGAAACCCTTCCTTTGATGCTGCTTCCTTCTCAGGAATGACACAGAAAAATGAGCAGCTTAGAAATGGCTTCAGTTATTCCTTCTCTGCCCCAGGTGAAATGGAATTTTCATCACCTGAACCACAAAGCCAACTGGTCAGTTAATGGCACCCCTTCATTGGCTCTGGCAGCAAAGCAGCCCTGAGTCCCAGAGTGGGCTGTGCTCTGGGGAGGGTAGGCTCTTCCTCAGCAGTCTGAGAACAACTACATTAGACTTTGGATTTAATTTATTTTTTATTTAGGTATGGGTGTTTATATTTAAATACATATGTACATATATAGACATACACATGTGTGTGTATGTATTCCATCGAAGTGGCAATTTTTAAAATCACTATTTTGAATCATTTTTTGGTGCAGTAACCTTCCTTTTATATCTGTGGGACTGTCTTGGTGAATGCCCAGGTATAAAGAAATAGAATCATAATGTTTGCGTAATAAAAATCAGTTCTGTCAGTATTCTGTGTGGACTGACCTGGTGGGTTGTGGGTTGGGAGGGGGCAGATTCACCATTCTAGGTCAATTCAGTTAAACAAACACTGTGTGCCTAAGGTGTACAGAACACTGCTGGGCCCTGGAATAGATGGGAAGATTAGATAGGACGTGTCTCTTGCCCTTCCAGAGGTCACAGTCTGGGGGAGGGGGAGGAATAGAGGGAAAGAGAAGCTGAAACGTTATAAAATTCAACAAGTGTCAAGTGCCAACTGTGCTGGACACCAGTGATGGGAATACAATGAATGAAACAATGCCTGCTCACTAGGACCTACACACATACACACACACACACACACACAGAGCTCACAGTCTAGTAAGGTGTTAATTCAATAACTGTGTTAAGTACCTACTTCGTGCAGACCAGTGTGCTAAGGCAAATGCAGAATTTAGACAAGAGATTGACCCTGCCCTCATGGAGTTTAGAGGGAGATAAAAACAAATAGCTATAATACATAAGACTGGGCCTCTCTGATCCAAATGTGAAGTCCAGAGAGGGGAGAAGGTTATGACTGACCTGGGCTAGGGATGGGAGAGTGAGGGAAGACTTCTGGAGCAGGTGACATTCAATTTGGGCTTTAAAAGATGGTTAGGAATTTGACAACTTTCCCTAAAGCCCTCTTGAGCCCCTTTGTTGCAGTGTCCATGCAAAAGGGGGGACCGGATTACCTGGGAAGGCTTGGACTACCATCCCAGGACCAGTTTAGGAAATGTCAATCAACAAACATTTATTAAGCCCATTCACTGTTTGGGAGGGCATTGTAGATACAAAGAGAACAAACACATGGAAAGGTAAAGCTTGAACAAGTCTCCTCCCTGTCACTGCTTACTTGCTTACTCTCAAAGGCACAGGCCAGTGCTTTGGTCTTCTCTTCTGGCTATCGTGATAATGATTAACTAATATTAATCATTAATTAACTAATATGAATGAGCAAGAAGAACAAAGACACTCAGGTTAGATACAGAATATGGAGGAATCTCTGTTTCCCATAGGAACCTTGTACCTGGGATCTGTTGAATCCCAGCTCTAGGATTAGGGAGAGTGCTGGGTCTGGAGAAAGAAGATATAACCTCAGACTCCAACTCTGCCACTTACTAGGTGTATGAACCTGGCCAAGTGACTTTCTCTGTGGGCCTCAGTTTCCTCATCTGAAAATCAGAGAAGTTGAACTAAATGATCTCTAAGACCCCTTTTACTTCCAAATCCTAGGCTTTGGCCCTGTACAAGAGATTGATATCTGTTCCATTTAAAAAAAAAAAGCAAAATTCAAGGAACATTTTCTAAGTGCCTTTTGTATACAATGCACTATGATAGTTGCTTGGGGAGAAAATAAGTTTAGATAAGACATAAGATATGCCATATAATTCATGGAGCTGATAGCTTGGTAGGGGTGATGGATGTGCTTGGAATATAGTAAATGTTTTAAAAATCTTTTAAATTAACAGTTTTCCCTGACCTTTCAAATCATTAAACTGTTCACATTCAAATGAGGGCTGACAATATCTCTGTCACCAGGATATTTGTCTTTATATTTGTGCCACTGTCTCTTTTCTGTCCCAAACCACTCAGTTCCATCTGAGCACTGTTTCTTCATGCACATATTTTAACCACATTTCTTAAATCAGAGTTCTTTTCCTACTCCTTTTAGTCATCAAAATGATCATCTATGACAGGAGCAATTTTTACATCCTTTACAAGCATTTTTAAATCTTTTTATTTACATAAAAATACTTTTTGTTGTCCCTTTTTTCTATCTGAACTGGGTAGTACCTTAAAGGGCCAATACCTTATACTAGGAATTATCTTTGCCTCCCCCTTCTTCTTCAGTTTCAATATTCAATCAATTGTCAAGTCTTGTCAATTCTACTACCTCAATATCCCTCATATCTGTCCCTTTCTCTCTACTCACAAGAGGTCCCCTATCACCTTTAGTTTCAGCTTGATTGGAGTATATGAAAAACTTAATTAATTGGATTGATTAAGATCAGTATGAATTAGTCAAAACTAATTCATTCAACTAAGAGTTTTGAAAGGCTATAGAATCACCAGGGTCTATGTGGGAGCTACTGGTAAAAAGTGAGGTTCTAAGAAATAACCTGTGGGATCCAGCCTATTAATGGATCATCCTGATAGCCATGAGGCAGAGTCCTACACCAAGGAAGTAAGCAATTCACCAAATAGCCATGCCACACATGGGAGTGAACATGGTGAGGCAAATGCTCATAGCACCTGAGACAGATGATGGAGGGGAGAGTGTACCCCCTGTTGGGGGAATATGTTTGTACTTCTGTTCTTGCTTTATCTTTTCAGTAAATTTCTCTCTGTAAGGTCAGTTGATGTTAATTGCTTATTGATGATGTTGAGATGTAGTCATCCTCTGGGGAACCATCTTGACAGTAAGACAGGAAACTGAGGCCCACAGAGAAAGTCACTTGGCCAGGTTCACATACCTAGTTAGTGGAAGAGCTGGGGTTTGAGGTTAGGTTTTCCTACTCTAGACCCACCACTCTCCCTAATCCCAGAGCTGGGACTCAACAGATCCCAGGTACAAGATCAGGGAAAGAAGTCTCTCCCAAAAAAAGGCATCCATAATGAACATATTCATACTTATTCATATCGATAAGGTTGTCTCATAAACTGAAAAGACTTGAGGACAGAAATCCAGGCTTTTTCGTCTTTTTCATTCCCCTAACCACATCCAGAGCAGTGAACAAAGAGGCAGAGGAAAATTCACTGTAGGCTGGAATTGTTAAAAAAAAAAAAACTTCATGGAGGGGTGACTTGAAAATATACCCAAAAGGAGAGTCTAAGAGCTATACTTTTAGCATCAAGTATTTTCTACAAATTATTTCACTGACTATATCCCAACTACATTTTAAAAAATGTTTAACATCAATTTTTAAAAATTTCGAGTTCTGGGCAGGCTGGGGCGGGGGAGGGAAGTTGGAAGCACCCACTTTTGAAAAGGGACAGGATCAAAGTAGAGAATAGAACAAGTGGGAGGTGGGATAGGAGGGAGGGAAATATAGTCAGTCTTTTACAATACATCCACTATGGTAATGTTTTGCATAGCTACACATGTACAACCTATACTGAATTGCTTATCTTCCTGTAAGGGTGGGAGACAAGGGAGAAAGGGAATGAATCTGGAATTCAAAGTTTTAAAATAAAATGTTTTTTAAAATATATATACATATATACTATTATTAATATTATTTTACATGTAACTGGGAAATAAGATATACAGGCACTGGGGCATAGAGATCCACTGTGCCCTACTGGAAAGTTGGAGGTCGTATGGGGAAACATGGGAGAGAGCAGATTGGAGGAGGGGATATCCTGTGGGACTGCTATTCTGGGGTGGTGGGTAGGGGGAAAACAGGGAGAAAATTTGTAACTCAAAATCTTGCAGAAATGAATGATGTAAACTAGAAGTTAATAAAGCATTTGATAAAGTAAAAAAAATTTGAGTTCCAAATTTTCTCCTCCTGCCCCTCCCCCACCCCATGAGAAATCAAGCAGTATGATATACATTATACATGGTGAAATCATTTAGCTTCAAACATAAACTCCATTTGGCATTTACAATTCTTCACAATTTGTTCCCGTCTCTCCAGACTTACTGCACATTACTCCTTTACATACACACTACAGTCTAGTTGTAAGGGCCTAGTTACCATCTCTTATGCATGATGTATCATTTCCCATCTTTGTGACTGCATTAACTATTAACTGTTCCCGAAATGCTCTTCTTCCTGACCCCCCCCCCTTAGAATCCCTGGCATCCATAAGTACCATTCTCAGTAGTAAGCCTTTCCTCGTCCCCCATCTAGTTGAGAGAGCTTTCTTCCCAAAGGTTACTTTCCATCTGCTATGCATATGTTTTATATATCCCTATTTGTTTCCCCTATTAGAATGTAAGCCCTTTGAGGGCAAGGACTGCTTTTTGCCTTTCTTTGTATCATCTGTGATTATCACAGTGCCAGGTAATAGTGAGTGTTTAATAAATACTCAATTAATTCCATTTGTGACAGTGGCAAATGTTACCAAATATTCAGCAAGGATTATAAAAACACTATATTATATAATTTCTAGTGTTCTTAGTGGTACTAACTGTTCCCTTCTGTGCCTCCCTCCCCACAGGATATTTGAAAGGTTTGGTTTGTCACTTTTTTCAAGGAATTGTAACAACTTAAAAAACCCCCAACACATTCCTTGTGTCCACTATGTTTGTGCTGGAGTTACAAAAACAACAACCTCAGCTCCCAAAATAGCTAAACTTAAAGAGGCAGCACTGAATACAATAGTAGCTAAGAGTGCTAAATTGGAGTAAGATGTGGATTTAGAAGCCTGTATCAGATACTAGCTTTGTGGTCATGGGCAAAGCCACAGTTTTCTCACCTGAAAAACGAGTGTCATAATCATTGACAGCCTTCCTCACAGGGTTGTATGAGAAAAGCACTGTGGAACAGAAGGTGTTATTATTTGCTTAATAGACAGGAGGTTAGCCTTGGAGTCAGGCAGACCAGGGTTCAAGTCCTGCCTTTGACTTACTTACACACTGGCTATGAGACCCTTGGCAAGTCACTTTAGCTTCTCAGTGCCCCAGACAACTTTTCAAGATTAGAAGTTGCAAGGGAGGGGCGGCTAGGTGGCGCAGTGAATAGAGCGCCGGCCCTGGAATCAGAAGGACCTGAGTTCGGAGTCGGCCTCCGACACTTAATCCACACAAACAAAAACCTAGCCGTGTAACCTTGGGCAAGTTACTTAACCCCAATTGCCCTAAAGGGGCGGCTAGGTGGCGCAGTGAGTAAGAGCGCCGGCCTCGGAGTTTGGATGACCCGAGATCAGATCCGGCCTCAGAAAATGAGCACCCACGCATAAATAATGACTAGCCGTGTAACCTTGAGCAAGTTACTTAACCCCAATTGCTTAAAAAAAAAAAAAAGAAGTTGCAAGGGATTTGCAGGTCTGTATTGGGTGTGGGGATTTCTACAGCTGGAAGCTAATCACAAATCCCTCCTTCATCTAACACCAAAAATGTGCCCCCAAGCTTCAGTTATATGGAAACAGCTGAGGCACTGATAGATAGTTTATTCAATGAACTTTTATCATATACCTATGATGTTCAGGACTCTGTCATTTTGGAAGGCCGCTATTTTCACCAGGTTGTTTCTTTGTTTTCCACCCCTCTCCTTGTCTGTATATTTTCAAGTCTCCAAGAAGCTTTCCCTAACAATTCTAGCCTACAGTGAATTCTCCCCTGCCTTTTTGTGAAGTGTGAATATGTTCGTTATGGGTGTCTTGTTTTGGGGAAAGCCTAACAGGTTTCTGGAGAGCAGGGAAAAGGATCTTTCAGATGATCTAATCAACACTCTCATTTTACTGAAGAGGAACCCAACACAGCCAGAGAGGGAAAGCGATTTACTTAAGGACTTGCAACTTTTTGGAATACATCCTTCTCGTCCCTGGAAGATCCCTCCATCCCTGCAGCCTTCTTATGCGGGGAAGTCCCTCCTCCTCCTCCTCTTAGTGTCTGACTCGGCATTTCGGTTCCCTCCTCTTCCTTTTTTCAGCTCCCTTTTGTTTCTCCCCAGTGCTTATCACATAAGTAGACACTAAAAATGCCTGTAGACTTTTGGAAGGCTTTGGACTACAGCACAAGCCCCTTGACTTATTCCCTGCAGTAAAGAGCAAAACTAGTTGATTTCATTTCATCTATTCATTTGTCTTAGCAAAATCCTTGTCTGATGTAGAACTCAGGTTTCTTGACTATGAACCCCGTATTATGTTATTGTTTGGTATTGTTTATTACTTGTCTCTATGGGAGTGTATCTATCTTGTCTTGTCTTACTAATTGCGGCAAGCTCTTTATGTCTCTGGATCTCAGTTTCCTCTCCGTAGACTGGGAATAATACTGGCACTGTGTCACAGGGTATTATGAAGATAGCACTCTGTAAACTTCAAATTACTACCAGAATGTCACTATAACTTTTATATTCTATAATACAGCGCATTATTATATAATGTATGTTTTATAGCATTCCTTTTTTTTTTTAAGTTTGTAGAAATGTGACTTATTGTTATGGATTAAGGAAATGCTCTAGGGAAAAGTAATCTAAAGATGGCTTTCACTTCAAATTTGAGCCTTACACTTATTTGGCCTTGAGAGAGGAAGTAGAAAATAGACATCTTACAGGATCATAGAGTTTTAGAGAAGGAAGACATCTCAAAGAGAATCTAGGCTGACCTGGTCTGAATAAGAATCCCTAAGTAGTACCAGACTTGAATTCAGGAAGACCTGGGTTTGACATTCATCAGTGGAGGCACCCTGAGCAAAGCATTTAAGACAGATTTAGAGCTGGAAGGGATCTTAAGAGTGACTTAGAACTCTGATTCAAACCCTTAATTTTACAGATGAGGAAACTGAGGTCCAGAGATTGTGTGACTTGTAGCTGTGTTAACTTGGTCAAGTCACTCCCCCCTCCCTCCCAGCATCAGTTTCATGGGTAAAGTGAGCCTACCAATAGGACCTACTTACATCTTGTAAAAATGAGAGAATATGTGTAAAGCAATTTGCAAAGGGCTATATGTTAGCTATTCTTCTTAAATTACTGTTAAATGGTCATATAAATGTTAACTCTGCATATTGTGGCACAGTAAAATTTTAATCAATTAATTGAATTAGACTATTATATTTTTGGTAACTATCTCTAACAGATAAAAGTTATGAAAATCAAAACTAAAAACCAATCTCCCCTAACGGGTCATCGCAAGGTACATCCTAAGAAGTAACAGCTTTCTGTGATTAAAAATTTGATCAGAGTTCATCAGTTGGTTGGCCATCCCCCTGACAGGTTCTGCTTGAAGTCTGGGGAACTGACAACCTACGAGGTTGGATTTTTTTGATGGGGCAGTGGATGAGTGTGTAGGCTCCCGTACTGCCTGGGAGAGGTAGAAGAGCAGAGAGGAAAGACTAAAGCTCCAGTCTGGGGCTCTGTCGCTGCTGAACTATGATCCCCTCTAGGCCTCAGTTTCCCCATCTGTATAAAGACAGGGTTAGACGGTTTCCTGCAGGGACCGGCTACCTATGATAGTCCAGCTTGGTTGCCGCCTTGCTGGGGGACCTGGAGGGCTCCCAACTGCCAAGGCTGTAACCGCCCGACCCTAGCCGCTGTCCACCAGCGAAGCCGCCAAGCCCCCCGCGCAAGCAGGTGGACTGGCGGGCAGGAGGAGGAAAGTCGGCAAGCCCGCGCAGCCCGCGGGAAACGGTTCCCCCGCCTCCTTCTCCCAGGTAGCGGGTAGAAACTGACACGAGCCAAGAGCGACAGACTCAGGAAAAAACTGGGCGGGGCTAGGGGGAAGAGGAGGTGCGCGCGCAGTCAGCTGTGGTTCCGCTCTCTGGCTTCGCTCTCACAGGCCGCGGACCGAAACTGACGCCAGATTGGGAGAAGCCGGGCTGAGGTAGGTGGCTGCTGAGAGGACACACGGTAATGGGACAGGAAGTATGCGCGCATCCCCGGAAGTGAGAGGGTGGGACCTCCGGCTGCCTAGACCGCGACTTCCGAGAGTCTCCTCAGGGGCGGGCGGCTGGGGAGTAGGGGCTGGGACCGGAGGCGGGAGGTCGGAGAGCGCGATGGTGGCCAATAGCGCAGAGCCCGTGGCCTCGCGTGCTGCCGCTGCCGCCGCGGAGGCCTGCTACCCCGAGGTGAGGAGGGGCAGGGCGCGGACCGGGCGGGTGGGCTGCGGGTCCTGCGAGCGCCCCTTCTTCCTAGCTATGAGCGGACCGCTGCCCTGGGGAGCCTGCGGAGGGGCAGGGAAGGCTGCGGGGAGGGGGAGCGGCGCGTCCTCTGCGTGGAGTGGAGGCTGGCCGCTCCCCGAGCGTTCGGAGCCCGTGGCGTGCGCCCCTCGTTACGTCAGGATCGTGGTGCCCCCTCGGTGTCGTCTCCCAGCTCTTTGAGAGTGGGGTCCGACCTCCTCAAAACTTGTCTCTTCTCGGAATTCACCAATTAATGAGCACCTATGCCATAGGCATTTATTAAGCACCTGCTGTGTTCCCGGGACTGTAAATTTGAAGACAAAATAGTGAAACCATCCCCACCCACGAGAAGCTCACAGTTCTTTCCATTACACTCCGTTAAGCAGTTCATCCCACTTTGAGACTGCTTTAATTTTTAGCAAGTTTTTTGCCCATATCAGTACAGTAATTCAAGACAATTCCAAAGGACTCATGATCAAAAATTTTATCCACCTCCAGAGACAGAACGATGAACTCTAGTGCAGATTGAAGCATGCTTTTTTCACTCTTCTTTTTTTTTTTGCTTTGGGGTGGGGGGCCCAGCGTGACTAATATGGAAATATATTTTGCATGACTTCACATGTGTAATTGTCTCTGAAACATTCATCTGTTATCCCTGGTTCTGCCTGCTAGGGTCAGGCAGAATAAGTCTTAATAATTTCCACATGATAGCCCTGAAGATAATAACTTATTTCAGAAGAAGGATATTTCTGGTTAATGAAAGAGCTGTCTTTCAAAGAAAAGAAAGGCAAATATGGGAAGGAACCTTAGAGATCATCTACTGCACTCCATTTTACAGTGAAGGCTGAATCCCTGAGTAAGTGATTAAAACCCACTTCTCCTGCCTCCTTAGTCCAGTGCCCACCAATTTGCTGCCAGAAACAATCTAGAATCATGAGCTTGGGGCCATCTCCAGTCCTGATCTATGTCTTGCTATTGGACCCAGATGACTCAGGAGGAGAAAGCAAGGCTGGAGAGACAGCCCTCCCTCACTTAAATCCAATTCACTTGCAAGTCATGGCATCATCTTCCTGATGTCATGGTCCCCTTCTAGAATGAAGGACAAACAGCTACGACAACAACAAGAATCATAGACTATTAGAATTATAAAACATATCTAGCTGATGAAAAAGTTATACTTTTGATGTATTAGATTTGCCACTCATACCGTTTTGATAAACCCTTCAGTCAGCCATTAGAAAACAACCAAATAAATTGTTGGATGGTTAAAATGGTAAATGATGGGTTTTTTTCCTTCTCAGTACATTTAATGTCAGCTTTTCCCCTTCTACATTTGTCATTTGCTATATTTTACAACAATTTACCGTAACCCATCTGGCTAGTTGTGAATTGGTAATCATTGTCAAAGGGTAACATTTTTTTTTCATGTTTAGCTGTACCTGCTCAATTCAGATAACTTCACACCCTTCTTGGTTCTTCCTGATTTAAAGGTGCCCATTGCATTTGGAATTGGAATCAAGACATGATGGGGCAGTCCAAAGAGCACTAGCTGTATCTGGATTCAGAGACCCTGGGTTTAAACTTTGGAGGCTAGAGTATACATTGGAGTAGAGACAGACTTGAGGCAGGCAGACCCACCAGCAGACTATTGCAGTAGGCCTGGCGTCAGGTAATGAGGGCCTTCACCAGGGTGGGGGCATTATCAGAGAAGGGGGCATGTTAGCTATTGCAAAGGTGAAATCAATAGGCTTTGGCAACAGATTGGAAATTGGAAGGGGGGGTTGGGGGGGAGGGTGAGAGAGAGTGAGGAATCAAATATAGATCAAATGAGAGGGGACATTTGGAGAGGAGAGAGGTAGAAAGGACTCAGAATCTCAGGTTTGCTATCTTTTGGTTAGTTTGTAGTTAACTTTTAAGAGATCCTTTCTGCAGATAGGGCACATTCCTCTAAAGGTGTTAAGTTACAATCTCTAGCAACTTAACAGAATTTGCATTTAGGAAAGAAATATATCTTTAAGAATCCCTCCTGTTTGTCTTTATTGTAGTACTCTTGACTATGTAAAAATTCTCATGTCACATATTTTTTTTTTAATTTTATTTTGGAGGGGGAAAGACAAGGCCATTGGGGTTAAGTGACTTGGCCATGGTCACATAGCTAGTAAGTGTATCAAGTGTCTGAGGCTGGGATTGAACTCAGGTCCTCTTAACCCCAGGGTCGGTACGTTCTTTACTGTGCCACCTAGCTACCCCACGTAGTCTCAGAGTTAACAGTAACTTTTGAAAGCATCTAGTACAAATGTACTTGAACAAAAATCCATTCTACACTATCTCAGACAACTTGTCATTAAACTTTTGCTTGAATACCTCCAGAGTTGGGGAACCTGTTACCTACCAAGGCAGTTCATGCCACTTTAACACAGCTTTAATGTTTTGCAATTTTTTTTTTATATGTAGAGCTGAAATCAGCCTCTATCAAAATTCACCCATTATCCCTGCTTCTGCCTGATGGAGTCACACAGAATAAGTCTAATACTTCTTTTATAAGACAGCCCTTCAAGTAATAACTGTCAATAACTAACAGTGAAGTATGCAGGCATGGTGCTAACATTCAGAGTACCAACAGGGGTAAAAGACAGCCCTTGTCCTCAAGGAGCTCACAGTCTATTGGGGAAGACACCAAGCAAAGAAACTTGTACAAACAAATCATATACAGGATGAACTAGAAATAAATTAGAAAGGGAAGGCACTAGAATTGAGAGGGCCTGGGAAAGGTTTCCTGTGGAAGTTGGATTTTAGTTGGGTCTTAAAGAATAAACAGGAGCCAGAGAGGAGAGCGTTCCTGGCATGGGGGCCAAGGGTGGAATGACTTTTTCTTGGGACAGCCAGGAGGTCCATGTCACTAGATTAAACAGTAATTGGTGGGGATTAAAGTATAAGGAGACTAGAAAGGTAAGAATGAAGGGGTTTGGTTGTGGAGGGCTTTGAACACCAAATAGAGGATTTTGTGTGTTGATCCTAGAGGCAGTAGGGAACCATTGGAGTTTATTGAGTAGAGAGGAGATACAGTTGGACCTGTGCCTTATGAAAATCACTTTGGAGGCTAGAGGATACACTGGAGTGGAGACAGACTTGAGGTAGGCAGACCCACCAGCAGGCTATTGCAGTAGTCCTGGCATCAGAGAATGAGGGCCTTCACCAGGGTGGGGGCATTATCAGAAAAGGGGGCATATTAGATATTGCAAAGGTGAAATCAACAGGCTTTGGCAACAGATTGGAAATTGGACGGGGGGGGGGGGTGGGTGGGTGGAGGTGGGGGGGTGAGAGATAGTGAGGAGTCAAATCTGGCGGAGGGTGGTAATGGCCTCTACAGTAAGAGAGAAGGGGTGGGGGTGGGGATCCCAGGAGGTAGAGAGAAGGTTTAGGAGGAAAGATAAAGAATTCTGTTTTGGACATTTGAGTTTAAGATGTCTAATTGAACATCAAGTTTCACATGTCCAAAAGTTCATTCAAAGTGTGAGAATGGGGGTTAGCATAGAGTTTGGGGTAGGATAGGTTGTTTTGAGAGTCATCAACACAGGGATAATTAAATCCATGGAAGCTGATGAGCTCACCTAGTGAAGTAGTATAGATGGAGAAGAGAAGAGGGCTGAGGACAGGACCCTGAGGAACACCTATGGTTAGAGGGCATGATTTGGAGGAGGATCCAGTAAAGGAGACTGAGAAGGAGAGGTCAGATAGGTAGGAGGAGAACCAGGAGAGCATGGTGTCCTGAAAACTTAGAGGAAGAGAGGAGGGGAAGAGTCAAAGGCTACAGAGAATGGGGAGTGAAGAAAGACCATTGGATTTGGCACCCAAGAGATCTCTGGTAGCTTTGGAGAGAGCAGTTAGTTTGGTGAAAGAATGAGATCAGGAGCCGAAGTAAGGGGTTAAGAAGAATGAGAGGAGAGAAAGTGGAGGCACCTTTGTAGATGGCCTTTTAAGTTTAGCCACAAAGGCCCGAAGAAATTGACAAGTCTAGGCTCTGAGCCTTGGGTCACTCTAAAACTCATCCCTGGAAGCAGGTGCACACTGAAGAAGTCCTCCTTTGGTCATTTACAGAGAGTATTTTACATCCCTTGTCTCATTTGGTGATAATGTGACTCGAGTGCTCTCCCTGTCATCTCATGACCTTCCCTTGACTCGGTAGCCATTTCTAAAATGGAAATAAATCTAGACCTTATAAAGGTTATTGTAAAGATAAGCATCTGTATTTTGTAATGTCCTTGTGGGCTGGGATTGCCTTTTGTTTGTCTTTTTCTCTGATGCCTAGAACAAATGCTCTTACACGTATTAAGTTACTTGAGTGAGTGAATAAATATATGTTTTCTAGGATTTTAGAGCTGGATGAAATCTTAGAGATCAGGTTTAATTGTGAAAAGTTTGTTTACTGTGACAAATGGTGCCTTTATCCTTCTGGGGGAGTAACAGTTCCACCAACTTGTTATCTTCCCTTGAGCAGTTAACTCCTTTGTTTCCTTCTCTGTAAATGGGGTTAATGATGCCTGTGCTGCTACCTACACTGAATTCTTAGGAGGCCCAAATAAGATAATATTAGTATGTGAAAGCAGTAAATGCAAAGGATTATTAACTACATTTTGGAGATTTTTTAACTAAAGCAGTTTTACACTTTTCTAGAAATTTCTTGTGAAGACAGAACTTTGTTGGATAGTTCTTTGAATCAAAAGGTTGAAGAAACTATAATGATTGGAAAATAGTAGGCTAATGTTACCCTCTTATTTCCCCAGTAGAAATTCATCTACCATAAACTCCCCTTTCTGTACTCCTTTATCTTGTATATATATATTGCTATTCTCATTTTATTATGAAGAGACTTGGGTTCAGAGAGGTGTCTTGCACTGTTTAGTATCAGAGATGGGCTTCAAACAGGCTTCTGGACTCTAAATTTGATATTTTCCATTATATGGCACACTGCCTTTCACCATAGGGAAACTCCTAGGTTGTTTTTTCTTTATTTCTTTTTAATAATTAATAAATATCTAAGGAGAAACATTTGGCATGAATTATTCCTGGTATAGAAAAATGGTTGGCTCACCCCTCTGAACTTTTAAAAAACACAAATCCACACATATTTACCTGGTACCAAGAAAAGAGCAGGCAAGACTGAAGGAAAACATTTAAAAGGAAAATTGAGCCAACACAAGTTCACTGCTTTAATTTAGAATTTCATTTACAGGCACATCTAAAATTAGGTTGGACACAGCATCTGTGGGGGGTCGGTAATCCCCTAACAACAGGGTTGGAAAAGGAAAGAAGAGGCCCCTTGGGATTTGTTGACATTTCCTTGAGCCTGGTCGGTATCTTCCTGATTGTCCAGAATTGTCACTCTTCACTGGAGGTTGAAAGGGAGGTACTCCTGGAGACAGGCTGATGTCAGTGCTCTCTGAACAGTGTTCCACTGATTCCCAGTGACTCCACTGGGGTTTGGATTGGATAACCATATTGGGCAGTGTGCCTGTATTTGATAGTGCTGAGGGTAAGACTGAGCTCCTTACTGTCCACCTCTTCCTTTACCTAGCCCCAGGAGGTGGCAGTGCCCAGGCTTTTGGATGGCCTTAGTCAACAAGCATTTCTTGCTCTATGGCCCTTTCCCCTTTGCTTCTGCTTTCTGAGCTGCCAGTGTTATGTTAGGGAATGTCTGTTCTAGGGGAAAAAAGCAGTGGGGGATTTATGATCAGGCTTGTTCATTCCCACTACTGCCACCATTCAGGGTTAGTTTGTCCTTACTCTCTTGGATTATTGCAGTCACCTCCTCACTGGTTCCCTTGTCCCTCTCCCCCACTCTCATTCTCCCATCCCCCCAGCACACACAACTACACTATTTTCTTTCTAATACACAGGTCTCATCACATTATTCTAGTAGCATCCAACTAAATTCCTTAACTTGTGGTTCAGAAGTCCCTTTTCAGTCTCCTCCAGTCTGATCTCACATTAAGGGAGACATGAGGAAAGTGAAGCCCACAGAGGGAAGTACCTTGTCCATAGCTGGCAAAGAGCAGATCCAGGCGTTCTGGCCTTTTTCTGCCATCACCAAGCTGCCTTTCTCTTATGCTGGGTGTACTGTGTGGATGTTTTTGCTCTGTATCCTAGTCATTCTGGTACCTGCTGCCAGGAAGCACTGGATAAACAAAACTGAAGGAAGGGATTCACACCTTGAGCACTCTACCTCCCCCATCTCACCGGGAGAAAACCCTGGCCACTTCCCCTTTCTGTAACCTGGGACAGGTCATTTAAGCCCTCTGGGCCTCAGTTTCCTCAGCAGTAAAACAGGTTAGACCACATGACCTTTGCAATCCCTTCTAGTTATGAACTCTTTGTTCCTATGAACTGGACTCTGCTAGCAAACCCAGAACCCCAGGTCTTCGAAGGGCGCTAAGGTACAGATGTGTGTGGAGCAGCGCTCCCAGGTGGAGGGCCAGAACAGCTTACCCCCCCCCCCCCCAAGTTCCACTTGTTTGGCCTGGGTGGTGACACGTGTTCACTGTGCGAAAAGCCGGAGATGCTAGCGTGTGAGTGTTTAGCCCAGCCCCGGGCTGCGAGCCCAGGAGCCCTGGAGCCCTGGAACCCTGGCCTAGAGCGGACGGCCTGCGGGGGGAGCCAGGCGTGCCACGAGAGCCTTCTGGGCGCTGAGGAACCCACGGGGTGTGCCCTGTGTGAAGCCTCGCGTGTTTCCTGTTACTCCGCTTCTAGGGGGATGGACGGAGGCAGGGTGGAGGGACGCCGATCATAGCCTGGCAACAGTTTCCATACGCGAACACTCCCCGCTTGGGGCAGGAGCTGGGGCCCCGGCCTGGGTCTGCCCTCCTCCCTCTGGTGCGGCCGCCGCCCTATGCTTTCTCCTGGTACGTTTGTAAGGGGACCCTGGAGAGCTGGCCCACCCTGAGCCTGGACCAGGCTGCTGGAAGTCCGGAGGCGATTTGCCAGGGTTTTCAGGTTTTGCTTTGGGGCTAGGGTGGACTCTTGGTGGGGATTATAATGGGGGAGGGGAGGAAAGGGGAAAGCTAATTGATTATGAATACTTAGGAAATATACTATCCTTTGTTTGGGCTTTTGTCCCTCTTACATCCTGCTGCAGTTTTCTGGTGGGGGAGGGGGGCATATAAAAAGTTTGTCTCTCTTTAAGTGCCCTGGTGGAAGCTGGTTAACTGGCCTGAAGGAGCTCCTTGGGCTGCCAGCATGCTCTAACCCCGGGGATTAATACTTTTACTGGACATTTGGAGGTCCAAAGGAAGTTAGAGAAAACTACTTAAATCACCTCTTGCTAAGTGTACTCCTACTTTTCCAAATGTATTCCATTTGGTTGTGATTTATTTTTCTGATTTTTTTACTTGTGCAGCCAAACTTAGTTTGTAGTTTATTTGTGTGCAAAAATATAATTCTCTTGTTTAAAAATTAAATGTAGTCATATGGAAATGTCCTTTTTGAATTTAATTCCATTAGGACAAAAATTATTTTTTTTTTGTAATGCTTAAGAGGCTTTGGAACATTACCCTGGAAAACGAAAAAAAAATGATGTATTTTAACTTTGTGTTTTATAAATATTCCCCTCTTCCCAGCATATACATCTGATAATAAATAGATCCTGTTCTGTTTTCTAGCACTTTACAGTTTGTTGAGATATTCACAACAACCATGTGAAGTTATAAGCCATAGATGTTTTTCCTCTTGGACACTGACATGGTTTTGCTTACCTTTATGGAATAGTATAGAATAGCCAGCCTTGGAATCTGGAAGCCCTGGTTTCAGACACTACCTCTGGGACAAGATTTCTGTGTGACCCTGTACATTGCAGGGGTGTGGATGATGTGGTTACTACAGGTATGAAAAGTTGAGATTCAGACTGGTAGGGCCCAGGAGAAGTTCAGTTCAGAAGACGTTAAGCACTAGGCTAGAGGGAGACAAAGATAAGCCCTGAAAGAACACTTGCCCTCAGAGAATTGAGATTGTTCTGGGTCACACAGCCAATGAATCTTGGAGCAGAGACTACAATCCCAGAATGCAGAGCTCGAACGTGCATCACGTTATTTATCACTGCTGCCTCGTGCCTCTGACTCCAACACTAGGAGAAAACTGGGGAAATTGCTCAACTTTCTAGTACCTTGAAACAAGTGGTTAGATAAAACTTACCATGAGTTAACATTAACCTGTTAACATTGAGATGTTTCTTTTGAAGTGAGTGTCTGTATAATTGAAGAAAAGAATATACCATCCTTTATGGAATGGTTAGAGTGTTCTGCAGCTTCCTGGAGGTAGGAGGTCAGACTGATGATGAGTTCTGGTCAGGTGATCCCCCTGGTGCCCTCTTTTAACTACTGTAATTAGATCACCAGTGGTCAAAGTAATCCACACTTGTAGGTCTTTTTCTAGGTTTTAATAGTAGTTTGTTTTTAAACAGGTCAAACCAGGACTCACGACTCTAAATCCCTGTTCCTGCGGAGATGACCCAAGCTTGTGGAAAGAAACTGTTCACAGTGAGGACATGGTCCAAACAGGGGACTGTTTCAATCTTTGCAAATCACAGGTGAGGAAAGACTAATGATGTATTTTTACAAGGGTGAAAATTGACTTTAAAATGTTTACATGAGCTATGCAATCTCAGGGGAAATCATTGGACTTTTCTGTGCCTTAATTGTTCCTCTATACAAAGTCAGACAAAATATCATCTCAAAGGTTCCTTCTGGCTTTGATTCTGTGATTTTTAAATAATTTTTAATTTTCTGAAAATCCATTATGAATCATACATTTTCTTTCTTTCTTTCCTTTTTTTTTTTTTTTTTAAAGCCTTTTGGAGGGCAATTGGGGTTAAGTAACTTGCCCAAGGTCACACACGGCTAGGTTTTTATTTGTGTGTGCATTAAGTGTCTGAGGCTGGATCCCAACTCAGGTCCTTCTGACTCCAGGGCCTGCACTCTACTCAATGCGCCACCTAGCTGCCACTGAAATCATACATTTTCACTCTCATTTTTAAATATAGAATTACCTAGACTAGGATTGGGGAACCTGCAGCCTCAAGGTCACATGGGGCCTTCTGGGTCCTCAAATCTAGGTTCTTTTGCCAGAGTCTGAGTTTTACAGATCAAATCCTTTTATTAAGGGGATTTGTTCTGTGAAGTTTGGATTCAGACAGAAGTCTCCCTTGAAGACCTAGACGGCTACATGTGACCTCCAGGCCAAAGATTCTTCATCCCCGAGACCCTTAGGTTTGTTTACTTTCCCCTTGAAATCCTTTTTGAAATACCCAAATACCTCATTGTATATTCCAGGAGATGCTATTCAACTAGGGTCACAGATTGGGAAGCTCTCACCTCTTAATTTACAAATTTTATGGCTTTTTTGATAAAGATCCAGATAATTTTTATATGTGAATATTAGCACGTAACCTTTGACTTTCTCAATTCTCTTTACAGTACGTATAGACATATTATGAGACGTATTTCATTCTCGAGCATCTGTTTTTTAAGGATTCTACAATAGTAGTTTAAAGATCTTGAAATCAGAGTGTTATAGTAGAAAGAGCCCTCCCTGTCTTAGTGACCTGAGTGCTATTCCTAGCTTTGGTAGTACTTAGCAGTGTGACTTTTGAAACCTCAGTTTCTTAATTTGTAAATAAAGGAAATTGAATTTAGATAATCTCTGAGATCATTTTCTAGCTTTCAGGTTCTATGTTTGTTTGTCATTTGAGTTTCCATTTAGTGGTTTGTGTTTTTCTATCACAACTTTTATGATTTCTTTTTAGTTACAAGTTTTTCCTGATATGGCCCTCTAACCTATCTCCTCTTTCCTCCTTATAGCAAAAGAGAACGTTAGCATGAAAGTAAATAAATACAAATAACCTTTGTTATGACTTTTAAGATTTGTCATGTGGTTTTCTAACAACAACCTAATATCACAGTGGTAGGAGCATTATTTCAGTTTGCAGATGAAAATGTTTAGGCATACAAAGTTAAAGATTGAAGTATATAAGGTAAAGTTTAGGCATATAAAATAAAAATCTACCCTTGGTCAGAAAACTTCTAAGTTCCGGAACTGGGCTTCGAGCTGAGGTCTTCTGAGTCAATAGCCAATGCTCTTTTCACATCACTAAGCAGCCTCCTGAACATAAGGGACATGTGTTTATTTGGATAGAGGAGATTGGGATGGGCCAGTAATATGGTAGGTCTGGCTTTCTAGTTTTTTGAGTCCAAGTAAAGTCTATTTTGGTACTTACCTTCCTGCATGCTCACTTACTCTGACTTCTAGTTCAGGTGAGTCAGTAATGTGTGGAGGGGTTTATTTTAAAGTTGTGTCTTCAGAGTGCTTAGCTTATTTTCTTGGCTTGAATAAAGATTTTCAGAATGGAAACTTAAGAGTTTTCTTTACTCAACCATATAATCCCAGCACATTCCTTAAAAGCAATGAGCATGTTGGTATTTTACTGCTAAATAACCTCTAGTCATTAATTCTCTGGACTTATGCCAGTTTTCCATGGCAAAGAATAGTTGAGACGATCCCTTAGCAAATGCCTTGAACCCTTTAGTATTCATAATAAGGTTTTTATATTTAAATTTTACATAGTAGTATTTTATATTTAATCTTTGTGATTTCTGCAATGATTTTACTGAGCTAATTTAGTTTTGGGTTAATTGCCCAAATTGAAGTATGTCTGGCTATCTGCATGTTACACATATACCCTTATCTGGGAAATATAAATAAATAAATAAATAAAAATATATCAATTTAAAATTAAGACTGGTTAAACTTGGGAAGTTTTAAGTTTATCATTTTTATTGAGTTTTCCTTCTGTTCATAAAAAAGGAACTGGCAGACTTTTGGAAAAGATTTTCTACATAAGATCACATCTTTACAGATACATAGTTGACTGAGTTATATAGGGAATAGAAAAGCCTATTGTGCATGTTCTTTATTGATTACCCTCAAAAAAGGGGAAGGGGTGCCTTTTGACTCAGTAGAACAAAACTCAGCTTTAAGGACTATTCCCTAACTAGGAATATTTTGTATATCTGTCAGGATCACATAAGATTGCTTGTTAAATGCAGCCACAGAGATACATTTGTCATTGGTCCTTATTAAGTTCAAGTGAGACATAAAATGGAGATGGATGCTCTCCGTAGGTGTTTGCCTTTCTCTTGGAAGATGGCTGTCCAGTATAAGGCACAAATGGAAGAGGGTCTCCTTATTGTTGGTGAGACATCCCAGATGATCCTGGCTGTTCTTATGTGCATGTGATACTGGGCTGTTTTCATTGAGGCCCAAAACAGTATAGAAACTTTTCAGTGAAGTTTGTGATTATTTAAAAGCATTCAGCCTAACAATCCATATAGGACAGACTAAATGTATGGAAAATTACAGTGGTGAGGGAGAAGAATATGTAATGCCAAGACTCCCACCTAGGCTATGGTAAGTAGTTGACTAGTCCATTGAATTACTATGTCAGTGCATCTATCTGGGACAGACACTGCAGCTGGATATACTATTTCTAACAGATTAGTTACTCTCTTTCCTGATTTGATTTGTTGTATTATTAGTGTAGTATTTTTTTAATTGGAGCAGGACTTTTGTCTTACAGAATGTATGTATAATTTTTTTTATTTTAATTTTTTTTCCTTTTTATTTTATTATTATTTTTTTTTTAGAGGGCTATTGGGGTTAAGTAATTTGCCCAACGTCACACGGCTAGGTTTTTGTTTGTGTGTGTTAAGTGTCTGAGGGCGGATCTGAACTCAGATCTTTCTGACTCCAGGGCCAGGGCTCTACTCACTGCGCCACCTAGCTGCCCCATGTACATATAATATTGAGGCATGTTTTGTACTAGGAGGAATTCAAAAAGGCCCCTCAGTGAATGGAGAGAGAATATAGGGTAATAAGAAGAAACAGAGTTCCGGTATGGTTTTAGTACGTTGCCTACTAGGTGAGGTTTCTGGACTTCTCCCAGGTCAGTCTGTATGTTCCACTTAAACCATGAGATGTAGCAGGACAGGTAAATGGCTGGCGGCCCAACCTCAATAATAAGAAGTGGCGAGGCTCTGAGCCTTTTACTTCCTGCCTTGCTAACTGATTCCCCAGAGAGTAAATGTGGCAGAGTTAGAATTTGGGGCAGTAGGCTCAGTGGCCCCTCATCCCCTGGTTGGCTTTCTGGTTTTGCACTCCCTCTCTTATGCATCTGCATTGTTGGTGACTGATAGATGGAGTATGAAGTGCCAGAAGGTGCTCATGGCTCTCACTTAGCTAGCCTTGGCAAGCCATGCCGTTACTTCAGCATATCTTAGACACACTCTAGCACCAGATTAATTTACCTAAAATGCCACTTTCATTTTGTCCTTCTGCTCAGACCTTGGATGACTCTCCATTGGATGACTCTCCATTGCCTATGGGATAAATTCCAGACATTCAAGACTTCTGCAATCTGACCCTAACCCTCCCTTTCCTTTCTTATTTTAGTTTTCAGGTCCAAATTCTCTCTCTCTCTCTACCTCCTCCCCAACCCATTGAAAAGGCAAGAAGGATGATTCCTATTCTACATATGAAGTCATGCAAAACATTTCCATATTAGCCATGGGACGGGTGGGGGGTGGGGGAGCAAAGAAAAATAAAAGTAAAAACGTATGTTTCAGTTTGCACTCAAAATCCCTCAGTTCTCTCTCTGAGTGGATAGCATTTTTCATGAGTCCTTTTGAATTGTCATATCTATCATATCCATCAGAACAGCCAAGTCATCAATAGTTGGTTATCTTCCTAACCTGCCTTCCAACCTTATCTCCCAATTCTTATTTTATACCCTTGTTCTGTTCAGGCTGGTATATTTACCATCTCATAAGTGTGCCTTGTGTGTTACCACCTCAATGCTAAGGCTCCATTCTCTTGATCCACACAATACTTTTTTCCATTTTTACTTCTCTATCCAAATCCTGCTTATCCTTTAAGGCCCAGCTTCTTGCCTATGATATTTTCTTGTACCATAGTATTTATAGAAATGCCACCTCATTTGGCATTGGACTTGATAACCTAATTCAACTCCCTATTTTGCAGGGGAAGAAGTTTGGTACAGAGAGATGAAGTGATTTGTCCAAGGCCATACAGTTAGTGGGAGAACTTGGGCTAATCTGTTTTCTTGTATTCTTTTAGTACTCAAACTGCTTGAAGGTAGGGATTGTGACTTCCATATCTAATGTATCCTGAAGAGTAAGTAGCATAGGGCTGGGAATTATGGTAGGTCTTCAATTGAATTCATTGGTTGCCTGACTGAGAAAGATGTTTGACATAATTTTGTGACATTTATTTTACTACAGATTTATGTATTGGCATTTATTATACTTGAAATGACATAGAAATTCAGCTTTGTTCTTAAAATATCTTTATTAATCGCTTATATTTTTATAGCACCTACATTTCCCAGTGTGTCCTTCTACCCATTGAACTAACATTGAACTAAAAAGAGGAGGAAAAACATTCAGCAACACATTAGCCAAGTCTGACGCAGGTCTCTATGCAGCATTCAGCACTCACTCATTGCTCTGTTCCAGGACCAAGACAGGAGGGAAGGCCATGCTCATCTCCTTTCTTTGGGGCCAAGCCTGGTCATCTATCATTTCATGGCATTCACAGCATTTCCATTTGTTTGTTGTTATTTTCGTTTACATTGCAGTTAATATGTACATCGCTTACCTGATCAGTATTTCATTTTTCATCCAGTCACAGTCTTACACGTTTCTCTGCATTTGTCATATCCATTGTTTCTGATATCACAATAATTTTCCCATTTCATTCATGTACTGCAGTTTGTTTAGCCCTTCCCCAATCTGCTTTGTCTCCAGGTCTTTGGTATTACAAAAAAAAATGCTGCTATTAATATTTTGGTATCTAAGAGAGAAATTAATTTCTTTTAATGGAATCTATTAGAACTGGGATGATCTGGTCCTTACTCCAACCTCCTTGGTAGACCCTCGTTAAAAGTAGCAGCAGTTTTCAAGTGGGATTGTGCTTTGTGCAGCCACTCTGTGGTTCTCCCCTGTTCTTTTATCTTTTCTTGGAGGTGAGGAAGTGGAAGCCTTTTCACTTTCCGGGAACATCTCTTCTGCATAGAGCCAAGCTTGATCCAGCTCCTTCTCTATTTAACAGATCATACAGTCACCACTTTTCTTTCTGTAGTCTTCAGTCTCTCCCTCCCTACTGTCTCCTTCATCCTCAGCCCTTTATTGGATTGTACCGTCTCTTCTGACTGTCTTCCTCAGTTTCTCTTTATCATTTAATTTCCTACAAGAAGCTTCCTATACTTGTTGCTTTCACTTTACTCTCACTCCTCAACCCTTTGCAGTTTGGCTCCAATCATCTCAGCTGAAACTGCTTTCTTCAAAGTAACCAGTGATCACTTCTCAGTTGCCCCATCTGATGTAGCACTTGGCATTACCATCTCCTCCTGTGTGTTGGTGACTCTGCTCTCTCTTGGTTCTGTTTTTATTGCTATTCTTCAGTGTCTTTTACTCGACCATCATCCATATCATACTCCCTAGTAGTGGATGGTCCCTGGACTCTCCTGGTTCTCTCTGCGTTGTTCACTTAGCGACCTCTAACTCCTAAGGGTTATCATCTCTGTGCAGATGGGTCTGTGGATTCTGCTCTAGTTTCTTCTTGAGCTCCAATCCTCTCGCACATATTGCCTGTTGAATATTTTAAACCGAGTGTCCCATAAACATCTCACACTCATCATATCTAAACTCAATTTCCCTCTCAAAGTATGGAATTATGTTCTGCGTGACTGCCCATGTATATGTAACCCCTGTCAGATAGTGTGCCTTCTCAGTGAGGGAGAAGGGAAGGACGGAGGGAAAGAATTTGGAGCTCGGACAGGTAGTTGAAAGAAAAAAATGAAATATTAATTTCCCCCTCAGACCTACCCCTCTGTACTTTGCTGTTTCTTTCAAGAGCACCACCAGCCTTCCCATCATCCAGATGTGCAGCCTTGCGGTCATCTTGGTCTCTCCACTTTCTCTCATTCCATACATCCATTTACTTGCTGAGTCTTGCTCTTTGTACCTGCACACCGTCTCACATCTGTCCCACTCTCTCCACTCGCTCAGCCCCCACCCAGTTCAGGGCCTCTTGCGTGGGCTCCGGCAAGTATCCTCATTGGTCTCCACATACCAGGCCGTTTTGCACACGGAAGCTCACGTAGGAATGCGTCACCTTCTAAACTCAGTAACCTCTAGTGGCTCCCTCTTACCTCTAAGATCACATATAAATTCTTCAGTTTGGCAATCAAAACTCTTCACAACCTGATGCCAACATAGACTTCCTATACACTGCTCTCTATGACAGACTCTAAAGTTGAGCCTGCTGCTTATAAACAACAGTTCATGTGCCATCTCCTTTCTTTGGCACTGGCTCTTCCACCACATTTAGAATGTCCTCCTCCTTTGTCTCCATGTCTTAGAATCCCTGCTTCCCTTCAAGCCTCAGCTTGCCCCGCCTTCTACATGAGGCTTCTTTGTCTGCCCTGCTGCTCTAGAGGGGCCTCCTCCCCACCCCCAGTTATCTCATATCTGTTTTGATGCAGCTAGATGTGTGCATACCTGTTCCCTCTTAGGAAAGGTAAAGTCGTTGAGTGTAAGGACTAGTTTATGTTTGTCTTTGTAACCCTGTGCCTAACCCAGATGTCCAACATGCCCAGCGCATAGCAGGCACTTAGTTAATGCTCGTTGCTTGTTTTATCAATCCCCTGGCTAACTTCCCTTCTCCTGTCATCTGTTAGCCCTTGCCTCTACTCTCCAGGGGTCAGTAGTGCTGCAGACCTCTCTCTGCCTTCATTTTTGGTGAGAAACAGACAAGGTCCCAGAGATGTAGATGGGTAAGTATACAGGTTTTTCTTCCCTTGAATTAGCTATGAGATAGCAATATCTGTAGAGGGAGTGAGATTTGGGGTTCTGTTTGATGGAAGGGGAAGACTTCCTGGAAAATGAGAAGCAGTTTTAGAATGACTGGAGTTCTCAACAAAGGTTTGAGAAAAAGTGTTCCTGTTTTGTCTGTAAGCCAAGCACATGCAGTAAGAACACAGAATCATAGAATTCAGAACAAGGACATCGAGACCTTTACCTCTCTCCCCCCCCCCCCCATTTGACAGATGAGGAAACTGAGGTCTAGAGAAAGTAACTTGCCCTAGTATCAGAACTGGGATTTGAGCCCAGGTCTTCTGACCCCAAATCCAGTTCACTTTGTTGTTTTATGTATCAGGTTTTTTTGTTTGTTTTGTTTTTTTGCTTGTGTGGGGAATTAGATGGTAGATGGGAGATTTCCCAATAGGTTAAAAGGTGAAAACACTGATTTTTGGAGGCCAGAGACCCAGTTTTGAATTTGGGGCTTGTTCTTATTCTGTCAGAAGAAGAAATTGGACTTACTTCCTTCTAACTCTTAAGTCTATGATGCAGTGATATTTCATCCTTCCAGTAACCAGATCTTAAGTTTAGAAATGGGATTAAGTTCACATTTCTTATGTTGTGGTTATTGCCACAAATTTAAGCTTTAATCAGAAAGCTTTTATCTTTGGATGCTTTGTGATGTCATCAGTGAGCGTTTCCCCTCCCTGCCTTAGTACTTTGTGATTTCCCATCTCCAAAAATATTCATTATGTGGACATGAGCTTTCTCTGTATTGAAAGCCTTGCTGGTCCTGCACAATCTGTTATTGGTCTATTTTTATAGCTTGGTGTGGGACCTGAGAGAATTTGTGTTCTGTCAGCTTAGCTTTTGGGAACTCAGGGCCACCTCTGTGCCACCATGAGAACATGAGAACAACCACAAGCATTGATTAAGCAGAAGTGAGGTTGAGTTAAATTTTAGAGTTCAGAGTTAGTAGAGTAGCATTTCAAGCAATTAGACTTTATATTGACTAGAGTAATATTGGTGGCACTTGCCAGGAGGATTTTACTCTGGTTTGGAATCACCCATGAAAAAACATCCCAGCCAGCAAAGGAAGCTGGGGGGTGGAGGGGTTAATACCTTACCAATAAAATTCCAGAGGATTCTAAGTGTTTTATCTCTGACTGTACAGCTTACAAGTTGTAGATTGGGCCAGAATGTTGGCCTAATAGGAAAAACAAAAGATCCATGTAATATCATGACAAATCAGTGACATATAACTTCAAAGACTCCAGAATGAGATAAAGAAGTTGCAAATTTGTAAATCCAAACTGTTTTAAGTTATTAGGCTAGAAGGCCTTTGTACTATATATGAGAATATTCTGTATAGTCCAGCATTTGGCACATAAGCATTTAAAATTGATTTTACAGCTTCTGCCTTCAGTTAGTGACCTATCTATAGCTACAATCAGTTACATAGCAGTTAGGCGTTTTAAGTTGGTTTGAGATTGCCATACTAGGTTCTGTTGCTACAAGGACTAAAATGAAAACAGTCCTTGTCCTAAAGGCTTATATTCTGAGTCCTCTTTCAGTTCTACCTATGGTCCTGAACCCATAATTGTTACAGATGAGGAAACTGAACCTCAGAGAGGTTAAGTAACTTGTCTGAGTTTATATAGACAGGATAACCAGTATTCAAACATGGGCCCTGTGATTTAAGATTCAGCCCTTCTATAAATCCTTTTGTCCCTCCTGGGACTAAACACCAAGTTCTTCTGTTCATGGGAGGCACTTAATGGATTTTGATAAGCACTAGTTCATTAATAGTGAACCTGGCATCCCCTTTGAATGAGAAAACAACCGAATGGATTTACCTTTTACATTCTACCCTTTTTATATATTACATGATGTTAACCGTTGTTCTTCATTATTATTCTGGAAAATTTATTCAATTAATAAACATTTATTGAGTTTATATTATGTAAAAACATCATGTGATGAGTCACTAGGAAAGGTGAGTATTTAGTTATTTGGGGGTTATACTTTACACATAGAATGCCTTTGTATTGGAAGGCATTTACCAAATCTCACTGTTCTTACAGAGCTGAAACAGATTTCAGGGGCCTTCTTGTACATCCAAAGCCTGGAATCCCCACTATAAGATACTTGACCAGTGATATTTTCTTGCTTGAAGACTCCCTCCCCTCCTCCCCCCCAACTCCTTGATATGAAGAAGAACTTACAATTCTTGAGACATTTAATAATTAGATTTATTGGCATTAATTTAATAGCATTTAATAGCAATTTCTATAAAAAAGGCCACGGGAATTTTTGTTGACAAACATAATATGATTAAATATTGTGAACCTACAGGTTTGAGGAGTGAACTTAATAACAGTGCTATTTCAATAACATTTTAAAAGATGCATCAGAGAACAGAAGGAAGCATAGACAAGCATACAGTTTTGAAGACAATGTATAGAATTTATTATATGTTCTTTTTTAAAGCAACAATGTGAAAATAGATTTACAGTTTCATAGAATATCCTTTTTGTGGAAATGCTCCTTTTGGGGGGTTTAAGTTCAGAATGAAAAAGATGTATTTGGTATCTTACAAATCTAATAAAAAGGACGAAAATATTTATAGCACCATTTTTGTAGTGGCAAAGAACTAGGAGCAAAATAGAATGTCCATCCATTGGAGGATAACCAAATTAGCTATGAACGCAATAAAATATTGCTGCACTATAAGCAGCAGAGAATTCAAAAAATGGCATGGCAGACTTTCGGGTGGATATAAAATGAAGTGACTAGAACCAGGAAAACAGTTTAAACAATGGGAATGGAAGGAACAATAACAAATAAGTAGAAACTGAAAGCTGTAAAATCATACCGACCAAACTGGGCCTCAAAGAACAGATGTGAAACTCTTGGCACCCTTCTTTGGGGAGGTAGATGGCAGTCAGTGTGGAACACTGCATATAACTGGTCTTAAGTGATTTGTTGGTTTGATTTTTAATATTTTTGCTTTTTGGAGGGCAGTTGGGGTTAAGTGACTTGCCCAAGGACACATGGCTAGTTTTTGTGTTGTGTCTGAGGTCAGATTTGAACTCAGGTCTTCCTGACTCCAGGGCCAATGCTCTATTCACTGTGCCACCTAGCTGCCTCTGTTGATTAGTTTTATTGAACTCTTTTTATTCTTTGTTATAAGGTATGGGTCTCTGATGGAACATAATGGGAAATGAGACAGGGGATATGGGAGGGAGAAAACTACCTAACTCTATCAACTAAGGCAGATACCATACAAAGTAGCTATAGTAAAGGAAGAGTAGTGGTTAAAGCTTAATTTTACAGGAGACAATATCCTGGAAGGTAGAGGGAAGCAAAACCTGCATTCTCAAATCCTGACATATACATATCCAGAGCTGATGCAGCAGACGTGATGAATTAGAGTGCTAATTCAAGAAATGAAATTTTACCTCTTATATAATTATTATTATTTTTTAAAGCAGTTGGGGTTAAGTAACTTGCTCAAGGTTACACAGCTAGTTATTTATGTGTGGGTGCTAAGTCTGAGGCTGGAACTGATCCCAGCTCCTCCTGACTCCAGGGCCAGTGCTCTTACTCACTGTGCCACCTAGCCGCCCCCTCTTAGATAATTATTAAAGAGCTTACTAGACTATAGCCCCACATGTGGGTATACCTTAACCAGAATAAACAGAATAGATAAAGGGGATAGAGATAGGGATTATATTTTAAGAAAGTATACTCATATGAAGACACCCAGATGCTAAAGGCAGTGGAAACAAGAATTTGAATAAAGATCAGTGGAAGGTAAAACAGAATTTTTTTTCATTGATGTATATTTACAGACCACTTGGTCAAAAAAAAAGGTATATGTGAGGAGTTTGGGAAACCTAAGCCCAGTACAAAAGCATGATAGAGTGGTGATGGGGGAATCTGTTTATCCCCATATCCACTAGGAACACTCCCTTTCAAAAGCAGAGTACTAATAACTTTCTAACTTGTCTTAGTGGTGATTTCTCTACTTTTTGAAGCATGAAAATAACAAAGGCTTCTGATCTGGATCCAATTCTTACTGACAAGGATGAACTGGTATAGAAATGAAAGGAACCTTTGGGGGGAAATGAAAATGACTGCTCCTTCCTAGAGTTTGTAAAAGAAGAGGGGAAAGCTGGGCATTATCTGACATGCATTCTAGATCTGGGGAGAGCAGAGTTAAAAAATGTGCTCCATTGTCGAATACTATTTGTAAAGATCTACTTGTTCTTTGCTTATTGAGAATGCCTTTGATTTCTATCTAGGTGACTCTTATCCAGATTTTCTGTAGACAGTATGTATAGTAGGTATATAGATCAGCAATTACGGAGGCTTTCATGAGTGTCTTTTTTTTCAGTATTTATAAAGTCAGAGATTTTTCTCCATATCTTTGTCAGTTCTCCTTCTCTCAGATAGCTTATATATGAGCCCTTCAGTGTCTTCAGAAGTATATTTCCTCTAGTATATATACTTGTTCCAACCTAATTGCTTTTCCCATCATGGCTCCCTTTAGTGGCATTTTTTCTTCTCTATAATCACATTGGGGACTGTGATATTATGGTCCAAGTAGAGTAAGTAGCTCTAGTATTCTTTTTTTTTTTTAAAGCAATTGGGGTTAAGTAACTTGCTCAAGGTTACACGGCTAGTCATTATTTATGTGTGGGTATTAAGTCTGAGGCCGGTTTCGATCTTGGGTCATCCCAACTCCGAGGCCGACGCTCTTACTCACTGCGACACCTAGCCGCCCCTAGTTCCGGTATTCTTGACAGGAAAAAAATTTCATGAAAAACTTTTTTATTTTTATCAAATGCTTTATTAACTTCTAGTTTATATCGTTCATTTTCGCAAGATTCTGAATTACAAATTTTCTCCCCGTTTTTCCCCTACCCACTACCCTAAAATAGCGATCCCACTGGATATCCCCTCCTCCAATCTGCTCCCTCCCATATCTTTTCCCATGCCCCCTCCGACTTTCCAGTAGGGCATGGTGGATCTCTATGCCCCAGTGCCTGTATATCTTATTTCCCAGTTACATGTAACCTAATATTAATAATAGTATATATATGTGTGTGTGTGTATGTGTATATACATATATGTATATATATGTATATACATATATATATATTTTTTAAGCATTTGATTTTAAAACTTTGAATTCCAGATTCATTCCCTTCCTCCCTTGTTACCCACTCTTACTGGGAAGATAAGCAGTTCAATATAGGTTGTACATGTATAGCTATGCAAAACATTTCCATAGTGGATATATTGTAAAAAGACTTGACTATATTTCCCTCCCTCCTATCCTACCTCCCACTTGTTCTGTTCTCTACTTTGATCCTGTCCTTTTTCAAAAGTAGTTGCTTCCAACTTCCCTCCCCCCCCAGTCTGCCTTCCCTTCCATCATCCCCCCCTCTCATCCCCTTCCCCCTACTCTTCTATAGGGTGAGATACCCTATTTAGTGTGTATGTCATTCCCTCCCTAAGCCAAGTTCAATGAGAATAAGGTTGACCCATTCCCTTTGGCCTTCCTGTTCTTCCCCTCCATTGTAATAGTTTTCCCTTGCCTCTTCTATATGAGATAGTTTACCCCATTCTGTCTCTCCCCATCTCCTCTCATTATATTCCTCTCTCACTTCTTAATTTCACCTTCTAAATATCATCCCTTCCTATTAAATTGGTCCTGTGCCCTCTATGTATACCTGTACACATATATACACACACTCATATATGTATTCATACACCCATATAACCTCCTATATAGACATATGTATGTATACGTAGAGATATGTATGTATGTGTATATCTATACACATTTCTATTCCCTTCAACTATTTTCATACTGAGAAAAGTTTCATAAGTTACAATGATCATTTTTCCATGTAAGGAATATAAATAGTTCAACTTTGATAAGTTCCTTATGATATCTTTTCCCTGTTTACCTTCTCATGCTTCTTGTATCTGAATGTCAGATTTTCTATTCAACTCTGGTTTTTTCATTAAGAATGCTTGAAAGTTGGGGCGGAGCCAAGATGGCGGAGTAGAAACAGCTCATCCAAGCCACTCTGCCCCCAGATTCCCCCCAAACGATGTAAAAGGGGACTCTGTACAACTTCTGGAGCCCCAGCACCCACAGAACGACACAGAGAAGCTAAACTCCCGCTGAGGACAGCCCAGCAGCCCTGCAGGAAGGACCAGCGCAGTGGTCTGGGACCTGGCAGCGTGCAGTGTGCAGAGCGCAGGAGCCAAGCCGAGCCGAGCCCAGGTCCGCATGAGCCGAGGTTTTAGCCCCAGGGCGGCAGGGCCAGCAGCCAGCTGGAGGAACCCCAGAACACCAGGAGCTGTGGCGACTCCAGAATTATCAACATAGACTTGCCTAGGACAAAGTAAGAGGTTAGTGTCCTATGGACTTTGGGACTGGTATTAGGGATTGCGTCGGCTCCCTCCCCTGGGGACTAGAAGCCGCTGAGGACAAACGCCATTTTGTAGTTTTCAGAGGCAGCTCCCGCTCCCAGCCTGCAAATTTGTAGGGAGATCCAGCGATCAGTCTTGGGGGGTAATCGCTCTTGCTTTAACCTCCCTGGATCTGGATTGTGATCTAGGGTGGAAGTTGTGGGTGGGTTTACAGCTTGCCAGAAACGGAAGTTGCCCCCCACACGTTCGGGACGAAAATTCCTCTAACTGGCCTTAAAGCCATAGTGTGGCAACAAGCCCAAAAGTCAAGCAATTAAGTGGCAACATGCCAAGGCAAAGGAAACAGAAAAATGCAACCCTAGACTCCTATTTTGGGGGCATAGAACAGGAAAAGGACTGTGAGGTCAGAAGTCCTGCTCCAAAAGCCCCAGGGGAAAACATGAGCGGGTTGCAGGCCATAGAGGACCTTAAGAAGGACTTTAAAAATCAAATAAGAGAAGTGGAGGAAAAATTGGAAAGAGAAATGAGAAGGATGCAGGAAAAGTATGAAATGAGGGTCAACAGCCTGACTGAGGAAAACAACACCTTAAAAAATAGACTAACTCAAATGGCAAAGGAGGCCCAAAAGGGCAATGAGGAGAAGAATGCCTTAAAAAGTCGAATTTGCCAGATGGAAAAAGAATCTCAAAAGTTCACTGAGGAGATTCATTCCTTCAGAGTTAGACTGGAGCAAATGGAAGCTAATGACTTTATGAGAAATCAAGATGCTGTTAAGCAGATCCAAACAAATGAAAGATTAGAAGGCAATGTGAAATATCTCATGGGAAAAACCACTGACCTAGAGAATAGATCCAGGAGAGACAATTTAAAAATTATTGGACTACCTGAAAGCCATGATCAAGGAAAGAACCTAGAAATCACCCTTCAAGAAATTCTCAAGGAAAACTGCCCTGATGTTTTAGATCCAGAGGGCAAAATAGAGGTTGAAAGAATCCACAGATCACCTCCTGAAAAAGATCCCAAAAAGAAAACTCCCAGGAATATTATAGTCAGGTTCCAGAATCCCCAGATCAAGGAGAAAATACTCCAAGCAGCCAGGAAGAAACAATTTCAATATTGTGGAAACACAATCAGAATAGCCCAGGACCCGACAGCTTCTACACTGAGGGATCGAAGGGCATGGAATATGATATTCCAGAGGGCAAAAGAGCTGGGAATGAACCCAAGGGTCACCTACTGTAGCGGCAAGCACCCCAATATCCCCAGGGTGACTGCCAACACAGGTTCTTAGATCTGCTTTTCAAAAGGAAAGCAACTCAAAATGGGTTAACAAGCTTACTTTAATCAAACAAACATATATTACCTAGTTCAGGGGGAAAGGTCAGCACCCCAAACTTCAGAGTATACAGAAACAGATCAAACAGACAGGCTTCCAAACTGTCCAACCATTATCAATACCAAATCACAGTTACCAGAGAGGGAAGCATCAACATCTGGGTTTTCAAAGCCTGGGGGCTCTCAACAACGGCTTCCCAGAGTCTCATCTGGTCAAATCACACAACACTTCTCAAAGTGAGCCCCAAAGCAAAGCCTCTCCTCAGGGTTTATATAGCCTTCTCCTGGCTCAGAGAATGTAACAACCTTCTGGACCCACTGCCCAATCACAAAGTATCAAGGTGTGGGCTTTCCTGAAAAACAAGCCTCCCACCACAGGCTCCAGGTGCACTTAAGCTAGGGGCAGGGAAGATCTTTAAATCTGCATTTCCATTACACCTACCCAGCAAAACTGAGTATTTTGTTTCAGGGGAAAATATGGTCATTCAGTGGAATAGAGGACTTTCAAGTATTCTTGAGGAAAAAACCAGAGTTGAATAGAAAATTTGACACCCAGACACAAGAAGGAAGAGATGCCTGAGAAGGTAATCAGGGAAAAGAAATCAAAAGGAACTTATCAAAGTTGAACTATTTACATTCCTATATGGAAAAACAATAACTGTGAGTGATGATATCTTTCACACTATGAAAATAATGGAAGAAGGGTGTGTGGTCATATGAATACATATGTGAATGTGTGTGTATATGGATAGAGGGCATAGGTTGAATTTGTTGGGAAGGGAGAATACCCAAGGGAAGAAATTATGAGGTGAGAGAGGAAAGTGGCAAGAGGAGATGGGGAGAGACAGGGTAGTGTAAACTATCCCATGCAGAAGAAGCAAGGGGAAGTGGTTGCAAAAGAGGGAGAGAATAAGGAAGGCTAAAAAGGCAAAACCACATTCACATTGAATTTGGTTCAGCGAGAAAATGACATACAAACTAAATGGGATATCTCAACCTATAGCAGGATAGGGGGAAGGGGGATGGGAGGAGGGATGATGGATGGGAAGGCATCCTTGGGGTGAGGGGAGGTTGGAAGTACCTACTATAAAAGAGGGACAGGATCATGTAGGGAATGGACCAGGTGGGGGGTGGGATGAGTGGGAGGGAATTATAAGCAGCCTTGTACAATATATCTACTTTGATAATGTTTTGCACAGCTAGACATGTACAACATATACTGAATTTCTTATCTCCCAAGAGGGAATGGGTGACAAGGGAGGAAGGAAATGGATCTGAAATTTGAGGTCGTAACATTAAATGTTTCAAATATATATAAATACTATTATTAATACGCTTTTGCTTGTAATAGGGAGATAAGATGTGCAGGCATTGGGATGCAAAGACTCACCTTCCTCTAATGGAAAAGTCGATGGGGGTATGGGAGAAGGTATGGGAGAGAGCAGATTGGAGGAAGCGATATCTTGTGGGATTACTATTCTGGGAGGTTGTGTAGGGGAATAATGGGGGGAAAATGATTGTAACTCAAAATCTGGTGGAAATGAATGATGTAAAACAGAAGTTAATAAAGCATTTGTTTAAAAAAAAAAAAAGAATGCTTGGAAGTCCTCTATTCCAATGAATGACCATACTTTTCCCTGAAACACGATACTCAGTTTTGCTGGGTAGGTGATTCTTGGTTTTAATCCCAGCTTCTTTGACCTCCAGAATATCATATTCCAAGCCCTTTGATCCCTCAGTGTAGAAGCTGTCAGATCCTATGTTATCCCGATTGTGTTTCCACAATGTTGAAATTGTTTCTTCCTAGCTCCTTGTAATATTTTCTCCTCAATCTGGGAATTCTGGAACCTGGCTATAATATTCCTAGGAGTTTTCTTTTTGGGATCTTTTTCAGGAGGTGATTGGTGGATTCTTTCAACCTCTGTTTTGCCCTCTGGGCCTAAAACATCAGGGCAATTTTCCTTGAGAACTTCTTGAAGGGTGATTTCTAGGTTCTTTTTGTGATCATGGCTTTCAGGTAGTCCAATAATTTTTAAATTATCTCTCCTGGATCTATTTTCCAAGTCAGTGGTAAAGTCACTAGCTTCCATTTGCTCCAATCTAATTCTGAAGGAATGATTCTCTTCAGTGAGCTTTTGAGATTCTTTTTCCATCTGGCAAATTCTGCTTTTTAAGGCATTCTTTTCCTCATTGCCTATTTGAGTTAGTCTATTTATTGCCTTTTTTTTTTTTTTTTTTTGGAGGGCAGTTGGGGTTAAGTAACTTGTCCAAGGTCACATGGCTAGGTTTTTTGTTTGTGTGTGTTAAGTGTCTGAGGCCAGAACTGAACTCAGGTTCTTTTGACTCCAGGGCCAGCACTCTACTCAATGCGCCTCCTAGCCAACCCGAGTTAGTCTATTTTTTAAGGTGTTATTTTCTTCAGTCAGGTTATTGACTCTCCTTTCATAATTTTCTTGCATCATTCTCATTTCTCTTCCCAATTTTTCCTCTGCTTTTTTTTTTTTTTTGGTTTTCAAAATCCTTCTTAAGGTCCTCTATGGCCTGTAACCTGCTTGTATTTTCCTTGGAAGCTTTTGGTGCAGGAGTTGTGACTCTGCTGTCTTCCTCCTGTTCCATGCTTTGGTCCTTTTTGTCCCCAAAAGAGGAGTGTAAAGTTGGGTTGCTCTGCTTGCTTTGCTTCCCTTGTTTGCTCATGTTGCCACTCAATTACTTGACTTTTGGGCTTTTTGCCACAGTAGGACTCTGCTACCAGATAGGGGAGTTTTGTTCCAATCAATCAGGTTTTCTCAGCTGCTGGAGGTATTAGTTGGGTGCCCTCTCTGAAGCCTCCACATGTTCTAGCAAGCTGGTTACACACCCCTGGACCTCCATCCTAGACAGCAATCCAGATCCAAGTAGGTTAAAGCAAGAGCGTTTACCCCCTCAGACGGGTTGCTTGGTCCCCTACAATCTGCAGGCCAGGAGCTGAAGCAGCCAAGTGGCAGTGGAAGCCGAGGACCCTCAGCCACTTCTCACCCTGGGGGCTAAGGCCTACCACACTCCTAACTACTGGATCCCAGAGTCCACACTGCACTGACCTCTCACTTTGTCCTTAGCCTCTATGTGTTGCTAATTCTGAAAACCGCCACAGCTGCTGGTGATCTGAAGTCTCTCCAGCCAGCTGCTGGTCAGACCTGCCCTGAGGCTAAAACCTTGGGGTTCATGGGGGGTTGGGCTAGGCTCCCAGAGCACTGTGCTGGTTCCTACTTGTCTGTATCATTTTGGAGGTTCTGTAGCTCCAAAGTTTGTTCAGAGTCACCTTTTACATGAATTGGAGGAGGTGGAAGAGGAGCCCTACAGAAGTTCTGTTTCTACTCTGCCATCTTGACTCTGCCCCTCATTGGCTCACATTTCTCATGAAAAATTTTTTTCCAAATCTTTTTCATTTTTCTTAAGTCTGTAGTACTTTCATTTTCATCCTTAAATGCACTTGGGATGACTTTACTCAGTCTTGCCAAGTTTTTAAAAAATTATTAAATTTTTTTGCTTTCCATGGCTTTTCTCTTTTTAAAGAGATAGTCCTATTCATAATTGTCCATCTTTTTTGGGTAAAATTTTACAGACAAATTTATAGCCCAGTCTTTTTGTAAAAAAAAAAAAATTTTTTCCAGTTACATGTAAAAACAATTTTTTTGTTTGTTATTTTTGGAGGGACGATTGGGGTTAAATGACTGGCCAAGGTCACACAGCTAGTAAGTTTTAAGTGTCTGAGGCTGGATTTGAACTACAGTCCTCCAGGGCCGGTGCTCTATTCACTGTGCCACCTAGCCACCCCTAAAAACAATTTTTAACATCCATTTAAAAAAATTTGCATTCTAAATTCTCTCCCTCCCTAGGCAGGCTGTTTGATGTAGTTTATATATGTACAGTCATACAGAACATTTCTGTTAGTCATGTTGTTAAAGAAAACACAGGGCACCCCCCAAAAAAAATAAAACAACAGTAAGAAAAATAAAGTTTGAAAAGGTGTGCTTCGATCTTCATTCAGATGACATCTTTTTCTGGGTCATGGATAGCATCTTTTCATCATCAGTTCTTGAGAATTGTCTTAGTTCATTGTATAGCTGAGAACAGCCAAGGCATTCACATTGATCATCATACAAGATTGTGGTTACTACATACAATGTTCTCCTGGTTCTGCTCCCTTTGCATCAGCTTCATGTAAGTCCAGGCTTTAATGAAAGCATCCTGCTCGTCATTTCTTACAGTACAATCATATGCTGTAACTTGTCCAGCTACTCCAACTGAAGGGCATCCGCTCGATTCCCAGTGCTTTGCCATCACAGAATGAGTCTAACAAAGTCTTGGATTAGGCAGCTCCTTTTCTCATTTGGCAAGTAAATCAGGCATTTGCTTGACTAAGATACTTTCTGGATCCACATCTTTTCCATCTCACAAGTAACTGAAAAATATAGAAAATCTGATAATATCTCATTGATCTTATTGTTGGTTATGAAAAAGCATTTGATTCTATAGAACAAAATATCATCTTATAGATTCTTTTATAGTAAGATATCTGTACAGCAAGGCACTTCAGGATTCCTTGTAAGATTGAATAGAAATAGCATCATAAGAATGGAGGAGGCAGATGGCAGACGTAATCCAGGATTGGGATTTGGCAGGTATGATCAGCTAAAGGAAAAGGGGGTACGGGACTTGAGGAGAGAACAGTGTAGAAATGAGTTGTTCACCAGATAGGGAAGAGAGGAGAGGGTGTCCAGTGCAGAGTTAATAGCCTGGGTGGAGGGAATAGAGGTCATTATGAGGTTAAAGAGAACAGGGTTAGGAGTCCCCTAAGGCATGGGCAAAGACGGGGTGACAAAAGATTAAGATTAGATAAGGGAATTTCAGAGTTTGTGTGTGAGACAGAGTAGAATCCTCATGGATAAAGTTGAGATGAAGGATGTGACCTCATGTGTGTGGTGAGGTAGAGTGAAGGCATGGGTTGTGGTAATGGAGTAGATTGAGGAGCTAGAAGTTAGGGCATTGGAGTCCCCTAGTATGCAGCTGGAGTTGGGGAGGAAAGAGAGATGGAGCCTAGCACCAAACTATTCCAAAAACATCTGACAGCCAGACTCTGGATTGGGGGAAGAACAGGCTGCTAAGTGGTGGTGGCAGTAAAGGGAGAGTCTGGAAGTGGCAGTGGGGAACAAAGAGCAGAATTTCACCTCCTCCACCATGACCACTGAGCTGGGGATTCTGGGAAAAGTAGCCAGTACTATACTGAGTATGTATCAGGAGGGAACTGGGGCAGTGAGTGCCTGTGTGATAGGCATGCTGGAGGAACGGTGGAAGGGGCAGGCGGATTTGGAGTATGACACTGAGTGGGGGCGTCAGATTCAGGAAAGGTAGGAATAAGGGAATGGACAGTTGGGAACAGGCAACAGAACTCGAATATCGGCAGCCTGCACTTTATAATCACTGGGCTGAGGAGAATATAAGGGTCTGGGCAGTATGTGTGTAACCACTGAAGCATGAATCCAGGCAGAGTATCATTGAGGAAAGCGCATGATTAGTCATATGAGACTTGGTTGAAGGAATGGGGTGATGTTTAGCCTGGAGAAGAGTGAACACAGGGAATACATGTTAGCAATGGTCAGATTTTTAGAGGGCTGTTGTGTTAAAGAAACCCCAGAAATCAAAGCTGGGAGCAATGGGAGAAACTTGCAAAGAAGAAAATTTAGGCTTAATATTGGAAAAGTCTTTCTTTTTTTTTTTTGTATATTGTCACTTTATTAACTTATATGCAGAGCACATCAAGCAAAATGCCTGACTGAACAAATGAAAATCCAGAATTAAGATCACAGGGAGATCAACTATCTGATATGCAGACAACACCACTGAAGGCAGAAAGTTAAGAATTAAATCTTTGAAAGTGAAATAGTAGAGTATAAAAGCTGGCTTGAAGTTTCACATTAGTAAGATCCTAATGTTAGGAAAGACTAAAAGACATAAGGAAAAGGGGACAGCAGAGGATGAGATGCATAGTGTCAAGAAAGCAACAAGACCTTGGACAGACTTTGGCTGACAGTGGATAGGACCTAGCATGCTTTGGTCCATGGAGTCATGAAGAATTGGACATTACTGAAGGACAGCAATGGTGTAGCTGACTGAAGATAACATGGTGGCAAGCCCACATCTCCACTCAAGTAGAAATTTTAGTTTCTTGGTCTTCTACTTCCCATTGCATCATCACTGCTGCTACAGATCTTCATTAAGAGCTTATGAATTTGTGCAAATGTACACCAAAATTATGAAGTGTTAATGCAGATCCCGGATTTATTCAATGGCCACAAAACTTCAGAAATTCTATTGGTTTTCTTTGTAGCTCATCCATGATTTTGGCTAATACTTCATTCTAACTTTTTAAAAAAGCATTTTTTATCTTCAGTAAGTATAGATGTCTTCATATCTTCAGAAAGTTTGAATGCTTTTCACCTCAACAGGCTTAATGGTATTCAGAATTTTGCCTTCAGATCCTGGGCAAGATCTCTTAAGATTTTAAGATTTCCTGAGTAGTTAATATCACTCAGCATTTTGGGTCCAGATCCTTGGCAAGCTCTCAAATTTCCTGAGTAGGTTTTATAGTATTCAGTATCTTGGTTTCATCAGATCCTGGGCAAGTTCTCTTTATTTCCTGAGTAGTTAATAGCACTCAGCATTTTGGGTTCAGATCCTTGGCAAGGTCTCAATTTCCTGAGTAGGTTTAATAGTATTCAGTATCTTGGGTTCATCAGATCCTGGGCAAGTTCTCTTTATTTCTTTAGGACTAGGACTGCCGAAGGGCACACCCCGAAGCTTCGCGGGGGCCTGCACACGCGCAGTACCACGCAGCAACCACAGCGCACAGTACCTCCATACTGTTTCACTAGCCTCCACAGTAAAAAAGATGGAAAAGTCTTTCTAATAATTATATCTAAAAGTTAAACGAGGGAGGTAGAGGAGGGATAGAGGATTGGAGATTTTCAAGTAAAGATTGGACATTCACTTGTTGGACGTGTCAAAGTAGAAATTTCCAGCTCTAAAATTCTGAGTTTATTTCATACTACTTCAAAAGAAAAGAGCTAGGAATTAGGTTTTTACTCAGAATAAGGAAGAATTTAGTAATAATTGGAGCTGTCCAAGTATAGAAACATGAAGTAATGAATTCTTCTTTGGAATCGTTTGAGTAGAGGTTACAAAACCTCCTTTCAGAGATGTTGGAGATGGCTTGGGAGGTTAGACTTATAACCTCTCAGCTTACCTTTCAACTATTCATATTCTTTGAGCCTAAAATAGGTTCTGAGAGAGGTCTGGAGAGGATCATTTGTGAATGTATAGATATCAGAACATGGACATTGGGCTGTGTACCTAGGCCCTTTGGTTATTCAGATTTTTGGCTGTGTGCTAGGAGCTGAGGTTATAAGGTGAATGTTTTGAATAAATGAGGTGTTAAGATTTACCTATAGAAACTTTTTTTAAAGACAAATGTAGTCGGTTGCTATAAAGTTCTAAGCAAAAAACTAAAGTTTTCTTTGTCTTTTTACGAAATAAAATTTTTTTATCTGCTTAAATTATCTTTTTGTCTCCTTTCAGGTAAACTGTAAGAAACAAGGAATGGACAGCCAATTATTCAGTCCTTTGCTGGAGGAGATTACTAATACACCACCTCTGGAATCTTCTGGTTTATATAGTAACTGGTCAGTTTATGGAGATGACACCAGCCCACCCACCGCCTTTCAAGACTATGCCAATAAAAGGTATCAAATAAATCATTCTTACACCTTCCCCACCTATCCCTCCCTCTCATGATTTGCCAGGCTTGTAGATTCTGTTTCTACAACATCATCTTAATTCAGATGACCCCCTGTGTAGCTCAGACCCTTGGCATCTCTTGTCTGGTCTGTTATAAAAGTCTCCTAATTGGTTTCCCTATTTCCAGTCTTTCTCTTTTCCAATCCTGCCTTCATATAGATGCCAAAATGACAAAAAAACTTAATGACTCCCTATTGTTAAAATAAAATAGAAGTGTCTTGACCTGGCATTCAAAGCTGGGCACAGTCTAACTAACCCACTTCTCTAGCCTTAAAACTCCTATCATTCCCCTTCATGTACTCTGTGTTCCAGTCAAACTGGACAGCAAGCTATTCCCTGAGATCAGTATGTCATTTGTTTCTTGCCTTAACATACATCATTTCTCTGTGCTGGAACACATTTCCTCCTTTCCCCCAGGCCCTCCCAGAATCCTTCTTACCTTTCCTTCAGTCCAGTCCCTTCTCTTTCTGGGATTCCCTCCCTCCCTCCTTAAATCTTTTGGTATTTGCTTGTCTAGGCACGTGGTGTGGAAGCTCCATGAGGGTGGGGACTGTTTTGGTTGTGCTTTTGTATCTGCAGTGCCTTACACATCTAAACACTTGTTAACATAATAATTGAATTAAAATACATCTTTCTTCTGGGGATCCTGCAGCCCAAGAGAGCAGCCCTTTAAAATAAAACCTGAACAGCTTCATAGCTGCTGTGCTTTGTAGTGCTGACAGAATAGGATTAGAATGGGAGAGCTGATTGGGACGATAGAAATCATCATCAGCAATGAATTCCTCATCTTAAAAGAAAAATCTCAAATCCTGAAAGAGGAAGATGTTTATCCAGGGTCATACATGCAGTGAGTGACAGATTGGGGGTTTGCTCTCCGTCTTTGGACTTAAAGCTCCTGCTCTTTACATCCTTTGTGTACCACGCTGTCTCAGAATTATACTGTCAGTAGAATGTATCAGCTAACCTTATTAACTTTTTGCCTGACTCTTATGGAACAAGAAGTTAAAATTTTACCTTAGAAGAATTTGTTCAAAGTATTTTGTATCTTATAGGTAATGTCAGTGCCCAGAAGATCTTAGGTCTAATTGCTAGGGTTCAGCAGTGCTTTGGCTCTTTCGTGCCTCTTGACTGTTTTTAGACAGCTGTTGCTTTAAAGAGTATTATTGGCAAAATAAGAATTTGGCAAAGTGGAATTGATTATGTTCCAGTTCTTTGGCTTTTTTTCCCTTGCCCCAGCCCCATTAAATCTTGAGGATGACTACCTTTTGTGATTGGATGCCACTGGATTTTGTTGTCTACCAGGATAGATGATGTTAGAACTTGGATAGAAGATGGGGGGAGACTGTTGGAGCCTAGGCTCCTGCAACACTCCTTACTTCAGACATTAAACTGTGCAGGGCAGGCTTAGTCCTCTTGAGAGATTTGAGGAATCACTAGAACTTTTAAAAGTGGTACAAGATCCTTTTGCTCTGTTGAAGAGCTGCTTGCATCTGACAACTTAGTCTGGAGCTGTAGCTCTTTTGCAGTTTATTATGAAGCTGCTTAACTTGTGTTGCCCCTGTCTTCTAAGCTTTGAAAGCAGGAGGTAGCCTTCTTGTGTGCTGTGGTTGTAAAGGCAATAATCTGATGGAAAAGAATTATTGGAATACCTGGAATTCTTAATAGAAATTGCAGGAAGTCTAGGGACTCAGCAACTGAGAGCTAAGTATAATTAAAATAGTGTGGTCTGGTCTGAGAGCCCAGCTAGCTTTTTATAAAATTGTTTCTATTTATATCTTTTTTTTTTTTGGAGGGCTATTGGGGCTAAGTAACTTGCCCAAGGTCACACGGCTAGGTTTTTGTTTGTGCGGATTAAGTGTCAGAGGCCGGCTCCGAACTCAGGTCCTTCTGACTCCAGGGCCGACGCTCTACTCACTGCGCCACCTAGCCGCCCCTCTATTTATATCTTTTAGTAAGTTTGGAACTGACTGAATTTATCAAAGGGGTTAGTCTTTAAAGTTCGTTGGGGCATTCTGTATCACCGAATCTGAGTTGGGAGGGGTCTTCAGTGCATGCCTAGTATAACCCATACCCAAAGAGTAGTTCCTCTACAACATACTTCATGCCTGGGATGCATTTCCTCCTTGTCTCTGCTTTTTAAAAATCTTAACTTTCTTCAGGACTCCGCTCCAGTGCCAGCATCCACCTTTGTATGTGGCCTTCCCTAAGTCTGTGCATCAGCCTCTGCCCACTCCTGCGAGAGCTGAGTGTTCTCTCCCATCATTAGATTTTCCAGACATAGAGCTGTACCTTTTTTACTTCTCTGCCTCTTATCACTCTTCTTTTGTGTTATATTTGTGTACATTTAATATCCCTCTATTTGAATGTGAATTCCTTAAAGTGAGAGACTTTCTTTTGTTCTTTGAATACTGGATACTTAACACAGTGCTTTGCATATAGTAGAAACACAAGTGTTCCTTGAATTTTTTTAATTGGGCTTCCCGATCTCTGCTTGAACACTTCCAGGGAGGGAAAGCTCACCACCTGCTTAGGCACCTGTTCATTTCCACCTTGGACAGCTTTTATTGTTACAGTAAACTCAAATCTATGCTTCTGGCAGCTTCTACTCATTGTTCCAAGTTCTGTCCTTTAGAGGCCAAGTAAAAAAACAAATCTAATACATGATAGCCCTTGAAAAACTTGCACTTGGCTTTCATGGTCTTCCTAACTTTTCTTTTGTCCAGGCTCAGCATCTGTGTTCCTTCAGCCAGTGCTTATCTGTCATGGTCCTCAGACCTTTGTAACCTTTGAATATCTCGGACGCTATCTTCTGGACACACTTACAATCTTATTCTTCCCTTCCCCAAATGTTTTTCACAAAATAAAGCACCTAGAACTGAACATAGTATTGCAGATCTGGTAGGCTTTGAGCAGAGCACCATGGGACTACTGCCAACCTGGTTTGGGATGGGAGCTGCTCTTACCTAGAGCTCTCTTCCCTTCCTTTGCCTGCTGTGTCAACTCTCAGTTTGTCTCAAATCAAACTTGCAGAACATGACACCCCCGGTGTTTTTTTTCACCAATACTGATGTCTAGATAGGCCTTCACCTTCTTATACTTGTGAAGTTGATTTCTAACCCAGATAGAGGATTTTGCATTAATTTCTATTAAATTTCATCTTTCCTGATTTGGGCCCATTGTTCTATCTGGGAGGACTTTTTGGGCTTCTGACTTTGTCGTCCCAACATGTTAGCTGTTCCATCCAGATCTGTGTAACCTGCAGAATTAACACATACAAGCATTAACATTTTTCTGTAAGTAATTAATAAAAACTCTAAACAGCATAGGGGAGAGGACAGAGCCCTAAGCTACTTTATTAGAGATTAAATCCAAATAGATCAACCCCTTAATGACATTCTTTTAAATATTGAAAGATGGTCCTTCTTTTTACTCAGGCAAAAAAAAATCACGAGTTCCTTCAACCAAGCCTTGTATGGTGCAATCTCTAGTGGCTTTACCATCCTGACCTCTGTCTAATTATTAGCCTTTCATTTGTCTCCTAGAAGTGTTGTTCTTTGTCAGTAGTTTACAAAAAAAAAATGTACTTACTGATGTAAAAGTAAGTGGTCATTAATGGTGGTGTAGGTATTTTGTTTGTGAATTATTTTTCAAAATTATTTGGTGGATATATTTTCCAGGGCACAAATCAATTTATCTTACTTGGGAAATGGCCCTGCCACATTTGGATTGGTTTCAAGCATTTTGGAGGAACCAAATAACCCAGAGCCTGTTGCAGACTGGTGAGTTTATGCAGAAGCCTTGTTACACAGTGTAGAGAAAGTGTGTTCTTTAAAGTGATCGTTTTGACTTCCTCTAGGGGAAAGGCCATGGCCTGGGATATGTATTGGAAGCATGTGGACTTTAATATCTTTTTACAGATAATTGTAATATTTTAGTTCTAGCATACTTAGAATGATGGGTATTATTACTAATTCTGATCTTTGTTATAGGAATTCTTTGTCCAGCCTCCTTCCTCCCATGTGGACACCAGACTTTGGTAATGATGGTGATTATGCAGGATATTCTCTCAAGAATTCTGTTGAAGATTTTTCAGACTTCATTGAAACACAGAATTTCAATCAAGGACACTTTCAAACATCACCTGATATAGAGAACGTGCAAAGTGCGTTTGATGATCTTAGATTGGTAGAGTCTTGGCTTTCTCCTTCAGACCATTCTAATCAGCCACCCGATGATATTTTCAAAAGTACTCAACTGGATAATTCAGCTTTCAAAACCAATGCTATTATTCAACCAAAAGGATTCTCTTTGCACAATGAAGAATTCATTCAAAGTGAGACTAATTATGAGGAAATGAAATTAAATAATGGTTATGAAAACTGTTCTGATCTTAACTCTTATTTTCAAAGTAGATATAAAGATAGTGTTAGTGTTCAGAAGGAATCTTGGAAACCTGATAGAGCAAATGAGAAGATAACGAAAATTAATCTTCAGGAACAAATGAAGTTCTCTAATGATTTGGGCAGTCTGGCTGTTGATCCATATATATTTCATGAAAGCCATTTGCTTCCGAAAATAAATGAAGGTATGATACCTTCTCAGCAAATACCATTGTCTATGCCACCTCCCCCATGCTTTGTCAACCAACCAACATTTCCTAAAGAAAATTTGTCAGCAGTAGTCAACAGGAAATCCCAGGAAACCAGCTCACCAAATGATCCCAGTAACTTTAGCTTTATGGGCAACTTTGAAGATAATGGATGCCAATTTCCCATAAATTCCAAAGAAATTCCCTTGAAGCCCTTTGACTATGATTTGTCTATAAATTCTGCTTTACAGAATGGAAACTGTCAATCACTCTTCAGGGAGCATATTTGGGTGAATGGTAACATGTTAAGTCCAGTTCCTATGGAAAATTCTGCATTTGTGAAGCCAGTAGCATCAGGTTGTCAGCCTTCATCTGGAGTTTCAGTCTTGTCTAGTGGCTCTCCCGTGCCCCAGTCTTTGATTTCTCCTTCATGTTACCCACAGACACCACCAGTACCCTTTTACAGGAAGGAAGGGAGGTTACATGTACCAAATGGCATTTATAATGGTCTGAGGTTTTCAAATTCTGACACTAAAAATCAAAAAACCAATGTACAAATGGGATGTTTCCCCCATGAGCCGTTGGCTTCCAAGGATCATCATTATTGCAAAATTCCTGCCCACTTGTCACCTAGCTGCCTGTTGCAGCAGAATGCTGCTGGTGAACACTCTGATACATACAAAGGCCGCAAAAAACAGAATCTAGATGATAGGAAAGGGAGGAGGAACTTGATTCCCCACGCTGGTTACACAGGTCAGAACCGTCAACAGTTTAATATTTTCCAAAAGAAACAAGAAAAGAATAGTGTTAACATGTCAGATTTCATCAATCCTTCCTTCCTTCCCGCTTTGCCTTTAGTGTCAGAGTTTAAACAAAATCCCAATTTTACACCATTTAACCCTTCTCCGTTTATGCCAGCAGCCAACTTTACTTTCCCACTGTCAACATTTCCCTTTTCAGAACTTGTTGACATTTTCCATCATGGCGGCCTTAACAATTTGAATCCCTTCGCTAGTGATTTGTTTTGTAGGGAAGTAACACCACCATTCTTTGGCTTTCCACCACCTTTTAACAAATACCGGCCACCAAGAAATAGAAGTGGACCTGCTAATGAACTTCATACCCAGCTGGAGCAGTGCTATGAGCAGTGGAGAGCTCTAGAAAAAGAACGGAAAAAGGTAATGTGGGTCTTACGATGATAGATATGAGTTCAGTCTGGTTATGTACAATTTGGAGCATTCTGCATTATGGTTCTACTATCTAGTTACACAGCTGATGGGAAAATAGGGAAAAAAATCAAACAGAGGACACCAAATAGAATTAACCAGTTTCAAGCTATCTATGCTAAGATTGTGTGTGTTTTATCTGGCATACTCTGACTTTTTCCATTTCTATGGCAGTTATGTATTGTGATTGATACTGGACAGATCTTATTATCTATAGTTATATGTGATAAAATAGATATAAATGTGTGTGTGTACGTGCACGTGCATACACACAAATCTGTCTGTCTCTATCTTATATGTATGTGATCTTTTTTCCTCTCCAAATCTCACACCTCATATATGTTTATATTTCCTTAGACTGAGGCAGATCTTGCAAGAAACTTTCCAGGAAAGAGGGTCTCTAGTACAAATAACACTCCTGTTTCCCGACTTCCTGCCAATCCTTCCCGAGTGGATCGCTTAATTGTGGATCAGTTAAAGGAACAAGCCAGAGTGAGTATATATTCCTATTGATCAAATTTTGTTGTTACATATGTTGAGTTTAAAATATGTGTGGTGTACAACCAACTAAATATTTAGTACATTTTTTTTTTTAGGTTTTGACCTTACTAAGAAAGATGGAAAAGCTCCGTGGTAGCCCTGTCCATGAAAATATATCCATCACTCTGGAACACCACTTAGAAGCCATTCATGCTACTCAAGCCAAGCGTAAGGAAGAACTTACTAATGCTGCTAATCCCCCCCAACTAGGGATTCGTTATAATAATGAGAAAGGCAAGTGTTGTTTAAGTGTATGTTCTTAATCTCTTGGGGCTTGACATTTTTTCAGTTGAGGAGCTCCTGAGATGAACTTGCTGTCCCAGGGCAGATGATCTGTGTTATACAATCTTGGAGACTTACCTGGGGCACTTTGGAATGAATGAAGCTGATTGTGTTACGTCTACCTAATTGTTGTTTAAAAATTCCATATCCAGGCTTTATTTTCTAAGCAAGTGGCTCATTATTGAAAAGTAGTGGCAAAATCCTGGAGAGGAAAAAAGCTAGAGAAAAATATTTAAGACAGGAACCAAACCAAACCAGATGTGTCTGTTACTATCTTGTTCAGGTAACTTTTTGTTCTTTTTATAGGACTTGAGATTTCATTGGTGTGGAGAATTTTCAGGGGAAGACTCCTTCTGTTATTGTGGGAGGCATCTAGGTAGTTCAGTGGATAGAGTGTTGGGCCTGAAATCAGGAAGACCTGAGTTCAGATCTGACCTGAGGCCTTTATTAGCAGTGTGACCCTGGGCAAATCACTCAACCTCTGTTGCTTTAATTCAGTGGAGAAGAATATGGCAAACTAGCCCAATATCTATGCCAAGAAAACCCCATGGACATATTGGTGTGCTGTAGCCCACAGGGTCATAAAGAGTTGGACACAACTAAACAACAATAGCAGGCGACTTCAGGGGAAGACTCCCCTCTGCCCAGGCAGGTTGACAGCTGTTCTGCAGTTGAGCCTTGGCAGGGCATTAGCAGTGGGGGCAGAGTGCTGAGAGGCTCTATAATGTGTGTTGGGGGCAGTATTTGAACCTGGCTCTTCCTGACTCCCATGCCAGCTCTCCCCTGTATTTTAATATTGAACACATTGGATCATTTCACCGGTAGCTATATAGTTGCTATGGAAATGGGAAAAACCAAATGGAGTGGGATAGACAAGTATTTCCCAATGTGGAATTCTATTTGCCAACACATATTTTTTTAAAAATTATCTAATCTGATATTTAATTTTATTGATGTTGATTATTTTTCTTTAGACTTAGGCAGATCTTTTAAGAAACTTTCCAGGAAAGAGGGTTTCTAGCTTAAACAACAGTTTAGTTCCCTGATTTTTTTGAAAGATAGAATCCCATAGTGTTCCAAAGAAAGTTTCATTTAATTCAAGAAGGTGGAAAAATAGAAGAGAGAGAAATTGAGAGTGGAGGGGAATTTATTTACAACAAAATGAATGTTTTAAAGGACATAGTAGAAGTAGCGTGTAAAAAAGTGAATAGGATAGGACTTGGGGAGAGGTAGGGCCAAACTGGCTAGCTGTAGGAGGGTAGAGGGAGAGTTCTTGGGGTAAGGGGCTTGTTCCTAGGATTGTAGTTCTGGGGAACAAGGATGAGGGAGGGGATCAGGAAGCTGACAGGTCTGCTCCAGGGATATGTTTAGCCACAGGGGAAGGGGAAGTTTCCCCCACACACACACCTGTTCTGTTTCTGTTGATGATACCACTATTCTTCCAGGTTCAAAAATACGAACTTCGGCAGTCATCATCTCAAAAATCTTTATTGGCTCTCCACTGCTTACAGGATAAATAAAACTGGACTTTCTAAACTCAGCGCTTAAGGCTCTCTGTAATCTTTTGCAGTCTATTTCATCCTTATTATCTTCTGCCCTGGGATTAGGCAGCTCTCCCCTCATGACAACATAAGTTCTCATCTCCAGGTGTTTACTCAAACCTTTCCCTCTTCTGGAATGTCCTTTCCTTTCTTTTCTGATGGTGATTGTCCCTCCTCTCTTTCTTCTAACTCTTAAGCCAGGAGGATGCATTGATTATTCCTTGCTTCTGTCTCCATTTCTAGACCTCTGCTCTGTCACCAGTTCTCAATAACTTCTTCCTTTGAAGTTTACGCTGTCTGACTCTGTCACCCTCTCCTGAATCTCTTCTGTATCTTCTGCTGACCTCTGGGACCTTCTGCCACCTTCCTCGGTGTCTTCAGCACCTTTCATGTAGCCTTCCTTTTCATCCATTCCATGCTGATGACCCTTCCTGTGACCTCAACCTTTATCCCCCTTTGAGCCACTCACAGGAGTGAGCACACTTTTAGACTTTACTCTTAACTTGAAACTATTCTGTCTTTCCCCTAGTCTCATTTCTGAAACTGCTCTTTCCTAAGTCATCAGTGATCTATCTCTAAATACCAAATCCAGTGGCCATTTCTCAGTATTCATCCTTCTTGACATTGTCATTCCCCTCCTCCTTCTCTGTACTTTGTTCTCTCTTTGTTTTCGTGACAGTGCTTTCTCTTCCTTCTTCTCTTAACTGACTGCTGGCTCACTCTTTCTCTGGAATGTCATCAAAGTTGCCTGGGGCACAACTGCCATAAGCATTCATGCCCAGGACTCTGTCCTGGCTTCTCCTCTCACTCTATACTTTTTCCTTGGTCATCTTCTCTCATCAAATCTCATGGATTTGATTATTACGTCTTTGCTGATGGGTCTCAGATCTACTTACCCAGTAGTATAACCAGTAACCTCCAGACTGACATCTCCAGCTGCCTGTTGGATATCTCAGCTTGGATGTCTCCTAGACATTTAAACTCACTTTGTCTAAAATTGAACCCTTCCCCCCTTCCAAACTTCCCTATTACTGTCGATGTACCACCATTAGCGCAGTCTCCCAGCTCACAACCTACCTGTCTTCTTTGACTCCTCACTTTGCTCCCTCCCTGCCCCACACATAGTGTGTTGTCAGATCCCACAGATATTACCTTTGTTCCGTCTCTCATCTTTGCCCCTTCTCTCCTTTGACACTGCCGCCCCTCTGGTACGGGCCTTTATCTTGTAATGCTGAACTGTTGCACGAGCCTGATGGTGATCTTTCTCCACTGTAGTTCATCATCTAATCTGCTGTCAGGTTAATCTTCCTAAAGTGTAGGTCTGATTGTGTCGTACCCCTATTTGAGATGGCTACCTGTGACCTCCAGGATAAAAGAAAATAAAGTCCTCTGGTATTCAAAGCCCTTCATAAACCCCTATCTCCTCCTTCTGCCCTCCTTCCAGTCTTCTGACATCCATCCCCTATGTACTATTCCCTCCAGTGACCCTGGCCTCCATCTCCTGGCATTCTCCTTGTATCCAATTCCTGGTGTCCCTTATGTCTCTGAGATCCCAACTAAATAATCCTACCTTTTACAAGAAGTCTTTCCTGCCCTTCCCTTTTGATTATTCCCAATGTATTCTGTCTATATCTTGTTTGTAGGAAGTTGTTTGCTTGTCTTTCCCCTTAGACTGTGAGCTCCTTGAGGGCAGGGGCCATGTTTTTCCCCCACTTTGTATCCCCAGAGCTTAGCACAGGACCCTAACACACAGTAGGCACTTAATAAATGCTTGTTGATTAAATTCTAAAGATTTCACTTTCCCCAGCTCTCTTCTGCCTTTGACTCCTTCACCTGCTTCTTTTATGACCTTCTGTTTGTGGCCTTCTTTTCTCAGCACTTTCCCACCCCATCTTACCACACTTTTCCCCTTGTGTCTTTCATCTGCTCTGTGTTTTCAGTTATCACTTCTATGTGGATCATTTCCAAATCCATTTTATCCAGTCAGACTGCCCTGTGCTCCAGTCCTGAGTTTTCACTTCCGTGTTGGACCACCTCTACTTAGGTGGCCTATCAACAGCTCTTCCCTCTGCGTGTCCCAAAAGAAGTTCATGATCTTTCCCTCCAGACCTGTCCCTCCCCTTGACTTGCCTATTTCTTTTGACAGTCTCATGGCTAAACAGTTTAGAATAATACATTTTGATTTTCATTTCCCTGACATTTAAAGTCCTCTTGGTTCCATTTTTTGGGTTCTCTCTCACATTCATCTCTTTTCCATTCCCTCTAAACCAGTCACCAGCTGGGACTGAAGCTTCCTGAATCCAGTAGCATTTAATTTACATCTCCCATGTGCTTCTGTTCTGATTTGCATGGTTGGTGTCTGCATGTATTTATCTCTCTGCTAGATAGAAAGGCCTTTCAGGCAAGGACTTGCTTCACCTTTGTGTTCCCTCACAGTGCCCTAGACACAGGAGGCACTCATTCAGTGTGTAAACTTGGAACTTTTCTGGTTTCTCTCTTGTATCTAGACTGTCACCAGTTTCTGGTGTGATTTTTTTTTCTCTTGAAACATTTCCCTGATTCATCCTTTCCCCACTGCTCTTAGCCTGCAGTCCCTGCCTCTTCTCTGACCTGTCCCGCATGTGTGGTTGTCACACTGAGCATAGCTAAGCTAACTGCTTTGCTTGTGTCATCGCCCCTACCCAGGGACCTACAATGGGTCCCCCATTGATTTATTCGGTCTTGAACGCCAGTGCCTATTTTAAAGGTCTTTCATCATCTCATCCACCTCTTCTTCCCACCAAGTCCTCCTGTTTCTTTACTTTCCAATGGGTACGCCATGTTCATTCTTATATGTCTTTGTGCAGGTTGTTTCCCTAGCTAAAATCCTCTTTTCTCCTGCTTTTTACTTAAATCTCTCCCTACTTGAAGCCCCAGCTTAAATAGCTCTTCTTCCACTAAGCGTTCTTCAAGTACCCTATCTTATGTTAATCTTTCCTTTCTCCAAACTTAAATTGTACTTAGTCCTACAGACTTTAGCCCCTAACTCATCTTTAATTTCCCTGCATAAATTTTGTCTCTTTAATGAGATTTAAAGTTCTTTGAGGGCAGAAACTAAAAATATCTTGTGTGTATGTATGTTTGTACACACACATGTATGTGGTGGGGGAGGGAAAGAGAAAGGGGAAAGGGGAGGGAGAGAAAAAGATTATATCTCTTGTATCTATTCTCTATGATATATATCCTGTTTTTTGCAACATGGCAGAAATGTGATGAGAAAGTACTGATTTGTAGTCTTAGTTTGAGCATCGCATGGCATATCTCTGGGCCCATGGTTCTGATTGGCGACGTCTTCTTTTTTTGTCACAGATGTCCTGGCTCTGGCATTAGTCATTAAAGAGCTTGCCTCTGCAACACGGAAGACACGAACTGCTTTATGGTGCGCGTTGCAGATGACTTTGCCCAAAACGTGCTTCAGCCTGCCTGTGAAACAGGAAGAGATTGAAAGGGTGTTACAAGAACTGTGTCCCCAAAATGCTGCCACCCAGGAAAAAATAATGAGGGAACATGAAAATCATGGAATAGAAAAGGGAAGCAGAGAGCACAGAGTAGATTCTTGGGTCATTGCTTAAACGTCCTGGGGCAAAAGCGCTTTTTTCCAATTGTAAGTGTTTCTAGGTTCTCAAAAACTTTTTTTTAATAACTGATGAATGCAGTTTGGTTACTGTGATTTCAGAATGCAGATTTCTAAAGAGTGATGTGGTACCCCTATAATATTGCAATGTATTCTCTATGAAATACTGGATCACTTAGGAAGATGGAAATAGCTGAGTATTTCTTTGGTTCTTTTGAATCCAAACTTAACTTCTATACCTTTAACTGGGGAAATGGGGAAAAGATAACTACCTTTGTAACTGACAAATGATGGCAGTCTCTAAAAAGTAAATTTTCCCTAGAATGTCTGCAGAGGGTACGTTGAGGTTTTTAAAAGCTTCTTAAAATCATTCGGGTGCCAAAGTAATTTGAGTTTTTAAAGATATTTTTGTCCTTCTGTACCAGAGTAGGAAATTGAAAATCTTTCTCATTTTTCCAAATTGGTTAATTATTTAAGTTTATAGTGACTTAATTTGAGAAAACGTTTCATGTAATCATGTGGTCAATTCAGGATTTTCAGCTGGGATAATGATCACAATGGAATTCCTCTTTTACTGGTCCCCAAGGAAACAGAGGGACTGAGAGGTTTTAAAATTTAAGTAACTTGTTAAAGTTACCATTAACAGGTGAATTAAAGTACACTCAGGATTTGAAATCACATTTACTAATTCCTTAGGGTGGATTTTAAAGTAACTGTTAAACTTAGTATGCACTTAATCAAAAGTACAGCTGCATGTATTAGTTTTTGGTACTATAATTTCATATAAACATTCCATATTTATTTAATGTTTATTTAATATTTTATTTTAATAATATGACATAGTGGTTTGTTCCCTCCCCCCCTTTTTTTTGGTTAAACTTTCCTAATTAGACTTAATGATTTACTCAGGAAATACATTGTTATATGCCTCTATATAATGTTGCTGTGTACATATACACACACACAAACACACAGCGGTATGTGGTGTCCCCATAGTCTTAGTGTTGTTTAGAACCTTAGTATGCCTAAAACTGCATTAAGACTTTGGGGACACCCTGTTTGGTTATGGAAGAACATATATATAAAGTATATGGTGTTTTAGGTGGGAAGAGATAGTTGCAAAATATTTACACAAAATTAACTCTATACTAGGTAACCAAAGTTGTTTAACTGATTTGTTTTATCATGAGAAGTCCTGTATCCTAACTAGTCCCTGTGCTGTGGCTTAGACAATCAAAGTGTTATGTGTTATGGTGAATATAAAGGATGAGAAATTAGCAAGAAGTCTTGTCTACTAATACTATTTAGATCTGTCTTAATGCTTTAACAATCATAACTTAATGTTTTGTTTTCAAAATGCATTAGAAATCAAGTCATATTCATAGCTATTAGAACATTGGTGAGATTTGATAGTAGACCCTGTAATTTTTTTTAATTTGAAAAGGAATTATGTTAACATGTGGAAAGATTTAATAATTACTGTAAGTAAAAGTTCTCCAGAGGTCTGTGTAAATTGGACATTTTATGGATCAATGCAATTATTTTTCCATGTGCTTTGACAAACAGTATAGTTTTGGATTTGTGAATGTTTCCAAATCAGATGCTGTATATTTAATAGCGGTGCCACTGCTAAAGGTCATTGGTCTTACAGGATAGTTATTTGTGGATTAGGCGAATGTAAAATTAATTATGACTTAGAATGCAATTTTTAAATAGTCTTTGAAGTTAAAAACAATCTTTACAGGTATTTCTGAGCATAAATATAAGGTTTTCAGTCTTGGTCCAATTTTTTAAAAATGGTATTTAAGAAGTATTCTAATGTCTTTATAGGTTTCTGTGTGTGGCTTCGTGTTGATGTGTGTGTGTGCAGCTTATTTGCACTATTTGAATAATTTCAGAAGGTGACTCTTGACACAAATGAACTATTAAGCATTCAGTGTTTACAGCATTTTACTTTAGGATAGAATCAGTCTTGAATACATAGGTAGAAAATCAGAAATTGAAAGCAGTGATTTTCATTTCTATCCTAAATGCCGTTTACAAGATAATTGTAATCAAAGAAAACATTTTGTTGTAGCGAATGTATGAGCAAATTAGGACTCACTTTTATTTGTGACTAATTGTTGAAGGAATGTGGTCTTAATATCTTTATAATATGGTTAATGTGCCTTTGTAATCTGATTTTTTTTTTTACAAATAAGTGCATTCTTGCTCCTGCTTTCTATTGCTATTTAAAACTATATTTAAAGAGATTATAGCGTATTTACTTTGAATTATAACAATGAGCAGATTGGAGTGGCACCCTCACTGTGTCTGATTATGAGCTCTTTATCCAAGAGGGGAGACCCATAGACACAGTGGAATTTGAATTTCAATCAGCTCTTATCCTATTGCCTCTGTGGGCAGCAAAGTGGTGAATATGCATGGTTAATGGATATCCTTTAACATTTTGAAGCTATAATGTACTTTAAAATCTTTAGAGTTAGTGACTGATATTTGGGGTGCAATGACCCACTTTCGGGGTACTGGTAACTACAGTATGGTCTTTATAACTCAGTACTCAATTAGCAATAAGCTAGCACAAAATACAATTTACTCTGTGGTTTTTCAATTATAGATATTAGGTAGCAGTATAGTAAAAGAAACAAAAGGAGTTAGACCCTTAGTGGTTTTTGTCTTTAAGAGTAAATTAAACTGAAACTCAGCATGTTCTGAATTTCTATTAAAATGGAAAAATGATTCACTTAAACTGAAAGGTGTTCTTGGTAATATCTTTGCTACACTCCATATTCCTCCTGCATTTTGAGGATTGCCATTTATATGTAACAGGAGTTGTCTTAAGAAGTTGTTTTAGTTACCTTCTTTAAAAACCAAGATTCCTGGTGCTTGGACTTTAGAAACTGAGCTTGAATTCTCTTCTACAGTTTTATAAGTTAGAAATGAGATAAATATCTAAGACATTCTTATGGTGACTAATCATAAAGTTTGAACCTCTTTGGAACAAAAGCTCTGGTAAATCTGTCATAAAGCCAGTCTAGCAATAATACCAGGAAATGCCTGGCTCTTTGCTTCAGGTTTATTCTAATGCCGAGGCCTGTGATTTCATTAGTCTGGAGACTTCCTCCAGTAATGCTGTTCACCACTTTTCCTTGCCTTAGTAGATTGTTTCATTAATTTCTCTGGCCAACAACTCATCCCCTGCTGATCCATGTTGGGATGAGGAGACTCTGCATGTAGCAAACCTGTCTCCTCCTCCTCCTCCTGCACCTATGCCCATGGGCACCTCCCAGAGCTGCTCTTGTGCTGACTGGTGCCTCCTCACAGAACCCAGGGGTGCCTCTGCTTCCTGAGGAGGCCTTGAGGCACAGCAAATATTAAGGCAAATGGAATACCTCAGTAGGAAGGAAACTTGTAAAGGCTTCCCATGAAGCAGAATATCCACTTCTTGGAGAAATGCCTGTAATGGAAGAAATTGGATTTGCCAAGTCACATATATATATATTTGTGATTAAGTAGTAACAGTATGTATCTTGGGATGTGAAGTGCTTGGCTTCTAGCCTGGTATAGTGGAAAGAAGACCCAAAGACCTTCCAGTCACACAGGTGGGGATCCAGCAGAAAGAAGACTTTCAGTGTTGGGGAGCAGAAAAACTTTAAGAAAAAAATGTGGCTCCTCCCAACTCGTGAATGGATTTCTTTCTCTAATTGTACTTTGCAATGGTGAGACTTTTTGGCTTTTTCCCTCTTGAGCAGCAGTTTTCAAGGTGTGGTCTGGAGGTCCCAACACTTTCAGAGGATCCAAGAGCTCTTTTCATCATAATGCCCCAAGACACTTTAATTTATTGCTCTGGTTAGTATCAGTAGATAAAGCCCATTTAAAAGAAGCTCTTTGGGGTCTCCAGTCATTTAAGAGTGGGATGGGTGTCCTGATGCCAAAGTGTTTGAGAACCACTGCTGGAGAGTTGGACCAGTGTCGTCTGGATGCTTTGAATGATTCTTAAGAACATTACACCTTCTTGAGATCATAGGTTTAGGACTGGAAGGGGGTTGTCTGGGCCTGGCCCCTCACTTTACAGAGGGGAAAAATGAGATCTGGAGAGGTTGGGTGACTGGCTCAGATCATCTGCTTGTGAGAAGCGGAGCTGGGATTCAGACCCAGTGAGACGGTCAGACCTTGGAATCCAGTCTTCCCTCAGCCCCGCTGGGCTACTTCCTGGCCTCATCCTGAGTCCTTCTGTTTTACCTGGAGAAACTCGAAGCCTTGAGCTCCCTTCTCTCTTGATTGGCCAGTTGGCCTCTTTCAGCCCCACCTGCTAGCCTTTGGTCTTTTAAAATCAGCAAGTCAGTCAGCAGGCATTCCTTAAATGCTTATTGCACTAGGGGCTGGGGGATAGACATTGTTAAGAAGGAAACCATCCCTTCTTACAAGCAGCTTTGTTTGTATATATGTACTGCTAGATATCTATGTACCTAGAGAGTGTGTGTGTGTGTGTGTGTGTGTGTGTGTGTGTGTGTGTGTGTGTGTGTGTGTGTGTTATAAAAGGAAAGGAGAAAAACCTGTCCACAATATTACTTTGTAATCATTACATTACCTCTTCCCCCTTCCCTCCTCCACACGGATGACTCAGTAGCTGGCTTGGACCAGCAGCACCGCTCTTCCGTTCCTGGTTTGGGGCTTGAATAGACATGCCAGGCTGTGCAATAGTGACACCCGTGGGAAGGGTGTGTGTCATGTGGGCATTACAAGCAGAATAGAGCAGGGTAGTGTAGTCATTAAGAGAGCTGCCCCAGGTTTAAACCCTGCCTTTGACCCACACTGACTGTGTGGTCTTGGGCAAGTCACTTCATTTCTTAGTGTTGAGGCAGCTCTCTGAGAGCCCTAACTTGTCAAGAAATTGCCAGTGAGCATGGGCAGAAGGGGTTCCTCCTTGGGAATCTCCTTATGCCTATAATAGCACGTTCTGCCTTAGAGGCAAAAAAAGGTCAAAAAAGAAAAGAAAGCAGAGAGAGAGAGAGAGAGAGAGTGTGTGTGTGTGTGTGTGTGTGTGTGTGTGTGTGTGTGTGTGTCCGTGTCCGTGTCCGTGTCCCTGTGCGCCCATGTATGCCTGCTTGTTCTTTGGGCTGTTAGCAAAGATGGTGGAAAGGAAAGGTAAATTGGAAGTTTCTTAAACAGTAAGCAAAGGAAACTTGGTCCATTTGTGGTGTTTCAAGAGGGGGGAAGGGATTTCAGAGGTTCCCTTGGCCAGATTCCTCTCACTTTGTTTGCTGAACAAGGGTCTGGAAGAGACATCAGAGACAATGTAGTCCCTCCCCCTCATTTTCTAGACAAGGGGCTAAGCTTTAGAAGCTGTCACCCACCCAGAGTCACAGTGGTGTAGGCTTTAAACCCAGGGCTTCTGAGTCCAAATCATGTTTATTAAGTTACATGTTGGGAGGAAAAAAAGAAAAAAATACTCCATTGTACAGTTTTTTAATTTCCAGTGGTCTCCTAATGCATATTAATAATTGAATGACTATCCCCATAATCCTCTCCTTCCATCCCCCCAAATCAGGCTACTTGGGAAGAAAATCAAAAGTTTTTATTTTTATGACTGATACAAAGATTAGATTTATGGTGTGCAGCTTTAATAAGTTGTTTCATCATAAATATTTTACATCTTTTTGTTAATTCTATTTGCTCCAAATAGATTTTACATCACTCCTGAAATATATTTTGTAGCATATTTTGAAACTGAATGTTTTCTTTGCACGAAGGGAAACTTGGAAGTATTTAATACAAAAATAAGGTATAAGATTTGTCATCATCTCCTTGTGTTCTTTTTTCTTAGAACAACCTTTAAGTATGTTATTGAAATAAAAAAAAAAACTTAACTACTTCTACCTCTTCTAACTGCTAAGGAAGTTCTCATACTATACTGAAACTATGTTCAATTCAGATTACTCTAGGGGTTGTTAAATCAATATCACTTTGGAATGACCTTAATAAGTGTTACCTTACCCATTGTATTCTGTGACTTTGGTTGGATGCATTCTTTTCCATTTGGAATCTCTCATCTTAACTAATGAAGCCTTATTTTTTTAAAAAATATTTACCTAGTATGATATAGCATGTGCTATATAATGTTATGTTTCTGTAAATGACAGGCTTGAGAAGATCCTGTAATTAAAGATGGGTCATTGTAATCTTACCACGTTTTTGTGTTGATAACTTTTCAGATTTAAATTTGTTCTGTAGGTATCTGCCTAGCTAATGCAGCTATTCTTTGGGTCCATTTGATTTTGATATTTGATACCTGTTTATTGTTTAACTGCTATTGTTTCTCATAAGATTTTTTGAGAGTATTTATCACAGAAATAATCTGTTCCTGTTAACTTGGCAATCCTATATTAAAGTATTTCATATCATTAAATTGCTTTGGGTTTTTTTTAATCGAAAATAAAATAATATTGGGGCGGCTAGGTGGTGCAGTGAGTAGAGCGTTGGCCCTGGAGTCAGAAGGACCTGAGTTCCGATCTGGCCTCAGACATTTAACACATACACCAAACAAAAACCTAGCCATGTGACCTTGGGCAAGTTACTTAACCCCAATTGCCCTCCAAAAAGCAAAAGCAAATAAAATAAAATAATATTTAAAATAAGGAAAATTAAGAGAATAAATAAAATTTAGAGAAAATAATATCTATCTTTTAGGTGTTTTTCTTTTCCTTCAAATCATTTTAAAAATACCTTCATTTTGAAAACATTTTAGGCATGATTATGACTCTGAGGGAAGGGTTTTTAAGGGTTTTATAGTTGGTGTTTCACAGATTCGTGGTATTTGTGATCTCATTGATATACGGTATTCCCTTTACCTATACAGATCATAACCTCTTTGTCCTCTCATCCTGGGTGATTTTTGTCTATGTCTTCCCCATAAATCTCTTGTAGAGGATCCCCACGATGCACTGGAGGCTTTCCTGCCTTTTTTTAAGAAGAAAGAGAAATTGTATATACCCAAGCAGTCTGTGGGTCATCCATCTGTCAGGCCCTCTTCCCTTTTCTAATCTTTAATTATATCTTTGGCTGTTTTTGCCCACAGACTGTTGTTGGTAACATTCTGGAGCTAACCTCACCTGCAGGTCTCTCCAGGGCCTTTGATTCTTCTGAGATTGTGGTTATAAATAATTTAGTTTTCAGAAAATTCTGTCTGTTTTAGGCCTGACTGGTCTAAACTGGTTTACCCCTCTCCTCTACATTTTTAGTGCACTTCTTGTGCACAGTTTGCCACTTAAATACCATATTTCACTGCATAATCATTGCACCCTGTGGTTTTTTTTTTTCCAATCCAAAACTTGGTTTATAACCTTTCACTGCATAATTGTCACATGGTATAATTCTGTTCCTCAAGCCACTTAAAAGGTAAACAGTAGCGATATATTCACCAGTGGCATATGGATACTCATTTGTCTCTTAAGCATTATGAGCCACGAGCCAATTCCCAGTTCTCCATACATGCCTGTTGTCAGTATATTTCCAAAAACTGACTTACATGATTTGTTTAGAGTGCAGCAGTACTAACCATATTGTCATTCAGGCCAAAATCACGTCTTCCCACGCTAGGTGAACTGTACAGTTCGTCTGCCAGTGGTACAGCTTAGTAATAAGTGATTTTTAAGTAACACTGGCACAGTTAAAAAAAAAAAAACAAACTTCACATAATGGTCACACCCACTTCTTTGCAAAAATATTTGACATAAAATCAGTGACAAATATGTGGTGAAATATGTATGGCCTTCTGTTATTCTTTGATCTCCCTAACTAGGCTATACAGTCCCTGAGAAGTACCAAGCATTTCTTAGACTTTTGTATTCTCCACAGTGCAGGGAGGGAGGGAGGGAAGTATTCAATAAATACCTGCTTGTCAGTTCGTTGCTGAATATTTACAAAAAGGTACCTGAAATCATGACCTTTTTAAAATACAAACTAGCTTAAGAAATAGTCTTGGTGATGAGGGAAGGGTAATAGGTTCTGCCAGGGACCCTGATCCTTATCAGTGACCAGAAACCCTGAAGTTCAGTCTGGAAAGAATTCACCAGGCTCAAGCAAACTTTGAATCCTAGAGTGTAAAGTTTATTGTTGCACTGTACAGCACAGCGGGCAAGGATTCTTATGGAACCTGCAACCTTACAGAAGTCACAGGTATAGTTTTAAGGAGTCAAGACAATAAATCAGGTGTCAATTATGCTAACTACGTGAGTAAGGGTGGGATTAGGGAGGAGTTAAGGAGTGGTCAGTGCTTAAAGGAACATGCACTTTTAATATCAACTGCGCATTCGGTATTGCTCATAATTCACTGGGAAATAGCCCAAGGGGGGGCTACCTGGAGGTGTGGTTTTAGGTCTGACACGTCACTAAAGTCAACCATCGGTCACGGCCAGTCTGCCACCCATCAATGTCATATTTGACAAGATGGATGTTGGGAACCAAGGCCAACAGAGACTCAGTATGGGTATAATTGGCTAAGGAGTTAACCTGTAGATAGGGTATTGAAAGATTCATGGTGCAGCTGGCCACTCTACTAAGGGAGATGACATTTGCCTAAGCTAAAATGTTTATAGATAGTTTAGTGAAGGATTCATAGGTAGCTTGTTATTGTTCCAAGCAGAGATAAAACAGTTCATGAGTTGTTGCTGGGCAGAGTGCTGGCAGGGGGAAGGGGCAGAGTTAATGCTTTGAGACTGGGGAGGGAGAAATGTGATTTTACAGACTGGTTTTACAAATTGATTATACAGACATAGATCCCAAAGCATCCCATTTACAAACTGATGTTACAAACTGATATTACAGACATAGATTGATGTTACAAATATATATATCCCAAGCACCCCATCATTGGAACTTTATTTTGGACACTTTTCTCCTTGAGAAAGGATAGTTTCAAGAATCATGTCAAACGGGATGAGCATTTGTCAGCATTTAATCTTACATGTAAAATTAGGGAGAGGCAAGTGATCTTTTGTAGCTGAAACTGGAAGAACAAAAATGCAGGCTAATCTATGTTATTTGTTCTCATCACTTGTGATAGTGGCAATTAAAAAATTTCAAGCACCTATTATGTGCCAGTCACAGAGCTAAAGCCACTGGAGATTCAGAGAAAAGCATTAAACCTGCCCTCAGCTCACGTTCTCCTGTGAGGGAAATACATGCAAAAAATTTTCCATATAAGATCAGAAGAATGGTGATAGCAAGTATATGTGTGGGAGAAATAGGAGGTAAAGCTTCCTGCAGAGGATGGGATTTGAGCTGTGTTGTAAAGGGAACCATAGATGGCTATGAGGAGGGAGAACATTTCAACCATGGGGGGCGGGGGGGGGGGGAGAGACTGTTGGGTATAGGCCTAAGAAGACAAGAAAGATAGGAAGAAGGCAGGTTGTGAAGGGTTTTAGAAGCAGCATTTTGTATTTGACTTTGGAGGTAATAGGGAGCCACTGAATCTAAGTGGGGGAGGAGTTGGTATCCTAAGATCCTTTTGGTAACTGAGTAGAGAATGACCTGACTGGTTTGAAGAAAGATGAGGCAAGGAGGCCAAGCAGAAGGCTGTTGTCATAGTCCAAGGGTGCAGTGATGGCGGCCAGCAACCAAGGTGGTGTCTGTGTGTGAGTACACAGAATAAGATAGGAGTTGTGAAGATAGAAACAAAATTTAGCAAAATTGTATGTGAAGATGAGAGAGTAAGAAGGCAAAGATGACGTTGAGGTGGGAGCATCAGGGAGCCCTTGACAGTAACTGGAAATTTAGGAAGGAGAGGATTTTAGGGAGAAAGTTAAAAGAGTTCTGTCTGTGTATCATATATACATATACGTTGTCTGTGTCAACATCTGGTTGTTCAAGAGACAGTTGGTGATGTGGGACCAGAGCTAGATACAGTAGAAAAGTGAGAATCAGCTGTATAGAGCTAATTGAACTCATGAGATTCCAAGCAGCAATGTAGGGTAACCACTATAGTACTGAGGTTGGGAAGACAGCTAGACCCAACTAAATGCTTTGTCCTGTAGGCAAAGTAATTTTGATGCACTCGGGGATTTCATTTTTTTTTTTTTTTGGAGAGGGGAAGGCAGGGCAGTTGGGGTTAAGTGACCAAGGTCACACAGCTAGTGAATGTTAAGAGTCTGAAGCTGGGACGGCTAGGTGGAGCAGTGAGTAGAGTGCTGGCCCTGGAGTCAGAAGGACTTGAGTTTGGACCGGCCTCAGACACTTAACACACACAAACAAAAACCTAGCCGTGTGACCTTGGGCAAGTTACTTAACCCCAATTGCCCTCCAAAAAGCAAAAAAAAAAAAAGAGTCTGAAGCTGAATCCAAACTCAGGACCTCATGACTCCAGGGCCAGTGCTCTATTCACAGGGCCACCTAGCCACCAGAGGGGATTTAATTTTTAAGCTGTGAAGGTGAGGAAGATCTTTAAAAAATGGAAAACATCACTAATGCTACTACCAATTTTATTAAAAAGCCAACAGGAAAATCAGTTACTGAACCCTATGTCTATTTTTTCATCTCTTGAAAATGTTGGAGAATTGTCTGTTCATGGCATCAAGGGCAATATTGATGAAAGTAATGAGATGGGTGTAGGCTGGCTTTTCCAGACAATATTCTACAACATCTGACCAAAATGTGTATACAGTCTGAGATTCCATATTGTAGAGCAAAGTGTAACCTCAAAGGCTTTCCTTAAACTTTCTTTTTTCCATGTCTTTCCATGGGCCAAAATGATTTTGTGACCTATGTGCCCACAGAGGTAAATGCTCATCAGTCCTACTGAGTATCCAAGTGTCCTCATCTTACTTTCTAAAAGGATAGGATTTGATTCACAGCACTCCAATTTAGGAAGGTTTAGAATATGTTCAGGTGAAAAACTTGTCTGTAAAAGTTGATTTTTTGGAGGGTGGGTGGCACAATAGAGTCTTTCTTGCCCTTATTAAACAAAAGTGTGATATAAAGATATGAGTCAGAAGGTCCCTGACTTAAGAAACTTAACAGTTTCCTAATAGGATGAAATGTACAAATAAGCCAGTGAGTCTATGATTCTATCCCAGGTGGTTATTTACTCAACTGTCTCAATTTGCAACCATCTGTGATTTCTCATCTTTTGAAATTCCTATGTGTCTTGCATTATGGAAAAGACAGTTTATAAATCAGGGATTGTTCCTCTTTACCATATAACTGACCTCCTCCTCCTTCTAAATTCTCATTGTACTTAGTTGTAGACCACTACAAAGCAGTGTATATTGTTTCAATTCACAAACCTTAGAGATCAGGGATTGTCCATCTTTTGATTTTTTATTTTTTGGTAGACTTTAGCCCCTTAAACAGAGTATTTGATGGATTTTAAAAAATTCAATTCCTGGATCCCCTCTCCATGTTCTTAGTATGCTCCATCCCTAACTTATAACATGACCTTCCCTGTGCCCAAAATCTATGCTATACTTTATCCCTGACTTTTGGGCCATACCTCTTCTTCATCTTGTGTATCAGTGATGACTTCTGGTTCTTTTCCACTTACCCTTTGTGGGTCAGTAGTATGCCATCAAGTGATATGTCCTATTTCTTTCTCAGCCTTCCCAACCTATCCCCCCACCCCCAAGGTCAATGATAGGCTTAGACCTCCCTCTACCCCCAGTTCCTTCTGAGTTAACACTATACCCAATTCTTAGTCCCCTAGATTTTAGCACCCTTCATCCACCTTTGATGGGCAAAACCAGAAGAGGGTTGCTGTAACTTTATCCTTTGGACCTTGAGCAAGAGGAGGAGTCATTTTCTCCCTCCCCTTCTTCCTTGCTGGGCCATTGAGATACACTGACTTAGGAGAATTTTGAGAAAGGCAATAGTGAACTCCCTAAAGCTACTTGATCACCAAAACCCAAGCCCAAGTTCTGGGTATCAGAAAAAAGTCCAGGCTGGGGAGTCAGACTTGAGCATGAGTTGTGACTTTGAGGGAGTCACTACCTCCCGCCTGAGCCTCTTTTTCCTTATCTGTAAAATAACGGCATTGATGCCTTAAGATCCATCCCACCTCAGTTATTAGTCATCTTATGTTCTGTGTTATAAGGGATTTTCAAACTCATATCTATAAAGTCTTGTTGTGTCAATCAGGCAATAAACATTTTATTAAGGCCCTACTTACTAACTCTCATAATAAGGGTATATGAGATGATGTTTGATAACATGGAGATAAGATGGGGGGAAAGAACATTCCAGAAACCTCATTTTCATCTGAACCAAATAAAGGAAGTGAAAACACACAGAAAATTTTGTTTAGAGCAAAAATTCTTAACCTTTTTTGACATTCTGGTGGAGCTTATGAACCCTCTTCTCAGAATAATGCTTTTAAATGCATAAAATAAAATATAGGATTACCAAGGAAACCAATTACATTGAAATAAAGTTATTAGAATATATGTATATGTTTATATTTAAAAAAACCAAGTTTATAGACCCCAGTTTAAGAACCCTTGGCATAGAAATAAATTGAAAGCAACAGGGATATAGACAAGGACTGGGAGAGGGGGCAAGGGGCTTAAAGAGAGAGGAAAAGGTTGAGGGTATAGTCATAAACAAATCATACTCTAATACTAGTAAGTGGAGCATAAAGCTAGGATTGAAAGGAAAGAAAGAAAGAGCAACAACTTTATGATTGGGGGTATCAGGAAGGAAAGAAAAGTGGGTTAAGGAAATGGAAACATCACATCAGAGTTAGCTAGTGTTAAACATGTTCCCCTTTCACCACCCTAGCATCTATCTTAAAGGAAAAGTTAGTTAAATTGCAGAGAGAGATGGCAAAACTATTATAGAGGGGAACCTTAATGTACCCTTTTCAGACCTACTCATATATAAGAAAGATAAATAAAGAAGTTAAGGACTTGAGAAAGGTTATATGGGATATATCTCCGTAAGGATTTATGAATGGGAACAGAATTGTTCTTTATATTGTTGTTCATGATACTTTCATAAAAATTGAACATATATTTGAGAACAAAAACCTTGTAAATGCAGGAAAGCAGAAATGTTTAACCATCCTTTATTAAGCACCATGCAACAAAGGGTCGTTGAAAAAAGGATTAAAATTAATAGGAGGCTACATAATTGAATTCTAAGGAATTGGAGGGTCAAAGAATATATCATAGATACAATGGAAAATTTCATCAAAGGAAAAAACAACATGGATACAACATAAAAAAACTTTTAGCATAAGGCATTTCTGTATATTACCAACCAATCTCAGCAAAAAGAGATACAGAAATTCCATTCAGAATAACTACAGACTGTTTAAAAGATTTGGGAGTTCACCTACCAAAACAAATACAGCACTATGTGAATATAACTACAAAATGTTTTTTACAGAAATCAAACAGACTTAAATCATTGGAAAACTATTAATTGGGCAAAGGCCACATGAATATAATAAAAGTGACAATGCTACATAAAGTACTTATTCAGTGCCGTAGTCCAAGTCCTGCATGGGATTTTGGAAGACAGCATGGCTAGTGGCAAGAGAACTGTCCTAGATAGAGTAAGGAAGACCAAGGTTCAGATCTATCCCTGACTGCCTGACCCAGAATGACTGTATGGCCCTGAGCAAGTCACTTAACCTCTAAGTTTCCCCCAGACAACTCTCCAAGACTGTTAGCTATAGAACAGGTTGGTAGAGCAAGTTTCCTTAACACTTATAATCTGATCTCCACTCGCCCATTAAAAAGATAACCAAGTCAAAAGCAAAGTCTCATACTTCAGTCTTGTTAAGGTTCCTCGGCTTACCCTTCTTCACATATAAGAGGCATTTAATAAGCATTTGTTGAATAAAGGTGTAGTCCATAGGATCATAGATTCAGAACTGCAAGAGCCCTTAGGGATTATCCACTTTCTCATTTTACAGATGAGGGAAATGAAGCTCCATGAGTACAAGTGACTTGTCCAACAGCTAGGAAGTATATAAGGCAGGATTTGAACCTGGTATTCCTGATACCAAGTCTAGCCCCTCTGTTCACTATTCCATGCTGCTCTCCTAAAGCCTTCCCTGACGCCTTCTAGCCAAGAGTGCCCCTTTCTTCCTGCTTTGTAAGTAATTAGGCACTTGTATTTTATTTTGTATCCTAATTATGGGGTACACGTCCTCTCCCTACAGTGTATGAGCTCCCAGAGAGGGCTGGTTGAATTTTGTCTGTTTCTGTATTCCCATCAGCTCTTAGCATAGGACTTTGTGCAAAGTTTGTTGTGATTGTTCCCTCTTAGCTGACACTTGTCCTACTCAGACTCATACTATGGGTTTTTTTTCTTTCCTGCATATATGCCTGGTTTTTCTCACTGTATTCCCGGTTCTCTAAAGGCAGCATATACTTATTTCACAATCTGAAGTACTCAGGACTTCTTGGCTCAATGCCTGTGTTCAGTGTCTGATTGAGTTAGCAATTTGTCATCTGTGAATTTGATAACGATATAATCTATGTCTTTGTAAAAGGCACTGGAGACCAAATGTCTGCTGGCAGTCAGGAACTCCCCGCTGTTTATCTATTTGAGCCTTGGAAAGCCATGAGCCGATGATAGAAAGATGAGCCTCTGTCCCATCCTAAGGAAGGGAGGGAGGAGGAGAAGCCTCATGAAAAGAGCAGGCAGGCTGGGTGCCCCAGAAGTGCCTCTGGGTTACAGCTGTGGAAATTCCCACTGATGCTATGGCCGCTGGAAGGAACTGTCAAGGATGGGAAGGCCGAGGCCCTAACACAAAGACTGTAGCCAGCTTAGGCCAAAGGGTAGAGGACAGAGGCAGAGGGGCTGGAGCCTTGGGGATAGAACTGGGGGATACATCTGAACTTTCCCACCCTTTGCTTAACCTCCACCATTGTACCAGCTAGAGGATGCAGTGAGTGGAGGCCTAGCCCTGCAGTCAGGAAGACCGGATTTCATGTGTGGCCTCAGACACTTCCTAGCTGTGTGACCCTGGGAAAGTCACTTAACCTTCCTCTGCCTCAGTTTCTTCAACTGAAAAATGGGGGTCATAAAAGTGCTACCTTCCAAGACTGTGGGGAGGATCCAGTGAGATAATATTTTGCAAAGCACTTAACACAGTGGCTAGAACATGGTAGGTGCTTAATAAATTTCTTCAGAGTTTATCTGGCTTTTTGTTTGCACAGTTCCTTTGAGATAAAGAGGTTAACCATGGAATCACTGATCTATGTTTGTATTCTTGTGTAATAGTAGTAGAGGGAAAGGTAACAGGGGCTAAATACACCAGAGAAAGTTAGACAGTTTTCTTATTACTGCTGGGACCTTTTCTGACCAAGTAGGGATTTGGAGCTTTACAGAAAAGAATCTGTTGCTTAATATTTTTAAAAACTTTCCAAAAGCAGACAGAGAAAACGTGCATCCTGGCCAGATCTAGACATAAAAATAAGCCCAGTAGTTTCTGGTATGTGTTTGGATAAGGTTGGAGTGAACTGGGAATTAGCCTTTCTCAGGGTGATCACTTTCAGGTATTTCTGGGGGTCTGTTGATAAGTGTTTAGCAATCAACTCTCTGGGGAAAAAATTACAACTATGTACTCACAGTATACTTTCATATTTAATTTCCATCATTAACATTTTCTCCATTACTTTCTTTTTTTTTAAACAAATGCTTTATTAACTTCTGTTTTACATCATTCATTTCTGCCAGATTTTGAGTTACAATTATTTTTCCCTCCTGTTTTTCCCCTACCCACCCTCCCAGAATAGCAGTCCCACAAGATATCGCTTCCTCTAATCTGCTCTCTCCCATATCTTCTCCCATACCCCCTTCGACTTTTCCATTAGAAGAAGGTGAATCTTTGTGTCCCAATGCCTGCACATCTTATCTCCCAATTACAAGCAAAAGAGTATTAATAATAGTATTTATATATATTTGAAACATTTAGTCTTAAGACCTCGAATTTCAGATCCATTTCCTTCCTCTCTTGTCACCCATTCCCTCTGGGAAGATAAGTAATTCAGTATATGTTGTACATGTCTAGCTGTGCTAAACATTACCATAGTAGATATATTGTACAAGGCTGCTTATAATTCCCTCCCACTCATCCCACCCCACATCTGGTCCATTCCCTACTTGATCCTGTCCCTCTTCTTTTTTTTTAAACAAATGCTTTATTAACTTCTGTTTTACATCATTCATTTCTGCCAGGTTTTGAGTTACAATCATTTTCCCCCTGTTGTTCCCCTACCCAACCTCCCAGAATAGCAGTCCCACAAGATATCGCTTCCTCCAATCTGCTCTCTCCCATACCTTCTCCCATACCCCCTTCGACTTTTCCATTAGAGGAAGGTGAATCTTTGTGTCCCAATGCCTGCACATCTTATCTCCCAATTACAAGCAAAGAGTATTAATAATAGTATTTATATATATTTGAAACATTTAATGTTAAGACCTCGAATTTCAGATCCATTTCCTTCCTCCCTTGTCACCCATTCCCTCTGGGGAGATAAGTAATTCAGTATATGTTGTACATGTCTAGCTATGCAAAACATTATCATAGTAGATATATTATACAAGGCTGCTTATAATTCCCTCCCACTCATCCCACCCCCCACCTGGTCCATTCCCTACTTGATCCTGTCCCTCTTCTATAGTGGGTACTTCCAACCTCCCCTCCCCCCAAGGATGCCCTCCCATCCATCATCCCTCCTCTCATCCCCCTTCCCCCTATTCTTCTGCAGGTTGAGATATCCCATTTAGTATGTATGTCATTCTCTCCCAGAACCAAATTCAATGAGAATGTGGTTTTGCCTTTTTGCCTTCCTATTCTTCCCCTCCCTTGCAACCACTTCCCCTTGCTTCTTCTACATGAGATAGTTTACCCTACCCTGTCTCTCCCCATCTCCTCTTGCCACTTTCCTGTCTCACCTCATAATTTCACCCCTTAAGTATCCTCCCTTCCCAACAAATTCAACCTATGCCCTCTATCCATGTATAACTGTAAACATATATACACACATTCACATATGTATTCATGTGACCATACAACCTTCTTCCATTATTTTCATACTAAGAAAGGTTTCATCAGTCACAGTTATTGTTTTTCCATATAGAAATGTAAATAGTTCAACTTTGATAAGTTCCTTTTGATTTCTTTTCCCTGATTACCTTCTCAGGCATCTCTTGCTTCTTGTGTCTGGATGTCAAATTTTCTATTCAACTCTGGTTTTTTCCTCAAGAATGCTTGAAAGTCCTCTATTCCACTGAATGACCATATTTTCCCCTAAAACAAAATAACTCAGTTTTTCTGGGTAGGTGACCCTTGGGTTCATTCCCAGCTCCTTTGCCCTCTGGAATATCATATTCCATGCCCTTCGATCCCTCAGTGTAGAAGCTGCCAGGTCCTATGCTATTCTGATTGTGTTTCCACAATATTGAAATTGTTTCTTCCTGGCTGCTTGTAGTATTTTCTCCTTGATCTGGGGATTCTGGAACCTGGCTATAATATTCCTGGGAGTTTTCTTTTTGGGATCTTTTTCAGGAGGTGATCAATGGATTCTTTCAACCTCTATTTTGCCCTCTGGATCTAAAACATCAGGGCAATTTTCCTTGAGAATTTCTTGAAGGGTGATTTCTAGGTTCTTTCTTTGATCATGGCTTTCAGGTAGTCCAATAATTTTTAAATTGTCTCTCCTGGATCTATTTTCCAGGTCAGTGGTTTTTCCCATGAGATATTTCACATTGCCTTCTAATCTTTCATTTGTTTGGATCTGCTTAACAGCATCTTGATTTCTCATAAAGTCATTAGCTTCCATTTGCTCCAGTCTAACTCTGAAGGAATGAATCTCATCAGTGAACTTTTGAGATTCTTTTTCCATCTGGCAAATTCGACTTTTTAAGGCATTCTTCTCCTCATTGCCCTTTTGGGCCTCCTTTGCCATTTGAGTTAGTCTATTTTTTAAGGTGTTGTTTTCCTCAGTCAGGCTGTTGACCCTCATTTCATACTTTTCCTGCATCCTTCTCATTTCTCTTTCCAATTTTTCCTCCACTTCTCTTATTTGATTTTTAAAGTCCTTCTTAAGGTCCTCTATGGCCTGCAACCCGCTCATGTTTTCCCCTGGGGCTTTTGGAGCAGGACTTCTGACCTCACAGTCCTTTTCCTGCTCTATGGCCCCAAAATAGGAGTCTAGGGTTGCTTTTTTCTGTTTCCTTTGCCTTGGCATGTTGCCACTTAATTACTTGACTTTTGGGCTTGTTGCCACCGTATGGCCTGGTGCCAGACAGGAACTTTCGTCCCGAACGTGTGTGTGGGGGGCCAACTTCTGTTTCTGGCATGCTGGAAACCCACCCACGACCTCCACCCCAGATCACAATCCAGATCCAGGGAGGTTAAAGCAAGAGCGATTACCCCCCAAGACTGATCGCTGGATCTTTCTACAGTTCGCAGGCCAGGAGCTGGAGCTGCCTCTGAAAACTACAAAATGGCTTGTCTCCTCAGTGGCTTCTAGTCCCCAGGGGAGGAAGCTGATGCGTTCCCCAAATACTGGTCCCAAAGTCCATAGGGCACTAACCTTTCACTTTGTCCTAGGCATGTCTGTGTTGATAATTCTGGAATCGCCACAGCTGCTGGTGTTCTGGGGTCCCTCCAGCTGGCTGCTGGCCCTGCCACCCTGGCGCTAAAACCCCGACTCAGGCGGACCTGTGCTCGGTTCTCCACGCACTGCGTGCTGCACTGGTCCTTCCTGCAGGGCTGCTGGGCTGTCCTCAGCGGGAGGTTAGCTTCTCTGTGTCGTCCTGTGGGTGCTAGGGCTCCAGAAGTTGTTCAGAGTCCCCTTTTACATAGTTTGGGGGTAGTCTGGGGGAAGAGTGGCCTCCATTACTTTCTTAAGTCTAGAAGATCAACAAAGCAGTCAAGTCCTAATTGGTAGTGTTTGCCCATTTCCAAGGGGTAAATGCTCACACTGAAAAAATTAATGATCTGGCTGCCAGCTCAGTACTGGATGTTTCCTTTTCTCTTTGTTTCTTCCTGACAGGTTTTAAAGAAAACTATTGCCCCCAGGAACAAGAACATAAGGAGTAATTCGGGAGTAGTATATGCCCAAGAGAAGGTCAGAGGAAGGGGCTGGGGAAGAGTGGATGGAAGTAACCAGCTCTCCTCACCAGTCCAGACCCTTGCCCTGCCACACACACTAGTAGTCTTTTATCCAAATAAAATATGGAACAGTGCAGGGCTGAAGGAGCACACGTCCATGGAGTGTTACACTGGATATCTCCTTCCTTTGACAGTGACCTCCTGATGACTGTACTTTGAGTCTGGCTTTTCCATCCGGTTCCAATTACCTGTAACTGTCCTCTCCTATGAACCTTTATCTCTCCATCTTTTCAACAAGAATAGTGTAAGACACTTTATCAAATGCTTTGCTAAAATCTCGGTAAGTCATTTTACAGCATTCCCCTGATCTCCCCGTTTACTATGTCAGAAATGAAATGAATTTCCTACTCGGAATCTCTCCCAAGGCAAGGCTCTGACTCCTCCCTGTGACCAACTCTCCACGGGGATGTGCAATTGTTATCAGAATCTGTCTCTTTGATTTAACTCCCCAACATCTACTTCTTCTGTCTACATCACAGGGCTCAGTAGCCTATAAATCTCCCTGTGTGGTGGCTCAGGAAGTATGTAGTAATAAATATGATTCCTGTGGTGGGGAGGTGGGGAGGTAGACCTGGACCCTGGAAGGCTGGGCCAGAGGAACCCAAGCCTTGGCAGGTCCTGTCAACATGGGAAGTCTTTGGGAATGGGCCTGGAGAAGTTCAAAGAGACACATAACTAGAGGTTTGGCAGTCATGAAACTCCACTTGGATCTTGGCTCTTTGGAAATATAAGATACGATGTCTTCCAGGCTGAAGATTCAGAGGATCTTTGTATTCAAAGAGGGAAACTGAGGCCCACAGAGGGAAAGTGACTTGCCCAAGGTTACACAGGTGGTCAGAACCCCCGTCTCCTCACACTGTATCAAGTGCTCTTTCCACAACACCACACACTCCATCACATTCTAATATAAAGGGGGCAGTTTCCTCTGTGTCAGCGTCCTCTTCTTGCAAAGGGATACCTCCTTATCCTATGAGGCAGTGCCAGGGACTAATCCATCAGTGGCCTGGCCCTTTGCTGGTAGCGTCTTTCCTCCATGGAGTGTAGGAGTCAGGCAGGAGCTGTGGAGGAGAGTGGGCAGGTGCATGATGTCACACACACACACACACACACACACACACACACACACACACACACACGCAGACATGCTGGTATGCATACCCACCTAACAAGCACACTCGGTACTTGGCCTAACAAGACCTGGATCACGGGAAGTAGTGAATGATTTGTTGATTTTGATTCCTATATCTGTAGAATGTCAGAGCTGAGGGGCGGGGCAGGGGGCAGGGCAAGTGGGAAATTAGAGATCTCTAGTCAACCTCTTGACAAGAATATTAAACTGAAAAAAAGGACATAGTGAGCTAGGGTAGTGTGTGTGTGTACGCACATGTTTTATATTCTAATAATGAATAAATTCTAGTATGTACATATGAAAAGAAACAGAATATATACTAAATATATAGTGATATGTATTGAATATATGTAGTATGATATATACTGAATTTATACAGTATATGCAGAGTTTGTATGTATGTATATATACATAGATTTCATATTAAATATGTACTGAATATATTCTAAAATATGCACATGTATATATGAATAGAAATATATGGAGATATATATTATATGTGTGTGTAATATATATGTTGAATATATACAGTACATGTAGTGTGTGTATGTGTGTGTCTGTGTGTTTCAGGGACTGACAGTCATCTGTGTGCCCAGACACAAGCAGACACATGCCAATCATTTTTTTTTCCACACACACAAAAATCTGAGCCCCTGTTTGGGTGTGCCCTATTTAAGAGCTTCTCCTTTACCTAAAGCTCTCAGACTCCTCTTGGCCTCCCTGCTGCTGCCTCTCTTCAAACCATTTCATTCTTTAGAATGAAATAAAGGCTGTTAAATGCCTAACATAACCTTGTATGCTTGTATAGGACTCCACAAATTCACATGTGTGCAAAGCTAGGTATGAACTTTATGCCACTCAGAGATTTCTCATGATAAATCCTGGGTGGGTGTGAAATGAGCTAAAGAGATTGTGAGGTCACAGGCTTAGAGCTGGAAATCTAGTCCAACCCCCTCACTTTAAAGAGGACGACTGAGGCCCAGTTTGGTGAGAAGATTTAGCCCAAGGTCTCCCAAGAAGTGAGAGACAGAGATGGGGCTTGATCCCATGACCCTTAAAGCCCAGTGATCTTGGCACTCTACAGATGCCCATCCTTTTGGTTGGACTGAATCCAAGGCATGAGGGTTGGGGGACCTGGGTTGTAATAATACTCCGTGGATCTGAGAATGGCTACCCCTATGAAGTGAGAGTTAAGTTACCTGAAGTCAACATCAGAGGTGATACTTGAATCCAAGATTTGTCTTGACTCTAAGATTGACTCTCAATCCACTAAGCTAGCCTGTTGCCTCTCCTGATATTAATAGGATTTGGAAAATTAAAACCTCTTTCAGACATAAGCCATTATTATTTCTGTAGGGGATGGATCAGAGAGTTAAGCTTTGTGAACTAATGAACAGGCTGGTGAGGCTTTGTTTAAAGTTTTGAGAGCATCTCCCTGTAGAGGGTATGGATGTGCCCATTTGTACCTCTTTGAGAGGACTAAGAACATTTCCTGGAACCACCCTGGGCTCTGACAGGCGAGCTTCTTCCATCCAGGCATCCCCTCACTTCCTGTCTTCTCTACTCCTATCCCTGCTTTCCAACAATGTGACTCAAACCATATCCAGATGTCATTGGGAAATAGTTAACTAAATAAAAATAAAGATGATGTGCATATGTGGCTTTCTGAGTCAGTATGCAGCCTCATGGTTTAGTGGTCCCCATTTCCATTGGAGTTGGACACTGTTGGTCCTGATGAGTATGTGTCAGCTTGAACCTGAGCCCCCTGGTTCACAGGCTAGCTCTCTCTATCACCTCATGGTCTTCTCACAGAAAGCACTTAATAAATGCCTGTTCATTGATGAATCAGTTTGCCCTGTTAGACAATTCCTCAAGAGGAACTCCCTATGCCAGTGACATCGTAGGTCTAGACCAAAATATTGAGCATCAGTAATTTCATCTGATTCTTACAACGACCTGTAACGTCATGAAAAGAGCACCAAATTTGGGGCCAGAAGACCTGCTTTGAATGTCTGGTCTTGTGACCCCTCAGTGAGCCTTAGTTTCCTCCTCTGTGAAATAGAGGTAACAAGGCCTGCCTAGTTTATCCCTCAGGGCTGTTAAGATGATCAATGGTGAGCGTGCACACAAAGCCTTTATAAAGTGAAGTTATGACATGTAGTGTAAATGTCAGTTCTTACCGTACTTTAGGCAGGTGAAGCATAGTAAACTCAATTTGATGGATGAGTAAACTGAGACTCTGGGAAATAAACAGCCTTTCCTGAGATCAGGTAGCCCCTTAAGGTTCAGGTCCTTCCTCTTAAGCCACCCTGCATCAGACTGTGGCTGGAGAGGACTTTAAAATGTCAAAGCAGGAAAAAGCCTTTGAGATCTCTTAGTCCAATCTATTCCTTTCTAGATCAGAATTTGAAAGGGAATGGTACTTGGCCAAGGTCACACCCAACCAGTAAGACTGGCACTCTAATCTAGGTTTTCCAACTTCAAGTCTGTTGCCTTTTTGACAAGAGATCTGGATGACCCAGATCTGGCCTCCTCCTGCAACCCTCCAAGCTTGGTTCTGAAGGGTCTCCCCTCTCACCACTGTCCCCCATGGCCTCTGTATTCTCCCTGCTCCCCACTGGAACCTCCCCCACACTCTGCCCTTTTGCCTCCCTCTCTCATTCCTGGGAGGGTGAAATTGGATCCCCCAGTAAGTGACACCCTGGGCTATTTTGGAGCTGGCCACTTGATGTGGGGAGGGTGAAGAGAGCACGTCATCCATCCAGCCCAGCGAGGCTGGTGGGAAGGGGAGGGGGTGGTCTTCGCTGGAGCCCTCAGCCTCGGAGCCACCACAGGGGCTACCCAGTACAGCTGCCCTGCTCCCTGTGTCTCCACCGGGTCTGAGGGAGAGAGGGAGGAGGGAAAGACCCCAGCCCTCTGCTTCCTCTCTCTCTCCAGCTGCTGCCCCCTCCCCCAAATCCACCTTGGGACAAGCCTCCAGCCCTGATCACAACCCAGGCGCCAGGTAAGCAGGGACAAGGAGAGGTCTGGGGAGACCACTGCTATAGTAGAAAGAACATTGGGTTGGGAGGCAGACTCCTGGACTTTAACTGAACTTTGACCTTACTAATGGTGTGACCTTGGGCAAATCTCTTTCATTTGGGGCTTCAGTTTCCTCATCTGTATTATGAGATGCTTGAACTCCATGCTTTTCTAAGGACGTCTCCAGCTCTAAATCCTATGAGTCTGGCTTGTTGTGTGTGTATGTGGTGAATTGGGGCATGTGGGGGGAGGATTTCTTACATTTGGGGAAGCCAAGTTCATCCAAAATCTGTAACCTGGGAACAATCGAGGAGGTTCTTGGGACCAAACTGAGTTTCTTGGCTGTCCTGAGTGCCTGAAGGTCATGGTCCTTCTGAGGGAAAGAACAAAGGCCTCTTGGGGTTCAACTGGGCTATGATTTCACTCTGCAATGTGGGACCATCCACACTGGAACTCTGAACACAGGAGGGGATTGTTGACATTTGTTCATGGGACAGGACCAATATATTGGGATTCCTAATTCCTAAGCTTCTGGGGGCAACTTGGAACTTGGCCATTCCTCCTCTTTCTTCTCTACAGCTTCCCTCTAATCAGAGGGCTGATTTCCCTTTTTTCCTCCCCCTCTTCATTCCCAGCATTTTATCTTTGTTCCTCTTTCCTGAACAAGATACCTGGTCCTCCATTTCTGCCTTGATAAACCTTACCCTTCAGAGGACAGTTCAAGTACTGTCATCCCCATAAAGTATATCCATGCTCCACACCCCAAACAGGTTTGGGGAGACTTTGCTGGGCCCTAGGCTGCCCTGGTTGGGAGTAGACCTGACAGCTGGGGCTATTTTAGGCATGTTGATTGGAGGGGGTTGGGAGGGAGTTGATATCTAACTCCAGGCAAGAATTTCCTGGCGCTTGAGGCCAGTGTTGGGGCTGGAGAATGTTCAGAAGGGGCCAGCTCAACCTCTTCCTCCTAAAACTCCTTCCCTTGGACTCCATCCCCTTAAAGCTCCTGGGGGAGAAGGGGCAGTGGTCTTAGCCTCTGGCTAAGTTCAGGGACAAGAGGTTCCCAGTCCCCCTCCATATTCTCAAGACCTTAAGTCTGGGATAGGGGTCAGTGCTGTTGTGGATCCGCAGGTGGGGGAAAGGATAGTGGAAAGGGAGGGGTATCTATATATGGGAGAATAAAGCACTAGGGATATGGAAGAGAAGGGTTATGGCTGCCATATTTTTGGAAGGACCTTGACAAATGAGCATGTCTAGAGGATGGTGACCAAGTTGGTGAGAGGACTAGAAATCAGATCATAGGAGAGAGATTGGTTGAAGGGACTTGGAATGTTTAGGCAGGCAAAGATAAGGCTGGGGGAAACATAATAACTGTCTCCAAGTATTTGAAGGGCTGTCAGATGGAAAAGGGATTAGGCTTGTTTCCCTTGGTCCCAGAAGACAGAACTAGATGCAATGGGAAGAAGTTATGGGAAGGCAGAAGTCAATTCAAGGCCAGGAAAAATGTCCCCAGTGGCTGCCTGGGGAAGTGTGCAAGAGAACCTAGAGGACCACTTGTCAGGGATGCTTCTGAGGGGATTCCTCCATGGAGATGAGGTAGACTTGATAGCTCCATTCAGGGCTGAGACCAGGCATGGAGTGCACACTGGGCCAGTGCCTCAGGAAAGTAGCACCCCAACAAAAAGAATGGATGCCTGAGACAGCAGTGAGGGGGAGGCAGGAGCAAGTTTCTTCACTGGGGGGTAACTTGGGGCCCAGCCAGGATGGTGGTTATTGTAGGGGGAGGGGAATGAGAGGCCCTGGAAGGTTGGGGGCAGAGGGGCACGATGATCCCACCTTCTACAAGAAACCTTTCCTAGTTGGCCTTAATGCTGGTCCCTTCCTTGTGTTAATTATCTCCAATAAATCTTGAATATATCTTGTTTGTCCATGGTTTTTTGCCTGTTGCCTCCCATTGTGAATTTCTTGAAGGCAGGGACTATCCTATGCCTTTTTTTTTGTATCCCCAGCACTTAGCATACTGTCTAGTATATAGTAGGTGCTTAATAAATGCTTGTTGCCCGATTGGTAGACCAGTGACAGAGACCAAACTGGGCCTTTAGGTGCATTGATTTTTCTGGTCTCTCCATTTCTGCAAGAGTTCCAAACTGCTCTTGGCAGACTCCACTGATTTATAGCTGTGTATACAGCAGGAGTCAATGTTGACCTGGGTTACCTGATATCCTCTCAGGGCCCAGCACAAAGCCTTTCACACAAAAGCCATTTAATTTTTGTCAAATGGAATGGAATCGTTTGCATTGTTTCTATCTGTATGCAGAGAGTGAGAATACTTGTAGGCTGATGTCAGCCCCCTACAGGTGGTGATGCAAACTCTGAGCCTTGAAAAAGCATGGTAAGCTATAAAGTTTCCCTATGTCTAATGGGGGAAGAGTCTTCTGGGTGCCTCCTGGCCAGTTAGGGAAGGAAGTCTGGTGGAGTGGAAAACAGCACAGATTTATACTCATGGGACACCACAGACTCATGGATTACCATCAGGTAATCCAGTTCGAGTCCCATTTTACCCCCCAGGTGACTGGACAAATTGTTTTGCATTCTGAGCCTCAGTTTCCTCATCTGCAAAATGGACTGAAGCTAAAAATTCTTTGCTTCTTGGGATGGAAGCTTGGTGTATCGATTCTGTGAGATGTGGAAGGTCAAGATACAGTCAGCACGTCTCGATGGAGCTGGCTGCTGATTCATTGTGCCCAGTTTTGTGTGGCTGCTATAGACAGAAGGAGACAAGTATTTATTAAACAGCAATTCAGTGCCAGGTACTGTGGTAAGCACTTCACAGAGCTCGAATTTGCTCCCCACAGCTACCCCCAAGAGGTTAGTGCTTTTATTGTTCTTATTTTAAATTTGAGGAAACTGAGGCTGGTGGAGGTTAAATGCCTTGCCCCTGGGTAAATATGTGAGGCTGGATAGGAGCTCAGGTCTTCCTGACTCCAGACCTGGTGCTCTATCTGCTGGGCTACCAGCTACCTGCAGGCAGAGGTATCTGGGGGAGATATGAGAGAACTCACTTTCATTCAATCAGCATTTATTAGGTACCAAAGGCATGCAAAATGTTGGGGATATTAAAATAGAACTATGTGATTCCAGAGTCAGAAGGAATCTTAAAGGTAACCAAGCCTAACAGCAGCCCCCACCCCCACCCCAGGACAGAAATCTCCCTAGGATATCCATATTATTGTCAAAGTCAAATCCTCCTCAAGAAGTTTGTCTCATAATAGGTTGTGGGGTGTGTGTGTGTGTGTGTGTGTGTGTGTGTACTTGGCTTCAGGGAGCTTACAGTCTAGTTGCACAAGACATGTATAGATAATTGTTTTATAAAAGAGAATAAGATAAGTGGAAAGGGGAGATATGAAAAAAGTGCCATTTGAAGTGTGAGGAAGGAGAGCATTTTCAGCAGCAGGGAGATGAGGCTGAGGGAAGGAAAGCTTCGGGGCACCCGAGTTAGGATGAGCCAAAGGTAGGGGGTGTTCATTTTAAAAACAAATAGAGAATATCAGTAAGTCCATACACGTTTACTAAGCACGTGTCAGGTAGTGTGCTAAGCCCCGGGGGATACAAAGAAAGGCAAAAGACGGTTCCTGTCCCCAAGGAGCTCACAATCTAAGGGGAAGACATAAAAAGAAACCAAAAGTAAGGGAGGGAGAGGGGGTGGCCTGAGGTCTGGAGGCTCTGAGGGAGCTCTCCAATGTCCATCCTCTCCCAGGGGCAGGACCTGCTGAGGACAGGTGAGTTTCAGAGCCAGAAGGGACCTTAGATAATCTCCTTAACTCCAGCTCCTCATTTTATAGAAGTGGGAATTGAGCCCTAGGAAGGGGAAGTGGTCACACAGCTAGTAAGTGGCTAAGCCAGGATTTGAACTCATGTCTCCCAACTCCCACTCCAGGACACTTTTCTCTAGGCCACCCTATTTCTGAACTAATCCCACCATGAGGTCTGAGTCAGGCAGGTGGCAAACGGCATGAAAAGAGATGGAACGGGGAGGGGTTGGAAGATTATTATCAGTAGGATTTAGTGATTGATTGAATATAAATTAGTGATCCAGCCCAGCAAAATAAAGGTTAAGAAGCATATAGGTGTCTAAAGTGAGAGAGAGCCAGAGCCAGAGCCAGACTGACAGGAGAAGAGGGCCGTCCCCTTCCTGGGCACCAGGGATTAGGGTGCTCTGAGGAAGTATTGGTGTAGACGGCTTGCTTGGCTCTCTGCTTCTGATATGCCTTCTTGATTCAAAGTTCCATGAACAAAGAGACCACAGGCTAATGATTGTCATGTCCTCCCTCTCCAGCACAATGCATTTTGTTGTTGTTTGTTGTTGTTGAGTTATTTCAGTCCTGTCCGACTCTTCACAAGTCCATCTTTTCTTGGTAAAGATACTGGAGTGGTTTGCCATTTCCTCCTTCAGCTCATTTTACAGATAAGGAAACTGAGGCAAACAGGATTAAGTGACTTTACCAGGGTCACACAACTTTGTAAATTGAGAAGGTTAGATTAAATGATATCTAAGATTTCTTCCAGTGCTAATATCATATGAGTCTATGGACAGTGTAGCATAAAGGGAATGTCTACCTGGGAGTTGGGAGAGCTGGGTTCTCATCTCAGTTCCACAAGGAGCTCACTGTAAGTTACTGGGCAACTGATTCCCTCTCTCTACGGTTGAGTTTCCTCCTCTATAAAATAAGGACTGACAAATGAGAGGTCTTGTTCACTCTTAAGTCCTGTGATCCTATGACCTTTTACCAAGATGAAATCCAAGGTCTCTTCCTGCTTAAAAATCCTCTGCTCCTATGAAGCTTGGAATTGTGTCTTACGTTTCCTTGTTTCCCAAAATACCCAGCTTCAGGTCTGGTAAACAGTAAGTGATAACAAATACTGTTGATCTATGGAATGATTGATGGGTCTGACAGAAACATGGACAGGTTGAAGGGACATAAAATGAAAGATTGAGTGGAATGGGGTGGAACCAATCAGGCTTCTTGGAGATGATGAGTTTTCAGAAGAGCAAGAAAATGGTTTGGTTGTGAGAAGGAGTGCATGCTAAGTTTTAATGGACATGTTCTTTTTTTTTTTAAACCATAGTTTAGGCATTATCTAAGGTAGGGTTGTTTTCTTTTTCTTTTTTTTTAAATTTAGGATAAAATCCTTGTAATAAGTATGCATAATGAAGCAAAATAAATTCCCAAATTGACCATAATCAAAACCGAATGCCTCATTATGCACCTTGAAGCCATCACCTGTCTCTGCCAGGATTCATCATTTAGTCATCTTGAATGACGGTTGGCCATTGAGTTGATCAGAACTCTTATGTCTTTCAAAGGTATTTTTCTTTATAATATTGTTATTATATAAATTGTTCTCTTGGCTCTAGAAGTTTACTTCACTTTGTATTAGTTCATACAAGTGTTATACCAACTTTCTCTGAAACTTTCATTTCTTATGCTGCAATGATATTTTATTATATTCATTTAAATAATTCATTATATCCACATACCATAATTTGTTCAACCATTTCCCAGTGGATGAGCATTACCCTGCCCCCTCCCCCATGTCCAATTCTTTGTTGAAACAAAAAGGAATTCTGAAATATGTTTCTACATCTGGGTTCTTTCCCTCTTTCTTCAATCTCTTTGTAAAGCAGGGTATTGTTATTGTTGTTGTTTTTCCATTCAGATTTGGTCTCTGAATGCTTGGATTTTAAATATGGTCTAATGGAAAGAGTCCTGGACCTGGGACTGCTTGGCCTGGGTTCAGATCCTGACTTAATAGCAATGTGATCTTGGCAAAGTTGCTTCATCCCTTTAGATCTCAGTTTCTTCCTCTGCAAAATGAGACAGTTAGATTTTCCTCATGGATTTATAGATGAGTTCTATCAAGGGTCTAAAAAGAAGTTAATACCTATTCTATACTAATTTTTTTCAAAAACTAAGAAAGAACACACTTTACCAAACTTTTTTATGAGAGAAATATGGTCCTAAATAACTAAACCAGGGAAAGATAAAGCCAAGAAGGGAGACCAAGAGAAAGATAATATTAAGAGACAGGAGATGTGGATCCAGGGCACATCTTGGGGCAAGCTCCCGATTAACAGGCATAATGTGCATAGTAAACCAGCAAAGGAAGCTGAGAAGGCATGGTCCGACAGGTAGGAGGAGAACCAGCAGAGAACAGCACACCAAAACACAGAGAACAGAGAGTGTCCGGGATAGACTGAGGGAGATGGTAGGTCAAATGAGGATTTTTTTTAAAGATAGTAGAGACCTGAATATGTTTATAGGCACCAAGAAAGGAATCAGTATAGAATGATTATCAGGGCAGTCTTGCAAAGGAGGGAATAAAGTCAGAGGGAGGGATGTTTTATGACGTGGTGGAAAGAGCAGAAGTTTGGGGAATCAGAGGACCTGGGTCCTAATCTTGGCTCAGCCACTTACTACCTGTGTGACCTGGCTAAAGTTCCATATCTGTAAAATGAGGATGTTGGACAAAATTACCCCTTCTAGCTCTAAATCTCTGATTGTATGAATTATAGACCAGTGTCACTGATGAATACCGATGCAAAAGTTTTATTCTTGTTCTGATTTTACCAATGAGGGGATTGAGATCCGGAGAGGTAAATCACACTTATCAGGACTGGGATTTTAATACAAATCTCTTTTGGCCTCAGATCCAGTGCCCTTTTCAACACACTGGAGGTGACTGGAAACCTCACAAATCTGCCATCTCTGTTTTGAAGGAATTTCTCCTCACTTTAATAGTCCTTTTAGAGAAGAGGAAACACTTTCCTGGTCCTTGTTCCTGTGAGTCCAGGCTAGAGAATTTAGGTGCAGAAGGCAGAAGCTGAGCCACTTTTCTAATTGGGATAAATTCAAAGCTATACGATTGAATTATAAAAATCAGCTGTTAGGGGCAGCTAGGTGGCTCAGTGGATAGAACACCAGCCCTGGTGTCAGGAGGAGCTGGGTTCAAATCCGACTTCAGACACTTATTACCTCAGCTGCACAAGCACAGGATGGGGAAGATGAAGCCAAATGGCAATCTGAGTGAAAACAGAGTTTTCTGGTGAACCACAAGCTTAGTGTGGGTCAGCAAGGACACATGCCGCTCCAAAAATTAGCACAACTATAGGCTCCATTAATGGAAGCATTCCACTGTGAGAAGCTGAAGAGGGAGCACCAGATCAAGAGATGTGGGTTTGAATTCTGCTTCTATCATATACTACCTGTGTGATATTATATAAGCCACTTTCTCTTTTGGTGCCTCAGTGCTTTTATCTGTAAAATAAGGATTTGGACTAAATCACCCCTAGTGTCTCTTCCATTTCTAAATCTGTAAGGGAAGGGAGCAAGCATTCATTAGTTCCCTGCTATTTGTTAGGCACCATGCAAAGTGCTTTACAAATATTATTTCATTTGATTCTTCCAACAGCCCTGTGAGGTAGGTACTATTGTTATACTAATTTATGGTTGAGGAAAATGAGACAGATAGAAGTTCAATGACTTGCCCAGAGTCACACAGCTAATAAGTGTCGGAGGCTGAATTTGAAATCAGGTCTTCCTCATTTCCTGAACTATATCCCCTCGGCTACTGAGTTGGGTTCTTGCTGTCCTTTGCCCAGCCAAGTCATATCTGAAGGACTGTGATCAATTCTGGGCATCATATTTTGGGAAGGGTGTTGACAGCTGCTTTGTGTTCAGAGGATTGTGACCAAGATAGGAAAGGAACTATAGAACATTCTATCTGAGCACTGGCAAAAGGAGCTAGTTTATTCAGCTTGGAGAAGACTTAGGGCCATATGGGAGCTGTCTTCAAGTATCTGAAGGGCAGACATGTGAAAGAAGAATCCGATTTGTTTTGTTTGGCTCTAGAAGCAACCAAGGAGAATAAAAAGGGGTCAGGTTTAGGCTCTAAGGAAAAACTTCCTTCTAAGATTTCAACTAGCGCTGAGATGTTTATGTTTTTGCATTTCTACGGTCCTTGTGACTAGAGGCAGCATGATATGGTGGATAGAGGCTGGCTTTGGAGTCAGCAATGCCCGAGTTCAAATTCTGACTGAGACAAGCTGAATGTGTGACTGTGGACATGTCACTGAATCTTTTGGTACCCTGGAATCTCTGACTCTCAGAGTTATAGACAATGTGTGGTCTGCATTGGAGGAGAAGCTTTTCTTTTCTTTTTTTGGAGGGGGGAAGGTAGGGCAGTTGGGGTTAAGTGACTTGCCCAAGGCTACTTTTTGTGTTAAGTGTCTGAGGTCAAATTTGAACTCAGGTCCTCCTGACTCCAGGGACGGTGCTCTATTCACTGTGCCACCTAGCCGCCCAGAGGAGAAGCTTTTCATAATAGAAATGTTCTAGACAAATGAAATCATAGGTTCAGACCAATAAAGAAAAGAAATCCTGATAACAGACACCCCCCCCACCCCCCCACCCCCGCCACTGCTGGGGGGCGTCACCATTTCCTCAGAGCAACCACATTGGAGAGGCTGAAAAGTATCCTAGATATTATAATGAATACTGGTTGATTGATATATTAATACTCACTGTTTATGTTTAATAACTTCATATAATCACTGGGTGGTGTAGTGGGAGGATGGAAACCTAGGTTCTAGTGCTGGCTTCTCCAGGAACTAACAAGGTGAGACTTTGGGCAAGTCACATTCTCTCAGCTTATTTTCATCAGGAATATGAAGGGATTAGACTATATGACCTATTATGTCCCTTGCAGTTTTCACACTCTGACTTTTATTGTATAATTGTTCTTGGGGTCACAGAAGCTTGAAGGAAACTTAGTCAACTTGAGGCTGATACCTGAGCAAGAATCTTCTCCATGTTACAGATATTTTGCCAGTCTGCTCCAGAGACAGGGAACTCACTACCTGACAAGGGAACACATTTCTTTGACGGGTGGTTTTCATTGTCAAAAAGTTATTTTTATTGAGAGCCAGCATCAGACAAGTGAGAACTGTAGGTAGGCTAGGGGAGGGGAAGTCAGAAATAGATCAGGGAAGGCTTCTTGGTAGAGCTGGTGATTGAGGTGAGGGTGAATGGATGGGGAGGAATTCAGCAGGTGAAGTAGGGGAGGAAGGCCATTCCAGGAAGAAGCAACCGAATGAGCAGGGAAGGGCATGTCAGCAGGAAGGAGCAGGAGCTGAGGGGGTGGGGGCAGCAGGAGGCACAGTTTGACTGGAGCATTAAGTTCATGAAGGAGAGTAACGGGATATGAATTTGGAAAGGCAAGCTGGCACCAGATGATGGAGGGCCTTGAATGCCAGCCTGAGTTTGAACTTTATTGGGTAGACAGCAGGAAGCTGTTCAAGGGTTTTCAGCAGCGTTAAGAAGGCAGTTTAGTGGGAAAAGACCTGGGAGCTTTTTTGGCCAAAAAGTCTGGGTGTTTGAGTCCCAGCTTTACCACTAATTGCGAAACCATCCAATCTTTTCACTCTCTGGACTTCACCTTTTGCCAACAGCCTTGGCCCCCACTCCCTCTTTCCAGCTCCCTTTATGTGTTTTATTCCCCAAGTAGGAGAAGAGCACCTTGAGCTTGGAGACTGTTGGGTTTTTGGCTTTTATTTGTATTCCCAATGCCTGGATTGTGCCTGGCATGTTGTAGGCGCTTAGAGAATATTCTCTCTCTCTCTCTCTCTCTCTCTCTCTCTCTCTCTCTCTCTCTCTCTCTCTCTCTCTCCTCTCTCCTCTCTCCTCTCTCTCTCTCTCCTCTCTCCTCTCTCTCTCTCTCCTCTCTCCTCTCTCTCTCTCTCTCCTCTCTCCTCTCTCTCTCTTCTCTCTCTCTCCCCTCTCTCTCTCTTCTCTCTCTTCTCTCTTTCTTCTCTCTCTCTCTCTCTCTCTCTCTCTCTTTCTCTCTCTCTGTCTGTCTCCCATCCCTTCCTACCTCTTTCTTTCCCCCTCCTCCTCTTTCTCTCCTTCCCTTCTTCTCTTCCTCTCTTTCTCCTCTCTCTGTCCTTTTTCCTCCCTCCCTCTCTCCCTTCCACCCTTTCCCTATCCCTCTCCTTCCCCCTCTCCCCATCTTTCCCCTCCCTCTCTGTCCATTTTCCTCCCTCTCCCTTTCTCCCTCTCTCCCCTCTTCCTCTCCCCCCTCTCTTTCCTCTTCTTTTTTCTCTCTCTCACTCCCCCATCCCTTTCCCCTCTTTCCCCCTTCTCCTCTTTCTCTCCCTCCCTTCTTCTTTTCCTCTCTTTCTCTCTGTCCTTTTTCCTCCCTCCCTCTCTCCTCCTCTCTCTTCTCCATGCTGTAATCATTTGGTCTCTCTGGCCTTCAGTGTCTTCCTTTCCACAATGAGAGCTGATTGAGATGGTCTGTAAGGACTCTTCTTCTACAAGAGACACTGTGTGATGACAAGATCAGTTCGTAGGCAGGTTGGAGAGGAGGAAGAGTGGGGGCTCTGGGAGAGAGATGGGAATGGGGAGGCCTGCTAGGAGCATGTTGCACACTCAGCTGGGTGATGCCCTTGCTGCCTCTCGGCTCAGGTCAGGGGTGCAGAGGCTTGGTCTGGTCTCACCGTTAGCCTGCTATGCAGCAGTGCCCAGCCTCCCCTCTGAGAGCAGAAGCTACCAGAAGCACAGTGAGTCAGCAACCCCTTTTTTAGCCAGCCCAGCACCCCCACTGCAAAGGGCTCAGCCTGCCTCCTCCCTTGAAGGATTAAATAGGATTAGAATGCTATGAGAGCAAGCTGTTCCCCCTGCCCTTTCTCCTCCTGCCCAGACCCTGAAGCTCTGCACTCTTTGGTGCTTTAATAGTAGGGATGGGGGGCAGCTAGGTGGCACAGTGAGTAGAGCATCGGCCCTGGAGTCAGAAGGACCTGAGTTCGGATCCGGCCTCAGACAACGCACACACAAACTAAAACTAAAACCTAGCTGTGTGACCTTGGGCAAGTTACTTAACCCCAATTGCCCTCCAAAAAAAAAAATAGTAGGGATGGGTCACACCGAACCATCCATACCCCTTTACCAGTTCATCCTAGTATGGGCTGATTTGTTCATGACTGGGGTCAGAGTTCAGTCTGTGACTCCAGTTCTAATAGAATCCCGAGTTCTATTTGAGGTTCTAGAGCTCATTTAGAATCACACTTATACTCTTGGCCTTAGTAGGCTGTGAACTAATTACATGGATGCTTTGTCTCAGGAACAAAATTGGGGATAATTGTGAGTGCTCCAATCAACCAGCCCAGCCCTTCTCTCCAAGGAGAAAGCCAGGATTCGCTCATCCTGAGCAGTGGCATTTGATATACTACATCCCTTTTAGCTGCAGGGGGAGTTGGATTTTCTAAGTTCCTTCTTCTAGTCCCCACACATTCCTTCCAAACATCTCTTCAGATACTGCTCCCCTTTCCTAGTCCCAAATGTCTGGTGTGGTGATTTGGGAGCCCTCAGTCTGGTGGGGTTGTCTTAAATAAATTTAATAAAGGTAGACTGAGCTACGGACTCTGAGTGATGCATATAGCTCTTGACACAGAAGGTCAGACTGGTAATCTCAGTAAAACCAGTGACTCAACGAAGAGGGGACCTTCTTAATTGACATGCAACAAAGAAGAGGTTGGTAGGTGTAGAGCATTACGATTGTCTATATTAAGAAAAGTAGACTGGCATTCAGGTGATTTTCTGGTCTGAGAAGGTAGAGATCAGTGTGGGTTTGGGTGGTCAGGGAGGGCCCCCTGAGAAGAGGTGCATGGGATAGGTAGAGAGGAAGGGAAGGTAGAAGATAGTCTGGAGGATTGAGGACAGAGAGTCAAGGCCTCTAACTAGAGGACTGGAAATGGATCTGAAATACACTGGGAACCCTAAGGAGACCCACCTGATTTGGGGAGATGGTTTGTGATGGTGAAGTGGGTAGAGTTTAAAAATTCTTCCAATGAAATGTCTTTTCCTCCCCATTCCCTCACTCCATTGTCTATGGACTTGTAGTCCAGAAACCTGGGACTGGGAGGCCTTGGACAAATCACATGTCCTCTCTGAGCTTATTTCCTCATCAGCAAAATGGAGATAATAAGCTTTACCCCACCTACCTTAAGAGTGGTGGTGAGGAAAGAGTAAACTTACCAAAATGTAAGCTGTTATTCTAACTCCTTTATTAAAGGGATAGTGAATGACATTTAGAAAAGGAAGTTGTGATTGCCTAGAGTTCCAACAGGGCTTCATCCAGAATAGGTCATGCCAAATGAATTCCATTTCCTCCCTTTTAACAGGGTTACTGGATTAGTGGATCAAGACAATGCTGTAGTTATCATTAATTTTTTTTTTAACGAGGCCTTTACAAAGCATCTCACTATTCTTGTGACCAAGACAGAAGGATGTGGGCTAGACAGTAGAGGCTGGGTGAATTTGGAACAGACTGAATGGCCAGAACTGAACAATCACAGAAGGTCAGAGTTTCAGAGTGGCAAGAGCCCTCAATAGCCATCTTGTCCAGCCCATACCCAAAAAGGAACCTCTTCTGCACTATACCTGACAAGTTACCATCCCATCTCTCCCTGAAGACCCATTCCTTCTTCAAGAGGCCAGTTGCATTTATGGGGGTATCAAGCCTAAATTTGTACCTTCTTCCCGTTTCTTCTGGTTTTATCCTCCAAGACCAAAGGGAACTAGTAGAAATCTCTCTTCCTTCTGACTACCTTTCAGATAACTTGAAGATGGTTATCACACCCCACCCCAACCTTCTCTTCCTCTCTGATTTCTTCAACAGACTTTCATATGACATAGACTTTGTCATTCCTGGTTGGCCTCTCTGGATGCCTTTTAGTTCAGCAATGTCCTTCTTAAGATGGGCCACCTAGAGGTGAACACAATATTCCAAATGTGGTCTGATGATTAACTCCTTCTTTTAAGAACCGTGTCTGTTTTTATGCAATCTCAGAATCCACACTATCTTTTTTGGCTGCCATATCACTCTGCTGGGTTCTGTCTCACTTGTAGTCCACTAAAACCCTATGATCTTTTTCAGACAACCCATTTATCATGGCTCTTCCACCTTGAACTTAGGAAGCTGATTTTTGAAGAGTAGAGTTTTGGGGGGATATATTTTTGTTGATCTGTTTTTTTTTTCACATCTTCAGCATCCTTTCTCTTCCTGCCTCCCAGATAGCCACCCCATATAAGAAACAGTATTTTTTTAAAGAAGAAAAAAAAGGAAGAGACTACCCCAAGTTAGCAAAATTGATCAATACATTGAAAAAATCTGAAAATTTATGTAATGTACCCTCACCTCCTACCTCTGCAAAGGAGTGGAGTGGGGGGCATCTTTTCATATCTTGAGGAGTGGTCATTAAAAGCCTCATTTTAGAAGGGTGTCTCTAATGGAATGTTTCAGGTTTTGTCCCTGTGTTATTCACCTTTTTGATTGAGTGTGTGTGTGTGTGTGTGTGAATGATTTGGATGAAGGTAAAGATCTGTATTTATCAAACTTACAGATATACAACATCCTGGATGGTAAAGAGTCAGGATCAGTAAAAGATCTCAACAAGCTTTGAATATTAAGCTTAATCTAATAAGATGAAATTTTTAGGGATGAATGGAAAATTTTACTCTGGATTAAAAAAAATAGACCCCACATGTACAATACTGGAAACTGATGCTAGACAACCTTTCCTCTGAAAAAAATCTGGGGGTCTCAGTGAACTGCAAAACTTAATATGAATGAATAGTATAGTACGGCATTAAAAAAAAAAACCCTTATGATCCTTGGCTGCATTAAGAGAAGCATGGTGTCCAGGATGAAGATGGTTTGAAAATCTTATTGTATGCTGGCATAATCAGACCACATCTGGAATGCTGGGTTCAGTTCTGGGTGCCACATTTAGGGAGGATCTTGATAAGACAGAGAACATCTTGAGAAGGGTGACCAGGGTGCTGAAAATATTTGAGATCATGCTTTATGAAAATCGGTTGAAGCAACTAGGATGTTGAGCCTGGAGATGAGAAGACTGACTGGGGAGTGATAATTGTCTTCAAGGGTGGGAAGGTCTGGCATAGGGAAGAGGAAATGGACTTGTTCTGCTTGACTTCAGAGGGCAGAACTAGAAGCAATGGTTGGAAAAAAGAAAACAAACACTTATTAAATACCTACTGTGTGCCTTTCACTGCACTAAGTGCTTTACAAATAGCATTTCATTTTATCCTCCTGACAACCCTGGGAGGAAGGTGCTATTATTATCCCCATTTTACAATTGAGGAAACTGAGGCAAATAGGTTAAGTGACTTGCTCAGGGTCACACCCAGGGCTTTATCTGATGCATAGTGCACACCTGAAATCTACCCTCCACCCCCTTCACTTTATATCTCCTCCAATTGCCTCCAGGGAAAGATGGAGAGGGGTAGACTTAAATCCTATGTAAAGGAAAGATTCCCAACAGTTAATGGATCTTCACAGTAGGATGGATTGGACTGCTCTGTGGTAGGGGGTGAAGACGCCTTTATTAAGGTCTTCAAGAGAAAGCTGAGTTGAGGATACTCAGCATTGTGGAGCAAAGTTGTGGGTTTGGCTCGTTCCATCTCCAAGATCCTGCTATAGATAATTCTAAGTCATTTTCCAGCTTTGTGACCTTGGGCAAGTCATGTTATCCACTGAACCACCAGTTTGTCGAGAATGGTAATTAATAGAAGAAGAAGAGGAAGAGGAAGAGGAGGAGGAGGAGGAAGAGGAAGAAGAAGAAGAGGAGGAGGAGGAAGAGGAAGAGGAAGAAGAAGAAGAGGAAGAAGAAGAGGAGGAGGAGGAGGAAGAGGAAGAAGAAGAGGAGGAAGAGGAAGAAGAAGAAGAGGAGGAGGAGGAAGAGGAAGAAGAAGAAGAAGAGGAGGAGGAAGAGGAAGAAGAAGAAGAAGAGGAGGAGGAAGAGGAAGAAGAAGAGGAGGAGGAGGAAGAAGAGGAAGAGGAAGAAGAAGAAAAAGAAGAAGAAGACGACGACGACAATGATACTGGGGTAGTCAACAGAGAGCTGACTTCAGAGTTAGGAAGTCCTGAGTTCAAATTTGACTTTTGACGAATCCTGGCTATGCGACCCTGCTCAGATCACTTAACCTTTCAATGTCCCCACTCATGGAATTGTCTAAAATTAAAAATGACAAAACATTTGCTGGTTTGTATTGATAAAGAGAATTTGCTCAGTTGGTAGTTCCCTACATTGATGAAGTCACGGGTCCAGATTTTTTTAAAAATCAAGTTAATATCTGAAACTCATGTCCAAAATGGAATTTATTATCTTTCCCTGTAACAAGTCAACAAGCATCACTCTTCCAAAATTCTCTATTTCTGTTGACGGTGACATCCCAATCGAAATGGGGAGTGAGGGAGAGGGAAGCATCAAGGATGAATCTAAGATTGGGAACCTGAAAGATTGGGATTGAAAGATTGTTTCCCAACCTTAGAGGCACCCTTGATGCTTCCCTCTTCTTCACTCCCCATTTTCAATCAATTGCCAAGTCCTATTGATTCTACTTCAACAACGACTCTCCCTTCCCTCCCCTTCTCTTGACTTCATCACTACCTTGGTTCAGGCCCTGATCACCATTCTCTAGGGCTATGACAATAGTCTCATAATTGGCTTCCTTGCTTCCCTTGTCCCTCTCTAATTCATTGTCCATACAGCTGGCAAAAGCACTTGTCTGACCATGCCACCCCTTTCCTCAAAAGTTCTCAGTGGCTCCCTATTGTTTCTAGGATAAAAAAGAAAACAAATTCCTCCACCTCACATTTTAGAAGCCTTCCACAATCTGGCTTCCATCTACTTTTCCACACATTTCACATTAACCTCCCCATCCCGTCCCTTCCACAGATTCTGTCAATAGAGAGCTGAACCTGGATTCAAGGGAACCTGAGTTTAAATCCAGCCTCAGACATTTACTAGCTGTGTGACCCTGGGCAAGTCATTTAACCTCTGTTTGCTTCAGTTTCCTCATCTGTAAAAATGGAGATAATAACAGCACCTACATCCCAAAGTTGTTGTGACAGTCAAATAAAATGACATAGAAAAGTGTTCTTCAAATATTGAGATGCTACATAAATAATATTATCATTACTGTTTCCTGAACTCTACCTACCATCAAGAACCTTCTATAGCTGCACAATCAATCCTCACTGCCCAGAAGTTTGTCTCTATCTCTGTCTCTGTGTCTGTCTGTCTGTCTCCTCCTCTCACCTTTTATCTTAGAATCCTGAACATCTTTCAAAGTCCAGCTCAAGGACTACCTCCTACTTGTGAAGTCCTTCCTAATTCCTACCCCCAATTATTAATGTTTCCTCACCCCCTCAAATGACCTTATATATATTTATATATAATGTATTTATATATAAATATATTACATATATATATATATATTTTTTTTTTGCTTTTTGGAGGGCAATTGGGGTTAAGTAACTTGCCCAAGGTCACACGGCTAGGTTTTTGTTTGTGTGTGTTAAGTGTCTGAGGCCAGATCCGAACTCAGGTCTTTCTGACTCCAGGGCCGGCGCTCTACTCACTTCGACACCTAGATGCCCCCAAATGACCTTATATTTACTTCTTTGTGTGGAGAATGAAAAATGGAATGTAAGCTGCATGAGGGCAGGGAGGTGTTTTTCTCTTTGTTTTCCTTGATCCTAACACAAGAACAGTGTCTTGTACCTATACTTTAGAAGTATTTATTGAATTGAACTTATATAGCTTTGAGATTCACAGAATACTTTGCATCTAAGTGCATCATTTGAGTGTGGCAATAAATCTGTCAAAGAGGTATTATTAATCTTCTTCCCATTAACACATGGGGAAATTGAGATTTAGGGAGGTTCAGGGGCTTCTTTATAGTCACAAAACTGGCAAATGTTGGAGTCAGAATTCAAACCCAGGGCTTTTTAGACTCTAAGGTTGGCATTTTCCCCACTGGCCTAAGCTTCTTATCCAATATTTGGCTGCTTCCCTTGTGGGATTGTTGTGAGGAAAGCAGGTTGTAATTCTTAAAGAACCGATAAGTAGAAGGAGTAAATTTGGGTTTTCTCTCCACCAATCAGAGTGGGTCAGGCCAGGCATATGTCTCAGATTGTGGTTGGCAGTGGTGGGGACAGGAAGTATAATTTACTGAGGGGGGCAGGACTTTGTGGGGAAGAGGAAGGGGGGATCCCAGACCTGCATGACCTGCATGACCTCACCAGGAGAAAGGAAAGAACCTCCCCACCAGTCACCCCAATCCTACCCTGGGTTGTTGGGTAAATATCCTCTAGGAAAGTGGAGATTTGGTGTTGACTGGGACCTGAATTCAAATCCTCCTTTCTTCCAGCTGAGCTACCTTGGACAAACTTGTCTGTCTCAATTTCTTTCTTTTTCTTTTTTTAATTTATTTTTAGTTTTCAACATTCATTTCCCAAAGATTTTGAGGTACAGATTTTCTTCGAATATTTCCCCTACCCCCACCCCCACCCCCACCCCCACCCCCACCCCAAGATGGCAAGCAATGTCTCAATGTCTTAATCTCTCTTTTTCTTTTTTGGCTTTTTTTTTTTTTGAGGGGAGAAGATAGGGCAATTGTGGTTAAGTGACTTGCCCAAGGTCACATGGATAATTTTTGTGTTAAGTGTCTCATTTGAACTCAGGTCCTCCTGACTCTAGGGCCGGTCCTCTATTCACTGCACTACCTAGCCGCCCCTCAATTTCTTCATCTCTAAAAAGAGGAGGTTGGCTTTGGTGATTTCTGGGGTCCCCTTCCAGCTCTAAGTCCTATGATAAAACTTGTCGTTTTCCCACCCATGTTTATTGCTGTTTTCCTCTTCTTCCAGGAAGCCAAGATGGATTACAACACCTTCAGAAGTGGGGCACCCCGCTTCCTCACCCGGCCCAAGGCTTTCCTGGTGTCAGTGGGCAAAGATGCCACCCTGAGCTGCCAAATTGTGGGCAACCCCGTCCCGATGGTCAGCTGGGAGAAAGACCAGGTGCCCGTGGCCCCCGGCGGGCGCTTCCGCATGGCCGAGGAGGGCGACTTGTACCGCCTGACCATCGTGGACCTTACCCTGGAGGACAGCGGCCAGTACATGTGCCGGGCCCGCAACTCCATCGGGGAGGCCTTTGCGGCGGTCAGTCTGCAGGTGGGCGAGGACACCATGCGAGCCGAGCTGGCGCCCTACTTCCTTCTGCGGCCAACCTCGATCCGGGTGAGCGTGGGGGAGGATGCCACCTTCCGCTGCCGCGTACAGGGCAGCCCCCCGATGTCTGTCAGCTGGACGAAAGACGGCCGGCGGCTGGGCGAGCCATCCTCGCCCGATTTCCACCGGGTGCAGGTTGAGGCTCGCGGTGAAGACAGCGCCCTGCGGATCCGGGGTGCCCGTGCCCGCGATGGCGGCACCTACACCGTCCTGGCAGAGAACCCGATCGGGTCTGCCAGTGCGGCCGCTGCCCTCGTGGTGGACGAGAAGGCCCTCCTGGGTCCCAGGGCGACCGATGCCTCCTCCGGGACAGCCCTGCTGAGCCACCTGCAGAAGCGGCGGGAGGAGATGCGCTCGGAAGGCGCGGGCCTGAGCTCCAGCCTGGGTCGCTGGACCAGCGGAGGCACACGCACGTGCACTGTGACCGAGGGCAAGCACGCCCGCCTGAGCTGCTACGTGACCGGGGAGCCCAAGCCCGAGACCATCTGGAAAAAGGACGGCGAGGCGGTGGTGGAGGGCCGCAGGCACATGATCTACGAGGACGAGCAGGAGAACTTTGTGCTGAAAATCCTCTTCTGCAAGCAGACGGACAACGGGCTCTACACGTGCACAGCCTCCAACCTGGTGGGCCAGACCTACAGCTCTGTGCTGGTGGTGGTTCGAGGTGAGGGAGGGGGCAGCCTGGAAAGAGGCTGAGCCCCAGCTCGGGCACCTGGGTCCCGTCTCCACTCGGGTTTCCACAGCCACCAGGCTGGGCTGATAATACACTTTCTCTATCGCAGAGTTGATGTGAGGAAAGTGCTTGGTAAACTTTGGAACCCCGGAGAAATGGGAATGATTGTTGTCATTTTTATGTCCCTGTCCTTGGAGCCAAACCCCCTTCTCTGATTCTTCTCACCCTCCTTGATCCCCCCTACTCCCAACTCTGTCCCTCTCCCTAGGGAGATGGAAGAATCAATTCTTTAGAGTTCCTGCTCAGTCTTTAAGAACTTAGAACCTATGGGCTTCTTTTTCTCATCTTGGCCCCACACACGGAGCTCTCATGCCCTAATTGAGTTAAAGAGATACCGTGGCATGGTGGGGAAGGCTAATGTTGGTCTGGGAGCCAACATTAAGAAGACTAGTGTTCAGCTCCTGGTGCCCACAGTGGCTAGCCATGTGACTATTTCAACTGGGCCAACTATTTCACCTAGGATTCCTTCTCTGTGAAATAAGGGCAGCAATATTGATGCTAAATACCTCCCACGCTCATTATGCAGAAAAAGTGGTTTATAAATCTCAAAGAAATGCAAGTTATCATTATTTTTTTTTAGCCCTGTGGATCACATATCCTGACCAAATATGGGAGGCAATGTCGGGGTGACAGTGTCCACCACTTCAGATTGAGGAATCAGACCTCCCTTCTCCAGATCACATTGTCTGGGGATTATGAGTCACCCTGGTGACAAGGGAATTATTACCATTCCTCAGACTGGAATGGGTATCAGGGAGAGGATGAGCTGTGAGTTATTATTAGGTAGGGAATAGATTCTCTCAGCCTCATATAGAACATACAATGTCAGAACTGAGAAGGGTCTCAGAATATAGGATAGCATAGAAGGTCAGTGTTATGAAGGGCTTTAGAATAGAGAACACAGAATGTCTGAGCTGGAAGGGACTTGAGAACATAGAAGGTCAGAGGGCAAGGAGGGATCTTAGAACATAGAACATAAAATGCCAGAGATGGAAGGAGGCCTTAGAATATTTAAGGGAACACAAGACATGGAATGTCTGAGCCCCAGGCTCCCTCCTGGCTCCTGCTGTCCTTTTACTGGATTCATCCTTCTTTTCCTAGAATAGCACTATAGGTCTCTTTCCCATAAAATCTTCCCATTTAAGCAAATGTCTGTATATTTTTGGCCTCAGTTTCCCTTACTGTCAGTCTGTAAGAGGGCAGAATGGTAATAGAGAAAGGCAGAAGCATATGGTGGGCAGAGCCTTAGACTGGGAGGCAGGAGATCTGGGTTCCAGCCTTGGCTATAGCCCTGGTTTTTTCTTGGGAAAGTCACTCCCTCTTGCTGAGGCTCAATTTTCTCCATCTGTCAAGTGGAGAACACTCCTTTCCTCCTTGCCTGCTTCTCAGTAGTTCAATGGCATAGCTGAAATAGGGCTTCGGAAAGAATGAAGTGTGGAGGGGAATTAAGAAGAGAAAGAAATGTTCTTCCTGGGCAGGGATGGTGTCTGAGGGCAGCCTCTTGCACCAGAACGGTCCTAATTCCCTTCAAAAGTCAGGAGTCATCAAAGTCCCTAATCTTGCCTCTAATCTACATCATTCCCTATTCTCCCCTGATGCTGACCCTTCAGTAGCTCATTTGTCTGGGGGTGGGAGTAAAGATAAGGATGAATAATCAGCCTGGAAGACCAGGGAACTCCTGTATGCCCCCCTAGAGAGGAGAGAATAACAACAGTAATAACACATTTATATAATCCTTTCCCCACAAATTGCTCTGTGAAGTTGTTTCCCCCCCCCTTTTTTTTATAGATGAAGAAACTAAGATTCAGAGTGAATTTCTATAAGTTTTTCAAGTGTCAGAGCTAGGATTAGAGTTCAGGCTTCCTGATGTCAAGACCCCTGTCCTCACTGCCTTTGTGTATCTCTGTTTCTCTCTTCCTTTCTGTCCCTCTCTCTCCCTTTCTCTTCCTCCCTTAGAACGTAGGATGTCAGAGCTGGGAGCTTCACTAGGACATAGAATATTGGAACTGAGAAGGACCTTAGAATCTAGAATGTCAGAACTGGTAGGGACATTGGAGATCATCAATTATAAGCCCTTTATTTTATGGGGGGGGGGGAAGGCTTCCCAGAGAAAGGCGGTTTTGAACTGGGTCTTAAAGGAAGGAGGACCCGAATTTTCGAGAGCTTAGAATGCCAGGCTGAAGGATTTGGTTTTAACTTGCAGGCTGATGGGGGAGGGGATTTTTAGCTTAGAAGGAATCAGCTGTTTACCAGGCTCAGGCAGGGCAGTATGAGAAGAGGCTGGGCCCCAGCTACATGGGGAGGGATTGAAGTGGCAAGCCTCAGCCCAGGCTGAAGTGATGGGATGGGCCATTGGGAGAGATGGTGAAACTTTCCTTTCCTGGATGTCTTTCTGACAAAGGGCTGTGGGCATCCAGTGTCCTGGTCGAGAGTTGACAGAATGACAGAAGGAGGATGGGCAGCTTTGGGAGTTTCTTGGGAGTTGCACCTGCTTCAGGGATAGCTGAGCTCACATGTCAGGGGTGGGGGCAGATTTGTATCTGGAAGAAGAAAAGAGGGATGGGGAGGAGGAACTGGGAGGGGAAGAGCCATCTCTTAAACTGATTGGCCTAACCCTGGGCCCAAATGATTAGGGGTTTCCATGTTCCCCCAGGAAAAGGCCCACAAAACAGGGCCTCTTTCGACCCCATCCTCAAATTCAGAATGTTCTCAAGGATGTGACTCATTACTCTGGTTTGCCTGGGACACAGTCACTCATGAGAAAACTGCGTCTAGCTGTCATCAAAGTATTTAATATAGATCGGGGAAAGTCTTGGTCTAGGGACCAGAAGATTTGGGATCTAGTTCTGCTTCTGCCATGTGACCTTCTTAGGGAAATCACTGAAACTTTCTGGATCTCAGATCTCAAAATATCATGTTGGACTATATCTGGGCTTCTTAACCTTTTCTGTGTCCAGGACCACTTTGATTGTCAGGAAAAGCTTATTGGGCCCCTTCTCAGAATGATTTAAAAATAATTAGATGAAATGCTAGATTTCAGTTAGGGGTTAGTGAAAATAAAGGTGTGATTTTTTTTCCCCATTCAAGTTTACAGACCCCTTGGGAGAGGGGGGTGATCTATGGACCACAGATTAAAATCTTCCAAAATACATTATCTCAGGGGCCCCTTTTAGCTCCAACATTCTCTGTTCTAGGTTCTGAGGTCTTTCCTTAGGTCTGAAAGTCTGTGATCTAAAGCTCTGATTGTTTGTGTTCTATGTTCTAATGTCCCTTCCAGCCCTGGTGTCTTAAGCACCCTCCAACTTCTGAGAGCCTAGGTTCTAAGTACCTTCAGGGCTGACATACTCTAATAATTCTCTGTGCAGTTTCTTACTGCTTATGAGAGTCATTATAGCTAAGTGAAGCTGGTAAAGGTGATTGGTGAATTACTACATTTCAACAGACTCTTCCACAGGGCTCTTAGTCTATATATGGCAGCCTGAGAACCATGCCACTTTGGAGAAATTCCCACGAGGGACTGGTTAGAAATCTGTAGTTGTTATGACCCAAATGCAGCTTGAGGTGGTGTTGGATTCAAGCATCCTGCCTTGGGTCTCGAACCTTGATGAGATGTTTCCTTCCCGGGCCACCAACTTCTCTTCTTGGAGTCAGTCCAGGAATGTTCTGGGTGTTCAGATCCAGGGCTCTACTAAATAGAACTGTTCGTGATTTTTTACCCATATGGGGGTTCAAGACCCCAAGATTTCTAGACCTTTCTGGGTTCCTGAGCCTATTTGGCATCTTAGTTTTAGAGACCTCCTGTACCTGATTCCCAATTATTGTTCCCACTTTCTTCGTCTGCCATGGCCACTGCCACCATCTCTGGGTAATCTGGTGTGGCATCCACTTCCCAGTTTTCCTCCACTCTTAATCTGCACATTCCAGAAGTGGGAGAGGATATTTTCTAGGACTTTATTCATAAGGGACTAGAGAGCATAATATATTAATACAAAAGGGGAAGGTCATTAGATGTTCATGCACTAAAAGCAAGTCATAGATTAGGTAGGATTCAGCTTTCAAAAATTCCTAAAAACAACATCATATAGTACGGAGAATACTGGATTTGAATCAAGGGGCTCCTTTGAATCCTTTCTCAGATATTTGCTGACCCTGGCAGATTCACTTAACCTTTCTGAGATTCAGGTCCCTCATCCCCCAAATGGGAATAATGATAGCACCCACCTCTCAGGGGTGTTGTGAGATAACCCCGACAAGAGCTTTGCCAAGCCTAAGGTGAGCTATAAATGTGAGCTATTTTTATAAAATTAGGCTAAGGACCTAAGATTTTATTTCCCCTTCTCTTGGACTGGCCACTTCCTTATAACACTGAATAAAAACATTCTTCTTTTCAGAATACCCCCAAGCTAATACCCTGGCTCGAGCTCATGGATCCATTCTCCCAACCCCAGGCTCATTCTCAGCCAATCTGAAGGCCTCCTGACTGGTTGGCAGCTTTGTGGGGTTCCATTCATACCATCACTGATCCCTTGGCAGTTTAGGAATAGGAGATTTTGAGCTGGGAGGGACCTCAAAGATCATCCAATCCAATCCCTTGATTTCCAGCTGACGGGAGATCTAATTTCACCTCCCCCTCCAGCAAGAGATAAACAAAGAAACACAAGCAAATGCATAGAACAGTTCAGGACACCTCAAAAGCAGTGATCCGAGCTGACACCCAGGCCAGTTCCCCTCACCCTCCTTCCCTGTGGTTACCCCATTCCTGACAGGCTATAAAAGCCTCAACCATAAGACTATGGGGAAACTAATGGTATGGTTGGGTGCCCAGTGGGGTCAGTACTCTGAGCAAACTTCCTGGTGGAGGGGGATTGATTTTAGGGGGAATTTGGAAGGGAGGGAAGAACACAGGCTGTGGGAGCAGTCTGGGTGAAAGGATGGAGGGAACTGGCAGGTTTGTTTAGGGTGGAAGACAGAAAACTGCCCAGCCTTGTCCAGATGTGAAGGAAAAAATTAGAGACCATTGGAGAAGCCAACTAATAGGGGTCTGATGCAAAGGTGCAGTCAGTAAGCATTCTAAAACATTAATTAATTACTGTGATGGAGAACTCATTACTTGATGTAATCGTTTTTCATGACTGGGCAGCTCTAATCAGTAAGTTTCCTTTACTCTGAGCTGGAATCAGTCTTTCTGTAATTTAATAGCTAACATAATAGTTGTTATTTATATGTAATACTTTAAGGTTTACAAAATGATTTACATGTAACTCCTTTGGGTTTCATAACAACCCTGTGAGGTAGGTGTTATTATTATCCCCACTTGGCAGGTGAGGGAACTGAGGCAGGGGAGATTAAATGACTTGTCGGGGGTCACACAGTTAACATATGAGTCAGGATTTGAACTCAGATCTTTCCTACTGTAAGGCCAATGCTCTATTCATTATATCTACCACCTAGCTAATATTTTTGCTGTTTGTTCGATTCTTATTTCAGAAAAAAAAATCTGATCCCTTTTCTACACAATAGTGGCTTCAAATACTTGAAGACAGTGATAATACCCCCTCCTTCATGTCATCTTTTCTTCAGGTTAAATATTCCTAGTTCTTTCAATCAATATTTTCCTGAAATGGTACCAAATTCTCTCCTAATCCTGGTCTTGTGAATGTGCTTCCTACAATGTGGCATTCCTAACTGAATATGACACTCTGGACACAGTCTGACCAAGACAAAGGACCACAGGGCTAGCATGAGCTCTTTTGGCTGTCAAGTTACACAGCTGACTCATAGTGAGCTTGAGGTCCACTTGAACCCCCAGGTCTTTTTCACTTACGATGTTTTTTTGAGATAGATCTCCTTCAGCGATTCCTTCTGCAATTGATTTTTTTTGGTTCTGAGAGCAGGATTTAACGTTTATAGTAAGAATTCTGATTTCTACAGCTCCTTAAGGCTTGTGAAAAGCTGTCCTCTTTATAATACTGTGAGATAGGTAGGTTAAGGATTATCACTTCAGAAAGGAGGAAGCGATGTCTTAGAGAAAAGAAGGGGCTTGTTGTGGTCACTGAGCTCGTATGTGTTAGAACCAGAATTTGAATTCAGGCCTTCTGACTTTAGGCTCAATATACTTCCTAGTGCATCCTGTTATTTTCTTTTTTTCCTGCCGTCTGGTTAACTGCAACTTGCTTTTCCAGCCTGTTGAGATCTTTTTGGAGGGTGAATCTCTCATCCATGAATGAGTAATCCTGCTTCTGACTTTGTAGGTGTGCCTAGAATGGCTCAGAAAGGCAGTCGAATTCTCCCTGTGTGAAGTGTGGAGGCAATGACTTAGATTATTCTGATGTGCTGGTTTCAGCCAGCACCAATAGTCAATGCTTGTCTGTAGAGAATTTGGAATCTGCTTTCTAGATACTTCTTAGCACCAGGTAGCTCCTTCAACATACTTGTGGTTATCCAGCATTTAGTAGGAAAGGGAGCAGAGGAACTTAGACACCCTTTGTCTGAGGACACCACTATTCAGCCCCATCTCCTCCTCTGATGCCTCCCTGGGCCTGGAGTCGAGCCTGGGCCCCTGAAGGCCCTGCTTGCTGAGCACAAAATCTGCCAGATCGGAGTAAGCTTTGAGAACATGGGGATGGATTATGTGGGTGTTATCTGAGGATCATATTAACTAATGCTCATTATACCAGGGTTGGCCACCAGAGGAGGGATTTCTTGGGAAGAGTTTCAGTCGATGGGGTACCTTCTGAGAAAAAGCCTGGAGGTGAGAAAGGACAGAACAAGGGATGGAGGACTGCCCAGAGTAATTGAAAACAGATTCTTTGAAGAAAAGTGGTATGAGAAAGGAAAAAATGGCATCAGATTATGGAGGGCCTTGAATGACAAGATCAATAGTTAGACTTCAATCAGTGGGGTGTAGGAGGTGAGAGGGAAAGGGCTGAAGGTTTTAATGGGTCAGAAGATTACACATTCAGGATGGATTGATGAGACCAATTAGTTTGTTCTGATTCCCCAGGCAGCCTGATGAGGTGATGGTTGGGTCATGTACATGAAGACCTCTCCTGTGGAATAAGACTTAAATTTGTTCTTCTGGGTCCCAGAGTGCAGGAATGAAAGCAAAAGGGGGAGTGTTGTGTAGAGGCAGGTTTAGGCTTGAAGGAAAGAGAATCATTCTAAAAATTAGAGCTGGCCCAACGTGGAATGGGCTGCTTCTGGAGAGAGGGAGGGAATTAGCCTCTTGTGAAGGTCTTCAGGCAAGGGCTGGACGACCACCCTGTAGGGATGTTACAGAATGAATTACTGTATCATTAAAGGTTGGCCTCAATGGCTTCTGAGGTTTCTACAAGCCCTGAGATTTTCTGTGGGTCTGAACTAGGGTGGCATTTGGGAATGTGGGTGCAAAGAGTTGGGAGAGATCCTTAGAAGTTGGAAGATGGCATCCCTTGGGGCTCAAAGGGAAAGAAATCAAAAGGTTGTTCCGTTGAGAATGGGATGAAATCCACGGATAAGTCCACAAACTTTCCTGAGTTGGCCCCAACTGGGGGGTGGGGCAAGGAGAGGGAAGGATATCAAATCCCTGCCCTAGAAGAGCTCATGGTGAATTAGGGGAAAGGAAGCCCCAACGTGGATCATGTCAGTGAGAGCCAGAGTGTGGGCCATGGACAGCAAATCTTATGGGAGATCAGAAGAGGGAAGGTCTCTGTGGGCCGGGGTAGGCCAGGGAGGAAGGACGTTCCCTCGGGAGGCAGGGCTATGGGTCTTGACCAGCAGTAGTGGTTCCAGCCCATGTGCCCTCCTCCAGTCCAGTGCCCCCAGGCTGCCCTGTTGGCTCGTGTCTTCTTCTGTCTTTTCTGAGTCTCAGGGGGCATCCTTTCTTTCTTGTTCAGGCATTGTCTGTCTCTCTCCAGTATCCCCTACTGAGATTCTCTCTCTCACCACCCCCTCCTCTTCCCTAACTCTTTCCCTCTCCTCCATCTCATCTGGCTTTCTCTGGGTATCTCTCCTTTTATTGTCTCTTAGGCTCAGACCAGCTGTCCAAACACATCTCTCCCCTTTTCTTTCATCCTCTCCCTATCTCCCCACCCTTTCAGTCTCTGGAAATTTCTCCCTCTCACATCTCTCTTTTCTTTCACTTTGTGGGTATCTACATCTCCTTTTTCCCTTATCCCTTGTCTCTCAGGCTCTGTACAGGTCTCTTTCCATCCAGCTTCCCTCAGTCTCTGGGCATCTCTCCCCAACCTCTTATCTCCCCTGTTTCTTATTCTGTGTGGCTGTTTCTCTCTTATTTCTCCTTGGTCTCTTTAGGCATCTCTCTTGCCGTATGCCCATGTTCGGTTTATCTTTACTCTGTCTCTCACTGTGTGGGTCTCTCCCTTAAATCTTCCTGTCTCTGGGCATCTCTCTTCTCATCCCTTCCCTCCCTCCCTCTATGCTTCCCCCAGTCTCTCAGGATCTGAGACCTTCTCTCAGCATCCACCTCCCCCTCTGTCACTTCTCCACTCCCAGCCATTCACCTTCCCTTTCAGTGTCCGAGTGTCTCCAACACAGCTTTCCTGGATCTCACTCCGTATGTGCAGATCTTTCCTGTATCTTCCGTTCAGGGCGTTTCTCCTCATGTTTCTCTGCCTCCCTTACCCACTGCCTTCAGTCTCAGATTTCTCTCTCCCCCTTATCTTTCTCCTCTCAGGCTTAGGGCATCTCTCACCACCCATCTTTGCCCCCTGTCTGTCTTACTCTAGAGCCCTCATTCTAAATCTTCGAGAGTCTCTCCTCTCCACCCCCTCACTGGAGACCCCCCCCCATCCTTTTGGAGGCTCCAGGCATTTCTCACACTGTCCATCCCCCTAGGGCCTCCCCTCCCTGCCTCAGTCACTAGGCACTTCTCCCACTTTTCACTCTGTATGTGTCAGATTCCTAACACTATGGATGAGTCTGTTTGAATACAGCAACTCTCCAAATACCATCACCAGCTGAGTTTAACACTAATGATTCACAAAGGGGAGAGAGAGAGAGAGAGAGAGGGAGAGAGAGAGAGAGAGAGAGAGAGAGAGAGAGAGAGAGAGAGAGAGCGAGAGAGAGAGAGAGCAGAGAGAGAGCGAGAGAGCAGAGAGAGAGAGCAGAGAGACATGAGGGGGGAGAGAGAGAGAGACGGAGAGAGAGAGGGAGAGAGAGAGAGACAGAGAGAGAGACAGAGAGACAGAGAGACAGAGAGAGAGAGACAGAGAGAGACAGAGAGAGAGAGAGAGACAGAGAGAGAGAGGAAGAGAGAGGATGAGAGGGTTCTCTGGGGTTCTCTCTCAGACAATTAGAGCTGGAAGGACTCAGACAAGTCATCTAGTCCAATCCACTTTGTTTTACAGAGCAGGAAACTGAGGACCAGAGTGGGGAAGGTCACATACAGCATGCCCCTTATATTTTCTCCTGTCTCAGCTGAAAAATGGGGATAGTAATAGTACCTGCCTTCCAGGGTTGTTATGGATAAAATGAGATGGTTGTAAAGCATTTAGCACAGTGCCTGGCCCTTAATAAATTCATTCATTCTTCCTTCCTTCCTTTTTCTTTCTTTCTTTCTTTCTTTCTTTCTTTCTTTCTTTCTTTCTTTCTTTCTTTCTTTCTTTCTTTCTTTCTTCCTTTCTTTTTCTTTCTTTCTTTCTTTCTTTCTTTCTTTCTTTCTTTCTTTCTTTCTTTCTCTCTCTCTCTCTTTCTTTCTTTCTTTCTTTCTTTCTTTCTTTCTTTCTTTCTTTCTTTCTTTCTCTTTCTTCCTTCCTGCCTCTCTATTTCCTCCCTCCTTTCCTCCCTCTATCCCTCTTTCTTTCCTTACTTCCTCTATCCCTCCTTCCTTCCTTCCATCTCTTAGGGATTTCTCTCAATCACTTGTCTTCTTCTCCTCCAGTCTGCCCTTACTGCCTCCCCCAACCTCCACCACACCCCTCCTGAACATATTTCCCTCATCCCTTCTCCACCTTTCAGTTTCTGGGTGTCACTCCCCTGCCCCTCATTTTCTGTGTGTCTCCTCTGCTCACTTCTGTCAGTTTCTGGGCATCTCCCTTGTCCCTGCTGCCCTCTGCATGTCTTAGTCTCAGGGTCTGTCTCTTTACTTGTTCTTCTCTTTCCCTCCTCCTACCCCTATGCCCCCACCAGAGCCCACTGTACCCTTCAAGAAGAAGCTGCAAGACCTGGAGGTCCGGGAGAAGGAGGCCGCCACATTCCAGTGTGAGGTGCCCCTGCCTGCCACCGAGGCCTCCTGGTATAAGGAGGAGACTAGACTTCGGCAAAGCAACAAGTACAACATCGAGGAGGAAGGCACATGGCGCCGGCTGACAGTGCAGAACGTCACCACGGATGATGATGCCGTCTACATCTGTGAGATGAAGGAGGGCAGCAGGACCATTGCTGAGCTGTCTGTCCAAGGCAGGTCCACACGGGCTGGGGCAGGGCTGGGGGCTGCACTGGGGGCTCCTAGTGCTCAGTGGGTACTTGGGGCCTTGGAGAGAGTGGGCAGCATGTTTACAATACTCTGCTCTCTCCCCCCATCCCTGTTCTCTCTCTCCAGGCAACATCACCAGGAAGCTCCCGAGGAAGACCATGGTACTGACTGGGGACACCGCCATCTTCTGTGTGGAGCTGGCAAACCCAGCTGAGCCCATTCGCTGGCTGAGGAACCAGGAGGAGGTCAAGGCCGGGGACCGCATGACCGTCACCTCCACAGGCACTTGCCACACACTGACCATCAAACAGTGCTGCCAGGAGGATGCTGGGGAGATTGCTTTCCTGGCTGGCGAGTGCAGGACCTCAACCCAGTTCATTGTGTCCGGTGAGGCCTGGAGCTGGGACCTTAGAGAGGTGGGGGAGAGGCAGAGAGAGAGTGGAATCCAGGCATTTCTGAGCTAGAATGGGTCCTGAAGCCAAAACAAACAACTTTGCATTTGGGCTTTGCTCTTGGGGATCATCTGGAGCGATAGATTTTTCTGGACACAGATCCCAGAAGCCCGATATGGTAGAAAGAGTTCTGGGTTTGGAATACTGGTTTCGAACAGAATCCTGGCTCTGCCCGTTACTACCTGGGAGACCCTGAGTGAGTGACTCTCAGCTTGTTTCCTCATCTGAGAAGTGAGGGGTTTGGACTCAATGGCTGAACACTGGCTTTGGAGCAGAGGACTTGGGTTCGAATCCCACCTTCCTTGTGCCTCAGTTTCCTTATCTGTAAAATAAAGATATTGGGCTAGATTTCCCTTCTAGCTCTAAACCTGTGATCCTCTCCACCTGATCCCAGGTCCTATGATCCTATAGCTACCACCCTTCACCTTCCCCTCTCTTTCCTGAGACAGACATGATCAGTTCCACACACTGACACCCTGACCTGGCCACCTTCCTGGTGTGATAGGGGGCCTCCAACCCTCACCCTAACAACCCCTATTACAAAGAGGTAAAACTCCCAACAGCCTGTGAAGCACACAGTCTCCTGGGCTGTGCCTCATTCTATAGATATGGAAACAAGCTCAGAAAGTGACTTAGTCAGAGACTCGAAGCTAGTGGATGTCAGATCTGGGATTTAAGCCTAGTTCCCCTGATGACAAACACTGGGTTATTCCTACTGTACTTTGTTTATTGCCTCTCTAGATCTGTATACAGGCTTCTCATGGTCCCTGATGCCACCATTCTGGCTTTGGTTCATGCCATTGGTCTTTCCATGTTCCCTTTGGGAAGGAGCATATCATGGAACATATTCACACTAAAATGTTGGGGACTGCGCAGTAGGGCAGCATGAGGGTAGGGGGATAAGCTCAGTTTAGTGCAAAAGGGACAAATGTACTTGTAAGAATACCTGGGTTCTAATCTCGATTCTGCTGATCATAACCTTGGGCTTGTCGCTGGGCCTCAGTCTTCTTTGTCTGGAAAAGGAGGAAAGCCTGGGGGGCAGCTAGGTGATGCAGTAAATAGAGCACTGGTTGTGGAGTCAGGAGGACCCGAGTTCAAATCCAGCCTCAGACACTTAACACTTACTAGCCATGTGACCTTGGGCAAGTTACTTAACCTCAATTGCCCTGCCTTTCCCCCTCCAAAAAATATAAAAATTTTTTTAAAAAGGAGGAAAGCCTGTCATATAGAAGGAAGATTTGTCATATAGAAGGGGAAGTAGATTCATTCATTCTATGTGGCCCTGGAGGATAGAACTAGGGCCAGTGAGTAGACATCATAAAGAAGGGCTGGGGAAAGAAGAACTTTCTAATTGTGAGATCAGGCTAGCAGTGGAATGGGCTGGCTGTCTTAGGATGTAGTGAATTCCCTATCCATGGAGTTACTCAAGCACAAACTGAAGGCCCTCTGGGGAAGCTTTACAGAAGAAGTGGTGATTTGGACCTAGTGGTTGGTGGTTGGACATCCAACCCTGAGACTCTTGGATTCCTAACTTCTTTCCATTCCATCACAGAAACATACCATGGGAATTCCCAAGCTATAAGAAGGGCCCCCTTGTCTTGGTCTCTGGAGCTGGGTGTGGGAGGTGGTGGGCTGGGGGCTTCCTAGAAGTGACTCCCCTTTACACTCTCCCCTTTCTTCCCTATGTGTTTGTGTGTGGGTGCTCCCCCCTCCAGTCTCCAGGAAGCCTCCTTCACAAGCCCCCTCTGAACCTGTGGTGAAGGCCAAAACGGACTGCTCTGTGACTCTTGGGTGGTCCCCACCACTGCTAGACCGACCCATTGCCATCGATGGCTATCTGGTGGAGAAAAGGAGGCTGGGCAGCCAGAGGTGGACTCGGTGCCATGAGACAGAGCGAATTTCCACTCTCGAGGTGACTGTGGACAGCCTCCTTGAGGCAGGAGACTATCAGTTCCGAGTGTCGGCCGTCAACAGCTTTGGCCAGGGTCCCTACCTTGAGTTTCCAGGGACTATCCACCTGGGTAAGGGAGTTTGGTGGCCCTTCATGAATGGGGCCATTGGGGGAAGGGGAGGGGAGGCCTAGGACAGAACAGGGGAGCAGAAAGAGCATTGAACCAGGTCAAAAGACCTGGTCTGAAATTCTGGCTCTGTACCCCTGGGCAAGTCACTTCATGACTGTGAGGTGCAGTTTCTTCCTCTGTAAAATGGATATAACCACCCCTAGCCTGCCTGCCTTACAGGATTGTCACAGTGAACATGCCTTGTAAGCCTTAAGGACACTTAGAAATAGGAGTTCTGATTTTCAGGATGTTTTTGTTCCTTTCTTGGCTTCTGCTTCTCCCCACCCCCAGTGACATCATACCAGGTGCCTCCAGGCCCCACACATTCTTCCCACTCACTCCCTTGGCATCCTGGAAATCTGCCAGGTACTCTAGGCACAGGCAGTCCTACCCCCTCTGTGAGGTAAGATAAGAGGAGTAGCCCGCTCCATCAGGGAAGCCAGAGTCTGGCTAAGAAGGAATGGAGACTGTGCCTAGACACTCCAGAAGGGATAGAGAGGAGGGCCCAAAGGAGTTTCCCAAAACTTCACTGGTTCCCCTTGGGTCTGTAAAAAGGGACTTGAGGGTCTAGTCCCAGGATGCATTTCTTCTGGCACAAGGCTCTTTGGGGGACTTGTTTCCTTGAGAGATGATGCAGGCTGGGGGGACAGAACTGGGCTTCAGAAAGGTGGGAGAAGAGAGGAATTAGGAGGGCATGTGATTACTATCTGCAAATATTTGAAAGTCTGTTGTATTGAAGAATTGGGTCCAGAGTCAGGAAGATCCAGCTTCTGATACCTCCTAGCCGTGTGACCCTGGGCAAGTCACTTAGCCTCTGTTTCCCCAGCTCTAAAACGGGGATAATAATAGTATGTGTCTCCCAGCTTTGTTGTAAGGATTAAATGAGATAATATGTGTAAAGCAGTCAGCACAGTGCCTTGCACATGGAAGTCACTAAATGAATGCTAACAATAATTATTTTGTACATAAGGAAAACTCTTAACCATTGGAACTGTTTAAAAGTGGACTCAGCCTCCCCAGTAAGTAGTGAGTTCCTCATTGTAGGTCTTCAAACAAATGCTGTAGGGCCCCCTGTCAGGGGTGTTGTAAAAGGTAGTCTGGCTCTTTGCATGGCCTCAGGGACCCCTCCCTTCTTTACAGCAATAGGATGCTCTGAGTTGTTCTGGCAATTCTCTGACATTCTTTCTATGAAAGGAGCTCTGTGATGGAGAGGAGGGAGGATCTTGGGCCCTTCCTGCCCTAGGAGACCACCTGGAGGGTGACTTTAGCCCTCTTAGGTCCATTACAGAGCTGGCATGGTTTAGATATCAGGTTACTAGTTTTTTGGTGTCATGGACCCCCTTGACAATCTGGTGAACCTTGTGGATGCTTTCTCAGAACCCTGTTTTATTGCCTATATTCATAATGGAAGAAAATGCTCAGTTTCAAGTTAGGGGTAATTTTTTTCCCCATCTAAGTTTACAGGCCCCCTGAATTCTATCCATGGACCCCTTGGGAGGTAGTGGCGGCTTGGATACAGGTTTTGAAGGTTGTGGAAGGCCATAAATTAGCTGAGATTGGGTGGGGAGAGCAGGGTGGGTGTGGGGCAAGTCTTACTCATTCACAGAGGACCATGGGTTTTCTGCTTTCCCCTTGTTGCCCTTTCGTCCACAGGACCTGAGGTCTGGCCTCCACTCCAGGACTCACCTATGGTTGTTCTCATTTCCCTGCAGAACCCCAACTGGCTGTGAAGACACCCTTGAGAGCTGTGGAGGCAGTAGCTGGTGGTGAAGTGACTTTCACTGTGGACCTCACCGTGGCTTCCTCTGGAGAGTGGTTCTTGGATGGGCGGGCCCTTCCGGTCAGTGACATATATGTGATTCGTTGCAAAGGTACCCAACACTCCCTGACCATCAGCCCGGTGCCTGCCAGCCTGGATGGTGCCCAGCTCAAATTTGTGGCCAACGGCATAGAGAGCAGTATCAGGATGGAGGTTAAAGGTAGGCCTCCACCCACCTTCCCAACACAGGAACACACCTGGCTTCAGGGAGATCTGCTACCTAAGGGCTGTAGGTCCCTTCTGAGCCCCTACTGGGGCTTAAATCCATTCATTCAAAAATATATGAGTGCCTACTGTGTGCAGAATACTGCCATGGATGACCAAGGACATATAAAATGTTGTAGTGGAAAGGCCCTGGATTTGGAATCAGAGGTACCTGGTTTTAATCCTCACTCCCCTGATTTACCAACTGTGTGACCTTGGACAAGTCACTTGAAAGCTGAGGCTCAGTTTTCTCACCTGTAAAATGGGAGTAAAAGTACTTTACTCCACAGACCATTCTGAAGAAAGCATTTTATTAATCTGAAAACACCATATAAATGTGAATTATCACTACATGTATATGAAAGACATCATTGAGATAAAATTGACAAGATTGGATTTGAGACATGAGGGAGAAGAAAGGGTAAAAGATTATCTCATATATAGGTGTACATCAAATGTGCAGATGACCAAAAACTGACTTTAGGTCAAATCTAATAGACTAAATTTCATGGGAGAAGTGTCTTACGCTTTGGCTCAAAAAGCTGACTCCACAAGTACAATATGAGGGACTTATAGCCAGATAACGGTTTGTCTCAAATCCTTCCTTTCTCCCTCCTTTCTGTCCTCCTCCTCCTTCCCTTCTCTCCTTCCTCCTTCCCTTCCTTCATCCCTGTTTACTCTCTCCCTTCCTCCCTTCTTTCCTTCTTTCCTCCCTCCCTCCCTCCTTTACTTCCTCCCTTCTTTCCTCTACTTCCTCCCTTCCCCTTCCCTCCCCCCTCCATTCTTCCCTGACCCCCTCCCCCACTCCCCCTCCTAACTCTGCCCCTCTTTTGTCTCTCCCTCTCTGCCCCTGTGGCTCTCCTAGCGGCCCCCGTGCGCATCACCAACAAGTCGGCGGCCGCAGTGCAGAAGATCTCGGCCCGCCTGCACGAGGAGGCGCAGCTCTTGGCCGAGCTCTCAGACCAGGCTGCGGCTGTGACGTGGCTGAAGGATGGCCGGGCCCTGCCCAGCGGGCCCAAGTATGAGCTCCTGGCCTCGGAGCAGCGGCGGGTGCTGCGGGTGCGCGATGTGGCCAGGGATGACGCAGGGCTCTATGAGTGCCTCAGCCCGGGCGACCGCATCGCTTACCAGCTTTCTGTGCAAGGTGCGCGCGGGGCTGGAGAGGGAGCGGGACGTGAGGACGGCTTCCCCCACGCCAGAAGGGCCTCCCGGACCCAAGAGTGACCTCTGAGATAGGGGCTCTCCCCGGTACCCTTTGTGCTGAGCCTGCCCGAGCCGACCCTCCCCATCTGCAGGAAAGCTCCTTTTCTAAGCCTCTCAAGGTTTACGGCGTGACAGAGCCCTGGGCTTGGAGTCAGGGGCTTCGGGCTCGAGTACCAGCTGGGAGACTTTTAGTAGCTGGGTCAGGTAGAGGTCTAAGGCAAGTCACTCATCCTCTCTGAAACTCATTTTCCTCCTCTGTAAAGTGGGGTCAATAATCCTGTCTACCTCATATGGCTTTTATGGGGAGGACTTTATAATAATAGTAGCTAACATTTATATAGCACTTATGTGCCAAGCATTTACAATTATTATCCCATTTGAACCTCACCACAAGCTTGGGAGGTAGGTGCTATTGTTAGCTTCATTTTTACAAATGAGGAAACTGAGGCAAGCAGAGGTTGTTTTTTTAGGTGACTTGCCCAGGGCCAGTCCGATAGTAAATGTCTGAGGCCAGATATGAACTTAGGTCTTTCTGACTCCAGGCCCAAGGACTCTATCCACTGCCCCTCCTAGCTACCCAGAGATTTATTAGGGTCTAAGAAAAAAACAGTGCAGCCTTATTAGAGGCAATTTTATTAACTAAAATAATTTCTGCTTAGAGAAAGAAATGTCCAAACTAAAGTCTCTTTCTGTCCTCAGGCATCCCTTGAATACAGATTATTTTGAAGTGGTATTTTATAAGATTCTTTTTTAAAAAATTATTTTGGAGGGGGCAATTGGGGTTAAGTGACTTGCCCAAGGTCACACAGCTATTAAGTATGTCAGCCATCTGAGGTCATATTTGAACTCAGGTCCTCCTGACTCCAGGGCCAGAGTGGTGGTGTGCAGAGTGCATTCACTGCACCAACTAGCTGCCCCTTTAGGACTCTTTAAGAAGAAAGTTCCACAGTTGAGTTTGAGCAGTAATTCAGAATTTGGGAGCAGTTAGGTAGCACAGTGGACAGAGCACTGGCCCAGGAAGACCTGAGTTCAAATACAATCTCAGACCACACACTTGACACCTACTAGCTGTGTGACCCTGGGCAAGTCACTAAATTGCAATTGCCTCACCAAAAACCCCAATAATTTAGAGTTCTGGAGAATAGCTCAGTAAACAGTTTGCTTCATCAAACAGAATAGTGTTTTAAAATGTACAGGCTTCCTAGAGAATCATCTTCTAAAGTTCAGGGGTGGGGAACCTGCATCCTTGAGGCCACTTGTGGCCTCGAGGCCAAAGTTTCCCCACCCCTGTATCTAAACTATTCATTCAGGTCAATGGGTGAAGGCAGACTAAAGTACCTAAAGAACCTAAAGTATTTCCTGATCTAAATCTGGTTACCCCCTTAATCCATTTTCTAGAACTCTACTTGGTTTCAATCTTTTGCAGAGATTTCTAAAAGAAAGTGGTTAAGCTTAATGGTGGCAGGGAGTTGTGATGGAGTGGGGTAGAGGATTTAGTAGAGGGCATAATTTCCAAGAAGAGTTGGACACAACTGAACAATAATTATTTCAAAGAAGTTTGATTAAGTACCGCTATAGTTTTCTTTGTCTAGGTAAATCTGGAATGCACTTTAGACTGGAGAATATTTCTTTCTCAGTATTTTTGTTGAGAGGCCTTAATATGCTTACGTAAGAAAAAGTAACTTAAAAGGCACATTATAACATTTTATTTAGATGAATAGTTGCAAAGCAAGTTTAAATGAGCATATGGATAATATTAATTAATAATAATAAGAAAAGACCTGGGACTTTTGTTGACTGTCATCTTGAGATCTTAGGCTGCCATGAGAGAAGCATCATGTCCAGAGCAGGGAAGGGTCCGACCACTACTGAAGCATTCAGATCTGGGGGCCACACTTTCAGAAGGACATTGACAGAGCTGAACATGTCCATAGAAGGGCAGCCAGAGTAGCAAAGGGATTGGAAACTATATCATCTCAGGTTTGGTTGAAGAAGTAAGGGATGTTTAGCCTGGGGGAAAAAAAAGACTTCAGTGGAACATGATTGGTGTCTTCAAGCAGTTGGAGGGTTTATCTTAGAAAGAGAGATTAGGTTTTTCTGCTTGATCTCACAGAACAGAACTAGGAGTAGTGGGGATAAGGTATAAAGGCAATCTCAACCATCTGAGGTCATATTTGAACTCAGGTCATTTATGTAAGGTTTATATCCAAGAATGGGGAAAAGGTATAAAGGCACATTTCCAACTCAATATAGGGAAAAAACTTCTTAAGTTGCTCCATGATGGAATGAACTCCCTTATAAGGTACTGAGCTCTCTGTTACTGCAGGTATTGAAGCATAGGAGATTCCTGCATTAGGTGAGATGTTGGGCTTCTAATATTGATAAACACTTGAAAGCAAGATTTTGGGGCAATACAGATAAATGAGAAAATCATTGAGGCCATCATCTTTGGTGACTAATGGTATTTCAGTTATGACAACCTCATTGTTCCTCCTGCCTGTACTCCTCAGCACCCTACCCCGATATTTATCTAATTTTAATTTCTCAGGACATTTACCTTGTTGATCATCTAATTTCAGATCTTGTCCATTTCCTACACAAAGATGTGGCGGGAGGATATGTGGAAGCTGTGTTGGGGGGCCAGGCCCAGTTTGAGTGTGAGACATCAGAGGCCCATGTGATGGTGCACTGGTATAAGGATGGCACTGAACTCAGTCGTTCCCAGCGGCTCTCCCAAGAAGACAAGGGAACAAAGCACCGGCTGGTGGTGGGCATGGTCACTAGGCAGGATGAAGGCACATATGCCTGCAGAGTTGGTGAAGACACACTGGAATTCAAGCTCAAGGTGTCTGGTGAGTGTCAGGAAATCGAGAGGGATCTGGGTGGGAGATCGGGCGCTGAGTTCGGCAAGTAGTTATCATAATAGTGCATTAGCAGTTGGCTCATAGCTTAGAGTCCTATTGTCTTTGGTCTTCCTTTCCTTTCCTCACCCTATTCTTACCCTTCTCTTCTCCTCCAGTATTCTGCCAGTGTTTTCCTCTATTTCTCCTACTCTTCTTCTCTCCTCCTTTCCTCTTCCCTTTCTAGAAGTTCTTGTTCATAGATTTCTATCCTTTAGTGGACTCCATTCTATTGCTTATCATCATCACCATCACCACCACCATTAGCATTACCATTACCATTAAAAGCATTACTTAAAAAGAAGTCTTTTTAAGTCTTGTAAATGTATGTGGTACTAGAATAGGTATGGCAAAGAGCCTGCCCTTATCCTAAGGGGTCTCAAAATATGGGATAGACATGCTGATTTGGATATGTTGGGGATCATGGGGTTTCAAATCACTTAATTGTATAAGCTCAGCAGTCAAGGCTATTTTATCTCAAATACACTTTTGCCACCCCTTGGGTATCCTGCTATTATGGGACTCATGTGACTCAGTTGTGAAATTGTCATCCTACCAGGTGTAATCATATGGTAGTTAATGCAAAGAGAGGGAGGGAGAGAGACTTAGCATGCTTTTCTGATCAATTATGTTTTTAAGATAAGAATAAAGAAGCTTCCTCCTTATTAATGTGGGTGGAGGTTAACCTGGGGAGCCCCTGATCGGTAGACTGTTGTTTTAATATAACAAGTTGTTGATGAGGGGAGCCTCTGATCAGTTACATGCCCCATTCTTCTTGAGGAGGCTAGAGTTTGGACCTTTATCAGAAAAAGGCACCTCCCATGGAACTGGATTTGTGGTCTCTCTGCCTCTTTGTTGAAGGACATAAGCCTGGTTGTAATAAAACTTCAATTCCTGACTGGTCCCTTGAAGTCCCTTCATTGTCATGTTTCTGTTGAAGAATTGGCCAGTCAGAAGCTTGAGGGTGGACTTTCAATTGAGCTGTAGAAACAGTATTAGTATCTTTTTGAATCCTTTACTTTTAAGATTCTTTAGGGGACCAGTTGGTGGTGCAGTGAATAGAGCACTGGCCCTAAAGTCAGAAGGACCTGAGTTCAAATCTGGCCTCAAACACTTGACACTTAACTAGCTGTGTGACCTTGGGCAAGTCACTTAATCCCAATTCCCTTGCTTCCCCCTCAAAAAAAGAGATTCTTTGCCAGAGCATTCTGGCAGGAAGGACACATTTTGTGTCTTTCAGCAAGGAATCTGAGCCTCATATTTAGCTCCAGGAGGGGATCCCTCTTTCTGACAAAGATATCTATCCTGAAACCTCTCATCAAGAAGAATGGGGCATATAATCGATCAGAGGTTCCTCTAATCACCACCCTCATAAGTTAAAAATAGCAAAGTCTAATAACAGTACAGAAAATACAATTTAAATAAACATTCCCATAGAACAAGATTTAAAGAAATCAAACTCACATTGATAAAGTGCTTTTTTTCACTGTTCTTTAAACAGAACAACTTAATATTACCCTGATTCTCCTCCCCTTCCCTGTTCTTCCAGATTTCAGTAAAATATTTCTTTCTACCTCAACCAAAATGCTGACTATACTGAGATTTATAGTTAGAATGCTTCCCAACTGTTTTTCCTTAGCTGCTATAACATAGCAACTTAGTTGGGTAAATAGACCTGTTGTCATTCCACAAGAATTGCAGATGACAGCCACAAGAATTCAGAGGCAGTTAGATAGCTCAGTGGAGAGAGTGCAGGAAGGTCCAAGTTAAAATCCACCCTCAGATACTTCCTAGCTAGCTGTGTGACCCTGAGCAAGTCACTTCACCTCTGCCTGCCTCAGTTTTCCTCATCTCTACAATGGGGATAATGCCTCCCAGGGTTTTTGTGATGATTATATGAAATCATATTTGTGAAGTGCTTAAAACTCTATACAGATTTTTGCTATTGTTATTTATATAGCTAATTAATAAGCTAGCCTTGGGATAACTCTTGTAATTTCTGTATAATCTTATGTGTTAGCTTTCTATCAGACAAGATTCTCTGCCAGGTGATTTTTCTTCCCAATTTTTCTTACCAAGGAGGCAGTAATTTTACTCACTTAAAGGAAGGAGAAACCTTCCCATTTCCCAGATAGTTGCTGTCTATGGTGTTTCATGATTAATGTCAGTACAATGGGCTCCTTTAACAAGGAGAAACCTGTCTCCCACACAGAATTTGGAGACTTTTTTTTTTTGCTTTTTGGAGGGCAATTGGGGTTAAATGACTTGCCCAAAGTCACATGGCTACTAAGTGTGTCGAGTGTCTGAGGTCGGATTTGAACTCAGGTCCTCCTGACTCCAGGGCCGGTGCTCTATTCACTGTGCCACCTAGCCGCCCCCAGAATTTGGAGAGTTTTAAAAGCCTGAACTTTGATCCAAAACTTCCTTTTAGAAAAGAGAATCACGTACAAAAGTATTTATAAGTAGCTCTATTTGTGGTGGCAAAGAATTGGAAATCAAGGGGATGCCCACCAATTGGGGAATGGCTAAACAAGTTGTGGTATATTAATGTAATGGAATACTATTGTGCTATAAGAAATGAGGAGCAGATGGACTTTATAATAACTTGGAGACTTATATAAACTGATGCTGAGTGAGGAGAGCAGAACCAGGAGAACTTTGTACACAATTACAGGCACATCGTATGTGTGATGACTAACTTTGATAGACTGGGCTCCCCTCAGCAATGTAAGGTTAGAAGACAACTCCAAAAAGACTCATGATGGAAATGACAAGGGGGGGGGTCAAGGTGTTTAGGGAGTCCAGGAACCCCAATAATCAGAGTCCCTGGAAAGCAGTCTGGAATGAATTCACAGACTCAAGCATCCTCTGAGTCAAGGTGGCAAAAATTTAGTGTTATGCTATACAGCGGGCAAGAGTTCGTAGGGAACCTGCAATCTTAGAGGAGTACAGTTAAAGTTTTTATAGGATAATCTATAAGTAGAACCTATGCCAAATATGTTAACTAGGTGAGTTAGGGCAGGATTAGGAAGGAATTAAGGAGTGACCAGTTTTTAAAGGAACATGCACTTTTAATATCTACTGCACAGGTGTATTGCCCAGAATTCACCGGGAAATAGCCCAAGGGCGGGGGGAGGCTACATGGAGGTGTGGTTTTAGGTTTGAAACAGTCACTAAGTCAGCTAGCGGTCAGGGCTGACCAAGCTGCCACCCTGTCTTGTTAGACAAGATAGATGTTGGGAATAAACTTATGTTCCAATCTAACAAGGGATACAGGATGTGTATAATGAGCTAGGGAGTATGCATATGACTGAGTCTAGGATATATATGATAGGTATGACTCAGAACACAGCTGCTTCAGCCAGTGCACAGTTGGGTCAAACTACTAAATTCTAGAAGTGCAGCTGGCCACTGTATCAGGAGGAGAGAGAAGTATTTTGTTAGGGCATGCTGCCCTTGAGCTAGAGAGAAACTGCCTGAGACAGTGTTTGAGGCTAGGGAGAAATGTGATTTTACAAACTGGGGTTCAAGCATAGGCACCCAAGCACCCCATCAGAAAGGGCTATCCACATCCAGAGAAAGAACTACAGAGTCTGAATGCAGACTTAAGCAAATTACTTGCTCTCTCTCTTTTGTGTTTTGTTTTGTTTTCCTCATCATTCACCCCATTGGTTATAATCCGTCTCTACAATTTGACTAATGTTAAGTGTGGAGGTATTTGTAGAACCTGTATTTGATTACATGCCGCCATGGGAGGTGGGAGGAAGAGAGGGGGAGAAAATTTGAAACACAAGGAATTGTAGAACTGAATGTTGTAAACTAAAAGCAAATAAATAAATTTAAATTAAAAAAAAGAATCCTATAGAAACCAAACCAAATATAAAACTTGAACAGAATATCTAAACACATAGAAAGGGCTTATAAACATGGGACAGCACTTCCTCCCACTGAAGGCAACACTGACAGATTTTCCCAGGTCCCCAGAGTTGCCCTCTGGTTCCTAGCCCTCTAGCCCCAAGCCTACAGCTTCCAGCTCACCCACCTTCTCTATGGTCAATGTTGCTTTTTGGTCCATCCCACCTGTTACTTAGTTTTTTTCCCAGGACAGCTGAGAAGGCCTTAGAGGGAATCAGAAAAGAGAAACCATTAGAAACCTGATGCTATCAGCTGACAGACCTGTCACCTTGGAGCCAGGCTTGCGGGTGGATTGGAAGGTTGGGAGGGTAGGGTTGAAATAGGAAGAACCTGACAGGACTGTTATTTTAGGGCAATTGGAGAACAGCTGTTTTCATTCTCCATGGAAGACTCAACAAGGGTGAAAAGGGTTTAGGATATAGCATAAAAGACTGAGGTTAGACTTGAGAAAGAACTTCCTGGCAGAAGAGATTTTTAAGGAGAGCCAGAGGTGACCAAGGAAGACTGTCAGAGAGCTTTCACTGTAGATGAAATAGACCACCAGCTTCCTCACCCTCAATCAGAATATGCTGATTGATTAAATATGTTCTTATTGACATGGAGGCAAGAGGACCAGCCAGGTAACATTAGAGGTTCCTTCTGGCCAGAGAAGCCTGGGAGGGTGATGGTGACATAGGGATGACCCATTTAAAAGAAAACTCCATTCTTTTTCCCTGCCTGGCTCAGAAGGGCTGTTGTCAAGGTGTCTTCAATTAAATTTGACTTAATTTCTGTTCAGTTCAATTTGACACAGAATAAACTTTTATGTGAAGACCACTGTGAGACGTGTTGGGTGAGCATCGAGTCATACAGTCATACAGATATGAAAAATCAAGTAATCCCTGACCTGCTGGAGCTTGCAGTCTAAGGGGAGGTAGGGATGTGACATGTATACAAGTAAGGCTGGTTTGATACAAGGTAGGCTGGGAAGGGTACAGAGCAAGTGGCAGAATCAGAATTCTGAAAGAGCTCAACAGGCTGGCTTGGTGACCTGAATCTGATAAAATTAAAAACAGCTGGGATCAATGTGAAGTTCTTCACCCAAAGGTTACTTACACAGGTACAAAATGATGGAAATATGACTAGAAAGTAGGTCAAATGAAAAGGACTTGGGTGTCTGAGTGGCCAGGAAGTGTGATATATGACATGATATGACATGACATGACTAATATAATATGATACAATATGAAATGATACAATATAACAATGTAATATAATATAATATAACATAACATGATACAAGATGACACGACAATATAGTACAATATAATGTAACATAATGACATGGGATAACATAATATAATAACAGTATAACAAACTGAGGCAAACAGGATTAAATAACTTGTCCAGAGTCATACAATTAGAATGTGTCTGAGGCCAGGATTTGAACTTGGGAAGAGGCATCTTCCTGACTCCAGATCCAGCACTTAAACCACTGGGCTACCTAGCTGTCTCAGCTACTAGAGCTTATAGCTCCACCCAGTGATTGGGAGTGATAGTCTGGCCATCTCTAGCACTGAGGAGTTCCTTTTCTTTGACACCTCCTTCCTTCCCCCCCCCCCCCAGATAAAGCAGTGAAATTTATCAACAAACCAGCATCACCTCCTGAGGTGATTGTCAGCCCTGGGGGGAAGCTGGAGTTGTCCTGTGAGGTGTCTGAGGCTGGTGGGACTGTGGTGTGGAAAAGGGAACAGAAAGAGGTGAAGAAGGACCAGAGGACAGAGATCCACACCCAGGGCACTCGGCGGACCCTCATCCTTCACCGGATGACCCACAGTGACCAGGGCACTTATAGCTGCCATTCTGGGGATGACCATGTCACTTTCCACGTCCGAGTCCAAGGTAAGAGGGGACAGAAAAGGTCCTTAGAGGTGAAGGGGGGTGGGCCAAGGGTCCAGGCCACTGCTCTTCCTTCTCTTCTGGGAAAGGATCAATCAGTTAATCAATAAGCATTGATTAAGCCTTTACTATGATCTAGAGGTGGTCTGATCCAATAGATAGAGCATATCCTTGAAGCCAGGATGATCTAAGTTTGAATCTCATCTCTGATACTTACTGGCTGTGTGATCCTGGGCAAATGGCCTAAGCCCTCAGGACTCTGTCAGCTCTCTGAAGACTGTAAGGCACAGAGAAGGCCCTGAACATAATATAATATAATATTGCTAGAGGGAGTTTCCTCACTTGAGAAGGTTCCCATACCAACAAAATCAAATCAAACATCAAATGAGTTAACATACATAGAGTACTTTATAAACCTTATTGCTGTTATAATGGTGATTATTATTAATCACAGGTCCCATCTCTGTTACTCTCCCCTCACTATGTGCCAGTTTCTAAGGATACAATGGAAAAAACAAAAATAGTTCCTGCCCTCAAGGTGCTAACATTCTAAAGAAAAAGTCTAGAGAACAGGCTCCATTTTGGGCAAGTGTGCTATTCAGGGCTAAACCTCTTCACCAGTTCTTGCCCCTGGGTCAAATCAGTAGGGGGGCTGAAAGCAGAGAACCCAACTCTTCCTAAAGTAATTAAGCAGGCAATGGACAGATAAGCATGTGAATAGGTAGGAATAGTGGTGGGGTAGGCTGGATGTTAGCTTCCCTGGCAGTGTCTAATGTCTTTCCTGTCTGTAGTATCTCATTAAGCCTATAACTTTAGGAGAAGCTGCTTCCTTTCCACCCCCTCAAGGAAAGCCCAGTCTGAATTGGGGGAGAGAGGATAAAGGAAGGAGATTCCATTGCAGCCAGACTCACTATGCCAGGGGTCCTGGTAGACCCTTTGTTCATGCACAACTATTTAAAGTCACTCACACCTGATTCTAACCCTGCCTCTGATCACTATCACTACTTGTGTCTTTCCTTCTCTGAATTTCTGTTTCCTCATCTACAGAAAGAGGGCATTGGTCACTAAGTTTCCTTCTGGACTTGGCATTTTATGTTCTAGGAACTAAGATTTCTTTCATCTCTGATAATTCTATGTGTTAAGATCCCTTCTTAGGTCTATTTATACCAAGTCTCTGTCTATCTCTATGATTCTTACTAATTATTGAAATCAGAAAATATGGAATGGAATTTTTCCTGCATGTGCAGACCTAAGAGCATAAGGAAGAGGCTATGAATTCTAAAAAGTGGATAATGTTATAGGGAGAAAGAACCAGGAGGCCCAAGCTTCTCTATTTCTCCTTTTCCCACTCTTGAGCAGGGTTTGGGAGTAGAAGGGGCTGGGGGGCAATCTGCTGGGTCTTATTGGAAAAGGGCATAACACATGAGTGATGTAGGGGGCAGGGGGACAGGCAGAGGTCTGAACTTGACCTGGTCTCAGGCCATTTAGTGACCTCTGTTCTTTTCCAACCCCCTACCCTAGAACCCTCATCAGTATTTGCCAAGGAGCAACAGACACAGAACAAGGTGGAGGTGGTGTCTGGGGAAAGTGCTACCCTGAGCTGTGAGGTGTCTCAGCACCAGACAGATGTTACCTGGTACAAGGATGGGAAGAAGCTCAGCTCAAGCCAGAGGGTTTACCTGGAGGCCAAGGGCCAGAGCCGGCAGCTGGTGGTGAAGCAGGTGGGGAAGGCCGATGCTGGGGAGTACACCTGTGAGGCTGGTGGCCAGAAGGTCACCTTCCACCTCAACATCAAAGGTAAGTGGCCTTTTGGAGTGGGGGGAGCCTCATAGGGCTCGTGTTGGTGATGGCAACAGTGGGAGATAGATAACCTGGAAACTTTGGGGCTGTGCATAGCCTCCACCAGGTCCAACACCCTCATTTTATAGATGAGGAAACTGAGTCTGAGAAAAGGTAAGTGACTTGCCCAAGGCCATACAGCTAGTATGTATCAGAAGCAGGATTTGAACTCAGGTGTTCCTGACTTCCCCATCTAACTATGTTTTCATCCTGTGTACTTCTCTTGCCCTTCCCAAGTCAGGCATTTAACCCCTTTTTTAAAAACCTTTTTGGAAGGGGGAAGGCAGGGCAATTGGGGTTAAGCGACTTGCCCAAAGTCACACAGCTAGTGTTAAGTGTCTGAGGTCAGATTTGAACTCAGGTCCTCCTGACTCCAGGGCCTGTACTCTATTCACTATACCACCTAGCTACCCCCACTTAGCCCATTATTAATATAACCAGCAGCCTCTCCACCCTTTCATGTAAAAGAAACCAGGAAGATAGTACAGAGTCTTTGCCTTATGGAATAAATTTATTCAAGCAAAGTGGATTCATTCTTGGGAGTGGAGTCAATTTTCTTATTGCCTCCCATTATGAAATCAGATGTGTTCCCACAGTAATTTAAAAAAAGTCACCTGAAACTTTCCACGAGGAAGGAACTGAAACAATATGTAGTCCTGTATCACCATGTTTAACCAGGACCTGGCACCCTTTCCTGCCCATAGTAGGTGTCTAGTATGAGTTTATTCTTGTGGATTGAATTATAGTTCATTATCAACCTTCTGCCACAGGCAGCAGTCACAGCACCCAGAATGTCCATTGTGGAGGGGATCACCTGGCCAAATGCTTTCATTTCACAAAAAGCAGGAAATGGAGGAATTGAGGCAGTTAGGTGGTGCAGGGGATAGAATACTGGGCTGGAGTCAGGGAGACCTAAGTTCAAATCTGGTCTCAGACATTTAGTCAGACCATGACCCTGGGCAAGTTCCTTTGCCTCATTTTCCTCATCTGTAACATGGGGATAGCACCTACTTCCCAGTAGGTGTGTGAGGATAAACTGTGTGTGAGGATAAACTGTGACAATATTTATAAAGTACTCAGCAAACCTGAAAGCATTATGTAAATGCTGACCATTACCATTATTGTGAATCATCTCCACCAGGCTCTTTGTAATATTTTTAGGATTTTTGGCATAGTTCTGGCTGTGGGACTCTCCCCTTCTTTGTCTTATCCAGCCCTTCGAAAATTCTCCCACATCAGGGGCTCCCACACTTGTAGTTCCGGGAACTTGTATCTTTCTTCTTTTGTCCAGACAAAACAACAGGCTTGTAATCTCACATTTTAGTAGAAAGTAACAATGTCTGCCATTAGGGCAATCTGGTCTGAAAACTTATTTTTGTAACTTTGGTTTCTGTGAAATAAATTAGGACCCTGAATCCTTGATCCTGTGTTTCATCCCCTTCCCAGAATCTGTGGCGGTGTTTGCCAAGGAGCAGCAGACACAGAACAAGGTGGAGGCCGTGGCAGGCAGCAGCGCCACCCTGAGCTGTGAGGTGACTGAGACTCAGACAGAAGTGACCTGGTACAAGGATGGGAAGAAGCTGAGCTCCAGCCAGAAGGTGCATATGGAGGCCAAGGGCAAGAGCCGGCAGCTGGTGGTGCAGCAGGCAGGGAAGGCAGATGCTGGGGAGTACACCTGTGAGGCTGGGGGCCAGAAGGTCACCTTCCATTTGGATGTCAAAGGTCAGCCACCCTGGGGGAGAGGGAATGGAAAAATGTGTTTTGATTCAGGTGTGAGAATGTGTGTGTGTGTGTGTGTGTGTGTGTGTGTGTGTGTGTGTGTGTGTGTAGGTCTACACCAAGACTTCTACAATATGCTGTGTATCTTAATTAAGTACATCAGAGGCCACCACATCTCGGCACACACTTTTGCCTATCAGGTTTCTTTAATTTATCAACTGCACAGACTCTTGAAACACCCCGTTTATTATATGTGAGGAAATCTAGGTCACAGAAGGGCAGGTATGGTAGAGAGATTCTGGTTGGATATCTATGGAGACGGAAGCAGGAATACTTTTGTTATCAGAGTGTGCTATAGACCAGTGGTCCTTAAACTATGGGCTGGAGTCACGAAAAATTTGGCAACAGTAACCAAAAATTAATTAAAAATCAGATGTGTAATTAATCTGAGGTGTTTCTAGCAGCACTTTGGTTGTAGCCTTGGTTCTGAACACAAAGCATTTGCACTTTGCACTGCACATGCCCTCGGGCCATGCAACGCCAACAAATGCTGCTAAAAACATGAAAAGGGGTGCAAAGGGGTCATGAGTGGAAGAAGTTTAAAAAGCCCTGCTATAGCCCACCTAGACATAAAGCCTGGCACAGAGATAGACATGTTATAAAAGTCATACAGATATCTAATGGAGCTCCCTGTCTGCTAGAAGAAGAGGAGCTGCCATTTATTGAAAATCTCTCCTTCCAAAGGTAGAAGAACCAACAAGGGGTAACTCTGCTCTGGATCTGACTGAGGTGGAAATGATAGCAAGCTTGGGGAAAGGTGACCATTCCCTCTTTGAGTCTGTGAGAGAGCAGGAAGGAAAGCTGGACTGAATGTGATGTGAACTCCAGATTTTAGGAGAGCAGATTTCAGAGGGTTCAGAAGAAGTATCCCATGATTAAGATGCTGTAGGAGAAGACAGCCCAGGAGAGATGAAGAGTCTTCAAGGGCAAAATTATGAAGACTCAGAAATTCTTGAAGAAGAAAAGGGGAGTTGTCAGTTGGCCAACAAGCACTTATTTTATATTTATATAATAAATATTTATCTAGTAACCATCTACTATGTGCCAGTCACTATGCTAAGCACTGAAGGGGCTAATGTGGATGCCCAGGGAGCTCTCCAACCACCTTAGGTGATAAGAACCCATATATGAAATATGGAGGCAAAGGCTTGTAATAAAGGACGCCTAGAGAATATTACTTTTAAGAACTGTGTGCCAAAGCTCACAATGAGGTTTATACAAAATCTTACAATCTTAATTTTCAGTTCCTAGTTCTCTAGTGCCCTCCACTACCTATCCTCACCTATCAAGAAGGCAAGAAATATGATACTTCCTATATATATGAAGTCATGCAAAATATTTCCACATTAGCCTGTGTGTCAGGGGTGAGGAGCAAGAAAGAATGGAAAAAATATGCTTCAATCTGCACTCAGAGTTCATTATTTGTCTCTCTGGAGGTGAATAGCATTTGCTCACAATGAATTAAAGTTGACAGAGAACACTAAGGACACAATAAAGGATTTGGGGGTTTGTTTTTGTTTTTAGCTGTTTTGTGGAAAAGAGGAGCCTTCTGGGGGCAGGATAAAAACTGATAACAGAGAGAAGGCAGGGCAGCTCAAATTTTATTTTGATTCTCTTTTCTCTGCCAAGTAGATTGTCCTTCAAAATGGAAAGGACAGAGCAAAAGTGGCTGATGGAGAGATAATAAACAAATAATCAAATAAGTAAAAGCTTAAAACTAAATAAAGAAGCAGAAAGAGAGCATGTGTCTGCCTCTAATGAGTTCAAATCACCTGGACCAGGTGAAATACTTTTTCTGGTACTGAAACACCTAGCAGGTTCGATTGATGAGCTGCCATTAATGACATTTGAAAGACTGTGGAAAATAGGAAAGGGACTGAAGAAGGGCTAGATGAGGGAAAATGAGAATTTTGGCAATGCTTTTGATAAAATATCTCTTGATATTCTGTGTAAAAGATGGAGAGATGTGAGTTATGTGTTAGTATAAAAAATAGAGACAAACCTGGTTGATTGGCAGGACCCCAAGAGTAGTCAATACGGATTGAATATCTCTTGGGCAGGAGGTATCCAGTGGAGTGCACCAGTGACCTGTGTTTGGCTCTGAAGTGTTTAATATTTTTATTTATGACTTAGATAAGAGCATTGATAGCATGCTTATCAAACTTTCAGATAAAATCTGGCAGAAATAGTGAACACACAGGATGACCAAGTCAGGGTCCAAAAAGATTCTGATAGACCAGAATCATGGGCTAAATCTAGTATGATATAATTTAGTTGTGTAAATTACATTTGAAAATGCAAAACCTTATACTTGGGTTCAAAAAGTCAGATTCATGAGAACAAGTTTGGGGAAGCATGGGGGATTCAAAGGCGAGAGAAGTTTGGGGGAAAAAAGATCTAGGGATTTTGATGGACTGAGATCTCATTAGGAGTCAACCAACAGTGTCACATGGGCAGCCAAAAAGAGCTAACTCAATCTTCAGCTGTGTTAAGAACAAAATCATTCTCAAAAATAAGGAGGTAATAGTTTTTCTATGCCCCACCTAGAATATTGCATTCAATCCAAGGCATCACATTTTAGGAAATGTAAAATTAGAAGGAGTCCATAGGAGACAACTAGGATGGTGAATGGCCTTGAGTTCATTTTACATGAAGACTGGCTAGAGGAATTGTGGATAATTAGCTTGGAAAAGAGAAAAGTCAGGAGGAATACGATCGTCGTCTTTGACTGTGAAGTGGAAGAAGAATTAGGCATGTTCCGTTTGGGCCCAGAGGATAGAACTAGAGACAATGAATAGAAGTCAGAGAGAGATAAGTTAGAGTTTGACATAAAGGACTAGTTTCTGATGATTAGAGTTATCCAAAAGTGGAAGGCAACATCTTGGGGAGCTGTAGATTCCTTCTCGTTGGAGGTCTTCAAGCAAAGGTGGGGTGATGACTTCTTGGTTATATTGTAGCAGGGATTATTTTTTAAGTCCAGGTTGTACTAGATGATGTAATGTTAAGATCTTCCTCGCCCATTAATAGGCCACATGTGGAGCCCATCAAGGAAAGCTTGCTTAGGGGAGTCTTGTTTGTAGGAAGCTTTCACACCTTTTGCTGATTTCTAATTAAGCACTGAGACACAAGGGTTGTGATGTGTTCTGGTTCTGAGAAGTATATATACTCAGAGTTGATATTTTACTTTAGGGGGTTCACTTATGAGAAGCATCTTGTGATTCTCTGAGATTGTGTGTGGTCTTATGTTTAGAGCTCCCCAAATGCTCAGATGTAAAGGCTCTCTCAATCTAGGGATGTATGTAAAGTGCATAGTTGATTCAGGCAGTCAGAGCCTTGTCTATTCTCTGCTTGTATTTTCTCTGAAGTTCAGGGTGCTGACTTTTCCCCTGAACTAAAGAATGTAATTTAAAAAGATTGTTGACCCTGTAAAGAGCTATCTTTCCTAGACAGATCTAAGAACCTGTGCTAGCTGCCATCCTGGGTATGCCAGCATGGCTGCCACTAGAGATGGTCTCTGTGGTCCTCTCTGTCTCTGACATTCCATCATTCTGCGATTTACAGCTCTGGATTTCTTCTTATTCTCATCCTACTAGTCTTAGGAAATTCTCCTGCCTGGGGAGTCCCCTTGAGCCTACTCTCAGAGTTTCTAGAACTCAGCTCTTTTCTTTTTTCATGTAAATATTCATTTTCTAGTAGAGCAGGGCTGTTGTATCACTCTTCACCAGAAGCTGTCAACCGGGGCACTCTGGCCTGATTGCTATTTCCAAAAATTTTTTCTATAAATTGAACCAATTTCCTGTGTGGTGGGTTCTTGACTCTTGTGTTCATCCTTTTTCCAGAGTCTGTGGCAGTGTTTGCCAAGGAGCAGCAGACAAAGAATGAAGTACAGGCCGTGGCCGGTGGCAGTGCCACCCTGAGCTGTGAGGTGGCTGAGGCCCAGACAGAGGTGACCTGGTACAAGGATGGGAAGAAAGTGAGCCCCAGCCAGAAAATGCACCTGGAAGCCAAGGGCAAGAGCCGGCAGCTGGTGGTGAAGCAGGTGGGGAAGGAGGATTCTGGGGAGTACACCTGTGAGGCTGGGGGCCAGAAGGTCACCTTCCATCTGAATATCAAAGGTCAGTTGCCTGGGGTGGAGGGTGAAAATGTCTTCTGATTCAGAGGGGTGTGTGTGTGTGTGTGTGTGTGTGTGTGTGTGTGTGTGTGTGTGTGTGTGTGTGTGTGTGTGTGTGTGTGTGTGTGTGTGTGTGTGTGTGTGACAGACAGAAATACAAAGAGAAGCAGAGAGAGGCAGGGAGACAGAAACAGGTGCTATGAGAAAATTCAGAGGCTCCTGTGCCTCTGTGTCATCTGATTGACATAACACCTTGTCAGGCATTCAGTCCCTTACAAACAACCCTGCTTCCTTCAGCCCCTCCCCACCACAGCCCTGCCTCTTGCCCCAGTATTCCTAGTCTTTCTCTGCCATTGTCTAGAAAGCTCTCATTCCATGACTGTGGGAGGTTGAGGGGAAGAGGCCATAGATCAAATGAGGGCTTATTCTAGACACATTTTCTATTGGTCCTCATGTCAAATAAACCAGAAAAATATAGCAGCAGAGACTTTGGGCTTTATGGAGCTGATGTGTGCAAGCAAGGAGGGGGTCATTCTATAAAGTGTGTCAAATTGTTCTGCTGTCTCCCATTAGAAAATTGGATGTGTGTTGTCACACCGAAAACAGTGACAGCAATCCCTAGCCCTTTGTGTTCTAACTCTTTATAAGAAATTAAGACAGTATTCTGCAGCATGTTGGATATTACTGTGTGCTAATGATAGTCTGCCTATTAAAGGTAATAAAAATTTTGTAGAATGTCAGAACTTTGAGGGGTCATATGATAGTGAATCTTGAGAGAAGTTGCCCAGGATCACACAGCTAGCAAGTGTCTGCGGCTAGATTTGAACTCAGATCTTCCTGACTCCAGGCCCTTCATTCTGGGCACTATGCCACCGGGATACCTATAATATAGTACACAGGATCTCAGAAGTGAGAAGGCTTAAAGTGGTTCAGCCTCCTGATTTTTACAAAGGAGAAAACTTAGTAATTGCATCTCTTGGCAGTTTACCATTCTCTTAAGGTATTTCTTAGAGCTTTGTTGCATACTCCCTGTAATTTCTTTACACCAGCCCTTGGGGCAGTCTCGCACATCAGAAGGTTCCCCTGGTTTGACTCTCGAGGGTCCTAGCTCTCACCTCTTTCTTCTTCTGTCAGAATAACACCCTGTCTGACATAGCAGAGTTGTAGTCTCACACTGCAGCAGAAGGTGCCAGGATCTAATGTCAGGGTACTCCAACAAGAAAATTGCTGACCTCCAAAGCTTCACTTTCTGGAAGATGACACATTGACTGTGATGCGTCTTTGACCTTATGTATTCATCTCTTTCTCAGAATCTGTGGCAGTGTTTTCCAAGAAGCAGCAGACGCAGAACAAGGTGGAGGCCATGGCCGGCAGCAGTGCCACCCTGAACTGTGAGGTGACTGAGACTCAGACAGAAGTGACCTGGTACAAGGATGGGAAGAAGCTGAGCCCCAGCCAGAAGGTGCATGTGGAGGCCAAGGGCAAGAGCCGGCAGCTGGTGGTACAGCAGGCAGGGAAGGCAGATGCTGGGGAGTACACCTGTGAGGCTGGGGGCCAGAAGGTCACCTTCCATCTGGATGTCAAAGGTCAGCCGCCTTGAGTCTGGGGAATCATAATGCTTTCTGATACAACAGTCCGTGTAGATGTGTGCATACGAGTGCAGGTGTGTATGTGTAGGTGTCTATATGTATGTACACATGCGTGTCTAACCTAGAGGAAACTCAGGGGCTGTTTGTTGTTCTTCATCTATGTTTTTCTCAACCTCTCTCAAGTCATTCAGTCTGTTATTTTTCCTCATTGTTGACCTGGCTTTGATGCCATGGCTATGAAGAAATGGGACAGAAGGGACATAGGAACATACAAATAGAGTTAGAAGGAACCTCGGAGGCCACTGAGTCCAGGCCCTCCAAGTTGTAGATGAAGTAAGTGAGGTAGGGTCACATGGCCAGTAAGTGTTTGAGGCAGCTACGTCTCCCTGACTCCAAGTTTAGTATCCTATCTCCTTCCTATACAGGTTATAGGACTAGTGGGGACCACATTCTAGAATAAAAGGCACCACTTGCTATAGCCTGAATGCAGAACTAATTGGCATAACTAATGTACACACATCCTCTGCTTTTTGGAACAAATGTGGCCAAACAAATTGTAGTCTTTCTATAAAGCAATTTCAGTTTTCCTAACAACACCCAATAAATCAGACAAGTGCACATACACACACACACACACACACACACACACACACACACACACATATACATACACACACCACACAAGCCCATTGAATGAAGGCTTTTGGTAATAAGGGAATCAAAATGACAACCAATCCCATGACATTCTGAGCATCATAGAAGCCCTGTGACCTTCTGAGACTGGATGTAGGGATACAGTGTGATCCCTAAAAGGAATTTTACATATTATCTAGTCTGCACTCTTTCTCCCTCACTGTATTGACCTTGACTATTAGGACCCCCCACCCTTTCAACATTTTTAGAATTTTGTATTGAATTCGTGGCTCTGGAATCCCCCCTATATTCCTGCCCCCAACCAATTGGGAATTCCCTCTACATTGGCAGATCTGTCCAATGCTGTCCTTGAAGTTCTAGGATCCCAGGATCATAGGCTTAGAACCAGAAGGGACCATAGAGGTCATCTCATCCATGTTACAGATGAGGGAGCCCAGATCCAGGCAAAGTTAAGTGAATTGTTTAAGGTTATGCAGGTAATAAGTTACGGAGGTGAGGTCTCAACCCAGGGCATCTGACCTGAGGACTAGGGTCCTTCCCACTGCCCCATTGCCTCCTCTTTGAAACTGTATGTTCATTCCTTCCCCAGAATCAGTGGAAGTATTTGCCAAGGAACAGAAAACTCAGAACAAGGTGGAGGCCATGGCCGGTAGCAGTGCCACCCTGAGCTGTGAGCTGGCCCAGGCCCAAACAGAGGTGACCTGGTACAAGGATGGGAAGAAGCTGAGCTCCAGCCAGAAGGTGCATATGGAGGCCAAGGGCAAGGGCCGGCAGCTGGTGTTGCAGCAGGCAGGGAAGGCAGATGCTGGGGAGTACACCTGTGAGGCTGGGGGCCAGAAGGTCACCTTCCATCTGGATGTCAAAGGTCAGTTGTTCTAGGTGTTGGGGAGCAGAATGCCTTCTGATTCAGGTGTGAGAATGTGTGTGTGTGTGACTGTACTTGGTACTTAATCTCTGCTCTTCAGGCTTTGGTTTTTGTGAAGTGAAGAACTCGAATTGCAAACCTCAACCTCAGTTTCCTTGTCTGTAAAATGGGGATAATAATGGCATCTGCCTCATGGGGTTATTGTGCAGATCCAATGACATAACATACATGAAGTGTTTTGCAAATATGGAAGTGCTGTATAATTGTTAATTACTCTTACTATTATCTCTAAGGTGTCTTCCAGATCAAGATCCTGTCATCACCTGGGACCCCATATCCTCCATTGATTCTGGGCTCAAATTGATCAGGCCTAATGCTAGAGGTGTAATCAAGAGTTCCCGGGGTCCTCTGAGCCAGGCTCGAGCTGCAGGCCTGCCTTCCCTGGGCTGTTGCCTTTCAAGGGCCTCCAAAGGAAGGGACACACTGTACAACCTCCTCAGATTGATGGAGGAATTCATGAAATAGCTATAGGGCTCCCTACCAGCCCCACTTACAGTATAAATACTTGTTAATCTCTATTTTAGTTTTACCTTTCTCATGGTCTTCATCCAAAAATAAATTAGGGAAAGGGAAGTATGCTTTGCCTTTTGGAACAGATAGACGTGTTCAAGCAACATTGAAGGCTTCTGATAAGAGGAATCCTATTTAAGGATCTAGGTTTTGTGACTGATAAAGTGCTGGAACGGGGGTCAGGAAGACCTGAGTTCAAATTCAGAGTCATAGTTGTGTGATTCTGGGCAAATTACTTAATCAGCCTGTTTCTTTATTTGTTAAATGTGGATGATAACAGCACCTGCCTCCCCAGTGCGTTCTGAGGATAAAAATGAGACAATATATGGATTGCTCTTTGTAAATCTTAAATTAAACAAATGCTAGCCATTATCATGTGGTTTACATGCTGGTGTGTGACACGGGAGCCACTGGCATAGGACCACTCAGCATGGTGTGCCCACATGCTCTGGGAGTGAGGTAGAATTGCAGTAGCTCAGAAGAAACGTGAGATGCACAAATTTAGAGACATCTCCCCCTCCAAATGTTCACGTGGACTATTTGTGCCCGGCCTGTGGGAGAGCCTTCTCCATTTGGTCTTGGCCTGATCAGCCAGAGTGGGACAGGCTGCACCTTGACTGTGACATAGTGAAGTCATTTTGGTCCTCTTTGAGAACAAAAGTCAACAACCAACCAACCAACCAACCAACCAACCCACAGGACATCATCATCTCATGCCTTGATTCTTTTTTTTTTTTTTTAAAGCAATTGGGGTTAAGTAACTTGCTCAAGATTACACATTATTTATGCGTGGGTGCTCATTTTCTGAGGCCGGATCTGATCTCAGGTCATCCCAACTCCGAGGCCGGCGCTTTTGTTTGTGTGGATTAAGTGTCAGAGGCCGGCTCTGAACTCAGGTCCTTCTGACTCCAGGGCCAGCACTCTACTCACTGCGCCACCTAGCCGCCCCATGCCTTGATTCTTATAGTAGCCTTTTGGTTGGTCTCTTTGCCTTAAGCCTCTCTCTTCTCTAATCCCTCCTCTATTCAGCTGACAAAGGGAGCTTCCTAAAGCTGAAGTTCTACCGTGTCATTTCCCTACCCAATAAACTCCTGTGACTTCCTATTGTCTCCAATCCTGTTTGGCTTTTCAAGCCCCTCACACCCTGGCCCCTTCATATCTTTCCAGTCTTCTTACACTCTAGTTCCTCCCCTCCATTTAATCTACAATACAGTGAGGGACACAGTTCTCCATGCTGTTCATCAAACACCACATTCTGTCTCCAACTCTGTGCTGTGTCACTGGCTGCCTCCCAAGTCTAGAATGTTCTCCCTCCCCATCTCTGCCTCCTGGTTTCCCTCATGTCCTCCAAGTCTCAGCTCAAAACCTACTTTCTGCAAAAAGACATTCTCAGCTCTAGTGCCTTCCCTCTAAGATGACCCCCATTTATGCTGCATATATCTTATTATATAACATAGTTATTTGCCTGTTATCTCTCCCATTAGAACCCAAGCTCCCTGAGGGCAGGGACTGGTTTTTTTTTTGCCTTTCTTTGTATCCCCAGTGTTCAGTATAGTACCCACTGCATGGTAAATGCAGAATAAATCTTGTTGACATGCCTTGATTATAAAATCAGACATGCATAAATTTTCACAGCAGAAGAACAATACTTAGTTACCCTTAATTTAGAGCATTTGAGAAGAAAGGGCCAGAGGCAGCAGTCAGTTCCAAAGCATGTTGGGGGCAATATTCTTTCTACTAAAAGTAGACATAGAATCATAGAATGATCATCTTCTGTTTGCCTCCTTGTCTGCAAATAATAATAGTCTGGTTCATAAATTACAGCCTCAATTTCTATATAGGATGCCAGTGTCTGATATTGTTCTCTGGTCTAAAACTTACTCACCTACAAAATGTCAGTTTTTGGAAAGTGAATTGGTGCTTGTGTCTCTGACTCCTGTGTGTTTTGCCTTCCCTTTTATAGAATCTGTGGTAGTGTTTGCCAAGGAACAGAAAACTCAGAGCAAGGTGGAGACCGTGGCTGGTAGCAGTGCCACCCTGAGCTGTGAGGTGGCTGAGGCCCAAACAGAGGTGACCTGGTACAAGGATGGGAAGAAACTGAGCCCCAGCCAGAAGGTGAATGTGGAGGCCAAGGGCAAGAGCCGCCAGCTGGTGGTGCAGCAGGCAGGGAAGGCAGATGCTGGGGAGTATACCTGTGAGGCTGGGGGCCAGAAGGTCGCTTTCCGTCTGGATGTCAAAGGTCAGCAGCTTTTCAGATTAGGAAAATTGCAATGCATTCTGATGTGTGTGTGTGTGTGTGTGTGTGTGTGTGTGTGTGTTGGGGGAGGATGGGGAATACCTGTATGTATGAGCTGGAAGGTTTAACTATGGTCTAGAAACTCTGGGCCTACTAATGTCTCTTCGTCCTATGGTTTCTCCACCTGTCCGCTTATGACACAGTGGAAAGAACACACTTGACTTACAACCAGAGGATGTGAGTTGAAATCTCTGCCCTGCCTCTTTTTTTTTTTTTTTGCTTTTTGGAGGGCAATTGGGGTTAAGTAACTTGCCCAAGGTCACACAGCTAGGTTTTGTTTGTGTGTGCATTAAGTGTCTGAGGCCAAATCCGAACTGGTCCTTCTGACTCCAGGGCCAGCACTCTACTCACTGCGCCACCTAGCTGCCCCTTGCCCTGCCTCTTACTGCGTCTATTACTTTGGTTATAGACCTGTCATTTGTCTGGACCTTGGACCTCAGTTTCTCATCTGTACAATAAAAGGGTCAGACAGAGTGATCTTTAATGTTGTTTCTGGCTCTACATCCAGGAACCCTTATCAGTAAATTATCTGTACTCCCCCTTCTGCTTGTAACTCTCTCACTGTCTTGAGGCCTCTGATACCTTGATTGCAGAAGCCTGGAAGGAACTGTAGACTAACTGAGGCCCAGGTCCAGACACACAATTGCTATAGTCTTCATGGAAAGAAAATCAGGAAAACAGAAGTAAATGCATCATTTGCTTGATGAATCAGTCAACAAACATTTATTAGGTGCTGTGTTTCAGAAACCATGTTAGGTACTAGGAAGATAGAAATGGTCCCTGTCCTCTGGAAGCTTATTTTCTGCCAGAGGAAGATTATACATATAAAATTACATACAAATATTAAAAAAATAGGTACAAAATAGTTGGGGGCAGGGGGAGCAGAGCTACTAGTAGTTTATGGGGAGGCATCAGAAGAGCTTCACTTAGAGGGTAAGGATTGAACTGAATTTTCAAGAAAATGAGGGATTTTAAGAAGAGAAAGTGAAGAGGGAGAGCCTTCCAGGTTTGGGGGATAGATAGCCAGATGAAAGGCATGGAGATATGAGAGGACTGTCAAATGGATGAAAGGGAATACTGTAGAAAAGGTAGAAGAAACAGGCCGTGGCCAGGGTATGCTGGAGGCACCTCAAGCTGGCTTGTGAAAACCAGTTATTAAATTTTCAAGGTGAGCCTTTACACCTTGGAAATTGTCAATTGCTACAAATCAGGACTCGATTTACGTTTTTGTTGATTTAAAAGCCTATGGAGAAAATGCTAATGATACAGATTAAACTGAAAGTTGTATCATGTGTCCATTTCTGTCCCCAGAGAACCCAGCTGTATTTCAGGCACATCACTAGCTGGGGCCAGGTTATGAATAGCTTTGAATGCCAGAAGAGTTTGTTTTTTATTTCAGAGGTAATAGAGAATCACTGGAGTTTATTAAGTAGGAGAGTGACCTGGTCAGGCCTGTTTCAGGAAACTGTTTCAGAGCTATAAGGAGTGTGGATTTGAAAGAGGGTCTCTGTGAGAGGGGATGAGGGCCTGGACCAAGCTCATGGCTTTGAGAGCAGGAAGGAAGGCATGAATGGGAGATGATGGTATAGAGGTAAAATCAATAAGAGCTGGAAACTGATTAGATATATGGGAAAGATGGTGGTCAAGTGTAAAGTGAGTCCATCTTTCCAGTTACCTCCTATGATAAAATCAGTCATGCATTCTCATTCTTCAAAATGAAACAGAAATAGAAATCCTTAAATTCCTTAGGGTAGCCAGGTGGCTTAGGGGATAGAGTACCAGGACTGGAGTCTGGAAGACTCATCTTCCTGAATTCAAATCTGGCCTCAGACAGTTATGAGCTAGGTGACCCTGGGCAACTTACCCAACCCTGTTTACCTCAGTTTCCTGGTCTGTAAAATGAGCTGGAGAAGGAAATGACAAACCACTCCAACTCTTTGCCAAATAACCCCAGATGAGGCCACCAAGTCAAACACAACTGAAAATTACTGAACAACAACAGATTTTCTTAGAAATCCTTTAAACTTTTGGCTTTAAGGACAAGGTTAAGAGAGGAAATAGTCCTGTAATATGCTAGGTGATGTTTCTGCTTATTAAAAGAAGACAGAATGTAGAATGTTAGAGCTTAGAACATAGAGCATTTCCATAAACATTAGAAGTGAACTTAGAACATAATAGTGTTGGAATTAGAAAGGACATAAAAACATAGAATTTAGAATGTCAGAGCAGGGAGGGATTTTAGAATATGGGATGTTAGAGCTGGAAGTGACCTTTGAACATGGAATGTTAGAGTCTAGGAGGGACCTCAGGACATGGAATGTTAGAGCCTGGAGGTATATTTAAAAATAGAACTTAGAGGGAAGGACTTTGATCATTCAATGAAACTTCCTCTCATCATATGGAATAGAACACTTTATAGTTGCTGCTACTGGTCATTCATTTTTCCTTTGAAACCTTTTTAGACTTCTGTACTGCAGCCTTGGTTCTGAAATTCTCACTGTGTTCTTCCCACCAGCCTTTGGGAAAATTCATCACATCAAGGGGGTCTTTCTTATCCTACCCCTGGAGTACTTAGAACTTAACTCTTCCTTGTGGCTTCTTTTGTTTAAATACATCTATCAGACCTGGCTGTAATCTCACACTTCACCAGAGGGTGCCAGAATCTAACATCTGGCCTAAAAATTACTCATTGAGTTTCTCGAAAGTGAACTAGTGCCCTGTGTGGTATGTCTTTGACCTTGTGTATTCATCTCTTTCCCAGAATCTGTGGTGGTGTTTGCCAAGGAGCAGCAGACACAGAACAAGGTGGAGGCCATGGCCGGTAGCAGCGCCACCCTGAGCTGTGAGGTGACTGAGACTCAGACAGAAGTTACCTGGTACAAGGATGGGAAGAAGCTGAGCTCCAGCCAGAAGGTGCATGTGGAGGCCAAGGGCAAGAGCCGGCAGCTGGTGGTGCAGCAGGCAGGGAAGGCAGATGCTGGGGAGTACACCTGTGAGGCTGGGGGCCAGAAGGTCACCTTCCATTTGGATGTCAAAGGTCAGCCACCCTGGGGGAGAGGGAATGGAATAATGTGTTCTGATTCAGGTGTGAGAATGTGTGTGTGTGTGTGTGTGTGTGTGTGTGTGTGTGTGTAACAGACAGACAAGGACAGAGAGAACCTCGAAACTTTGCATCTGGAGTTACTTGTATCCTCTCCTCCTGGTGGTTTCTGGATCCCCTCCCCTGGCATGAAGTCTAGTATCAAATTCACTTTTCTCCTCCCCAGCCCTAGGCATTCCCGTTTAACTATCTGGATTTCTCTGATGTTCTTTCTGTGGGTGAATTAGGGTTCAGGCTCATAGACTAAGTGGGACCTATTCTACGTAGCACCTAGTAGAGGCTGGGCCCTCGGGTGCTAAGTGCTCATTACCCAGTACCTTCCAAAGCTCCATCTGCTCCTTTGTCACTGTGGCTAATGGGAGACTGGATTACAAAATGGATCCAAATGATCATTCAATCAGAAAGCATTTAAGTGTCTTCTATGTGCCAAGCATTGTGTTAAGACCTGGGGATATAAGGAAAAAAAACAAACCTGTTCCTGCCCTCAAGAAGCTTATAGTCTAATGGGAGAGACAATATATACATAAATAGCCAATACAAGGTATGAAGTAAATAGCAACCTTTCACTTTTCCATGTGGGAATTCTATCTTTGGTGTGACAACTGCTTGGGCATTAACCTTTCCGTTCCTAGGGTGGTTGTCTCTGGCCCCCGGCATGCTTCTGGGCTACCATTGTATGCTCAGGATAAAGAACAACCCTTTAATACTGATCAGGAGAACACTGAACCTGGTAAAATCTAGTCCAGACCAACAAACACCTACTATAAATAGGCACTACAGATAAAAATACAAAGGAAAAAGCAATCTTCAGCTACATTTCAAAGCCAAATGCAAGTGGATTTTGAATTCTTCGTGGTTTTGGATTTTCTGTGCTACTGTTATACTCCAGCAGTTTGGTTAAATTGCATTGTTTGGGTGGGAATAGACAAAACTTCCCTCTTTCATACAGAGCCAAAGATGCAAGGAGCTCACAGAGTTTTTATGCCCCCCAAGAAAATGTAGACACCCCAAAAGAATGCAGACAATGTAGAAAGATCCTCCCTCAAAGGAATGCAGACAATGTAGAAGGATCCTCCCTTAATCTTGCTTACTATTTACCCTTGCTTAAGGTTAGTTATTTATTAGTATATCTGGAGGCATAAACAAAAAAGATTACATGCCCTCTTGCTTATCTGTCCTGTAACCTTTGCAGGTAATTGTATAGGGCAGGGAAATATACCTAAAGAGACCCCAAAACAACCTCCATAATACATCCTCCTGCTTGTCTGCCCTATAACCTTTAAGGTAATAATATGGGGGGGGACATTTCATTAGCGAAGCCAAGAGACTTCTGAAAGTTCTTTACAGCCAGGATTTGCTAGAGGTAGCTTAAACTCATGCAAACAGATTGTTGAATTTATATTATGAGTTTTTATACCTTGTTGCTGTTGCTGTTGTGGCTAACTCTTTCATGATGACATTTGGGGTTTTCTTGGCAAAGATACTGAGGTGGTTTGCCATTTCCTTCTTCAGCTCATTTTACAGATGAGAAAACTGAAGCAAAAAGGGTTAAGTAACTTACCCAGGACCACGCAGCTAGTAAGTGTCTGAGGCCAGATTTGAACTCAGGTCTTCCTGACTCTAGGACTGGCATTCTATCCACTGAGCCATCTAACTGCTCCTAAAAATTTACCCCTTGAATGTGGGCAGATGCTGCAAATCAGGGCTTAATTTATTGTTTTGCTGATTTAAGAAAGTGAGGGGGAAAGTATTAATTAAGCAGATTAACCTTAAAAGTGTGTTCTGAACAAGTATAGGACAGGGAGCTTTAGCAAAATTTAGCGAAAACACTTCTGCATTTCAGCAAACTGACAACCCAGTATGGGTTAGCAGTGTGACAGGGCAGCCTATAGAACTAATGCAAGCATAGGCTACATTCTTCACTATTTGAAGCTTAGTGTCTATAATCAGGGAGATGACAATGTCCCAGTCCTCTGCCCTCAAGCTCCCCATGGAATGTAGTCTTGGGCAGAGAGTGGTGCTGGTAAATGTCAGTGGATGGTTTGGAGCCAGCCCTCTTTTCTATAACTATTTGCAACTAATGGATTTAGGTTATAGTAAACCCCCTTTGCCATTTGAAGCCCTCTAGCCTGAAAATTTCATAACCCTAAGTTGTTTGTTTCTGTAAAATGAATCAAACTGTCCTGTGTTGTTCACTCCATTAAAAAAACAAAACCTTTATAGATGGACAATGGAGACATCCTTGAGCTCCTCAAGGTCTCTCTTAAGAACTTTGGAATTGATTGTGTGACATGGGAGACACTGGCCCAGGACCACTTGGCATTGTGTGTCCACATCAGAGAAGGCTCTGTGAGCAAAGCAGAATTGAAACAGTTTAAAGGAAATTCAGGATGTACAGATTTAGAGTATCCACCCAAATATTCTCATGGACTTTTTGTGCCCAGCCTTTTCTTTACACTTTACTCATCCTCTCCTAACAGTTATTCTTCTAAGTGTCTCCCTCTCCCTGCCCCCTCCCTCCCCAATGAGATATTAAGTTTTTTAAGAGAAGCGTCTGTGTTTTATTTATCTTTGTATCCCCAACACCAAGCACAGGGCATTCTATACTTAATGAATATTTGCTAGATTACTGAATGAATGAATATGTTCCTTTAGAACCCAGAGCAGCCTTTATTCTACCCAGTGCTACAGATTTAGACAGAAACGATCTAATAGTTCATTTGGATTCCCTGGCTTTATCTTTTCTCTGTAGAAACTACAGTGGTGTTTGCCAAGGAGCAACAGACACAGAACAAGGTGGAGGCTGTGGCTGGTAGCAGCGCCACCCTGAGCTGTGAGCTGGCCCAGGCCCAGACAGAGGTGACCTGGTACAAGGATGGGAAGAAGCTGAGCCCCAGCCAGAAGGTGCATGTGGAGGCCAAGGGCAAGGGCCGGCAGCTGGTGGTGCAGCAGGCAGGGAAGGCAGATGCTGGGGAGTACACCTGTGAGGCTGGGGGCCAGAAGGTCACCTTCCATCTGGATGTCAAAGGTCAGTCACTGTAGGGTCACTTCTTGGTTGTTTAACTCTGACTGGAGAGGAATCTTGATGCACCCCTGAGCTTTTCTTTGTGACTACCAGTATATCATATATGTATACCCTGGTTTAACAGGCAGAGATGAGAAACAGACTGCAGGAATACTCTGAGGGAAGACTAGATCAGGATTATGGTTAACATGTTAATGTAATTAATGGTAATTGTGATTAATGATAAAAAGGAACTGAGTGAGTGAATTCTCACTCAGTAGGCTTCATTAACAGCTACTCTGTTTATCCTGGTATATGGGATAATTGGGGGACTAAATAAGGAGAAATGAGACAGATTCTCTTGTCTGTTGGACCCACCATTTAGCAACAATTGCTCTCTAAGTGGGTGATGGAGAGTTAAGTCAATGACCACACAAGGAAGATGAAGGACTATCTTTACATAAAACTTTTGTATCTGAAGCCTCATTTATTGGAATGAAATTTGGGGAGGGGGTGTGGCAGCTGGCTTTTGGTTTCATAATTAGATACTGGAACAGGACGGTGGATTCTAGGGCACTTAAAGGAAAGTCCTAACCGTCATGGTGTGTGAGAGGTGGGGGTGGGCTGGGGAGGGTCTTCTGGCTTGAGGCTTGGTGCTGTAAGAGGGGAGGAAAGAGGAGAGAGAGAATGAGAGAGATAAGGGGAGGAGAGGAAAGGAGGAGAGACCTACAGACACAGACACATAGACACAGAGAATATATAGAGGTATAGCTGGCATCTATGACCATTCATTAGATGTGACTGAGATAAATTGGAGGTAATAGAGTTTACATTCAGTTATCCTTGCTATAGAAGGGGAGCTAAGGGGCACAGTGGGTAGAGGGCTGGGCCTAGAGTCAGAAAGACTGATCTTCCTGAGTTCAAATCTTGCCTCAGACACTTCCGAGCTGTGTGACCCTGGGCAATCACTTGACCCTGTTTGCCTCAGTTTTCTCATCTATAAAATGAGCCGGAGAAGGAAATGGCAAACTACTTTAATGTCTTTGTCAAGAAAAACCCAAATGGGGTCATGAAGAGGACACAATTGAAAAACAGCTGAACAACAGATTGGAGAGGAGTTGTGCCACAGATGATGGAAACCAGCAGTTAAAAATCCTATTGTAATTTTGAATGTATCAGATGACAATGATAGTTATAGTCTGTTATAATACTATTATGGTCTATGCAGGCAGGGTGGTATAATATATAGATAGACAGCTTCAAAGCAGGAAGACCTGGGAGGAGGGAGATGAGATACTCTCTAGGGAGGATGGACGGATCAAGTGAGAATATTTAAAACTAGGGACATGTCTAAAGGCAGTAGGAAAGCACCTTGTGCCCTGGGAGGGATTGAAGGTGAGAGAGTGAGAGTGACAGTGGGGACAGTGTGCTTGACAGTGTGTGGGACTGAATGGCATCACTTTAGAATGCAGAGGGGCTGCCTTTGGCAAGGACTCTTCATGGGAGATGGGGCAGAGGAAGAGAGAGTAGCATCCAAGCAATGCGATAGGAGGAGGAAGGGAGAAGAGGGCCCTCTCACACGTCTGTGGAATGGAGCTGATCTCATTTCTCAACAAACCTAAAGAGAAAATGTCCAGCAGAGAAGGTGGAAGTCAGCCAGGGCGTCCAGCTCTCAGCCTCCCGAAACATGTTTTCTGTTATCTATACTTCAGGAGAGTCACCTATTCTTTGCAGTATTTGTAGAACTTCCCTGATTCTGGAGGGTCTCTTTGTGCCCCTCCCGCTGGCTGTTAGGAAATTTCTCCCCATCCAGGGGTCTCCTGTCCCTTTTTCTTATTCTCTGAATATTTAGAGTATCTAATAGATCTGGGCTGGTGTCTTGCCCTTCAACAGCAAATTACTCACCTCTAGACTTTAGTTTTGGTAAGGTGACTCACTGTCCTGAGTAGAGTGTCTTTGACCCCATGTTTATGATTTTCTCAGAGCCCCCAGTGGTGTTTGCCAAGGAGCAGCAGACTCAGAACAAGGTGGAGGCCGTGGCTGGTAGCAGCACCACCCTGAGCTGTGAGCTGGCCCAGGCCCAGACAGAGGTGACCTGGTACAAGGATGGGAAGAAGCTGAGCCCCAGCCAGAAGGTGCATGTGGAGGCCAAGGGCAAGGGCCGGCAGCTGGTGGTGCAGCAGGCAGGGAAGGCAGATGCTGGGGAGTACACCTGTGAGGCTGGGGGCCAGAAGGTCACCTTCCATCTGGATGTCAAAGGTCAGTCCTTGGGCAGTGGACTTGGCCCATTGTATTTCAGGGTGAGAAGCAGAGTATCACTCCTTACCTGTAAAGGGCAGCAAATGCTTCATGTGGTCTGATGTCATTATTTCTGTGACGTATCTTGGGCACTAATGATCATCTCCCTTCTTCCCTCTTCCCCTTCTCTTCCTTCCATCTCCATCCCCCTAGAGCCACAAGAATACTTGGCATTCACGGAGCTGGGCAAATCAATTCCCTCTATACCCCTAGAGTTAACTAGGTGATGCAGTGGGTAGAATGCTGGACCTGAAATCATGGAGACTTTATATCAAATCCAGCTTCAAACACTGATGAGCTGTGTGACCCTGGACAAGTCACTTAACTGCTCTCTGCCTCACTTTCCTCAACTGTAAAATTAGGATAATAATAGCCCCTGTCTCCCAGGGTGTAGATTCCCATTCCCATTACTCGGGGTTGTGGCGAGGATCAAATGAAGCAGTATTTGTGAAGTGCTTGGCACAGTGTGTGGAACATAGTAGGTGCTCAATAAATGCTTATTTTCTTCCTTCCTGTTTTCTGAATTGCTTTATAAGGAATGAAGCATCAGGGGCAAGATCCCAGGATCTTAACTCTAACTATGCTGTAGGAAGGAAGTATTTGGGGAGGGGAACCAATGCCCAGCCTCCAGCGTGGTTAAGCCTTCTCATCCATGCATATGTAGGGGAGAGGGGACTGGGGCCATACCTGTTACACTGGGTGTGGCCAGCTCACAACACATAGGATCAAAGGTGAACGTTCCATGTCAGGTACAATGAAGAAGGCCTTGACCACCAAGTGGATTGACAGAGGCTTCTTAGAGCAGATGATCTCATAAGGATAGGGAGGAATTTCACCTTCCAGGTAGAGGCGGGAGCCCAGGATCCATTTGGGTGTCACGGGATATGTGGAGATAAGAGAAAAGATTGGAAAAGGAGGGCAGCACCAGCGTGTGGAGGGCTTTCAATGATAGGCAAAGGAGATTATAGCACCTCCCACTGACCACATCTCTGCTCCTGCAGGCACCATCCTCCTTATTCCTAGCTTGAGTGAGCTCAGACTAGACCATTATTGCCTTGTCTTATAATAGCCTGAGTCTCTCCGGCTCCAGTCTCTCTCCACAGCCTCCAAATAGCTGCCAAAGTGATTTTTCCCAAGCATAGATCAATAAATTCCACTGATTTCCTATTGCTTCCAGGATCACATATAACGACCTTCATTTGACATTTAAAGGTCTTCCCAACCTGAACCCTTTCCAATAACACACTCCCCTGCTAGTATATTCTGTGGTTCAGTCACATAGGTGTTCTTGCTGTTCCTCAAACACAAGATTTCATCTCCCATCTCCATGCCTTTACACTGGAATGCTTTCCACATCATGCCTGGAATGTTTTCCCTCCCAGCCTCTGACTCTTAGAGACTCTTGCTTCTTTTAAGACTTAGCTCAAGTGTCACATTTTAGGAGTCGTTTCCTGGTCCTTCCAGCTGCTAGGGCCCTGTTTCCCTACCCTACCCCTCACCTTCATCTCCTGTATTTATCTGGTCTGTTATGATTTTAACATCTTGTCCTCCCTCCTCTCCTTTCTCCCCATTAGAATGTTAGTTCTTTGAGGGGAGAGACAGTTCTGTATTTTCTTTGAATCCCCAGTGTTTAGAGCAGTGCTTGGCACACTCAATAAATAAATCCACTGTTTTATCTAACATTTTCAGGCTTCTAGAATGTTTTATGTGGGCTAACTCATTTGATCTTGACCTCCGCCCTGTGAGGTATGGAATACAAGTATGGTAATCCCATTTTATAGATGAGGAAACTGAGGCTCCGTGAGATTCAGATCCCCTCCCACTTCCCCAGCCTTTCTGAATGACAAGAAGCTTGCACCTTGAGATATATACCTCCTCCAGAGGTTATAATACAAGCAAGGGCAAGACATACAAAAGAATGGCTTAACAGGCCTGAGAGATTGCAGAAGCGAGGGTCTCCCATAGTGGGAGGAATAGAATAGACTTGGCCTTGCATCATCTCAAATCCATTTTACCTGACCCAGCTCCACCGGTAGAGATGAAAATAACCTTGTCTCGAAGCTGTTGTCTCTAACCCTGTATTCCTCCCCTCCCAGAGCCCCCAGTGGTGTTTGCCAAGGAGCAGCAGACACAGAACAAGGTGGAGGCCGTGGCAGGCAGCAGTGCCACCCTGAGCTGTGAGCTGGCCCAGGCCCAGACAGAGGTGACCTGGTACAAGGATGGGAAGAAGCTGAGCCCCAGCCAGAAGGTGCATGTGGAGGCCAAGGGCAAAGGCCGGCAGCTGGTGGTGCAGCAGGCAGGGAAGGCAGATGCTGGGGAGTACACCTGTGAGGCTGGGGGCCAGAAGGTCACTTTCCGTCTGGATGTCAAAGGTCAGTCGCCTCAATTCTGTGGAATCACCGTCCCTTCTGATTTGAGTGTATAGGGATAGATTTGTGTGTATGTTACCAATAGCCTGGAAACTCTGGGCTTGTGAGGCAGTTTAGTGCTTTAGAAAGATTAGGAGAAACTGGATAAACTGATTGAAGTGTCTGAATTTCACTTTCCTCATCTTTAAAACCAGAAAGTTGGAGCTGGATAATCTAAATGCTAATATGAGGCCTAGTCAGGGGCACCTATGGCTTTTTCCTTCTTTAAGTTGTTCTAACCTTAGCAACTACCAACAAAACCAAATATTCCCAAAAAAGAATTTGAAAAAATTACATACACAGCATGGTAGGTCTAGTCCAATATACTCATTTTGCTTTTTGTTGTTCAAGTCATGTTCAGTTCTTTGTGACCTGCTTTGGGGTTTTCTTTCAAAGATATTGGAATGGTTTGCCATTTCTTTCTCCAGTTTATTTTTACATATTAGTAAACTGAGGCAAACAAGGTTAAGTGACTTGCACAGGGTCACACAGCTGGTAAGTGTCTGAGGCTGGATTTGAACTCAGGTCTTCCTGATTCTAGGCTTGGCACTCTATCTGCTTCACCACCTAACTGTGCTCCTTATTTTGCTACTTGTGAGGAAATCGAGGTCTGGAGACTTAGATGATTTGACCAAGGCTACTAGGTACTAAGGAAGGATTTGAACATCTAACTCCAGATCCAGTCCTTTTTCCACCATGCTAGGCTGCTTCTCATGAAACTCAAACCTTTGTTATCACAGCATTTTAGAAATATATATATTAACTTTTGAGAGGAACTGAGGTAAAGTGGACAGAGAGCCGCCCTCAAAGTCAGAGCTGGCTTCAGGTTCTGCCCTTGACTATGTGGCTATGGGCAAGTCTACTAATCTCAGTGCCCTGGGCAGCTCTCTGAGACTGTCACAGGCAAAACAGCTTCTACATTGGTAGAGGGAGTTTTTCCCTGGAAGTTCTCTACATCAGAGAAATAAGGTCCTTTCAAAACAACAAAAATTTTAAAATAAGATAGAAATGGAAACATCCTGTTAGCTTCTTCTCTCCCTTCTTAAGTATTTTTCTCTAGGATTTTTTTTTAAGTTTTGCTGCTGTTCAATAAAGGGCCAGAAAACCAACCCTGGAAGTAACAGTCAAGCTTTTATAAAAATATAAGATTTTTAAAAACAGTAATGAAGAAACAGTCCCATCAGTTTCCTTCGTCAATCAATCAACAAGTATTTATTAAATGACTACTGTATGCCAGGCACTGTGCTAAGTGCTTAAGATACAAAAAGAGGCAAAAGATGGGCCCTGCCCTCAAAGAGCTTACAATCTAATGAAGGGCTTACAGCTTTATTCAGCACCTTTCATAAAGAAGTGCCATTCTGGATCTGTTGGTAACTACTGAACAATTCTGACTGAGTCACAGAATCACAGGTCCACAAGATATGGTCCAATGAAAAGAGCCTTTATGCATCATCTAATCTGCTTCTTCCATCTTAAAGAGGGGGAAACTGAGGCTCAGAGAGAACTGAATCACTTAAGGTCACACTTAAGGTAGGCAGAGCCAAGACAGTGAAAATGTTGGTATTTAAGATATAGAACTAGTTTTTTTTTTTTTTTTGGCTTTTTGGGGGGCAGTTGGGGTTAAGTGACTTGCCCAAGGTCACACAGCAAGTAAGTGTTAAGTATCTGAGACTGGATTTGAACTCAGGTCCTTCTGACTTCAGGGCTGCTGCTCTATTCACTGTGCCACCTAGATGCCTGAACTATTCTTTTTTCACTTAATTTGGAATTATCTCCCTCTCTACACTCCCTCCTCCACCCAGTGGAAAGGCAAGAAATACTGTACCCATTATAATATGAAGTCATGCAAAGCGTATTTCCTTATTAGTCATGTTGTAAAAAAAAAAATGAAGAAAAATAAAGTAAAAAAATATGCTTCAGTCTGTACTCAGGATCCCTCAGTTCTCTCTCTGGGAGTGGAAAGGATTTTTCCTGAGGCCTTTGGAATTGTCATGGCTCATTGTATTAATCAGAGTAGCTAAGTCTTTTATATTTGATTGCTCTTAAGCTGTGTGAGTATTCTTGAGAAGTTTGTGGGGTGTTCAGCTAGGGAACATCTCATTTCTGATGCCAGCTTTCCATCCCTGATATTCATTCTCAGCATTCCTACATGTATAGTTTTAAATTTAATTTAAAAAGGTTATATTTTAAGGAATTTTAGCTTTTATTTATAATTTTCCCCCAAGCATATATATACATACATATGTGTGTGTGCATACACACATACACACATGCATGCATATACACACATAATATACGTACATATATGCATACATATACACACATATAGATATAGACATAATTTTATTTTTTTAACAGAATCAGGGTAAACCAGACATTGACCAGAGTTTAGCCATATAGTCAGAAATTGTAGGTGGTCAGGTCTTATGCTGTTTAATGAATTGAGTTAAAAAAAAATTGCCAGGTGGCCAGCTGGCACAGTGCTAGGCAGCTAGGTGGCACAGTGAATAGAGCATTGGCCTTGGAGTCAGGAGGACCTGAGTTCAAATGTGACCTCAGATATTTAACACTTATTAGCTGTGTGACCTTGGGCAAGTCACTTAACCCCAATTGCCCCTCAAAAAAAAAAAAAAAAAGCAAAAACAAAATTTCCAAATATCTCAGGTGGGTCACACCTTCAGGTTAGCCACACCATTTTTGTCCTTCAGATTGCTGTTTGCATGGACACCTGGGGTCTAAGTGACAGAGAAATTGCTACAAACAGTTAATTCATAGCTCACATTCTGAAACTGGATTGAAGTGAGCTTGGAAGTCAAAGTGCCATCGCTCTCCTCAGTTAGTATGAATAATGGAGTTCCCCATATACAGAAGTCCCAAAAGTCTTGGTACAGTTTTAAGTTATTAAAGGTTAAGTAAAATAGCTTTAGTAATAAAGAATAAATAAAATAGCTTTAATAGCTTAAAATTTCACTAAGACTTTTGGGACAGTCTATACGGTTTAAGCAGATGAGAACGACAGGATTCCAGTGCTGCACAGTTAGGAGGGACCTCAATGGTCAGCTAAAAAAAAAAAAAAAAGAATCCCTATGTCAATTTACTTTACCCAGCGAGGATCCAGACTTTTCTTTAAGATTGCCCATGAAGATGAGAGCTCTACCCTCAGAAGCAACCCATTTCACTTTTGGATAGCTCTGGGAGTTTTTCTCAGCATTAAATCTCAATCTACCTGCCTGAAAGCCTCTGCCCGTTGTTCTTAGCTCTGTCATCTGGGGCAAAAAAGACCAACACGGACAAGATGAGATTTAAGTACCTCGAAGCTCTAACCTGTAGAGTGGGCTCTTGTGAATTATAGCTCCTTTAATTCTTGTAGACACCTGAATTCCCCAGAACTCCTCCCTCCTTCTTTTGTTCACTTATTGCCAACAACTTGTTGGGCCTGGTGGGGGTTTCACGCTTCATATTAGTGTCTTCTAACATGTGGTTTATAGAAATTTTGAGAGCTACTTTGACTCAAGCCTTCAATTTCTAGAAAATTAGTTCTTTGATCCTGTGTTCATTCCTCTGTATATCTGTTCATCTTCCAGAACCCCCAGTGGTGTTTGCCAAGGAGCAGCAGACTCAGAACAAGGTGGAGGCCATGGCCGGTAGCAGTGCCACCCTGAGCTGTGAGCTGGCCCAGGCCCAGACAGAGGTGACCTGGTACAAGGATGGGAAGAAGCTGAGCCCCAGCCAGAAGGTGCATGTGGAGGCCAAGGGCAAGGGCCGGCAGCTGGTGGTGCAGCAGGCAGGGAAGGCAGATGCTGGGGAGTACACCTGTGAGGCTGGGGGCCAGAAGGTCACCTTCCGTCTGGATGTCAAAGGTCAGCTTCCCCAGGGGTTCCTGAAACATTCTAATTCCATAGGGGGGGTTATACATAGTCTAGATATCCTTTCAGTGCTGACTATTATTTGGATTTCTTTTCATAAACTTGTTTCTAAAGTCCTGCCTGGCCTTTAGTATCTCCCTCTGTTCCCCTGACATGTACATTCTTTAATTTTTAAAAAGGGTTTTGCTGATTTTATTTTTTAAATTTTATTTTTATTTTAATTGCCAAAAAAGAAAGCATATATACACACACACACATAGCAGAACACAAAAAGAGGACTATATATGAAACAGAATCTATTTCATTCCACATTTTAAAAAGTATGTAATTGTTTTATTTTTTTAAACTAGTTTTTTTAATCAACAAAAATCTATTTTCCTTCCATCCCTTCCTGACCCATACTGAAAAAAAAAGAATAACAAAATCTTTGTAACAAATATGTATAATCAAGTAAGACAAGTTTCTGCTTTGGCCATGTCCAAAAAGTTGTCTCATTCACCACCCTGAGGGCATCCCCTCTCTGCCAGGAGCTAGGTAACGCGCTTCATCGGCCAGCCTCTGGAATCATGTGATCAGAGGGCCTATGTCTTTCAAACTTGTCTTTAAAAGCAACAAGTATCTTCTTCCTTTCTTGCTGCTTAGAGGTCTTTATAACTTTGGCTGTGCAGGGAAGGATTATATATGGTGTCCTGGGCTATACCTTGTAGCATGTGGCTGCCCAAGACTGTCAAATACCTGTCTCCAAGACTTCTCTGGTCTTTGCCATCATGTATGACGAAGATAGAGAGGCTGCCCATGGCAGCGGAGAGAATGCTAAGAGACAGCCAGACGTGGTGGACAGACTGCCCAACTTGGAGGTCCTGGGTCCAAATTGAGCCTCTGCCATTTAATAGTTGTATGAACACAGGCGAGCTAAATCAAGCTCCTACTATGTGTCAGGAACTATGCTAAAAGCTCAGGATGCCAGAAAAAAAAGGCAAAACAGAGTCCCTGAGTGGGGGAGACAGCGTGCAGATGCCTGTGGACAGGCAAGATACAGACAGGTTAAACTGGAGACGATCGATGGAGGGAAGGCACTAGCCTGTTCTAAAGGGGGTGGAACAGGGCTTCTCTCAGAAGGTGGGATTTTTAGCTGGGATTTGAGGAAAGCCTGGGAAGAAGGTGGAGGTGAGGAGTGAGAGGATTTCAGGCATAGGGGAGAGCAGAGAAAATGGCCCAAGTCATGAGCGTCCTGTGTGAGGAGCATCAAGGAGGCCAGTGTCCCTGTATAGAGGATTCTGTGGAGTAGTAGGGCATGAGAAGACTGGAAAGTTAACTTGACCTCGTAAGTCTCAGTTCCCTTACCTGTAAAGTGAAGGAAAGGACTTAACTCCTAAGGTTCTTTCCAGCTCTAGATCTATGGACCTGGTAGAATGGATCTGAAGTCAGGGAATACTTGGGTTCATAGTCTGACTTCTACATTTATTAGCCGTGTGACCCTGGACCAGTCAATGCACCTCTGTGACCCGTTTGTAAAATGGGTCTAAAAACACGTACACTTACATCCCCACACAAGGTAGTTGTTAGGAAAGCACTTTGCAAAGTACTCATGGCCTTGCATAAATGATAAATGTGACTTCTTACATATACCAGCTATTCACCAGAAGCCAGGCACTTAACCTCACTATCTCAAATGAAACCTGGCAGCATCTTACTTGGGCAGGTCCCTTCTGAGTAACCTTAGCAACCATGACAAGCATCTGTCCTCTCATACTGCACCACTAGGTGGCAGTGTTTGCTGTGTTTTTAGACCTTCAGTGCCTATAGGTGCTGTTTCCTTGCCCAGCACAGTGCTTATCTGTGTCCTTACAAAGAGTCTCCAGTAGGTGACAGTGTTTGCTATGTTTTTAGACCTTCAGTGCCTACAGGCGCTCTGTTTCTTGTCCAGAACAATGCTTATCTGTGTCCTTACATAAGAGTCTCCACAGAGGAGCCCACTCAGCACACTGGGGTCTTTCCCCTGGTTATTGCAGTACCTTATGAGTACCAGTTTATAGGGGGTGTAGAATGTGTTCATTCACACTTTAAAGCTTAATTTTTCTCATTAACACTGTGATTTATAGCATCCGCCCATTTCTGAGATTTGAGTGCTCACAATGAAAATTTCAGTGCATCCCTGACAACATAGCCCTGCCCGTCTCTTGTCTAGCGCTCTTCCTACATGATCAGTTTGGTTTCTTACCTGTTCATAGACCTGGGCTCAAGTCTTACTCCAGGCAGACACCGCTATAAGGTCCTGGGTAAGCAGCTAAACCTCTCTCTGACTCGGCTTCCTCGTCTCTGAAATAAGCATAATGATAGCACCCACCGCACAGATTCCACGAGACAATGCCTGTACAAGTCTAGCAAGCAGAGTGCCCTATCACTGAGTTATTATGATTACTTATTATTATCCACACACCTTCAATGGTCCCGGAGTTCTCTGGGTATCAATCCCCTATGATCCTCTGCTGACCGTTTACTGAGCTTAGTGGTTGGATTAGACATTGTCACAAACTCATATGGAATCCATACTTTCTGACTTGATCAGATATTCTAGGGTTAGTGCCCCACTGGCAGAGCCTTTGAGAACCCAGAGTCTCCTCCATAGCACATTGAGGCACTGGAACATTTGAATGGAGAACAAATAAATCATGAGTATTATTTACTACAGCTAAAAAATTCCTAAGCTTTGAGGTTTTAATTTCTATAAAAACAACCAATACTTTACCATATTCAGTCTGAAGATACTGAGTAGGAGGGATGGTCATGTTTTGGGAGCCTAGTGCTGCCTCTGTTCTGCTCAGACCTAGGGGACCAGAGGGAAGCATTCCTTTTTCTTGGAGGGGGAAGGCAGGGCAATTGGGGTTAAGTGACTTGTCCAAGGTCACATGGCTAGTATGTGTTAAGTGTCTGAGGCCAGATTTGAACTTGGTCCTCCTGATTCCAGGGTCAATGCTCTATTTACTGTGCTACCTAGCTGCCCCAGAGTTTCTTTTTCTTAGCTGTTATCTCTGATGCTTCATGTTCCTCTCCTTCCAGAGCCCGCAGTGGTGTTTGCCAAGGAGCAGCAGACCCAGAACAAGGTGGAGGCTGTGGCTGGTAGCAGCACCACCCTGAGCTGTGAGCTGGCCCAGGCCCAGACAGAAGTGACCTGGTACAAGGATGGGAAGAAGCTGAGCCCCAGCCAGAAGGTGCATGTGGAGGCCAAGGGCAAGGGCCGGCAGCTGGTGTTGCAGCAGGCAGGGAAGGCAGATGCTGGGGAGTACACCTGTGAGGCTGGGGGCCAGAAGGTCACCTTCCATTTGGATGTCAAAGGTCAGTTCCCTCTCACCTTAGGAGATGGTCTTCAGAAATTGATGTGGCCCCCTAATTGCATCACTCTATGCCCAGTCTCCCGGTGATGAACCCCTCTGAATTTTGCTAGGCTGGTCCCCAGCAGTTACTATGACATGCAAAACTTTCCAAGTTTGCTTATAATAATAATATTATATAGTGCATCAGGGTTTGTAGAGCAGATTCCTTATGAGAACCCTGTGAGGCAGGTCATGGAAATACTATAAATTATGAAAGAGAAAACAGACTTTAATATGTGCTCATATCACCCAGCAGAGGTGAGATTCAGCCCTGGGATTTCTGGTTCCAAATCTCATGCTTTCCTCTTCACCGTGATAGCATCATCTGTGCCATTCCAGAACTATCTGTACAAATCCAAGGCTATCTCCAGGTTGTGGTGAGGTGTCAGAGGGGAGCCTATGGTGTTGACTTTGAGGAATTTTTAGCTCAGAGACAAATTTCCAAATCTTCATCCAAATAAAGAAATTATTCTGTTGACCTAAAGGGCCTGGGCACACTTTTGGGGATTTCTTATTTATCCATATGGAGAAAGCATGTCTACAGAAGGGAGACAGGGAAGGCTGAGGTTTATGAAAAGGAAGAGACTCATACCTCTCTGCTTATACACATATGCTGAACTAGGGCATCTGGGAGAGCAGTGGAGGCTAGAACTTGCAGGGAGGGTAACTGCACTGACATTCCTGCAGCAAGAAGGGTACCTTTCCCAGAGTCCCCAAGCTCATTGAGATAGAGTCAGTTCTCTGAAAGAAGAGACGCCTCCATAATCATAGCTAACACTTACAGAGTGGCTACTAGGGCCAGGCCCTGTGCTAAGCACGTTACACTGCTACTTAGTGGCTTTTATAAGAGCCACCAGTTCCATTCCTTTAGATAGTGGGGGCAGGGGGAGGGAGAGAGAGAGAGAGAGACAGACAGACAGACAGACAGACAGACAGACAAACAGACAGACACAGAGAGAGAGACACAGAGAGACAGACAGACAGACAGAGAGAGAGACAGAGAGAGACAGAGACAGAGAGACAGACAGAGAGATAGAGAGAGAGACAGAGAGACACAGAGACAGACAGAGAGACAGAGACAGAGAGAGAGAGACAGAGAGAGAGAGAGAGAGAGAGAGACAGACAGACAGACAGACAAACAGACAGAGAGAGACAGAGACAGAGAGACAGACAGAGAGAAAGACAGAGAGATAGAGAGACAGAGAGACAGAGATATTGAGAGGAGAAGAAAGGGGGAGAGACGTAGACATAGACTGAGCAGTAAAGAGCCTGAGCCCTGCCCCCCCCCACTCCCTTAGAGAGGCCCTCCTCTGCTACTTTCACTCTTCAGGTTGAGATTTCATTCCAGGCAGCAGTAGGTAGCTATTAGTGACAACTTGCCTTTTTATGGCAGAAATAGGTAGTTTGTTCTTTGCTGTTTCACAAACACCTGGTCTTTATATAGTATTTTATTCCACCTTATCTCACATATTTTACAGAACAGTCTTGAGAAATAGGTGGCACAGTAATTTTTGTCCCCATTTTTTAAAATGAAGAAACATAGACTCAGGAGAAATAACGAACCAAGGATACAATTTTTAATGTGTCGGCTGGGATTGGAACCACGGTCTCCTAATTCCAGGCTGCTACAGCTACACTGTGCATCTTATAATTGAGTTCATCTCTTAGCTCTCTTTAAATGGATTTTCTGCTTTCTCCCCTTAATATTTTGCAGATTACCTTTGGTAGGGATCCCTATTCAAGAAGGGGACTAGATGGTCTCAGAGGTTCCTTCCCAAATCTGAGATTTTGGTACTTTCTGAAATGCTTTTTCCTGAAACAAATGTCAGAGAAATCATTTTGTGTCTCATTTTTTTTTCTCCTATCCAGAATCCGTGGCTGTGTTTGCCAAGGAACAGCAGACACAGAACAAGGTGGAGGCTGTGGCCGGTAGCAGTGCCACCCTGAGCTGTGAGCTGGCCCAGGCCCAGACAGAGGTGACCTGGTACAAGGATGGGAAGAAGCTGAGCCCCAGCCAGAAGGTGCATGTGGAGGCCAAGGGCAAGAGCCGGCAGCTGGTGGTGCAGCAGGCAGGGAAGGCAGATGCTGGGGAGTACACCTGTGAGGCTGGGGGCCAGAAGGTCACCTTCCATCTGGATGTCAAAGGTCAGTCACTGCAGGGTCACTTCTTGGTTGTTTAACTCTGACTGGAAAGGAATCTTGATGCACCCCTGAGCTTTTCTTTGTGACTACCAGTATATCATATATGTGTACCCTGGTTTAACAGGCAGAGATGAGAAACAGACTGCAGGAATACTCTGGGGGAAGAACAGTTTAGGATTGTGATTAACATGATAAAAAGGAACTGAGTGAATGAATTCTCAGCTCAGTAGGCTTCATTAACAGCTACTCTGTCTATCCTGGTAAACAGGGTAATTGGGGGACTAAATAAGGACAAAAGAGAAAGATTTTCTTGTCTGTTGGATCCACCATTTAGCAACAATTGCTCTCTAAGTGGGTGATGGAGAGTTAAGTTAAAGGCCACACAAAGAAGATGAAGTTTGCATAAAACTTTTATATCTGAAGCCTCATTTATTGTAATGAAGTTTGGGGAGGGGGTGTGGTAGCTGGCTTTTGATTTCATAATTAGATACTGGAACAGGACGGTGGACTCCAGGGCACTTAAAGAAATGTCCCAGGCCTTAAGGGTGTGTGTGTGTGTGTGTGTGTGTGTGTATAGGGGTAGGGTTAGGGGTAGGGATAGTCCCCTGGCATGAAGCCCCAGGCTTCATGCTTGTTGCTGTAAAGACTAATAGCTAGGATCCATGACCATTCATTATACTTGGCAGAGATAAATTAGACAGAAGTAGAGTTTACCTTCAGTTATCCTTGCTATGGAAGGGGAGCTAAGGGGCACAGTGGTGAGAGCACTGGGCCTGTAGTCAGGAAGACTAATCTTCCTGAGTTCAAATCTGGCCTCAGACACTTATTAGCCGTGTTACCCTGGGAAAGTCACTTCACCCTGCTGGCCTCAGTTTCCTTATCTGTAAAATGATCTGGAGAAGGAAATGGCAGAGCACTCCAGTATCTTTATCAAGAAAACCCCAAATAGAATCATAAATAATCACATGCAACTGAACAACGGCTAACCAACAAATGGGGGGGGGGGCTATGCCACAGATGACCTAAATCAGCACATAAAAATCCTATTTTAATTTTGAATGTATCATATGTACCAGATGACAATGATGATTATAATCCTTTACCTTATCATTATTATTATTTTTGCTTTTTGGAGGGTGGAATACAGGGCAATTGGGGCCAAGTGACTTGCCCAAGGTCATAGGCTAGTAAGTGTTAAGTGTCTGAGGCTGGAAGTGAGCTCAGGTCCTCCTGAGTCCCGGGCTGGTGATCTATTCACTGCCCCACCTAGCCACCCCTCCCTTGCCATATTATTATAATCTGTACAGGCAGGGGGGTATAATGAATAGATAGCTTCCAAGTCAGGAAGATTTGGGTTCGAATTCTGCTTTGGATGCACATACTGAATTGCTGTGTGACCCTGAGAAAGTCCTGTAGCTTCTCAGTGCCCTGGACAGCCTGATGATTTGCAGAGAAGATGCCAGCCTGCATTGGTGAAGGGATTTTCCTCATTCATGAGTTGCCTGTATCAGTGAAATCCCAAGCCCAGTCCCTATCCCTGTATCTCTATCAGACTTAAAAATCAGAGCATTTTCATATGGACAGTTTTATTTTATCCGTGGATAGTCCCATGAGACAGGCAGGGCGGGGTTTGTTAAACCCATTTAAAAGATGAGACATCAGAGGCCTAGAGGATTAAGTGATGTGCCCAGGGTCACACAGCCGGTCCATTTTGGAGGCAAGGTGTGACCCTAAGTCTCTTTTGACTTCAAATTGAACGTTTTCTGCTGCGCCACATTGCCTCCCTTGCCAAAGGAGGCATCCGGGCAGTCAGGGCCACAGACACTCAGAGGAAGGAGACATCGGCAGAGATTGGGGTGCCCAGGAAAGATTTCATGGAGGGGGTGGCTCAGAAGGGGGAAGAAGCTCACAGTCTAAGAGCAAGAAGGGAGCTGAGCGTTCATCCAGCCCAGCCCTTCTGTGATGTGACTGTACCTCTGGTGTCCACCTCAGGCCATTATTACAAGGCTCAAGGGGGTTTAAACTGGTAAACTCTGAGTTGCTCCATAAGGGCAGATAGCATTATTATTTAAATGGAGCCCTAGAAGCACAATGTGCTACAGGGGAAGGACAGCTCTCTATTCATGTGATCTTGGGCAGATCTCCTAACCTTTCTGAACCTCAATTTCCTCATCTGTGAAATGGAGGAGTTGGACAAGTTGACCACTGAGGTTCCTAATAGCTCTAAACCTGTGATCTCCTGATTTAACGTATCAGGACACTGAAGTCCAGAGAAGAGAAAGGACTTGGTCAAGGTCAACTAGGAGAGCTGGGATTGCAAGCCAGAAGCCTCATGTCCAGTGCTCTACTCCCTGCCCTGGGAGGATGCACATTAAAGAGGATGGGTGGTCAAGTTGGGACTGGATTATGGAGGGGCCTTGGGGAAGGCATTTGGGGTCACCCTATGGCCATATGAACTGTGCTGTGGGACTTTAGAATAGGTCTAGAAAGGTTATGGAAGAATTCAAAGAAGGAAGACTTTGTTAAAGAATTTCTCCCCTCCTCCCCCCATCATCCTTTCCCTTCATATTCCTTCAGAATCTGTGGCGGTGTTTGCCAAGGACCAGCAGATACAGAACAAGGTGGAGGCCGTGGCTGGTAGCAGCGCCACCCTGAGCTGTGAGGTGACTGAGACTCAGACAGAAGTGACCTGGTACAAGGATGGGAAGAAGCTGAGCTCCAGCCAGAAGGTGCATGTGGAGGCCAAGGGCAAGAGCCGGCAGCTGGTGGTGCAGCAGGCAGGGAAGGCAGATGCTGGGGAGTACACCTGTGAGGCTGGAGGCCAGAAGGTCACTTTCCGTCTGGACATCCAGGGTTAGTTCCAGGATTGCTTAGTGTGGGAGCCTGGGACCGAAGAATATGGGGATAAATGGATTGTGTCCTTAGGGAGACTGTGATTGAGGGCATTTGCATCTCAGTCCTTGACAAGAGAAGGCAGGAGACTCTGACCCTGACCACTGGGAGATGAGGCCTCTGGGCCTCAGCTAGTTCAGCTTCTGGGAAGGAAGCATTTATAGTGATTATGGGAACCACAAACATGCCCCAAATTTCCCAGAACAATTCCATTTTTTAAAAAGTATGCTTTTAAGTCTGCCAGAGGGATTTCCTATAGAAGATCATGTTCCCCAGTATTTTTATTTGGACAGCATGATCCTTGTGGTAGTGACTGCTCCATTAACCCTCCCCCACAAGAGAGAAGGTGGCCCAGTCTCTCTTCCTGGTTGCCCCTACAATGATCTTACAAAAGGAAGCTGCCCTTACTCCCTGGCTCCCCGGCACTCCATCCTCAAGGTGGGAGAACCTCAGCTGTTTGTTCATTCACCTCTTTGATGTATGAAACCATTCCAAATCTCCCAAGACTGAATTCCATACCCTGATGCCTTCTCCCCTCCCAAGCCTATGGATCCCCTAGGAAGACTACTGGTGCCTAATTTTAAAATGTTGGGGTATGATCTGCCCCTGGCCTCACATACTCCTAGTGATGGTCCTCACTCATCAGTAGTGAGGCTCCTGTTTTTCCTAAACTGACTTGGTTCCTTATACTAATACCATTTGTTCGAGTCAGGTCAGAGAAGAGAGGGCAGGGCAGAAGCTGGTGGGGTCTAACAATTGGAGCAAGGACTCTGGAGTCAGAGACCTGGTTTCAGATTCTGTCTCTGACACTTATTAGCTGCGTGATCACAGGCAAGGCCTTGGTTTCCTCGTCTGTAAAATGTGAGGGTTGGAGCAAATGATCTTTAAAGTCCCTCCTGGCTACAAACAGGAGTACAGAGGAAGAGTCTTGGATGGTCAGCTTGACCCAGAGGTGGGTAGGTGTGGTTTCTCATCTAGCCTTTGGCACTGTCTCCCCTCACTAGATCCAGAAACAAAAGCCCCTGAGAAACCTGCCAGGAAGGAGCCATTGGTGGTGAGGGAGCACGAGGACATCATTCTGTCAGCCACGGTCACCTCTGCCACAGCCACCGTCACTTGGCTTAAGGATGGGCTGGAGATCAGGCGCAGCAAGCACTATGAGTTCTCAAGTGAGGGAACCACCCACACCCTCACTGTATATGGTGCCCAGACCCAAGACAGCGCCATCTACACCTGCAGGGCCAACAAGGAGAAGCAAGACTTTCCCGTCCAGGTGGAAGGTGAGGTGGACCAGCCAGAGAGGGGAAGGTTCCCCCCAGCCCTCCCTGGCAGGGCATGGGAAATGAGGCAGTTACCTAAAGGGGATCTAGAGGAGATTGACCCCCAACCTGTCAGGACACGGACCCATTTCCACCTTGTGCCCTCTCTCCCAATTCTCCACAGAGGTCCCAGTGAAGTTTGCCCGACCCCTGGAGCCGGTGAGTGGAGAGGTTGGACAGACGGTGGTGCTGTCCTGTGAGCTGAGCCAGGCACCGGGCAACGTAGTATGGCGCTATGGTGGGATGGAGATCCGTTCTGGCAAGCGATTCCAGATGGGGGCAGATGGGCCCCAGCGCACCCTCACCATCGTGGGGCTAAGGGCTGAGGATGAGGGCGAGTACTGCTGTGAAAGTCGCAATGACAAAACCAGTACCCAGCTCACAGTCAATGGTATGGAGTGTGTGTGTGTGTGTGTGTGTGTGTGTGTGTGTGTGTGTGTGTGTGTGTGTGTGTGAGAGAGAGACTATGTTCATGAATGAGTGTGCATCCATAAGACTACTTGGGACTCATGGCTTTGTGTGTGATGTTTGTGAGATTGTACTCATCACAATAATCAATAGGCACTTAATGAGAATTGTTGATGGCATTGCAGTAATGGAGGACAAAGGTCATTATCTCTGGGGGTGGCTTGAAGCTTGAAGTGTGCTGAAATGTCAGGAGAGTTCTCATGGCTCTGACTCCAGCTTCCAGGGGAATGATAAGAACTGAAAGTAATTTACTCATCACTACCTAAATACCAAGCAGGCTGGGGTTAGGGCCTTGGCAGCCTGTGCTAGGGCCATGCATTCTACCTTGGAGTTTCAACACTCTTCATGCAGGCTCTTGAGACATTGGAACTGGCTGCCTTCACCGAGGTGTATGGTAGCTACACCTCGCTAAATGATGGGTGAAAACATAAGGTGTGTTGGAATGAAAGGAGCCTCAGATCTGGATCTAGGGTGCCTGGATTCAGGCTTAGCTCCTGTATGTCTTTGGGGAAATTATTTCCGTTTCCTGGGCCTTGGTTTTCTTCTCTGTCAGTCCTATGAGCGTATAAAATATGACTCCACATGAATATGTGGGTGAGTGTGTACTTACATATATGTGAGTGTATATGTCTGTGCATGATTATAAGTGTATATTTGTCAGGGATTGAAAGAGGAAGCTATGGCAGCAAGACTCAGCATTCTTAACCCTTACCGCCATGCTGGGTTTTATACCAAGCACATCATATAGTATCTGGCTGTACTCTTGGGGGAGTGGGGGGAATGGGTTATCATGACAAAGACACGGGATGCACAGATAACAGCTCACATTTGTATAGTGCTTAAAGGTCTACAAAGCCCTTACCTCACAACAGTCTTGTGAAGAATGTAGTAGTACAAAGGTTCTTATCTGCAGTTTACAAAAGAGGAAACAGACTCTGAAAGTTACAGCCATCTTTCCCAGAATCACACACCTACTAGGTGTCAGAACTGCAATTCCAAACCTTTTGGCTCCAAGAATCTAATCACTGGACAACACTGCCAATTGGTGTCCCTCCCCTGTAGCACGCAAAAAAGTGGACAGCACCAAGGTGCAGTCATTTGGGTAGGGGTGCAGGTCATATAGATTTCATCTAATCTAGCCCCTTCATTTTACACAAGAGAAAGACCAGGTCCAGAGAGATGAATGGATTTGCCAATGGCCACTTAGCCAGTACAAAACGGAACCAGATTCTCTGATTCCAAACCTAGTCTTCTTTCCATACTAAGACATGTTTTGTACAAGAACAGTTAGGAGATTTCTGTATTCTGTATTCTAGTCACTAATGTGCATGCAATTAGTCTGGGAAGACCTCACAGAAGAAGTAGCATGTTGGAAGTTGATTAAATGGTTTCTCTCCCTGTTCTGTGTATTCCTACTGCTTTCAACTCTTGGCTCTCAGTTCCCTCACAAAAGGTTTTCTATTTCCTCAGTCCCCCGAATGGTCAAGTTCACATCAGGCCTGAGCAATGCTGTCTCTGAAGAAGGCTCTGAGGCCACGTTCCAGTGCGTGGTTGCCCCCAGCAATGCTGTGGTGGTCTGGAGTCAAAATGGTGTGAAGCTGGAGTCTGGAGCTAAGTATGTCATCTCTCAGAGTGATGCCAGCCACAGCCTTGTCATTACTGCCCTGACCCTTGAGGATGCTGGCCAGATCACTGCCGAGGCCGAAGGGGTCACCACGACGGCCAGTCTCAAAGTCCGAGGTGAGAGAGACTTTGTGCAGCTGAGCCTGACCAGGGGTGGCTGTGCTGCTCTTATCAATGAGTAGGCTGTAGGTTGAATTAGAAGCTAAGCCAATGTTGCTAGCTATTAAGTCTCTCTTCCCAGGTTGGCAAGATGATTTAGTTGAGTCAAGCTAAGGTTGGCATAGTTACCGAGTCAGGGCATGGGGAGAGACAGATTTAAGCCAGACTTTTAATGTATTTAATTCACCAAGTTAAATTAAGCAAACATTTATTAAGCACCTACTATATGCCGGGCTTTGTGCTTGGTGCTGAAGATACAAAAACAAAAAGTAACAGTCCCTGCCCTCAGGGAGATTACATACCATTGAGAGCACATATAAGTATGTACAAAATTATCTACACAGTAAATATAAGGTGGATTTTGGAGGCTGGAGAAGGCACTAGTAGGTAGGGGGAATCCAGAAATGCCTCATGGAGGAGGTGGTTCTTGAGTTGAGCCCAGTCGTCCCTTGGTATGCCCTCATGGCATAGAGGGCACCCTGGGCCTTTGAAGACTGTCTAGTGGACTACAAACTCCAGCAAGTCCTGACAAGGTTTTCTAATAGGCTGGCAATTTGACACGGTAGAGTAATCTTTTCCTTTTGGATTCAAGATAAGAAGAGGATGAAAGAAAAGTTTTTTATTAAGCATTTACTATGGAGGCAAATACAAAAAGAAACATAGTCCCTGCCCTCAAGGAGCTTATATTCTAATAGGAGAGACAGCACCTATAAGGAAATGATGGCCAGGGAAGGGTATTTTGCTTTGGGAAGTCACTAGGATGGTAAGTAGAGCCTTGGGGGAGTTGATTGACACACTCTTTCCAATTGCCCTGGCAGTATTTATTTCATTGACTTTTTTTTTTTTCTTTTTGGAGGGCAGTTGGGGTTGAGTAACTTGCCCAAGGTCACACGGCTAGGTTTTTGTTTGTGTGGGTTAAGTGTCTGAGGCCCGATCCTGAACTCAGGTCCTTCTGACACCAGGGCCGGTGCTCTACTCACTGCACCACCTAGTAACCCCTATATCATTGACTCTTAAAGCTAGAAGTAGGGAACTGGGTAGGGAGGTTGGAAGCTGACTGGGATGAAGCTTGGGGGGCTTTCTGGGTAGAGTGGACCATGAGCGTTTCTACTAGCTCATTAACCAATCAGAACAGCTTGGTCCAAGGGTGGGAGTTCCAGAATGGGAAGTCAGTCCCCCAGGGCATGGTCTGTGGAGGCACAGGTGGGGTGGAAGGGAGCAAGCTGATTTGGATGGATGTCTACATGGGAGTAGAAGCAGGGCTGGGGCTGGTTAGATATCACAGGGAACTTCCTTGTCTATAACTTAGAATATCAAAACAAAGACTATTGGGAGGATGCATGGGAACTTTTACAAATGCAGCTTCTCAGGGCCTCCAGCTCATCCTCTTCCTGGGGTCTGTTTGCAGGATTTATCCTGACCTTGGCCTGGGGAATGGAGCAGGGAAGGGGGTCAAGTTCTTTTTATTCCAGAGTAAGGTTTGATTTTACAAACGCACCAGTAGAGAAGACAGCGCCCCCCGGCATGTCTGTATATGTCTATCAGGAGTCAGCCAGAGTAGAACACATAAGACAGTTGGAGCATTTAGTGGGGGAGAATAAAAGAAGCCTGGACATTTTGACTGGGGCCAGATGGGAAGGGCCTTGAATGTGAGGCTAAGGACCCTGGACAGTGTCTTATGGTCAGTGGGGAGCCAAGGATATTGAGCATGGGGGTGATGTGACCAGAACTGCATGTTAGGTAAATTAACTCGGCAACATTTGCAGGGAAGGAAGGAGGGAATAAATATTTATTAAGCACCGTGTAGCAGCAAGCACCCCAGCATTAAGTGGCTGCCAACACAGGTTCTTAGATCTGCTTTTCAAAAGGAAAGTAACTCAAAATGGGTTAACAAGCTTACTTTAATCAAACAAATATATATTACCTAGTTCAGGGGAAAAAGGTCAGCACCCCGAACTTCAGAGTTACAGAACTTACAGATCAAACAGACAGGCTTCCAAACTGTCCAACCATTATATCAATACCAAATCACAGTTACCAGAGAGGGAAGCATCAACATCTGGGTTTTCAAAGCCGGGGGGCTCTCAACAACGGCTTTCCAGAGTCTCATCTGGTTAAATCACACAACACTTCTCAAAGTGAGCCCCAAAGCAAAGCCTCTCATCAGAGTTTATATAGCCTTCTCCTGGCTCAGAGATTGTAACAACCTCCTTGACCCACTGCCCAATCACAAAGTATCAAGGTGTGGGCTTTCCTGAAAAACAAGCCTCCCACCACAAGCTCCAGGTGCCCTTAAGCTAGGGGCAGGGAAGATCTTTAAATTTGCATTTCCATTACAACCGACACTGTACTGCTGTACAAATTTACAAATATAATCTCGTTTGCAGAATAGATTAGAGGGTAGGAGTCTAGAGGAAGACAGACCAGTTGAGAGGACCAGTGCAATATCATAGCTCTAGTGGGGGAAGAGCCTGAACAAGGATGGTATTGTACATATCAAAATAGAGTAACTTAGGAGCATCCCCTGTCTTTGGGAGGGGCATACACACATAAGACATACACACACTAGGAGTGGAGTAAGGGCATCTTTAACCATAGAACATGCCTTTTCTCTTCTGGGACTCAAGTTTCCTTATTGGTTAAACAGAGATGGTTGGACTAAATGATCCCAAAAGTTATGCCCAATTCTAAATCATTCTTCCTTCTGTGAGTCCGGCCCCCTTGGAATCAGGGGACACTTGAGATGACTTCTTTAGGCACACTGCTCACTTGCTTTTGGCTTTCCTCATCCCCCAGAGGCCCCTGTACTGTTCAAGAGGAAGCTGGAGCCAACAACAGTGGAAGAGAGGGGCTCAGTGACGTTAGAAGTGGAGCTGACCAAGCCTTGTTCTTCTGTGAGATGGACGCGGAACAGTGCGGCCTTGGTGCCTGGTGAGAACATGGAGATCCGGGCTGAAGGCACTCTCCATAGCCTACTCCTTAAGAATGTGAGCTTCTCTGATCGGGGCTTTTTTGGCTGCGAGACACCAGATGACAAGACTCAGGCTAAGCTCAATGTGGAGAGTAAGTGAGACTGGTTTGGGGGAGGAGGCCTGTGTGTGGGTCTTTGTGTGGAGGAGGGCAACAAAATGTGTCTGTGATTAATCCTTGACGGAGTGATGGTGGGCTCTGTCTCATTCCTACCATCTGAGGCAATGGTGCTCATTTCTCTGGCTGATGAGGCAATTGGCATAGCCCCAGAGGAAAGGAGCATCCTGGGGGGAAAAGGGTCCAACCAAGAGGGTGAAAGACCACAGGTCAGATTTCAGCTCACCTCCACAATCGAGGAAGACAAGGGGGAAATTTCTAGTAGTGGTCCAGATCTGGAAATGTTAGGACAATCAGGAAGAACACACCATGAGAGTATTGGCAGGATGAGGTGACATGTGAAATTTCTGTGAGCGCTCTAGCCACACTGCCTTCCTCCATATAATGTGTCCAGGATCCCTCCTCCCTTCCCCCATGCAAGGTAAAAAAGAGTAGACTTTCTCCCATAAAAAGCCAGGTGTCCCAACTGGCTCCATCCTGGAAGCACCACATCCCCCCGACTTTGTTCTCTCCAAGCTAGTGCACACAAGCTACAAACTCAGGGGATGCCCAAAGATATATCAGAGTGGGAGAATTCCAGCATCCAAAATAGATGGAGTCAATCCTTTTGCAGTAAATCCCATCACTTCATGAAGGAATGGAGTTTCTTGTTCAAATGGCATAGTCTTGGTGAAGACCCATAATTTCATTGGCATGGGGAACTCTCTGTATGGGAATTCCCCCCACTGAGGAAGACCAGCAACTTGTCTGTAATTTAAAGTCTTGGAGCATTGCCCAGAAGTCCTGATGTGAAGGTGGTGAATCATCTATAGGCAAACAACAGCTAGTATATGTCAGGAGCAGGACTTGAGCCTAGGTTTCCCTGGCACTTTTTCCATTATGTCACACTGCCTCCATTGAGCTCAGCTCAGTTTTAAAACATTCAGTGCTGTGGCTGCTGCACCCAAGAGTCCCATCTGAGCATTGCCGTTTAGACTTCTGGCCTCTATTCTGGACCTCAACTTTCCCAGGAAAACACTGGATGCCCTCCAAATCACAGAATCTAAGAATTAAGGGACTTAGCATCCATCTAGTCCAACTCATATGTGAGAACCCCCACAATGACACCTCCCCCCACAAGTGGCCACCTAACATTTGCCCAAAGACCTCTGATGAGGTCTTTCATTACCTCCCAAGGCTGTTCATCCTACTTTTACATAGTTTTGATTGTTAGGAAACCTTTCCTTAACAAACTGAAATTATATATTACATACAATTATAAATTTAAGTCATTATATTTATTATAATAGGTATTATTAATTATAAATTATAACAAGCTCCTTGTAACTTCCCTCTATTATTTTTAGAGCCTTCTGACTTAGTTGCTTTTGATGAGGGATCTCTCTCATATCTTAGTCTCTTTTTAAAATTTTTCAGTCTCTTTGCATCCCCTACCCCATTATTTCCCGATACTACTGCTTTGCCCAGCTCTCCACTTCTAAACTGGTTACAATTTCTTCCATTCAGACTTTTGTACTGTGCGTCTTTATGGTCAAGACAATGCCCATTGGCTTCCAAGGATAGACAAGTCATACCAGTTCATTTGAAAATTCAGAAGAACCATTTCCTTTCTCAGGGAACTCTCCTAGTGATGCCTGGTCTATCTTTGTCCTTTCTCTCTCCTCTTTTCCCATGTAGTGCGTCAGATCCGGCTAGTACAGGGCCTGCAAGCCATAGAGGTGCGGGAACAGGGGACAGTATCCTTGGAGGTGGAGCTCTCACACAGTGATGTGGAAGGCAGCTGGAGCCGAGATGGCCTGAAGCTCAAATCTCAGAATAACTGCTGTATCACAGTCCACGGTGTGATTCACAAACTGACGCTGTCCTCCTTGGGCCTGGAAGATGCTGGACTCATAGCCTTCAAGGCAGAGGGTGTCCACACATCTGCAAGACTCACTGTCCTTGGTATGGCCATCCTTGGTCTTGGAGGAGAGGGGTAGCTGTGAAAGGGAGTGGTCCGCACATCCAGGTCACTTATGGGTATTGGTAGGACTGGAATGGAAAAGTATGTCCACACATCTGAGCATCCCAGAGTCACATTTTCATAGCCTGGAGAAAGGTGTCCCCATATTTATTTTTCTGATGGTCAAGAGAAAAATATAGGTGATTTCCCCCCATTTTATGGATTAAAAAAAACTGGGACAAGTATGGTTTATATGACTTTCCTAAAGTCATGAAATAAGTTGGGCTGAGTTGGGAGAACCAGGTCTCAATTATATAGGGATAGGGACAAATACCATTGGCCCCTTTACTTCCCCATACTTCTTTGGGAGTGGGGGAAGTATCTACCTAATCATCATTTCCTCCCTTCCCTATCTCACAGAGCTTCCTGTAAAGTTCAGCCATGCCTTGCAGGACATTGTGGTTACAGAGAAGGAGAAGGTCATTTTGGAGTGTGAATTATCCCGGCCAAACCATGATGTCAAGTGGTTGAAGGTACCCTGTGACCCCTGGACCTGTTTCTTCCACCACTCCCCCTAAATCCCTAACACTAATTGACAACATCATTCCCTCTAAGTGGCCTAGGCCATCTTCCCGGCTCTGGGTTGCCTTTGCCTCACCTCTCACTGCAGGGCTGTAAGCCAAGTCTAGCTGACATTCATTGTAGAGGACTCTTTATTAAGTATAAATTGACCTAATGGGCCCTGGGAAAAGCTTGTTATAGAGGTGAGGGCCAGCCCTGAGCACAAGGAGAAGGCATGATGCTGAAGATAATGGTGGTTGGGGCTGGGGGAGGCTATATCAGGGAAGAAGGCTTAGCATTAGGAATGCTGGAAGCTGACCAAAGGAGGGAGGGTCATTGGCGGGGTTGGAGAGGGGAATCTGACTGTCCCGGCAGGTTAGTGCCCTGTGCCTCACTGGTCTGCTTTTGATACATGTCTTTCCTCCAGGATGGAGTGGTGCTTCGAGCAGGGAAAGCACTGGGAATTTTTTGCCAGGGGACCAAGAGGAGCCTTGTCATCCACAAGTGTGAGCCTGGAGACCAAGGTACCTATGTATGTGATGCTGGTGAAGCCAAGACTTCAGCCACTCTGCGGGTGCAAGGTAAGGCTGGAAATGTATGATTGTGAACAAACCACTTCTCTCTGAGAATCAGTTCTTCCATCTGCAAAATACAGGTCGTGGACCTTCCACAAGCATTCTTCCAGGGTTCTTGTGAGGAAGGTGCTTTAGAAATAGAAGCTGTTTTATTATTAATAAGAATTATTATTGTGGCAATAATAACAAATGGTAGAGTTATACAGATTTACTTCTGGAAATGAGTCAGCTTTGTGATAGCAATTTGCAATCAGATCATTGCCACCAGACATTAAACAAAGGATATCTTTAAGGATATCTATTACAGACTTAGTAATTAATGAAGATTATGCAAGGAAGTGGTCCAAGTGATCTGTGCAACCAGGTCACTGCATGTTGCTAACATTTAACATTTACCTACCACTAGGGGACTAGCATACATCCCAAGCTGGCTATCCTTTATAAACCAACAGACAAGGACTCCTCACACCACAAATATGAACCATGAAAATCCAACAAATGAACTTTGCTGAAACTAGAGCATCATTACAAAAAGAATCAGAGGGAGAATGGGTATTGAACAGAAAAGGGAGAGGGGAGAAAGGGCAAGGAAGGAGTAAAGAGGCTGGTTGAAAGGAGGGAGGAAGGGAAGAGGACAGAGGGAGAAGGCAGGTAGAGGAAGGAGAAGTGAGGCCCCTATGCTGGGGTGAGGGACCCCCTGCCCTCCATGGGGACAGTCTTGGTGTGTGAGGAGAGAGAAGGAAGGGCCTTTTCTGTAGTAAAGGAGCAATAAAGGGAAAGGCTGGTTAGTACATGAGGAGACGTGAGTCACAACAGCCAGTGCCCTGAGGATTGAGAGAGAGAGAGAGCTTTGTCTCCCAGGTTTAGAGCAGAAGGGGGTCCAATCATGCAGAAGCAAACCAAATGTAAGAAGGGCTTCAGCAGAACCAGGTTCTCGGTCACAGGTATGTGGCTAATTCTGCACGTCTGGGAATGATGCTTTCCCTCCGTTTCTGCCTTTATCATCAGCAGCAACTTTTCTAGCTGGAGCCACACTAACCCTGTCTATGAGGAAGGAAGGAGGGAAAGGAAGACCAAAGGGGTCATGTGGTTAAGGAAGAGCAAGGGGAGTCTGGGCCCAGGCAGAGGGAGAGAGCAGCTGGCTTTCAGTCCTTCAACTAGACAGCCTAGATAACTTCTAGGGTCCCTCCCAGCTCCAACATTCTATGTTCCTTCTGGCCATGACATTCTGTGTTCTAAGGTTCCTTCTGGCCATGACATTCTATGTTCTAAGGTTCCTTCTGGTCATGATATTCTGTGTTCTAAGTTTCTTTCCAGCTTTGATATTTTACATCCTAAGGTCCCTTCCAGCTCTGACATTCTATGATACAAGAGCCTTGCCAGCTCTGATATTGTGTTCCAAGGTTCCCCTACCATTTCTCACATCCTATGTTCTGAGTTCCCTGCCATTTCTAATACCATATTCAAAGTTCCTTGCAGTTCCTGACATTCTTGGTTCTAAAGTCCTTTTCCTCTCTGAAATTCAGCATCTGTGCATCCCCCCTCCTCTTATTCTAGGCAGGAATATACAGATCGTGAAGCCCCTGGAGGACGTGGAGGTGATGGAGAAAGAAAGCGCAACCTTTACCTGCCAGATCTCCCATGATGAGGTGCAAACCCAGTGGTACAAGAATGATGGCAAGATCCGGCCTGGGGACAACATCAGGATGCGCCAGGAAGGTGGGGAAAAGTTGGGGGTGTGAAGTAGGTGGGCAGGTGTGCAGGAGAAGGGGTGGGAAGCTGAAGCAGCTAGAAAGGGGATCCTTGTGCCTTGGGAGAGGAGGGTGGATTTCTCTTAACACCAAACTGCCATATCCATCCTCTTCTGCACAAGGGTTCCTAGAACAGGGGTGAGGACATTATCAGCTCAGAACTCTACAAAATTCCCACTACAGCAGGCTAGTGGACAGACTCTGGGGAAGGGTGAGGGACTGATTCAGGGAACAGGGCCAAGGAAGAAGAACTGTCTTCTCTTTTGGAGAATTTGAGCTAACCTTTTTCTATAGTACTTCCTGGCACTCACCAATGGGAGATGGGGCCATCATAGGATTTTCCAGGATGAGAAGGCAGCTGGTTCATAATGGTGAAATCTGTATAGTATTGGCAGGAGGGGAGTGAACACTTAACATTTATGAAGAGCTTACTGTGTGCTCGGTATGGATGGAGACAGAAAAAACAAAACCTAGCCTCCTAGAGCTCACATTCTAACTGGGGAGATAACACACACACACACACACACACACACACACACACACATCACCATAATCAAAAGTGGAACATGACATTGTGCTGTGGGAGCTCTTAGCAGGGCAGATGTTTCTAGTGGGGGTGGAGGCAGGAGCGGTATCATGTGTCGGTACAATGACAGCTTCATGGAGCAGCTGGGTCTTACAGGACTTTAACGGGAATTGATACAAGTGGAAGAAAGGGTGGGCATCTGAGACATGGGAAATGCCATGAACAAAAAGATGCCTTGGTGAAATGGAGTGGGATGTTTTGGGGTGGCTAATAGTCTAGTTTAGCTGGAATGTGGAATATTTGAGAGTGAACAGTGGGAGATAAGACTCAAAAAGCAGAGGGAGAGAGGTGCCAGGTCATGGAGGACCCGGCAGACCAGGCTGCAGCATCTGGACTTGGGCCCTGGCGAGCCATTGATGGTTTTTGAGTGGAGGAAGAAAAAATGAAGGGAGTTTCCCATCTTTACCTTTTTATACAAGAAAAATCCCATTTCTGACTCCTGTCAGTGAGGTTTCTCCAGTTTTCCTTTTTTCCTGGGAGTCTAGACCGGTGATTGGTGGGTAGTGGAGTGGGGGTAAGGAGAAGCAAAGGATCTATTATTTCCACTCCAGATCTACTTTTGGGGAACTTTGAATATTATAATTAGCTGAGGAAGTGAAGGAGTGGTGAGGTAGAGTCTGACTCACCCATGGCTGACTTAGTAAAGTTATCAAGCCCTTTCTTCATAGAGACAAGGGTCTGCTCTTATGACCTTGGCTGGACTCTATAAAACATTAACCTGTAAATTTCTTAGAGGCCAGAGGTTCACTACGCTGTAAATCTGGCTGTTATCTCATAGGGGAATTCATGGCAAGGCAAAGAACAAAGGCGCCATCAAATCTGCTTAAGAACTGAATTTCCAACTTAACTCTTAACTCTTCTGGGCTAGTGTCCAGACCCTAAGGCAGGTGCCAGCTGCAACAAACAGGCTAACATTCACTCAGTCTTTTGTTCAGAACTTTATGTGCTGGGGTGTCATGTCTAGGACCGGAGACAGCAGGCAAATATCAGGGGCTAGCCTGGGCTTTAACATAGTCTTCTTCTCCAGGAAAGACCTACAGTTTGCACTACTGGAAAGTTATGGTAGAAGATGCGGCAGAGATCAAATTTGTGGCAGAGAATGCAGAATCTCGAGCCCAGCTCATAGTGAAAGGTAAGGAGTGGGATGAAGGAAGAGAACAGACGAGGGTTACAGAATACTGGGGGAGAGTACGCCTCTCCAAAATGATATGCCCAAACTAAACCTGTGTGATTCTGTATATGGAGAAGTGAGAAACCCACCACCATCCTAAAGTAGTGAATATGTGTCAGGAGAGCCTGGCAGAATGGAGGTACTCAAGTGGTGCTGGTCTCAAGGAGACCCAGGTTCAAATTCTGTCTCCAACACTAGGTGTTTCTGTAGCAAGTCGCTTAAGTTCCCCGAGCATTAGCAAAGACCATGCATTTTTGAAAATTAAATTAACAATTTTCAGTGACAAAATTCTATTTTTTTTCTATCTCCTACCCCCTGGACCCATAAAAAAGAAGACAAAGTAATAATAAATATGCATAATCAGGCAAAACAAATGATTATAAGTTATAGATGGGCCACAGTCTTTGCCAATGGAGGGAGTTTTCACATAAAATCATAAGTTCTTGATGTATAGACAAATATACCTCCCAGGCTAATTGCTAGCCACAAGGAGGCTGGGGGAAGTCCATGGATAAGAAAGAAAATAGCATGAAAAGAAAGAAAAGGAGGTAGAAAGAGAAGGATTTTTGCCATAGTAGCAGGGACTAAAGAGAGAGAAATAAGGAAGTATTATATTCTGTGTCCAGTGGAGGAGTATGGAGAGGGCATGGGTGGTCTGTATCCTTTGGAGGAACTTGGAAGGTGAATGGTTTGCATCCACTGGAGAAATGAGGATCTTTCTGAATTTTGGGGACGCTTCCCTTCCTCTCCCTTTCCCTTCCTTAGAGCTGCCAGTGGTGATTGTGCGACCACTGAGGGACAAAATTGCCATGGAGAAGCACCGAGGAGTGCTAGAATGCCAGGTGTCGAGGGCTAGCGCCCAGGTGCGATGGTTCAAGAAGGATGTGGAGCTCCATGCTGGGCCCAAGTACGAGATGGTCAGTGATGGCATCTATCGGAAGCTCATCATCAACGATGCTCAGCCAGAGGATGAGGATACGTATACTTGTGATGCTGGCGATGCTAAGACCAGCGCTCATTTCTTTGTGGAAGGTACTGGGCTCAGGTGGCAGTGGTGGGGGGTGAGATTTTCCTTGGACTTAGGGTCTTTGGATAATAAATAGGGAGGGGTTCCAAGCAAGGCCAAGTGAATGTGTCTTCTGAGTCTGCAGTGCCTCTGCCATCCACCTCCCACCACGCACAATTTTGCCTCCTTCCTTCCCCATCATCTCCACCAAAACTACCATTTCCTTAGTACAGTAATCTTACCTGGTTCACAGTAACCTGATAGAATTATTTGCACTGCTGCTAGTAGTTTAATATTTATACCAGAAGTGAGGAACCTGCAGCCTTGAGGCCACATGAGACCTTCTGGGTCTTTTTGACTGAGTCCAAGTTTTTTTTTTATATTGAGGGGATTGTTCTGTGAAGTTTGGATTCAGTCAAAGGACTATGCTTGAGGACCTAGAGGGCCCCATGTGGTTTTGAGGCCACAGGTTCCTCACCCCTGATTTATACCCTCAAAGAAGATGTCTACGGTCAACAAAACTTTAACCTAAAGGAACAAATCTCTAAAGGTGGAATTTAATTCAGTCACTGTGGTAGTTTAGGGAGGGTTTTTTTTAAGCTTTTATTTAGTATTTTATTTTTCCCCAGTTACATGTAAAAACAATTTTTAACATTTGTTTTTAAAACTTTGAATCTCTCTGTTCCTCCTTCCACCACCCCCACCCATTGAGAAGGCAAACAATTAGATATGGGTCATGCATGTGTAGTCATGCAAAACATATCCATAATAGTCATTTTGTGGGAAAGAAACATAGGCCAAAAATATTCCAAAAAGTTTTTAAAAGTATGATTCAATCTGTATTCAGACACCATCAGTTCTTTCTCTGTGGATGGAGAGCAGTTGTCTTGGATCACTGTATTGCTGAGAATAGCTAAGTCACTCACAGCTGATTATCTTATAATATCGCTGTTACTTTGTACTTAGTACATTTCACTTTGCATCAGCCCATGCAAGTCTTTTTCCAGGTTTTTCTGAAAGCATACTGTTCATAATTTCTTATAGTACAATAGTATTCCATCATAATCACATACCACATCTTGTTCAGCCATTCCCCAACTGATGGACTTCCTCTCAACTTCTAATTCTCAGAAAAGAGCTGCTATGAATATTTTTGTACATATGCATCCTTTTCCTTTTTATTTTTTGTCTCTTTTGGGACACAGACCTAGTTGTGTCATTGCTAGGTCCAAGGGTGGGCATGGTTTTATAGCCCTTTGGGCATAGTTCCAATTTGTTCTACAGAATGGTTGAATCAGTTTACAACTCCACCAGCAATGCATCAAAATTTCATTTTTCCCAAATTGGGAGGTTTTTTTGGGGGGGAAAGGGGATGCTCATGTAGGTGGCCATTTATCTCCTTTATAGGCAAAGCCAATCTTGTTTCTTAATGTTGATTACAGGGAGATAGAAAACTTGCTTGTCCAGACAAAGTAAAGTTTGACTCCTCTCCTCTCTCTCTCCCTTTTCCCTGAAGAACAATCCATTACCATTGTACGGAACTTGAAAGACATGGAAGTGATGGAACCGGCTCCAGCCTGGTTTGAGTGTGAGACCTCCATCCCATCTGTCCGTCCCCCCAAGTGGCTGCTGGGCAAGACAGTGCTGCATGCTGGGCGAGACATAACCATTGAACAAATGGAGACAGTCCACCGCCTGACCCTGCACCGCACCTGCTCCACCATGACAGGTCCTGTGCACTTCACCATTGGCAAATCCAAGTCCACAGCTCAGCTCATTGTCTCAGGTAAGCCCCTTGTCTCCTCCCATGTTCCAACTTCAGCTGGCCCATGCTTGAACATAATGCCACAGTATCTGCTTTTGCTCTCATTCCATTCAAGGACTTGCAGTCCCTCCAAGGGGACTTCTTGGGACCTTATATCCCTTGAACCAGAGTCCTGTCCCTTCTTTCCCTCTGCTTCCTCCTTAGTAACTGGCCATGAATGTCAACACACTCTCACGTTGGGTATCTTCAGTATAGAAAATCTCCGTTAACCCAAGTGTGGGGATAGATCAATATGCAGATGCATTCCAGTCAACAATCACAACTATCTTCCTACTCAGATTCATCCTTCCACTCAGCTGTCAAATTGATTGATCTTGGGGCGGCTAGGTGGCGCAGTGAGTAGAGCGTCGGCCCTGGAGTCAGAAGGACCTGAGTTCAGATCTGGCCTCAGACACTTAACACGCACAAACAAAAACCTAGCCGTGTAACCTTGGGCAAGTTACTTAACCCCAATTGCCCTCCCAAAAAAAAAACAAAAACAAAACCAAATTGATTGATCTTCCTAAAACACACACCACCCACTTATTCAAGAAACTCCAGTGGGCTCCTTCTTACCACCAGGATCAAATATAAAATCCTCTGCTTGACATTCAAAACCCCTCATAACCTGGCCCCTTCCTACCTATCCAGTCTTCTTGGATCTTTTCCTCCATCAAATACTCCCACATACTTTGTGATCCAGTGACACTGGCAGCCTTGCTATTCATCAGACACAACACTCCATCTCCCAACTCTGGGCATTTTTCACTGATTGTAGAAACCGGAAAGAGCATGTATTTCAACCTCTTAATTTTGTAGATGAGGAAAAAGGCTTATAAACTGAAGTGACCTACCAGACCTGAACCCAGATCTTGGCACCAGAAAATGAGTAGGACTCAGATGGGCAGAGATGGGTGGGGGGGATAATTAAGAATGGCATTGGCCTCTGAGCTCTTCTCCCTAACTCCCCTCAGTTAGAATTCTATCCCTCTCCTCTTGCCATAACTTGTTTCTCTATTTTGAGATCGACATAGGAGGGAATGGTTAGCTTCCTGGTACTGAGACCAAAGTTCCAGGCTTAATGCCCACCTGGTTTAGTTAGCTTTGAATGACAACAACAATAAAAAACCAACAAAATAAAAACTATTTCCTAACCATGGCCATGCCCACCTCACTGAAAGGCAGGGGCATTATCTTTCTAATTGAGGACTTCAGGGTGGTTTCTTCATTGTGATTCTTCTCTCTGCTGATATAGATTGCAACCCTTCCTATCTGAGGGCAAAGTATGATGCTCCCCAGCCAAAGCAATCCCCCTTCCGCCCCCCCCCCCCCCGCCGCCGGCCCCCCCATGGCTTTAGATTCAGGGCATCTGGATACAGATACTGCCTCTGATGCTTGCTATGTAAGTCAAATCACTTGAGTTCCCTGGATCTCAGATTCCTCCCATGAAACACATGGGAATTGGAGCAGATGGCCTCTGAGGGACCCTTCGTCTTTAGAGCTGAGATCCTATTCCCTATGACCCTGCTAGTGACAGCCACCTGAACACCTGGGTTGATTCTCAGGATGGAAATACACAGTCCATTACCAGGCCTATGTGCAAAATGTTTTGCCTCTTGGTAAAAACGGATAGAATGTATGTTCCTCTGGCATAGTTTTCAAGAATACAGGGTCACCTCTAGGTCCCAAGGAGAGTTTGGGAATAACATTAATGGAGGCCTAGAAAAGACAGTAAATTGCATTACATATGGGGAAATGGAAGATTCAAGAGCTTCAATGATTTGTCACAATTGTCCCGGTGGATTTTCTCCCCCATACCAGAACGGGAGGTGGGACCCAGGGTCCAGCCTGTTGGTGGCTGGGCCATCTTCATTTCTGTGCTGGTCTGTCTTTCAGACATTCCTGTGCTGCTCATTCGGAAGATGGAGGACAAGGCTGGCCGGGAGAAGCAATCTGTGGTCCTGTCTTGTGATTTCAAGCCTGCTCCCAAGTCAGTGCAGTGGTACAAGGGTGACACCCTTCTAGAGTCCTCTGAAAAATACAAGATGAAGCTGGAGAATCACATGGCAGAGTTACGCATCCTGAAACTCACCCCTGATGATGCGGGAGTCTACCGATGCCAGGCTGGCAACGCTGATAGCAGTGCCACGGTCACTGTGGAAGGTATGGCATTTGGTGGGGGCAGGGGTGAAGCACAGTGGGCTGAGGAAACTCTCCATTGACCACGTCCCCTGTTCTACCTGGGGAGTTTGGCAGAGAAATGGAACCTCCTTGACCACTTCCCACCTCTGTCATCCTGAAACCAGGAGAAGGGTGGCCATCTAGCCTGTGCTGACGTCCTTGCGTAATTGTACAGTGTCTACATATGGGATGCAACAGTCTTTTGGGCACATCCCTGATTATAGATCAGGCTAGTAGAGTCCCACCAATATCTGAATAAGCATTTGCCAGCGTCAGCAAAAGTTATTTGTCAAGGTCATAGCTCCTTGTTGCCTTACGCTCAGTATGGAGTAACCCTCTCTCCACTCCTACTATGGGCTGCTGATTCCTCACATGGAACAAGTTGTAACTTGAAGCACCCAAGGATTTTTTGGTCCAACTTATTTTTCTGATAAGGTTCTGTGTGTTCTTGTTCCTTGGCCTACAGGATTCCTACTTCTTTTTTTTTTAATTTTAAGATATTTTATTGACAGATTTTCTTTTCATTTTTACATCCATGTTATTTTCCAGTGTCTCCTCCTTTTCCCACACCACCCCCAATAGAACCTTCCATTGTGATAATTAAGTTTAGTTTAACACTTTGTCCTTATATGTAAATGTATACCCCTTTCCACACTTATAGTCTACCACCTCTCTGCCAGGTGGCAAGGAAAGATTTGATTTTTAGAATGATTCCTAGTCCCTTTCTCTGAAATGGGGCATGGAGTCTGGACCATGGCAGTCCTTGTATCTTCTGCCTGTTTTTGTTGACTTTCTTTCTGTCTGGTCCTAGCACTATACCCTACCTATTTAGGAATTGGGTAGCTTTCTAAAATAATAATTTTGTTAAGACTCTCTTATGTCAGCCTGGGGATGAGCAGATGGGTTTAGGGCCCATTGCTGCTTCTCCAATGTAAAGAGAGTCCTGGACACAGGTCCCCTGAGAGCTTATTCCTTGTAAATAGGCAGATAGGTAAGTGTGGGTTTGCCACACTATCTGTTAGGAGGGCCAAAGAGCAGGAATAGTTAATAACTTAACCTCTTCCTCCCTTGCTCTAAACATTTGGGAAAGAGGCCTCCAGTCCTTCCCTCCTCACTTTTGTGACCCCTCCTTCCTCTAGGATATGGGTGTGGCTGTCAGTTGATTCTGGGATGTTGGTATGTAACTTTAACTATAAGCTTAGGCATACAGGCGACCTGTGCTGGCATCTCCCATCACTATTGCATATCACATGGCAGCATCTTCAAGAATTACTCTGGCCCCCCAAATCCATCACTCTGAAGCCAACCTGGTGATGAGTATCTGAACTTAGCCTGACTGGTCCTCAGGTGGAAGACCTGAGGTCACAGAACCACAGAATGTTAAGAACTAGGCGGGACCTTATGGGATCGCTAAGTCCCAGCTCTGCATTTTATAGGTAAGGCCATTGAGGTTAAGTGACTTGTCTAGGGTTACACAGTCAGTAAGAGTCTGATTTCCGGCATAGTTCTCTGTCTACTCTGCCACCATTTCTTTGTCCATCATCACCAGACCCAAATTCAAAGTCTTTTCAGGCACCATGTTTCATTAGCAAGGCTGCAAAGACCCCAGGCTTATCTCCAGAGCACAATGAGGCCTCAGGGAGGGCTTTGAGGGAGAGGCTCGTGGGCCTTCTACAAATTGTGATCTCTGCCCCCTCCCTATTTATACTTACCTGGCTCCTGAGTCTCTTCCATGTGTCTTCCCTGCTCCTGAGCAGCCCGTGAAGTAGCAGTGACACGGCCCCTTCAGGATGTGGAGGCCACGGAGGAGGGCAGTGCCAGCTTCTCATGCGAGCTGTCTCATGAGGATGAGGAGGTGGAATGGCTGTTGAATGGGACTCTGCTCTATAATGACAGCTTTCACGAAATCTTCCACACGGGAAGTTGCCATACACTGGTGCTTAAGCGTGTAAGCCTGGCCGACACAGGCACTGTGAGTCTCAAGTCAGCCAAGGTGTCCCAGTCAGCCCAGCTGACAGTGAAAGGTGAGTAGAGAGCCCGGGTTCTCTTTAGAACGCTGTTTCTGATGTGGCCTCTGGCTCGCTTTGAGCGTGAAGAAGGTCTTCACAGGGCAAAGATGGTCAATGACTGCCGCTTGGCTGAGCCATTAGGGAGGCACCCCCCAAGGATTTCTCCAAGTCCTCATTCTAAAGAACTGGGTTCTCTTCCTAGGCCAGGTGTCCTCTCAGCAGAGTGAGGGGCCTCCTGGTTGTAGGGGGGAGGGCAGCCTGGGTTTGAGAGCCTCTTCATCCCCTTCAGAAATTCCAAGTTCATATCCAATCCTGCTGTCAGCCTATGTCTCCCCAGACTGTAGAGAAATCTCATCATTTCAGTCTAGAACCTTGGAGTTCCCCTTCCCTAGACTTTCTCAGGTTTCCCAAAGGAGAGTGAGACTTGCAAGTCATTTTCAAATATATCTGACTGTAAAACTCCTTTACTGCTCACAAAATGACCTGACCCCTTATTTAAGATGTGAGGTCCACAACTATTAGACACTTGCTGTGTGCCCAGTACTGGGGTAAGCAAGACTAGCAGCAAAAACAGGAAAAGACTTGGTGCATATCTCAGGGAGCCATCTAAAACAGTTATAAAGAAAGTCCATGGCAGGCAGTACCCCTGATTGCATTAAGTACTGATGCAATTAGCATTTTGCATCCTTATTTTACTTAAAATCATGCAAGGAGCCTTTTACTGAGAAGTAATATAAGGGAGGGATCAGCTGTGAGTGAGGTGAGTCTGGGAAGGCTTCCCAGAGGAGGTGAGCTTAGGCCAGATCAAGGATCTGAGCTATTGTGGGGAAAACTCACCATTCTGGATTTGGAGTCAGGAAGACCTGAGTTCCAATCCTGCCTCAGACATTTCTTGCCTGCAAAGTCATATAACCTTCCTTAGCCTCAGCTTCCTTATCTGTAAGATGGGGATAATAATAGCACCTACCTCCTCACAAATTAGATCAAATTAGATAATATAACATATGTAAAGTGATTTGCAAGCCTTAGCCATTATTATTCCAAATATGACACAGCTATGATGTGATAGCTATTGACATCTGTATAGCTCTTTAAGATTAATGAAGTGTTCCATGTATCTCATTTGATATAACAACCCTGTGAGGTAGGAGCTATGATTATGGCCCATTGTACAGAAGAGGAAACTGAAGTTCAAGGTCACACAGCCATTAAGTGTCAAAGTTAGGATTTGAACTCAGAACTTCCTTATTACAAGTCAAGGGTTCTCTCCACTGTCCATTCTCAGAGGACCTGAATTTGAGTCCTGGCTCCACCACTTACTAGCTCTGTGACTCTGGGTAGGTACCTTTCCCTTTCTGAGCCTCAGTTTCCTCATCTGTTAAGAAATTGTTTCATTAGCCTTAAAACACTATGGAAATTGGGGCTGCTATAATGGATTTGTGAGGCAGAGGCAGGAAGAGTGGGGGATGGTGATGGGGATGGCAGGGATAGTTTGAACAAGAGTTTGGGGACAAAACAAGTCATATGTGGGAGACTGTTGAGGGAGCCAGGCTGGCTGGAGCAGAAAGGCTGGATTCAAGGGGGGATGGGTGTAGGAAAGCCTTGAATACCCTCCTCCTTTGCTCTCTAACCCCACTATTTCTTTTCTTTTTTTTTTTTTTAAGCAATTGGGGTTAAGTAACTTGCTCAAGGTTACACGGCTAGTCATTATTTATACGTGAGTGCTCATTTTCTGAGGCTGGATCTGATCTCGGGTCATCCCAACTCCGAGGCCAGCGCTCTTACTCACTGCGCCAGCTAGCCGCCCCTTTAGGGCAATTGGGGTTAAGTAACTTGCCCAAGGTTACACGGCCAGGTTTTTGTTTGTGTGGATTAAGTGTCTGAGGCTGTAGCCGAACTCAGGTCCTTCTGACTCCAGGGCCGGAGCTCTATTCACTGCGCCACCTAGCCGCCCCTAACCCCACTATTTCTGAGAACCAGGAAAATCCATTTGTGCATAAGGAGGGAATAGGGATCAGGGTATATGATTCAGACTAGAAGGTAAATGACTTACTAGTTTCTGAAAGGACAGCAAGTGCTTGACATGTACCCTCTCTCTGATCCCCCAGAGAAGCCTGTGGTGTTTCTCAAGCCTCTAGATGACATGGCAGGTGAAGAGAAGGGCAGGCTGGCTCTGGAATGTGAGGTCTCCCACCCCAAGGCCCAAGCCATCTGGAGGAAGGATGGTGTGGAGCTGGGCCCCAGCGACAAATATGATATCCTGCACACTGACTGTACCCGGGGTCTCGTGGTACATGACCTCTGCCAGGACGATGCTGGCCTCTACACCTGCGACATTGGCACTGACCTGACCCGCTCCCAAGTCAGCGTGCATGGTAAGTGGCCCTCATGTGAAGGTTGTCAGAAGACCTGAGTTAAAGTCAAAATCTCAGAGTCTCAGTCTCAGTCTCCTCATCTGTAAAAAAGAGAGGACATTGCTTGATGTTCTCAGGATCAGACAGAAGCTCTAAGAGAATCAAAAGACCTGAGTTTGTGTCTGCACCCTAAGACATGTGTTGAGTAGGACTCGGAGGGGTCAGACTCAGGAGTGGATGGCCCCTAAGCCATTACATCCCCAACCAGATGAAAATGTTTATAGAAAACAAATACAAATATAATGCAACATAGTTAATGTTAATTTGTGGTTTTCTAAGTCAACATGCCGCCTGCAGGAATCTCCTTTTGAGTTTGGCACCACTAAAGTTGGTCATTTTCTGTCTCTGGCTCTCAGTTTCCTTGTTGTGAAATGGAAGACTTGGACCAAATGATCTCTAAGTTTCCTCTCAACTTTTAAATCCTATAAAACGGTGCTAATAATATTTGCAGTATCTGCCTCACAGGAGGTCATAGAATCACGGATTTAGAGCTGGAAGGGACTTCAGTAGCCATCTAGTTTAGTCTAATCCCCTTAATTTTACAGATCAGGAAAGCTAGGTGGCATAGAGGCTAGCATGCCTGGACCAGCAAGACCTAAATTCAAATCCCCCCTCGGACACTTACTAGCTGTATGACCTTGGACAAGTCACTTAACTCTGTTTGCCTCAGTTTCCTCATTGGAAACCAAGCTGGAGAAGGAAATGGCAAACTAGCATCTTTGCCAAGAAAACCCCAAAAGCATTCAGGAAGAGTTGGACACAACCGAAAATGACTCAGTAACAACAAAAACTCGTTCCAAGGTCATACAAGTAATGTGTAACTGCACTGGGATTTGAATCCAGGATCCTTGCCTTTAAATCCAGAGCTCTTTCACTTTGTAAACATTAAAGTACTACATACATGTGAGCCATTGCCATTATGAAGAAGAAACCCTGTCAGGGCTTTCACAAAAAGCAAGTATTCTTTACAATTAACACATGAAGTTGATATGTCTCTGGGCATGTTCTATGTGCTATGTTCTATATGTTTTGAGGTTTTTGGTGTAGTAGAAGAATGTTGGATTGGGAATCAGACCATCTGCATTTAAATCCTGGCTCTGCTCCTTGGGTGATTTTAAGTAAATCACTCTTTGGACCTCAGTTTCCCACTCTGTGAAATGAAATTGGTGTCTCTTTCTGCTCAATGAGCTTAGAACCCTACGAGTCTCTCAAAGAGACTGAATACTGCCCAGTTCTCAGGAGGGAGAGCAAAGGAGATCTAGGCTTATCCTAGATGGGTCCTAGCACTGTTTTCATCAGAATCTTCTGTCTTCTCACCTTGTCCCTCCAGAGCTGCACATTGGCATCACCAAGCGATTGAAGACCACAGAGGTGCAAGAGGGAGAGAGTTGCACCCTGGAGTGCATCCTGTCCCACCAGAGTGCTGGTGATGTGGGCACTTGGAAGGTCAATGGGAAAGAGGTGGGCAGCTCTGGCCGCTTCCGGGCCTCGTGCCAAGGCCGGAAATACACCCTTACTCTCCGAGATGCAGCAATGACAGATGCTGGCGAGGTGGTGTTTACTGTCCGTGATCTCACTTCTAAAGCCTCCCTGATCATCAAAGGTAGGACAGGGGACCCTGTTGTAGAGGCTCTTCCTGTTCTTTCTGTTCTGTTCCTTCCTTTGCTTTCTCCCCTTTCTTCCTTCACCATTCCTCCCTCCCTCTACTCTTCCAGCTATGAATTTGTGCCTCCGATGTTGTCTGAGTCATTCTCAGGTACAAGTTTATCCTGAAGGTTCAAGCCCAGGAATTGTGTGAGGCTCTTGAGGCAGCTGAGGTAGAGGCTGGGGCTGAAATATGGGAGGATGGACATCTGGGAGCATCTGCACTATGAAAACCCTGCAATCGATCTTCCACCCATCTCACCTCCCTCCTCAAATTTTCCTCGAGCTCTGAACTCCAGAATGGCTCCTATGCCATTCTCCTGGGTAGCAAAATTATCTAATTATCTAATCCCCACCCCCCAGGATCATGCAATTACACAGATTTAAAGCTGAAAGGGACCTTAGAGGCCCTCGAATCCAACTCCCTCATTTACAGATAAGGTACAGAGAGGTGAAGTGATTTACCCAGCTAAGAACCCCGATCTTCTGACTCCAAGCCCAGCATCCTATCCACCACAGCAGATACTGTCCAAAACAAAAGAGAGGAAGCTCTCTCAGGTCTCTGATTGTCCTGGATTTGAAACTCCTGATGAGACAATTATAATTGAAGAAGCTTTGAAAAATTTGGAATGCACCACTGGGCTAAAACTGGCCTATTAGAGTGTAAACTCCTTGAGGGCAGCAACTCTGCCTTGTTTCATTTTTTATATCCCAACCTAGTGCTGAAGCCCTTGGACACAGTAGGTGTTTAATTGATGTTGGTTTTGTTTTTTTTATTAATTGAGGATTCAGGTCAGAAAAGACAAGTACTAATCTTGCCACCAAGATTTTGTCCTTCCTGTAAATAATTCACAAGAGAATGTTCATTCCCTAATCCCGTAAGTTGGCAAATGGTCATCTAGGATCAGTAAATGATGATTCACAGGGTGATGCTTTCTGTCACATCCCCACATTACAGTCCTGGTTGCCCTGTGGGATTGGGCTGCAAGGTTGACCCCGCCCCCGCCAAGCCCTGTCCCAGGCCACTATAGGTGGAGAAGAATCACAATGACAACACTCATCATTCTGTCATTGCAAACTTTCAGGGGCCAACTACACAAACATCATGACTCTTGAGTGAGCTCTCTACCCTGCCTTTCTTATTGTGATGATTATGTGGGTTTCTTGTTCTGCTTACTTTATTCTGCATCAGTTCATATAAATCCTGACTCCCTGTTCATTGTTCCAACCACTATACTGCCCTGCCCAGGACACATTAACTAGAGTTCCCCCCACCAAACACAAGCGATAGCATTTTTTCTGGGTCTCAAGGATCTTGCTAGAGGGCAGATTTGACCTGATAATGTTCAGTTTCAGCCATGTCTGACTCTTCATAACCCCATTTGCAATTTTCTTGGTAAAGAAACTGGAATGATTTGCCATTTCCTTCTCCACCTCATTTTACAGATAAGGAAGCTGAGTCAAACAGGGCTAAGTGACTTGCCCAGGGTCACACAGCTAGTAAGTGTCTGAGGCCAGATTGAACCCAGATCTTCCTGACTTTGATCCAGGAGCTCAATCAGTGGCACCAGCCTAGCCGCCACAGAGATTTTGCCCAAACCTGAGGGCTATACGTAGAAACGAGTCACAAGAGGCTTTAAAGGAATTGAGCATGAAGGATCTACTGTGATGATGCCCTCTACATTATCATTACTCTTTGTTGTTATGGCTCCAAATTTATTTTTTCTTTCATTTTAAATTATATTGGTCTCTTATTTTTAATAGCATCTTCACTTCTGAATATGCTCCTCCCCTACCCAAGCAAGTAGTTGTCCTTCATAAAAATGGATAAAAAATTAAAGAGAAAAAAAGGCAAAACTAACCACTACATCCACAGTATACATGGGGCTCCACATCCCTAGTCCTGAACTTTGGCAAAGAAAGGAGATTGACTTTCTCACTTCTCACTTGGGGCCGTTATAATTACACAGAGTTCAGTTGTTTTTTTCTTTGTTTTACTGTCTTTACCATTTCTGTTGTTATAGTCACTGGGGTAGGTTGTTTTCCTGATTCAAGTCAATCAATAAAAATTTCATTGTCTTTGATCTGCCAGGTGCTGTGGAAAGCACTGAGGATATAAAAAGAGGCAAAGGGGGTGGTTAGGTGGTGCAGTGAATAGAGCACAAGTCCTAGAGTCAAGAGGACCTGAGTTCAAATACAACCTCAGACACTTAACACTTACTAGCCATGTGACCTTGGGCAAGTCACTTAACCCCAATTGCCCTGTCCTCCAAAAAGGAAAAAAAAGAGGCAAAAGACAGGCCCTGACCTCAAGGAGCTTACAGTCTAATGGAGAAAATAACAAACAGATAAATATAAACAAACTATATACAGGATAAATAGGAAATAATTAGCAGAGGGAAGACCCTAGAATTGAGAGGGGCTGGAAAAGGCTTCTTGTTCTGCTTTACTCTGCAGCAGTTCATGTAAGCCCTGACTCAGTTTGTGGCTCCTACCTCTCCTAGGATTCACCTTGCCTGGGTGGCAAGCTGCCCAGGGTCTGGTAATGAGTTTAGTGACATCCCCTGTGTCTGTGCCAAGGTTACTTGTCAGAGATAGCACCTGTGTTGGTGAAGGAAGGGGGATGGGGGGTGGGAGGGAGGAGTGCAGATGGATGGTTCTCTGAGCTCCCAGGAGTGGTGTTTATTAACACTTTTATTCTTAATCACCCATTTATCTTATCCATTAGCACATCAGAGTCGTTTTTCTAAAAACAATGAATTGTGTTTGTGTTTATGCCCTTGATTTTGTTCTTTAAAGAAAACAGTTTGGGGTGTGCTAATCCTCTAATTAGAAGGTAAACCACCAGGTGGAAAATGGAAGGGTCAGTATAGGCATAATCTGGCCCTCCCTGGGTCATAATTGCCTCTTCTGTAAACAAAGGGGTTGGGCTAGGGTCGGTCCAACTCTGAATTCTCTGATCCTATGAATTTTCCAGACTTGATGAGCTATTTAAGGACCTTAGTCAGAGCAGGGAGCTAAGTCACAGTTCCTCTCTCTATCTGGTATCAGGAGTCTTCATGGTTGCTCCTCCCACCCCAGCCCACCTTGGATGCCTCGGGGCTCTTTGGTTGGCTTAAATGTCAGTGACCCTGGTCCTGCCAGATGCTGATCTTCTATTCAGGTTTATCCTCCTTCTTCCTGCACATTTCATATTTCCTTCACCACTTTCTATCAAGTAATTCAGACAAGAGGAAAAGGCATTTGGTGGCATCCCCAGGCTTGGGGATTTTTCACTTTGTCCAGAAAAAGAAGGGAAAGCTTCTAGTATGCTGGGTGGAGTTTGTGTCAGGCTCTTGCGAGGACGTGGGGAAAAGCTGAACAAGGTATCAGGTATGGCTAAACTGTCATCTGCTTTGTCAGGTGGAATACCCCACACAAAGGAGTCATGGATCTCTGAATCTTTTGAGTGAGGTTGGAGTGACTGCTTGCTTGAGATGTATGGTGACCCTTGGCCTAAATAGCTCCTCACATCACTTCCGGCTCTGAGGTTGTGTCATTCTTTGTGGTTTTGGGATACGATGATGAGTGAGAGGTGAAAAACATGGCAACCTCTCATCTATTCAAGGGCAGAGTCTCAGAGGCAGATAAAAACCCATGATTGGTTAGTTAAGGCAGGAGTTGGATGATAGGTTTGGGAGCTAAGGAAATATTCTCTGGGTTTCAGGGAACTTCCCAGAGGGCAGATTTGGCCTGAACCTAGGGACTATACTTAGACATGAGTCAAGATCAGCTCCAAAGGAACTGAGCAGGAAGGGTCTAGCTAGCTGAGGGCAGAAGCAAGGTGGAGACAGGAAAAGGACCCCACTTCTTGGGAATCCAGGCAAGACAAAGAACTTCACCAGGAATCAGGAGTCCCAGTTCTTGAACTAGGTGTGCCACCTTGGGCAATCACTCCTCAGAGGGCTTCTCTTTCCTCATCTGTTGTTTGAGGAGGTTGGATTGCTTGTTCTTTAAGATCTGTCTGTGTTCTGGGCTCCAATCTGGGTCAGAGAAAAGCTGAATTCTGTAACTAGGGCACATCCCAGACTGTACCTCGAGATTTCTCTTATTGGAAGGAGGTAGTTTCTTGTACCCTGAATGACTAGTGCAATATGACATTGTAAATGACTCATTGCCAAGGAAGGGAAGAAGGTCCTGACTCAGTAGCTTAGAGAATTCCCCTCATCCCCCACTGATCGATGGGTGAAGGCAGAGGCCCTCAGCCTATCTGTCCGTACCTGCTATACCTCAGCCAGCACAAGCATGATTCCCTGGCATACTTAATTCAATTCAACAAGCACTTAATAGGAACCTGCTCCTTATTGGACTCTATTCACTTAGTTCTGTGGTTACAAATACGTATATCTAGGTAGAGATACATATATAGTTACATACATCGATAGATATACCTATACTGGTACATATATGTATCTCTAGTTAGATACGCATATTTATAAACACAGAACTGAGTTATAATATTACGTATTACATATACACATGCCGGTATATGTATGGTAATATATCTATCTATACATGCATGTACAGAAATATGTATAGATATATTTGTGTCTATGCATATCTACATATCTACATGTACATATATCTATTATGAATGTGTATATATAATATATGCATATATGTTTATATTACAAGGTAGCAGAGGAAGAATCCAGATAATATGCTCTAGGAGAATTTGGGGAGAGATTACTTTCAGCTGGAAGGAGGAGAGAAGGTTTCCTGATAGATACGACCTATGAACTGAGCCTTGAAGAAAGGGAAGGAATCTGACAGGAAGAGACTATATTAAAAGAGTTAGCCTGGGCAAATTCATAGACTCTAAAGCAGATAAGCTGAGCCTGAGGAATAGCTAGTCATCTACTTTGCCCATCATGAAAGAAAAGAATGTGCAGTAAGTCTAGAAAGGTAGGTTGGAAGCAGATTTCTAGAAGGTCTTAAATGACAGGCTAATGAATTGATGTTTTATCCTCTTGGCATTAAGGAGCTGTGGTGGGATCTGAAGGTAGGGTGACATGGTCAGGTGTATCTAAGCTTAGGTAAGTCAGAGGCCCCACCTTTCCCCTACCATCTTTTCTAAATGGATAGTTAGGAAGCTTCACACAACAGGAAGACCACAGCTGGGTCTCACTTCTGGTTTCTGCTTCTCTTCCCTCCCACACCCCAATCCCATCTCCTGCAGAGAAGCCAGCATCCATCACCAAGCCCCTGGAGGACCAGAGGGCACAAGCTGGGGAGGATGTGACCCTAAGCTGTGAGCTCTCCAAGGAAGGTGCCACCGTGAGGTGGTCAAAGGATAGCAAAGCAATCAGAAAGGGCCCGAGATACGACCTACGTTGTGAGGGCTCTCAGGCCATTCTTGTCATCCATGCAGCCACCCTCAAGGACTCTGGCGAGTATACATGTGAGACCGAGACCTCGAAGAGCAAAGCCACCCTCCGGGTAGAAGGTATGTACTCAAGATTGTTGGATAGTTTTTTCTTCTCTCTTTAAATGCTTTAAGGGCAGCTAGGTGAGTGTAGACCCTGGAGTTAGGAGGACCTGAGTTCAAATTCAACCTCAGACACTTGATACTAACTAGCTGTGTGACCCTAGGTAAGTCACTTAACCCTGATTGCCTCACAAAAAATAAATAAATAAATAAAAATAATGTTTTACTGACCCCTTTTGTTTTGACCCTGCAATCTGATACACTCCATCTACCCCTGTAGATGGAGTTTTGCTCCACTCTGGTTATTTGTTCCAGCATGTTTGTTTGTTTGATTGTTTGTTTTCAATCAGGAGAGAAAAGGAGAGGAGGGAGAGAGGCTAGTGATAAGGTCACACATGCATACAAAAGAAAGAATGGAAAGAGTGTCACTGAAGCATTTTTAATGCTCAGAAGAGAACTGGAGGGAGTTTAGTGGATGGTTTTCAAAGTAACACATCAATTTATTTTATATATATATATATACATATGTATATATATATATATATATATATATATATATATATATATAAAAACAAGCCGGACTTACCTGGGATTTGCATTTTTCCCTATCATCCTTTGTCTATTCTACTTTGCATATGGAAATTTGGGGGAATAGTCATTCAGTTCAGAAGATTTTTTTAGAAAAAGACAGTTATATGAAACCAACTGACACAGCAGTTGAGTCCAGCAGGGAAGCCTCTTTACCCAGAGGAAGAATATGCAACCTAAACATGAAAGATCACATGAGAAAAAAATCTATTTTTCCTCCCTCCAACATCTACTTCTCCCAAAAAACCAGAAAACCCTTGTAACCAATAGGCACAGTCAAGCTAAATGAACTCCTACATTGGCAATATCCAAAAACGTCTTGTTCTGAACTTTGAATCTGTCAGCTCTCTGTCAGGAGGTAGGTGGTGTGCTTCATTCCTGGGCTTCTGGACTCATAGCCAATCACTGTACCAGCCAGAGTGCTTAAGTCATCCAAAGTTGACTGTTTCTACAATGGTATTGTTATCATACAACTGGTTCTTCTGGTTCTGTTTATATCACTGTTTATCAGTTCATAAAAGTCTTCCCTTTTGGTCATGCACATGCATGTCATACATATATATGTATGTGTATATATCCTTGACTTTCATTATTATCATACATGTGTATATGTATATCCCTGACTTCATATATATTATATATAAACATACACACATACATGTGTGTTATGTGTATGTCATTTCATTATAGTCATATGCTATAATTTACTCAGCCATCCTCCAAATGATGGACGCCTTCTAGTTTCTAGTTCTTTTCCATCACAAAAAGAACTACTATAAATATCTTTGTACTTAGGAATTTTTCTCTGATCTTTTTGGAGAATTTCTAGGTTAAAGTATATGTGGAACTTAGTGACTTTGGGGGCACATTTCCTATGACATTCTTCTAGAATAGGAACCCTTTCCTCCCAGCCTCCCTACTAGTTTCTATTCTTAGGTTTATCAAACATTGGACTACTGGCTTTAATTGTTTCTGGGTCTTGTCTATCTAGTTTTTCCTTGTTTTTCTTTATAGAGGTTATGCCTCTGGCATAAAGCACTTTCTCTCTCTGATGGCCTGGCTGAATGGAGGTAGCTGCACAAGGAGAGGATTCAGACCTTGCTTGAGCTGTGTTTTATTGAGTTTCTGCCCCTAATGACAACTCCCGTTTTCATAATGCTTTAAAGTTCACAAAATGCTGTTCTTATAAGGCAGCCTATGAGGCAGCACAAGATTTTTATCCCATTTTATAGATGAGGAAGCTCAGACATAGAGACATTAAGTGACTTGCCCAGGGTCACTCAGCTACATAAGTGTCTGAGGCAGGATTTATATTCAATTCTTCTTGACTCCAGGTCTAGGGTTCTATCCACTGTATCACCTTGTGGCTACCTTTATGGGCTCAAATTCCCTTGCCTGTAAAATGAGGGGGTTGATGGGAAATAAGATATATAGGCAATGGAGTATAGAAATCCATCTTGCCCTGCAAGAAAGTAAGGAGTAAGTGGGTAAAGGGGGGATATAAGAGAGGGCAGACTGGGGAAAGGGGGTAATCAGTATGCTTGCCATCTTGAGGTGGGGGATAGGGGAGAAATGAGGAGAAATTTGGAACTCAAAATCTTCTGGATATGAATGTTGGAAATGGAAAGAAATAAAATTTTAAAAATAAAAATAAAAAAATGAGGGGATTGACTAGATGATCCCCAAGGCCTCCAGTTCCTATGATCCTTTGAATGAATTATTCTCTGAGATCCTCTTCCTGGGTACTGGTGGGTGTAGAAGAATCAAGGAGCAAGTAAGGGGAGAAAAAATGGAATTGAGTCCCCTTAGAATTTTATTTTGTCCTCTCATTTCCCAGAAAAGCCCAACCGCTTCACCAAGGAGCTGACAGATATGAAGGGTGAGGAGAAGGGAACAGCAGTATTTGAGTGTGAGACAGAGAAGCCAGCAGCAACTGTGACGTGGAGGAAGGGTATTGCAGAGCTCCGGGCCACCAAGAAGCATGTGCTCAGCCAGGCAGGCACGGCCCTGAAACTCACCATCTCCACCCTGGAGAAAGGAGACAGTGACACCTATACCTGTGACATTGGGGATGCCCAGTCCCAGGCTCAACTTGTGGTGCAAGGTGAGAACCACAGGGAAACATGCTGCTTGTTGCCCAGAGGCCCTTCACGAGATAGCCTCTTTTCCAGAACAGATTCAGGGAAATCCTGGGCTCATTTGCATGGTACCCTGGCTTTTACAATTTCATTCACATACACAAATATATATACATATATACACAGAGACATATATGTGTGTATACATGCATATACAATGCACATGTGTGTGTACATAATACACATAAGGCGTCTGAGGCCATGGGTCTTGTTATAGGCACATACCTGTATTTGTACACACACACACACACACACACATGTTCACACATGTATGGATAGGTATGTGTAATATAAGCATACATATATGCAGACATCTGGGGCTATAGGACTCATTAATTATGGGATATGTGTATATATCCATATAGGTATGTGCATGTACACACGTACATACACACATAACATAATATGTATACACACACACATATAAATTTACACACATATGATAATGGAAGTAAGGATATATACATCTACATGTACGTGTGTATATATACACACATATAGGAATCTGAGACATGGATCTTAGCAGTTCTTATTCACATATACACATATGTATACATATGTGTTTACACATGTGTCTATAAACATATTCATATATACACATACATGCATATGTGCATACATACATACAGGTATAGGCATCTGAAGTTGTGGGTCTTGTTAAGGTTCATATGCACACACATACACATGGCCCCATGTATACATGCACATATATGTGCAGGATACATGTGTATGTTTGTGTATACACACGTGTGTGTGTAAAATTACAAAGCAGTGAATCCTCTTAGGTATTACATTTGGGAGGAGTGATCTCAGTTGTCACAGGATTTAGAAGTAGAAGGGACCTGAGAGATTCTCTTGTCCAACTTCACTTTGCAGATGAGGAAACAGGGGCTCTGAGAAGGCAGAGAAGTAGCCCGAGATCCCCTAAGTAGTGAATGGAAGGCCTGGGACTTGAAACTAGGCCTTCTATCTCTAAATCCAGTGTTCTCCCTCTATGCCCAGTACCTCTCTGAGATGTATAATTTACATTGAATAAATCTATATACGTTTGGATGATGCAGAGCCATAGATTCTTAGAGCTGGAAGAAACCTCTGAGGATTTTTGAGTAGTTTGTCCTTCTCCCTCACTTCCATTATCATCATCTTGTCCACCTTGGAGGTGGCCCTAGTGGCCCTTCTTTGCTGCTCCTCTTACCCTCAGCACAGCTGAAAGAAAATCCTTCTTCAATATTGGAGAAGATATGGGAAAATTGGAACACTAATGCATTGTTGGTGGAGTTGTGAAATGATCCAACTATTCTGGAGAGCAATTTGGAACAATGCCCAAAGGGCTATAAAACTATGTGTACTCTTTGACTCAGCAAAACTGCTACCAGGTCTATATCCCAAAAAGATCAGAAAAAAGGAAAAAGGGTCCACATGTACAAAAATATTTATAGCAGCTCTTTTTGTGGTAGCCAACAAAATTGGCGATTGTGGGGATACCCATCATTGGGAAATGGCTGAACAAGTTGTGGAATATGGTTGTAATGGAATATTCTTTGTTCTATAAGAAATGATAAGCAGGTAGATTTCAGAAAAATCTGGAAAGACTTACATGACCTGATTCTGAGTGAAATGAACAGAACCAGGAGGACATTATACATATCCACAGCAACATTGTGCCATGATCAGCTATGATAGACTTAGCTCTTCTCAGCAATACAGTGATCCAAGACAATTCCAAAAGACTCCTGATGGAAAACGCTGTCCACATCCAGAAAAAGAACTATGGAGTCTGAATGCAGACCAAAGCATATTATTTTCACTTTGTTTTTTTCTTTTTTGTGATTTTTCCCTTTCATTCTGACTCTTCTTTTATAGCATGACTAATGTGGAAATGTGTTTAACATGACTATACATGTATTACCTAAAAAGAAAAAGGAAAATCCTCCTTTTGTGCCTTAGTGCCCCTGACACTGTCCTTGTCAGGGGCACTAAGGCACAAAAGGAGGAAGGAGCTGCTGTCTATCTGTAGGGATTCACACAGAGACAAATGATAATTTATCACTAGCTAGTATTACTAAGGTTTATTAAACCACAGATAAAAAAAAAAACTCTCTGAAAACCTTGGGGCACAGTTACAATTTTCTTCACTACTGCTGATTAAAGGCCTTAATGAGGGAAGAGAGAATTTGATAAGTGAAAAAATTGAAAGGATAGTATCTAAGAACAGAAATTAAATTTCTGGACCTTGACTTAAAATACAGCCTTTGGGTATGCTTAGAAGGCAGACAAGTGTGTATCTGTGCACTCCAGACCACATCTCTCACAGAATCATCCTCAAGGTTCACCTTCTCCAGGAAGTCTTATGCTTGCTTATCCTTCCTGAAGCAGGCTGATAGAGAAGGTCACAGACTAGAGAGTCTTCACCTCACATATCCTGCCATCCACTGCTCATGCCCCAGTAATAGTGCCCATGGCCCCCCAGGCCACTTTGGCATAGCAGAAAGACCGGACTTGGAGTCTAATATTTGGGTTCAAATCCCATATGTGGGATTTTGGCCATTTCATTTCACCCCCTGAAACTGTCTCCTTATCTATAAAATGGGAATAATGCCTCCTACCTATGTCAAAGGGTTACTTTATAAAATTTAAACATAATAGAAATTATTTATTATTGTTGTTCTCATCTTGACTATCATCTTCATGATTATTTTAGGACAAAAAGTCCTCATCACTGAGGACCTGGAAGATGTGGAAGTTTCAGAAGGATCCTCAGCCACATTTCGATGCCGGATCTCACCTGCTGACTACAGTCCTGTTCAGTGGTTTCTGGATAAGACCCCACTCCACACAAATGAACTCAATGATATCGAGGTGCAGCCGGAGGGCTACCACATGCTGACTGTGAAGCAGCTTGCCATCAAGGACTCGGGTACAATCCACTTTGAGGCAGGTGACCAGAGGACATCTGCTGCCCTGAGAGTCACAGGTAGGTCATCCTTGGGGATCGACCCTGGTGTCTACTGTGAACCATTCCTTCTCAGTGGATACTCTATATCTTTTTTCCCTAACCTCAGGTAGCTCTGAGCTATATCTCTATACTAGGGCCAGGCTGCCCCGAGACAGGCATTTTTTTTTAGCTATACCTAGAATATGCCAATTCTGAAAATAGATTATACTGATTTCTTTTTTTCAGGACCAACCTAGCTCAGTACGGGGAGGCTCATCACCCATAGCCTGGCCACTTGGTGATTCTTTGGCCATGGGAACCCATGAAATAAGTCAAGTCAACAAGTATTAAGTATACGTGTCAGGCACTGTGTCAAACACTAAGGATACAAAGAAAGACAAAAATAGTCTTTGCTGTGGGAACTCACAGTCTAAGGGAGGAGGAGATGTGCAGACAGCTATGTACAAACAAGCTATAGAAAGGTTAAATTGGAGTAGAAAAGGCATTCAGCTTCTCCACTGAATTTGGAGCTTAGGGACCTGAATTCAAAGACTAGCTCTCCCACTTAACTGTTTGTGTAAGTAGCCATATGGGTAAGTCACCTTGCCTCTATAAGCTGCTAGGTGGCGCCAATAGTGCACAGAGTGAAGATCTGAGTTTAAACCCAGCCTCAGACACTTACATAAGCCTTCATGAGGGAAGAGAGAATTTGAAAAGTGAAAAAAAAATTGGCTGAAAGGATAGTATCTAAGAATAGAAATTTGACAGACCCTCTCTTTGCCTCAGTTTCCTCATCTGTAAATGAGGCTAATAATCACACCTACCTCCCCAAGGTTGTGGTGAGGATCCAAGGAGATGATTTTTTTATAAAATGCTTTGCAATTAATGCTAGCTGTTATTAGTCTTAGTTTCATCTGTTCATTGAGAGGGGTGAATTAGATGATGTCTGGGGTCCTTTTCGTCTCTAGACCTGTGATCCTATTGTCCCAGAAATTGAATTGTCAGTCTTGACATACTCACTATTAGAGACTAGATTGTAGCCAAAATGGAAAGATAGCAAACAGGTTTTCCCTGGAGGGACAGATAAAAGAGTTGGAGGAGCTGGTGCTCTTGTGTGTACAAAGATATCAAGCAATATAATTTCCTGAGATATTTGGTCATTTGGTATCGTAGTGCTCATGATAGGAATTTGCAAAAAGACCACTTTGAAAATAATTGCAGTTTTTGTGCTGACATTTATTATAGAAAACAAAAAGGGGAGAAATCCTATGAAGAACTTGATAGATTAAATTAGATTTATCAATGTATTAACTACATTGGCACATACATGTCAACAAATTAAATAAGCATATTCTTTAATGCTTGCTGACTTTAACATGGACAGTTAAGAACCGTGAAAAATGTGCTGGAAAATATGGTTCAGGACTAAGGAATGAGAGACCTCACACCTGTAGATTATGAATACCTTCTTACAGAAGAAATGAAAGGTGCTGGACATGACAGGCACTGAATAATATCAAAAAATGAAGTTAATTCTATTTTAAAATATAGGAAATGCATTACTGCTGATGGAGGAGCCATTCTTAAACTATCTCTGTGCAGTAAGTTAAAACAAAGATGAAAATTAACACAAAATGAGAAAAAGACATGGTGTGTAATTTAAGCAACTCCAACTTGATCTGTTTAGACAAATTACTGATGTTTAAAATGAGAAATGGATGAAGGAAAGGATTCTGACACTGATTATAGAAGTTCACACAGAAGTTTAATGAATATGTCAATTTTCGTAATAAACTTAAGGAAGCTAAAAACCAACTTAATCATGGCAAAAACTTGATTTACTTGCTAAAAATAGAGAGATGGCTAGTGGTGATACTAGTTTAGAATAAAAACTTGTTTATGAAATCTTATGAAGAAAGATTGTGGAAGATTATGAGCAATATTACCTCATAAAGCAATAAAAATTAGTGGAGAGAAAAATCAGTTAAAAAAAAAAATCTCTGTGGAGGGCTTGCTAGGTGGTGCAGTGAATAGAGCAAGGGCCCTAGAGTCAGGAGGACCTGAGTTCAAATGTGGCCTCAGGCCTCAGACACTTAACACTTGCTAGCATGTGACCTTGGGAAAGTCACTTAACCCCAATTGCCCTGCCTTCCCCCCTCAAAAAAAAAAAAATCTCTATGAGAGACCTAACTATCCAAAGGCATTTAAGGGTGAAAATGGAAGAATGAGAGAGAAGATGAAAAATATCTGGATGTGGAGTTTAAATCATTTAAATGAGTTTAAATCCCACTGTAGGCATTTATTAGCTGTGTAATACTGAACAAGCCACTTTAATATTTCCTGTCCTCAGTTTCCTCATCTATAAAATGTTTGTTGTGAGGATAAAAATGAGATATTTGTAGAATGCTTTACAAACCTTAAAAGGCTATATAAATGCTAGCTGGTGTATCAGTAGTAAACCCACCCCCAGGCCCCAGCCAGTAGAAAGTGAAAACTCCTGCAGGCTAGGTACTGTCTTATTTAAGTCTAAGTGTGGATATGGAAGTCATTTAAGCAGCCTTTGATAGTGGGCCCTGAGGGGTTCCTTATGTTTTCACTATTGTGACTCCATCTAATTAGGAGGAGTCTAAGTTAGAATAATAATGAGGATGTTTGTAAATTACGCTATCTGCTGTGCCTAAGATAAGGCTCTAGACCCTTTTGGGGTAGATTTCTAACCCAATGGTTAAAATAAAAAAAAATGTGGGCACTTAGAAGTAATCACCAGTTATCTGAAAGATTCCCTTTTGTGGAATACTTTCTTCCCCAAAGACGACTTCTGCAGAGGTGTTACAATGTTTACAGTCAGTTCACAAAAGGCTTACTTATCTCCCTACCCACACCAAAGGGGAAATATGATGAGACAGCCTTTTTGGGTCATTTCTACAAGATGACCTCAAATGTTCATTTTAACCTGACTTGACCTGAGGAATGAAAGAGAATAAGCTGGGGTGTGCTCTGGACCACTCCCACTCACAACTAAGGACAAGCCCTGCCCAAGGAGAAGGAAATGGCCAACCACTCCAGTATCTTTACCAAGAAAACCCCAAATGGGATCACAAAGAGTCAGTCAGGACTGCAATGGCTGAACAGCAACTATAATCTTCCAAGGTATATGGATAGGTTCAGTCTGCCATCAGGGTTAAGGACTCAGTCTATAAGCAGGGCCGAAGCTCTTGGAATGGGAAGGGGGGTGTCTATGATCTGGGTTAGGGTTTAATCTAGGACCTGGATGAATTTTGGAAACCGAGGGTTTTTGTTTTTTTTGTTTTTTGTTTTTTTTTTAGCATGTGACACTAACTAGTCCAAACAGGGACTGAATGTACCTGTGTTGACCTCAATATCACTGTTCTCCATAGACACTTCTCCCAACAGTTTCATTCTATTGTCTCACTAACCATGTGAGATGATCTACAGATAGGGAAATCCAGGCACAGAAATGGACAGGGACTTTCCCAAGGATGTCTAGGGACTAAGGGGTTGAGGTAGGATTAGCTCTATCTCTTCAATTCCATGACCTCCCTGAAGATCGAAGGCCACATGTGGTCCAGTTATTTTAAGATGATGTCTCCCTTTTCTTCACAGAGAAACCCTTTGAATTTTCCCGGGAGCTTACTGATGCTACAGTTACCACAGGGGAGACTCTGACCCTCTGCTGTGAGACCACAATCCCAGACAGCCCAGTGCGCTGGACCAAGGATGGGAAGGCCCTACGACCTTCAGCCAAGTGCCAAATCAGCCGTGAAGGCTGTGAAGCCCGGCTGGTTATCATTAGTGTCGGAGAACAAGATGGTGGGCGCTATGTGTGTGAATTTGGCAAAGCCCGGACCAGCTCTATTGTCAGGATTGAAGGTGAGGTTCCCATGGGGCTAACAGTGCACTGGGGACCCTGTAGACTGATCAGTCTATTTATCAAGGCCTCAGCTAGGTAGATAGTCACTTCCTCTGGCCCAAAGACCTCAGTTATTTATAGATAACAGCTCTCAGTTGTTAAAAAGTACACTGCTTTTAATCAATGACATGGATGAAGTCATAATGTAGAGAAACTGGATATGTGTGAAGTCTAAAGACCTGAGTATGAATCCCCACTCTGCTATCAATCCCTTTGTGGACTTGTATATAAAGGCTAAGTCACTTAACCTCTGTGGGCCTCAGCATCTGTGAAGTGAAAAGGCTGGCCCTGAGGATCTTGACACTTCCATACAGCTCTCAGTCCCTGGAACCTGTGATCTCACTCCATCTGTCACCTCTGAATTCTGTCGTCTTTGGTCCCTCCCTGCCAAAGTCCTTTCTCTTCTGCTCTCAAACAAGTTATAAGCTTATCTTTTGCTGTGTAACCATGGATGAGGCAAACCCGACTGTTCTCAGCCTCAGTTGTCTTGTAAAATGGGTATAATAATACTGCCTACTTCTCAGCACTGCATGTGAAGATTGAGTAGTGTGACAGGGTGTTTCAAAAGCTAGCTAAAATCTACTCCAAGAGTTTTGAGACACCTTGTTTTTATGGCACTTTGTAAACTTGAAAGCTATGTTATCCCTCACTTTCACCCTTCTCCTCATTATCATTATTATTTCCCTTTCACATTCAGCTTCTTTACTCAGTCTCTCCACTTAGTCATTTATTTGGAGCCAGAAGTTTTGGTTTCAAATCCTGCCCCTGTCATGCACTACTCATGAGACCCTGGGCAAGTCACTTAACCTCTCTGAGTCTGCAATATTAAGAGGTTGAAATGGATGATTTCTAAGATCCCTTCCAACTCTAAATCTTGCTGTTCTTTTCTCCACCTCCTTGCACTCTAGCCTCCATCTCTACTCCTCTGCTGAGGCACGCTTTCTAACATCATTGACTTCCTAATTGCCCAATCCAGCGACCCTTTTTTTTCACTCATTCTCTCTGACCATGTTGCTGCATTTGCCTCTGTTCACTGCCCCTTGCTTCTACACAGTCCCTCCTTCCATGGCACCATTCTCTTCTGTTTCTCATCCTATCTCTGAGAAAAATTTCTTCTTGGTCTTCCTTTTTCCCCAGTCCCTTAAAGGAGTGTGTCTCACAAGGCACTGACTTCAGCCCTCTTCTCTGCAACCACTCAAGGTTCCTTGTGCTGGGCAATCATCTGAATGCCCAGTCTTTTAATACTGTGATTGGTTTCTTTCACTTTCCCATGTATGGCATTTTACAGGTTTAATTAGGTCACATCTTCAGTACTTGGGAATATACCCCGATCCCATAATCCACAACATTTTTTCTACTCATTTCCCCATGCTTTCTCTTGCCTTTCACTGTGAGCCAGACCCATAACCTGCCACAAGCTTGCCCTCAGCTATGTCTTATAGACTCACAGACAATAGTATCTAGAAGGCACCTCAGATATTATATAGTTAGACCTCTTCATTATGAAGATGAGGAAATAGGCTCAGAGAGGGGATATAACTTACCCAGGGGTCACCCAGCAAAGCATGGGCAGCATCAAGACTAGGACCTATTATTTTTATCTATCTATCTATCTATCTATCTATCTATCTATCTATCTATCATCTATCTATCTATTTTAGTGTTCTTGCTCCTACACTGGGCCATTACTTGCTGATTAAATAAGATCTTGGGTTGGGGGGGAAGCACAGCTGGATAGATCCCAGACCCCTTGTTGGGGGATTGACCCAGAGAAACAGGAGCCCTTTTTCTTTCTTTTTCTCTTTTCTTTAAAAATTAAAAAAAAAAATGAGTTTATTAAGGAATGTCCATAAGAAAATAACAACTTTTGACTTGGTTCTTTGTGCCATATAATGAAGATGATGTAAAAACTTGTAGGTGTGTGCTTCTTTCCACTGGGATTCTTAGAATCTAGTCTAGATGTGTCTGCTTTGCTAGGATAAATTAGTTGCTTTCTCGCTTCTTTTTATAAATGCCGTGTGGAAACCATGTATTGTGTAAAGCTAGAGACAACGGTTTTTTTTTTTTTACCATAACAGGTGACAGTTTTTACTTTCCCCACTTTAATTAACTGTCAGTCTTTGAATTCAACATCTTTTGATGCAAAGTCTACTCATTGTTATGGAACATTTTAGTCTCAAGAGAGCTCTTGGATTGGTCTCTGTTGCTGTCTGGCTGAGCTGAGGCTGAAGCTGCAGATTGTCTAAGGGAATTGGGATTTGAAGGGTCAGTGGGGTGTGATCAGATTGAGCTCATGAGACTTTCCCAAAGGCTTCCCCCTCACTGCTATTTTCTATTTAATTGACAGGCTGTGGCTTAAGAAAAAAGTTTCACTTTTCCTAATACCCAACTTTCAAACTGCTGGAAATTTTTAGGTTTTCATGGATACCATTCTAGCTCTGCTGCTTCTTCTTCTTCTTTTTTTTTTTTTTTTTTGCTTTTTGGAGGGCAGTTGGGGTTAAGTGACTTGCCCAAGGTCACAGGGCTAGTTTTTGTGTTAAGTGTCTGAGGCTGGATTTGAACTCAGGTCCTCCTGCCTCCAGGGCCAGTGCTCTATTCACTGCGCCACCTAGCCCCCCTGCTGCTGCTTCTTTAAGTTTGTTCTCTAGAAACCTGGGCATTGGACTCAGACCCCTTTCCCTCAGACTCAGGAGCCCCTTTCCCAAAGGGAGTGGAGGCTCTCCTAGTTCTAGCGATCCCCAGAGTTTTGTCCTAGGCTAGGCTAGTTCAACATATGTTTCAGGGATCCAGCCGGCTTTAGCCAAAAGCGACGGTTCCCTGGGCGATATGATGACGGGACCCTGCCCTGTGCAGCCTTTCCTGGGGGGTCGAAGGGATAGACAGAGTGTAACAGGAGAAGTCATTCCAAATGAGAAAAATGATGTAAGTAAAGCAATGGTGGTGAGAAAACAGAAGCCTGTTTGGGGGCCGATGAATAAGTGGACAAAGCACTGAGGAGCTAGGAGCTGTCCCTCTCTCAGTGCTGATGTCTCCCTTGTCTGCTGTTCCCTTTGTCCCCAGCTGCACCAATCTATTTCAAAGAGGGGCTGAAGGCCATAGAAGTCTCAGAGGGAGGAGCCACCACCCTGCGCTGTGTGCTCTCCGCTGTGGCTGCCCCCGTGGAGTGGCGCAAGGCCAGTGAGGTGATTCGGCCCAGCAACAAGTATCTTGTTCGGCAGGAGGGAGTCGCTCTCGAGCTGATCATCCGGGACCTGGAACCTCAGGACAGTGGGGAGTATTCCTGTGTCTTCAAGGACCAGAAGACCATGGCCACCTTGACTGTCAAGGGTAATGTTTCTTCAGATAGTTTCCTTCGTGGTGCTAATCCAAGAGCAAGGGCTCTCTTTCTTGCTCTCTCTCTCTCTCTCTCTCTCTCTCTCTCTTCTACCTCTCTTCCTTCCCCAAACATTTATTAAACACCCATTGTAATACAGAACACTCTGCTCAGCCCTGAGGGTGTTCCAAAGTCTGTATTAGGTATTATTCCTATTCTCATGAGTCCAGAAGAGTGACACAGACATAAGTTAACTCTAATATAAAATGCTCTAATGAGGCAGCTTGCTGCTGTAATAGATCGTTCCAGGCTTGGAATCAGTAAATCCTGCCTCAGACAGTAGCTGTGTGACCCTGGGCAAGTCACTAAACTTTCTTCAGGTTCCTTGTCTATTAAATGGGGGTAATGACAGTACCCATGTCACAGGATTGTTGTAAGAATCTAGTGTGATTGATTGCACATGTAAAGTGCTTTGCAAACTTCAAAGCACTATATAAATAAATGTTACTAACTATTATGGGCACCCTGGCCAGACCAGGGAGGAACTTTCCTTTGTGGAGTGAGGAGCTGGGTTACTGAGGAACCTCTGGTTCTCTCAGTTTATATTAGAAGAGCTGACATCTTTCCACCTGCATTAGCTTAGTATAAACCAAAAATATGAGTGACTGAAAGAGGTCTTATGTCCAGATCATGGGAGGCAATCATCTTTCTGTTCTCTGCTCCAGTCAGAGATCTGCCTGTATCCCCCTGTTTAAAAGGGATATTGACAAACCAGAGCATGTCCAAAGGAGGTTGACTGGGATGGTGAGGGGTCTGGAGGTTATGTCATATGAAAATCCAATCAAGGAACTGAATAGAAGGCTTGGTAGGTAGGGTCAGTTGTGATCCATGTCTTCAAATGTCTGGGAAAGTTGCCATGTGGGAAAGAGAGCAGATTTGTTCTGTGTTGCTCTGGAGGCTTGAACGCAGACTTTTGGGAGGGAGGATTTTCTAACAGAATTGTTCTACTATGGAATGGTCTGTATCAATATAAGCATCATTCTAAAACAGAAGGGACCACAAAGATAATTTAATCCAACCCCCTCATTTTACAGATGAGGAGAGTTAGGTTAAAGGATTTGCCCCAGATTACAGAGAAGCCTTATGTGGGATGGGAGTCTCCTGGACCATGTGGCATATGCCAGAATGGGGATAGGGGTTTTTGCACTGAGGCACAGTGGATAGAGTCAGGAAGACCTCAATTCAAATCCTGTCTCAGACACTGACTAGTTATGTGACCCTGGATAAGTCACTTAACCTCTATTTGCCTCAGTCCTATTTTACAGAGTTGCTGTGAGGGTCAAATGAGATAACCTATATATGAGATGTTAGGAGAATAACACACAGAAAGCACCTGTAAACCTCAAGCTACTCTACAAATGCTAATTATTATGACTGTTTTTGTTGTCATCATTATTATAATTAGGGACAAAGGTTGGACCAGGCAATCTCTAAGATGCCTTCTAAGTCTAAGAGAATGAACATCTATAGGAGGACAGGCAGGGAATTCAGCTTAATTCTACAGACATTTCCTAAATGCTTGGCATTCCAATACAAAGGCCTCTATACCCCAGCTCATGTTCTCCGGGAGCCCAGAATCTAAGGGGGCGGGGAAGAACCTCTACATAAATGCCCTTGGTGCACCAGACAATGAGATAAGTGCAAAGGAGAGGACCAGGCAAAGTGCCAACAAATATGAGGAGGGAGAGACCACTTCTAGCTGGGGATATTATGAACGCTGCTGCAGGGGAAGATTACCTTCCCAGCCAGTGGTTCTTGGACCCGTGATGTGAATGCCTGATAAATAGTTATAGCTCATTCACTACCTCATTCAATAAAACAGATAGTTAATAACTAAAGGGGGTTCTCAATTCAATAAAATAGATAGTTAAAAATTACAAGGGGGGGTTCTCAAGTGAAACAGAATTATGTTTGGCTGTAGTTGCTGGCAGAGGACACAGCAATAATCTGGGTTATTGTGAAAAGTCACATGTGGAGGCTCCAAGCAAGTTAGCCTTCATTTCCACTGAGAACCAAGTAAGAAGAAACAAGGTTACATTATAGCAAGATGAAATTCAGTTAGACATCAGTATGAACTTCTCCCTCCAAGGAATTCATCACTAGAAAAACTGACCCAATGGAGTTGTGAAGCCTCTTTTTTTTAAAAAAAATAAAGGAACAAAACACCACCCAAATACAATGTCCCGAGATAGTGGAAAGTTTTGCCAGCTCTCTGCCTCTTGAAGGCATGTGAATGCTTCCTAAGTGGCGCATTTCCCCTCCTGTGTAAAACCCAAATATATCTGGAATCTTTCCTCACTTAATACAGTGCCTGCCACATTGTAGATGATTAATAAATGCTTATTGACTGGCTAACTGATTGTATTGGATTGGCACACTGAATATTGTTTCATCTGTCATTAGGGCCATGAGTTCAACTTTGTATTCCATAAGGTGAGATGATTTGCACAGTTCACCAGAAAGACAGTCTCATTAATTGTTGGTAGTTTTTTTCCCCCCAAACTGATTTGCTTTCTCATGTCCACCAAGAAATCATTCCTGTAATCATCAGCTCTTCAGATGTTGGATGTAGTGTTTAGGCTTGTTGGCTCAATCCATCATCTTTGAGCAGGTGCAAAAGGATTTTTTTCTGTTTGCATTGTCCAAACCCAAGAACACAAGTTTTACAGATTTTTTGAATAGTCCTAAAACCTGCAGAACACTGCTGAAGCCATTATAGATCCACTCAAAACTGAGTGACATCATCTTGGCTCAGTCATGACCTGATTGAGGCTCCCTCTCCATCACTGAGGCCAACACAACAGCAGCACCAACCACTTGCTGGAAATACACAGAGCCTCTTTCCATGAAAACCTTTAGAAAGGTTTGAGACAACAGTCTGCCTGGGGTAGTCTGGGGACTCTCTCTCCATCCAGGAAGCAAGTGATGAAGCAGACTCCTCTGAATCATGATTCTATGACTGACAGTTTCTGTGACTATGCAGCCCTTGGCATAGAGACCATCAGGCAGGGTTGACTAGTTCCACTTTTCTGCTTTCTGTGCCCTTTCCTGCTTCCCAGGGTCTTTTCTACCATCTGCTCAAGCACATGGGACCCTCCATCTACCTTAGGCCTTCTCTTACCTTGGAGGAAAGAAACTATTAAAACTCAATCTCTCTGAGGTGAGGAGGATTCAGTGTACCCATGCTAATGTGAGTTTCTAAAGAAGGGCCTTAATCTGGATCATGAATGAAGTTATAATAGTAGAATTTCAAGAAAGCAAATTCAATTCAATGCATTTATTAAGTGCCTAGTGTTTGCAAGGCACTGGGAAAAAGAAGACCAAAATCCTTGTACTTCAGGAGCTCACAGGGATAGAGCATATATACAAAAAAGTAGGTACAAGGTAATTTGAGGAAGAAAGCACTAACCTGGGGTAACAAGGAAGGTTTCTCAAAAGACCAGATATCTGAATTGGTCTTTGAAGGAAGAGAAAGAGTCAAAGAGATGGGTCATAGATTGAGGGTTTAAAGAGAGCTCAGGGATCATCTCCAGTACTTCATTTTATAGAAGGGGAAACTGAGACTCAAAGAAATCAGGTGATTTGCTCAGTTAGACATAATATAAAGGAAGCTAGGCGGCACAGTGGATAGAGCACTGGACTTAGAATCAGGAAGACATCTCCCTGAGTTCAAATTTGGTGACCCTGGGCAGGTCTCTTAACCCCGTTTGTCCCAGTTTCCTCATCTATAAAATCAGCTGGAGAAGGAAATGGCAAACCCCTTCAGCATACCCCAAATGGGGATACAAAGAGTCAGACGTTACTGAAAATGATTGAACAACATAGATATAAGCATCAGAAGAGAATCTGAACCCTTCTCTTTATGACTCTAGTTAGGAGTCTTTCCACTATACTCCTCTGCCTCTTTAGATGAGGAAGGCATACCTTCAGGCATGGAGGAAGTCCTATTACAAATACATAGTGCTGAGAGAACAAAGGACAAGATTAAGGAAAAGCTATTACTCCATTTAACTTGAACAGAGAATCATGAGGAAGATCATTTAAGATGAGGTTTGAATGCCAGGATCAGGAGGTGGTATTTTAATCGGCAGGCAATGGGGAATCATTGAATATTCTTGAGCAAAGGAGTGACATCGTCAGATTGGTGTATTAAAAGGATTACTTTGGGCATCATTTATAGCAGATGTTCATAACCTTTTTTTTAAATCATGATCCCCTCTGGCAGTCTAATGAGGCCTACAGGGCCCTTTTCCAGAATAATGTTCTAAAATTTGTAATATAAACTATGTAGGGTTACAAAGGAAATAGTCATCAAAATATTTAATAAGTTCATGGACCTTGGGCTAAGAACCCCTAATATATAGGATGTACTAGAGAAAGTAGAGATGGGTTGTTGAGAGACCTATTAGGAGACTATTATAATAGCCCAGGCCTACTGTGCTATATGTTAACTCCTTGCCTATTATTGATATCTAGCTCAGACAACCCATTCATTCATTTACGTATTCATTCACTCGACAAAACTAACTATGAGCATGGGAAGAATTCACTGTTTCCCCTTTCAAGCCGTCCTGTGAGCCCAGGTCTAGAAAATGTCAGGAAAGGACAGTCCTGAGCTTCTGAAACCTCCATTTTGCCAAGGAGAGCCAGCAGCTGCTGTCCCTGGCTTTCTCTACTGCACCATGTCCTGCCAAGGTAGGAATCCACTGTCTCTAACACCATGCCACTCTACTCCCATGGACAAGCTCAAGGGACTGCCCAGTCTCTGTCCTGGCTTCTGGCACAGTCATGGTAATTAGTAGGACTGCCATGTATCCTTTCTTGCTATAATGACTTATGCCATGAACCACCAGAAAGTGTTTAGGGCACTTGTTGAAGTGTTTATCCTGGAGAACATATTTGAGGAGATGGTAGCTGATTTCATATGGAAGAAGTTGTCCCTAAGGAGTAGAAGAAGGAATAATTCAGGTTATAGAAAGGCATTCTGGTTTGATGTAAGGAAGAACTTCCTGATAATTACCGCTGGCCCAGAGAACCAAGGGATAAAGATCCAGATGCTTCAGCTCCAGGGTCTTCTAGCTTCAACTGCTTTCTCCACTGCCCTTATTATAACTACACTCTTTCTTAATCCAGGACACATCAGTCCCTTTCCCATTTTATGGCTTCCCTAAATTTTCCATGGAAGTCATTCGGCCAGCCAACATTTATTAAGCACTCACAAAGAAAGGCAAACACAGTTCTTTTGCCCTTGAGGAGCTTACTGTCTAAAGGGAGAGACAACAAGTAGAAATGTTGCTGTTGCAATTGACCATTACTCCCTTGGGCTGTTTGTGGAAGACTTGGGGCAAGAGCATAGGAAAGAAATCCTTGCATGTAGTGTAAGGTACTGGCTGTACGTATCCTCTTCTGTCTTCATGCCCCATAACACCCTAGTCTCTGTACAGTATTGACAGTACCCAAACTTCTAACACTATTTTACCAGCTTCACCTTTATCCCACACTCAGAACATACCCCATCTTCTATGAATCACTGCTCTTCCCCACACAGCTTGACTTCACCCTCCATTGTCCACTCCCAAGACCCGCCCCACCCCCAGCATCATCCCATTTCTTCTAAATCCTCTAGGATTCATGCTATTATGGAAAATAATATTTGTCAAGGGATCTAGTTTTGAATTCCAATTATACTTTCTACTTACATAGCTGTGGGCAAGTCACTCAACCCCTCCAGGCCTCAAGTCTGTTCTGCATAGTGAAGGAGATGAGAATAGACTCTCTAAAATGCCTTCTGTTTCTAAATCCAATGATCCAGTCCCCTTTCCCTTTCCCATTTCAGCACTGAGTGTTCACACACACCTGTGTGTGACCCACTTCATCTCTGGCCATCCTGCATCAGGTCTGGGTGACCCACTTTTTTTCTGGGTAAGCTCTGGCTGTACTTTCCCCTGTCTCAACACCTCATGGCATATCCCTTTGCAGGGCTTCATTTTCCCCGGCTACTTTCATTAATCCCTCTGTCACCAGCTGCAGCTTTGATTTTCTCTGTCATATTGCACTAGAAGCACCAGCAATATCATCGTGTAACGTTTGTAAAGTATCTGGCACAATGCTTAATTGGGCAGAAGGGCGAGACAAGCAGGGTCTTTGTTCATGGGGATCCACTCTTCTACTCACTCTATCCTACTGTTTCCTCCTACATTCATCACACATTTCTTCATCTGTCTTTCTTTTCTTCCTCTTGAATAGGGGTTGTCTTCTTTTGCCAAGGAAATGAGCCCTTCTTATAATAATAATATCTTCCATTCGTTTACAAAGCATTTTCCTTTCAACAGCTCTCAGATGTAAAGAATGTAAATATTATCTCCATTTTATAGAGGATAAAGCCAAGGGCCAGAGAATATGCACACTGGAAATAGCATGGAGCATGTGGAACTTGGCTGTGGGTATCAATGTAAGCTCATAATTTTAGAGCTGGAAAAGACCAGTGCAACCCTCTCATTCAGGGAGGTTTCTTCTGCCTTGGAATGTGCTTCTTACCCTAAGCTCCAAGGATTCCTATAGCTGGCAGGGAACAGAGGAGGGTAGGGGAGGGTAGAGAGTGATATTCAGCCATCAGGGAAATCAGGGATCAGCATGCAACCAGTGGAGATCAGAATCAAAAGCAGTCAGAGGGAAAGGCAGTGTGTACTGGCCACCATCCCCATCCTTCCAATAGTAAACCCACCCCTAGTTCTCCCAGACCCTATCCTCCTCTGTCTTTACTTTCCACTGTGCCCTTGAGAGCCCTCCTCTATTGTCAAACTCCCCTTTATCCTAATATTTTCCATTCACATTTCCTTTGTCTTCTGGGACTCATGGAAACCTCACTTCCAACTTTTCCTTCTCTCACATCTTCCAACACCTAGGGCCAAGAGGAGTTGACATTCTCCTCACTCTGCACAACTACTTTGGGACCTCTTTTCTGCCATCATCCCTCATCAACTATCTCTCCTTTACAGTTCACTCCATCCTGTCTAGGTCCTTGTTGCTGATGACACTGATGGACCTCCAGGCCACTCTGCCTCTTCCTCACTAAGTTTAGTCTCGTGGTCATTTTCTGCATCCCAATCCCTGTTTCCTTTAAATACCTTGACTTCACAGGTCCTCAACCTTCCCAATTCTTAGGACTTCCTTCTTCAGTCTACCTCAACCATGTATCCATGTCACACCTTAGACTCCAATCCTCATTCCACTCACTTGAATTTCCCTGAGGTGTAAAGTGCTTAGCTATGGCTTTTAATTATAGGCAGTAAATAGTAGTGGTAGGATTCAAATCTAGGGGCCTTGACTCCAATGCCACCAATACACTATGTTTTCATCACAGCTAATGAAACTATAGGTTCTTCACCAAAGATAATGACTTCACCTCTTATAGACCTTAAGTTCATAGAGCCTGGGAAAATATCTTGGGTGTAATAGATATTCAGTAAGTGTTTATGGAGTGAGTGATGGCCATTGATGGAAGAAAAGGCACTGGACTTGTGGAGTCAGCGGAGACCTAGGCTAATGTCCTGGCTCTTCTATATCTTGACTTTGGGCAAGTCACTTTCCATCTCTGTAAAAATGAAAGCATTGAACTAGATGATATCTAAGATCTCTTCAAGCCCTGACACTCTATTCAGTTCTAAGATCTCTGATATTCTATTTTCTACAATGCCTTACAGCTCTGATGTTGTAGCGTTCCTTCTATCTTGGATATTATGTCATTCTTTGACTTTTCCATCCATCATTCCAGCCAGCTTTCTCTCAAGGCATGAAATCAGATGATCTGAATCTTTCCTCCATTCTGTGGTCCTGTGAAGGTATTTGAGAGTAGGTGAAAGGTCTAGAGCAGGGGTTCTTAACCTGAGGTCTGAGCCTGTTGGATTTTAAAAATTGGTAATTATATTTCACTACAATTAGTTTTCCTTGTAATCCTATATATTTTGTTTTATATATTTAAAATATTAGTTTGAGAAGGGGCTGAAAATTTTTTCTGGAGCACCATGAGGCCCCATGACACAAAAAAGGTTAAGTATCCCAGGTCTAGATGTAGGGGAGTAGAAGGAAATATTTGAAGAATTAAGGGATATCTTAAAACCCCCAACTTCCCCCTCTCCAATTCCCTCTCTTTTACTTCTCTGAGAACTTGTATGCAATCTTTGTGAGACTTATTAGCAGATATTTTATAAAACTGCAAGTTTGGATCCATACACTAAAATAAACCTTAAGTGAATCAGAATTTTAGTTTTTACTTAATCAAAACTAAAAGAAATAATACAATTGTCTCAGTAATGGAGAGAAGGAGCATTTTATCAACCAAACAACAGAGGAACCCATTGGAGACAAAATCAACCAGACTGATAAAATTATTTTGGACAACAAAAACAAAATCTCCAAAATTAAAAGAAAAGAAACAGATTGAGGAAAATATTTGCAGCAAATATATCAGCTAAAGACCTGCCATCCATAATCTACAAGGAATGGATATGGATTTATAAATCTGATGTTATGCACTCTTCAATGTGTGGCCCAATGAGTGAAGGACACAATCAGACAATTTACAAAGGACAAACTACAAAAAAATTTTGATTCCCTAGCAATAATCAGAGAACTGCAAATCAAGATAACCTTACACTCACTAGAGTGACAAAATGGCAAGAGATAACTTTGGGTTCTTGCAAACTATGTCCACAGAGCATAACCTCTGGCTACTTCTTTTTGCTGAAATGGCTTGGGGTTCTGGCCATAGACTGAGTCTACTTTCTGAGGACCAGCTTATGAAGAAGCCAATCACCAGTGGACTGGCCACTTGGGTGTTGAATTCCTTAGCCATAACGACCCAGGAAACATGGAAGAATACAAATTGATTCTCAGTCCTATGCCTGTCCCCACCTCTGCTCTTGCTGTGTTGATGGAAGGAGAGTGTGTTAATACTCAGTTTTTAGATTGTCTGTAAACTTTAACTTAGCTGTCAGGACACTAAATGTATGGATAACATCATAAGAATGAAATTGATTATATTTAACAGATAGGAGGCAACTCAGTACTGGTGTGGGAGTCATTCTTGAATCCGCTATAGAAAATTAGGGTTAAGCTACAAGAAAGAATAAAAAGATTAGAAAGACAAGAATTACAATTAAATAAATCTGAACTATTTAAATAAATTATTCATAATGAAATATGGCATGTATTGCCATGGAGATGAGAGACTTAAGCAAACACATTCCCATTCCAAGTTTAAAAATACCAACTCATGAACTGTAGGATAGCATCTGCTTAAGGCTTTCATCTCCAGAACAACACAGGAGCTATAGGAAAATGGGATAAAAAGGAAGAACATGTTACTCTGTTTAACTGATGTAAATCACTTGCCTCAATGAGGAGACCCAAAAAGCTTTTTTTAAAAAAAGGATGTTAGTAGCAAGTTGTTAGATTCAAGGTTAGATTCAGGTTGTTAGATTCAAAAAGAACATTTTTTCAACATGACCAATGTAGGAATTTGTCTTGCTTGAATATGCATATTTGTTATGAGGGTTTTCTTTTTCTTTTTTTTTAATGGAGAGTAGAGAGGTGGAAGGAAAGGAAAATAAATTTTTGTTCATTGGAGAAATAAAATTATATATATAATGTTTTTTGCTTTTTGGAGGGCAATTGGGGTTAGGTAACTTTCCCAAGGTCACACGGCTAGGTTTCTGTTTGTGTGTGCGTTAAGTGTCTGAGGCCAGATTCAAACTCAGGTCCTTCTGACTCCAGGGCCGGCACTCTACTCACTGCGCCACCTAGCCGCCCCATAAAATTATATTTTAAAGAAGAAAAACCACATCCGTTAGCAAATATCTGACTTGCTTGCCAAGAAGATTTATGTGATAGCCAAAGGCAATCTTGGTTTAGAACTTCAGCTCCTTTATAAAATCTGCCAAAGGGTGGCAGAAAATGATGAGCATTATTACTTCATAAAGCAGAGAGAAGCAAGAGAAGGTAAAAATCGGCTTAAACGAAGTTTCACAAGAGACCTTTCCAGGCAAAAGCATCTCAGGCACATTTAAGGATGAAATTGGAAGGACTACAAAAAAAATGTAAAAGATCCTCAGAGATTTTTATAATAAAGTCTTTTCACTATCAGAGTATCATGAATTCATGGGATTAATTCTCAGGGTGGAAGAGATACTAATAATAGTTAATATTTACTTAGTGTTTTAAGGTTTGCAAAAGCATTTAATATATTATCTCATTTGATCCCCACAACCTGGGAGGTAGATGCTTAGGCCTGATCCTCAATGTTTAGCATCAAATGCTCTCTAACTGTATAATTATATGGTAAATTTCCACTCAACCAAAAGATGAAAGTAAAATTCAACATTCAACTCATTTGGATTCAACTGGGGTTTTTTGAAGGATATTGGTTTTGGTTGGCTGGATCTTAGATGTTTAGCTTGCTGTTTTCTATTTGTATGCACTTGGTTCAATGTTTGGTACATCGTGAAAGTACTAAAATAAATGCTTTTTCATTTATCCATTCACTCATCCATCCATCCATCCATCCATCCATTCATGGTGGAATGTTAAAACTCCCAAGGAATGTTAAAAATGTTAAAATGTTAAAAGGAATGTTAAAATGTTAAAGGAATGTTAAATGTTAAAAGGAATGTTAAAACTCCCAAGGCTACTACAGATACTTCTAGATAAAAGGGTGTTCCTTCAGTTCTGAAAAGTTCTTGTGCTTCTGCCAACCTTTTTGAGGCCAATACAAGCCCTAGCATTCATGTTAGGTTTTCAGGTCAAATATTTGACAGCAATGCTATTTGAGACTGGGTTGTTCTCATTTATATGGAGGAAAAGTTGTGTTTCTAATGCTACTCCTTATGAGTAAAAGTCTATGTTATAAATGTTCTTGTTGATTTAAGAGAGCTAATTGGCCAGGGTACACAATTCTAACGTCATGGACGTCCTTTTCTGAGTGCTAATTGGCCAGGCCACGTGTGTGTAAGCTCATGGACAGTCTTTTCCCTGCCCATGGTAGATTGGGGGTGGGGGGGGCCACAGGGCCTTATCACACATTCAGTGACATGAGATGTAGGTACCTGTTATTTGTAAAGAAACTTGCGGTGACTCATTCTTGTAAAAACCAAAAACAAACAAGGAAAAAACCTCAAGGATGATATGCAGTCAAAGTGGCAACTATCACAGCACAGGAAATATGCTCAGATTGGATTCCAATAATTATCCTGAGAATAACCTTGAAAGAAGCTACTGTTATTTTCACACAAGACTGAAGACTTTTGTAAAAAATTGTTAAGGAAAAAAACATGTTGAACTTTTGGCATGGAAACTTATGAAGTTACAAGTAGCTGTGCTTGAAAGGAAACCATTAACCCTTAACAAACAGGTGGAAAAGACTTCAATAAATCATACCTAATGATTTTTTTGGAAAACTTTGGAAAGCTTTGGATAGCTTTGGAAAGGAGACTCCTGAAATGGGGACTGCATTTGAAGTTCTGGTGGATGACCATTGATAATGATATAAAGAATTCCATCCTATAACATTGTTATTCTTCATAAACTAACAGATGACAAATCTGCCTGCTACAACTCCAAATCCCCCAATATCCTTTAAAAATGCACAAATAAACTGTACTCCAGAAAATCATCCAATTCAGAAAATCATCACAGCTAAGACTATTGCCATAACTACTCAGACATAAAGTTAATCCACACATATCTCAGAACAGTGTATTTAATAGATGCTACCATACAAAATATTCATAACCCCCAAACAACATGATTAAAAAAGCTTTCAAAATATAAAGACCTAGAAGAATTAATCAACACCATGTAGAAACAAGAAGTACAATATCATTCCCATCATTTGGTCACTACTAGAATTGGCTAGACGATGAGCCTGCATCCAAATGCTTTTTATTAAACTATGAAAATCTTATAATTTTATCCACTAGTACAATAATTTGACAAATACCAAATGTGAAGGAATTATAGCAGGATAGTGACTTGTCCCAGGGCTATTTCTATCTAGTTCCACTGCATAAAAAGAATGAAGTAATGGTAATAATATCTTAATTACCATTTAGCCTCATGTCTACAGATAGAAATTATACCAGTGGCCCCTTAGATTGTAAAGATGGTCGCATCAGTCGAAATTACGCACTGGCTAGTGAAAACCAGCTGCTGAGGACACAAGTGGACTTGGACTTGAGGATCACCATCCTGATTGTGCACACAGAGGAGAAAAAATGATGCTCAAAGGAGAACAAAGATAGGGAAAGTTTCATGGAGCACTGATGACTGCAGAGATCTGTGACCACCTGAGGGACCATCCTGTCTGGCTGCCTCATTTGATAATTGAAGAACCCGGGGTGAAGTGATTTGTCCAAAGTCATGTGGGGAGTAAAATGGCAGAGTTGGAATTGGACTTGGGAACTCTTAAGTCCAGAAGTCATGATCTTCCTGGTATAAGCCATGTACTGCTGGATTAGACCAAGTACACATACAAGTGAAGTGCGCTGACAGCAACACAAGTGGGAGAGCATTGAGGAATGATTTCACAAGGTAACTGAAGAAGAGGAAGGCACCAAAGTCACGGAAAAAGTCTCAGACTCAATAGTAAAAAGAAAAAAAAGCTATTGAGAGAAAATCAACTATCGAGCTGTATGCCTACTACTTTCCCATCTGGATGTAATATTTTTATGAGAATAGTCTATAGCCAAGGGCATTTTTGATAAAGGTATTAGAAGAATGAAAGGAAGGGAAGCATCCATGATGACTGTAAAATCTTGAATATGGATGCCTGGGAAGATGGTAATGACATATAACATAGAACTGGGTAAGTTGGGAGAAGGGGTAGATGTAGTAGGGAAGGAAAATCATGAGTTCAAGTTTGGGATGTGATAAATTTAAAGAGTGAATGGGACATGCAAGACTGGAAGTCAGAGGAGAAATTAGGCCTTATTTAGATAGTTTGAAAAGTATTCTTTTTCTTTTGAGGTTATTATAAAAAGCCACTTACTGATTTCCCTTGATTAGAATAAACTCCTAGATGGCAGGAACAGTGCCTATCTTGAATTTTGTTTAAGTCCCAGGATGCTGGGCATTTTGCTCTTGTACTTGGATGTGAAGACATCACAGAATCCTATGTTTCCTTGTTACCTTTTGTCTAGAAGATCAGAGGATGGCAAATGGAATCAATGAACTTAGAATAAGGAGAGAAATAGATCAGTGGAATACAAATTTTTACATGAGCTATCTCTAATAAAAATCTGGTTCCCAAGATATATAGGAAATTGATACAAATATAAGAGACCAAGAGTCATTTATAAATAGTTTTCAAAAGAAGAATTGCAAATTATCAACAACCACATGAAAGGTTTCTTCAAATCACTAATAATAAGAAAAAATGTAAATTATGACAACTTGGATGTTTTACCACAAACCAAGCAAGTTGGCAAAGATGATAAAAGATGGAAATGGTCAATGTTGGAAGAACTGTGGAAATACTAATATACTGTTGGTGAAGTTTCTAAGTGGTTCAGTTGACCTAGAAGCCATTCAAAATTATGTAAGAAAGTTACTTAAAGTAACTTACAAAGCGAGAAACCCACTACTAGGTGTCTATCCCAAGAAGATCAAAAATAGGAAGAAAAGTCACATACATGACAAAAGTTCATAGTAGTACTTTTGATGGCAACAACAAGAACTACAAACAAACAACACAACCCTAAATAAACAAAGTGGGTACCCACTGATGAGCAAATTGTGATATATGATATAATAAAATATTGCTGTGCTGTAAGAAATGACAGATACGAAAATTTCAGAGAAACATGGGAACATTTAGATAAATTGATGAAGAGTGAATGAAGCAGGACTAGAAGAAGAATACTCACAATAACCACAATAATGGGAATGAAAAGAATACAAAAAGGAAGTTGAATTCTGCATAATTATAATGTCCAATCTTGGGGAAGCAGGTAATAAAATATGTCTACTTTTTCTTGGTAGAGAAGTAAGGGAGCTAATGTGCAGAATGTTAAGTACACTTTCAGACATGGTCATGGTATCAGCATTGCTTAACTGTTTTTCTTGTTTATAAGGTTCAATAAAAGGTGAGGAAGGATAAACCAAAAAACAACTGTGATGTAAAAACAAAATATGTCAACTACACTTTTTAGAAAGAAATAATGACTTTTTGCAATAGATAAATGGTCAAAAGATATGAAGAGGAAATTCTCAAGAGAAGAAATCTAAATGATTAGCAACTATATAGAAATGCTTCATATCAATCATAATAAAAGAAATGCTTATTGAATCAACTCTGAATTTCCATCTCACAACAGATGGGCAGCTGTTAATGGGGTTGTGGAGGATAGATGCACTGTTTGCAGAGCCATGAATTAGTACTGTACCCCAAAAGTCACTGAATTATTCATATCCTTGACCCAGCAATGCCACCCATAGGTATATTTCCCAAAGAGACCTAAGATGAAGAGACAAGATCCATTTCTACAAAAATATTTATGGAAATACTTTTTAAAAAATATTCTAGCAAAGCATCAGTAGCAAAGTGAATGCTTATCAATGGCCAAAATATGTTCTGTTAATATAATGTAATATTATTGTGTTGTAAGAAATGACAAAAGGGACAAATGAAGAGAAGTCAGATAAACATGTATGAATTGATGCACAATGAAGTGAACAGAATCAAGACAACTATTTATACAGTGATGACAACATTGAAAAGAAAACCATTCTGAAAAACTTAATCTCATTATTAGTGCAATAACCAATCACAGTCTCTGAAGACTGATGATGAAACATGACTTCCCATCTCTTGAAAGAGACATGACGGACTGAGGTGCAGAATGAGACATACATTTGCAGGCCAATATGACACAGATTAATTTTTTTTACTGTACTTAGGAGAGGACTTCTATTGAGGGGGGTGGGAAGGATTGGAGAAATTATGGGGAGGTAGTGATCACAATAAAAAAGAATAAAGAAAAACATTAATAAACATACAAAAATACATAGAAAATAATAGAAGGTAGTTCATGAGGGTACACAGACATGGAGGACAGTGTTGTTAGTCTCATGTTAAATTGAATACATATGAGAAAAACAGGCTGTATATAATAGATCAATGGTTTTATTATAATCCTCTTTTTTCTAGTTTTCTTTGTGTATGGAGATGTTCCATTTTGTTGATGATTTTCTAATTCACAATAAAAAAATTTTAATGTGGTGATGAAATTTAAGGTAAATCTTTGTTCTATTTATATCTGCATTATTAATGAATGTCACCCACACATCTTTTGAAAGGTGTGTTACAAACCTATTTTAAACAGTCTATATTTTTGTTTGTAAAAACAATTTCATTTAAATAGTTTGCATCTCGAAATAAAGAAAAGGAAGAGAGGGAAAAAGAAAGAGGAAGAAAGAAGAAGGAAGACAGATGAAGAAGAAAAAGAAGGAAGAGAAACAAGAAGAAAGAAGAATCATGCAAAGGATGATTATATGTGTTTATAGATGAGGACGGATAGGTAGATAGGCTATTGTCTGGCTGGTCAGAGGCTGAAACACCTCCTAAAGAGGTTCTGGCAAAATTACACGTGTTACAAACTGAACATAGGAGTCACTTAATAAATGCTTATTAGAAGTTATTTCTTTGGAGTGGCTAGGTGGCGCAGTGAATAGAATACCAGCCCTGAAGTCGGGAGGACCTGAATTCAAATCCGGCCTCACTTAACACTTCTTAGCCGTGTGACCTTGGGCAAGTCACTTAGCCACAATTGCCCAACCTTCCCCCTTGAAAAAAATAAAAATAAAAAATTAATTTGTTTTTTTATTCTCAACACATCTTTTGACCCCTTGCTAACATCAGGGTTCAAGCTAAGTGGTCTCTGTTCCCATCTGGATAACTGACCATCTGGATAACTGGATAACTGCCAAGGAGTTAATAGTAGTATGGTGCTCTGAGTGTGTCCCTCTCCATTTTCCTCCCCTCAGAACTCCCTGTAAGGTTCCTAGCTGAACTCCAAAGTACAGAGTCCACAGAAGGAACCACAGCCACATTGCGTTGTGAGCTGAGCAAGGCAGCTCCTGTGGAGTGGACGAAAGGTCTGAAGAAGCTCCAAGCCAGTGACAGATACAGCCTGATGCAGGAGGGGGTTATGTGTGAGCTGGCGATTCATAGCCTGGATGTGGGTGACACTGGAGACTATACCTGTATATGTGGAGAGGAGAAGACCACGGCAACCTTGACCGTGAAGGGTAAAAACCCCATGTTGGAAAACAAGCCTGTAGTTTGTTCCTTCTGCCCACTGTCACTCTGTCACCTGGACCACTCTGTCCATGACTTCATCTTTCCACACCGTCCCATGTGTCTGTCTATTGGATGCTTCTCTGTTTCCGTATGGTCTCTGCCTAGTTCCCCTCCCAGGTGCTATGTGGATCTTTATCAGGCTAACCCATGAGAAGGTCTCATTTGTCCCTCATTCTCAAGCCCCATCTGTTGCAACATTTCCCTCTGTTTCCCTCTGTTGCAAGTGTTTCCCCTCCACTGCATTCCTGTCCAGCTGCCTGACACCCTTTCCCCAACCGCCTTATGTTGTCATTTCTCAGCCCTGCCTGTCCGGTTCTTGGAAGGACTGAAGAACACAGAAGCCACAGAAGGGGCCAGGGCCACGCTGAGATGTGAGCTGAGTAAGGCAGCTCCTATGGAGTGGAGGAAGGGTCTAAAGAGGCTCCAAACCAGTGACAGATACAGCCTGACACAGGACGGGGCTGTGTGTGAGCTGGTCATCCATAGGCTGGACATGGATGATGCAGGAGACTACACCTGTGTGAGTGGAGAAGCAACAACCATGGCAACCTTGACAGTGAAGGGTAAAGGCACTGCGTGTGGGGGGAAATGGGCATGGATTTGGTTTTCTGCTAAGGGCTGCCTTGTCACCCAGTCCATCCCATCTGCACCTGTTTCATGTTGCTGTTTCCATGTTTGTCATTCTGGGCTGTCTCCTGACTGTCCTCCATGCTGCTACAGAAGAGGAAATGATCTGTGCCCATCCCTAGACTGTTGCTTCCAGTTCCCACCCTCTGGCTTTGTGTTCTTCCTTTGATTGCTGAGTCAAACTGTCCCCCAGCATTTTGTGGTGTTTTATGTCTATCTGACCCTCATTGTCAAACTCGGGGAGTGTCTGTGAAGCATGGCAGCCACAGAAAGGTCCAGGGCCTCCCTATGCTGTGAGTGTACTGAATGAGGAGTTCCCATGGCATGGAGGAACGCTTAGAGTCCATGACACCAACTACATTTGTGTGTGTGGGGAGGAGGAGACCACAGCAACCTTGACCGTGAAGGCTAAAGACCATTTGTGGGGAAATGACACATGGCTTGGTTTTCTGTCCTGTATTGCCTTCTCAGCAAGCCCTCCCTTTGCTTACCCTGGTCTCTCTCTGTGCTGTCTCCTTCATGTGGCCCTCCTTCCCTGTCGATCTGTGACTCCCTTTCCAGGATGCCCCAAGACTGATTCTCAGCACACTTCCTCCAATTTCCTTCATGTCCAGACATCTCCCACCTTCCCAAGAGTTTCATGTTCTCCATGTCTGTCTCACTGTTTCTCAGTCCTTGCCTGTCCAATGTATGGGAAATTGCAGAGATCACAAAATGGCCACCCAGCCCCTAAAAGGTGGAGTGAAAGAAGGGTGTGCTGAAGCCAACCACAGCTACAACTTGAAAAGTGAGGGTTGCTAGGGGATGGGGCTAAATAATCTGCTGTTTGAAGAGCCGGACACAAAGAGCAGTGCTTCATGGAGCCTTGAGGGGTCTATAGTGGAGGGCCCCAGAGATCTGTCCTTTGCCCTGTGCTGTTCATCATTTTTTGTCTATGAAATGAATGAAGCAGAAATGATTTGCATTTCATATGTGCAGATCAGATGAATCCAGGAGGGGAAAATGACACAGTAGAAGATTAAGTTAAGATCCACATAGTTTTAAAAAGCAAGCATAATACCTGGGTCTAGTAAGATGAAATCAAATGGAGACATATGTAAAGTCCTACAATTGGGTCCAAAAATTCAAACACTTGAGTACAGGTTGGAGGAAGCAAAGAGAGAAAACAGTTCATTTAAAAAACAAAAGCAACAACCAGAACCCTCAGGGTGTCCGTGGACTGTAAGCTTAATACAATCAGCAGTGTGACACAGGATGCAAAAAAAAAAACCAAAAAAAAAACAAACTAATGTGTATTTAGACTGCATTAATAGAAGTATGAAATTCAAAAGAGAGTAAAGATAGCTCTACCCAGCACCTGCCATTTGCAATTCTTGTCAGACCCCATAGGGTATATTGTGTTCAGCTCTGGGCATCAGTATTGGGAAGGACGTTGACAAGCAGGAGCCTTAGTACGGTGATCAGGATGAGGAGAGGACTAGAGGCCATGTCATACACAGGAGGACTACTTGTTGTTAAGGGTTAAGGAGGAAATGGTCTCTGCTTTCAAGTAATTGAGGAGCAGGTAAGAGCTATGCAAAATTAGAATGGGCTGCCTTGGGAGGTAGTGAGCTTGTCGTCATTGAGAGTCATCAAGAAAACACTGGATCAGGGGAACTAGGTGGCACAGTGGATAGAGAGCACTGATCCTGGAGTCAGGAGGATCTGAGTTCAAATCCAGCTACAGACAATTACTAGCTGTGTGACCCTGGGCAAGTCACTTGACCCTAATTGCCTCCCCAAAAAAGTGGTGGAAAAAAGATACTGGGTCCCCCATTTGTCAGGGATATCATAGAGGATACAGAGATGCACTTGGAAATCCCTTCCAGTTCTAAGAGTCTATGATAGTGTGAGGCACTGTGTGGATTGGTGGTCCATAGGGTAGATATGATTGACCCTGGAAACTGATATGTGTATGAGAAAGAGAGAGGGTGATGGAGACTTTGTGAAGTTCATCTGGAAAATGGTCCCCTCAGTCCTGCTTCTCCTCTGCTGCCTCTTAGCTGTTTTATCTGACTCGCTCCTGTCTGTTAACCTCTTAACACGGCACTCACTTGTGGTCAGCGCCCCTCTCCTGTGCCTGATTTCTCACCCATCTCCATGGAGCATGCCTTTGTATGCCTGCAGTGACTGGTGATGTTAGTTGGCTTTGGTGGTGTCATGGTCCCAGCTGTTTGGTCTGTTCCTGCCCTGCAGGCCAGCCCAGCCAATGTCTGTTTCCTTGCTGGGCAACTCTGAGGTGGGTTCCTCTCCATCTTCCCCTCTTCAGCCCTGCCCACTCGTTTCATCAAGGGTCTGGGAAGGACAGAAGCAGCTGAAGGGACTACAGCCACATTGCATTGTGAGCTGAGCAAGGCAGCCCCTGTGGAGTGGAGGAAGGGGCCAGAGAAGCTCCCAGCCAGTGACAGATACAGCCCAAGGCAGGATGGGGCTGTGTGTGAGCTGGTGATCCACAGGCTGGACATGGATGATGCTGGAGACTACACCTGTGTGTGTGGAGAGGAGAAGACCCAGGCGACCCTGACTGTCAAGGGTAAAGATCATGTGTGGGAAAATCACCTCATCGTTTGGTTGTCTGCCCAGTATTACCGTGTCCTGAGTTCCAGCCATCTGTGATGTCTCCTTTGGATGTCTGCTCCCTTATTTGGTCCTACACCTACCTCCTCTATGACTCCTCAGCCTGCTAGACCAAGAGAAGCATCCATATATAACTCATTCCCATTTCCTATTCTCTGTGTTTCTGTTTTCCCCTCCATTGAGTCTATGTTTAGCCACTCTGTGATCAACAGGGAGTCTCATGTTCTCTCTGTCTGTCTAACCCTTTCTCAGCCCTGCCTGCCAAGTTCACAAAAGTTCTACAGAAGACTGAGGCCACAGAAGGGTCCATGGTCACCCTACACTGTGAGCTGAGCAAGGCAGCCCCTGTGGAGTGGAGGAAGGGGCCAGAGAAGCTCCAAGCCAGTGACCGATACAGCCTGAGGCAGGATGGGGCTGTGTGTGAGCTGGTGATTCACAGGCTGGACATGGGTGATGCTGGAGACTACACCTGTGTGTGTGGAGAGGAGAAGACCCAGGCGACCCTGACTGTCAAGGGTAAAGATCACTCGGGGGGAAATCACCTTTTTGTTTGGTTGTATGTCCTTGCCTTTCCTTTTGTGTTATCTACCAAAGCCATATTGTGGTCTGTCTTCATCTTACACTATTTCCATGTCCCTTCTCCCTTTTTTTCCCTAACTATTCTTTTGTTGTCCTATCCAGTCATATCCATCTATTGTTACAGTGTCATACTCAGTGACTCTCTGGAGAGTCTTGGGTTCTCTGTGTCTGTCTGACAATCCATTAGCCCTGCATGTCAGAGCAAGGATGCCAGGAGTGGGCTCTACCATTAAAGTCAGCTTTAGTGGTCTTAAATATTGTTTAAACTTTAAATGTGAGTATTTTTACCTCAGAAATTCATGATTGTTACAAATCTGAGCTTGATTTATTATTTCATGTATTATCTAGAATTAAGAAAGTGCTATTATTACAAATTAAATTTAAAAGCATGTCATATACATTCCTCCCCCCCCCCCGCCCCATTCTCCACCCAGAGCCTGGTTGTTAAACATTTACCAGCACACCCTTGTATTGCTCCATAAACATTTCTTAAATGGAGCAGAAGTGAAGTAAAAGCTTTAGGGAATGAAGTCATCCACAGACAGGAATTCTGGTGATTTTGGGATAATTGAGGATGATGGTGATGGTGATGATGCTATTTGGCATTTCTACAGTAATTTAAGATATGCAAAATTCTTTCTATCCACTATCTCATTTGGTGGAGACCTCAGAAGGGGCTGCACTGTGTACTAAAGTCAGAATCCTGTCCTCATCTGTCCAAATCCCAGAACCGCAGGGCTGGAAGGAATCATAGAAGCTGTTGGCTGCCATTTACACCCAAACAAGGATCCCCTGCATGATGTTCTCAACAAGTAGTCGTACAACTTCTGCTTGAAGACTTGGTGACCCTTTCCCAAGGCAGCCACTTCCACTTTGGGATAGCTCTTCTTTCCTTGCAACACCTGGGGTTCGGAAGTTAGAGGCTGGAGAAGCCACCCACAATGCTGAGGAAATGGGAACTAGGTGTTAGAATAATGAAGGGGTCTTAGATCTTGTAAAAGCAGGAAGGTGGTGTGGATTAATGGAAAGGGAATAGGGACAGAAGCCCTGAGTTCAAATCCTGACTGCTCCTCACTACCTGGGGAATTGGGGTGAGTCCCTCTCTGGAACTGTGTCTTCATTGATGGTAGACTAGATGATCTCTAAAGGCCCTTCCAACTCTAAATCTATGATGTCTTGTGATCATGGCTTGGTGTTAACCCAGAGACATCTATAATGGAGAACTACAGGAATTTGAGTTTATTTAGCCTTATGCTGTTCATAATTTTTCATCAGTAACTTAAATAAAGCTGTAAAAGTATGTCATCATGTTTGCAGATGGAATGAAGGTGGGTGAAATAATAAAGCATCCTTAGATGCTTTAGCCAGAATGATGGCTAAATCTATCAAAATGAATTTTAACAGAGTCCGATCTCGTAAAGTCCATGGGTCCAAAAATTCAATTGCATGAATATAGAATGGTTGAGATGATGATAATGATGTTATGTTCAGTCATTTTCAGTCACATCCAGCTCTTTGTGACCCCAGTACAGTTTCTTAGTAAAGACACTAGAGTGGTTTGACATTTGCTTTTCCAACTCATTCTCCAGAGGACAAATTGAGGCAAACATGGTTAAGTGACTTGCCCAGGGTCACATAGCTAATAGGTGTCTGAGGCCAGATTTGATGCATCTTCCTGACTTAAGGCCTAGCATTCTATCCACTGAACCACCTAGCTCCCCTGGATGAGACAAGGGTGTACAACAATTCATATGAAAAATCTCTGCCCCTGTCAGGTCATATATGGAGTATTCTGATGAGTTCTGATAGAAAGGTCACTTTTTAGGAAGGATACTAGAGTGATCAGGATGATGGCAGAACTTAAGGCCGTATCATAGGAGGATAATTATAGGATTTAGGAATGTTTGGGGCAACTAGGTGGTGTGATAGATAGCCTGCCAGGCCTGGAGTCAGGAAGACTCTTCTTCCTGAGTTCAAATCCAGCCTCAGACTCTTACTAGTTGTGTGACCCTGAGCAAGTCACTCAACCCTGTTTGCCTAAGTTTCCTCATCTGGAGAAGAAAATAGCAAATTGATGCAGTATATTTGCTAAGAAAACTCTCAAATGTGTCACAAAGAATTAGATATGACTGAAAAATGACTAAACAACCACAAAAGGAATATTTAACTTAGAAGAAAAATTTATTTAATATTTAATTTCAAATTTAATTTTAATAATAATATTTAATATTTAACTTAGAAGAAAAAGTTAATGAGAAATGACCTCTGCCTTCAAGTATTTGTTGTTTATGTTTTTGCTTTTTGGAGGGCAATTGGCATTAAGTAACTTGCCCAAGGTCACACAGCTAGTTTTTGTGTGTGTGTTAAGTGTCTGAGGCTTCTGAACTCAGGTCCTCCTGACTCTGGGATTGGCACTCTACTCACCGTGCTACCTAGCCACCCTATGCCTTCAAGTGTTTGAAGAGTATGTGAAAGAGGGACTGGATTTCTTGTTTGGTCTTATTGGGCAGAGCTAAAACTGGACAGGGAAGTTTCAAAGAGAGGTTTTGGTTCAGTGTGAAGTAAAACATGGGAACAGTAGAGCTGTATGAAAGTGGAAGAGGATGCCTTGGGAGGTAGTGAGCTCTCCATAGCTGGAAGTCATCAAACAGAGGCTGGATGACCATTTGCCAGGGATATTATAGAGGATACAAAGACGAATGAGGTGGCCTCAGAGGCCCCTTTCAACTCTGAGAGTTCGTAATAGGGTAAGTCTCTGTGTAAGCTGGCAATCCACAGAGTGGATGTGGTTGATCTTAGAGATTGACATGTGTGAGAAGGGAAGACCACAGTAAAAAGTACCTTGAATTCCAGACATCTCGCTTGGTTCTTCCATACAATCTCTTGGCTTTTTTTTCCAGTCCTGTTAACCAGAAGGTGGCACTAAGGTTGATTTACCCTGACTCTGTCAATCCTTCTGCCTCCTCCTTCTAGTGTAGCATGCCCTCAGGTAGTATCACATGATATCAGGTTGATTATTCAGTACGTTCCCTAGTCCTCCCTCTCTGGCCCCCTCGTGCTATTGGAGTCCCAGCTGGTTGGCTGGTTCGGTCCCATCTAGGTGCCATAGAGTAAAAGCTGAGAATGCAAGTTCCTCTGCATGGGCAATCCTGAGGAAGGATTCTTTGCATCTCTCCTTTCTCAGCTTTGCCTGCCCAGTTCACAAAAGGTCTGTGGAGCATAGAGACTAATGAAGGGGCCATGGCCACATTGCACTGTGAGCTGAGCAAGGCAGCCCCTGTGGAGTGGAGGAAGGGGCCAGAGAAGCTCCAAACCAGTGACAGATGCAGCCTGAGGCAGGATGGGGCTGTGTGTGAGCTGGTGATTCACAGACTGGACATGGGTGATGCTGGAGACTACACCTGTGTGTGTGGAGAGGAGAAGACCCAGGCGACCCTGACTGTCAAGGGTAAAGATCATGTGTGGGAAAATCACCTCGTTGTTTGGTTGTCTGTCCAGCATTGCCTTGTCCTGAGTTCAGGCCATCTGTGATGTCTCATTCCAACATCTTCTCTCTTTTTCTGTTCTATCACCCTGCTCCTCTGTGACTCCTCAGCCTCCTAGACCAAGAGAAGGCTCCATCCATAACTTATTCCCATTTCCTATTCCTCCATCTGTATGTTTTCCCACACCTTGAGTCTATGTCTAGCCACACTGACCTACAGGGAGTCTCATGTTCTCTCTGTCTAACCCTTTCTCAGCCCTGCCTGCCAAGTTCACAAAAGTTCTACAGAAGACTGAGGCCACAGAAGGGTCCATGGTCACCCTACACTGTGAGCTGAGCAAGGCAGCCCCTGTGGAGTGGAGGAAGGGGCCAGAGAAGCTCCCAGCCAGTGACAGATACAGCCCAAGGCAGGATGGGGCTGTGTGTGAGCTGGTGATCCACAGGCTGGACATGGATGATGCTGGAGACTACACCTGTGTGTGTGGAGAGGAGAAGACCCAGGCGACCCTGACTGTCAAGGGTAAAGATCATGTGTGGGAAAATCACCTCATCATTTGGTTGTCTGCCCAGTATTACCGTGTCCTGAGTTCCAGCCATCTGTGATGTCTCCTTTGGATGTCTGCTCCCTTATTTGGTCCTACACCTACCTCCTCTATGACTCCTCAGCCTGCTAGACCAAGAGAAGCATCCATATATAACTCATTCCCATTTCCTATTCTCTGTGTTTCTGTTTTCCCCTCCATTGAGTCTATGTTTAGCCACTCTGTGATCAACAGGGAGTCTCATGTTCTCTCTGTCTGTCTAACCCTTTCTCAGCCCTGCCTGCCAAGTTCACAAAAGTTCTACAGAAGACTGAGGCCACAGAAGGGTCCATGGTCACTCTGCATTGTGAGCTGAGCAAGGCAACCCCTGTGGAGTGGAGGAAGGGGCCAGAGAAGCTCCAAGCCAGTGACAGATGCAGCCCAAGGCAGGATGGGGCTGTGTGTGAGCTGGTGATCCACAGGCTGGACATGGGTGATGCTGGAGACTACACCTGTGTGTGTGGAGAGGAGAAGACCCAGACGACCCTGACTGTCAAGGGTAAAGACAATGTGGGGGGAAATCAGCCTCTGGCTTCATTTAATTGTTACTTTGTCCTCCCATTGAATGTCTTCCTTAATTCCATGTTCTCCCTACCATGTTCTCTTGCCTTCTCCATTTAGGTCTTTCTGTATGTTGTCTCCTTCCTAGATGTCCTGTGTTTTATTTACTCTCCATCTCTAGTACCTTTACCACCCTAGGCTGACCCAAGAGAAGACCCCAGGTCAATAACATTTCCTGTTCCATCCTCTCCAGCTCTTAGTAATCCTGTCTCTTCTATTTATGGATCTTCTTAGCTCTGGCAAGACTTGTGTTCTCTCTGTCTTGTCGCCTCTAGTGTTGTCTCGTGGCCCACCCCATATATTTCACTGAATGTCTTGCAGTCACCATCCCTAACTCTCTGTGCTATCACTTTCCTGTATTCCCAGTGCCCAAGAGCTCGGCAGGTCTGCATTTCTTTCCTTGCCTGCTATCCCCACTGCTTGGTCCCCAGATGTTCCCTTGTGTTTTCCATTCAAAAATGGCTCTTGGCCACTTGCCCCCTGACCCCAGAGGAGGCTCACAGTATCTACATCTGTCTGACCATTTCCTAGCCCTCCCCAACAAGTTCACGGAAGAATTCCACATCACAGAAGCCACAGAAGGGACCACAGCCACACTGAGCTGTCAACTGAGCAAGGCAGCCCCTGTAGAGTGGAGGAAGGGGTCACAGATACTTCAAGACAGTGACCGATACAGCCTGAGGCAGGATGGGGCTGTGTGTGAGCTGGTGATCCACAGGCTGGACATGGATGATGCTGGAGACTATACATGTGTGTGCGGAGAGGAGAGAACTACAGCGACTCTGATTGTGAAGGGTACATAGAAATACACTAGGGTATGGTGGAAAGAGACCTTTGCCTTAACTTGAACTTAGAAGACCTGGGTCCATATCCTGATCACTTCTTTGATAGGCGACCTTTAGTAAATCTCTGGGCCTCAGTTTTCTCATCTGCAGAATGGGAATAATTACACTGTAGCCTCAGTTATATGTTGGGAAAACGGTTTTTGAACAAAATATTCTAGAAATGTTTGTTGCTGCTATCAAACAAGTGCCAGTGTTCTGATCAGATGTGTGGATGGGATTAGCTCATAATTGAATAGGAAGCCTTGGGCAGCAGAGGATGATGGCAGTCCCAGTATTCAGGTGGGGGAAAGGGCCGAGATCATTCACCTTGTGCAGTACAAGCCCTGGATTTGAAGTCAGAGGATGAGAGTTCAGTTCTTATCTCTGCTGTTTGCTTCTTGTCTCCTCATCTTTAAAATTAGGGGGTTAGGGGCGGCTTGGTGGTGCAGTGAATAGAGCATTGGCCCTGGAATCAGGAGGGCCTGAGTTCAAATTCGGACTCAGACACTTAACAGGTACTAGTGGTGTGATCTTGGGCAAGTCACTGAACCCCAACTGCCCTGCTTTCCCCCCTCAAAAAAAAGCAAAATAAAATAAAATGAGGCCATATGAGGGGACCTATAAGGCCCCTTTCAACTCTCTTATTCTTGTTTAGTCTTTTTTAAAGTCATGTCTGATGCTTCGTGACCCTTTTTTGGGGTTTTCTTGGCAAAGATACTGGAGTGGTTTGCCATTCCTTCTCTAGCTCATTTTACAGATGAGAAAATTGAGACAAAAAAGGTTAAGTGACTTTCCTCAGACAGCTAGTGTGCATCTGAAGCTGGATTTGAACTCAGGAAGAAAAGTTCCTGATTCCAGGTCCAGCATTCTACCCACTGTGCCACATAGCTGCCCTCCTTTCAACTCTATGACGCAATGAATTCTACACCTCCTCTCCTGCCCCCCAATTTTTCAGAAAAGGAAGCTCAAGCCCAGAGAGAAGTGACTGGCCCAAGGTCACTTGGTTAATAGGGTCTGCGCTAAAGCCTTTAGTTCTCTCTCTAGACCTCAGTGGAATACATTTCTTTCTTTCACTCTGCCATTTTGGCTCCAACCCCCTGGAATAAACTTCCTATTTTGAGGGTGTGAGATACACTGATCATTCTACCTGCTCCTCCTACCTGCAGCCCAAACAGTGGTGTTCCGAAAACCCCTGAAGAGCCAACAGGCTGAGGAGGGTGGGACAGCTACCCTCCGGTGTGAAGTCTCTAAGCCTGAAGCCCCCGTGATCTGGAGCAAAGGGGGCTTGGAGATTCAGGCTGACGAGAGGATCCAGGTACGTCAGAGGGGCTGTATTGCTGAGCTACTGATCAGCCGCCTGCAGCTGGAGGACACAGGTGACTACAGTTGTGACTGTGGCGACCAGACCACCAGCGCCACCCTGACTGTCAAAGGTGAGTATGGCCAGCTGGGGCAGAGAGCATGAGGTCAGGAGACAATCAGACCCTGTTCTGGGCACCTGGGATGAGGAGGGGGCGGTGACCTGGAAGAAGGAAGGGGTGGGGGCCCCATTGTATACAAGCACCTGGACTGGGGAGAGGTCAAGTTAAATCAAGTTAGCAAGCATTTATTAAGGGGCTGCTATGTACCAGGTGCTGTGCTAAGCCCTGAGGATACAAAGAAAAGCAAAAACCAGTCCCTGTTCCCCAGGAGCTCCCAGTCTAATGGGGAAGAAAACAGACATACAACTATGTATCAGCAAGGGTTTTTTTTTTTTTTTTTAATGGAGAACACTTCTCAGAGGGAAGGCACTAGCCTTAAGAAGGACTAGGAGAGGCTTCCTGCAGAAAGTAGGACATGAGCTGAAACTCAAAGGAAAGCAGGGTGCAAAATCCAGGATGCAGAGATGGAGAGGGAGGGAGTTCCAGGTATGGGAGACATCCAGAGGAAATGCCTGGAGTCAGGAGATCTAGCCTTGTAGATAGGAACATCAAGGTCAGTGTCACTGGATCTCAGAGTTTGGGGGAGGGGAAGTAAGGTGTAAGAAGATTCTAAAGGTAGGAAGGGGTCCACGCTTAGGGAGCCTGCCTTGAGAGGGGAGAAAGGACTTACATGGAGAAGGAGAAGTTACCTACAAAGGAAAGTAGCTAAATGTATAGATACGTGCATCCCTTAGAAACTCCAAAGACGACTCATCATTCCACTCCATTTCAATCAAATCAGTGCAGCAAGTATTTATGTAGTGTCTACAGTGATGAGAATATGGCATTGTCAAAGGATTTGCATTGTTTGATATCCAGTATAGGACCACATTAGCTGGTAGTAGATCAATCAGTCCAGTTGATCAGTAAGTATTTATTAAATTCTTAGTACCAGCAATGTCCTAAGTATTAGGAACACCAGAAATGCAACAACAACAACAACAACAAAAGACCAGTTCCTGCCCTCAAGGAGCTTCCATTCTAATTGAATGTGAATCATCTGTTCTCTAGTAGATGATTTGGGAGGTGAAAGGTGGTTTGAGACTTTGTGTGAATGAGGGCTCTGTGGAGTGTTTGGTGAGGGAAGGTGAGGATGGCTAATGGGAACCGCAGCCCTGTGGGTACCAGCTGGAAAGACTCTGGGATCCTGAGGGTAAGCCTTCTTTCTGAGCCCCTGAAAGTCTTGCCATCATCCCCTCCACCTTTGCAGCCCTTCCTGTGCTGTTCCAGAAGAAGCTGCGGGCCCAGGATGGGGAGGTGGGCTCCACCATTCGGCTGCACTGTGAACTCAGCAAGGAGGACGCGAGCGTGGAGTGGAGGAAGGGAGCGGTGCAGCTGTTCCCCTGTGCCAAATACGAGATGGTGGTCAAGGGGACCGTGGCCGAGCTCCTCATCCATGATGCTGAGCAGGAGGACACGGGAGACTACACTTGTGATACGGGGGACCAGCAGAGCACTGCCCCCCTCACGGTGAACGGTGAGCGTGATTGCTCTTTGGTGTCTTCTCCCTCAGACCCACGTGTCTCTTTAATCCTCATCACTAACCTATGCCTTCCTTATTCACCCCTGAGACATGCTTCTCTATACTCTGCCTGTCCGAGCCTTTGGAATTGGAGGTGAGGATAGCGTTTTCCATGGCCCCATCTTCCTCCCTACTTCCAATTCTTGTCCCTCCATCCTATCTATGCCTAGAAGTGGGTCTACCAGTCAGCGCACCCCTCCCCTCAAATCAGCCCGAATCACTTTTCTTAGAAGGTCCTTCTGAATGAACCCTACTCACCTTCACTAACTTTGTCCTCAGTACTAGAAGCCAAGTCATACTACAGACATACTTCCATTTCCAAAATGGAGCTTTCCTGAACGTTTTGAATAAATCACAGAATTCTAGTAATCACAGAACACCCGGGCTAGAAAGGACCCACATTAGCAATTAGGACCCACATTACCATAATCCGGATGCCTTATTTTACAGGGAAAGGAATAGAAACTTAATGTAACTTGCCCAGTACTAGGATCTGGGTCATGACAAGGGAGAGAAAATCAAATCTGATCAAATAAAATTCTGCCTTCCCATTGGTTTATATGCTAATTTGGGGGCTATTTGAATGACTATTTCTCGAGTAGCGTGCAGTACAGAAGCACTGAGTATGTAATAGTCTTAGTCCTGAATGGCACCTAGCACAGTGGGGAGATATAGGACCACCAACCATGCAATAGAAATAGAAGGCAAGACCATTGTCCTCAAGAGGCCTACAGTCTAACTGGAATGCACAGCGAATCAATGAGACTTGACCTGCTATCAGTTACAAAGCAACAACATGAACCACAAAGCACAGTCTAAGGTCCTTCCACCACCATCTTCCTCTAGCTCCTTGATGTGGTATGGAGTAAACCTCGGGCTCTGGAAGACTGTGCCTTCAGGTTCTAGAAAGCAGGACAGGAATTCATTCCCGGCCCAAAGATGGACTGTTTCTACTGTCTAAAGACCAGCCTAATTATGTGTGGAGGGACTTGTTTCCCCTCCAGAGGGTTGGCCAGTGGGGAAAGAACTTAGTCTGGTTGTAGCAACTAATTAAGAACCATCTACTAAGGTGTGGAGGGATTGTGCTTAATGTCACTAGTAGGAAACACCCACATTGTCAAGATTATGAATACTTAGACTCAGTATACAATTCAAGCCCCTTAGTACCTGATGGAGGTAAACTAAAGGAATGATCACATAGGAATGGAGTCAATCCAGAAGACTCCCTGGAGGAGGTGAGCTCTAGATGAACTCTTGATGGAAGTAAGGAGCATGGTATTTCAGGTAGGAGGTTGTGGGGTGAGTTAGCGAGTTATTTGTAAGAACAAGAATGACAGGTAAAGGGGAGAAGCCAGTACAAGGTAAAGGTGAGACAACAGTTGGCAGAGGAACCTTGAAAGGCCAGGCTGGGAAGTTTTAGCTTGATCCAGTGGGTGACTGGGATCACTATGTGACCTTGAGTAGCCTCTGTCATACTACTTCTAAGTCCCCCTTCCCCCACACCTCACCCACAGCCCCCAAGCCCAAGTTCAAGACCCGCCTGCATAGTGAAGAGCTGGAGGAAGGCAGTACAGCCCGACTGCACTGTGAGCTGAGTGTGGCCCAGGCTACAGTCGAGTGGAGGAAGGAGGGAGAGTTGCTCCGGGCAGGCTCCAAGTATGAGATGAGGAAGGAAGGAAGTGTCTGCGAGCTTCTGATACATGGCCTGGAGGCCAAGGACACTGGCGAGTATGCCTGTGTGGCTGGCGATCAGAAGACCCTGGCTACGGTCAAGGTGAAAGGTAAACTCTACTTCTTCTAGGAGTGCCCTCGAAGGGTACTCTAAGGTACCATTAATCATAAAAGGTCAGAGCTGGAAAGGACCTAAGGACAAGGCAGGGCAGGGTAGAAGGAACCTGAGGGCACGTAATGTTAGAGCCAGGTGGGACCTTAAAATGTCAAAACTGGAAAGGACCTTAGAACATAGAGTGTCAGAGCTGGAAGGGATCAGAGAGCAGAGAATGTTAGATATAGAAGACATAGGGAACAGAGAATGTTGGCTATGGAAGGGAACAGAGGGCAGAGAATTTTTCCAGCCACCACCACTAGCATTTTACAAATGAAGAAACAAGTCTCACATCTATCCAGCAGCTGAGTAAGGCCCTGACCCCAAATCTCCTAACTCTCAGTGAAATTCTCTTTCCACCACACTATGGTGTCTCTTTAGTCAGCCATGTCACCAAACAGTTATTTATGGAATCCCTGCTATATGGTGCAGTGAATAGGCTGCTGGGCCTGGAATGGGGATGACTTGCCTATGGTCATACAAACTGGGGCTAGAACCCAAGTCTCCTGTCCTCAACTCTCCAAAGCTCTCCATATAAGACAGAAGAGGCCTGAGCCTTTTCCCCTGAGTAACTCTTGAGCTGGGGAGGCAAGATGTAGACATGAAAGACAAGCAGGAGAAACCAAGAGGTAGGTGTGGGACATGATTTGTAATACATATTTATGAACCTTCTCCTGCCGCCAGGACAAGGCATGGGAGTGGACCAGGAAAGTGTTGAAAATTGTGCATGTCCTTCATATGTATACCAGTTCATTAGAGGCTTCACCCTATCACATGTGTCATGATGGAAGCAATGACAATACCTGTAAAGGGGGACCTTCTGAAAGTCCCATGAAAGTGTCCCTCATTGCTCCTTGCTATGGGCTGTGCAATCCTGGCTAGGTCTGTCTTTATGGGAACCAGAAGGAAACTCCCACATTCTAGCTGCTATGTTTGAAAGAGCTTCCTTTCCCATCTGATCTTTGGTCTCTCCCTGTCTACTGGCTCCTTCCCTTCAGCCTTCAAATATGCCCAAGTCTTCTCTATCCTTAAAAAACTTACTTGATTCCAAAGCCATCTACAATCACTGACTCTACTTCCTCTCCTCTCCCTCTCTTCTCAACTCTCCAGTTAGGCTTCTGACCTCATCATTCAACTGAAATTGTTCTCTCCAAAGTTACCAATGATCTCTTACTTGCTAAATCCCATGACCTTTTTTGCCACGGGCTGCTCAGTGTCCAGCACTTAGCATGATCCGGAGACGTGAATAAGAAATGACCAGGCCGTGTGGGTAGTTCAAGGAAGAGCGATGAACTCCATTTATTGATTCTCAGGACAAGGTTTTTATACAGCAAAGAGACAAAGGAGGGGGAACTCAAGTTTTCTAATCATTACCTTAGCCTGTTGTATCCTGGAGGTAACACAGATTAGATAATTTGATAAGGATTTGTTATCTAGGAGACTAAAGTCTTAGGGTAAGACCTTTGATCTAGGCCTCAGGTACCTCTTAATGTAGCCGCAGTCATAAATGGATACAATTGAGAGCAAACTTCAGAGCTGAAGCTCAGTCCTCAAAAGACATCACTTTTAGAGCTAGCCACCCAAAGATACCTGAGTGCAGAATCAGATATATCTTAGGGCAGAGCCTGTTGGCCTCAGAATTCAAACAGCATCCTTATAAGTGTAACCCATATCAAAAGAACTCAGGAGCTAACTTGACGAAAAGTCGCTTCTCAAACAGGTCTTTGATATTCTGGTCCACTGATATCAAGGTAATTATCTGAAGTCCTGGCTCAGGTCTCTTTGGCTCCCCACACTTTCTTCCTTCCTCATCTCTCCTGACCTGACTAGAGCCTCTGATACTAGTGACCATGTTCTCCTGGATGTTATCCCTTTTCTGGATTTTTGTGGCAGCTAGCTCTCTCTCTCCCCCCCCCCTTTCTTTCTTCTCTCTCCCCTTCTTCTCTCTTTCATCTTTCCTCTTCTTCCTCCTCCTCTTCTTCTCCTTCTCTCTCTCTCTCTCTCTCTCTCTCTCTCTCTCTCTCTCTCTCTCTCTCTCTCTTCCCCTCCCTCCCTCCCTCCTCTCTTGGTGAAAGAGTGATCACTTACCATCTCTAGACAGAACACTCCCAGATTGACATATTCAGCCCTAGTCTCATGAACTTCAGTTCCACATCACTAACCACTATAGGCATCTCAGATTCAACATGTCCAGATCAGAAATCATTACTCTCCACCCTGGCCCCCAATCTGCCCCTCTTCCTAACTTCTTGTTTCTCTCAAACCCCCTCAGTGACCTTCCCATCCTTCTAACAACCTTAGAGTGATCCTAGATTCTTCAGTCCTCTTCACCCTCATATCCAATTAGTTGTCAAATCCTGCCAAACCAAACTCATAGCATCTTTCTCTCCACTCACATGACCTGATCACCTCTCTCCAGTATGATTGCAGCTGCCTCCTAATTAGTTTCTCTGCCTCAAATCTCTCCACTTTCTAATCCATCCTCCACATGGCTTCCAAAGTGATATTACTAAAAAACAGATCTGATGATGGCACAATGGTGTCTTCAGCATCCATTTTTAAGAACCTTCCATCTGTCTTGGGTAGACTTCCTGCTCTGTGGAGTTTTAAGCCATGGTACTCTAAGGGTCTTTTTTTCTAAATATTTTGAAGTCCATTCTCCCCAAAATAATGTTTCAATTAATGCCTGGGTTTCTTTTTCCTATCCAATATCCTCACCTGGGAGTTCCCTATGCCCATGGCATCACAAATACAGTCCCTATCTCTATATCTTCCCATAGCCATATTCCCATGATAATTTTCATCCCATCAAGCATTAAGGACATCTGTGAGGTCTAATTTGCCCCTTTATGTTAAAAACCTCTTGGTTACCTCATTTCTTACCCGTGTGTTCTATGTCTATGTTTGGAGATCTGAGACCATGAATTGTATCTCTGACTTCTTGGGTACAGTCTCTTGTGAACAATCTGCCTTTTTCTGCTGCTATATTTCTCCTTCTGTGGTGCCTGTTCCTCTCTATGGTGTCTGTTTGTGCTTACCATGTGTGCAGTTTTCTCCTTCCCCTCCCCCTAACATTTTGAATGATCATTCTCTATCAGATTCTTAAGGCTCCAGGAAGATTTATAGCCCTTATGAAGTATACTCCATTCCCTGGCCATGCCTACATTTTAAGCCATGGTCTAGAAATCTAAATCTTATTGTCTGATACCATTTCCTTAACCAGCTCTTCACTTCCAAAAACCACTTTTCATTTTGGAAATAATAGTAATGAACACACCACAAGTGCCCTAAGACATTTATTTTCTTGACCAAGAGTTTAAAGCCCCTAAAATGACCAGCAATTTCTTCTGGTTGGAATCATTGATCTTCAAATGAATTTCCAGGAGAGAAAAGGGCCCATCAAATTTTCTGTAGAAGCCAGACTTCAAATCCGGTACTACCTCCACACACAGATGTGGCCACAAGCAATGAGGAATTCACAAGGGCACAACAAGTCATCAGTATCTTCCTTAGGGATATTCACTGTATTTACCAGTCTTCTGTGCAATTTTGTGATTTCCTTCAGTTTCATTCAGCAGGGTAAGAGTAGGGGCAAAGGAGTTGAATAGTGAAAATAATCCATGGTTGGGGTTTGTCAAGGCATGACCCACAATGGGTCAAGAGTAAAGGATAGCATAGAATAGAATGGGCTCACCAAGAAGTCAATATTAGGAAGAGGGGAGTGGGTAGCCAGGAGAGTGGTGAGTGTTCTCAGATAGTACTAAGGGAAAAGAACTAAGCACAGGAGTTAGTAAAATTTCTTTGGAGTTAAGGGCTGTACTCATGGATATTCATTAATCACTTGAGCCATCTTGATCTGCATATCCTCCTTCCCACTCATGGGTTGAAGGGACTGATCTAACCAGCTTGGATCAAAGGTAGAGATGCTAGAGTAGACCAAGGGGGACTCTGGGTGACTTTCCCATTCCCATCCCCCTTTTGTCTTCATCCCAGAACCTGAAGTGACCATTGTCAAAGGACTGACAAACATGGAGGTATTTGCTGATGAGGACGTTGAGTTCTGCTGTGAGGTATCTAGGGAGCAGGCAGGGAACGTGGAGTGGAAGCTGCAGGGTCTGGCCTTGCAGACCAATGAGATGAATGAGATCTCCGTTGTGGGAGGCCGGATGCACACACTGAGGCTGAGGAACGTCACCCTAGAGGACACGGGCACCATCTCCTTCTCTGTGGGCCAACACACATCAACGGCTGAGCTCATTGTCAAAGGTAACTGGGCTGGGCCCTGCCTGGGAGAAGGGTGGGAGAAACCAGGATATAGGGGAACAGAAACTTCCAACAGTGAAGTCAGTGGGTCAGCTGGGATGTTGAAACATTCCTAGTCAATCAATATATATTCACTGAGAATCTACCATATGTCTAGATCTCTGCTATGTACTGGCCATGCAAGGGACTCAATTCAACACAATATTATTACACATCTACTTGGTACAGAATATTGTTTGCTGGGGAGATATAAGGTTCAGATTCAGTACAATGCAATAAGCATTTATTAAGTGCTTACTGCATGCAAGACCCTTTTCTGGGTATTGTTGATAACAAGATCAGGAAAGTCACTGGACTTGATGTCAGAAGACCCAGGTTCAAATCATAGCACTGTCTCTTCCTAGCTATGTGTGTGACCTGGGTAAGTACCTACCTCTCCTTAGACCTCAGTTACAGACCCCATCTGTAAAATGGGAGACTGGAGGGGACTGGGGAGGAGGAATGGACTAGATGTCCTCTAATACATTCAAGGGACCTAAACTCCATGAATCATGCTCTTAAGTCTGCCGTTATTCATGCCCTTTCTCCTTGCTTCCAGCCCCACCTCCTGCCTTCTCAGAAAAGCTGCAGAGCACGGAGGCCAAGGAAGCCTCCTCAGTCACACTCCGCTGTGTGCTGGCCTCTGATGGGGCCCAGGTGGAGTGGAGGAAGGACGGGGAGAAGATCACCCCCAGTGCCAAGTATGAGCTCCAGCAGGAGGGCACTGTCCACACCTTGAGAATCCACCACCTCACCACCGACGATGAGGGCGAATACACGTGTGAAAGCGGGAAGGAGAAGACAGCAGCAGCTTTGACTGTGCAAGGTAGGAGAAGGCAGTGGGGACAAGGGACCTCTGAGGCAAAAGGTGGGGAGAGGTCTGTGGGCTCCTAGTCTTCTATACGTGGGTTTGCATGTTGCCCTCCCCTTTAGATTGCAAGCTCCTTGAGGGCAGGGACTGTCTTTTGCCTTTTTGTGTCACTAGCACTCAGCATGTGCCTGCCACATAGCAGTCACTATATTTATGTTTATTGATTGATTGATTAAGTAGACTTAGCAAGACTTCCATTTAAGGCTAGACATAGAGAAGAGCTTACCCCAAGCAGAAGAATCATAATGCACTGCAAATATTTACAAAGCACTTAGCATTTTTCAAAGCACTGTTACATCCATTCTTCTTTTTCTATTTTAATCAGCATTTATCAAATGTCTGCTCTGTGCGGGGGCTCTGTGCTAAATGCTTTACAAACATCTCATTTGATTCTCGAAATAATCCTGGAACATTATTTGCATTTGACAGCTGAGAAAATGGAGCCACTGGAAGTTGTGTTTTACTTGGTCACACAGTAACTGATTAAAATCTGCTGCTCATTAACTGTGTGACCTTACTTATTTTGAGATCAGTTTTGTTGCCTGAAATTGAATAAAAGAGTTGGACTAGATGATCTTCAAGGTACCCACCCCCATTCTAATATATTATGATTATATGATTCTGTGCCCCCAGAATCATTTGTAGGATGTGGGAGTCTTCTGGGATGAAGCAGAGCCTAAGCTATAGATGTCCCCAGGAGTGCTATGGAGTCAGTGTGTGCTGGTGTCCAAGTCACTTGGACCCTGCCACCTCCCTGCTCTAGCTCTGTCTATAGCCAGAGCACCTTGTCCTTGTTCCAGCTCTGACCCTGAGTGTGACCCAATATGTCTGTACACTGTATTTCCAGCCTCCCCAGCCCTCTTCAAGCATGAGCTCCAGCCCCAAGTGGCTCCAGAAGGAGCTGTGGCCATTCTGCAGGCCGAGCTCACCAAACCTGATGCGCCAGTCTTCTGGAAACGGGGGTCCGTCCGACTTCAGCCCAGCGCCAAGTATGAGATGAGGCAGGACGGGGTGGTGGTGGAGCTGGTCATCCGAAACCTGCAAGCCTCAGATGCTGGCAGCTATACCTGTGACTCCAAGGACCAGCAGACAACCACCACTCTGAGCATCACAGGTGACCAGGGAGTGATCTCCCTGCCCCATTGCCCGTTCCTCCTGTACTCTAGGGGCCCTCTCTGTACATTCTCCCTTCTCCACATCTCCCCAACCCTTACCACCAAGGGCATCCAAATCTGCTAGAACCTTTAAATTTCCCAAGGTCAGAAATCTCAGAAAATCACAGCATTGGGGAATGTCAGTGGAGGATACTGAGGACCAAAGATGTCAGTGACTTGTCCAAGGTCACACAGCTATTACATTAGAGTCAGGCTCAAAACCCAAGCTGACTCTAAATCCACTGGTTCTAACTTCCCAGTTATATTTGTCTTTTTTCTTGTGTCAGAATGAATTATTATTCTTTTTTCCTCTAGGATCTTCAAAAACCGGTAAGCAATGCGGAATCAATTGGTTGTCATAGTATGATTTTTAATTCAATCAGTTAAGGATGTTGGCTGAACCCTGGGACTAGATTGGGAGCACTGAAGGAGTCAGAAGGTGGGGGTCCAAGTTCCATTTCCATCATATAGCTGTGTGACCTTGGGCAAGTCATTTTGAGTCTTTGGGTTTTATTTTCCTCATCCATCAAATGAGAAGGCTTAGATTGAGAAAGGGTTGGTCTCTAAGGTGTATCTCCTCTGGTTCAATCTATGAATCCGTGAAACTACACGCAAAGGAAACCTGGACCCTCAACTTGAAGAGTCTGATGGGAAGGACCTAATCCTTGAGTTTAGGGAGTGAGTCCTCACCACTTCCTTCCCAGCCTTAATGAGCTGATGTCTCCCTCTCTGTGACCCTTCCCAGCACCTGAAATCAGCATTGTTGAGCCCCTTCAGGATGTGAAGCTGCATGAGGGGGAGGATGCCAAGTTTGTGTGCCGGCTGTCCAGGGCCCCGGGGCAGGAGGTCCAGTGGCGCCTGGGCGGCGTGCCCCTCCAGTCCAATGAGATGAATGAGATTACCGTGGAGCACGGCACCCTCCATATTCTCACTCTGCGCAAGGTGACTGTAGAGGACGCCGGCGTTGTCAGCTTTCACGTGGGGACCAGCAGCTCAGAGGCCCAACTGTGTGTCACAGGTCAGCCACCTTCGCCTGTCCACGTCCACGTAGGGGCTCCGGGTTAGCCTCCTAGAACATCCTAGGCCATTAGGCACTAGTTCCTCCTCTTGGAAAAACATAATGAAAAGAGCCCTGGAATGGAGAACCTGGGTTCTAATCCTACTTATTCTGCCTATTGCTTGGGTTGGCTTGAATACATCGTGCCTCAGTTTCCTCATGTGGAAAATATATATTAAATGACCTCCTTCTGGGTTCTGTCTGAGATCTCCTGTATTTCATCTCTCAGTACTCCTCTTCCAGGTGCCATTGCCAGTCTCTCCAGCTGCCATTTCCTAGGAGCCCTTCCATTTTCCCCTCCATGCCCACACACTACCATGAAGACCCACTTAAACTAATTCAGTTTCCTCATCCATAAAATGAGGGGGTAGGACTTAATGACCTCTGTGGCTCCTTCTAGATCAAAATCTTATGATCCTCTGATATTGAAATTAATATGTAATTAATTTCTGTAATTATGATAAGAATAATATATTTATATAGCAATCAAATTACCCTCTAAGGTGGTATTTTTAAAATTTTATTTATACCCTCATTTTATTTATTATTTTTTTATATTTATATTTAACCTCATTTTAAAGATTCAGAAACTGAGGCTTAGTAACTTGTCTTGGGCTATGTAGTGGCAACCACACTGGCATACCCAGGATGGTTTCTAGCACAGGTTCTTAGATCTGCTTTACTAGGAAAGATAGCTGTTTAAGGAGTCAACAGTCTTTTTTTAATTACATTCACTAGTTCAGGGGGAAAGTCAGCACCCTGAACTTTAGAGAAAATACAAGCGGAGAAATAAAGACCAACAGATAGGACTCTGTCTGAATCAAAGCAATATTGCTATATATTTTACGTACACCCCTGGATCAAGAGAGCCTTTACATCTGAGCAGTCAGGGAGTTCTGAACATAGGCCACTCAGAATCTCAACCAGAGAATCACAAGATCCTTCTCATTAGTGAGCTCCCAAAGCAAAATACCAACTCAGAGTGTATATATACACTTCTCAGAGCCAGAAGGCATAAGGACCCTGGTGACTCAGTACCTAATTAGAAATTAGCACAAGGTGTGAAAGCTTTGCTACAAGCAAGCCTCCCCTAAGCCAGCTTCCCTTAATGGGCTCCCCCTGAGGCCTATTAATGGACAGGGAAGATCTTGTATCCCATTAACATTACAAGTTACACAAAAATAAAGTCAGAATTAGAACTGGAACTCAGATCTCAGGACTACACATCCAGTGCTCTTCCCATCATACCATAACAGGAGTAAAAGATGACATGCTTTAAGGTTGGTAAAGTACTTTACACATTTTCTCCTTCAAGCTTTACAGCCACCCTGGGAGTACATAATATAGGCAATGATTTTTAGAGGAGGAAGACAAAACTCTGGTGGTTTAGCTGGCCTGCCCATGGTCACCAAGTGTCTGAGGCAGATTTCAAAGTCCGGTCTTTCCTTCCTGGGGCTGCAAAGTGCTACTGTGTGATATAGGTGAAAGGATGGATGGGTGAATGATGGTGCCAGTGGCTGGAGAGGAGTGAGTCCCTGGTCTGTCCCAGTGGATTGAAATTCTCAGATATATCATGGAATGGCAAAGGCCAAGCCTTATTGATCTAAGCTTGATCAAAGTTGGTTATGTATTAAATAAATGTAAATCGAATTGATCTGAACTGGAAATTCCCCACCACCCCCCAGCATCTCCTTCTGTACACTTCCAAGAAGAACTCCAGGATGTCACTTCAACAGAGCAAGGCACAGCCACCCTGCATTGTGAAATTTCCACTCCTGGAGCCCCTGTGGAATGGAGGAAAGGAGAGCAGGTCCTGAAGGCCAGTGCCAAGTATGAGATCCGCCAGGTGGGCACCCGGGCTGAGCTCATCATCCACACCTTGGAGGCAGAAGACATTGGCGCCTATACCTGCATCGTGGGAGACAAGCAGAGCACAGCCACAGTCTCTGTACAAGGTTAAATAAGGGGGAGGGGGGAGGGGAGGGCAGGGTCACAAGATCAGAATTCTTTGATGGATGGTTATTCTGAGGGCACCTTGTCCTATAGTAGCCAAATGAACCTCTTTAATGCTCATCTCAGGGATCTGCGTTCCCAGAAACATGTCCTGAGAAGAAAACATGATTCCACTGAGACCACTTAAATATATAACAAATGTCATACTTAGGCTAGACCATTTGTCTAGCCTGAGAGTTTGCCTGTTTGGGGGCTTATAAGTAATATTTTGTAGGAGATTGTGTTTACCTTCCAAGTTGTTAACTTTAAAAGATACATCATTAATTTTATGGGAAAGACTTTCTGTGTTTGTGTTTTTGGGTAGAGGATGGCTATGAAATAAGTGTAGATGAGGGGGAATTGGTGTATTTAATTTTGTTTCGACTTTCAATAAGCTGTAGACAAAATCCCATATCAACGTCTTCTTATAAAGTTGAGTCACCATAAGTCTGGGTGGAATGATCTGTCTTGGTAAGTAATTCAATTCAGTTCAGTTCAGCAAAGTACCTACTCTGTGGCTGATGCTAGGAAAGATGCAAAATTTTAAAAAATGGCACAGCCCCTGCTATCGAGAACCCCAGATCCCACTAGGGAGATATACACATGCAAACAAAAAGGATAAAAAGGGAGAGCATCATGAGGCCACAGGTGAGACACAGACACAGTGCTCCAGGAGAACCATGCAGCCAGAGAGGTTCAAGGGGAAAGATGAACCTCAGTGGGTAAGAAGAGACAAAGTGGGTGATTAGACCTAATTAGACCTCTAGATTTCTGATTTTAGGGGATTGAAGATAAATGGATTTCTATACCATTCCTTTTCATTTGGATGTGTCAGTAATGTACTCATTTCTAATGAAAGTCAGCTGATAAAACCGACAAAAAGGCAGCTAGCTAGCTGGTGCAGTGGTTAGAATTCTGTGCCTGGAGTCAGGAAGACCTGAGTTCAAATTTGGTCTCAGACACTTATTAGCTGTGTGACCTTGGACAAGTCACTTAACCTTAGTTTTTTCAGCTAAAAAATGGGGATAATAATAGTACCTACTTTACAAGGTTGTTGTGAAGCTCAAATAAGATAATGATTATAAAGTGCTTAGCGCAGTGTCTGGCACACAGGAAGCATTTTATTAGTTATTATTACACTGTCATCCTATGTCTCTTGGAAGAGTAGGACATTTGCCAAAAATTTTAAGTTAATTTAATAACTTTAAGTTAATTTCTTTCCTTTCCTTTTTGTTGTTTAGTGGTGCCTGACCATGCAGACCACATAGCACATCAGTACTGTCTGTGGGATTTTCTTGTCCAAGATGCTGGAATGGTTTGCCGTTTTCTTCTCCAGTAGATAAAGGCAAACGGGTTAAGTGACTTGTCCAAAGTCACACAGTCAGTGTCTGAGGCTGGATTTGAACTCAGGTCTTCCTGACTCCAGACCCAGCTCTCTGTCCAAACCACAGAATGCTGTCAAAAGGCCAGAAGCCCATATAGGTGTCTGGCAGTAGAAAGTGGGACCCACGAGAATTTTTGTGGATAGCTCTACTGCCACCTCAAGTTTATTTCACTTCAGAGAGAAGTCAGAATTACTGAGTGGTCCTATGGAAGATTTTAGGACCCTGAGTAAAGTGGAATTTAAAAGAAATGAAAGGGAGGGATATTGATTGGTTATGGACTATTTTAAGTCTTTTATGTATTTCCTGAATTATTTATGGATTTCTGTAAATCCTTTGAAATGGTTTTGCATTTTCTATGAGGTGAAGTAACAGCTGTCCTGTACACAATATGTACATTGTTACCTTGAATACTTGCACAGAATCTGGGAATCCTTTTGTGAATACCTAGACTAGAGGTATATTCAGAGATTTTCTCAGAGAAAGCTTTGGACAAGGACATAATGAGCCAAAGAGATATTAATCTTTGGATTTATTCCCAACATCGAACTTTGTCTGTATAAGCCAGGGCAGGAGCCAGTGTGCCATAGGTTATATGTGAAACGAAGGGTTTGGAAGAGATGATTTCTAAGAACATTCCCTACCAATTCTTGATCCTATGAGACTACAAAGTAACAAAAGCTTGGACACACTGATCTAAACCAATTCCAAGTTAGATATTTTGAACAAATGTTCATTGAAATGAACTGAACTAGAAATTCCCTCCAGCAGCCACACCTGTACACTTCCAAGAAGAACTCCAGGATGTCACTTCAACAGAGCAAGGCACAGCCATCCTACACTGTAAAATTTCTACACCTGGCACCCCTGTGGAATGGAGGAAAGGAGGGAAGGTCCTGAAGGCCAGTGCCAAGTATGAGATCCGCCAGGTGGGTACCCAGGCTGAGCTCATCATCCACACCTTGGAGGCAGAAGATGTTGGCGCCTACACCTGCATCGTAGGGGACAAGCAAAGCACGGCCAGTGTCTCCATACAAGGTTAGACTGGGGTGGTGAGAGGTGGGGGTTGGAGAGGGGTGAAGAGCAGTGTCATAAGTTCATTGTTCTTGGATGGATGTGATATCTGAGGGCATATTGTCTTGTAGTGGCCAAGGCAGATAACATGACTCTGTTAACATTATTTAAGAACATGACAAATGTCATACTTGGGCTGGACCAATGGTCTGCCTGAAATTTTGCTTCAACTCAAGCCACTAAGGAACATTTTGTGGGAGTATGTGGGTTGCCTTCCAAGTTGTCAACCTCCACAGATACATCATGAACCTTCACAGAAAGAATCTCTGAGTCCATTGTGTCTAGGTTTGGTGGGTGGAGGGCACATATGAGATTAGTAAATAGCTGAGGACAAAGCAGTGAATTTATTTAGAGACTTTCCACAAACTATAGACAATGTTCTTTATCAAGGACTTTTTTTAAAAAACTGTTGGCATGGAGTAGTATATTTTCATAAGGAATTCAATTCAATATAACATGTGTTTTCTAAGAGCCCACTGGGGATTTAAAACAATGAAAATTAATACATCCTCTGACTTCACGTAGTTTGCTGTCTACCAGGAAATAGGGGTGGGAAGAGTATAATATGAAAAAAAAGTTTTTGATACAAGGAATGGTGTGATGAAGCCAAAGGTAAGAGCCATCCAAAGTATTCCACAAAAATCTAAGGAAGAAGAGGTCAGTGTTCACTGGGGGCAGATCAGAGAAGGCTTCATAAAGAGACAAAGCCTGAGCTGGGCCTTTAAGCCAAAGGACAATTTCAGCAACTAGAGATTATCTTGTAAAGAATACATTGCAGATGGTGGTTAAGAGACCACTCTCTCCCCAACAATATGATAAGGTAAGTGGTATATGTATTTTTATCCCCATTTTATACATGAGAAGACTGAGGCTTAGGGAGGAGAAATGATTTTTCTAGGGCCATTTTACTCATAAACGTCAGAGCCAGGACTGAAACATAGATCGTCTGACTCCAAGGCTCTTCCCACTATACCATGAGTTATCCATCTATAGCAAGGTTTCTTCATCTGGGGTCCACAGGTCCCAAAGGGGTCCTCTATGTGTTTCCTGAATTATTTATAGATGTTGGTAAGTTCTTTTACATTATTTTGCATTTTTTGTGGGGTAAAAGAAAGGCTGTTCTGAATCCAATATATATGCTGTTGCCTTAAGAGGTCAAGTCAAGTCAAGGCAACAGGGATTTATTAAGTGATTCCAATATGCCAGACACTATGCTAAGTTCTTGGGATACATATTAGCAGAAAGAAAGGACACTCCTTCCCTCAGGGAACATATGGTCTAACTCAAGAAGATAACACCTAAAGGGGAGTTGAACCTTGGCATCAGTTTCAGAAGGTCCAAGAACTTCAAAAAATTATTTTAATAATTATAATTCATTCTATCTAGTTTCTTTCATGATCCCATATATTTTATTTTATGCATTTAAATTTTTTTCTGAGAGTAGATTCATAGGCTTTATCAGATTGCCAGAGGGGTCCATAACATACACAAAAAAGAGTAAGAACTGCTCTAGAGATGGATAGTAATATCTTTTTTAATGTTGAGGAAAGGGCACATGTTCAGATTAGTGCTTTCATGTGTTACTAAACTCTTCTGGGTAACAAAATGCCAACCCAGAGAGGATGGACTGCAGCCTCAAGAAGCTCGGTCAGCTGGCAGACTCAACTCAAGGAAACTAACACCCCTATCAATGGCTCAACGAGCATTCGTTAAGCCCTTACTATGGGCCAGGCACAATGCTATGTGCAGAGCTAGCAAAATGAATCAGAAAGCTGCCCCTGTCTCCAGGCATGATGATTAATCCTAGGTAATGTTTCTAAGACCTTTGGTGGTTGACTTATATTCTACTGGCTACCGTTTTTCTCTGTTAGCACAGATAATGCACTTATGCAGTTTTTACACCAATATCAGTGAAATCCTTTGACTCTTCAAACCTTTCAGTGCTCTTTATGGGCATCATCTCATTTGATCTTCACTCTCCAGTCCTGTGAAAGACGTAGTTCAGGAGTTATCATCTCCATTTTAGAGATGGGAAAACTGAGGCCCAGAGGGGAGAAGTAGCCTCTCTAAAGTCAAAGCAAATGGCAAAGTCAGGACGTAATTGTACAACTCCTGAGTCTTTTCAGTCTACCAGAGGAAAAAAAAAAGAAGAGTCAGTGAGGAAATGTGAGCCCTTTTCAGACAGAAGACAAGGGCAGGCTTGCATGGGATTGACCAGGATGGCAGAACTTCAGCCAGTGGTTGGAAGTTACAGGGGGGCAGATTTGGGTTCACTATACAAATAATTAGAGCTGTGCCATAATGGGACCAGCTGCTTTTAAGGGAGTAAGTCCTCTGTGTAACGATAATTCCATGTTTATAATGCTTTAAGTTTGAAGAAACACTTTCTTCACTTTAAGTTTTTGAAGTAGGAATACTCTGCAAGTATTATCATCTCCCCTTTATAGACAATAACAACAGTAATAGAAGCTAGCATTTATATAGCACCTACTGTGTACACAGTGTTAAGCACTTGAAAGAACAGAGTTGAAGTTACCTACCTCTAGTCACACAGTCAATATTTAAGGCTGGATTTGAACCCAAACCCCCTAATTTTAGGTTAGTTCCCTTTCCATGACACTGCACTGATGTTGAAGGCGTCCTTGTACTGGGGGGTTGGGAGGACACAGAGCAACCAGATCGCCGGTAAGTTCCTTTCCAGGTTGGAGAATCAGAGAATTCAACACATGGATTTTGTAGCTTGTCTGCTGGAGCCTTCTAACTCCAGGGTACCATTCCCCAGACCCCTGCAATCAGTAGCGTGTGTGGGATGGGTGGGTGGGTGTGCATCTCATGGCAGGCTAGGGCAGCTTAACACTGACCTGAGCAAAATAAGTTTAGCCACAAATTGGACTCCCGAATGCTTCTTTCTAGAGTGAGTATCTGAGACAAATATGAGTGCTTTTGGGGATACCTCCTGTTTGAGGTAAGCCAGTAGGTATTGGTTGAATAAATGAATGAATGAATGCATCCATGAATCACTTCAATGAGCATTTATTAAGGGTTTAGTAGCATCACTAAGACCCTCCAAACAGACAAAAATAAAATAATTCTTGCCTTTAGGGTACTAGCAGACCACTGAAAAAACTGGCTACTATATTTCTCTGGCTACTATTTTCCTGCCTACTATTATGCTCTATTAACACAGGTAATAAACATTTGACTACATGTAGTTTTATGCAAATATTGATGAAACCCTTTGATTCTTCAAACCTTTCAGTGCCCCCAAGTAAAGCCCATGAAAAGATGCTGATTATCAAACCCCAGATGTTTATAATCCTATTACCCTTTTGGGCATCCATTCAGTCCACCCACATTTATTGAACACCTACTATATGGAAGGTCATGTGCCAGGCACCAGCCCATGCTCCCCTCTGTTCTCACTCTGTCACACAGAAGAGGAATTTCGGCTAGTGCGCGGTTTACAGAATGTCGACGTCTTTGTGGGTGAGGCAGCCACCTTCTCCTGTGAGCTGTCTGCCAGGGGCATCGGCGGGGCCCGCTGGTGGCTGGATGGGACCCGGCTCCAGGATAGTCCCTTCAGTTCAATCTCAGTGCACGGCGGGACAGTCCACACCTTGACACTCAGGGACCTGGGGCCCCAGGACTCAGGGACCATCACCTTCCGGGCAGGGTCCCTTGTGTCCTCGGCTAAATTATTAATCAAAGGTATTTGGGCTTTGGAGGGGGATCGCCTCACTCTGCCTCCATCCCCTGAGTGGCCTTCATGCTGGTGCTTCTGCGTCAGGTCATTGTAAGAACTTCCTTGCCCACCAACCACCTGCATAAACCTCTTTTGGGCTGTGTTCTCTATCTTAGAAACACAGTGGGATGATACAAATGATATCTAGCATGTATATAGCTCCCTAGAGTTCACAAAGCACTTTATATTTAATGTTTCATTCAATCCTAACAACCCTGGAAGGGAGATACTCTCACTATCCCCATTTGACAGATTGAGAATCTTGGGCTGAGAAAAGTGAGATCAGATCCAACACTCCTGACTCTGAGCCCAACTCCAGTGTTGAGCCCAATGCTTCCTAGATGCTTTCCTCCTTATTATTTCCCCACTTCCTCCTTTTCCCAGTTGCCCTGAAGCAGAGGAGGAAGGGTATGTTGCTTTGGTTCAGTGGAAAAAAAACACTGGGTTTGGAGTCAGAAGGACTGGGTTCAAAATCCCACTTAAGTATCTGTGGGACTTTGGGCATGTCCCTTAAACCTTTCAAGCCCCAGTTTCTTTATCTAGAAAATGAGGGTTGGACTAGGTCCCTTCCCACTCAAAGTCTACACGTGTACCTTACCCAGTGAGGGAGGGCTAAGGCGGGGTGAGAGGAAGGAGGTGTCACCCTTACGGCAAGGGTCCTTGTTCTCCTAACTAGAAAATGCCAGTGATGTTGCCCCACCTCCTTGTCTCCCAAATCAATACCTTTCCTATTCCTTCCACTTGTCCCAACCTGGATTCCCATCAGGTGTTATAGTCTGGTCAGGGTAATTACTCTTAATTAGCTTCCAGGTCTTTTGAGCACCAGTAAAGGCTCAGGGAGCCCTTTGCCTGGGTCTCTCAGGGCAGGCTTCAGGGAAGAGTCATGGCCTCTTCCACCAATGGCGATGCTTCCCTGATGGGCAGGGGCCAGAGAACATGCTAGGGTGCTGATTTAGCCATCTTTGACTTGTACTATTCTCACTGAATGTTTGGCATAGGAACATGCTGTGTTATATACTCAGGGAGATGGAAGGCAGATTATGGATGTAACCTGCCCTCAAGGAGGTTTTGTTCTAATTAGAGATATTAGCTAGACACACAACCAGGATTTGCATATGAAAAGCCAGAGTCCCTTTATTTGTTCATTTAATAACTATTCATTTAACACCTGTTATGCACAGAATACAGCAGTTACCAGTGGGAAGGACTTAAGGATAAGTGAGGGGTGATCTCTGCCCTCAAGGAGTCTATGACTAGCAAGGGGGATACAATACATATATAAATATGCAATACTGTACAGTACTTATAATTTCCTTTTCTACTTTACTCTGAAGTTTACAAAGTACTTTCCTCACAACACTCTTATAGTGTTGGCAGTGTATGTTATATTTTATAAATGAGGAAACAGAGGTAAAATGACTCATCCAAGATCACATCCCTAGTAAGTGGCAGAACCTACACTCATGCCCATGTTTTCTGACTATAAATGCCATGACCTAAAGGCACAAAACCCAAGAGCTATAGTTTTACTGGTATGGGTACTCCCTTCTCTGGCATAGATTGCAACCTACCCCTACCCCAATTTAGTAGTTCATCTTAATTGTTTACTGTGGCAATGAATTTTGCACATGAATAATCCATCCTCTAGGTGGAGGAAGCCAGGCTCATACCCAAAGCCTTTCCAGCTTGGTAGAGTCAGCCAGGGTTTCTGCTGCACTTGGCTCACCCTTAAGAAGTCAGAGCCATCTCTACACCTTAGTGAGAAATTGAAGATTTTAGCAAAGGTGCAATAACGTCCTGATAAGTTTAATGTGGACCATTCCATGATCAGAAAGATGAAGGGCAGTTTGACTTAAATGTGGTATAATATTGGTGGTGTACTCTAGAGGGCACTGCAGAGCTGCTGTCTCAGACAACAAGCCCTCCACTGCCCTGTCTTTGGTCAGTTTGGTCTTTGATCAGTTTCATCAATGATAGATCCTTCCACATCTGTGTGAATCCATCACCTGAGTTTGCTGCACCAACTCTTAGGAAGGCTCTTCTTCACCTACGAACTTGGCCTTCCCAGGAATCATACAGACAAAAACCCAGCTCTTGGGACAGAAACACAATTCTGAAAAAGACAAGGTTCCACAAGGTTAATCCTGACTCACATGAATGAAGATGGGCTTCAGTCTCCCAATGCTGCAGACAAGAATGTGCCTGAGAAACATAGTCCTGCATGAGTTTTATAGAGGAGCCCATCAATCTTCATGAACACAAATGACCCTGTGAGATTGGGACAAGGGACCAGAACAGAGTACCAACACCAGCTGGATCCCCAGCTGCTACTGCCTTTTGTCATAGAATCCTGGGATCATGGGATCCTCTATTTTAGAGCTGGAATGAACTGTAGCAGACATCTAATCCCAGAATGTCAGGGTTGGAAGGGACCTCAGAGGCCACCTAGTCTAGCCTATGTATGAGCAAGATCCCCAGCAAGAGATCATCTAACTTTTAAATTAGTAGCAGGGTATGGCTTTCAATCCTAAGTACTCAGGCTCCAATTCCAGTATTATTTTCATTACATCACAGAACCTCTGGAGTCTAAACTTTTATTTTTCTGGTTTCTACATACTTAAGCAAGGAGAGCTTGTCTGTGACTTCCCTTTTTAAAAAAGTGTCCAGAACCAAACATGTTTAACCAGACAGAGCAAAACTACAACTTCCCATTTTCTGACTACTCTGCTTTTCTTAATGTCATCTGAAATAGCATTAGCTTTTTGGGATCTCATGTTACCCTTGATCCAAACTGAGTTTGTGATTCACCAAAACCCCCAGATCTTTTTCACAGAAATTGTTTTCTAACTACAAGTTCATTTTTTAAAGTCCCAAGTCTAATTTTTTACATTTTCCCTATTCAGTGACTTATTCTAATCTGATCTGGGAGGGTGGTGGTGTCCCTTATTCTGTTAGTCACCATGTTTGCTACCTTTCCCAGCTTTGTTTCTGCTACAAATTCATTTTTCTTCTGAAAAGTTGACAAGTATGCTATCTCTGCCTTCTTCCATTAATGCCACTGGTAAAAACATTGAATACCATAGGACCAAAAACTGATCCCTAGGTCATTTCCCTAGAGACTTCCTTCCAGGTTGAGATGAAATCATTATGTATTCTTCTTTGGGGGCCAACCACTCAGCCAAGTTAAATCCACATAACTATACTGTCATCTAGCCCACATCTCTCCATCTTGTCCACAATGTAGTATGAGGGACTGTGGCAAATGTTTTATTGGCATATAGATAAGCTAAATCTTTATATTTCTTTGTTCTACCAGTCTAATAAACCTTTCATAAAAGGGAATTAATTTAGTTGTGCATGACCCATCCTCAATGAAGCTTTTTAGGTGCTTAGTGATCACTGCTTCCTTTTCTAAGTGCTCACATACCATCCCTTAAATAATGTTTTCTAGATTTTAACCAGAAATTGAAGTCAACCTCATTGGGCTATAGTTAGCAGATTCAACTCTGTTCCCTTTTGGGGGGACATTTATTCTTCTTTACCCCTGTGACACCTCCCTCATTTACAATCTCTCAAAAATCCCTGACAGTGGCTCAGCAGGGACATATGTAAATTCATTAAATGCCCTAGGGTGTGAATAATTTAAGCCTACCTATAAACAACTAGTTGCTATCTGTTTTAGGTTTCTATTCCCACCCAGCAATGTTTGTTCTACTCAGATGGAACAGAGTATGGTAAAATATTTCATTATGTGGCACTGATTATAAATATCATAGGAATTAGGAGGTAAGGGAGATCACTGTGATCTGAAATGATCAGAAGGCTTTCTGGTGAAAGCAAGACTTGATCTGAACATTAAAGAATTGGTAGGATTTAGATAAATGGGAACACAGGGAGAATGGGAGTAAATACAAGAATATATAATACACACATACCATAGAGTTAGAGACTAGATCTCAGATTGCATTTATATATGGAACTTTCAGGTGAGGAAACTCCTGCCAATTCAGGTTGGCACCCTCTCTATAACATATAGTTTTAGAGGGTTGCCTAGAGCATAGAGAGGTTAAGTTATTTGACCAGGATCACGTAGTCCTGCCTTTTGAGGCCAATTGCATCACAAGCCATATTAGTCTGAAAATAAGCTGCATTTCCCACCTAAATCTGTCTTGAATAAAACCTGAATGGCATCTTTAATCAGTGTCATTTTTCGATTAACATCAAGATTTTTTTTCTTTTCAAATAATAGTAATAACTCATATTGTCTCTAGCACTTGACTTTTTATTTAAATGCATTCCTTACAACTAATCTAAAAGAAAGGTAAAGCAAACATTGTCATCTCCATTTTCTAGAAAAAAGGAAAGAAGGCTTGGCTTGCCCAAGGCAACACAGCTTTTAAGTAGAATAACTAGGACTCAAATTTAAGTCTCCTGACTCTAAACCCAGTGCTCAAGTTGTGATCTATATTCAGGGATTGCATATATTCAGACCAATAGAATATAAACATACACACAAAGCTAATTCATTGTAAGAGGACTTTTCATATACCCTTCTGTATAGAAGTTTGAAAATGGCCCACTGTAAGGTCAAACATTCAGGCTCTTGGCTGAATGGGCAGAAAATGTCCTACAAAGTTGGCATTAATAGGAGACCTGCCAGGCATTTGCTTAAAAAACACCCAGGGCTTGGTGCATGAGGTTGGTTACCCCTAAGCCTTAGAGCCTAAGAGATTCCTTGTCTATATAACTCAAGCTAGGTGTGCTGCCTACACCTTAGAAGCAGATGATGGTGGTGCAGTGTTAACTTTGGGATGTCCCAAGTGAAGTGGTCAGGCTCTGTCTGAGTGGGTGGTGCTGAGTTTTCAGACAGAGAATGATTATTCAGTCCTCTCCCTAAATAATCCTGATGGTAAGAGACCGTCGTCCTCCAACAGCTCCTTTAGATATAAGCATATCATTCTAGTCTTCATTTCAATTCAATTTAAGACTTATTTAGGTGTCTTCTAGTTACAAAGTTCTACGCTGATCAGTAGAGGAGAGATAAAGTTAGAGAAATCACAGTCCCTGCGGTCATTCTACTTATAGTCTAGTAAGCCCCATATGTTTGCCTATGCCCTGGCCTGCAGAGATGGACCCAGAATCTGTTTTCAGATCTCTTTAGGTTGGAAGAGTTTGTCTGGCCTTAAGTATGCACTGACCCAACCTCTTTAGTCACAGCATCCCAGCATTTAGGCTCCACCAATTCAAAGAACACAGTACCTTCTCTCATAAAAATACCCTATGTCATGCCCTGTGCCATGGTTCAGAGTGCCAGAGAAAGCTCACACAAAGGAGAAGAAAAAAAGCTAGAAAATGATGAAGCCTGGTGCCTGATTTCCATCAGTCCTATCCTGACATCTTTCCAACTTAGGACACATAGGCTGTTTGGCCAGCCCAGCCCATTTGATTCATCCATCTCTGCTAAGAAAGCATGGGACAGTCAGCTGTCCAGGATCCTCCCCTTGGTCTCCATTCCCTTGAAATTAGCTGAGAAGCTTGTATGGTATTTCATCTTGTTGGCAGCAGTGATGGATGCAGGGAAACAATAAATAAGCTCTGGGTCCCTGCAGGGAGTAATTAACCGTAGGACAAGAGCAGCAGTAAGCCTTTGGCATTATCTAGTAACTGAAGTGATTCCACAGCTACAGAATTTAGGACAATGCAGGTATAACAGTGATCATTGAAACAGACCACAGGTATACGGGAGCTGCTGCAATCAATCACAGCAGTCCTGAGGGCCTGTATTCCTTTCCTTCTGTCATTCCTGTGTCTGTCTGGGGTGGGGAATCTGCAGCCTTGAGTCCACATGTGGCCCTCTAGGTTCTCAAGTGTGGCCCTTTGAATCCAAACTTCATAGAACAAATCCCCTCAATAAAAGGATTTGTTCTGTAAAACTTAGACTCAGTCAAAAGGCTTCACTCAAGGACCTAGAAAGCCACATGTGCCCTCAAGACAGCAGGTTCCCCACTCCTGCTCTAGGTCATCCAAGCAGACTGTGTGTAGTTCTGTCTCAAACAGATAGAGAATTTCAGTTTTCTTCTAAGAGTCCTTGCTGGAATTAGTCGCTCCAGGATCACAGCAAAGCTGGAGCAGAATGCATATTGGTGTAAGATAAAGAGTGAGACAATTAGAAAATATCAGAATTTACTGGGGAAGGCATCTTTCAAAATGTGCCATGTTCTTAATGATGTCCCTAAGCTATATAAGATTTTATCTCACCCTTGTGCCCAGTGTCCTGCAAGAGGGAGTCTATTTGGTTTGACTTTTCCTGGAGAACTGGGAAGAGTCTTGTGTAGAAGGAACTGGTCAATTATATCCGCCATATTTGGTGATCTTATGGGCCCCTCCTCTAGTCCAGAAGGCTATTGGCACCTCCTCACATCCTTAGTAACTCTGCCCACCTGCACGCTTAGAGCTTGCAGCTAGCTCACCCTGCCACTAAACTCACTAACCATGGCTAGGCACAGGGCTCCCCATCCTTTAGGTGTATGGAATGGGGGAGGGAGGTGGCTACCCCACCCCACTAACGCATGTCCTCCTGACATATTGGCCGACAGATCCCACCGTTGAAGTGGTCAGTGCCATGAAGGACCTGACTGTCGAGGAGAACAGCATGGCCGAATTCGTATGCCAGTATTCCCGGCCTGTACGGGCCACGTGGAAGATCAATGATCAGGAGGTCTGTGTGGACGGGCAGCGCGTCATTGTTGAGCAGGATTGGAATGTAGCCAAGCTAACCATTAAACCTGCCCTCCCACGTGACAGCGGCGTCTATTCTTGTGAAGCGGGGGGCACACGCGTGGTGGCACTGCTTGACGTCCAAGGTGAGGCATGCCTGCAGGCCGGTCAGGCAGGAAGCCCACCACAGGGCAGGAGGGAGGAAAGAGCAGGCTGACCAGACCCTGGCTGGGATTAGAGCCCAAGGTCCCCTCAGTTCTGCTACCTGCTAGTTACGTGACCTGGGCAAGTTATTGGACATCTCTGAGGCTCCGTTTAAAGGGAAGGGGTGGAACGAGATGACATTTATCTTATATTCCTATGACTTTGGCATGGTTTAGTTTGGAGCATCTGCTGTTTTAACCATGTGGAGATGGAAGATGGAACAGCAGATAGTTCCTTGGACTGAATGTTTCCACAGACAGAGAGCTCTGGAGTAGATAAAGGAGAGAAATAGAAAAGGGGAAGGGACACAATTGCTGCTGTCAGAGGGCCCCGGCATACCATCCATCCTCACTCTGCCTAAGGGTGGAGATACACAATCTCCCGGTCTGAGTGTGGCCATGTGGTCATCTTTTAATCCAGTAAACATTCATTAAGCACCTACTGTATGTCTCAGATGCTGGGCTAGACCCTGGGAATATAAAGAAAGAAGCAAAACAATCCCTACCTTACCAGAGTTCCTATTTTGCTGGGGTAGGGGGTGGGGAATTCAGCATATATGCAGATAAATAAGTACAAAATATTCAAAGTAAATATGGATAAAATTTGTGGGGAAACAACTGGGGGGAATCTGGAGAAGACTCATTAGAGGGAGTGCTTGAGCGGAACCTTGACAGAAGCTAGGGACTGTCAGAGCTGAAGACAAGGAGGGTGGGAGGGGAGTGCATTCCAGGGAGGGGGGGATGGAATGTTGCTTAGGAAGAACAGCCAAAGCCAATCTGACTGAAACATGGAATATGTGAAGAGGAGAAATGTTCAGTAAGCCTAGGAAGAAAGGCTGGAACCAAATCGTAAAGGGCTTTGAATACCAAATAGGAGTTTGTGTTAGATCCCAGAAGCAACAGAGACAGTGGGGTTTTTTGAACAGGGGAATGACATGGTCAGACTTGTATTTAAGGAATATCAATCCATTGGCTGTGGGGTGGATGTGTGGGGCAGACCAGTTAGGAGGCCACTGCCATGGTGGTTCAGGCAAATGTGATAAGAGCCTGAACTTGGGTGGTGACCTTGTGAGTGGGGACAAATGTGATCGATGTTAATGACAGCATGTGGAAACTGAAGGATGAGGAGGGGAGAGGGAAGAGTCTGAGGCTGCAGATCTAAGTGAATGAAAGAATGGCGATGCCCTCAACAGAAACAGGGACTTGCATGCTCCCCACCTGAAGACGAGGTTATGGCCCTTGTCCTTAGGCAGCCTCTAGTCTAAGAAAATAATACAAGAGAGAGACAGGGTGGGAAAAGATGTAAAATACTTAAAAGAGGACAAAAAACTTTAAAACCAAAAACCTTTTTTAAAAAAACAGCAAATGTTAAAAATTGTTTTTACATGTCACTGAGGGGGGAAATAAAATATTATTATCTTTAAAAAAGAAGACAAACCCCCCACAAATGTGGGTTAATGTAAAAAAAAAAAGCTATGCCCTTACATACTGAGTCACTATCCCTGGTGGGAAACTTTGAGGTCATTTAATCCACCCTCCTTTTTTTCCCCAATGAGGAAATTAAGGCCCTGAGACGTTCCAAATCTGGTATTTTTTTTTCTTCTGTAGCATCTGTTCCCACCTTAGCCTTTATCCATGTCATTGATGAAAAATGTTCAACAGCTCAGGACCAAGGACAGTCCTAAGGGCACCCCCCTGGATCTGTAGGCTAGATCACTCCCTCTACGTTGACTTCCAGCCTTGGGTTCCAGTTGTTCAAACAGTTCTAATTCTACCTAACTGTACCATGATCTAGTCCAGATCTTTCCATTTGGTTTTTTGACATGTCAAAAGGTTTGCAAAGCTCTTGGTAAACATTGATTACAACCTTTCACAAAAGAACAATAATAATGACTTCATTCCTCTAATGCTTTAAGGGTCAGGACTTTCCTTATGAGAGCCTCATAAGGGAGTTGTGCAAGCATTGCTATCCCCATTTTATAGATTAGGAAACTGAGGTACAGAGAGGGGTACACATGAATTGTCCAACATCACACACTAGTGGGTAGCAGAGTGAGAGCTTGAGTTCTTTGATCCCAAATGCATTGGGTTCCACAGACCCCAAATCCTCCTTAGTCATCAGGGCTAAGTGCACTTGATTAAGGAAGGCTTCTTAGAGGTAGAGACTTTGAGAAGGCTTGGAAAGGGAATAGAAAGGGACATACAGTGAGGGGACAGGAAAGTGTGACAAAACAGGAAAGACACAGCAACAAAGTGGCCAAATTAAGGGGCTGAATCATTATGAAAATTTAGGAAACTAGAATGATGGTTTTCAAGGTGTCAATCAATCAATCAACAAGTATTTATTGGGCATTTTACTTGAGCCAAGCAGCATGGTAAGCAATGGGGATACAAAAACCAAAAGGACATAGTCCTTGCCCTCAAGGAGCTTACATTCTCATGGGGAGACAATGCATACATATAGAAATATATACAGATTAAGTACAAAACGAATACAGAATGGGGAGGACATTGGTAATTAGGAAGAATAAGCAAATGCTTCATAGTGAAGGTGATGTTTGAACTGCCTTGAAGGAAGCTAGGGGTTCTATGAGGAAGTAGAACATCCTGGGAGGGGGGTGGCCAGTGCAGAGGAGGCAGACAGCCGAGTGTGAAGCACAGCTGGCTGTTTTGGCTAGACCATGGTGTGTGGGAAGAATAAATAACATAACTGGAAAGGTCGGTTTGGTTGAACTCCATTGTATAAGGCTTCAGAATCTAAGCAGAAGAGTTGATATTTTCTCCTCATGTCAATGAGGAACCACATGGAGGGGGTCTTGTGACCAGACCTTCTTTTAAGAAAAATCATTTTAGTTGCTCTATGGAGGATAGATTGGAATGGGGAGAGGCTTGAGGTAGGGAAACCAAATGGGAGAATTTTGAAATAGACCAGGCAAGAGGCAATGAAGGCCTGGGCTAAGCTGGTAGCTAGCTATGCTAGCAGTGAAAAGTTAAAGATAATACCAAGATTGGGAATGTGGAAGACTGGAAGAAGGGTGGTAACCTGGACAGAAATAGGGGAGTTTGGAAGAGGGGAAAAGATGAATTCTGTTTGGGAAAAGTTGAGTTTGAAATGCCAGCTCTTGGCACAGTACTTGATGCATAGTAGGTACTTAATAAATGTTTATCGATTGATCTGGTTTGGAATGTCTAATGGACAGTTGGCAAGGTGGGACTTTATCAGAGTGGTCTGGAAGCTCTCCCTGAATGCCCAAAGGAATGGAGCATTTATCATACATTAGCAAGTACCCAGGGAGCTTCTGGGACAAGCAGAGATGCATGTTTGTCTTTATCCATCCATAAAAAGTCTCATCCCTTATATAGAAAGCAAGGGTTCACATGTCTATAGGACTTAAAATTTAATGAAGTATTTTCCTCACAACAGCCCTATGAGGGAGGTGGTTCTAGGACCATCATCACCATTTTATGGATTAGAAAATAGAGGCTTAGGGGGGTTTGGTCTTAGGTCTCATGGCTGGTATATAGCAGAGCTGGGATTTTCTCCCATGTCCCCTGGTCTCCAAGTGCAGTTCACTTATCATTATAGACCCCACTCTTTCTCCAACATTCATCTCAAAGGCTTCTCGGCCCCTTAAACTAGACACAACCTAAAAATTACCCCCAACAGCCCTCAGTGTCTCTCAGCTAAGTGTGAGCTGAATTGTTCCCACCCCTTCTGACTCAGACCTGGAAAGCCATCAAAAATGATCAAATTCAACTAGCCCCCAAACTCCAATCTCCCTGATCTGTAAAATGAACATGAATCCTTGCACTGCCCACCTCACAAGGTTGTTGGGAGAAAAGCATTTTATAAGCTTCAGAGCATAAGAGAAGTGGGGGTTGTATTGCTGTTCCTCTTCAGCAAAGAGACTTTCTGAGCGCGGTGCCAACCAGCCTCTTGGCACAGCTTAAACATTCCCTTTTCCTGTATCCAGCCCTGAATCTCCCCAGAACCATAGGGCTCTTCCCTAGGGCAGTGAACTCACTCTGTGGCTAGTAATGAAAACTCACATTTATATGGCACTTTGAGGTTTCAAGGTGCTTTCCTCATAACAGCCCTTTGGGATACTTAGAAGAATAAGCATGCCCATTTTACAGATAGGAAACCTGAGAATCTGAGAGATTAAGATATTATGGCAACATAGGCGTAATGGTAGAGCTAAAAGATGACGTACCTTGCTGTGTTTCTGTCCTAGTATCAGATCTTGGGATACATTTGTTAAATGTCTACTATGTGGTGAGTACTGTTCAGGTGACACACGGTCCTTGCTATCAAAGAGGTCACACTTGTATGTTGCCCAAGGAGAAAGGACATATGCATGGATGGTTGTAATATATGATATTTTATGATGAGTGTATGAAAGGAGTGCAGACTGTGATGGGTGAAAGATGAAATGACTGAGGAAACAAAGGTTCGAGCTTCCAAACATATTGATTTGTTAAGCAGTGCATGCCAACTGCATAACAAATCAGGACCAGGCCTCCTCAGTCTGGGTCTAGACCTCAAATATAGGGGGAGACAGATTTTTATAACTTCAAAGAAAACAATTAACAGGCTATAAACCGGAGTGCATGATTAGATAATCTGATTTCTAATTGGAGATTAGGGGCTTTCCAAATTAGAAGAGGGAGAGTCAACAGGTGCAATTCCCAAAACTCAGAAAGAGCTATTCCACTCTTCCCTATCAATCAAAGGAACAAGGAAATAATAACTGATTGACAGGCAAGGGGCCAGTTTTTAGATAAGACATATAGGTTGCTTGAGATGTATAGTTGGGAGAAAATTCCTTGCATTAATTTTATTTTTATATACATATTTTATTTTTCCACCAATTATATGTCAAAACAATTTTAAAACATTTTTTAAAGTTTTGAGTTTAAGATTCTATCCTTCCCTCTCTCCTTGCATTAATTTTAAACAAATCTGATAGAGGTAGTCCAAATTCCCAACCATACAGGGTTAAGTTCAACCAATGCAATAAAGTTTTCACACAATCCCCGTAATTGAATAAAGTTTTCTCACAAAACGGAAATTGGACTAGACCCATAGTTGAATAGAAAGAGAACTGAGCTAGATCCAGAATTGTGTTACATGATGGAGTCAATGTGGTTCACTCAATTCCCTGAAGACCAAAGTGTTGTTGAAGTCTGAGAGTGAGAAGGCTTCCTGGAAGAGGTGGCATTTTAGTTGGGCTTTCAAAGATGGGTAGGCTAGAAAGGCATTCAAAGCCTTGGATATAGAAGGGTCAGTGAATCGCCAGGTTTAGCCAGAGTATAGAATGTATGGAAGCACATGGTATTAGCCGAAGTTAGAAAGATAAAGTGACATTTACTTGTAAAGTTCCTTGAATACCAGGCAAGAGAGTCTGAATTTTATTTAGCAGGCAATTGGGAACCACAGAAGGATTTTGAGCATAGGAGTGACAGCACTAACTTTATATATATGGAAGATTAATCAATTCTTGCTAAAAATTTATCACTAAAATAGCTTTATTTAATGTCACCACACCCTGTTCTTTGAGACCATTATAGATGGATGAAGAGGATAGGGAGGACATTTTCTAGGATCCAAAAGACTTTAGAAAGAAAACATCAAAACATGAGTTAGGAACTGAGGGGTAAAGCCAACTGGGCAGGCAGCAAGGTCTTCAGGCCACAGGAAGATAAATATGATACCCTTGGGCTGTTAAGCTCTTAGCTGACTTACAAGGCTCTCAACCTAGCCCCTTGCCCAAAATTAAAAAAAAAAAAAACCCTTTCATTATTTTCATTAAAAGAATATTGACTATATAAATATGGAAGTTTTAAATGTGTGTATACATATTTATACATACAGAGAGAGAAATGGAGGGAGGACCCATAGTAATGAAATATCATAAATCCAACAAAATGTCAAGAGCTTTGTCCTATTAAGAGGAAAGAGGGAGGAAAAGTACAGAGAAAAACTTAAATGAGAAAAGAAAAATGGACAATTGGAGATAAAGAAAAAAGAAGTGGGTGGGGGAACCAGAGAATGAAGGGGAAAGAGGCCAGGGGAACCAGCATGTTCCCACCTGGACAGGACTCTAGGTGCCTTACAATCTATGTCAGCTGCTGAAATTGCCCATGAGTAGAATCCCAGCCCTACCTCCTCCATTCTCTCCCTTAGCTAACCACTCAAAACACAAGATTATTTTGTAAAAAGAGCTCCTGATAATGAAATAAAAGCTGTTGAGAAAGGCAGCCTATATGGTGAAGGGGAAGGCAAGTTGTCTTTTGAGTCAGAGGATTGGGATTCAAATCCTGACTTTGTTACTGTGTGATCCTCAGCAAGCCATTTCCCTTCTCTGCACCTCCACTTTCTCCTCTTGAAAAGAAGAGGGATGGAGAAAATGAACTGGGCTGAAATCCTGCCATACCCGCTAGCTACCTGTATGACCTTGGGTACCTGCCTTCTCATCTGTAGAATGGGCTCGTTCTGGGTCTAGTTGTACTAAATGTCCTCTTATCAGGATCACTTTCAGCTTTAACTGTGTGACCCCATAATCTCTAGGATCCTTTCCAATTCTAAGACTTTATGATTTTCAGAAGAATTCATTTACATAACAAACATTTGCTAAGCACCTGCGATGCTTAATGGGCAACCAGGCAGCATAGTGGACAGAATAAATGGACCTGGAATCAGGAAGACTCATCTTTTTGAATTAAAATTTGACCTTAGACACTTACTAGCTGTATTATCCTGGGCAAACCCTGTTTGCCTCAGTTTCCTCATCTGTAAAATGAGCTGGAGAAGGAAATGGAAAATCATCTCATCATCTTTGCCAAAAAAATCCCAAAAGGAGATGCCACTGAAATGACTGAACATGATGCATATTAATTTTTACAATTATAATAATAGTGTCTGCTTTGTCTAAATTTCCCTTTAGCTAAACCAAGACCACTAACTGTCTCCTGACCATGTATGTGCTGTGCCTTCCCATTTATATGCCTTCCTAACCCCTCCCCCCCATCAAGGTAGGAGGGCATTCAAGGCCTGGGAGGTAGAGGCAGAAGGCATGTAAGTGGGGTATTGAGAGTCTCAACTAGGGTAGTGGTGGTGGTGAGAATGGGAAGAAAAAGAATTGACAAGACCTGGTACCTGATTGGATTTTAAGAGAAGGAAAGAATCAAAGACAGTTCTCTAGTTCTGTGCATGGGAGACTGGGAGAATGGTGGTGCCCAGAAGGAGGATAAAGAAGGTGAAGTCTGTGTTGGCTGTATTGATCTGGAGGTTCCAGTGGCACGTTCAGGTAGAGATGTCCAGTAGGCAACTGTAAATGCCAATCTGGAATTGGGGGGAGAGGTCAGAGCTGGTGATACAAATCTGGGAGTCATTTGCATTGGGTCAAGAGTTGAAGTTAGAGGAATGGACAAGTTCACCCAGGCAAAGGGTTTATAAAGAGAAGATACACACACACACACACACACACACACACACACACACACACACACACACGTGTTTTTTGTTGACTCTTGACATAGGTCTTATCTTCTCTGTTGCTGTTTCTTCTTTAGGGGTAAGGGAAATCCCATAACAAGATTGCTCCAGGTTTATAGTAAGGAACAGGATAGGGACAGAGACTGGACATGTGATTTCATTGATATGGGGAATTCCCAGGTGAGGAAACTCCTTCTCCCAGTGCAGATTAAGACCTTCTCTGCAATTTATCTTAGTCTTGTTGACTTTGAGGCCAATACCCTATCCATTACTCCATGTTATAAAGCACTCTCTAAACCCTAAAATACTATATGTGTCAGCTGTCATGACTATTGCTATTTTTGTTGTTTGTCTGATGGGGATAATCCCTTTGGATTCTACCTCAGCCACTCCTGCAGCTCCCAGAAAACAAGACCAGTGTCATTTCCCAGAGCCCACTCTTCCAAGGACACTCAACCCACAAGGCTTGCTGAATTGATTGAGCCCCCAGGGAATCCCATAAATGTGGTGCTCTGACTCTGTGGAGTATTCTCGGACCATTCTAAATCACTGATGCTCTATTCTTGCAAAAGCTCCTGTTCTATGCCCCACGTATAAACTCTGCTTCCTTCTGGGTGTAATTCCCACAGTTTTTCATTAGATATCAGCATTCCATCCATCTGTATGCTACTGATCTTGCCTTAGGCCACCCTGGGATGCTATTGACCTGTCCCTGATGGCTTTGCTGGTGCTTACAGTTATGTCCCCAACAAACTGATACAAGTTAGCTTAGATCAGCCAAACATCCTTTGGACAGAGACAAAGCAGACTGACAGGTGTTGAGTGTCAAAAGAACCCACTACCTACTAGGACGATAATTGAAGACATTGAAAACGCCTTCTAATCCCAGGTCTTCCAGTTCCCATGTGGTCAGTTTCTCTCTCAGAAGCTTAGTCTTTGGGGCTCATCTGTAAAACTGGAGGTTGGATGAGGTGATCCTAAGGTTCCTTCCATCTCTAAATCCTGTGATGATAGGCCCTCCTTTGATTTCTAAAATAAATTTCTTAAATTTATTAATTAAAATTTTAAATTAAATTTAAATTAATTTTAAATTTATTAATTAAAATTTAAATTAATTTTAATTTTATTAAATTGAATTAAATTTTAAAAATTAAAACTAAAAAATTAAATGCTTCACACATGTAGAGTTAAACATTTTTAATTCCATGAGAAAGCAAACTTTATTTTAATTAAATTTGTATTTTTCAATTAAAAAATACATATTTTTCTTCCCTTCCAGCTGCCCCAACCCAGGGAGAAAAATAAACCCTCCTGTAACAAATATACATAGTCAAGCAAAACAAATCCCTGTGCCAAGTTCAGAAATGTAATATCATTGTGTAGAATGGTTCTATCTCCTTTCTGTTAGGAGGTAGATAACATTCTTCAAAACTGGTCCCCTAGAATTGTGGTTTAGAATCCACATTTGAAGTTGTTTGAAGATTCAAATAAACAAACATTTATTAAGTACCTTGAATGTACAAAAAACTGTCCAAGATGCTAAAGGAGATATAAAGTTCAGATAATCCCCAGTTTTTACCTTCATGGAGGCCAGTCCAGTAGGAGAATATGACATAATCTAATACATTTTATATTCAATAGTACATGATACTTTATATTCAATTTATGAAAGGATCAGACAGAGTGCTATGTGAGGCCCAGGGTGAATCTACTGGAATCAAAGAATGTTTCCAGGAAGCGGTGGCATCCAACAAATGGGAGGAGGGGGAGAAAGCATGCTGGCTGCAAGGTATAGTGGGAACAAAGACACAGATACAGCAAAGAGTGCGATGTTAGCAGCAGCTGGTGAGTGTCCAGTCTGGCTAGACGGTAGAGGACGTGGAGGAGTGTTGTATGTGATGAAGCTGAAAAGGGAGAATAGCACAAGATTGTGAAGGAATTTCAATGCTGGGCTGAAAAGTGTGAGCCTAGCTCAGTCAGCAGTAGGGAGCCATTGAAAAGTTTTGAGCAGAGAGAGGGAGGAAGATAAGTCTGGCAGCCGTAGGGACCATCTAGGAAATGATATCTAGTCAGGGATAAAAGCAAGTTCTGTTTGTATGAGTGCTGGAACAGTGTGATGGGAGACACTGGCCTTTTGAAATAAAATGGACCTGCATTTTATCAGTTCATACTCGTTACCCCAGTGGCTTCCTAATGGGCCCCACCAGCCATCCCAGGCTTTACCTCATCCCTCCCACACTACTCCTCCTCTGACCATCTCTCTCCCTTCCTCAAAAGCCTAGCATGGCTCCTTGTCACCTCCAGGGTCAAGCCCAGGCTGCTCCCTTGCATCAAAGGCAAACCACCTGATCTGCCCTTTAGCCCCAATTCTTGACCTGGATTGGTGCCCTGGTTCAATGGACTATTTAATCCCACACAGACTATAAAGCCTGGCTGTGTGACCAGGAGCCACTTAACCTCTCTCTGCCTCAGTTTCCTTAGCTATAAAATCAGGATCCTAATACTACCTATATGCCAGGGTCATTGTGAGGACCAGATGAGATAATACTCATAAAAGCACTTAGCACAATGCCTGCCACATGTTATTCAGTTGTTTTTCAGTCATGTCTGGCTCTTCATGACCCTATTGGGGGTTTTCTTGGCAAAGATACTGCAGTGGTTTGCCTTTTCCTTCTCCAGTTCTTTTTACAGATGAGGAAACTGAGGCAGAGTTAAGGGACTTGCCCAGGGTCACAAAGCTAGTAAGCATCTGAGGCCAGATTTGAACTTGGGTCTTCCTGACTCTGGGTCTGGCACTCTATCCACTACACCACCTAGCCACCCTTCCTGGCACATAGTAGGTACTAAATAAATGCTAGTGATTATGGTGAAGATGATGATGATGATTCCTGTGCACTGTGTCTAAGGCACCCTATTGAGTAGCAGGCTAGATACAAAGCTAAAAACGGATGCAGATTCCATGAGGTGACAGGGGACTTGGGGCCTTACAATTTCGCAGTCGATCCTGCTTTGTTCCTCAAGCAGCACAGTGGAAATGGCCCTGGATTTCTATTCCAGTTCTGCCATGAATAAAATTCAAAGAATTCAGGGGTGGCTAGGTGGCGCAGTGAGTAAGAGCGCCGGCATCGGAGTTGGGATGACCCGAGATCGAAGCTGGCCTCAGAAAATGAGCACCTACACATAAATAATGACTAGCCGTGTAACCTTGAGCAAGTTACTTAACCCCAATTGCTTATAAAAAAAAATCAAAGAATTCCAGCATGGAAGGGACCTCAGTGACTCTTCCAATTCATACTTGAACAAGAACCTTCTCTACAATCAACTTAGGAAGCAGTGTGCTAGCCTTGACTTAAAGGCTTCCAGTGAAGGGGACCCACTACCCTCCCAAAGCAGCTCATTCAACCACAGGAGACAGCTCTGCTAGGAAGATTTTCCTGCCATGAGGCCTCAATTTGCCTCATTTCTCTATCCCCCTTTAAGAATTACCAAGCACTTTGTTCCCAACAGCCCTGTGAAATTAGTGTGGTAGCATGGAAAGGTAATAAGGCTTCTAGGCTCGGAGTCAGAAGACCAGGCTTCACTTTCCAACTCTGTGTCTCTCTGAGAGATGCTGTGGTGTAATGTAAAGAAAGACCACTGGTTTGGGGGTCAGAGGATCTGGGTTTGAGTCCTGACTGCTGTTTTCATTGTGACCTTGGATAAGTCCCTTAAATCTCTCAACAACTAATTCAATTCAACAAATATTTATTAAATGGCTACATCATACAAGGAAGGCACTGTGCTAGGCAACAGAGACACAAAGACAAAAGCCTTCAAGTAGCTCATACTCTAACCTGTCTCCTCATTCAGGAAGATTAATCTTTCTAAAACAACAGTCACTCCTCAAACTACATGATGTCTAATATTCCTTGTTGCTGTAATCTTGGGCTTCTCCTTGCTGGTACTCAGTTTTCTGTTTATAAAATTCTATCTCGTTTGAATGAGATAGCATTTCTAAATTCTCTTGCAGGTCTGCGATTCTCATATGAATATCATTATCCCAACTTTAAGATGTTTCAAAACTGAGGTTCAGCATTTAAGTACTTTGTTCAGGTTCACACAGTAGGTGACCCAAACCCAGGACCATACATAACATACTTCACTACCTTTTCTCCTATTCCTTCGAGGGACTGGGCAAAAACCAGGTATTCAGTGAATGCCTACTACTCTCACTTTTACCAAAGTTGGTAGGTAGAAGGGTCACACATAACCCTTCCCATTTCACAGGTGCTTTCTGTTTTGGAGCCCTGAGGTGTAAATTAGTTAACTTAGAACCTTAAAATATGGAATAGTGGAAAGAACCTTGGAGACCTCTGCTGCCTCTGTGACATTGGGCAGATGACTTAATCTCTCAATAAATCCAGTTCAGCAAATATTCATTAAGTGCATACTTCCAACAAGCTAGAGGTACTGAGGTTACAAAGACAAAAAGACAAATCTCTTTTGCCCTCAGGGAATCTACATTCTAAATTCAGCCTCCTCAGTCAGTGGATCAACTAGCATTTATTAAGGTTGTAGTTGATTTGTAGGGGGTGGGGATACAAAGATGAAAATTAATCAGTCCCTGACCTTGAGAAGCTTGCATTCTAACGGGAGAAACAACATGTCATCCAAAAATGGGGATAATGCCTTCATACCCTACCTCTCAGGATTGTCATTAGGAAGGGGTTTTGTAAATCTTAAATCACCGTGGAAGTGGGAGTTATCATTGCTGTTAGACTGGGATGTCTGACACCACCAGAAGGCCAGGTAGGAACTCAGTATTTGGCCGATTATGTCTCCTTCACCTCAGCCAAGAACACCATTGTCCGGGGGCTGGAGAACGTGGAGGCAGTGGAAGGAGGAGAGGCCCTATTTGAATGCCATCTGGCCAAGCCAGAGATTGCCAATCACAGCTGGCTGATGGATGATGTGCCAGTAATAACCTCAGAAAACATTGAGATGGTTTACTTCGAGAATGGCCGGAGGCACTTGCTACTGCTGAAGAATCTGACTCCTCAGGACAGCTGCCAAGTGACCTTCCTGGCCAATGATATGGTCACATCTGCTTTTCTTACTGTCAAAGGTATTGATGATCGTTGTGGGTTGGCGGTGGTGAAGGGAAGTGAAGAAGATGGGGGATAATGATTGGGCCTTTAGATTGGTTTAGAGGTCGAAGAGGGGTGGGGCTATAGAATCAATTATTCTAAAAGAGTAGCAGAGATACAACCAATCCTGGTGTGGGGAAAGACAGGAAGAGAAAATCATTTCAAATAGGCAGGATGGTCAGACTCAAAGTACCATCCTGGTTCCATTTCCCAGATTGAATCAGGGGTCCTAATACCATGAAAAGGTCATGAATGATTTCATCTGGATCGCAATATATACAATCTTGGCTCTTTGGAAAAATTGTAATTGGATGATGGAAAAGACAGTTTGGGTGGTCCATGCACCAAGTCAATGCTATCAACCCACCCAGTGGGTAAACTTCAGATGATAGAGACACAGAAACTCCCAATACAGACATACCAGCTGGACACACAGACATACCTAATACAAACATACCTACAGGCCTAATACCAATATTCACACACCAACAATCTGTGCAGACATGCCTATTCCAGAAAATACACATCAATTAGCTTCATAGACAGATTCTTTTATAATACAAACATACACAATCTGGCCTCACAGACATTCCCTCCCAGTAAACATACCCCAGCTGGCCACACAGACATACCCAATCACAGTACAGGCACACCAGGTCTCCAGAGCCTTTTAGGCTATTTATATCGATAAATCTTTGTTCCATATCCTTGTCTAGTTATCGCCATACACCCAAGTCTATACTGAGAGTGTCTTAGTGTAAAAGAAATGGCATTCTTGTCAGTAGCCAACAGGTTGTGAGGCAACTTCCCTCTAATAGCCACAAATTTTTGAATCTTCATAGAACGCCGGCCCTGGAGTCAGAAGGACCTGAGTTTGGATCTGGCCTCAGACACTTAACACACAGAAACAAACAAAAAAAAACCTAGCCATGTGACCTTGGGCAAGTTACTTAATCCCAATTGCCCTCCAAAAAGCAAAAAAAAGTTTTTTTTCGAATCTTCATTGAATTGAGCTAGGTTCTTTCCCAAGCCCAGGACTGCCTTCTAGGAGAAATACCCTTAGGACCCAAAATGCACACATGTGCAGAGACCCCCTCTCTGCCCAGTTGTCTCACCTGAAATCTGAAGTTCTGCACAGGGTCTTAGACCTGAGTATCAACCAGTTCTGCTCATGCCAGCAACATTAAAAAGCATATTTTCACCATAGGCTGGCGCCTGGAATTCCTGGAGTCTTTGCTTGATGTGAAGGTCAAGGTTGGCGCCAAAGCCACCTTTGGCTGTGTGCTCAGTGAGACGGTCCCTGTCAATGAGGTGACCTGGTACATTAACGGCTCCGAAATTCAGCCAGACAAGGACTGGATGATCCAAGCTGATGGGAGCCGCCACATTCTGCTCCTCAGGAATGCACAGCTCCACCATGCTGGGGAGGTGACCTTTGCTGCCAGAGACGCTGTTGCTTCAGCCAAGCTGTCTGTGATCAGTAAGTGGGAAAAAGAAGAAATCTAGGGAGAATGCAGCCATGTCATAGTAATGAACAAAACAAGACCATAGAATCTCAAAATTGGAAGGGACCTCAAAGTTGCCTAATCCAACCTGTATCTCAGCAATAATCTTCTCTATGGTATCCCCAACCAGTGGGCCTACCCCCTTTCCTTAAAGATTTCTAGCAAATGGAGAACTCAGTAGTTACCCAGGCAGCACATTTAATTCACAGTCATAGAGGCTTAGAGCTAGAATGGGCCTCAGAGGACCTTGAGTTTAGGGCCCATTTGGATTAGGATCCCCTTTCCACACCATCTTAGAAATCCACCGTAATATCACAAGTAGTCACTTATTCAGCCTCTATGCTTGGAGACCTCCAGGGATACAGCATTTACTCCTTCCTAAAGTAATATATTCCATGTCTCTGGGGCTGAGAATCTACTCTAAGCCCCCAGATCTGCTATGAGCTAATTGAAAGGTTGAAAACCTTAGAGATCACTGGTCTTTTATCATGATTTGAATACATGGAGGTTTTCCTAATGAAGATTTAATAGGCCACTGGGGGAGATTGAACTAAATTACTTTCCAGGTCCCTTCCAACCAAGGGAATCCATATTTTTATAGTAACAGACTATATGACCTGAAAATTCCTATGTGTGTGGACAGCAGGTATTTTTCTTTATAATAATGGCAAAGTACATAGGCTCTTGGCTATTGAAATTTGCATTTTTTGTGATAATATAAAACCAGTTTAATCAACTTTATTCATGCCCAGGTATACAGTTACAGGCCTAGTACTACTTGCAAATCAAGTCCTATCAAGCTACAGAATCAAAGAATATTAGAACCAAGAGGTACCATACAACACAGAATGAAGAATGTGAGAATTGGAAGAAACATTAAACTGTGAAATGTTAAAACTGGGACATTAGGACATAGAAAATGGACTTTTTGAGCTGCCAGTGTGGCTTTAGAGATCATCTCGACCAAAAGTTCTTAACGTTTTTTTTTGTCACGCACCCCTTAGGCAATGTCTGGTTAAGCTTATGCACCTCTTCTCAGAATCACATTTTTAAATGTATATAATTGAATACATAGGGTTACAAAGGAAACCAACTATATGGAAATGCAGTTATCAAAAAAAATTTTAACACAAGTTCCTGGATCCCAGGTTAAGAATCCTAGAACTAGACCAACTCCCTCATTTTACAGGTAAGGACACTGAGGCCAAGAGAGGAAGTGACTTGTCCAATGTCAAATTCTAATAAGTGACAGAGACAGATTAATGAGAATCCCAATATTTCATGACTTAAACTGTTCTTGAGAACTATTGGATTTATTAACTCAAGATATATCTAATTTTTAAGTCCAAGTTTCCATAAATGAATAGCAGTTGTCAGCTTTGATTTCGGTCAGTCAGTCAATGAGCATTAATTAAGTGCCTCAAATGAGATATTTGTAAAGAAAGTACTTAACATAATTCCTGGTACATAGTAGGTACGTAATAAGAGCTTATTTCCTTCTTTCTTTCCTTTTCTTTTTCTTTCTTTCTTCCTTTCTTCCTTTCCTGTCCTGGGCATGAAATAAAAAGGATTTTTCCAGAAACACATGGATTAGCAGAGCTATAACTAACAGTTTTTGTGCTTGAAGCAAGCAACACAAAAGGCCCCCTTCAAATCAATTTTGTAATTTATTATGTGAAAATATAAGTATTTAAGACAAATTCCTTTGAATGGGAAAAGAGACACTAGGATACAAGGCCCAGGGGGATAGGGGAGAGCAAGGACAGAGACCCTGGGACAATAGTCCCACATGAGAGGACCCTAAGAGAAGGGTCATTTGGGTCAAGCTTCTGGGTTGGGATAAGAGAGTATACCAAATGCTAGTTTGCTATTTTTACTAATTATTCATGCTAATTAGATACTAAGCTCAGTTATTTCTATAGTACTGAGAAGACAACTTCTACCAAAACATAAATGTAACAAATTTTTAAATTACATAGTCATTATTTAAAACTTTATGACCACTTTATTTTCAGAGCAAAGCCCTGACTGTCCTACCTTAATTATGGTTCTGTCAAACGTTGTTCAGAATTTGGCCATGGAGCCAGAAATCTGTCCTATTAGTTTACATGGCTGGCTCATTTTGTTTTTTTGAAAAGGTGAGAGGTGGTAGTTAAAATCATATGTGGGTCCCGTTTTTTCCAAGATCAGGCTGGCCTTATTTGACCTGTTGGCTCTATATTGGATACCCTGGCATCCAACTCTTAGGATTTTATAATTCTGAGATTCAGTCTGTGATGGTAAATAGAATTCAAGAGACTTCATTGTATGAATTCAGACTGATCATTAATAAGCAATATGACCCTGGGAAAGTCATTGCCATTTGCTAGACCTCAGTTTCCTTCTCTGTCTTCCAGAATCAGTGTTGACCTCAGGTAAAATAAGTGCCTCCACATCTCCTCTTTCAGAGGTAGTTGGTGGCACAGTGGATAGAACTGTGGGTTTAGAAATCAGGAAGACCTGAGTTCAAATCTCACCCCAGACACTTATTGGTGTCAGGGTGACCCTGGACAAGTCACTTGACCTATGTCTGCCTCAGTTTCCTCAACTATGAAATAGGGGTAATAATAGCACCTGCCTCAGGATTGTTGTGAGGATCAAGTGAGATAATCTTTGTAAAGCATTTAGCACATAGTAGGCAGTATATAAATGCTTATTCCCTTTCAGTTCCCCTCCCTTCACAGCCTCCCTCCACACCTGTGCCTTTCCTACAGTGGAATGCCTGTAGAAACGGTATCTCGGCCAGGTCTCTGAGCTATCAGGTTTTCTTCAGTTAAGATGTCTCTCCAGTCTCCAGAATGGTGGCTTAATAATGAAGCAATGTTTGTATAGCCTTTGTGACTTAAGAAACCCTTGATACATATTGCCACAACTCTATGAAGTAGCCCTAATTACCATCCTCACAGATGAAGAAAAGGCCAGGAAGGTAGAATGAATGAATGAGCTGCCCCAAATCAAATCACTGAGTGGCAGAGCAGAGACTGGATCCCACATCTTCTGATTCCGGAGCCACGGCCTTTTTGTAGGGCCTTGCTCTAGGGCAACTAGGTGGCACAGTATATAGAGTGCCAATCCTGGAATTAAGAAGACTCCTCTTCATGAGTTCAAATCTGGCCGCAGACACTTGCTAGCTGTGTGACCTTGGGCAAGTCACTTAACTCTGTTTGCCTCAGTCTCCTCATCTGTAAAATGAGCTGGAGAAGGAAATGGCAAACTGCTCTAGTATCTTTGCCAAGAAAACCCCAAATGGAGTCGTGAAGAGTCAGACAAGACTGAAAACGACCCAATGCCCCATCAAAAGATTCTGCTCTGACTTCCCCAGGACCCCTGGATGCCTGCAGATGACCCACCTTACACATTCTTCTCTGTCACCTCTAGGTCTCCCTGACCCCCCTGAAGATGCTGAGGTTGTAAAACAGAGTGGCCGCTCAGTGACCTTGTCATGGGCAGCCCCAGGGAGCGATGGTGGCGCTGGCCTGCTCGGGTACAGGGTGGAAATGAAGACAGCAACAGGTGACTGGCAGTCATGTCACAAAGACCTGGTCCCAGGCACCGAGTGCGTGGTGAACAATCTGGTCCCCGGGGAGCCCTACCGCTTCCGGATTGCAGCGGTGGGTCAGGCGGGTGCAGGAGAGCCTGTGCACTTGCCTCAGACAGTAAAGCTCGGTGAGTGACCTTCATCTGCCGTCTGTCCCTCTTCTTCCCGGTCCTCCTCATCTTTTCTCCTCTCTTTCCTCCTGTTTGCCTTCTGTCCTCCTCCTCCTTTCTCCTCTTCTTAACACCAGTTTTGCTGTTTTTGTTTAGTTATTTTTCAGTCATACCCAACTCTTTGTGGCCCTATTTGGGATTTTCTTGGCACAGATACTGGAGTGGTTTGCCATTTCCTTCTCTAGCTCATTTTATAGATAAGGAAACTGAGGCCAACAGGGTTCAGTGACTTGCCCATCACTTTGGATGCCCAAACTTGGGACAAAGAGTCTTCCTGACTCCAGACCCAGCACTCTATTAAATCCCAGCTCTGTCCCAGTTTAAATCCCACATATTTGCAATGTAAACCTTCCATGAAATGGAAATAACAACAATCCCTTATCTTCCTGAATGCTCCTTCTAGTCTTAGTCTTTGGGGTCTTATGGGAAGAATTTGGTTTCTGGCCAATCTCTTTCTTCCTGGTAGAAGCCCTTCACATGGCCAAGATTCTAAAATACTCCCTGGTTTCTGCTTTGGGGCATGTTGAGTAGAAGACTGTGGATATCTTGCTTTCCTGACTTATTCTTGGTGCCATAGTCAGAATGTTAATGTTCCTCTCCTTTGAGCCCAACCAACCAGTCATCTAACCTATAAATTGATCAGACCCTGCGCGTTCAGCAACGAGGAAGAAGAAGTCTTGGGAGTCAGAGTTTTGAAGAAGAGACATAGAGGGTACTTGATCCCCACACTCAGAAAGCCCCTTTCTTGGGGAGAAGGCTTTTTTCCCTCAGGGGAGACTGAGTGATTTAGTGGAAATAGCATTGGGTTTGGAGTTAGAAGACTCCCAGGGCTGCTACCACCTGCTTCCAATACCTGTGTGACTTTAGGCAGGTCATTCCCTTCTCTGAGCCTTATTTTACCCCTTTACAAAATCAGAGGGTTGGTCTAAACAATCTCTAAAGCCGCTTACAGCTCTAAATCCTATGTTCTCATAACCGTATACAACCTTTGCCCTCAGGTTAGTCTTAAGAAAACATACAGATGAAAGTACAGTGGCACCTGGGGCACATTCAGCCAGTGATGGCATAGAGGAAGGCCCAAATGCCAGAAACTGTTGTGCTGGGAGAGGGAACAGCCTGTCCCCCAAAGATAACATAACCTTCCCCCATCATCTTGGTAGGGTGAAAGATAAGAAATGCCAACCTGGTGGGAACAGTCTGGAGAGAGGTCTCACTATCCAGTGGTGTGGGCCAGTGACCGACAGAAACTGTGCTTGCCACAGACAGGGAGGTATTTCCCAATCCATGTGTGCCCCAAACACTTAATAGGCCCTTCTCTTGAGATTTATTCTTCCCCATATTTCAGTGAGCTAGGTGAAAACCCAGACTACATTGACTGTTTCATAGATGGGAAAACCAGTGTCTGTTTAGTACCGACTGAGAGCCTGAGGACCCTCCCACGTGACCCAGAGACTCCCCTAGGAGCATCATCCATAGTATTAACGCCATGCATTATATGTCTCCTTGCAGAGCCTGTGGAGGCAGTCGCCTCAGCCTCTGTAAGCAAGTTGGTGGTGGTTGGGGAGGAAGCTCGCCTGGAGTGTGAAGTGGCAGGTGAGATCCAGGAGGTGACCTGGAGGAGAGGGAATGAAGTGATCCAGCCTGGGGGCCGCTATGAGCTCATCTCCAAGGGCAAGAAGCAAACACTAGTGATCCATGGCTTCCGGCCTGATGACCAAGGCTCCTACACCTGCAGCTCTGCTAGCAGCAAAGCCTCTGCTGCTGCGTCTTTCGAAGGTATGTCTGGGCATAGGGGTGGGGTGTGGGGTCAAGGGGGTGGGGAAGGGAAACAAAAGCAGGATGAACGTTACAGAAGCACGCAGGAAGTCATTCATTTGTTCATTCGGGCATTTGTTAATTCAACTCATTCATTCTATTTGATTATACATGTGCTCCTGTATTTCACGTATTCATTCATTCACTTCTTCATTTATGAGTTCATCCATTCATATTCACCCAATGGATTTCTGTTAAATTAATAGCACCTAATTCCCAGGGTTGTTGTGTCTCAAATAAGATATTCATAAAGTACTTAGGACAATGCCTGGCAGATAGCGAGTGCTTAATACATTCTCGTTTCCTTCCTTCCTCCCTACCATGTGTAAAACACTATGATAGGAGCTGGGGAATATACAGAGAAGTCACCAGGGTCCTTGCTTCCATTGGGATCATGGCCCAGCAGAGTAGATAAGACATGAACAAAAATTGCAGTGGTGCAGGGAATGGGAAAATACATCAAAAGACCAAGTGAGGGGGAATCGATTGTTTGAGGAAGACCAGAGAAAGGTCTATGGATAGGTAACGCCTGAGTTGGAGGACTGTCCCCGTGGGCTTCATTGCCACAACTTGGGCCAGGACATCGGAAGACCTTACCCCTAGCCCCATCTCTCCCACTCACTATGTTACCTTGAACAAGTCATTTCCCTCTTTGTGAATCAGTTTTGTTCATCTGTAACATGCGGTGACTAATCCTTGCCCACCACACTCCACGTTTATCTTCAGCCTTTGTGAGGCAGACAGGAGCCTGTGATTAGTGATTGTATTTTATGAATGGCGGAGGTGAATGTCACAGAGCCTGATGTCTTACAGTGAGTCAGCAGGAGAATTGGGACTGAAAACCTCTCAGCCCACGGATTTTCCCATTCTACCGAACCAGTTCTGTGTCCTTTGTCCTCTGCTGACGTCCTTTGGGTCCAGTCCCTGTGCTTCTTGAGGTCAGCCTGACCTCTTCCATAGGTGCTGGAGAAGTGTGGGCTGTTGAGTCAGAGGAAACAGATACACACTTTTTTATTTGTGAGTTGTTGTAGCCAAAGAATTCCTCACCGAGCCATCAGCCGAATTCATGGCGATGCTCTGCCCATCCTTAGTGAGGCTGTTCCTGCTGTTCCTGGAACAGCAAAATCAGCCTGTTGTTAGTATGGTACTTGATGCCTTGTCCAATGAGGTAGATCTTTCCAGAACTTATGCTCTTCCTGCATTGCTTTTGAGAAGCCAGGATCACCTCCACAATCCATCAATCAACAAGCATCTATTAAGTGCCCACTCTGTGCCAGGCACTCATAAAAATAAAAAAGTGAGACAAGTTTTTGCCCCTAAGAAACTTAACTTTTGGAAGGGATGGAATGCCACAGATTGCCTTTTTTTTCCAGAACAAAACCTCACTTAAGTTTATTTCAGATGTAGCAATGTCATATTAAATTGGACAGGTTAGCAGATTGCTCATTCTAATGTGGAGATTGTCAGATAAGTAAAATACACAGTATATACAAGACAAATTCTCAGTGACTGGAGAGGCACTGATGGCAGGGAGAATCAAGAAAGGCCTCCTGAAGGGGCTGATGCCTGAGCCGAGGCATGAAGGGAGTTTGGAGCTCAAGGGCAAGTGAGACATGAGTGTCTCCGGAGGCACAAAGGAGGAGATGAAATCTCCTGGGCAGGGAACAGCGAGTTGTCAGGTTTGGCTGGAATGAAGGGTCCATGAAAAAGAATAGTGTGTCATCAGTAAGCCTGGAAAGCACAGCTGGAACTAGATGGTGGGGAGTCTTAAATGCCAAGCAGAGGAGGTTGTAATTTAGCCTAAAGGCAATGCTACAGGCTAAATTACCACCAAAGCTTCTTGAGCAGGGATATGGTAGGGTCAGACATGGAATATCAGTCAGACAGGTTTGTGAAGGTGAGATATTAGAGAGGAGAGATGATGGAGACAATTAGGAAACTATTTCAACAGTTCAGGTTGGAGGTGATGAGGTTCCTGGACTAAGGTGTTTGTACTGAGAGTAGAGAAGGGAGCAGTTCTAAGACATGCTGAAAAAAGGTGGAATTGACAAAACTTGGCGACTGGTTTCTTATAAAAGGTGAGTTAGAGTGATAAGAGTGTTCTTTCAATACATTCAATTTGAAAAAGCCTTGGTGAGTGTATAAAATCTACAAGGGACTTGTTGGGTATTATGAGAGACCAAAAGAAACATAAAACATGATCCACTGGTAACATAATTTGTGTAATTTCTGAACAGAGGAACTGTATTGATTGTGGACACATGACTTCAGGTGCAGGGTCACATTTGCTGAGGTCTTCCTTCTGATTAACTCCTCCCTCTGCTTACTCCCCGCAGTGGCAGTATCCCAGGCCCCAGAGGCAGAGACCTTGCTCGATGGCCTTGCCCAGCCCAGCCTGCCCCCCGAGGCAGCCCAGGAGGGTGACTTGCACCTGCTATGGGAAGCTATCGCCAAAAAACGTCGCATGAGCCGGGAGCCCACTTTGGACTCAATCAGTGAGTTGCCTGAGGAAGATGAACGGCTGCACAGGCTACGGAAAGAAGTCGAGGAAGCTGTCCAGGACTTTTCTGAAGGCTACTCCACTCCCGATGAGCTGGCCCGCACTGGCGAGGCTGACCTCTCACACACCAGTTCTGATGATGAGTCCCGGGCTGGCACTCCATCCCTTGTCAGCTACCTCAAGAAGGCAGGAAAGCCGGGGAATAAAGCCAAGGCCCCTGGGGCTGCCACTGCAAGCAAGCCCAGGAAGCCATGGGAGCAGGTAGAGGCTGGGCCCATGGCCACCCCTAAGCTCCCTGGAGACCTGACTGCTGAGATTCTGGAGGACCCCTCCATGGATAAGGCTGCTATAAAAATACAGGCAGCTTTCAAGGGCTATAAGGTGAGAAAGGAAATGAAGCAAAATGAGGGTCCCAGCTTCCGGGATACGTTTAGAGACGTCGTGGTGGAAGCAGGAGGCTCCCTGCACCTAGAGTGTGTGGCTGTCAGCAAGACAGACATGAGGACCTGCTGGCTTAAGGATGGTGTAGAGCTGACAGATGGACGGCACTACCACATTGACAACTACGGGGATGGCACCTGTTCCCTGCTGGTCACTGGCCTTGAGGCCAGCGATGCTGGTTGCTATACCTGCCAGGTGACCAACAAGTTTGGCCGCATCTCCCACAGCGCCCAGGTGACAGTAACGGGGGCTGCAGTGACCAGTGGAGCCGAGAGTGAAGCAGAGAGCTCCTCTGGCAGTGAGGTGGACGATGCTTTCCGCCAGGCTGCCCGGAGACTCCACCGGCTCTTCCGGACCAAGGCTGCTGCAGAAGTGTCCGATGAGGAGCTGTTCCTCAGTGCTGAGGAGGGCAGTGTAGAACTGGAGGAGCCCAGTGACCGGCAAACCTACCGTGAAGATGACCGCTATATCTATATTCGGTTTGAGACTGCCAGTGAGGCCCGCCAGGCAACCACTCGCTTCCAAGAGATGTTTGCAGCTCTAGGCATCCTAGTGGAAATCAACATCATGGAGCAGGGGCCCCGTAAGGTGGAGATGCGCCTCATGAAGGTGGCACAAGCCCCAGCTGGCCAGCTTGCCTACCCTGCGGCCCCCAAGGAGCACCCTTCAATGTTGTTGACCTCTGACACAGGTAGGTAACTGGAGAAGGCCCCTGCGCCATAGTGGCCATGGGTGGTGTTTGCTTTTCCCTCTCCTCTCTAACCAAAGCTGACCCAATAACTGGCCCAGATCAATATTCTCTCCAGTGTTTCCCACATCCTTCCCAGACGTTCTTCCCATCAGGGCTGGTCCAGAAGGCTGGGGTGGCTACTGTGCTAGCTTGGAATTCTGGAACCATCAAGGCCATGAAACTTAACTCTTCCTTGGACAAAGGACCTTGCAGCCCCCATCATGCTAAGGAAATCTGTTCTCTCATTCTGTCCTTGGGGCCTCAGAGCTTCAATAGGACAAGCTACAGTGTCCTCTCTCCTGATTCCCAGCCCTTTCTACCCTACTACCTTACTTAGCACTTGATTTGCCTTATTCTAATACACTTATCAGTTGTCCATCATTCTCAGAGAGGACCAAAATGACATCACTATACTAGGGTCAAGTTACAATGTGTCCAACTGTGACTGATCAGACCAGAATGAGCTCAGAATGCTCTACCAAAGGTCAGGCACAAATAGTCCTTGTGAACATTTGGGGTGGATTCTCCAAATTTGCTCATCCTGCGTTTCTGTTGAGCTGTCTCAATTCTGCTTTGCTCACAGAACACAGCACCTTCTCTGATGTGGGCACACCATGCTGAGTGGTGCTGTGCCAGGGTCTCCCAGGTCACACAATCAATCCCAAAGTTCTTGAGAAAGACCTTGAGAGCATCATTGTATCACTTTTTCTGACCACCATGTGAATGCTTGCCCTGTGTGAGTTCTCCATAAAACAGTCTTTATGGCCAGCATTTTGCATTCAAACGAAGTGGCCAGCCCATCAGAGTTGCACTCTCTGAAGCAGAGTTTGAGTGCTTGGCAGTTTAGTTCGAGAAAGGACCTCAGTGTCTGGTACCTTATCCTGCCAGGTGATCTTCAAAATCTTCCTAAGACAATTCAAATGCACTTATATAATGGTGTTATATACTTATATTCTATTATAGTATATGTTTTATCCCCAACTAGACATGAGAAGTCAGGGACTTTGTCTCATCTTAAGACACCTAGCATAGTGCTCTGCATACAGCCGGTGCTTAATAAACATTTGTTGCATTGAACTAAAATCCAACTGACCTTGTTGGGGTGGAGGGAGAGGTCATGGGAATCACATCCATTTCCTCCTCTGGCTCAGCCCCTGTTTTCCTGACGGAGCTACAGAACCAAGAGGTACAGGACGGCTACCCTGTGAGCTTTGACTGTGTGGTGGCTGGTCATCCAGCACCCAGTGTGCGCTGGTTCAAAGACGGAAAGGTTCTGGAAGAGGACGATCACTATATGATCAATGAGGACCAGCAAGGTGGCCACCAGCTGATCATCACAGCTGTGGTACCTGCTGACATGGGCGTCTACCGCTGCCTGGCCGAGAACAGCATGGGCGTCTCTTCTACCAAGGCTGAGCTCCGTGTAGACCGTGAGTCATTGATCGGTGGGGTGGGTGAGGAGGGTAGCCAGGAGAGGGAGCGTGGAATGCTCTCAGGACACAGGAAGTTAGAGGTGGGAGAAGGGAAAGCAGTGGGTTGGAAGGAAAAGCTCCAGAACACAGTAAGACTATTAGGAAGATGGCTTGTCTCCTCTGTTGATCGTTAAGTAAAGACCTCATATGATTTAGAGCTGGAAGAAGCCTTGAGGATCTTCAAGTCCAATTCTCATTATTTAATAGGTGAGGAAAGTGACTTGCCCAAGGTCACTTAGGTAGTAATTAATCAAGTCATTATGCAAACCCGGTGCTCTCACCACTATAATCCTCCCAGTCAATTCACTCAGCTCTTTGTTTAAATGCTTACTTTGTGCAAGTCCCTGTGCTTGAAAATACAAAGACTTGAACATTCACAGTTCCTGATCTCAGGAGCTAATTTTCTACTGCGGAGATATAACATATCAATATGTTATGTTGCTATTTAAATATGTAAAATGTAAATATATAAATACTGTATATTCCACATAGTATAAATATATGTATATATATATATAGTACATATGTGTAGAGTAATACATACACACATCATATTATGGAAGTATAAAGTAATCTGCACCTAGTAGGGCAATAAAAAATGAAAGGAAGGGCTCCTGTGTAGGAAGTAGCACCTGAAGTGGGCTGTGAGGGAAGCCAGGAATTCTAAAAGGTCAAGGTGACAGAACACATTCCAGACGTGGTGAATTAGACCACCCCTGGAAACAACAGGTAGGGTAGTTTTACTGGAATGGAAAGGTCATGAAAGAGAACAATAGGAAACAAGACAGAGAGGTAAATGAGGGGCCTGGAAGGCTGAGGAGTTTGGACCCATTACAGTTGTTTGAGTGGAGGACTGACCTGATCAGAGTTATGTTGTAGGACAGTCAGTTTGGCAGCAGTGTGAAGGCTGGATTGGAGAAAGGGGGAGACTAGAAGCAAGGAAACTAGGAGGCTGAGAGGTGATGACAGTCTGAACTAGGTTCAGGCAATATGAATTGAGAGAAGGGGCTCCATAGTGCTGCTTTTACCTGACATTCAAGGCTCTTCATAATCAGGCCCCTACCCTACCATTACAAGCTTATCTCACATCTTTCCTACACATACACACTTTGCTCTAATCTAAATGGACTTCTCATAGCTTCCCAAACAAATGCTGTGTTCTCCTACCTCTGTGACTGTACTGTGATGTGTCCTTTGCCTGAAATAAACTCCCCACCTCCACCTTTTGAATTTCTTTCCATCCTTTACAGCCCAACTAAAATGCTCCCTCCTCAAGGAAACCTTATTTAATCTCTTATTTGGTAACTGCCTTTTCCCTTGGACCTCATATAACACTGAGTAACTCCCTCATGCATTTATCAAATAATATTTCATTCAATTAAAGAAATATTTGTTAAACTTTATTATGTTTAGGACACTCTTTGTACTGGTTTCTAGGAGAGATACAACTTTTATACAAGTTTTTATATTCAAGAAGTGTCTACTAGGGTATTCTTTTTTGTTTGTTTGTTTGTTTGGCTTTTTTGGAGGGCAATTGGGGTTGACTTGCCCAAGGTCACACAGCTAGTTTTTATGTTAAGTGTCTGAGGCTGGATTTGAACTCAGGTCCTCCTGGCTCCAGGGCTGGTGCTCTATTCAGTGTGCCACCTAGCTGCCCCCTTACTAAGGTATTCTTCACAAGAAGAGATGACTATGATACATAATAACACATGATAAGGAGATTAGATGCAAAATACTGTGTGAAACTGAAGGAGAGGACGGTTATTCCTAAGTAGTAATTCAGAGAAGACTTCCTAGGTGGCATTGGAGGGCTTTCGGGGCTGAATGATAATTCAATAAGTGAAGAAAAAGAAAGGGGGAGGAAGACATTCTAATCTAGGAATAGGGAGCTGAAGTGGGAATGTAAAGGGGATAAAAAGCAGCCCAGTTTGTCATGTAGAATGTGTGGAGGGGAGTAGTGTGTAATATGGCAGTAGCCTTGCAAAGAGCTACTAGCCTGGATTCCAGGGTTTTGTAACAAGTGTGAGGGAGAAAGATGGGCCACAGTGTAGCTATTCTCGTACCCTTTTTCAGTCCTGTGAAATGAACGACCTCAGGAGAGAACTGGGGAAAACACACCTTTGTGACCTTGTGTACTGGGCTGATTTCCCAAGAGACAAAAACCTAAAAGGATTGGCTAAGATCTAGATAGACAAAATGGCACTAATTGGAGTGCCTCGCTCTCACCCAAAGCTCTCTTTCACTTCTTTCCCCCAGTGACGAGCACTGACTATGACACAGCAGCCGATGCTACAGAGACTTCTTCATATTTCAGTGCTCAGGGCTACCTGTCCAGGTAATAAAGAGCTAATGGGGCTGTTGGGATGAATGTACAGACACCCAAAGAGCCAGAAGGCTAGATAACTGGAACTTTTGGTATTCCTATAGTAAATTATAGTGAGGAGGAGGAAGGAGAGGAGAAGTAGGAAATTCTACCCTTTTAGTTTTATAGACTGATGGGCTGTCAGAGCTGAAAGAGGCCTTAGAACAGAGAACACAAAAAAGGAGGAAGAGGATTTTGGATTTGCTCTTCACTTTCCATTAGTTATACCCGTGATTAGGGTCCTGGAGATTTATAATGATATAGGAGACTGAAGAAGTGTTCAGAGAGCAGGGGGTATAATCTGGAATATCATCCTCTTACCCAGTCCTAACTTTACTTGTCCGCCCCAAATATGACCTTGGAGATGCCACTGACTTCATTTATTCATTCGTATTTTCATGCATTCGTGATACCAATAATGCTGGTACTTCCTCCACTGCCCCCAAAATCACAGCCCACCACTACTTCCTCATGCCATGACGTTCTTATTCATTTTTTCCCATTAGTTCTCCATGGACAGAGGAGGAGAGTCTTTCTAACGGACTGGAGGTCTCTCTTGGGTTCTTTTAATTTATCCTAGGTACCAGTCCCACAGTCAGGGACACAGAAGATCAGTGTACCCCTTAGTGGCTAAAGGGCTGGTGATGGGTTTCTTTCTCCCTAGCCAGGCTGACCCTCAGGCAGTAGACTATCAGTCATCAGAATCATATTCATAGCTTTTCCATCTTGGTAGAGCCTGTTCTGCCTGCCCAGCCTTTGGGAAACCAGTGTTATTTCCATTCCTCAATGACCCATCAGAAGATTTATTTGTTCATTTAACAGATATATATCTCATGGTCTGTTAAGTGATAGACAAGAACTTATCCTTGACTATTTGGTAAAATCCCCACAAGTTTCTCCACTCTACTCTTATCACCCCTTCCTCAGCCATGACCACCCTAGCCATTCCCTCCCCGGAACCCTTACTTGAACCCAATTTTCTGTTTCCTTCCTCTGTTTTCCTCCCGGGTTGGGGTGGGCGGCACTTCTATGGATTGCTTTCTGTAACCCCTGCTTATAAATCATTCATCAGCCGGGAACAGGAAGGTACAGAGTCAACTTCAGAGGAAGGGCAGCTGCCCCAAATCCTAGAAGAGCTCCAGGACATCAAGATGGCCCCTGGTGCCCGGCTGGCTAAATTCCATCTCAAGGTGAAAGGTAAGTCTGGGGTCTCCATGGTAGGGGATGGTAAGGGAAGTTTAGTCTACCCAGCGACTCCCAGAAAGGGGTAAAGTATGGAAGGAAATTCTAGGGGGTCTGGCTTTCAGCTTTCGATAGATTGAATTTTGACCATCTCCAAACTTCCAGGTCAAACACAGCAGATGGCCCTGGTCATCCTCTCATGTGAACTGTGTGCAAGGTCAGCCAGATTTGTAGGTGAAGTGAGGAAGTGCTTCCTGGGGAGATGCAAGTGGGGATAAAAAGACACTACCCCAAAATCTTGCTCTGGCTTACTCTGCCCTAAAATTCTACCATTTCCATTTTGTAGACTATCTGAGCCAAAAGGAACCTAGAACACAGAATGTCATAGCTGAGAGGGATGTTAGAGCTCATTTATTCCAGCACCATTCATTTTTACAGATGAGGGCATTTTTACAGAGGAGCACAGAGAAGAGAAATGACTTGTCCATGGTCTGACATGTCCTGAGCCTACTCTCTCATTTCAGGGTACCCAGTGCCCCGCCTCTACTGGTTCAAGGATGGGCAGCCCTTATCTACCTCCTCCCGGATTCTAAAGACTGATAAGAAGACAATTCACACTCTGGAAATCCTCAATGTCACAAAGGAAGATGCCGGGGAGTATTCTGCCTACATCAGAAATGCTGCCGGCTCTGCCTATTCCTCTGCCCGACTGCTGGTTCAAGGTAAGCCAGCCAGCCCTGGTGCTTTACCACCACCTGCATGGGGCCTTTGGCCTGGCAGGCTGCTGTCACCACTCATCTTCTTAGGGGGGAACACACACACCTACATATGTGTGTGTGTGTATGAAGTCTTTAGCATGGCTGAAGACCAAAAGGGGGCTGGCTGATGTCTATCAGCAGAATTCAGCTACTAACAAATTCACTAGCAAGAGCCCTGTTTGGCAGTCTGGATGCCCAAGGGTCCCTTAACCACACTTGGAGCTGTTATTCAGTCATTCACTTGTGTCCAACTCTTCATGACCCAGGGGACCATAGCACACCAGGCCCTTTTATCCTCTACCATCTCCTGAAGTCTGTCCAAGTTCATGTTCACTGCTTACTGTCCATGGGCTTTTCTTGGCAAAGATAGTAGAATGGTTTGCCATTTCCTTCTCCCGGGGATCACCTTTTGTCAAAACCCTTCACTATAACCTGTCTATCTTGGGTAACCCTGCATGGCATAACTCAGTCTCATTTAACTACCCAAGCCCCTCTGCCACAACAAAGCAATTCTACATGGGGGAAAGGGGGGTCAGGAAACCATCCATAGGGGAGGGAGTCAGGAAACCATGTTACTTCCCTTTCATCACTGTGTCCCACCTGCAGAAAGAAAGGGAGTGCGGGCCATTTGGGAAATATATGTTCTTGACCTCATTTCTTCTTCTGTGTTATTATCAAGGTCCCAATGAACCAGAAAAGAAGATAGATTCAGGTAAGAAGAAAATCCAGTGGGCAAAGAAGATAATAGATTTCATTCCACAAACATTTATTAAGCACATACTGTTTGCAGAGCCCTTTGTGATGCATTGAGAAGGGTATAAATTTTAGAAACAAAGTCCCTGCCCTCAAGACATCCTTAATCTATCAGAGGGGGAGAAGCAACATAAATAGGGATAGGAATAAAGAGACAGATAGAGCTAAGGATAGGGATGGGGATAAGGAGAGAGCTAGAGATGAGGATGGGAAAGGGAGGTCAACCCAACACACTGAAGGCCTTGTATTTCTCTGAACATTTCATGGCTCTCAGTGTGGTGTTTGGGCCATCCATCTGTTACCCCTCACTCTCAATACCTGTCTACCTTAATGCTATCTTCCATGCCACTTCCCAGGGCGCCATCTTGAGTTGCATAAGGATCAGCATACTTACACCCATCAAGCATCTTTTCATTGCCCTTTGAATAACCTGCCCCACCCCCTCCCCACCCAAACATAGTAAATGGAATAATGAAAGACAAAAATATAAGTAAGCTAGCACTAAGTCATGGTGTTTCAGACTAGAAGTACAGACTAGGAGTTTAGGAGGGGAAGATTAACCAAGTGGGGAGAACTTCATGAAAGGACTTGATGTGAGCCTTCTAAGACGGGGCAAGTGGCAGCTATAAAATTAGCTTCTGGATCTGAGCAGTGAACATTATCATTGCTGCTGAAGCTTGGAAGAGGGGAGGTGGGCTGGAACAGTCAGGGAGGGCTTCCTGGAAGAGGTGGAGTCAGACAAGGAAAACTGAAACCATACCATATTATTCATTGACCTTTTTCTTAGAAGCCTGACATTTCCAACTGCTATTTTTCTTTCCAGATATTCATGAACAGCTTGTACCTCCAAGGTTCCTGGAAAGATTTACCAATAAGAAAGTGAAGAAGGGCTCCAGCCTCACCCTCTCAGTGAAAGTTGAAGGTAAAGAAACAAGATGAAATCCCATTTCTCTAGCATTGCATAACTCACATCTGCTTTCCTTCCAACAGCTTTGTGGGGTAGAGCATTGTTTTTATTTTATAGCTGGGGAAACTGAGTCTCAGAGAGGTCACGTGACTTTTCCAAGGTCACACACATAGTAATTGACCTCATCCTTGTGATCAGAGTTCAGGAGGAGCCTGGGTAACTAGGGCCCTAGGGCACTGCATGTGTGTACTTTGGGCCAAAGCCATCCTAGTTGTCTTTTGGGGGACATGTTCCTGTTTGTTTGTGTCATCCCTAAAGTGTGGTGCCCAAAATTGAATACAGTCTCCCCCTGGGGTCTTACCAAGGGCATAGAACAGAAGAACTATCCTTGTGCCTCGGTTTCCTCATTTGTAAAAGGAAGGTACTGATACCTGCACAGAGCCCTTTCGAAGAAAGCTTTTTGTAAATCATGAATTTGGTTCACACAGCATGGTACCTGTTCACTCATTCAGCAGATATCTATTAAGCATCTATTGTGTTCATCTCTGAGGAAAGTGCAAGTTATAAAAGGTTACTCCTGCCCTCAGGGAGCCCACAGTCTGGCAGAAGGATAAAACATGACTGCAAAGAGTTGTAATACATAATATTTCATGATGAGTGAGTATTCCAGAGAGATGCAAAGAGCTCTATATTCCTGTCCTATCTGCCTATAGGAATATATGTTTTCTTTCTGTCTCTGTCCTCTGCTGTTCTCTGATGCCTCATCATGGCATGAAAGTGACCTTGGATTCTGGAGAGCTCTGCCAGAAATCTGAAAGGTCTGGCGGGGCCTGAGATAACTGGCATTTATTATTAGGGGCCTCTTCTGTGCCAGACACTGTGCTAAGCATTGGAGACACAAAGAAAAACAGAATACGGTCTCTGCTCTCAAGGAGCTCCCTGTCTAACGGGGGAAGCAACATGCAAACAACTATGTCCGAACAAGACATAGAGAGGTTAAATTGGAGATAATCAGCAGAGTGGAGGCAGTAGCATTAAGGGCATTGGGAAAGGCTTCTTGCAGAAGGCAGGACTTTAGCTGAGAGCTCAAGAAAGCTAGGGAAGCCAGGATGCCTCCCAAGCTCTAAGGGCTCTCCAGTATGAGCTGAGGGATAGATTGTGTGTCTGTTATTTGAGCACCAGACTACTGATGTCCAGACAAGTCCATCACCAGATTGACCATCAAGGGTAAGCTTTCTACAGAGTGCTTTCTTCCAAGAGGTAGCACTAAGTACTCTTCTTCCTTACGGAGAAGATGGAAGACCAGAGAATAGCAATGGGATACCTAGGATCACAGAGCCAATGAGTGTTGGAACCAGGTCTTCTGTCTCCAAATCTCTTACCACCATATCCCATGTGCACATAGTAGGCACTCAATAAGGTATCATGGTGCTGTAGGGAGATATCTGAATTCAAATCCTAGCTCAAGTACTGGCTATGTGACTGAGGACAAGGCCCTTTACCTATTGTCTTTGGTTTTACTTACTTATAAAATAAGAAAGATAATAATCTGCACAACCTGCTTCACGGAGTGTTGACTGAGCTAAATCTTAAATTGATATAGAAATGTGAGTTATTACTGTTAATTGAACTGACTACAAAATGTATAAACTATCTGGGGATTGATCTTACAAAGCATGCAAAAGACCTGTATAGATTCAATTACAAAGCGCTTTGAAGATATCTTCCTTGAGCCTGATGATAACTCTGTAAATCAGGCAAGGGCAGAGATTGCTCTCTTTGTTTTATAGATGAGGAAACTGAGGCACAAAAGGATCGAGTTACTTGCCCCAAATCACACAAAACCAGGATTTGAGCCCAGGTCCTGAGTGTTCTATACATGATAGCACGTGCTCCTTAAAGAAATAAAGAGGGGGGCAGCTAGGTGGCACAGTGAGTAGAGTGTCGGCCCTGGAGTCAGAAGGACCTGAGTTTGGTTCCGGCCTCAGACACTTAACACACACAAACAAAAACCTAGCCGTGTGACCTTGGGCAAGTTACTTAACCCCAACTGCCCTCCAAAAAAGCAAAAAAAAAAAAAAGAAATAAAGAACAACTTAAATAGATTACCACACTGCCTGTATAGTAGTAACTTAATAAATGTTTATTGACTATGCCTATAGCTAGAGGAATATTCAGTGTTCATGCCTGGACTGTGCCAATATAATAAAAATGACATTACCAAAATTAATGCATAGTTTTAATGCTATACCAAATTATCAAAAGGGTGTTATATGGAACTCAATAAGATAAGATTCACTTGGGATTGATTTGAGTTGTTTTGATGCCAGGGGAGTTATTCTTTCACATGTGCCTCCCACAGGGCAGCCGCTTCCAACAGTGAACTGGCTAAAGGAAGAAGCCAACGAAGATGTCCTCTGGATCCGAACTGACACTCCAGGCTACAAGGTCGCCAGCTCCAACCTTCAGCACAGCCTCATTCTCCTGGACATAAAAAAGCAACATGAGGGTTCCTATACATGCATTGCCACTAATAGGGCTGGACAGTCCATCTGCTCTGCTACCCTGAAAGTCACAGATGGTGAGTCCTGGCCCCCTGGAGAGTGGAGAGAAGTTGGTTCCCTAGCTAGCTCAGTTAGCCAGGGTCAGGAACAGCAGATTTGGGGCCATAATTCAAGAGCTGAGAGAAGAGGCAGCTGCCCCAAGTGAAGCCTTAAAGGTCAGGGGAACAAGAGAGTAGGTTGTGGTGGAAGACCAGCATCACAGCCCCAAATCAGTAGGATAATGTGGTGTCATTGATAGAACACTCAGTTTGGAGTCAGAGGACCTAGGTTCAAATCCTTGCTCTATGTGACCTTGAGCAAGTAACTCAGTCCTTCTGTGCCTCAGTTTCCTCATCTGTAAAACAAAGATAACAATCTCTGCCCTTGCCCGACTTACAGTTACCATCAGGATCAAAGGAGATGTCTTCAAAGTGCTTTGTAAACTATAAAGCCTTACAAAGTAACACCTAGCATTATTATTGAAACAGGCAGTGCAAGTGGGTGTCCCATCTGCAAGTGGGTATACCCAAGATGGTATCCCATCCCCAGCTTGTTCATGTGGGATCTCACTGCCCTGAAAGTGATGCCTCAGAAATGCGTTCACCTCTGTGGCTGGCCTAAGACCTAAGTAGTTCCTCATTCTGAGCAAGGAATAGGAGAAACATGTCGATGCTCTTGTCACCTTGTTTCCCCCATGCCCTCCCACAAGGCTCTTTATTTAGAGGGGCAAACTGGACTGCCACCCTAGGAATTTTGAACGGCCTTGCTTCTAAGAACAGAATACACATATATGATCCCATCAGTGTAGTCAAGCTGTACCTGAATGTGATGCTCATGGAAGCACGTCTCTACTCAGCCTTCCTCAGTGGGAGAGTTTATGATTGACTGAGCTAAATACGAACCAGAAGCACAATGTAGCTTCTAACACGCCAGACATGATCTCAGGTCATCTGAAGAGAGGCTATTACCCAAAATAAGAGAGATGACTGTGCCATTGTCCTCTGGACGTGCTATATCTAGGGTGTTGTGTCTAATTCTGGGAGTCACATTTTGGAAGGAACTGATAAACTAGAGTGTGTTGTGAAGATGGTGACCAAGATGGCAGCTCCCTCTGCAGAATAGGAGGGAACTGGAAGTCCTGGCCTGGTAAGATGCTAGAAGCAGCTGGGTAATGCAGGGAATAGAGCTCTGACCTGGGAGTCTGAAGATCTGAGCTCATATTTAGCCTGAAGTAGAAGAAGAAATGATGAAGGTGACTTGGAGTCATAAAGAAGGCCAGAGATCAGTTTGGGGAGAGAAAAACTGGGAGGACTTGAGGGTAATTGAATGGCTTGTACCAAAGGAAGAAAGGAATTAAAGCTAAAGACTGAGAAGCCAAGCACAAGATCTGGAGGAGGAAAAGAATGTGAACAGGACATAAAGAGGAGAAGTAGGGGTAGGAGGGAAAGGCGAAGAAGCTGAAGGAAAAGAGGACTCCTGTCAAAGGAGGGATATGAAGAAATGGAGACTTAGGAGGGCGTGACTGTTCCCTCCAAGCACCAGTGGGGTCACATGTGCAATGGGGGTCAGGTCTGTTCCTCTTAACCCAAGAGGAGAAAACTGAGAGCAAGCAGTGAGTGGAAATAGCAGGGAGGCAGATTTCAGCTTCACAGAGTGAAGATCTTCCTGACAACCAAAGCTGCCCAAAGTGACCCGGGACGCCTCAGATGGCACTGAAGTCCCTCTCACTAGGAGAAACCTTTGGTAAGGCCGTTGTAGAGGGAGTTTCTGCTCAGATATTAGTGGGAGCAGACAGGCTTTGAAGTCCCTTCTGTCTCCAAAATTCTATGTAGAGCTGTAGAAAATACCCAAAAAGAGCGTGGCCTTTCCCTTGTCTGGCTGAGGCCCCTGAGGACAGCTTGGCAAAGTTCCCCTCACTCTATCTAGGTCTAGCTTCCCCACTGATGGTAACAGCTCCTTCTGATCTCTTTACAGTTCCAGAGACAGATGGGGCAGCTAAAGGGCAGAAGAAGGTCAAGGAAGACCTCATTTCAAACCTGCTGCAGGGGTGAGTCACAGCCCATCTTCCTTATAGGGAACCAAGCTCATGTTAGGCAAGGCTCACATCCTGGGCAAACACAACAAATAATCTTTCTTCCACTCTCTCATCTAAATTGTGACCAGAGGGTGGAAGATCCTTCAGCAAATCATTTAAACTCTAGGCCTAAACTTCCTCATCTGTAAGGTGGCTAGGTGACCCATTGGAGAGAGTACTGGGCCTGGAGTCAGGAAGAACTGATTTCAAATCCTGCCTCAGATACCTGGGAAAGTCACTTAACCTCTGTCTACCTTAGTTTCCTCAATTATAAAATGGGGATAATAATAGCACTTACCTCCTAGGGTTGTGAGGATCAAATATAAAAGTGCCTTGATGGTGCCTGGTACACAGTAAGAGCTTAATAAGTGTTTGTTTCCTTCCTTCCTGTAAAATGAGAGAATTGAACTAGACAATTCCTAAGATCACTTCGTTATATAACATATGATATTTATACACACAGATATATTATTTATTCATATATGTGCCTATGTATAGCTATAATCCTGACAGGTACAATATGGTTCTTGTATGTACACATGTGTAATGATATGTGCTATATTGCGTGCATTACATATTACATATGTGAATATTGTGCATGTATGTTAAGGCTCTTGTGTAGAATAATACTGTCTAGTGAGATGAGCATTGGAAGCGTTTCAGTGTGCTGGAGCCAGCTCAAACAGGTTTTCAAGAGTCAATTGTTAAATTTTATTTTATTTGGGGGGGAAGGGCAGGGCAATTGGGGATAAGTGACTTTCCCAAGGTCACACGGCTAGTAAGTGTTAAGTGTCTGAGGCCGGATTTGAACTCAAGTTCTCCTGACTGCAGGGCCGAGGCTCTACTCACTACGCCACCTAGCTGCCCCCAATTGTTAAATTTTCAGTGAAATAATTTACACCTTGGGAATTGGCAGATGCTACAAATCAGGACCTAATTTATTTTTTTGTTGACTCGTCTAGACTTAAGAAAGAGATGGAGAAAATGTTAACAATACATTAGTCCTGTTATGCCACTAACTTTGTGTCCTTAGGCAGGTTATCTTCCTTATCTAGCCCTTCATTTCTTCATTTATAAAATGAGGGTTTGGATTTAAAAGTGTCTAAGGCCCTTTCTAGCTCTGACTGTGTATTATAAGACCTCTTCCACCAACCCTTCCATCTCTGGCGTCCTGTGCTCTGAAAGTCCCTCCCAGCTCTGATATTCTATGCCCTAACATTTTAAGAACCCTCCCATTTCTGACATTTCTGTTCTTTCTACCTTCTACCTGTGTCCCTTCTACCTTTAAATATTCTGTATTCTATGAACCCTTGCATCCAAGGTTCCTTCCAGTTCTGACATGTTGTATCTTGTAAGAACCTTTCTGGCTCTAATATTCCACATTCAAAGATCCTTCCTGGCCCTAACGCTCTAGGGTTCCATGACTTTTATTGGGTGGGAGACTTGGAGGGGATTAGAAGTGTATAAATGTGCCTTTGACTGGTAGAATTGGACGTGATGAGGTTTCTGATTTTCTAGTCCCTGGTTTTTGCTCACTGCCCTTTATTCTTACAGAATTGGAGCCGGCTCAGTCCAGACGTCAGAAACCACAGACTTTAACGAGGTTGACCGAACAAAGAAAGGTAGGGGGAGCAGTTGACATCTGGTAGTTTTCCACTGCTAGGACCAACAGGGTTTGGGGCAGTCCATCAACAAGTAATACCAACTATTAATAATAATAGCCAATATTTGTATAGAACTTCAAGTTTGCCAAGTGCTTTGTATATGTCATTTGTTGAGCACTTGCTATAATTATATATTAAGAACAATTCAGCCTGTTGAGTATCTGCTCTTTGCTGGGCACTGTGATGAGAACTATGAATATAAAGAGGAAAAAGAGCAGTTTTGGGAGCTGACAATTTAGTTGGGTGGGGGAGGGGGGAAGGATGTGATGTGTGAAGGTGATGCTGCAAGGTAGAATGTGATTGGAGAAGAGTGATCTAGACCAAATCAGAGTTGGGAAAAAGCATCAGGGAAAACTCAATAGAGGGGATGGCTCCTAAGCTGAACTTGAGGGATGAGAAAGACTTTGACAGAGATGAGGCTTTGCACGTGGTAGTCACTTAATAAATGCTTGTTGAACTCAATTAAGTGAGTTCTGGGCATCTGGAGAATGCCGTCATCCAGACCACCATCAAACCCACTAAACTTCAGCAAACATCCATTAATCACTCACAGTCTGCTGGACTCTTTAGGAAGATAGAGAGCTTTGATAAGACACAGTGGAGTTCACAGTCTAGTAGGCATCGATTCAGGGCAGAGCAAGGCATTGCCTTATACATTGAGTATAAATACACTAAATAAATTGTTGATACACAATGAATTGGGAAGTGTGTCTTGGAAATGAAATGGCCAAACACCCTAGTATCTTACCCAAGAAAACAGCATGGATATTGTTGGTGCTCTCTGATCCATGGGATCATGTGTAGAAACCATCCCTGCCCTCAAGGAACTTTCAGTCTAGTTGTATAGCTAGGACATATATGTAAAAAGTGGTAAAGAATGAGATAGTATATAGTAGTTGTCACCATGTGGTACAGATGTGGGGTCTACAGGAGCTTAGAGAAGTGAGGGAACGATGTCCATCGGCTGGGGATGTCGTGGAAGACTTTATGGAAGAAATGGCACCTCAGGTTGGCCTTGGAGACTAAGAATTTAGAGAAGTGAAGAGAAAGGAAAGGAAGAGGATTTGGGCTGAAATAGAAGAAAAAATGATGAAGGTGATTGAGGATCACAAGGAAGGCCAGAGATTGATTTGGGGAGGAAAAATTGGAAGGATTGAGGAGAAGTTGAATGGCTTCAGCCAAAGGAGGAAAAAGACTAGAGCTAAAGACTGAGAACTTGAACACAAGATCTGAAGGAAGAAAGAACATAAACAGGTCACAACGAGGAGAAGTGGGGGTAGAAGGAAAAGGTGAAGAATCTGAGGAAAAGGAGAAACTGGAGGAAGATGACTCTTGCCTAAGAAGGAGGGTTCAGAGGAGAAGGATTCATGAAGACCATTGGTAAGGAATGTTGGTAAGACAGATGAGACCTAAGCAAGGAAAGGTTATGTCAGGGGTGAGGTCAGGAGAGTGCACTGAAGCTCCAGAAGTGAAGAAGTTACGTAACTGGCTCCAAAGGTCCTCCAAGGGAGCTACTAACAAGAAAGATAAGGACCAAGGAGCTCACTTCCAGCATGCCAGGAATGAAAGAATTTATCAGGGACCTGCACTGAGCATAGGATATTGGCATTTCTGTCATAGCCTGAGGTCTCTCTCCTAGAGAAGACCATAAAGAGATTCAAGAAGCACTTCTTCACTCTCCAGGCTATCAGGAAAAATATTCCTTAAAAAAAAGTAGGGGCAGCTAGGTGGTACAGTGAATAGAGCACAGGCCCTAAAGTCAGGAGAACCCGAGTTCAGATCTGGCCTCAGACACTTAATGCTTAACTAGCTGTATGGCCTTGGACAAGTCACTTAACCCCAATTGCCTGGCCTCCCCCCACAAAAAAAGGTAAAAAAAAAGTAAAGAAGGATGATAAGGTGAAAACAAAGAAAAATCATCTGAAGAGACAGAAGGGATTTTCCCTGTATCATGATGTTGAAAGGTCAAAGACTGTTACATAGAGGAGTTTGGGGAGGGAATAACATCACTGAACACTTCAGCTAAGAATCGTATTTGAGGCTTTTCCCAAAGAGCAGGGAACTGTATACTCTGGACAGGAAGCCACCGAAATTTCCCTAAGGAATGATGCTGTGGGGACATGGGATCTGTCTGGTGCTATGGAGCTGGCTCAAACAGGCTTTCAAGAGTCAATTATTAAATTTTCAGTCAGATAATTTATACCTCAGAAATTGAAAAATGCTACAAATTAGGACCTGATTTATTTTTTTTGTTGACTGCCTAGACTTAAGAAAGAGATGGAGAAAATATTAACGATACAGATTAAATTTAGAAGTATATTGTACACACATTTTTTTTCTGGATGTCTGGTTGTTAAACATTTACCAGCATACCACTGGATATCTTCTACTAAGGACCAGAGAAGAAATAAATAATAATAACAACTGACATATATGTGTGTGCATATGTGTGTGTACTCACACACAGAATACAGCACTTAAAACATATATCTTATTAATCCTCACAAGAAACTTGTGAGTTAAATACTATAGTTTTTATTTTACAGAAGAAGAAACTGAGACTAAGAGAGGTCATTACCTGCCTATGGTCCCACAACTAGTTAAGTGTTTGAGGTAAAATTCAAGCCAAAATTATAGGGGGGGTTCCTTTGGGGTATAGATTGGACTCAATGACCATTGAGATCTCTTCCAGTCATCAAATTCTATGATTGATTCTATGAACTCAGGTATTCTTGACACAAGATCCATCTTTCTGTTCATTATACCATACTGAGCTCTTTGCCATTGGTGACTTACTGCTGAAGAAAACTGAGGCATCTATTTGTGTACAACAATAACAATAGTAGTTAATATAGTTAATATTAATAATATAGTTAATAACAATAGTAAAGAGGCCCTCTGTCTTCCTGGAACATCCAAGATGTGACTGAGAGACTCCTAAGACTTGTTCAAGTAGATGTCTACTCAACACTTCTGGTGATTCACATGGGCCCAAATAATAATGCCAGAAGGAATCTAGTAGGTATTGCCAATGATTATGGAGTCTTGGATGAGAAAGTAAAGACCTTAGGGGAATAGATGATATTTCCATCATCGCTGCTGATTGAAGATAAGGGATTCAGAAGAAGGCACCTTTGTGAAACACTGATTATGAATAGGGTGTCTGAGAATGGCATTTGGATTTCTGGATCATTCCCTAAAACACAGGAATTACAGAACCCTGTCTAGGTTCTGAATGCAGTATAAACAATGAGGGCTGGTTATAACATATCTTCCTAGAGTCTTGCAAATTTAAACAAAGATCTTTAAAAAGGAGGAAAAACCATCCATGTACGTCCACCAAATAGGACATAGGTTCATTGTGACCATTTTGGTTCTGTCTTTGCATTCCCAATGTCTGGCACAGTGCTTGGAACATATTTGGTGCTTAATGAATGTTTGTGGATTGATTGATTAAAAAAGTGATAGTAGAAATATCTAAAGGTTCGCAAGAAACAAAATCCAAGAAAAGAATAAATAATAAATATAGGGCTTCAAGTGTCTGTAAAATGTACAAAGAACAAGTAACAAGCAAGATGACCTGGAAATCTCAAAGAAGGCAAATTAGACCTTATACATATCACTGAAAGTTTACAGGACTTGAGACCTATGGCTTGTGTGTGTGTGTGTGTCCTTCCCCTCAAGGAGATCACATCCTAATAGAAGGAGGCAACATGTATAGGGTGGTGGTTGGATAGGACAGAGTATTTTTGGACTGAAAGTTAAGAGGAATGATTATTAGAACAGAACAGTTCAGTGCCATGCTCTTTCTGGAGGCAATGGTCCTGCTTATTTGATGAGAGTTTTTAGAGGAAAAGTTGGAGAAGAGGGGGTCAGGATATATGTAATAGCAGCAGAGATCCTCACAGAGTTCAGAGCTGAAGGTCTTGGGTCCTCCCAAGTGTGATCTCTAGAGGTTGGTTTGAAGGGTGGAGTAGCAGCAGGACAGAAAACATCCAGGGAAAAGATGAGGATTCTGGCCTCAGGAAGACCAGAACCAAGCTTAGGTAAAAGGAAGGTTTGGGGGAGGGGGTAGATTAGCATTATAACTAATTAAGAAACATTAAGAAGATACACTTATCTGAAGAAATCTAGGAACAAGAAGGACTTAGCATGGGAGAATATGTTGATGAAAATCAATAAAGGGAGAAACAGAACTGACATTGTTATCAGGATATGTTATAGACTACTTTGGACAGAAACAGGAAACAGATCACAAGGCTACCTCAAAAAGTCATGTGCTTCCCCTTACTTGAGGTCTCCAAGCAAAGGCTGAATGGCTATTTGCCAAGTATGTTATAGCCAGATTCTTATTCAGGTCTAAACTGGACTCTATGGCCCTTGAGGTCCTTTCCAATTATAAAATTCATTGATTCTATAAAATACATCTTGTGTTAATTGACCAGTGAATAGATTAGATTAGTATGACTGAGTCAGAGTGGTCACATAGGAAAGTAGTAGGTGTCAGTGATACATAGGGTCCTGGTATCACAGATTTGGAGCTAGAAGAAGGCCATCCAGTTGAACTCCCGCCGAGGACTTAGAGGGATTAAATGTTTTGCTTAAGGATATTTAGGTAAAAAGTGGCAGAACCAGGATTTGGACTGAACCTCTCCCACTCTAAATCCAGCACTCTTTCTGCTCCACTATGAGGCCCGTTGCTAAATCACTTTAAGGTTCAAAGCATTCTCCTCACAACTACTCTTCGAATGCAAGCATTGCCATCATCATTTTAGAGATGAGGAAATAGAGAAGTGAAAGGTCTTTCTCAGTGTTACACAGCTAGTAAATGTCAGAGCAGGACTCAAACCCAGGACTGTTGACTCTTGTCATTCTCCTACTATACCATGCATGCTACCTCTCATTGTAGGCAATGGGGAACCTTGGGAGGGAATAGACTTTCCCTCCGAGTGCTCTTCAAGCAGAGACTGAGTGATCAGTTGTTGGATATGTTGTCATGGAGATAACATTAAAGGAAATTCTGCTGCTGAGGTCTCTTCTAATGCTTTAAAAGAAAAAAAACCCTGTGATTCTATGACTTATAAGTAGCCTTAAAGCCTAAGAAACATTATTCTGTCTGTCCTGATGATCTCCATGTTTTTGCTCCCTCAGGAGAACCATCAGAAACTGATGAAGGCCGAGGTCACATTTCCCTTGCCGACGTTGGAACTGAAGAATTCCTCCAGAAGTTGACATCCCAGATTACTGAGATGGTGTCTGCCAAGATCACTCAGGGTGAGCAAAGCAGACATCTTCTCCATGAGGCCACTGCTCAAGGCTGGCCCTCTGACTTCCTTTCCTAGGAAATAAGAATAGACCTGACGCTTATAGACCTGCTTTTCATTTACTGAAATGGGACCCACAGGTGGTGGGATTGGAGAAAATAGTAAAAGAAAAATATATTTCCCTCATCCTTGCCCACCAGGATTGGGCTGAGTAGCCATCTCCCTCATAAATAGCCAGTCATCCAAAGTTAATTGACTGTTTGTGCTCATTAGCAAGTTTGTCTTGTCTGTGACCAGTCCCTGATAATCCCTTGTGCCAATAGTTCCTAACAGTGAGTCACCCATGAGCCCTCTTCTAGTTGACCTTGGAGTCCATCATTATATATGGACAGAAGCACTTCTGATTTCTACAGCATGTAAACTCTCTCCACTAACACAGCTAAGCAACTTGTCCATAACTTATACTCTTAGAGTTATCGGAGGCTCAGAAAGGTTAAATTGATTTGCTCATGAACACACTTCTAAGCTAATTGTTATGGTTGGAATTGGGATCAATGTTCTCCTGATTCCAACACTCTATTCATTACCACACTTTCTCTCTCAAAGTACATTATATTAATTTTTCCTCACAATAGAGTTAACTTTATATTATCATTATTATTAATACTATTCTCGATATTTTGAGGGATCTAAGTATTACCTTCAGTTGTACAAATCACTACTCATTCATCCTGTGTAATACTGGTTCATTTCTTGCTATAAATCCTCCTTGACATTCTCATGTCAGAGACTTGTGATTTTGAAGGTGCAGCAACCACCTTCATGAATTCAGATCCTAATGCATATAACTTATAGTCTTGAGAGCTAAGGTCCAGATAAGTTGTGACTCACCAGTGACCACACACCTATTAAATCCATGTCTTCCTCATGCCAAATCCAGCATTGTATTCAGTTTTCTATGCCTCTCAGATTTGTTAATATTTCATGCATATCAATGCAATACTTGTGTTATTTTCTTTCTCATGATTTGGCCAACCTAGCACTCATTCCAGTCATACTTGGCTCTGATTATAACTATATAACTATAATGATAACTACTATTTCTATAGCATTTTAAGATTTAAAAAGCTCTTCTATCACAACAACCTTGTGAAAAGAGATGATATAATTCTGATTATCCCTATTCTACAGATGATGAGACTAACAACCAGAGAAGTTAAAGGGCCCAATGTCATCTAGCTAGCAAATGTCAGCTAGCTGGGGATTGGATCCAGGTTTCTTGATTAACAAGATTGATTCATTCATTTATTGTGTATGTTTCCCCAGGTACTTGCCACAGTTCTTAGTACATATTTGTTTGATTGACTTATTACATCATATTTCACCCTTGCCCTCACCACATCTCCCCCCAAAAAATACTGCTTCTGCAAATGCAATAGGCCTGGGTCTTTGCCTGAAGAAGGAGGGGGAAGGAAGGAAGGAAGGAAGGAAGGAAGGAAGGAAGGAAGGAAGGAAGGAAGGAAGGAAGGAAGGAAGGAAGGAAGGAGCAGGGAAGAAGGAAGGGAGAGAAGGAGGAAGGAAAGAAGGAAGGGAGGGAGGGAGGAAGGAAGGATTTGTGAAGTGTTCATTATGTGCCAGGCCATGTGCTACTAAGTGCTAGGGATACCAATACAAGAAAAAGAAATACACTCCCTTCCCTCAAAGTGTTTACATTCTAATGGGGAAGACAATACACAAAGGGGGGGTGGTGTAAAGCAGAGGGGGGAAGAAATGAAGGCATCTAGCTCAGGGGCATGGTCTTGAAGTCCAGTAGCCAGAAACAGGGCTGGGAGGATGACAAAGGTCAGCCTGGGCCTTTAAAAAAATAGAGGTTGGGGGTGGACCTTCCAGAGGGAAATCCCAGGTTTAAAGGCTACAGGGAAGAGACGCTGAGCAGGCTTGGAGAGTGCCACCTTCCCTTACCCTCCATACCTTATAGGGACCTATTCCTCCTCTGTGCCTTGTTTCAGCCACTCTCCGGGTCCCTGGAGGGGACAGTGATGATGAATCCAAGACTCCTTCTGCATCCCCCCGTCATGGTCGGTCCCGTCCTTCCTCCAGTGTCCAGGAGTCCTCTTCTGAGTCAGAAGATGGGGATGCCAGAGGGGAGGTAAGTCATCTTTGGTGGGACCAGGTAGTTTACCCTAGACTAGTCAATGTCAAAACTGTTTTTGTCCTTTAATGGAACCCTCTACTCTAGTTAATCCCCCTCCTGATAAAGCTCACCTGAGCTCCTTTGAACACTGGCACTAGGCTGAGACAGCAGCAAGAAGAAGTCTAGATCTTATGAAACCTCAGTCATATTAGAATTAGGACCATCAGATATAGTCCCAGAAGGTATCTTAGAACTCATCTTGTACAAAGTTTCACTTTACAGAGGAGAAACTGAGGCTCAAATAGGAGAATAGACATGGTCATGGTCAAGTGACTTGTTAAGTGACAGAACCAGGATCAAAACCCAGGTCTCCTGGCTTCCAGGTCCAGCATTTCCCATTATCAAAGCTGATAGAGTATTAGAATGTCAGCAGAGTGAGGGGCCCTGGAATGCAGAGCAGCTGCCAGAGAACATGGAATACTAGCATTGGAAGGGACCACGGAGTTCTAGGCCAACCCACATGATGATGATGATGATGGTGATGATGGTGATGATGGTGGTGAAAGTGGTGGTGGTGGTGACGACTGCCAATACTTATTTGAATCTATGATCTCATTCTGGTCTCACAACACTGTGAGGCAGGCCCTTGAAGGGTCATTATACCCATTTTGTAGTTCAAGAAACTGACGGCCAGGGAGACTAAACAACGTACTCAGGGTCACAAAGTGAGTTAGTGGCAGAGTTAGGACTCCCGACTCTAGTCTTCTAACCCTAGATTTAGGGGTGGCTTCCAGGCTTCTACATCCCACTCAATGTCTTCCTCGATGTCTTACCTTTCACAGATCTTTGACATCTATATGGTCACAGCCAACTACCTGCCCCTGGGAGCAGATCCAGAGGCCATCACATTAAGGGAAGGCCAGTATGTGGAGGTCCTCGACTCAGCCCACCCTCTCAAATGGCTGGTTCGGACAAAGCCCACCAAGTCCAGTCCTTCCCGGCAAGGCTGGGTGTCACCTGCTTATCTGGACAAGAGGCTAAAGGTAAAACTCTCCTAATAGGCCAGTAGGATACGGCATGGAGTGGGACAAGGCCGGGGCATAATAATTGTAATCAGGGTCCTCATAATCTAGAAGTAAGCTAAGATACATATATATATATATATATATACATACACATACACCTACACATGCACATACACATACACCTACACCTACACCTACACATACACATACACATCTACATATACAAGATGAGGGCATTTGAGCAGTACAAACAAAGTGCTTTGGGTTTTTCCACCCAATGGGAGCCCTACTTCAGGGTTCCTGGCTGAGGCAGCACTGCCCTAAGCCCTTAGAAAAATTACACTTTTGAGGAAATGCATTCTCTGTATCATCCAGCCATGCCCTTTTTACTACAGGGTCCTGCCCCCTTGCCCCCCACCCCCAGTGCCTTACTTTGGCCTGCCCTCCCAGGCAGCTCCCTGGCCCTTCCAAAACTTAAGGTAGGCCCAAGATCCTGGGCAATGCTGAGAAAACTTCTCCTGTTTCCTCACTAGCTTTCACCAGAGTGGGCAGCCACTGAAGTGCCAGAGTTCCCTGGGGAATCCGTCTCAGAGGACGAGTATAAGAAGAAGCTAAAGTGAGTAGGGTCCCAGGCATTGGTTAGTTGGGATGTCAGGAAGTAGCCTTCCAGAACTGACTCTCTCACTAACTCACTCACTTTCCCTGACTCATCTACTAACTCATTCCCTCATACTCCCTTATTTACTCATTCATTCATTTACCCATCCCCTTTTCATCTTTACTCATTCACTTATTTAGTCATTACCCATTTACTCATGAATAAATGAATGAATGAATGATCAAGCATTGAAGCACTTACTGATGCAAATGCTAGCTAGCAAGATGGTCCCTGCCCTCAAGGAGTTTACATTCTAATGGGGAAATGCAACATAAAAAAGGAAGCTAGAAATTGAGAGGTGGGATGAACATGGGCAGCATGGTTTGTAGATGGTCAGAGAGAGATGTGGAGGCCTGGTTCTAGACAAGATAAGAAAGAAGTCCACCTATCATTCATACCCATCATTCATTCATTCATTCATTCATTCCTTTTGATAACTGCTTGGTGAATGAATGAATTCAGTAGCTCATTCATCTTGACTTATTCATTCATTAACTTAACCCTGAAACCATGCATTAAGTAGGTACTTGCTAGATTTTGCAAAGGTACAAAACCTGTGGTCCCTCCTCTTGGGGTGTAGATGGTTGTTGTGGTCGGGTCAAGAACAATTTCAAACATGCAACGCTAAGAAAAAGTTACAGAGCAACATGTGAGTCAGGGCTTCCTCCTAATGGCCGCCTATGTCTGATGGAACAAGGGTCATGGAAAAACCAACAACAAACATATGTACAACACTATGTACAAAAAACTGTGCTGGGTCCATGGGAGATAGGGAGCTTGGATAACAGCCCTTGGCCTTAAAGAGCTCATCCTCTGGTAGGGAGATAGAACACAACCCCCATGTGGATGGGGCTGATCCAGACCTGGGATGCATCTTCTGGGGAGTATCCTTGATGATCATCCCCCTTCTCCTCTCCCACTCCCCCCCTTCCTCGATTAGGTGGCTCTCCCCTGGGCAGGGCTCCAGCAGCATCATGTGCTAGGGAAGAGAAGAAGGCCTGGGCTTTGGGCCAATGGAAATCTATGACTCCTGAGTAAGGGGTCAGGAGTAGAGGGGGACTCTACATTGGAGCTTAGAGGGCAGGGAAAGAATGGGGCTCTCTGCCTTTCTCTGATTCACTTCTCCTCTCCCCTTGGCTCTGTCCACCACAGTGTCCTCATCCAGGACCTGCTGAGTTCTGAGCAGGAATTTGTCAGTGCCCTCAACTTCCTGCAAACCCACCATTTGCAACACTTGGAGTCCTGCCCCAGTGTACCTGCCTCCGTGTCCAGCCAGAAACCCGTCATCTTCCGGAACATAAGTGACATTGGTCGTTTCCATGCCAAGTAAGTATCCTAAGCTCTGGGCTGGACCTATGCTGCCCCCTTTCTTCCTGCCTGACCTCCCACCTCCCCCGAGTACCTTCAGAGGTCTCCTCCAGCTTTGACCTTCTCTGTTCTAAGGCCCTCCCAGTTCTAACATTCTGTGTTTTCAGAGGCAGCTAAGTGGCACAGTGGATCGTGTGGGGCTTGGAGCATATCTGAGCCTCAGTTTCCTCATTTATAAAATGGGGACAATAACAGCATCACCATTATGGAGGTGCTGTGGACCTCAAATAGGGTAACATATGTGGGGTCTTTTCTACTTTTAAAAGTCCGAGTCTCTCTGAAATGAGTGTAGGAGAAGAAGAATGTCCTCACATTCCCTCCCTATTTCCCTGACCTGAAAGCACACCCCCTGATGAAGACTTACAGCGATCAGAAGCACCTTAGAGCATGCCCCAAGATGCCTTCAGGAGCTAGCTGAATTGTTGAGGTCCAGGGTGAACTGTTGGTCAGGAGCCTACCTTGCCAGACCTCAGGTGAAGGAAGGAGGCCCTGCCTTGGTAAGACCAGAGCCTGACCAATAACCAACCTGGTCCTAAACTCAACCTGCCCCAGCCCTTGAGTTTTCTGACCCAGTCCAGAACAAATGCCCCAATGTGTGCTGTCTGGTCCATGGTTCTATGGGAATGGATGGGATTGAAGGAGGAAGCACGTAGTGGGGAGATGTAGGAGAAACCTAGGCCAGGGAGCTGGTAGAGGTCAGCCACCCCTAAACCTTCACCTGTCTCCTTCAGTTGCTTCCTCCAGGAGTTACAGAAGTGTGACACAGATGACGATGTGGCCATGTGCTTCATCAAGAACGAAGGAGACTTTGAAAAGTACATCCAGTACCTGGTGGGCCGTGTGCAGGCAGAGTCTGTGGTTGTCAGCAAGGCCGTCCAGGAGTTCTACAAGGTCAGCCGTGCTTTCCAAGAATAGTTGTACTATCCACCCAGGAGAGTGGGTGTGAAGGGTGTAAACCTTAAAAATCATAGAAATGGGAGTTGTTCCTATTTATTTGGGTCCAGCCTGTATTTCCAGGCTGATCTCCTCCTTACTACGCATGTTCTCTAGTCTGCTCAATGGCCTTCAAATATTACTTAGGATTTCCCTTCTCTACACCTGTGCCCTCACCATTCACCTGCCTATAATGCCTTCCTGTTTCCCTTCCTTGCCCTGCCTCTAGCAAAGTGATGCTAGCTGCATGACCTTGGAGTCTCTGGGCCCAGTTTCCTCAACTATGAAATAAAGGGGGTAGTATAAAGAATCCCCAAGGTCTATTCCATTTTTAAAAATTCTGTGCTTCTGTGGTTCTGCCTTTCCAAATCTACTTCCTTCAAAGCCCAGTTTCATGCCTACCTCCAGCACTGTAGGCCAGGAGCTAGTCGTGGACCCTCTGATGGCCTGGTGAACCCTATGGACCCCTTCTCAGGGTCAGCATCTTATGATGCATAAGATGACATCTGTAGGGTTACAAAGGAAACCAATTATATTGAAAGACGTTGGCAAAATGTAAAAAATAAAAATTTGGAGCAGACCCCAGGTTAGGAAGCCCTGCTCTAGGCCTCATTGAGTTTTCCTTCCTCTGAACCCCTAAAACACTGTTTTCTGTACCCCTCATATAATGGTTATCAGCAGTAGCTTTATGTCATTACTTATCTAATTCAATTGAATTCAACAACCATTTATTGCACACATGTTTACTGTGTATAGGGACCTGTGTTCAGAGCTGGGGTTCCAGTCCAAAAACATCATGGCATTTGGAACATTGGCACATGCCCAAATAAGTATGACATAAGACTGATTGCAAAGGGCAAGAAAAGAGCTCCAAACAAAGTACTTGAGGAAAATTTGAGGATGGAGTGATCAGTTTCAGCTTAAGGGAATCAGGGAAGGCTTCACAGAGGAGTTATCACCTTGAAGGATGAGAGGGATTTTAGTAGGCAGAGATAAGGAGTACGATCCAGGCAGGGGAAACAGCCCACACAAATGCCCAGAATGGGAGAGAACATGTTGAATTCAGGGAACAAGAAGTCCAGTTTGACTGCAGCATAGAGTGCATGAAGAAACATAGTGTAAGACAATAGAGTAAGATGAACCTGGACAGAAGAGCAGAGCCAGACTGTAGAGGGCCAGGGCGAGGACTGTGTGTGGCATACTCTAGCTAAGAAGGAGCCTCTGAAGGCTTTTGATTAGGGAAACGACGCAGATGTGCATACATGTGGATCTCATCTCCTAGATGGTCTACACCAGGGGCAGAGAGAGCCTATGACCTCAAGGCCACATGTGGCCTTCTAGATCCTCAGGTGTGGCCTTTTGACTGAGTCCAAGTTGTACAGAACAAATCCTTTTATTAAGGGGATTTGTTCTGTGAAGTTTGGATTCAGTCAAGGGCCTCACTTGAGGACCTAGAGGGCCACGTGGCCTTGTGGCTGCAGGTTCCTCACCCTTGGTCTATACCCTCCTTGAGAGCAGGATTATGTTATATGCTTTGTGTCTGGTTATAGCAATTTACATTTATGTGTGTAAAAATATATACATATACCTACATATACCTGCATATACATATGTGTGTTGTGTGTGTATGTACATGTGTACATATATCCATATTGGACACAGTGTTTTTTAACAGATTATCAAGCATACATTGCCCAGTAATAGACCCAGTCTGATCCTATGCAGTTGAGAGCATTTGTCTCTCTCATAAGCCAAATGTCTTCTTGTCATGGCAGAAATACTCCGAGGAGAAGCTTTCAGGAGCTGATCCCTCCCAGCCTCCTCTGCCTCCCCTGCAGCACTACCTGGAGAAACCCATCCACCAAATACAGCAATACCAGACTGTCATTAAGGTGAGCGGACTAGATTCTCTGGTCTGTGAGAGTGACCCTTCTGTTTATTGTTCAGTTGTTTCAGTCGTGTCCAACTCTTTGGGACCCTATTTGGGGTTTTCTTGGTAAAGATACTGGAGTCGTTTGCCATTTCCTTTTCCAGCTCATTTTACAGATGAGGAATCTGAGGCAAATAGAGTTAAGTGACTTGCCCAGGGCTACACAGCTAGTCAATGTCTGATGCCAGATTTGAACTCAGGTCCTCCTGACTCCACAGCCAGGCTCTATCCACTGCACCACATAGCTGCCCTTGACCCTTCCCTTGCCATTGGTGAAAACTCAGACATCATATGGTCGTGGAGAGTGCTGTTTTGAAAATCAGGAGATCTGTGTTCGAATCCCATCTCTGACACTTAAGAGCTGTCTCTTTCCCTCCCTGAGACTCATTTTCCTTATCTGTAAAATGGGGGTAATCAGCCTTGTAGGGATGATTGGGGATTGTTGTGAGGGAAACATTCTGTAATTCATAGTGCTGAGAGTTGTTGTTGTAGTCTGTGTAAAGTACATGTGGAATCAGGTGTAGGGGGTTTGGGTGGGTGCTTCCCCATGGGACAGATGAGTCATTAGCTTTTTCCGAATAGAGAAGAAGGGGATTCTGCAGCTGTGCTGAATTCTAGCCCTGACACTTCCCAGCTGTTCTGAACCAGGACAAGTCACTTTTTCTCTAAGCCTTATTTTCCTTATCTGTATAATGGGAATGCTCATCCTTGGACCACCTATCTTGTAGGGTAGTAACTTAAGGCTGTATAGGAGACAGCATAGTAAATCAGATAGAGAGCTGACCTGGAAGCCAGGAGGATCTGTGTTCAATTCTCACTCCTACCTGTTCAAGTCCTCACATACTGCCCTTGTCACTTAATCTGGGGAAAGTCTCTCAAACCTCTTAATCCCCTAGGCCATTGGTGTCAAATTCAAATCAAAATAGGGGTCACTAATCTTTACCTAAGGATCCCTGCAGGCTACATACTGACTGCAATTTAAAATGTAAAATTATTGATGTTTTATGGCATTTTTATTTATCATGTTAAGAATTTCCCAGTTACATATTAATTGGTGTGTCTGATACTTCTTCTCCAGTCAGCTCTCTAAGACTAGAGGAAAGGTTGCAGAAGAGGTACCAACCTGCCTTGGTAGAGGGAGTTACCTCACTTGGGAGTTCCCTGTATCATTAAAATCACCAGTCCAGTCTTAGGCCTAAGGCCAAGGAGCAAAGTTAAAACAGTTATTCAAGATGATTATGGATCTATGATGCTGGCTGTAACACACTGATCTAACTGGTTTTCCCTCTTCCAGGAGTTGATCCGGAACAAGGCACGGAATGGGCAGAATTGTGCTCTCCTGGAGCAGGCCTATGCAACTGTGTCTGCCCTCTCCCAGCGGGCTGAGAACAAGCTCCATGTGTCACTCATTGAAAACTACCCTGGAACTCTGGAGGCTCTGGGGGACCCCATTCGACAGGTCTCTTGGGCTGGACTGGGCTGGGCTGGGCAGGGTTTGCTTTTGCCCAAGGATATAGCTTACTGGCTTTGGTCTAGTCTGGGGGCATTATAGACAGCAAAAGATGAGCAGGACAGCTCAGCATCCCACAAAGTCCTGTAAGGCAAGATTACTACATGGGCCCAACCACCTCTAAGACACCGGACAGCAGCTAAGGCGAGGTCCTGGGGAGTTATGGCCCCAGGATGTGTCCATGTGATGCTGAGATCACCAGTCTTTCCCATGCTCCCTCCTGGGCTCTGACCCTTACTATATGTGTATGTGCATGTGTATGTATATGTACACATATGTGTATATTAGATGTAGATGATGAAGTGTACATGCCTTTTGGTTCAACAACATTTATCTAGCCCCTATGGGGCAAGACCTAGTGCTGGGTACTGGGGAATATAAAGAAGAAAAATTATACAGTCCTGCCCTCAAGGAGATTGGAACCTAATGTAGGAGTGTGTATGTGTGTATGTGCATATACTCATATGAATTATATATGTTGCATATATAAATAGGTATATATGACTTAATCTCTGGGTCCCAATTTCCTTCTCTTTAAAAAAATAGGATAAGAATAGCTAGCCTCTAATATCCCTTACAGATATAAATTTCTGGTTCTGTGTTTGTATGTATATACGATATATAGTACCACACTGGCTTCAACAGACCTTTCCATCCTTTTTGAGGACTGAGCTCTTTGCAGAGAAGGGGTGGGACTGGTTGTTCTTTTTTGTTGTTTTCCCAGTACTAATCACAGTGCCAGGCACATAGTAGGTGCTTAATAAATGTTTAATGATGGACAGATGGATGGATGTGCTACTATATGCTCCAGGCAAACCAGACTCCTTGCCTTTCCCCATACAAACGCCATGTTTTCCCACTTACCCACCTCTGTGCTTTTGCTCCTGCTATGCCCATCAGGTATAGCTAGAATTCCCTCTTCCCTCTCCTCCCTCTCTCAACACATTGAGTTCCTACCTAGCCTTAAAAGCTCACCTCTCCTAAGAAGACCTCCCTAATGGCTAATGATAGGACTTAGTCTGCCCCTTCTGTAATGTACTTAACACATAACATTGTGCAATCTGTCTAATCTTCCCCTACTAGACTTAAGGCAGGTACCATCACTTATCTAAACTTTGTGTTTCCCCCATTGCCCAGCACTGTAGCATCTAGACATACTAAATAATTATTAAATTTAATAAATAAAGTGAAAGGTAAGGTAATAAAGATTAGTAAGTTATAAAAATTAAAAGTAGTTAATAAATAAATTTAGCTACAGTGATAGCCTGTGGGGATATATGTAGATCCATACACTCGTGTGTATTTGTACTATGTGTACATACAGTATTATGACCCATCCCTTATTGTGGGAGGCAACTGTTTGAGATTATTTATTGTTATAACTTGTTATAACAATAATTGATAATTATTGATAATTTATTGTTATATAACTTGTTAACTTTGAGCCTGAATTTTAATAGAACAAAACTGTGTGGGGGAAAGGGATGGGGGGTGGGGCTCCGATTGAGCATCCTGACAGCAAGGAAGTGGCTGAATTAATTAATTAGTAATATGAGGTCTAACAGCACAGTATTTAATTTTGGGGTTACTAATATGTGTGAAGGTGTGCCTGACCAAGCCCTCTATGTGTTTACTGTTTAGTGATTTGAAGACCCTTGGGCACTGTTTGGTTGTTTAAGGGATAATGGAATGTTGTTTGGTAATTTAAAGGTTGATGGGACCCCTGAATTGACTAAAGAATGAAATGGTACTTCCTTGGTTGTTTGATGACTGATGAGACTTTATTCAGTGATTTGAGGGTTGATGGGGGCAGTGTTTGAAATTGTAAGTGGGTACCTGGTACCTGTGAGTGAGTGAGTCCTCTGTTCTGACCCTTAATGTCTCTGCTATTTACTCACAGGGTCACTTCATTGTGTGGGAGGGAGCCCCCGGGGCCAGGATGGGCTGGAAGGGCCACAACAGGCATGTCTTCCTCTTTCGGAACCACCTGGTGATCTGCAAGCCCAAACGGGACTCCAGGACAGACACCTACAGTTATGTCTTCAGAAACATGATGAAGGTATGGAAGATGCTGAGGCCTTCCTCCCTGCTGTGGTCCCCTTTCACTTTCCCCAGCCTAGATTCTTCCTGCCCTCTCTAGCAGTCCTATGGTGTTTTGCATCAATGATGCATATTGACAGTGTCTATGAATCCATACTGTGCCATTGCATGGCAGCCCTTGTCCCTTCTATCCAGATGAGACAAACTGAAGCCCCGGGGGGAGCAAAGGGACATGCGCCAGACCAAGGAGCAAAACCATACCAAATGCAATTTTTGAGGGAGCAAGATAGGGCTGGGAAGCTCTGCTCCTGGTGTTCCATTTGCCAGAGAAGGCTTTAGCAGGCACTTTCTTAGAATCCATGCTGGAAGGACTTGAAATCATAGAATGTCAGAAGTGGGAAGGACCATAACACACAGAACACACAATGTCTGAACTATAAAGGATGTCAGAGCTGGGAGGAATCTTAAACATATAATACAAATCATAGAACGTCAGGGTTGGAATGACCCTTAGAGACTATCTGGTCCCACCCTCTCATTTTGTAGAACTGAGGCCCAAAAGAGGAATTGACCTCCCCAAAATCACATCACCATAAAGTGCAGGGGCCAAATTCAGACTTCCGTGTGTATAAAACAACTGTTGAAGGCCATGCAGTGCTATGTAAATGTACCCTGAAGAATAGGGCAGCTAGGTGGTACAGTGGATAGAGTCCCAGGCCTGAAGTCAGAAAGACTCGCCCTCCTGAGTTCAGATCCAGCCTCTGACACTTACTAGCTGTGTGATCCTGGGGGAGTCACTTAACGCTGTTTACAGCCTCAGTTCCTCAATCTATTAGCTGGAGGAGGAAATGGCAAGCCACTCCAGTATTTTTTAATTAAAACTTTTGAAAGAAAATTAAAAAAAAAAAAAAAACTCCAAATGGGGTCATGAAGAGTTGGACAGGACTGAAAAATAAATAAACAACAACAAAATAGTATGTCGGCCTCCAAGGTCCAGGCTAGTAAGTTAGGTACTAAGTATTATGTACTAAGGACTAAAGTGAGTTGGGTCATTTCCCTAGGCAATCCCAGACTCCTCTGGTGGTCATCTTGTGGCAGAGTGAATAGAGCACTGGGCTTAGATTCAGAGAGACCCAAGTTAGAATCCTGCCTCACTCATTACATGACCCTGCACTGGTCTTCTGTGAACCTCAATGTCTTCATCTATAAAATGGGAATAATAGAAGCACCTGCCTCACAGGGTTGTAATTAGGATTAACTGAGATAATATAGGCCAAGCGCTTTGCAAATCTTAAAGCATTATATAAAGACCAGCTGTTATTTTGTCTAACCCAAATCATCTGATCTGTTGGGTAGATCAGTCTCTAGTGAGGACAGGGTGGGGCAGGCCAGCCTACCTAGCAGGGATGTAGATCTTCAATCAGAAATCCCCTCAGACTCAAATCCTCCTAAGAAAGTAGGGGAGGGAGAGAAGGCACTTGTATTTCCTCACGTTGGTTCTGCCCTCCCCAACTCTAGCTGAGCAACATCGACGTGAATGACCAGGTGGAGGGGGATGACCGGGCCTTCGAGGTCTGGCACGAGCGTGAGGACTCAGTTCGCAAATACCTGCTGCAGGCGCGCACCGTCATCATCAAGAACTCCTGGGTAAAGGAGATCTGTGGTATCCAGCAGCGGCTCTCCTTGCCTGTCTGGAGTAAGTCAAGCGTGACCCGCGCTCAGGGTGGGGAGGCAGGGAGTGAAGGCCAGAGCTGGCTTAGGGACTTTGCCCTTCTTGGGGATGGGAAATTATTAGGACAATTGAATTTCCCCATATTCCCCTTTGTGGGATGGCTTGTGTGGAATGGCTGAGACCTCATGGACTTGTTTGATCCTCCCACATTGGGAGATGATTAAGTCTGTGCTGGGATAAAGCTGTTCTGTAGTGGAAACTATGCTAGGTTGGAACCAAGGAAACCTGGATTCAGATTCTGCCACTGTGAGACCTTAGGCAAGTCTTGTTATCTCTATGTGCCTCAGTTTCCCCATCTGTAAAATGGGGATAGTGAAACTAATACTCTTCCACTAAAGTCTTATACTGATACCTCATCATTGATTGAAGGTGATCATCCAATCAATTAAAAGCTATGCCATGGGAGGCCAAGTCTTGGCAGGTCTCATAATGCCAGAAAGTCTGGTGTCTGCCTTCCAGAAAAAGCAACCTAGTTAAGTGTGGCTAGACTTATTACCCTAGAGGTCTGGCCATATGCTGATGACTTCTTTGAGCTACTCAAAAAGACCATCTGCTAAGGTGTGTGAGGCCTGCATGCACACATAGCAAGAGAATCATACATCCTTGAAAGATCAAAGCAAGCCTTGCACTGCTTCTCTCCCCTGATTGTTGGGAGAACCTTAGAACCTAGCATACAGAATGTCAAAACTATAAGGCACCTTAGGTGATAGAATGTCAGAGCCAGAAGGGGCCTTTAGACTTTAAAATGCTCTAAGAGTTGGGACTGTTGTGAGCACTGGACAAGAAGAAGCCATTGTGGTTTTTAAGCTTGGGGAGATGATTAGGGAGATGATTGAGGCCATATTTTCTGGATGGATGGATGGATGGATGGATGGATGGATGGATGGATGGGTAGATGGAGAGATGGATGGATGGAGGGGTGGATGGATGGGTGGGTGGGTGGGTTGGATGGATGGATGAGGGAACAAAGTAGCAAGGCCAGAGAAGGCAATGACTCCAGGTGAGAAGTTTTAGTGTTGCTCTTTTATAAAACAAAGATGACTGGCTCAGAATTCCTCATGGTGACTGGGCATATGTGTTGGCATGGGAAAACTCTTGAATTTATTTCCTAAAAACCTGCTTTCCCTTCAAGTGTCCCCATATCCCCTGCATGTTTTCAGACCCTCCAGACTTCGAGGAAGAGCTAGCAGACTGCACAGCCAAGCTGGGTGAGACCGTCAAGCTGGCCTGCCGGGTGACTGGGACGCCAAAGCCTATCGTCAGCTGGTACAAAGGTAGGAGGCCTCTTAGATGGGGTACTGGGAAAGAGGGGCCTTTGGGATCTCCCATCCTGGAGTAAAGCAGCTCAGCTCCATGACTATGACCCTAGAGCCTATAGAACCTCCAGGCTAACCCACTGCCACTCAGACCTCAGCAGCGCCAAGGAAGGCGCAAATCCTGCCTGATGCTTACTGGCTCAGCAAAATCATTACACAGGTAAACATGATAGGTGAAAGCATTTATCCACCTTGAGCCTTCGTTTCTTGTCAATAAAAAGAGTTATTATAAATACCAGTAGTACAAACATCACAGGATTGTCTCAAGGGTCAAATGAGACGGCATTTTTCCAAATGCTTTACAAGTTTTAAAGTCCTAATGTACTATTTATCATCATCATTCCTTTGTCCTCACAACACAGCATTCACCATGCTTGGGGGAGTCCATTCAAGAGAGAAGCAGTCAATGTAGTACAGTGGAGAAAACACTATCTTTAAAATCAGGGGACTTGGATTCAAATCCTGCCTGGCACTTACTATCTGTGTGACCTTGAGGAAGTCCCTTCCCTTCTGTGGGTTTCAGTTTCCTTGTTTGTAAAATGGAAGGATTGGCTCAGATGGTAGTCCCAGAGCCAAGATCAGAAGTTAGGTCTCCTTTCTACCAGTCCTGGGCCCTTTCTACAGCACTGTGTTACCTCTCTGAAAGGGACCTTCCAGACCATCTGAACCAATCCTTTCCCTGATTCTGGGTTTCCTCATCTATAAAGGGGAAGGGGGTGTTAACTAATTCCTGCCATTTCTACCTCACAGTTAAAGATCAACCATAACTGTTATACTGCTAGAGAGGGCTGTGCTTTGAGTCAAAGTAACTTGATTTAAGTACCAGCCTTCATGTTTACTATGTGACTTCCCCTCACTGACTCAATTTCCCCATCTGTAAAATAGGCCTAATAGTCCTTGAACTACCTATTTCACAGAGTTATTATGGAGAAAGCACTTTGCAGATGTTAAAGTACCCTAGCAAGGGTCCTTAATCTTTCTTTGTGTCATGGTCCCCTGCCAAAGCCTTCTTATAATCATATTTTAGATGCATAAAATGAAATACATAGGATTACAAAGAAAACCAATTATACTGAAATAATTATCAAAATTTTTTTCTAAATTCATAGACCCCCTCCAAGTTAAAAACCCCTACCTATAGGAACAAGAATTACTATTAGCAAGAATAAAAACATCACATCATGCTCACAAAAGTGGTTAAGAAAGTGTAACATACACAGTAAATGGGAGGAATCATGATAAAGGGAAGCCAGGAGCCCCTGGTCAGCCAGAGTATATCCCAAGGCTTCACATTTCACCAGTAGCACTGTGTCCAAGTGGAAGAACTCTGGATTCAGGGTCAAAAGACACAGGGCCCCTATCCCAGCCCACCCCACCATGGGATAAATCATGGGCATTCAAGGTGGTCTCCCCTTTAGCCATGTCCCAGCCCCCCCCCCCAGCCCACCCTATGTTGCTAGGCCATGATGGCTGACATTCTCTCTCTCTCTGCCAGATGGGAAACCAGTGGATGTCGATCGTCACCACATCTTCATAGAGGACCCTGATGGTTCCTACGCCCTCATCCTGGACAACCTGACGGGTGTGGACTCAGGACAGTACATGTGTTTTGCTGCCAGTGCGGCTGGCAATGCCAGTACCCTGGGGAAGATCCTAGTGCTAGGTAAGTCTTCCAGGAGGTTCCTGCAAGCTCACTGGCTAAGTGCTGTAGGAGGAGGGGGCTGGCTGCTGCCAGTGAGCTGGGATTACAAGAGCACTGGAGAGGAACCCTCCCCCCAAAACACCCATGTTGGTCTAAGGAGAGGCTACAATTTTCCCCAAAATCTGGCTTGTAAAGACCCCAAGTATTGCCTATTCTAGTGATTATTTGGCCATGTTAATATACATAAATATTTAAATGTCTACAGTTGTGTATATACTGTACATATGGAGGGGAAAAGAAAAAAGGGAGAGGAGAGGGAGAGAGAAAATTTAGTCCAGTGCCTATACATACACATAACATGTAGATACAATGTTATATGCATGGGGCAGCACACTGTGTATCTATATATCTGCATATCTGTATGAGATGGGAATAATCAAGCGTCTGGTTGGTCACTAAGCAGATCTCTAATTACCCCATTACATGTGCATTGTTAGATGTGGAGTTAAACAATTTAGGACTGAATCCTGACTTTGTTACGTTGTAACCTACTCTACGGGGTCAGGGGGAGAGAAGATGACCTTAGTCAGTAATCCCTCCTAAGCCACTTAGACTGTCCACCTCTGGGACTCAGTTTCCTTCTATGTAAAAAGAGGGGATGGAACTAAATGAGCTCTAAAGTCCCTTCTGGCTCTGAAAACCTAGGATTTCATGATGCTAAAAGGCTTCATTGTAGGGGGACAATCCATATTTGCACCAAAACTTTACCTCCTCTGCTAATATGAAAATGCTGGAAATTCCAACAATAAATCAATGAACAAGCATTTACTAAAAGCCTACTACGTGCCAGGCAAAACTGAAACTGCTACCTTTAAGGACCTTACATTTTATATGGGGAGGATACATACATACATGTGTGCATGTATACATACAAGTATGTTTATACCTGCATGTGTATAGACACTTATGCTGGCCCATTCACATTTATATGCATGCGTGTGTTTGTTATCCCACATATAGCACATATACGTGTGTGTATGCATGGATATATGTATGTATTGTATGGAGCAGGGTCATTTAAGAATCATTCCTTTGGATTAAAGTGTAGTAGTCTTAAAATGCAAATGCCCCAGGTCCAGTTAGCACATTAAATCTTGCCCAGTCCCATTCACCTCATTGTGTGTGAATTCAGTTAGATTCTTTCCCAAGATTATCTTTGGATGTAGTGAAAGCAAGAAGACACTGGGTGCCAGAGGAAGGGGAAGGAGGGAAATCCAGGCTGGGCAATTGGGGCCCTGCAAAGGGGGAGTTAGAGAAGGAAAAGATAGACTTTATTTCTTTCTTGACTTACAGTTCCTCCACGATTTGTGAACAAAGTCCGAAATGCCCACTTTGTGGAGGGTGAAGACACTCAGTTTACGTGCACCATCGAGGGAGCTCCTTACCCCCAGATCAGGTGGGTCCCTCAAATGCCTACCATTGGGAAACCAAAGGGATGGTCATCAGCTTTTTCTAGAGAACTGGGGAAACTCTCTCTGGGCAGTTTAAAAGAAAGAATAAGGGGGCAGGAAGACAGCAGGGGAGATACTATAATATTGAAATGAATCCATGATTTCCCATTCTCATCAGTCCTTGCCCTTCCATCAGTCATCCACAGATGGTCTGTCTAATTCCTCTAGTTCTTAAAACATCTCAGGGTGGCCAGGGTGCGACCCCTCATTCATGCTAAACGAGTGACTCATCTCCTTTCCAAAGATGCCCCTTCATAAAATGCCAGTATTTCTTGTCTTCCATCTACACTTGACTGTCCAGAAGGCAAGTTAGGAGCTGCCTCTTAGGAATGATACCTTTGAGTTGGAAATGATTCAGAAATGGGTAGCTCCAAAGATAGTGGAGTCTAATGAGAATTTCATTATAATTCAATTTACAGGATCTTATAGAAATATAGGGAGAAGGTTAGGATTCCTGGATTGTAGTGAGATACAAACTGAGGGGGACAAGATTGGAACCAATAAAACCAGGCAGGGATAGTGTGGAGTAGCACAGATCCTCCACCAGATCCCAGCCTAGAAGTCTAGGCCCTCACATTCCCCTAAGAGGTAGTTCAGGCCAAAATTATAAATGATCCCAAGACAAGGATAGATCAGTGTCTAAGTGGAGGGCACTCTAGACTGTAGCCACTGTGTAAGGCAAGGTGGGAATGGACATTATATGAGGTGGGGATAGTGAGATCAGCCTGGCTGAAGCAAAAGGCAGAGGGTCTGAGCCTTCATCTTCCCCAGCTTCTCAGATTAGAGTGTGGGCTTGTCATGCCCTCAGCTGCACTCACTTTGGACAGGTGTCAGTGTGGACTAGGCCTCATGGCTTTCTATCCACAGGTGGTACAAGGATGGCATGCTGCTGACCGAGAGCAGCAAACACCAGATGTTCAGTGAACCCCGGAGTGGGGTGCTGGTGCTAGTGATCAAGAAGGCCTGCCAGGAGGACACAGGGCATTATGAGTGTGAGGTGAGTATGGGAGGCTTTCCAGAGCTCTCCCTGCTTCCTGGGCTCTGGAGCAAGAGGAACCTAGGTTCAGATCCCACCTCTGATGCTGAACTTCTTTTTGTGACATTGAGCAAATCTTTAATTTGGGCCTCAGTTTTCTCATCTATAAAATGGGAGGTCTCTTCCGACTCTACATTTATGGTCTGATCATTGTGACCATCTTCCCAGGAAGGAGAGGGTAGGAGGAACAATCCTGTGACATGTCACATTTAAGCAGCACTTAATGTTCGAAGTGTTTTTAAATCTGTGATCTCACTTTAGCCTCAAAATCATCCCACTGGGAGTGGGGAACAGTAAGGAAATCCTGTATGATTATCACACTCTGTAAATGAGAAAACTGAAACCCAAGTCAGGTAACAAGTTAACATCAAATCCAGGGTTTCCTCCTCTTTCAAAGTATGTCTTGTTGACTCTAACAGACCTTAGACCAGGGGTTCTTAACCTTTCTGGTGTCATTTGTGGGGAAGCCCCTTCTCATACTAATGTTTTTAAATTCATAAATTAAGAAAGAAGGGAAACAAGCAGGATAATCTATAGAATTTACAGTGGAAGCCAATTGTATTAAAATACATGAGAAGCCTATGCTCAGTGTGGGGGGTAGCAACAGATCTAATAAGTGATAACTAGAGTAGGGATACTAGGCGGTAGGTGGCACCATAATGCCTAGAGTGCTAGCCTTGGAATAAGGGAGACTCTTCTGAGTTCAAATGTGACCTCAGAAACTTCCTGGCTGTGTGACCCTGGGCAAGTCACTTAACCCTGTTTGCCTCAGTTTCCTTATCTGTAAAATGAGCTAGAGAAGGAAATGGCAAACTACTCCAGTATCTTTCCCAAGAAAACCCCAAAATGGGGTCACAAAGAGATGGAGGCAACTGAAAACTACTGAACAACAGAGCAGTAATAAGCGTAAACGATGTTTCTAGATATCCACAATAACTGCTTCATGGCATGAAAATATCTATGGTTCCTACTGGGGACACAGTTACAGATGCTGCTAATACTATTGTGCTTTTGTTACCTACATTTATAATTGAGAAAAATGTTGATTTTCAGATAGAGATCAGTGACTATATGAAAGTGTCATAATTTTTGCCCCATCCAAGTTCACAGACTCCCTGAAATCTACCCCAGGGCCCTTTGGGTGTTGCTGGACTCCAGGTGAAGAGTGCCTACTTTGGGCCAATTTCTAACAGGTCTCCTTTGAATATTTACAGTTGTCCAACAAGCTAGGATCAGCCCGCAGTGAAGCAGAGCTGTTTGTACAGAGTTCAGCCTTACTGGCCCAGGAGAAGAGAGGAGAACAAGCCATCACCATCGAAGGTAGGATTCCTCCCGAAGGCCCATTCCATAGGTATCCTCCCATCGGCTACCGGTACTGACTGTGTTCTCCAGTTCTCCTATGAGGGGTCTCCCCTGTGGGCTGGCCTCAGCTATTGTGCAACATGAGCACAGGGGTCCTCACCACCTCCCCCAATGCAGCCAACTACATACAAGCCCACCTTTGCAGCTCCAAGAGTAGAGCTCAGTTCAATTTAACTAATTCTTTATTGAACTGTTGGACTCCAGGTGCCATAGCATAGGATGGGAATGGAACAGAAAAGGATTCAGTCTTGGTTTATGGTATATACTTGGGTTAAGACACAGAAAAACATGCCTCTGGTAGACAACACAATGCCACATACAGTCAGTGAGCAAGCTTTTTACCTAGAAGCCTAATGCCTGCCTGTGGAGCAGTGTGTCCATCAAATTTAATCCAAGAAGCAATCTACTATGACCTGCCCAATCAAGAAAGGCATCCTGGAGACGCTAATAACTGAGAGGATCAGGAGAAGGCTCACATATAAGAGGGTGCCTGAATTATGCTTTGAAGGAAAATAGAGCTTTTGTCTGGCAGAGATGAGTGCCTTTATGTAAAGGCACCAAGGGAAGAGATGGAATATTATATACTTAGAATAGCTAGAAGGCCCGCTTGACTAGAAAAGAGAATGTATAAAGAGAAATAATGTGACTTTAAAATGGAAAAGTAGTCGAGGGCTGGATTGTACATGGTTTAAAATGCCAGGTTAAAGATTTTGTATTTTAACCTCGAGGCAAAGGGAGCTATTGAAGATTTTTGTATTTTGGGGTGACGTGATCAGATCTGTGTTTTAGAAATGGCAATCTGGCTATTGTGTAGATGGATTGGGGTAGGCAGGTTATTGGAATAGTCTTGGTGAAAAGTAGTAAAGGAGATGTCATGGGGTTGCAATGACAAGATTTGGAAACTATGAGAGTTGAGGGAGAGGGAAGAATCACTAATGACTCCAATGCTGTGGGCCTTGGTGAACTGGAAAGATGGCAGTGTTGGTAGAAATGAAAAATTTTAGAGAAGGGTCAGCTTTTGGGGACAGAGCAAGTTTTGGATTGGAGACCCAGAGTTTGGGATGTTTATGGGACACATGAGTGGAGGTATCCAGTAGGCCATCAGTAATAAAGCAGCAAGGAGGTACAGTGGATAGAGTACCAGGACAGCCATTAGAAAGACCTGAATTCAAATCTGGCCCCAATGCTAGCTGTATGGCCCTGGGCATACAGAGAGGTCATTTGATCACTCTTTGCCTCAGTTTCCCCATCTTTAAAATGAGTAGTTCCTACCTCACAGGGTTGTTGTGAGGATCAATGAGATAATACTTCTATAGGCTCAGCCCAGTGCCTGGTACATAGTAAGCACTGTATAAGTGCTAGCTATTATTATCCAGCACTCACACAGAGCCCGGTACATAGTAGGTGCTCAGTAAATGTATATTAATTGATTGATCAGTATGAACCTGCAGTTATGGAACATAGAGATTTGGGAGCCATTTGCATAGAAATTATAATTTAACCGATGGGAACTGATCACCAAAGGAAAGAGTTGTAGCAAGATCATAGAAGAAGTCCCGGGACAGAGCCTGGGAGATCCTCCCACTTAGTAGGAAGGAAGAGGAAAATGACCCAGAGCAAAGGAGGCTGAGGAATGGTCAGACAGAAAGGAGACGACCCAGGAACCAAGAGAGGCAGTGTCACAGAAGCCAAAGGAAGGTCCCAGAGAATGGGGAGGAATAGGGAGAGGCGCGGTGCTCCCCAACAGAAAATAATTACATTTGTGGTGATGTGTGCTCAGCACCCAATGGAGGCTGCAAACAGTACGTGCTATGAGAGTTCAGAAGAGAGTAAAAAGAGCATGGGGCAGGGGGAATCAGGGAAGGAAGACTTCACCTTTGTCCCAGACAGGAAGCCCCCCCCCCGCCACACACACACCAAATTACCATGACGGCCGTGTTTAAGAGTGGTACTTGAACAGTCAGAACCTATGGCTGGGGCAGCCATGAAGGAGACTCAGATTCATTCAGTAAACATTGACTAAGTTGCTACTGTGTATAGAGGACTAAAGTCACAGTTTACATTAAACACAATCCTCACCCTCATAGAGCTCAGTGCCTAGTAGGGGCTATAACACACACAGTTGCATGGTAAATGCATTTGAGATCTACAAAATAAAACCACATTGGGGGGCAAGGGGGTCATTGTTGCCAGGGAGAATCAGGGAAGGCTCTCTGGAGGAGGCAGCATTTGAGTTGGGCTGGTCAGGAATTCAGCAGATGAAATGCAGAGGAAAGGCATTCTAGGAACAGATAATAGTGTCAGCAAAGACAGGGCAGCAGGAGAGCCCAGGCTGTGTTCAAAGGATGCTGGGTTACCCAGCTTGTCCAGAGCATAGAATTAATGAAGAGGAGGTTTGTGAGAGTTCTGGAAACATAGATTTGTGTTGTATCACAAGGGGCTTTAAGTGCCAAGGCAAAGGAGTCTGAACTTAGTCAGGTGGCCGTGAGGAGCCACTGGAGATCTTTGAGGAGAGTAACATGACCAGATCTACATGTAAGAATGATTCTTCTATCAATGGGATGAAGATTGCACCCCCAGTCTTCAGAGATTCAGGGAGAACTAATTAACCCCCTTGCTCTGGGATAGTGGCGTCAGGAACCCCCTTGATGTTTAGGGTGGTTTCTTTACAGGGGAATCCCACTGGCAGAAGACCAGGAGTTATTATGCCACCTTAGCTGCCAGATTGGAAGGCAGATTCAGAGCCCCAGAGGAATAAAATACATATAAAGGAAAAGCCAATTGCTAGAATACAGAGCACTGCTCAAGAGAGTAATGCTGTGCAGTGAAAGGCCTTGGGAAGCGTGAGAACAATGGGTACCAGAACCGCTAGATAGGAAGGTCTTCAGACAAAGGTTAGATGACTACTTGTAAAGGATGTCATAGACAGGGGTGCACAAGTTTAATGGAGAATAGACCAGATGACCTCTGAGATCCCTTTCAATTTTATGATTCTATGAAAATTCTATGACCTTAGAGGGAATGAGCTCCCTCTCACAAGTGTTCTAGCATAAGCTACACCACCTGCTAGGGGTTTATCAAGGGTCTTTCTACATAGGGTTGGAAATTAAATTGGGTGATTCCTAAAGTGAGTGGCCAAGAAATCACTAAAAACAAACTCTGCACCCTTTACCATTAGGCCTGGGACTGTGGCCTGATTCCCCATACTCCAGAATCTCTCTCTTCGTTTTTCCTCTGACATTTTACCTCCCAAGATGACTTCTAAAGAAGTTTGAAACTTATCATCATAGAAGTGTCCGAAAGTGCAGTGGGCTTCCTCTTGAGCGAGTGAGTCCCCATCACTGGAGGTTTCCAAGCAAAGGCTAGATGGCCACATGGAGAGGGGAGCTCCTGCTCAGTCAGAGAAGTTGGGGCTCTGAGGTTCCTTCCAGCTTTGATAGTCTAAGAGTCTTTGATTCAAAAGAAGATGGGGTTTATGCTGCGTTTTTGAAGGATGGGGAGGATTCGGACAGAGGGAGATGTTTCCATGGACAAGATGGAGACATGTGGGACAGATAGGAATAAAAATAGCTGCAATTTCTATAAGCACATCTGAAGTTTGTAAGACATTTTGCATAGATGATATCCTATGATCCTCAGAACAATCCTAGGAAGTAGGTACTGAAGGTAATATTATCCCTATCCTCCCAATGTGAAAAAACTAAGGCTCAGAGAGCTTAATTGTCTTGCCCGTGGTCACACAGGGAATAAGTATCAGAAGCAAGATTCAAGCCTAGGTTTGAGTGGCTACTGACTCCATGTCAGAACTTCCCCCCATGCTACACTGCCTTAATACAGGTAAATGGATTTGGAGTTGGTTGTTGAGTAGACTTAAAGAATTGCCCTGGGCAAGTTCACTGCCCTTTCCAGACCTGTTTTCTATTCTGTAAAATGAAATGAGATGAAATCTAGTCCTCTGAGGTCCCTTCCATCGCCCACACGTCTCAGTCCTTCTTTATTGGTCCAGTAGAGCCTTTGAGCATTACTGTTCACTCACGCTCCACTGATTAAGAACCCTTTTATCAGACTTCATATTGAGTTAGTGCCTCTGGTATTAAAACCAGACTCTAGCCCTCTGACCTCCTGTAGCCTGTAACTGACCACGTCCTCAGGCTCCTTCCAAAGGAGAGTAAATGATATCTGCTTGGTTAACACACAGAACACTCACAAATTTGGGCAGAGATTTGCTAATACACAATTTCTAGAGAGCAGCCTTTGTGAAATGTTTCCATGCCAACCCTTCCTTGTGACTTGGACAAATCCCATTGCTCACCTCTCTCTCTTACTGTGCCCCCAGTATGGGGGACACACACCCACTTCACACCCATCTCCAATTTGCTGTCACTTAATTTCAGATCCCTCTGAGCATCACTGAGCTCAAACTGGGTGCTTCTGACCATGTGATCAGAAGCAGTCTCTGCTGGCAATTCAATGTAGTTCAACATTGGATGGTAGATTTTATGATCAATCTTTTAAAAGAATTTTTAAAAAGCAACTCATGCCATTGGAACGGCAGCAGGAGTCACTTTGAAAGTGGCTGTGTCAAACCAACAAGGCAGAGACACGGCAGCTGACATCCCTACAAAATCCATCTAGGAAAGGGTGTGTGATTGGAATAATGTTGTTTAACATTTGGGAGTGGCAAGAACACAGCATACCCCGCCAACATCATGGGCAGGGTCTAACTGGGGGATGACGTCCCGTGCAGATCACCATTTGTTGTTGTCTCCTGTTTCCAATGCATCACTTGTCCCCGTGTTTCTTAATTCTGTGTGAATAGCTGGTTTAACCCATTAACCCAAAGGGATCTGTCGCCAAGGATGGAATAAGCTCCTGCCTGATCTTAATGCTTCAAGCATATTAACTTGCATATCAAGAAATCCTGCTTTGCACAGCTGCCTTCCTCGATTGCCAAGAACACTGAAGTGATAAACTAGGGGCAAGATTCATTCATTCTCTTATCCAATAAACACTTATTAAGCACTTTTTGTATGTAAGGAACAATATTAGACCTCGAAGAAATTATAGAAAATAGATAAGATAGCCTTCATCCTTGGGAAGCTCAGAATCTAGACAAGGAATAAGATACACATAATTCTACTACATGATGTCATATGAGAAGTACATTAGAGGTTTGCCTCTGCTGGGATCGAAACAGCGTGAATGAAGAAATGGTTTTAGAAGAGTTCAATCAATCCGTTAACAAATCAGAGACTCAAATACCCTGATTCTACTTTTTACATGGACCCAACTTCCAAATATAATTTTTACCCAAATTCTATTGTCTTATGAGCACTGTACTCAAGTCAATCCCATCTTTCAGAGGTTCCCCGGACGGTGATTGTTTTTCTTTACATATGACCCAGATTTGGCACTTAATTCAGATTCAGCCCATCAGTAGTGCCTACTTATTAACAAAACAAAACAAAACAGTGGACTGTCCATGCTAAAAAGCAAGGTGGCTAAGAAGTAAGGACAGATTTATTGCTAACAACCCAGTGTCTATTTAACCCATGTTATATGCCCTTATTCGTGGGCTCTAATGATTGGAAGTGTTCAAATTATGTATTATCATTTAAGGAAAGGTACCAAAAAGCAACCATGGCCATCCAAAGATCATTGGATTCCACTGGAACTTAGTAATAGTTGCACAGGTCATATCTTGTTCCCCAGAATATAGCAACAGCACAAAGAAGAACCTTATAATCTATAAGGTACTGATTATTTGTTAGAAGGGTATTACTATTATAAAGTATACATAGAGAAAGAAGGGAGATAGTGCTTCCTATGAGCTTATGTTAACAGAGGTCAGTTGAAGAATAGGGTGAGGATAAGTAGGATCCTGAACACCTGCTTTTTCATCACCTACATCAATGGTGGGTAGAAGCAGCTGCTGCCTTTAGGAGGGAACCTGTCTCTCTTCCACTCTGAGTCAAAGATGGAAAATCCAAAGTATCCTCTGTCCTTTTTTCCTTCTAAAAGAAAAATAGTCCTGGGAATTTATCAATGGGGGAAATGTCCCACAAAGCCCTTTTGTGAGCTCATAGCAGCGTCCCACAGCCTCTGACAGAAAGGGTGCCATGCTCTCAGAAGCTTTTCAGAAGCTGAAAAGGTGTTGCCAAGGAAACAGGCATTCCTGACTTTTGGGCACAGAGCCATCATTACCCAATTATTTGCTGTTCAATGTGCTCGAGACCACAGACAGCTCACGGCCTGGCCCAACACACAAGAACTCCCCAGGAACACATATAACACAGGATAACATAAAAATTTACAAAGAAAAATATCCCTCGCCCAAAGAAATACCGCTCCTCCATGAATAGATATCACTCAGTACTCTCCCTCCTCCTGCTCAAAGAAAAAAAAAAAGATCTGCAATTGCAGTCTGTAAGAAATAGGACTCATAAGGTCAAACCCTCCTTTTTAATCTGTAATTTAGAGGCAGCTTCAGAATGGAATCTTCCTTAAAGTAATAGGCAACAGCTTCTCCTTTCCTACACTCCTAGATCAATTGCCCTGCCTCTGTGATGATGATGATGATGATGATAGCTTCTTCCTACTGATGTAGGTGAGGCTTTTATCAGGCTGAACTTAGGCCTTAAAAAGGGAAGAAAGAAAACTTGCCTGGCAATTTGGCCTCCCACTTCCTTGCTCTGGATTAGAAGCTGAAGTAGACGTGTCAAGAAACTCTTACAGACCTGTTGGTCTCCTTTACAGGAGCTGGTGAGCTCTAACTTTTTGTTCTGAAGCCCTCACCTATAGCCATTTGGAAGTTTTTAATATAGATTTCCCTTGAGGCTTCCATTAATATTCTCACCTCCAAACTCTGGTGGGATACCAAGCTGGAAAGGTTCAGATTACGTTTGAGGACTCTCATAGCTAAGTTCAGAGAGGCTCCTCATCAGAAGGCCACTGGAGGACTGACCCTTTTTGGCCATAGCAACTCATAATGCCATCTACTAAGATACAGTGTGATTGTCTTTCCCACAAAATCCCAGATCTGTAAAGCGCCTTCCCTTGAGAGGGGAGCAAGTCTCACAGACACAGGGAGGGCCACATCAGCCCTTCTTTTCTTAGGGATCTGCTACTCACCTGAAACATTCAAAGAATGTTCATTGTTCTTAAGTCATCTTTACTAGTGAAAGAAGGGGCGAGGAGAGGTTCACTTCCTTCTTTCCTTCCTCTCTCTAACCTGGGACAAAGCACAGTGGAAAGTAAGAACGGTAAGAAGAGAAGATAGATACACTCCTATACCCTTCCTCTTCGGCTATCTTCTTCTCTTTCTCCTTCTCCATGCTTCCTAGCTCCCAGCAAAAAGCCCAAGAATGGAAACTGAGTAAGATGGAGACTTGATTTTATCATATCTACAGAGCCCTAGGCTATCAGAACTGGAAGCGCCCTTAGAGGTCATCTAGGATTGATCACAGTATCAGGGACAGGGAGCTGGAGGGGATCTCAGTGCCCATCTAGAACAACTCTTTATGGGTCCAGAGGAGTAGAGTTTTGCTCAAGGTCACACAAGTAGTAAATTCACTCCACTTTCTATGTAGTCAAAGTTTTTCTAGTCTTCCAGTTGGTTGATTGAATCCTTTGGGGGTTTCCCTGAGCTTGGTTTTTATCTTCTATAGGGAAAATCCTTCTCTAGAGAAACTCATAATTCTGTTCTGTTCATCATAATTTCTCCTACTTGAATAGTCTACAACTTATAATGTGCTCTGAGGCACATTATCTGACTATATCCTCATGAAAGCTTTATTTATCCCTGTTTTATAGATGAGGAATCTAAAACCCAAAGAAATTAAGCAACTTGCCCAAGGTTACATAGCTAGTAAGTGTCCGAGTTGGGACTCAAACCCAGACCACTCAACTGCCAAACCCAACACTTTTTGCAATGGCGCCATTTTAGTCTGGTGTCATACTTTAGAAACTACCCCACCTTCTACAAAGAGAAAACGGTCTCTTGTTGTGGGGAGCTCCTTTTTCTGCCCTGTGCTTTTCCAGTTTGGAAGGAAAATACCTGGGCTATGAATGTGAGAAAAAAGATCCTATGTCTGTGATACCTTATTGCCCAAAGGCCCTTTAGACTCACAAAATGTCTAAGTGAGGAGGGACCTTAGAATTCAGAAGGTCAGAGTTTAGGGATGACTTAAAACATGGAATGTCAGACCTGGAAGGGGCTTTAGAACACAGAATGTTATCATCTCAAGGGACTTTATAGCATGGAACACAAAATATTAGAACTACAATAGGGCAATAGAAAATGAGGACCTAGAAAGAGTTTAGAACATAGGACACAGAGAGTAAGAGATGAAAGGGGCCTTAGGACATTGATTATTAGCATGCCAAGAATATTAGAGGTGAAAGGGATCATGGGACAAAGAATGTCAGAACCTGGTCAGGACGTGGAACATAAAACGTATGAGAGTTTTGAGATACCTTAGAACATATAGCTTATAATGGTAGAGGTAGAAGGGGTCATCTGGTCCACATGCATGTGACATACACCCCAGTTACATAGATGAGGAAACTGAGGCCAAAATCACACTGGTAGTAAGTTAGAGAGCTGGGATGTGAACCCAGGTTTTCCTAGCCCCAGTCCAGTGCTATTTTTCCTGTACTGCATTAAGAACAGATCACACATCTCTGGAACTTAATAGTTTATAAACTGTTTTCCATAAGGCACTCCTGTGAGGCAGATAGTACAAAGATTGTTGTTCTCATATTACATGACTAGCCCCACACCCCACAGCCAAGAAAGCATGATTGGGATGACCCATGCTTTCCTTCCAGTGTCCTTGGATCAACTTAACAGGTAGCTCAGTCCTCGTAGCTTTGGCCTTTCTTTAACCCCTTGCTGTTCCTACTGTTTTCTTTGTAGTCACCGAGCAAGAAACTAAAGTGCCCAAGAAAACCATCATCATGTAAGTGCTGACATTTTCTTCACCTCAGATTTTGCCGTGCTGTCTCTGCATGCTTACTAACCCACCTGCATTCTCCCCCTGCCAGCCTTGCAAAGCACTTGCCATGATGGCCTGGTCATGTGATGGGGCAAAGCAGAACAGCCAGGAGTCACCCATCCACAGGGTGGAACTCTGTGCCAGGAGCTCCCAAAATGATCCAGCCTCTCTCTGGGAATTCTAGAGAGGCAAAGAGTGAAGGTGCATCGGCCAAATGCATTGTCCTCCTTATCATAGAATCTCAGAATCACACATTATGGTCTCTCAGGAGCTTAGAATCACAGAATCCTTTGTCTCAAACTTAGAAGCACTCGGAATCATGGAATCTGGGATTTTTGAAATTACAGAATTTCAGAATCACAGACTCTCAGAGCTAGAAGGAACCTCAGAGGTTATCCAGACCAGAAGTATCAGACATGTGGCCTCCAAGTCAACTCCCCAGGGAGGCCAGAGCCAGATTAAAATGTAATTGGGAAATATTTAACAAAATAAATATACCATATAAACAACATTACATTTTAAAACTAAATCAATATGCAGCCAGCAGGGATCCTGATTAGTAACTCCCATTTCTATTTGAATCTGACAGCACTGATATAGACCAAATATATATATATACACATGTATACATATATATACATGTTTATACATATATACACATGTGTATATACATAGTTATACATATATATGGATACATACACACATAAGTTCTGTCTATAATATGCCCCAAGTGGTCATCCAGTCTCCATCAGAGCCTCCAGTGATGGAAAGCTCACAGCCCCGTGAGAAAGCCCTTTCCACTTTGGGACAGCTCCATTTGTTAGAAAGGTTTTTTTTCCCTTATATGGAGCTGAAATCTATCTCTTTGTAGCTTTGTTTACTCACAAACAAACATCTTTACTATATCACTTTTCTGCTTTTAGACTCCAAGAGAAAAATGTGCCTTAAAGTCCTAGAGCCCTAGCTATTTAGAAGGAAGAACATAAAATGTCAGTGTTAGAAGACAATCTGATCCAAGTCCATTTTACAGAGAGTTAAACTAAGGCTTAGAGAGGAAAATGACTTGTCCAGAAGGTGATGTGAGTCACTATTGAACCCTCCAGACTCTCACTCAATCTCCCTTGTAACCAAAAGCACATGTCCTTGAAATGGTCCATGGTCATAGAACCTTCTCCTTTCCTTTCTTCCTTGAGGAGGAGAGGTTGCCCATTGCCCAGCCTTAGCCACATTGAGACTCTCCAGGTTGTGAAAGACCCCCTGGCCACATCACTGTTTGGAGAGTAGGAAGGTCTTTGGTCTGGTTGTAATAGTTGTCTTGGACTTGGGATCCCATGGAGTTGGTTATTGCTTTCCAAACTCGTTGGTCTTTAGATCCAACTGTAGGACGTCCCCACCCTCTTTGATACTCTCTGGAGTATCTTAATGATGAGTCTGGTCTCTCTGGAGCTGACAATCATATGGTCATGTTCTTAGGGAGTAGAAGGGACCTGAGAGACTGTCTATTTCAGTGCTCTGTTTTATAGAGAAGAAGGTTCAGGCTCAGAATAGGGAGATGACTTAGATCAGAATCCTAGACCATCAGAACTGAAGCAGAGCACTGGGCCTGGAACAATCTCAGAATTCATTTAGAGGAAACTTGAGACTCGGGAAGCTTATGCATCTAATGGTAGATTGTCAATTTTTGTTGTTCATTTGTTTCAGTTGTGTCCCACTCTTCATGACTCCATTTGGGGTTTCCTTCACAAAGATACTGGAGTGATCGGCCATTTCCTCCTCCAGTTCATTTTATAGATGAGGAAACTGAGGCAAACAGGGTTAAGTGACTTGCCCAGGGTCACACAACTAGTGTCTGAGGCCAGATTTGAACTCAGGAAGTAGAGTCTTTCTGACTCCAGGCCCAATTTTCTATCCACTTCTCCTTCTAGCTGCCCCAAGATCATTAATACCTAAGAAAAAGGAACCATTTATCAGTTAGTCATCCTCTTACCCTACAAGTGCCTGGGACCAAATCACTCCCTAATCCAGTGGGAATTCCTGTGCAGGGTCTCAGTTATTCCTTTGCATGTAACAGTCAGGTCTGGTCAAAGTAATTTAATTCAACTCAATTTTTAAAAGTTTCTACTATATGCAAGGCACCAAACTAGGTACTAGATATATAGAGACATGAAAAGGAAAATATTCTTATCCTCAGGAAGCTCACATTCTACTGAGAAGCCAAGAGGGAATTCCAAACCTGGGATGGTGGTACAAAATATGAAATCCAACAATTATTAAGCACCTGCTATATACAAGGCCCTTTGCCCAGTGCTGGACATATAAAGACATACAAACATATACACATACCTGCCTACATAATGCATACATACATAAATACATACATAATGCATACATAAATACATACATACATCAACAATTCCTGTCCTTAAGGAGCTTATACTGTACTGGGGAGGGAAAAAATACATAGATGGGCAAATAAAAGATAATTTGAGGAGTTAACTAGCATTAATGATTAGGAGTGGGAGACTTTCTTGTCTTGGATAAGGAAAGGTTTGGCATAAGAGGTGGTGCCTGAACTGATTCCTGAAGGAGGCTTAGGATTCTAAGAGTAGAGGTGAAAAAGAAGTGGCTTCCAGGCATGAAGCCTTCCTTCCCTCTGATGTCCACCATGACACCACCAGTGACAGTGGGGTCTCAAATACCAAGGCTATGAGAAGTCTCCTTGGAACAATTCAGTTTGACAACTATTTATTAAGTGCCTACTGTATGCAAGGAACTAGGGGATCCAAGGACACAAATGAAACAATCCCTGCCCTGAAGGAGATTACATTCTACTCATGAGTTGGTTATATTGACAGTGATAACTATCAACAGGAAGGAAGCCTTAGGCATGTAAGGGAGGAATCCAAGTGAATACATAGATTGCCTATTTTAAGATAATTTTGACCATTTGATTTGAGGCAATTCATAGCAATTTGTAAAAGCAATGAAGAAATTGAATGTAAGCCTCAGCCACTTGACTCTTCTCCCATTTGTTTATTAATATTAATTTCCAATTCTGTCACCTGGAGAGGGTACAGAGGTAGCAAGGAAAGCTAGACTTTGAACACAGCTTCTCTGATTCCAGGTCTGAAGTTTTTCTTCCCCATAATTATTGCTCCTAACGTGGGCTGAATGGTTTGCAACCCAGTGGTTCTTGGTTCTTGGTTCCTCTCTCAATGGTAGTTCTAACTCCCATTCCTATGGTGTTTTAAGACACAAAGCATTTACCCCACAGAACCTGTGAGGCAGGGAGCACAAGGATTATTGTCTCATTTTACAATGAAGGGAACCAGGTGACAGTGAATAGAGCACTGGCTCGGGAGGCAGGAAGACTTGAGTTTGAATCTTGCTTTGGACACTGGGTTGTTGTGCAATCATTTCAGATAAGTCTGACTCTTGGTGACCCAATTTGGGGTTTTCTTGGCAAAGACACTGGAGTGGTTTGCCATTTCTTTCTCCAGCTCATTTTACAAGTGAGGAAAGTGAGGCAAACAGGTTAAGTGACTCTCCCAGAGTCACATAATTAGTAAATATCTGAGATCGGATTTGAACTCAGGTCTTCCTGACTCCAGGCTTGCAGCTCTATCCACTGTACCACTTAGCTGCCTTTTAGCTGAGTAATCTTGGGTAAGGCACTTTGCCTCGATTTCCTGATCTACAAAATGAGGATGGTTGAACTTGATGGCTTCTAAGATCCCTTCAGCCTCTGTCATCCCATAATCCATGAATGGAGATGGAATGAGTGCTCATGAGACCTGGATTCGAGTCATGGCTTTGACATTCACTAGGCAAGTAATGTAACCCCTCTGAGTCCATTTCCACCTTTATAAAATGAAGGGTTGGCATATGATTAGGTCCTATCCAGCTCTGACCTTGTGTGATTCTTTGATTGTATGAGTCTGTGCTACTTATTAATAACCAGCAGTGAGGGAGGGCGTGACACAAAGAGCTAGGTCCAAATATACCTGTTCTTTTGGGAGCCATATAATCATCCTGCACTGAAGTCGCCATATTGGAAAGAGTTGGACTGTGAAATGACTGACCACAAACTCTAAGGACCATGGAATGATATTGCCTGTCTAACCAGGGTTCTAACAAAGACTGCTTGTGGAAGTGGGAGTTCTGTATGTCTGGGGAGTTTCTCAGCCCACTCTCTCTGCTCACAAAACTAACATTTCGTTTATCAACAACGGCATGAGTATATTGGTGGATAAGGGACTTAAGAGAACCTTTTTCTGTCTCCGTTTCCTGCTTCTTTGCCGGCCTTTTCATCATCAGAGAAGAGACAATAACCACAGTAGTGAAGAGTCCCAAGGGGAGGCAGAGGACATCCCATAGCAAATCTCCCTCTCGCTCACCTTCCCGTCGCTCAGCTCCCCAGACACCAAGGCCCAGCATGCTGACTCCAGAGCCACTTTACTCTTCAGCAAGCAGGCAGCAGGTCCTGAGGTCGGAGTCTGAAGCTGTGAGGACAACTGTCATCCCAGAACTTTACGTCACTGAGGTTGGAGGACACCATGCAGCAGCATCCAGAGCCACCATTGTGGAAACCAGAGTGGGAGAGCAGAGACCCAAATGGGTAGAGGTAGAAGAGATTATTGAGGTCAAAGTGAAGAAATCTGACCAGAGGAGTGCTTCTCCATCTAGGCCAGAGAAGGACCACTCAGGAGTACTAACTTTCACCCTTCCCAGTCCAAGGTCCAGACCTTCCCCTGAAGAAGACCCCAACACAAATAACTCTAACAACACACTGATGGCCCAAGCTAAGTTTTCCTCATCTACTGATAAACCTTCTGAGATGGTTGGAACAGAACAGGTGGGAAGCCTGGAATCACCTGATGAAGACGTCAGTTTTCCCTGCAGCTCTGATGAACTCGGCAGTGATACCCATATTGTTGACCCAGCAGAATGCCAGAGCTACCTCTTGGAGGGAACTGGAAATGACCCTTCAGCAATTGTTTCCCCAATAGAGGCCTGTGTTGGAGAGTCCCTTGTGTTTTGTTTTGAGACTGGTGAAACAGGAAAGGCTGAAGTTGCTCCTTTCCCAGAAAGGCCTCAACTAGAAGCCATTGACTCCAGTGAGCTACCCAGCTCTTGGGTTGCTGAAGAAGAGATGGTTGCTGAGAAGGACCATGAGAGCCCCATGATAGAGGAGGAAGAAGAAGAGAAGGAAGAGCAGGAGGAAGAAGATTACAGGGACACCATTATAACTGATGAGCCAGTAGAGCAAGACATGATTGATATCCAAGGCCGTGACACCAAAATCCTTACTCATAACGGCAAAGTATTAACATTGGCAGATCTGGAAGATTATGTGCCCCAGGAAGGGGAGACCTTTGGCTGCAGGGATCAGCCCCCCACTACCACTGATGACAAACCCTGTGAAATATCTGTGCTGCAGACTGAGATCAATAAGCCTACCGTTGGTCAACCCATCTTGCTCAATGTGGGACGACCAGTGTCTCCAAAGCCCCCTCCAGGCTTCTTCAGCAAATTCAAAGAACATGTCCCCCAGAGTGCATTTCTGTCAGCATCCAGGGTGATGGGGATGCAGGCCATGGGCCCCACTAATATCTCCTTCCATGTGAGTGAGACACATGTGGCAGCCACACCCAGGCCCAGCCCAACAGGTCCTGCACCAATAAGCGTAGGTGCTTCTCCCATTAACCAGCCTCCCTTCTCAGTGAAGCCATCCTTCTGTACCAAAGTCCAACACTCAGTTGACCACAGCCAGCCCAGCTTCCGGACGGAAGTATCTGCTCAGACCATAAGCTTTGGTACTGTTGGCGAGACAGTCACACTGCACATCAGCCCAGATAGTGATGATGCTTCCCAGAGCTGAGTATCCCTGGAACATGGCCCACCAGACTCCAAATCGATTTGCAAAAGGTTATATGAAAGGGGGTGGTGGGAGAGGGCCATTCATGAAAGCACAAAGGAATGGGATTGGGAAAGCAAAGTGAAGAATGTCCATATGAGACCATAGAAGGACAAGGACATTTCCAAGCATCAATGGGAACACTCCACCTCTACTCATGCAGTTGATATCTACAAAGCTTCAATCGCAGCCAGCGCACATCATTCCATAGCGAAATGAGGAAGGAGGAAAAGCATCCTTGATCAGCTGAAGAAGGACAACATGCTTGTACCCCAAACATACATAGCCTATGTGTGTTGCAGGGTGCAAAGGTGACTTTCTAAGTTCTCCCTTGGAAAGAATTTGAGGGCAAATGTCCCCTTCCAGCTGTGCCAAGGAAATCAGGGCATCCTCATTTAAGTGCCAATCAAATTGACAGGCATTGACTGAGCTCCTTCTATATACCTAGCCCTATCTCTTGCTACCTGTTGCAGAGTTTCATTCTGTTTACGTTTCTAATGGCTGGTGTTATTCTCTATCACCTTGAGCCAGCATGCCAAAGCCAAACCGCCTTACATGAACCTCTCAAGCTTGTCATGTAGCTAAACAGCTTCCAAGCTTGAATCCATTCATCATAGTTTTCACCCATACCTCTGCAGAGTCAAAATGTATAAGGTTGCTCTTTTAAAAAGCTGTTATTTCAGTGAATGAATGCATCAATATGTGAGAGCCAGTATAGTCTAGTGAATAGAATAGAGGACCTGGGATGCTATTCAGGCTCATGAAGTGACTTTTGGTGAGTCACTTAATCTTTATGAGCCTTAGTTTTCTTTCTGTAAAATGGGGAGAGTCATGCCTTCTCTCTCCACTCCACCCCCATTCCTACTTCACTAGAACAGTGGCCATAAGGAGCTAAACATCTTCTGCGGGGAAACACATCCTGCAATATTGAAGGACAAATTTCCTAGGCGCTGGCCTGAAAGCCTCTCAGTTGCTTCTGACCAACTCTTGAGCTGAATGGCTCTTTCAGAAGAACATGGACAGTTCCTGGTCACTTTGGCAGTGAATTCAACCAAGTGCCTTTGCTGGTTTCTTTCTTCACAATAGAAACTGCTGTGAATGAAACCAGGACTCTAAGAAGTGCTAAGAAAACTCTCTCCATCAAAGAATATTTAAAGAATTTGAATGTGTGAAAAGTCGAAACAAGTGGGTGTGGTTCCTTTTTCTTCCCCTCTCTGTTCACTAAGGTTATGCATTTAACAATTAAAAAACCAACAAACAGATATGTTTATCAGTCATGTTTATCAGAAACACAATTGCTACCTGACCCAGTATTACTACATAGAGCTGCTTTTAGGTACATAGGCAAGGATCAAGGAACTCCTCTCTTTCCCTGGAGTAAAGGAGGCCAAAACAGATTCTGACTAATTCTTAGAGGTCAACATGGTTTGTCCTACTCAAAGGCAGGAAGAGGGTCACCCTTTTGCTCTACAAAGGTCTATTTGACTTTAAGCACAGAAGACTCATCCTCTCTCCCTCATTCCCCCAACCAAGGTGCCCCCTCCCCAAAAAAGTTTGTCTTATGATCACAGTTGATCATTAGCCCCAGATGGCTTGCATCAGGTATAGGCAAGAATGAAAGGGAGTCTGGGGGAGGGGGGGATATCTGGGAAGAGACCATTCTTCATTTAACCCCCTTGCTTTGTACAGTATAATGACCTTGAGACAAAAGAGACTGGCTAGGAAGATGGAAATGGCCCCCCAAGGTTATAGATCCTTTCCCTCTTCTGCTCCCCTTATGGGTTGGTGGGGGAAGGTTGGAATCAGATACTCCATGGCACTTGGAACATTGGGCAGCAAGGTACAGTAATGCCTTGCTTCAAAATGTAGCACTGTTTACTTATTGCATTTATTGGCATTGACACAACCACATGCCCTTGCCAACTAAGAAAACAAAGAAGTTTCTTGTGAGGCTTAGACGTCTCTTAAGTGGTTTCAGTCTTATGGCAACACCTCATAGAATTACAGAATCTTGGGCCTAGAAGACACCTCAAGGGGAGCATGTTTTTCTTACTTAGCTAATCGAGAATCTGCATGACAAAAACACTCGGTCATCTGGCCTCTGCTCAGAAACTATCATTGACAAGGTCTAGTGGAAAGAGCCCTTTTCTTAGGTGCAGAGTCTTGTCTCTGCTGTTCACTCTCTGTATGATCTTGGATAAGTCCCTTCCCCTCTCTGAGCCTTGGTTACTCCTCATCTATAAAATGAGGGTAATAATACATGCACTACCTACCTCACAGGGTTGTTGTGAGGAAGTCATTTTGTGAACCTACAAGTGCCATAGAAATGGAAGCTATTATCATATTACCTCCTGAGGAAGCCCATTCCACTTGAGGACAGCTCTTATCTTTAGAAAGGTTTTCCTCCTATCGAGTTGAAATCTGCCACTTCCCACCCACCACTGCTGGTTCTGCCCTGTGCAGCCAAGCAGAAGGAACCCAGTCTCTCTTCCATTTGACAGCCTTTCAGATACTTGGAGAATCCTAAGGGGGTTACTCTCCAATAGGACTAATAAAAATGGAGACTGTGGGGGAAGGGGCTGCTATGCTCTGGTCCCAGAAGCCAGTGCACACGGCAAGGGGGAAGAGAAATTCCAGCTTCTGGAAGAGAGGGGAGGGAGGGAGGGAGGAGAGAAAAAAATACAAAGCTGTGATCTGATGCTTGATCTCAATCAATAAATGTCTTCATCCTTTGTCCCTGTTTTTGGCTCTTTTCCCTATCTCTCTACCTGTTCCCAACTGTTCTTCAAGCCACAGAAAATGGTGTTCGTCTCAGTCCAAGCAGAGGGTCTCACTTGGGTTTCCAGCATTATCTTCCTCATTTCCCTACATTAGTCCAATCACAGAGGTCCAATGATAAGGCTTGACCCAGAGATAGAGCAGAGATGAGGAATAGAAGGGATTCACCTTGGTCTAGTGAAAAGGGTGCTGGGCTGGGAGTCAAAAGACCTAGGTTTGGGCCCGCATCTGTCACTGTGTGACCTCAGGAAAATAATTTTCCAGCCCTAATTGACTCATCCGTGACACAGAGATGATGATGCCTATATTTCCTCCCTCATGAAAGAGTTGGAAGAGAAATGTTTCTGGAAACACTATGGAGATGTGAGATGTTATCACTTTATATTCTTTTGGCTAAAAGCACGTTAAAGTTATCTAGTCCGGTGATATCAAACTCTAATAGAAATGGGCTACTAATCCTTATATAAGGATTCCTATGGGCCGTATGTTGAATTAGTTTTAAAAGTGGATATTTATGTTTTATTGTGTTTTTAATTAAATTTATTAAATATTTCCAGTCCCATTTTAATCTGATTTGGACCCATTTGAAAGTGTTGTGAGCCACATGGAGTCACTGGCCAAGCGTTTGACACCTCTGGTCTAGTCCCTCCCCACAGCCTTTGGTTCAGCCTCCCACATAAACAATACTAGACTGAGACAAGTCTTCCCAATTTTAAGATTCTCCAGTTTGTTTGGGTCTGTTGTAGCTAAATAAAATAAATTTTTTTAAAGAAAGAGAATGGGTAAAAGGGGTGGGGAGGATTGTATATTTAAAAGATGGGCAGTTAGGTGGTTCAATGGACAGAGCAGGGATCCTGAAGTCAGGAGGTCGTGGGTTCAAATTGAACCTGAGACACTCACTAGCTGTGTGGCCCAGGGCAAGTCACTTAACCCTGATTGCCACCAAAATATATATATATATATATATATATATATATATATATATATATATATATATACTCATTTAAGGAAATCCAAGAACCAGAAAAGGGAATCAATCCATCAGTCATCAAACATTTATTAAACTCTTCTGTGCTAGGCTTAGGAGATCCAAATACAAAGGTAAGTCAATCCCTGTCCTCGGGGAATTTATATTCCATATAGAGGATGCAACATGTTTAGAGAAAAATAAATATGAGCTGTATACAAAAATAAACAAATGCACAGTGATAGCAAGAGACAACACCAATTCCAGTGATCAGGAAAGCTTCCTAGAGAAGGTGGCTCTAGGTTGGGGTCTTAAGAGGCAAAGGTGAGAAGGAAGAGCATTCTAGGCATGCCTGGGGAACGGCTGTGCAAAGGCAGGTTGGAAGGAGAAGAGATGTTGTATAGAGGGAGGGGTTGTGTTTGTCCTTCATTTTCGAAGAGGACCATGACAGCAGGGAGATGCTAAGGATGCTGGCTTGGCTGGAACATTGAGGACATGATGAGAAGTAAGAGCCTAGAAAGACAGACTGGCCCCAGGTTGTGAAGGACTGTAGAAACTGAATGGAAGGGTTTCTATTTTATCTTAAAAGCAGTGGGAGTCACTGGGGGCTGCTGAGGGCAGGGGGATGACATAATCATGCCTTCTCATTGTAGCAGCATGTTCTCCCTAGGAGAGGGGGTTAGGGCACATCTTACCTAAACGAGGTTTTCATGTCTCCTGGTGGAAAATTAAATTGAAAGAGCAACTTTCTCCATGACTAGTATGGCTAACCATTAAGCTGGAAGTGGGGGTGGAGTATGGCTGTCACTTTGGGGAGGGAAAAGCCTGAGAAGGGGGGATTGAGCCTTATTCCCTGCTAGAAAGCCATGCCTTCCTGGTGACAGTTATCCCAGGGACTTCTTTCCTTTAAAGCACTGCCCTGACCAACCTCTCAGGCTTTCCTGAGATCAAGGGGAGGGGGGTGAGCTTGGAGCTAGGAAGGACCTGGAAAAACCAAGGGGCATCACCCTACTCAGCTGTTTGTCCTGAGTCATTCTTGAGACCAGGGGCCAGTGTCCTGGAAGGATCACTACTCCTGTGGAAGGTCGAATTTCAACAATCTGGCTAAAATGGAATTGGTTAGGGAGCAAGAAACCTGGGCACCAGCTCCAGTTCCAGCCTTGAGAGACCTTTGCCTCTGCTATAAAATGGCAGAGTTTCGATAAGGCATTCTCTAGCATTCTTCTAGCTTTAACAATCTGTCTGTCTTTGAAACCTGGCCTCCACTTTTCCACCTCAGTTCAGCCTGAATGTATTGTCCTTTGTGAGTCCAGCAAGAAGTCCCTGACCATCCCTGGGGCCTTGGCTCCCTCCACCTTAAAATGAATGAGGTGACTGGAACATCCCCAAGGTCCTTGTGGCCTCCAGTGTGGCACCTATCTGCTTAGAAGGTGGGGCAAACCAAAATTCTTGTCGTCATTCATAGGAAGGGTCCCATCACAGGCCCCGCTGGAGGAGTCCGTCCGAGCCTCCCTTGAACGTGCTGACCAGGAGATCCAGACTGCCTTGAGGAAGCTGGTAGATGCAGTGTCACTGGGCCCAAGCTCCGAGGCCCTTCCACCTGGGGGCTCTTTTCCTTTGGACACCGAAGGCAGGCCTGTGACCATCCAGGAAACAGGCACACAAACCCAGATTGGGAGAGACCAGGGTAGGTGTGCTGGGCCCTGGTAAGAGATGTAAAGACAAGTGAATGGCTGGGGCCCTGGCAGGATGTTTACCCTGTTTGCTCTGGGAAGAACAGACTACTAACCTTTGTGACTGTATGTATCTGGATAACCCTGTGGCTGGTATAACCATCATCCTTATAAGCCATGGAGAATGTGAGGAGGTGATCCAGGGCATCATCTCACTTCGACCACCTTCTCTCATTTTAATCTCACAGTCACCCTCTAAGGTAGGTACTATGAGCATGTTCCCGGTTTCATAGGTGACAAAACTGAGCTGTTGTCATTTTTAGATTTTTATTTTATTTTATTTCTTCCTGGGAAGAAGCTGTGAGTTCAATTTAGGCTCCATTTATTTCATCACTTTACAGAAATTTATCAAGCACCAGTTATATGCAAAACACAGGAAATCCAAAAGTAAATGCTTTGGATATAAGCTCATTGAGAGCAAGGTCTTTTTTCCTTTGTACCCCCAATGTCTAGAAGAGCATTTTACACACAGTAGGTGCTAAATAAATGAATTAAATGAATACAACACAGACCCAGCTCTCAGAAACGACCCAATTCATGTAGAGAAACAAGTATAATCATATTAACCTCCTGTTTGAAATCTAGGATAAAATACAAATTCCCTAGCCTGCCATTTAAAGCCCTTCATAATCTGGTTCCTTTCAAGATTCATTTCACATTTCATCCTTTCATATTCTCTGCATTCTGGTCAGATTGATTTATTGGCTATTCCCCAAACTGGAAATTCCATCTCCCATCTCCATGAGTGGAATGTACTCCCACAGCTGCTACCTCTTATACTAAGCCATTCCTAGCCCTTCGGGCATTGGCACTTCCTTCCTATTCAGTTTATCTTATATGATGTGTATCTGTGTTGTATTTCCTCCAGCAGAACATAAATTCCTTAAGGAATTCAGTGAGTGGTGGGGTCAGGGAAGGCTTCATGAAGGAGATGGTATCTGAGATGGTTCTTGAAGAAAGGGAATCATTTCCTTAGATAGAGATGAACCTGTTTTTCTGTGTTCTGGACATGAGAAATGGCCTTCACAAATGCACCTATGTAGAAGAGGGAAATCTGAGACCTGGGAAGCAGGCAACCCAGTTTAAGCTGTAACTTAAGAGTGCATGGAGAGGAATAAAAAGTGATATATGGAAGCTTGAAAAAAAAAGTCAGGAGTGAATAAGCTTAGAAATCTAGGCCCAGCCATAGAAACAAGCATCCAGGGATGTCCATCCTTTCCCTGAAATACCCCCAAGGTCTCCAGGAGAAGAGTTTGAAGAGTTGGGTGGGCCTAAGATGCCTCTGATGTTAGGGTCATTTGATAGGCCTACTGTAGGTCAACCCAGGACTGGGAAGCGGGGCTCATTTCACCCCACTGACCACAGGAAAATAACAAAATTCTTGCCCTAGATAACTACCAAATGCACCCATCCAGAAAAGAGTTCAGCCTTCCCATCCCCTGAGACCCAGACTTAGCATATTGGACAGATGGGGAACCATGTGTGCTGAAGGCTTTTAACACTAACCACCCTGCTTTCTTAGCTTACCAGGTTGGGTTTCTTCTCCTTCCCTGGGCAAGTAGCCCCCAGCCTCCCCTATCCCCTTGCTGCATGGGCTTTGTGACTGCTGTTTGCCTCCCAGCTCAGAGGCCTTTTTCACTTCCTCCAGAGTTCCTGACTGTGTTCTGGGTGAGTGAGGCTGCTGGAAGTCTAACTTTCAGATTAATGGGGGTGGGGGAGGCTAACTAGCTTTTGTTGCTTAGATTTCTAAGATGACACTGCTCTTCCATCTGCAAGGATCTAATTGTTATCTATTAAGGATAGGAGTTCCAATGGGAGGGAGAAATCCATCCTCCTTATACCTTGGCTGAATTAGTCAATGATCATCCATCATGAGGAAGGAAGCTGAAGTAATGCTACACCCAAGGCCTCAGCCTTGGAGACGATGATCTCCTACATCTTCTGTTGTTTGTGCACAAACATACCCAAGCCCTCAAGCCCCTCGAGCCCCTCAGAGAGAAGTGTTAGCAGAGAGGACCAGCATACTTTGGTGCTGCAATGCTGGCCTTATTGTGTAAAAGCCAACAATCCAGTGGGGATGAGGGATGAGTGGAAGTTGGAGGTGGGGTGTAGGGCTGGTCACAACATTTACATGAATAAATATAATATAAACACTAAGTAGACTGTGCTGAGGGCAGAGGAGAAACCTTGCCTCCATCCTCTCTCCTTTCCAGTCTCTCCTTCAAACTACAGTTAAAATAATTCTTCTTACCCATAGATCTGGTATGGACCAATTCCAAACTCTGTCCCTCCCATGTTGCTATTGGCTCTTTCCAGACCAGTCCCATAACACTTGGGAAACCAGTGACCCTTTGCTGCACCAGTATCATTAGGGGAATGGATGGACTGGTCCACCTAAGTGACATTTCCAGATAATTGAAGTTTTAAGCATCAATGCCTTTTTTGATTCACATTAGCCATCTTAGGTGGAAATATTTTTCAAATGGACGTAACTGTGTCCAAAACAGAGGAAACCTGCACAGTGAATAGCAGAGCACAAACCCTGGGGTCGGGAGGACCTGAGTTCAAATCCGGCCTCAGACACTTGACACACTTACTAGCCATGTGATCTTGGGCAAGTCACTTAACCCCAATTACCCTGCCTTCCCCCTCCAAAAACAAAACAAAACAAAACAAATGAACAAACAAACAAAAACCAGAGGAAACCAAACAGTATAACTAATCCCCATTAACTCAGGGTCACCATTATCCTAATTTTAGTTGTTATTCCTTTTTAGAGAGAGATAGCTAGGTGGCACAGTGGGTAGTGCTGAGCCCAGAGTCAAGAAGACCTGAATTCAAATCCAGCCTCAGACACTTCCTAGCTGTGTGGTCCTGGGCAAGTCACTTCCCCTATGTCTACCTCAGTTTCCTCATCTGCAAAATGAGCTGGAGAAGGAAATGGCAAATCACTCCAGTGTCTTTGCCAAGAAGACCCCAAATGGGGTCACAAAGAGTCGGGCACAACTGAAATGAATGAACAACAAGCCCCAGATATCTTGACATTTATAGGTTCCTCTGTCTTCTCCCTCTACTGTCAGCTGTCAGTTCTTAGCCTCATCAAAGCTAATGCCTTATTTTATAAGTACTTGTCAGGGTAAGGGTCTTATCAGTTAGTCAGACAGCAAGCATTTATGAAGCCCTTACTGTGTGCAAAGTGTGCAAAGTATTAAGGGTACAAAGAAAGGCAAAAACTTGGTTCCTGCTCTCAAGAAGCTTGTATTCTAATGGGTGAGACAACATTAAAACAAATAAGCAGGTGGCTTATTTGGTGGCGCAGTGAATAGAGCACCAGCCCTATAGTCAGGAGGACCTGAATTCAAATCCGGCCTCAGACACTTAACACAAATACTAGCCGTGTGACCTTGGGCAAGTCACTTAACCCCAACTGCACTCCAAAAAGCAAAAAATAAAAATAAAACAAATAAGTACATTCAAGATATATATATATATATATGTGTGTGTGTGTGTGTGTGTGTGTTTGTATATATACACACACATACACATATATATACTATGCATACATACATATATATATATGTAAGAGATATACAGAGTAGATAAATATCAACACAGTACAACCTCTCCTAGGAAGTAAAGTGCGTGGGCTTTGTGACTGAACTTTTCCTCCAAATTTAGAGACCTTTTCTCACTTCCTTCTGGATGCCCAGATGTGTTACAGGTAATTTGGGCTTCTGGAAGTCTGATCCTCATATTGATGGGGCTATTGTTGTTGTCGTTGAGTCATTTTCAGTCATGCCCAACTCTGTGTGACCTGATGGACTTTTGTCCAAACCCCATGGGGTTTTCTTGGCAAAAATACTGGGGTAGTTTGCCATTTCCTTCTCCAGCTCATTTTATAGATGAGGAAACTGAGGCAAATGGGGTCAAGTGACTTGCCCAGGGTCACACAACTAGTAAGAGTTTGAGGACAGATTTGAACTCAGCTCTTCCTGACTCCAGGCCTGGTACTCTATCCACTGTACCATCTAGCACTGGCGCATTACCATATCAACTGGCATGGCTACAGATCAGCTAACGCTTCTTAAGAATGGTAACCTCCATTCCTTCAGATGAGAGGGCCCTCTGGAAGTCCCTTAGTAGTGCTTTCCATCCCCAGGAAGAGTTTCCTTTAAGCTCTCCCAGAAAGAGTCTTAAGACATGCTGTGATACCAAAGGATAAGATTTGCCCATTGCACAAACAGGCCCTTGCTTTTCCAGGGACTGTTTCCTTTTTCCTGTTCTCTCTGTAGCCCACCTCTCACCACCAGCTAATGGTGTACTAGTAAATGTTTAACAACCAGCTCTCCAAAGAGAGAAAAAATGTCTTCATGACACACTTTTAAGTTCTACCTGAATTATTAACATTTTCCCCTTCACTTTCTGAAGTCTAGATAATCAATCAAACAATAAAGCAAGCCCTGACGTGTACTGTTGGCCAATTTCCAAGGTGTAAATGCTCACAATGAAAATTCCACATCTGTTCTCCTCAGCTTGAACTGCCCCCAGCCCTTAAGCTTCCCCATCTCCTCTCCCCTATAGCTACTTCAGATTTGTTATTTTCATGATACCTTGCACCCCTAGGACCTGAAACTGGTACTGGTCTTTTCCCGGTCCCTTGAGGGACTCTGCCACCTTGGGACAGTTTTCCCCACAGCCTCCCTAGCAACCCTCTGGCTCAGGTTCAAACACTGTCCCTCCTTTTCTGGTCTGGCCCCATGTCATTTGGTCTTATACAACCTTATTATCTCCACCAGATGGGGCACGGGACAGCTCTGGGAAGATGCCCAGTGAAGAGGGAAGTGGCCCCCAGCCTGCCCCAAGCACCAGCAAGAAAGAGGAGACAGCCTCGGCCAGTGGCCCCCAGGAGCGTACCATCCCAATTCGGTAACCCCACTACTCCCACCCAGGATTGACTGTTCTTTCTTGAGCTGGGGCTAAGCTGTAGACAGCCTCCTTTGTTGTCCCTCCAACAGGCTTCCCGAGAGCTGGAGAGGATACAGGGCACAGAGAGTATTTGTGGCTTGGGTTGCTTGGAGATTCTGGCTCCATGGGAAATATGCCAGGGTCCCCTGTCCATGTGCAAGTGGAGGACCTGAGACAGTTCATTCAGTCCAATGACAATGTACTAAATATGTTAAACACCTTTTACAGTTTTTAACACAAGCCATGTGTGGATAGAAGAACAGGAGTGCCCTGATCTTCACTCAAGCATCTTCTGCCCACCTTCCCTGTTCAGGGGCTGCTTTAGGCTCTGACTTCCCTGACTCCAAACCCTTCCCCTTTCCTTCAGCCATCCCTCTTGGCAGAGAGTGGGAGGAAGACTGGATGCTGAATAATCCAGCCTGAAGATGGGGCATATGTAATGGGGATGGATAGGGGGAAATGGAAGGCCTTAAATGAAGCCTCACTAGCAATAGGGTTAAATAGGGGGCCTGTTTGAAACAAAACAACCTTGAAATAGAAAGTAGGATTCCAAGGGATAGAGAAATGGGTCTGTACTGAAAGTTAATCTGAGAGACTCAAATAGTCCTCTGTTCCCTTAGTACCCACAGCCCACCTGCTTCCCCGTTCCCCAAGGTCAGCCTCAACCATGGAACAGGGTAATCACGCTGGCTTTTTGGCTTTCCCCCTGTAACAACAGGCCTCCCCCTCTCTCCCATCATTCACTTGTCACCACCTCCTGGACTGTTTCTCTGGCAAGTTGAGGACAGGTCAGGCTTGATTAGGTCTTAGGAGGCTCACTACATCCCTGTACTTGTGTCTGCAGGATGGAGGGTACAACCTGGCCAGGGAAGGAGGGGGCTGAGGAAGCCTGGGATATCCACAGGCACATCTATGTCGAGACCACACAGAGGACCTGCATCTATCAGGCTGGAGATGGGAGCACAAGTAAGGACTGGGGCAGGGGGGAGGGTGGAACGTCCCTCTGGCTCAGGCCCTGATCATCTCCCAGACTTGTTTTCATTGACTTTTGATGACTCCAAGATGTCTCTTGTCCCTCCTCACCCCTTTAGAATAGCCCAAATGAGACAATAATAAAATTTAATGTCAGAATTCAAAGGACCTTAGAACATAAAATAGCAGAGCTGGAAGGGCCTTAGAACTCAGAATATGGAATGTTAGAGCTGGAAAGGACTGTAGAATACAGAATGCCGGAACTGTAAGAGACCTTAGAACATAAAATGTCAGATCGAAAGGATGCAGGGGGAGAGAGGCAGGACTATAGAGTACAGAATATAGAATGTTGGGGCTGAGAGGGACCTTGAAACACAGAATATTAGAATGTAGAATAGGTCTAGGGGTAACCTTAAAAACAGAGCATGTCAGGCGGCTAGGTGCCACAGCAAATAGAGCACTGGCCCTGCAGTCAAGAGGACCTGAATTCAAATGTGGCCTCAGACACTTAACACACTTACTAGCTGTGTGACTTTGGGCAAGTCACTTAACCCCAACTGCACTCCAAAAAGCAAAAAAACAGAACATGTCAGAGCTGGAATGAATCTTAGAGATAATCTATCCAAACCCCTCTTTCTACAATTAGGGAAATTAAGGCACAGAGAAGGGAAGTAACTTACTCAAGATCACACAGCTAACTAGTAGCAAAACCAAGACTTGAACTCTTCTGTTCAATAAATTCAACTCAATAAACATTCATTAGGCAGCTAGGTGGTGCCATAGTGCACAGAGTAATGGGCCTGGAATCAGGAGGACCCACCTTCCCAAGTTCAAATCTAGCCTCAGACACTATCTGTGTGACCCTGGTCAAGTCACTTAACCTCTGTTTGCCTCAGTTACTTGCATCTGTCAAAAGAGCTGGAGAAGGAAATGGCAAACCACTCCAGTATCTTTGCCAAGAAAACCCCAAATGGGGTCACAAAGAATCAGGCATAACCAAAACAACTGAACAACCTCAAGGCAATATAGAATTGAGATATGGAAGGGTCCTTTGAGATTATCTAGTCCAGTACTTCGTTTTACAGACAAGGAAGGCATAAGAAAGTAACAGAGGAGCAGCTGGGTGATGCAGTGAATAGAGCACCAGCCCTGGAGTCAGGAGGACCCTGAGTTCAAATCCAGCCTCAGACACTTAACACAAAAACTAGCCGTGTGACCTCGGGCAAGGCACTTAACCCCAACTGCCCTCCAAAAAAAAAAGCAGAGCCAGGATTTGGACCCAAGTCCTCCCTCCAAATCCAGTGTTCTTTCCATTTCACTCCACTGTAACCCCCGAGTATCAGCACACTAATAATGACAGATTCCTATGTATTCCCAAGCCCTTACGGCTTACAAAATATTTTCTTCTCATTAACCCTTTGAAGTAAGTAGTATAATTTCTCAATGAGATTATATCTTTTATAAATTTATAATTTATTGGTGAGAAAGCTGAGGCTCTGAAATATTATGACTTGCCCATGGGGAGTATCCAAGGCATGACACAAAGAGCCTTTGTAACTCCAGTATTCAGTAATTGTTCACCATTAGCTGCTTCTCCTATATGGGCCCTTGTTCTCCCCTGTCATACAAGACTGGGGGCTCCCAGGAGCTTCAGGGTTGGTGGGGTGGGGGTGGGGAGAGGGCTTTGAAGTCCCCACAGGAAAACATTCACCAGCTCTGCACAGAGAGAGGGAGGCTGCCAGCCGGCATGATGGAAAAAGCATTCAGCTGAAAACCAGAAAGGAAAAAATGAAATGTCGGTTCTGCAGTTTAACTTTGGGCAAATAACATTCCTTCTTTACCTATAAGATCAGGGAATTAGATGCTCTGTAACACCCCTCCCAGCCCTGACATTCTCTGTTCTAAGGTTACTTCCAGTTCTGCCATTTTGTGATCTAAGGCTCCTCTTAGTTCTAACAATGTATTAGAATCTAAGGTAAGGACACAGCTCTGTGGCTGTAGAAAGGGGATCCAAAGACTAGAACCGGCCACTCTTATATTTTTCCTGAGGGGTTCCAATTTGAGGTTACTGACCTTTCAGCCAGCCAGCTCTCTACCCCCTGCCCACCTTTAATTACAATAGTACTCATAGTGGTACAGCAGACTATAGTCAGAAGTATCAGATGTATCTTACCCTGGAATTAGTGATTGGGACTGTGTGTGGCATCTCCATTCACAGAGCCCTTCAAAAACAACATAATTGTTGGGGAATTCTTTTGACCTCTTGAGGGAGGCATATCTTTCACTTGGTGTCTAATGACTGTAAGACAAAGGTAGAGGCCAGACTGCAAGTAAAGAGATTTATTAGCATTCTAAGAAATCTTCTCTCACTGATGGCAAATTCAGACTCTTGGGATGGAGATGTGATTGACTTTTCAGGCCCTCTTAGAGTACATAGCCCATCAGCATCATTCTGTAACATCCTAGGATGAGAAAGTAAAGCAATTCTTAGAAGGAGCAGAGAAAGAGGGGCATCAGTTAAGGGAAGTATTTTGGATGCAAATGATAAAATTTGTCATCAAAATAAGAGCATACTCCCCATTTAAGAGTTAGACATAAGGGGAAAAGGCTGAATACTTTTTATAGTTGTAGAAAGTTCTTTTAGACAAAACTGCAGTGTCTCATCTGAGGACGGCAAGCAGTTGTTAGAACAGTGGGAAAGGCCATCTGCTTTACTGTCTCCTTGCATAGGAGTTGGGGACTTTTTAATATTAGGCCACGAGGTGGTTGGTCCATCAAGGTATATTGAAAAGATCGTGGTTCCTCTTTTCACCTAAATCATCGACCATTAGTTCTGGGTGAGGTCAGTAATCACCAGCCTAAAGTAAGAGTGCTGGATCTAGTGACCTCAAAAGGATCCTTCCAGTTGGAAGATTCTATTAATTCTGGGATTCTACTGATTTTGTATCCCCCTCCCCCAACATAACTGCAAGACTCTGATGGTTTGGTTTGTCTTTTGCGTTGATATTTCTATTCATCCTACAGCCACTCATACTGGACTAACCAAACTTTTCGATCTCTCCCCAGAACCCCCTTCCATGCAGGTGACCATTGAAGACGTCCAGGCTCAGGCCGGGGAAACAGCCAAGTTCCAGGCAATCATTGAAGGGCATCCCCAGCCCACAGTGACCTGGTACCTGGTAAGAAGGGAGTCACCTTAAGAATGCTGCTGTTATTGTTGCTGTATGCCAGGACCCTGGCATCAGGGAGGTGGTGCCATGACTTGCAAGTGAACTGAACTTAAGTGAGGGAGGGCTGAGCAAAGTTACCAGCCTCTTTCTTCTGGAGCCATCTGAGCCCCGTCGCCAGATAAAGGTCAGGACAAGTGAGGATGGCCCCAGATACAGTGGGAGCTCCTAAGAATGAGCCAATAATGGGAAGAGGACCCATTCTTCAAAAATGGCTCTCCCAGTAGAGTGCCACCATGGCCCAAAGCAATAGGCTTAGAGGCTGGTGTGGGGGTGATGACTGAGAAGAATGAAGGCACTCAAGCACTCAAATGTATCACCAAGCAGAGGACCCATGATGTAGTGAGAAGAGTATTGATGCTCATCCTCTGTCTTCTGCCTTGGTCAGACTCTACCAAGAATACTGTCTTCAATTCAAAGCTGTCAAAGACATTGATGAGTAGGAGCTTGTCCAGAAAAGGGTGACCAGGATAGGAAGGGCACAGAATAGCAAGCCATCGATGAACCAGCTGAAGAAGCTGGAGGCATTCAGTCTGGAGAAGATAAGATTTAGGGGAGAGACTTGATTCCTTTTCTCAGATTTAAAGGGCCATCATACAGAAGAGAATTAACATTTGTTCTTCTTGGTCCCAGAGGGTTGAACTAGGAACAAAGGGAGAAGCTGCCAGAAGTCAGATTTTTATTTCATATAAGGAAAATTTCCTGACAATGGAGCTATCCCAAAGTTAAGTGGCCTGCTCTGGGTGGTAATCAGCTCTCCATCACTAGAGATCTTCAGCAGTTAGGGGGAACACTTGTAAGGGGCATTCTAGCTGAAGTCAGACTAGCTGACCTTTTGTGGTCCTTTCTAACTCTGAGATTCTATAACCCAGAGTCAGAAACCTTGATTTCTGACACTGACTAGCCCATATGATACAGAATTAGTTTTTTTATTTCTCTGAGCCTCGGTTTCCTTCTCTGTAAAATGGGGATAATCATCCTTGCACTAACCACCTCAGAGAGTTGCTGTGAGAAAACTGGATGTGTTTTACACACCTTAAAGCAGTCTAGAATGGGAGCTATTGATATTACTGGTTTCCCAGTCCTAGTCCAGAGTATCCCAGGAGGGAGAGACAGAAGGAGGAAAAGGCAGGTTCCCTGCCTGAGGGAGTCCAGTGTATATTCATCAAGGCTAACATTAAGAAGGGGCAGATAGCTGACATAGTGGATAGAGTGCCAGGCCTGGAGTCAAGAAGACCTGAGTTCAAATCCAGCCTAGATACTTACTAGGTGTATGGCCCTGGGCAAGTCACTTAACCCTGTTTACCTCAGTTTCCTTATCTGCAAAATGACCTAAAGAAGGAAATGGCAAATCACTCTAGTATCTTTGCCAAGAAAACTCCTAAATGAAGTAACAAAATGAAGAGTCAGACACAACTGAAATGGCTGAACACATTAAACAATAAAGATAGCATAGAATCACTATGTGGCAGTTAGGTAATATAGTGAAAAGGAAAATGCCAAGAGAAATTTGATGAGGGCATAGGTGAGGGATATCAGGGAAGGCTTCCTGGAAGAGGTGGTGCCTGAATGGGGACTTGAAGGAGTGGAAGGATTCCAACTAGTAGAGGTTGGAGTAGGTAGGAGAGGGAGAATCTTTTTCTGACATGGGGACAGCATGAGAGGTCAAAAAGAAAGAAGATCCCAGGATAAAAACATGGAACAGTAAGTAGTTCAGTTTGGCTAGACTATTCAGTTCAATGCATGGAAGGAGAAATGTGAGCGGAAACTGGCCAGGCTGGTTGGAGCCAGGTTGTGGAAGACTGTGAATGCTGATATCAGTCCCAGTTCTTATAACAGAGAATCCTTTAAGGAGCACAAACTCTAGCTTCCCAAATGCTTGGTGAGCTCTTGGGTTGTATAAATAGGCAATAACAGTAGAGCTTTTGCCGATGGGCATAGAGAATGACAAGACTAAGAGCTGATTTCATACCCTCAGGGTAGCACCTTGCTGACCAACAGCCCCCGAGTCTCCCAAGAACAAGAAGGCACTAACTACTCACTGGTCTTGAAGGACATAACCCAACAGGATGCTGGTATCTACACCTGCCTGGCCAGGAATATCAGTGGCGAGGTCTTGTGCAAAGCAGAATTGCTGGTCCAAGGTGGTGAGTTGGCAAATGGACAGGCAGGGGTGAGTAAGTCCCAGGGAAAGTGGGAGCCCTCCCTAAGCAGGCCAACTGAGTTAAAGAAGGAGAAGCAAGGGTGAGGAACGAAAGGGAATCAGGAGAAACTCTAGCGAAGAGTTAAGAGGGAAACACAAGAGGTGATGGAAGGAGAGAAATTGGAAAAAAGAAAAGTTCTGTATTAAGAGTCAGGAGACCTGAGTTCTGATCCTCCTTGTGCCACTAGCCCAGGAGTGGGTGGGAACCTGTGGCTTTAAGGCCACATATGGCCTTTTAAATCCTTCAGTGTGGCCTTTTGACTGAATCCAGATTTTACAGAACAAAAAACAAATCCTTTGTTCTGTAAAATCTGGATTCAGTCAAAAGGCCACACTGAAAGATTTAGAAGGTCACAGGATCCCCACCTGCTAACCTATTGTGTGGCCTTGGGCAAGTGAAACACACCACCCCCAAGCTCCAATTGTTTCATCTCTAAAATGAGGGATTTTAACAAGAGGCTCTCAAAGGTCCTTCTGGCTTTAATATTTGATCATCTATTTCTAAGGCATCTTCCAGCTTTAACATTCTATTGTTGCCTGTTCTAAGGTCCTTTTCAGCTCTGACGTTCCAGGTAGTGGTTCCAAGGGGTGACTGGCAGTGCCAGATACTTCAGAAAGCCCAGAGAGGGCACAGACTTGACAGAATCCTGGCCATGGGACAGTGAGGACCCAGTAATGAGACAGGGCTGATCTAGGGCTTGGGAACTGGACCACTTCTCAGAAAGGCTAGGAATAGAATGAGATCCTTCCTCTCACAGCCCAGACCCCCGTAGGGCAGTGATTGTTATCTGGAAGTTGGGTAGGGAGAACAGAAAGAATGCAACGCTGGAGACCAAGCTCCCCTGTCTGACTGAATTTCTTGTTTCATTTGACCAAGGTGAGACTGAACCAGGAGCCGAGAAGCAGAGTTACCGAAGGAAACTCCACTCCTTCTATGAAGTCAAGGAAGAAATAGGAAGGTAACAAAGGCTGCCAAGCCTCTGAGTTTCACTGGGTTCCTGAGATGGCTACAGGAGCTGCCTCCATTAGGAAAGCACATATTGCTCCAATTAGGGCTTCATCGCCAAGGACAGAGAGGCTTCCTGAGGACTTCCCTTCTGACGAGGACACAGGGTGGGGGGCAGAGAGTGAGATCACAAGAGAGTTTAAATTCTTCTGATATAGCCAAAGTGTGTTTAGTAGCTTGGCTTCAGGATAAATCACCATCCCAGCAGAGATGGAAAGAGTTAGATGGGAAGCCTGGAGACCTTGGCTTCAGCCATCTCTGACATTAACTGGTGTCATGGAAAGAGCCCTGAATGTTAGAGTCAGGAGAACTGAGTTCAAGTTCTGGCTCTCAGTTTCCTCTTCTGTAAAATGGAGCCAGACTGGATCCCAAAGATCCTGCATTCTAAGTCGATTCAGCTCCCATGGACTCAGTTTCCTTATCTGTAAAATGCAAACAAAAAGCCTCCCCAGTGTGCTTAATAAAAAGTGTTATGAAGTCATATGTAAAAATGCTTTGAAAAATATAAAATTCTATAGTGGGATCATTCGATTTGGAAGAGAAAATTGTGTGTATGTAGATTGTACTTATGATGTATGTATTATACGTATGCAGAGAAATCTATGTATCCAGAGAAAATCGTGTATGCAGATCCCCAAATCTATGATATAATAAAGGGTGGCCTACTGTTCTCAGTCTCTGCTGACAGCATGGCAAAGTGGATATGATGCTGGGTCTGGAGTCTGGAAAACCTGTGTTCAAATCCTGCCTCTTACACTTACAGCTGCATGACCCTGTATAAGTCAGTTAAGCCCTCTGAGCCTGTTTCTTCATCTGTAAAACAGGGTTAATAATGCCTCGCTCATCTTCTTAGTGTTCTAGGCAACTCTCTAAGATTGCCAAGGAGCTTCCTATGCCCCTTGGAATCACAGACAAAAAAGTCTCAGCCATCTCATGGGCTTGTTAAGGCTACAAATGCGGTTATATGAAGTGATTTGCAAGCTTTTAAAATGCTATATAAAGGCCGGCTATTATTACCAAAAGAAGAATTTGGGCTGCAGCCAGGCAGATTTTAATTAGGCATACAAGGACGGGTCTCTTTGTTCTTTATAAATAATTCATACACTCAACAAATTTTTTTTTCCCAACAAACATTTATTAAGTACCTATTATTACAATACCCTATGCTTGGTGCTAGAAATACAAAGATAGATATAACCTCAGGCCTGCCCTCAAGGAGCTTAGAGTCTAGCAGGGAAAAGGACATTGTTGTTCAGTAGTGTCCAACTCTTTGGGACCCCATTTGGGGTTTTCTTGGCAGAGATACTGGAGTACTTTGCCATTTCCTTCTCCAGGTCACTTTACAGATGAGGAAACTGAGGCAAGCAGGGTTAAGTGACTTGTCCAGGGTCATACAGCTAGTAAGAGTCTGAGGTCAAATTTAAACTCGTGAAGATGAGTCTTCCTGACTTCTGGCTCAGCACTCTATCCACTGGACCACCCATCTGCCTGGAAAGATATAAAAACAAATAATTAATAAAGAGGAGATTGAAATAAATACAAGGTAAGGGTTCGGACAAACTTATGTGAGAAATGTAAGGAGGGAGAGATCACCTTCACCTAAAGGGAGTGGGGGGTTGACCAAGGAAGGCTTCATGGAAGAGGTGGCACCTGGCCTTCACTCTGAAGAAAAAGAGAGACTTCAAAAGGGAGAGAGGGAGAAGGGGTCAGAGAGGAGCCCATTCCAAGCATGGAAACAGAGTGATCCAAGATACAGAGGTGAGAGGAGATAGGATAAGAAGGGGGATGGAGAACAGCCTGCTTTGGGTTGAGGTATAGAGCACAGAAGGGGACGAGGGTGAGATGAGGCCAAACAGGTAGGCCGGAGCCAGACTGGGTCAGAGACCATGCTCCGGAGGTCAAGGTCAGGGGTCTACATTTTATTCTGCAGGCAGTGGCTACCCACCAGAGGTTTAGGGGTAAAAGAGTGATTTTAAGAAGGTGAGGCATAAGGGGTACAGCCCTTGAGAATAGGGGACTAAGGGAGGCTGGGGATTTCTTCAGGGAGTGATGTTCTCCTGTCAGGGATGGTTTCAGGCTATTTCTCCAGGGTAGCAAGGAGCTAGACAGGCAGCCTCTCAGCTCCCTTTCTAGTCCAAGATGCTGTAATGATCCTGATAACATAACCTGGTATCTCCATTTGCCTAGGGGTGCTTTTGGCTTTGTGAAGAGGGTTGAGCACAAAGGCAACAAGGTGTCCTGTGCCGCAAAGTTCATCCCCCTTCGGAGCAAGACACGGGCCCAGGCATACCGGGAGCGGGACATCCTGGCCACCTTGAATCATAAGCTGGTCACCCAGCTCCTCGATGAGTTTGAGACCCGGAAAACACTCATTTTGATCTTGGAGTTGTATCCTTTTTCCACTGGTGCTGGAGGTTCTGTCTTGTGTTATAGTGCAAGTACTGGACTTGCCATCAGAGGGCACGGGTTCAAGTCTTGCCATTTATTTATAATGTGACTGTGGGTAGGTAAATCACTTCAATCCTGTTTTCTTTATAAAATGAGGAGTTTGGATTAAATGACTTTTGAGGTCTCTCTTATGGCATTCCTCGCTCTGACTTTCTTTTATGTCCTAAGGTCAATTTAATGCAATTCAACAATTCAATAAACATACATCAAACACTTAGTCTTAAGTTCAGTACAAGGCATTGAATTAGGTACTGAGGATGTAAAGACAGAAAGGAAACAAACAGAAAGCCCTCAAGCAGCTTATACTCTACTGGGAAGATTCATGAACAGAGATAAGTAAATCCAAGGTTTTAGGAAGTTAGGGATTACAGAGTCAAGAGGGGAGGAGAGAGTGATTCCAGGGATGGGGAGACAGATGCTGTGCATGAGGAACAATCAGCAGGGCCCTTCTAACATTACCATTCTTCTGTGCTGTTGTGTGTCTCTGTTCCTCTAAATGGGGCAGGCAGGGAATACATGTGTCTCCCCAAGGTCATGGGGCTATTCAAGGCAAATCATCTCTCTGCATGCCTGATTTGTGTCCATAGATATGAAAATAAAACATGTTTTTAGCATTATTTTTTATTTCTAAAAATCAACGATCTATTAAATTGTTAATTTCCTAATTCTGCCCTCAACTGAAATCCTCTTTATAGGATTGGAAATTTGGGCAAATATTGTTAGGCTTTGTCAGAAAGTTCTTCTGGTTTCTTCCAGTACCTATATCTTGGAGGCTCAGTAGAGCCCTGGGCTTAAGAATCAGAACTAGATTCAAATTCTGACTTTGGTCCCTTCCAAGCTATGGGACCCTGGGCAAAGTCACTTCTCTCTGGATCTCAGATTCCTTATATGTAAAAGTGGAAGCAGCTAATTAACACAATGGAAAGAGTACTGGACCTAGAGCCAGGAAGACTTGAATTCAAATCCAGCCTCAGATACTCATTCAGTTGTGTGACCCTGGGCAAGTCACTTAACCTCTGTCTGTCTCAGCTCCCTCATCTGTAAACTAGGGATGATACAAATAGTACCTCCTTCCCAGGGTTGTTGTGAGGATAAAGCAATATAATGTTTGTAAATGTTTGATATTGAGATGAATGAAGCACTTTGCAGGCCTCGAAGCATAATTTGACACATGCTGGCTATTAGCTCTTGTTAAAACAAGATGGCTGCATTACATGATCTCGAAGGCCCCTTCCAGCTCCCCATAAAGTCCTAAAAAATACAATCCCACAAATCACTTCCCCTCTCTGATAGCTCCTTTTTCTCACTTATAAAAGAAGGATGAGAGGGCTTGACCCAAACAGGATTATGGGTCTCAAGCTCTTTGTACATCATAAAGCACTGTAGAAATATCAGCTGTTTTTATCAGTATTGCTACATCGCTTTTGAATGAACCACATCACATTATTTTTGTTGTTTAATCACGCCTGACTCTACGTGAGTCCATGGGTTTTCTTGGCAAAGATACCAGAGGAGTTTGACATTTCCTTCTCCAGTGTGTCCCCACTTTACAGATGAGGAACTGAGGCACAATAGGGGTTAAGTGATCTGCCCAGCGTCACATGGCTAGTAAGTGCCTGAGGCCAGATTTGACCTCAGATCCTCCTGACTCCAGACCAGGTGCTTTATCCCCTGCACCACCTTGCTACCTGACATTATGTTATGACTACATCCTGATTTTCCTTGACTGCAATCAGGTGTTCCTCTGAAGAGCTCCTGGACCGCTTATACAAGAAGAACGTGGTGACTGAAACCGAGGTGATAAAATTCTCTTGGTCACATTGCCCTGTGCAACCATTTAGTTCTCTCACTAGCTCATTCCCTCCTAGCCCACACTAGTCTTCTAAAGGCTGGGCTGAGGACGTGGAGAAGGGAGGAGGGTCTGGATGTCTCATGGGGAGCTGCCATCCTGCGGGGCCATTAAGCTCACTGCCTGTAGTAGGCTGCTCCACCTGGGGTTCCTCTACAGCCCTGGTTCCCAGGACCAGTAGTGTATAAAGAATTCCACAACTCATGGAGTGTGTCTGTGTTCTCTAATAGGACATTTCTGCCCCGGCTCAGTGGGGTCATATCCTCTTTGACTAGTGATGGTTTTGAGATATTCACAGAGGTCTGGGGTGAGGCAGGGCCAGAACACAAGCCAGCAAAGCTAGGAGGCCAAATCCATGGAAAGAGATACAAGTCTATACTGAGGGACAAAGCAGCCAGAATGTTATGTCTGGGGGTCTCAAACCCTGCCCCGCCTTGCTGAGACTGCTGGAGCAGAATCATAGACTCCTGTGTGCTTTTAAAGGTTCAGCTGCCCTGAGGCTGCCTCAGAAAAGCTTTATCATCATAGAATTGCCTGATAATAAATTGTCATCAAATACAAAAGTACCTAATACTAGAAGCCTGGCATAGCCACTGTACTCATATACACACAGCTTACCTCATCCAGGCAAGAATTCTTACCTGGGCAAGAATCATCTTTACAAATCCCCTATAAGGGGTTGTTTAACCATAGCTTCAAGACTTCCAGTGAAAGGGAGCTAGCTACTTCCCAAGGCAGTTCATTTGAATTTCAGGCAGCTCTTTAGGACTCAATTTACCATGAAATAAATACTTATGGGACATGGAGAGATCATTCTGTGTCTTTAAAAATAATAATATTCTAATGTTGGGGGATTTGACTTTGATTATGTCATTCTTACTCACAGACCACCCCCAGCCTCAGGCAATCTAGACAAAGGATCTACCCCGACCCAAGCCAGAGTAGGACACAGGTGGCTTCCCCACTTGGGGACAGGGGTCAGGGAGGGGTCTAAACAAGACTGAAGAGAAAGTTAATCCAATCTCATTATCAACCCTATTCTTCAGATATTGATTTGACCTAGTAGAGAATAAGGAAATAGGAGGGAAAATCTGGTTTTCCCTGATAGTAAATGGTTATTAATATAAGAGAGAAATGACCATTCCTCTCACTGGAGAAACTGACTGATGGTATCAAGAGGACTTAGAGAGGAAAGGTGACCCAATATTAACTGCAGAATAGGAAACTATGGGGAGTCAGGAAGACCTGGATTTGAATCCTGCCTCATGTACTTACTAGCTGGGTGACCTTGGGCAAATCTCTTAAACTCTCTCAAGCTCAGTTTCCTCATCTGTAAAATGGGGATGATGAAAGTAATTGGCCTGGACCCTCTGGGGTTGGTGTGAAGATCAAATAAGATAGCATATGTAGAGCTCTTTGCAAACTCTGAGTGCTTCACAAACACTAGCTACACCACTATATAAGCTCTAGTGAGCTAGAACTGTGTAATGATGATAAAGCCAACATCTACGTAGTGTTTACTGTGCCAGGCAAACAACTTTACAATTATTATCTCATTTGATCTCACCACAACCCCAGGAGGGAGGGGCTATGATTATTCCCATTTTACCACTGAGGAAACTGAGGCAGACAGCTGTTAAGTGGCTTGCCTAGAGTCATACAGGTGTCAGGGGTTGGATTCCAGCTCAGATCTTCCTGACTCCAGGCCTGGTGCTCTATCCATTGTACCACTTAGAAGACGTATGTATTCATGTGAAAATCTGTCATCCTAAAGAGGAAAGCATGGTGGAGAACTCTGGGGTAAAGATAAAAGGAGGGACAAACAGAAGTGCTGTCCTGGAGGGGAGGATGGATGAGGAACCCCACCTCAAGCTGGAACACTTTAGCTGGAACCTAAAGCTGGAAGGGGGAGATGGTTACATTGGGTGACTGGCTACCCAGACATGTGCTGGTGGTTTCTCCCTTGCTAGAGGAGAGTGAGCTATAAATCCCTCCCTTACCTCGCCAGAAACTCCATCTTTCAGAAAGTAAAGGAAGCGATGAGGAGAATGGCTACCCTGGGTGGGATGCTGGCCAATAAGAAAATGATGAGTGGAACAGGAATTGAGGGGAGCCTCTAGAGAGAGTAAACATGTCATCTTAGGGCTCGTATCAGCACTAGGGAAATAGGGCACCATAAGTATGTCCTATTATCTAAACGTGGTGTCTCCCCTGGTGCCCAGCACTGTGGGTCAGTGTTTAGTAAACATGAGCTCTGTACCTTTGTTCCTAGGTGAAGATATATATAAAGCAGATTTTAGAAGGCCTCAAGTACCTCCATGACAACAACATCCTGCACTTAGACATTAAGGTATGGCAAAAACTGTTTTCCATTGGCCCTTTGGCAGATGAGGAACTGAGGACTAGGAGGGTCTCGAAAAGCCCTCCTGGAGCTCTGGTGGCAGGAGACATGATGAGGGTTTAGGGGTGCTCGAGATCACAAAATACCAATATGCTGGGTCCTGCCAAATGAATTCAACTCAAGCCTCCTCTCAGCCAAAGAAAAGCAAAGTTTATTAAAAGTTCACCATATCGGGTAGACTCTTAAGGAGCCTTGGTATCTGTAAGGCTTGTACTGGACAAGCAAGCTTGTATTGTACACAGAGCAAGTCTGTGCTAAAAAATTCTATGGCACTATCACACCACATGGGGACGAGATGGGGTCTTATATACAGAAAGGTTGTGGGAGGAATCTAGGGGTGGTCTAGGGGAAGAGTTTGGGGAGGGTCTTCAGGAGGAGTTAATGAGGTCAGGTATCAGTTGATTTGGGTATAGATATTTTGATAGGCTCAAGGGTGGGAAGTAGATGGACGATGGAGGGCCAAGGTAGTAACAAAAGTTTGGGCAGAGCCACAGTGAAAGACTTATGGCCTCATGCAAATGCCTCATCAAATGGGAGATTCAATCAGAGTTCAAGGGGGTTCTCAGAGCCTATATCTCATCAAACACACGGATCATGAGAGCTGGAAGGGACCCCAGAGATCATTTAGTCCAACCCTTTCCTTGTAGAGAGGGTGGAACTGAGGCCCAGAGAGGGGAAGGAACATGGTCCAGGTCACCCAGGCAGATTGTCTCCAAGAATGGACCAGGGTCCTGTGGCATGACTGTGTGTTGTGTTGCCTAGGTAGTTTCCCTCCCACCCCTCCAATGTTTTCCCTGGTCTATAAAATGGAGAGGCAGCAGAGAGCCTTGGGGAAGCCATTCACTGCCTATACATGAGCCTTGCTACTATTATGGTCTAAGTTTAAGCCTCCTCCACTGATGGGTATTTGTGGGGAAAAGTGAATCAGGTCCTTAGGAGATAATTTTGTATTAACCTTTACCATGTTATCTGAAAGTAGTAGTAGCTGCCCTCTGGGGACCCAACCTGCCAATTAGAACAGCAGTTGGGAAATGCTGTTATTTCTTCTTTTTTTTCCAAAAACTTGGGACAATTTATTTTTGTCCTGTGCAGTTTTCATTTGGATTTCTAGACATATAGCTCTGAAAAACAGGCTTTTAAAAAGCCTGTCCTGTTTTAAGTGGACCTACTTGACTATGTCTTTAAGCCAAATCATTCTGGCTCTCATTGAATGGCCAATAATAGGCCCAGCCCAAGCCTGTGTGGCTCACTGGTTAGGTATTTAGGGCTTAGAATCAGTGTAAACAGCAATTGTTTTTTGTTTTGGCCAAAATATCTGATGGTCTTCCCCTCCCAGTTTGATATCTTTAGGGTGATAAATTGGGGCATCTTTTGTCTCTGTTCTTACCCTAACCCTTAGTCAGCTAGTGGGCATGGCCTCAAACAAACTGAGACCTTGGAAAGACATTAATTTAGAAAGGCCAAGGTCACCCACTACATCCTGGCCCATTGCCAGTCTTGCCATTGGACTCCAATGACTGGAGAAGAGGTTGACGACTTTGCACAGCTCTGCCTCACTCAAATCCAATTTACATGCAAGTCAAGACACCATACTCATGATGTCATTGGTTGTCTTTGTGAATGATGGATGAATGACAACATCTGTAAAATGTATATAATAATGTTTGACTGAGTACTTCACCACATTAGTTACTATGAGAAAAGTGCTTTGTAAAATTTTTAAAACTGCCTAAGTAGAGTCTCTCATTAAGGCTGACCACCAGCTTGGACATCTGCCTGTGAAAATCACTTTATGTGACTGCCAAATGTGAGTTATAGCATCATAGAATTTAGTTATAGTGGATTTCAGAGATCATTTAATCTAACTCCCCTAATTTGATGTATAAGGAAACAGAGGCCCAAAAGAGGTAAAGTGAGGGGTGGCTAGGTGGCTCAGTGAGTAGAGTGCCGGCCCTGGAGTCAGAAGGACAAACAAAAACCTAGCCATGTGACCTTGGGCAAGTTACTTTACCCCAATTGTGCCCTCCAAAAAGCAAAAGAAAAAAAAAAGAAGTTAAGTGAGGTACCCAAGACTCCCTAGCTAGTAATTATACTTATTATAGAACCACAGTGAATCAGAGAGGGAAGGGACTTTACAGGTCACCTCACTGAATCTCCCACCTAGAGAAATCTCCATTGCAGTATCCCCAACAGAATGTCATGCAAACTCTATCTGAACACTCCCAACTATGTGGAGCTCACTACTTAAAAAAAAAAAAAAAAAGCTCATTGCTGGAAGGTTTTTAGAGCAAACAGAATTTTGCCCCCCTCTAAATTCTACCTGTTGCTTGTAGGTCTGCTCTCTGGAGCTAAGCAGAAATTATTTAATCCCATTTCCCCATGACAGCCCTTCAGATGCTTGAAGACTGTGACCACAGCATCCTGAGTCTTCACTAGCCTAGGTGAAACACGCCCAGGTCCTTTAATCCTCAAACTGCATGGTTTCCTCACCAACTTGATCACCTTCCTCTGAATGTGCTGCAATCTGTCAGTGTCCTTTTGGAAGTAAAGCAAATTGCTGACATTCTCTTCTCTTTCTCTGTTATTAGCCTCCTAACATCCTAATGGCTCACCCAACTAGGGAAGATATTAAAATCTGTGATTTTGGCTTTGCTCAAAAAATCATCCCCTCGGAGCCCCAGTACAGCAAATTTGGCTCACCAGAGTTTGTCTCCCCGGAAATTATTGCCCAGACCCCTGTGACGACCACATCAGATATCTGGTGAGAAACAATGCTTTGTATTCACTCATGAACTACCAAAGGTAGGGATGTGGGGAAGAGAAACACCCCTTGCCTGTATTTTTTCCCTTATGGTTTATCTTTAACATGATATAATTCCCTGTGATGTCCTCCCTTTGAAAAGACCAGGATATTCTAGCCCCTCATATTGCTAATTAACAATCACAAATGGCTAGATTTCCATAGTGCCTTCATAAAACCACAGACAGTGCTACAAGAGGATTGCTGAAGCTATCTGGAACAACCTTGATCCAGAGCCTGAATCCCCTGTGTGGCCTCCCTAGTAACAAGGTCAGTCCAGCCTCTCAAAAGAGAAAGTCCTGGAGGCAGCTCGAGATTCCGTAAAATGTCTTTACATCCATTGTCTCCTTTACAGTCATTGATCCTTCCAAAAGTGATCAGAGGGTGGCAGTTAGATGAGAGGCTGGACCATACAGTGGACAGAACATAGAACTTATCTGTTCATTGTCTCCCCTCCCTCTCCAACAAGAGAAAGGTCAGAACATACAGATACCATGTTCCCATCACCTCAAAAATAAACTGTGCCTCCACTCACAAGGTCCACAAGGACAAGTGGACCCATCACCGTCACCCTCCACCCCATCCTCCGGACCTTGTAGGCCTGCCAGGCAATTACACCCCAGGCATCATCTAGGCCGAGACCCAGCAAATGACATGATCACTTTGGCCTGCTGGGAAGATAACCAAGTCAGAGACTGTCAAGTTTATTCATGACTGGGCTCAGCACAGCTGAGGGAGCAGCAGGGCTTCAAAAAGCCTGACATTCCCTCCTGTCTCCCAGCCCCCATCTATGACACATCCCCCATCACATCCCACCTCCTTCTGATAGATAGCTCCACTCAATGCTCATTGCCTTGACTCCACTCTACCCTTCCCTCATCCCATGGTAGGTGCTGATGTTTATCTGCACGTATCATCCCATAATAAGTTCCTGGGCTTCATTTTCAAGGTGGGGGATGGGGGGGAATGGGGATGGGATTTAGTAGTTTATAGATATAGTTGAGCTGCTGCCAAGACCTTTAAAAATTGATATCCTTTGGTTTTTTTTATCCCAGCTATTTCTGAATATACCCGTCCCTATGCCCAAGCCTTCCCTTTTAACAAAAAAATAAATAATTTAAACAAGACCAACTTGACACAGTGAACTCATGGGACAATAAAAGCAGCATTCCATACTCAAATTCCCGACCTCTTGAAAAACAAAACAAAACAGGGGGGTGCTACCGGGACTTTTCATCCAGCTTTGTCTACTTGGCACCTCAGCCCATTCCTCCCAGCATGCTTTTCTGTCTTATGGCCTAGGGGTCATCTTCCAGAATTAATTGGTACCAGTTGTTGCTTCCTGGTTGAAGCCACCCTATCCTGGAGTACTCATAATATCCCACTTAAATCTTTAACCTCAACAAAGATATTAGCCATTAATGAGGAGTACTCCATTCAAGGATTCTATCTAGTCCTGGCCTACCTTACTGATCCTGCTTCTGATCGATATGACTTCTTTGGGCTCAGTTGGCTTTCCTATTGCTACACTAATTCCCAGATTTTGTGTGTGTTGTGTTTCCCTGGTCCTGGCTTCTCCCCTGGCCCCTTCAGGCTACTGTCTCTGCCAATCCAGAATCACCATGTGACATTGAGCTTTTATTTTTCTACAGGGCTGTTGGTGTCATCACCTACTTAAGGTAACCAATCCTCTGCCTTCTGCATTCTCAATCCCCTGCCTCCCAAAGTCTCTAATCCCTTCTCTCCCCAGGTACCCATCCCTTAAGTGCCCAATTCCTTGTCTCTCGAGGCAGTCAGTGCCTTGTCCATTGAGGCAGCCAATTCTGTCCCCCCAGGCTCCCTATCTCTCCAGAACAAATAAGCATGAAGTAGAAATTAAGAATCGACAGAGGCAGTGAACTCCAGACTGACTGCACCTGCTCTGAGCATTTGCTTCTTCAAAATAAGCACAATAGTCTAATGTTTGATAAACTCCAAAATCCCAAGTTAGTGTGGCAAGAACTCCCTCACTGACAAAAATCGTTGACTTCTCTTACCAGCCCCCAAGCCAACTAGAACTTTAAAACTAGACAACATTGAGGATGTCCTATGAAATTTGGAAGCCTGTATTAGAAAGATCACACATCGAGGATGATTGACTAGAGAAGTTAGGAAGGCCCGTATCTTCAGCCTATACTCTCATGGTGGATATCCTAGCTCAGTGGTTAAGGCATGCTGTTAGGAGGAATTCGGAATCCTCTGTCAGTTAGCTTTGCATGGAACTGCTTCGTTCCCCAACCAAAAAGTGAGCCCTGACCCAGGCCACAGACTGAAGCCCGGCCTTGGTCACAGGCTGAGCCCTGGCCTTGGTCACAGGCTGAGCCCTGGCTTTGGTCTCGTGTGGTAGAATACAGGATGAACCAGCTGAAAATGCAGACAGCACACTGAGTCCCCACTCTTCAGGATGCAAGGCAGATCCAGTGGTGCCCCTTCCCCTGCCAAAAAAGGGGTAGGAGGATCGGCCTGTGTATGTATAGGCTAGTCTTATATCATTACCATGCCTGGAAAATAATATAGGGATCAAGTAAGGGGCAGGAATAGTCTGGGGCTTCCAGAAGAATAAATAAAGGGAAAGTTGAAAGGAGGAAGAAGGGCCTTGAGCCTGACAGGTGTCACCCTTAAGTTATTATCAGCTAACACCTTTTCCGTCAATGTACACCTTAGGAAGGATTAATCCAATGGACACCTATGTTGAGAACAAGAATAGGACAGTAGAAAGCAGCCTGGGAGGGTTTAGGGTTTCGTTGGTTTTTTTAAGGGTGTAGGAGTGTTGGAAAAAAGGAAAGAGGTCTACGATGGGGAAAAGTACCAAGGTCACACTTCAGATAATTAAGAGATAGTCCCCAGCAGCGAATGTAAATCCCCTACCTAAGGCAACCAAGAACTCTGTTCATCAGAGAAACCAATCTCAGGCATGCCTTCCTTAAGCACTGGGAAGGGCCCAGGTCACCTGCCTCAGTCATCTGTTCTGTTGGTTTCAGGAAGATGCAGAGAGAAATGAAACCAGAGCTCTCTTCCCTACCGATAGCCTCGGCAGGGTCTCTAAGAGCAGAGAGGAGCCAGCTGTGCCTCTGAATTAGCCCAAAGCTAATATAATAGCCGGACTTTTTCTTCTTCAGTTTGACCTGCACATCCCCATTTGCTGGTGAGAATGACCGGGCAACTCTCCTGAATGTGAGGGAGGGGAAGATCTCCTGGACCACCCCCCAGGCCGTCCACCTGAGTGAGGAAGCAAAGGATTTTATAAAGGGGATTCTTCAGCCAACACCAGAGTAAGAACATTGCCCTTCATATCCCACGTGACTTCATGTTCCAAATTCTCTCCAAGCTAGTTTTTAGAATCGTAGAATCATAAACCATAGGATGCTATAGCTGGGAGGAGCCTTAGAACTGAGAAGGTCAAAACTAGGAAGAGCCTTAGAACTTAGAATGCCCGAAATGAGAGGAACCATGGAACACAGAATGTCAAAAATAGAAGGGGCCTTAAAACAGAATGAGAGACAAAAGTGAAAAGAATTTAGAACAGACTATATACTGTTAAAGCTGAAAGAACCCTTGGTATATAGATTGTCAGAGATGGAAGTGATGCAGTTTGAAGGGTTCAAGGGCTGAAATAAAGGACAGGGTTATCTGGAAAGAATTCACAGACTCAAGCAATCTTCAAGTCAAGCTGGCAAAGGTTAATTGTTATGCTAGCCAGCAGGCAAAAGTTCTTAAGGAAACTGTGACCTTAGAAGGATATAGTTAAAGTTTACATAGGAAAAACTATAACAAAACACATGTTTTGTGTATTATGCTAATTAGATGATTCAGGGGTAGGATTAAGGTGGGATTAAGGAGTGGTTAAGGAGTGGTCAGTTCTTAAAGGAATATGCACATTCTCTATCTACTGCACAGGCATTTTACCTCAAGTTCACCAGGAAAAGCAGGAGTTTGGGGAGAGGCACACAGAGATGTGGATTTTAGGTCTGCTGCATCATTAAATTAACTAGCAGTCAGGGCCAATTGAAGATTGTCTAGTCTGCCACCAATCAATGTCTTGTTTGTCAAGAGAGATGTAGAGAGTGTCCACATCTTAAGTCTAGGATACACATAATGAGTCCAGGATGCATATAATGAAGTAGGGAGTTGGTACAGATAGTCTGCTAGTACCAAATATCTTTATGAGCCAGTACAAAGCCAGTTCAGACTAATAATTCCTGTAAGTATGGTTTGCTGCTGTACCAGGGAGAGAGAAAAGTGTTTCACTGGGGTCCATTCATGAGTAATTGCTGGGCATAGTATCCTTGGACTGGGGAGAAACTGTCAGGAATAGTGTTTTTGAGGCTAGAGGGAAATATGGTCTTGGGACTGAGATCCAAGCACAGGAACTCAAGCACCCCATCAGAAGAGCCCCAATAACAAAGAACCTGGAATGGTAGCCCTAACAGGGCTTTAGAACAAACTCTGGCTGCACTGGATTGTACCACAGAACACAGAACATAGAATACTGGGGTTGGAAGGGACAAACACCTGATTCAGCTTTCCAAGAGGAACCAGAGTCCTCAGCTCCCTGACCTTCTGGCCTCTTGTATCCGGTCTTGACACAATGTCTACTGACATGACCCTGAATCACAGTCTGCCTAGAATGTTCACCTTATCTCCCCTGCCAGCCTATGAGGACAGACTGCCTGGTCTAGAGCTGGAAGCACCAGTAGAGGTCATCTAGTCCATGGACTCCCTTTTGTAGATAGGGAAACTGAGGCTGAGAGGGAAGAGGTTTGCTCAAGGTCACACAGTAAGTAGCAGAGCTGAGATTCGAACTTAAATTCTCTGATTCCAAATCTAGTGTTCTTCCATTGTCCATTGCCTGTTTCTGCCACCAGCAGAGCCCACAGGACTTTCAGCAAAGTAGGCTCAGTAAATGTTTGCTAAATCAATAACAATGCACATTTGTGTAGAGCTAAGGTTCACACAATGATACTCTGAAGTAGATGGTAAAAGGATTATTATTCCCATTTTACAGGTAAGGAAATGTAGGTTAGAGAATGACTCCCTAAGGATTACACAGTATCAGAGCTAGAATTCAAACCTAAGTCTCTCCTATACTCTTTCCATCACACCAAATCAACCAAATATCTCTCGTTTGGTTCCTAGGACCAGACCTAGCGCTTCCAAATGTCTCACGCACCCATGGTTTATGGTAAGTTGACTTGACTTGGCTTTAAGCCCCTTCCTACAACCACCAGGCCCATCCCAGATACCAAGAAAGAAATGAAGGTGGGAGGCATTGGTGGGAGCAGAGCTGGCCCTGGAGCAAGAAGGGAGGAGGCCTTTCTCAAGGCCTTTTGCTCCACTGGGGCCTGCAGGGGCCTTGCCCTTCAAGCTGGCACCGACAGAGGATGGGGTAAGATTAGATTGGTTCCTTTTTGAATCCTTAGAACCAGAACAAAGGATGTAAGCTGCTTCACCAGAGAGACAGAGACAGAAAGACAGAGAGATGCAGAGAGAAAATAAAAGGAAGAGGAGGGAAGGAGGGAAAGAAGGAAGGAAGGAAGGAAGGAAGGAAGGAAGGAAGGAAGGAAGGAAGGAAGGAAGGAAGGAAGAAAGGAAGGAAGAAAGGAAGGAAAGAAAGAAGGAAGGAAGGAAAGAAGGAAGGGAGGGAGGAAGAAAGGAAGGAAGGGAGGGAGGAAGGAAGAAAGGAAGGAAAGATAAGGAGGGAGGGAAGGAAGGAAGGAAGGAAGGAAGGAAGGGAGGGAGGGAGGGAGGAAGGAAGAAAGGAAGGAAAGATAAGGAGGGAAGGAAGGAGGGAGGGAGGGAAGGAAGGAAGGAGAGATGGGAGGAAGGAAGGAAGGAAGGAAGGAAAAAAGGAAGGAGGGAGGGAAGGAAGGAAGGAAGGAAAGAAGGAAGGGAGGGAGGAAGGAAGAAAGGAAGGAAAGATAAGGAGGGAAGGAAGGAGGGAGGGAAGGAAGGAAGGAGAGGGGGAGGAAAGAAGAAAGGAAGGAAGGAAAAAAGGAAGGAGGGAGAGAAGGAAGGAAGGAAGGAGTGAGGGAGGAGGGAAGGGCTGTGGCCCCTCTCCAGAGCCAGCTAGCGCTCCCCCCTCCTGGATGGGGTCTTCTTTCTTTTCAGAAGCCCTCAGTGCCCCCAGAGGAGGCTCACTTCATCAACACCAAGCAGCTGAAGTTCATCGTGGCCAGGAGTAGGTGGCAGGTCAGCTACGACTCTTAATGTCCTGTCTGGGGCACTACATGCTGGACCCTGGTGCTGGCCTCTCACAGGCCTGGCCAGGGCCCAGGAATAGGCCATGGGGTGCACTGTGTGATCTCATGGGCTAGTCACTTAGGGGAAGAGAAAAGGGAATGAGCATTTGTTGAGCACTTAGGGATGTGCCAGACACTGTGCTAAGTGCTCTACAAATATTATCTCATTCGATCCTCATAACAGCCCTTCGAGGTAGGTGCTGTTATTATACCCATTTTACAGAGGCAAAACTGAGCATACAGAGCTTAAGTGACTTGCGCAAGGTCACAGCTAGTACGTGTCTGAGGCTAGATTTGAACTCTAGTCTTCCTGCTTCCAGGCCCAGTGCTCCATCCAGTGTGCCAAAGAGCACAGACTATCAGAGCTGGGAGGGCCCATGACAGCTAACATTTATATAGCACCTACTGTGTGCAGGCAGTGTGTGTGCTGAGCACTTTACAGCTCTTATCTCATTGGAGCACAGAACGTGAGTATTACAGAGGACTTGAACAAAGAGTGTCAGAGACCAGAAGTCAGGGCTAGAAAGGACCTTTGAACATAGCATGTAGGGTGTCAGAGCTGGGGATGCCTTTAGAATACAGACCCCAAGATCTAGAACGCCTTAGAACACAGAGCACAGACTGTAAGCACAGGAGGATGCCAAGCTGGAAAGAGCCTTGGAGACCCTCCAGACCTAGGTGTGGGGCAGCTAGCTAGGTGGCACCATAGTATACACCTGAAGGCCAGACCTGAAGGCAAGAAGACTCATTTTCACAAATTCAAATTTGGCCTCAGACACTTACTAGCTATATGACCCTGGGCAAGTCACTTCACTTTGTTTGCCTCAGTTTCCTAATCTGCAAAATGAGCTGGAGAAGGAAATGGCAAATCACTCCATTCTCTTTGCCAAGAAAACCCCAAATGGGGTCACAAGGATCAGACACAACTGAAACAACTCAACAGCAGATATAGGCATGGGCAGAGGCTGGTAGGGGGCAAGGGCCAAAGGCAGTGCTCACCCCAGGGGTGCCTGAGCACTATGCTTAATTATAGAGCTAGATAAAAGGGCTCTCAGAAACCCGCATTTCCTGAGGGATGAATCAGACCTCTGGGCAGAGGGGCCCAGTGTCTAGGACTGAGGCTTCCTCTTTCTGTCCTGAAGAGGAGGGCAATGAAGTGATGTGTGATGGACCATCTAGTCCAATGCTTTCATTTTAGAGATGAGGAAACCAAGGCCTAGGAGAATGACTTGCCCAAGCTCACAGAGGCCACAGAGAGACCTGAACCCAGGTCACCATCTCATTCCCTGGGCTACCTATCTACATCTGGTGTGGGAGGTTCACACTCAGTGCATGAGTACATGAGTACCCCACTTCCCTCACTGTTGGCCATCCCATCTTTCCTACCCACCCTTTGCAGTGGCAAAGATTTAACCAGATTTTAGTTGAGCCTGCCAAGTCCAGCAAAGGGCCTTGGGGTTTCCAAGCTATGCTTTTGACTAAGAGCCCCTCTTTTTCCTCTTTTCTCCCAGCGGTCTTTGATGTGCTACAAATCCATCCTGGTGATGCAGTCTATCCCAGAACTCCTGCAGGGCCCTTCAGACAGCCCATCCCTTGGCATCTCCCGGCACCTCATCAAAGAGGCCAGCTACTCTACCAGCAGCTCCTCTTCGGACAACGAGATTGCAGCCTACTCCCGGGCCAAGTCCCTGCCACCTTCACCAGGAACATACTCCCCTGTCTTGCCACCCAAGAGTCTCCTCCGAAGCTCTGCCAGCCTCCCTGAGGAGGGTGAACTCCCTGCAGGTGCCACAGGGACCCTGAGAGGCACTGACCACAGATGGGAACAGAGTGGCAAGCTTTCTCCTCGGGCTCCCCAGAGGTTCTGGGAGCAGCCTCAGTTACTGAAGACAGCCTCTGATGACAGTATGACCTTCAAGGAAGGGGAAAGTGAGACCATAGGGGTAGCCTCATCGCAGGAAGGAGATAGGACAGCAGCCAAGGGTGCCACCTGTGTACCCCGGCAAAGTGTTATCAACAGTACATTCTCCTGGCAGGTCTGTGAGGCCACAGAACGAGAAAACACATCTCCTGTCCATGATTACAGGAAGCACTTGGAGAGGGCTCGAAGGAACCTTTTGAAGGGCTGGTACTCCAAAGGAGCCCTTCGAGGCCTGCGGGAGCCACTCCTAGAACACTATGAAATGGAAGAGGAGGAAGCCCGGGAGGCCCAGGTGGGCCCACTGACCAAGTCATCATCTTTTGAGACAGCCCTCCGATTACCTGGCTCCACTTCCCTAGTCTCCAACCGAAGCTATTCATTTGATGACTATAGGCTAAGAACCAGCAGCCCCTTCCCAGAGCTAAGTGAGGGGAAAGAGCAGAGCAAGGACCTAGCCACTAGTGATACTAGTGGGGCCCACTCCACTACAAGAGAATCCCCAAAGATCAGCCAGTCAGAAAGCCCAGGGGGGGCTACCATCCCCCTGGCACCAGTCAAAGAACAAGAAATCATGATGGGAGCAGTCTCCCCATCACAGGGTACTTCATTGCCTGCCTCTTCAAACCAGAAAGGAGAGTCAGTCCTAAAGACTAGGCCCCCTCTGCCCAAAAGTTCAGGTTCAAAGGTGACAGGTACCTGCCCAGAAGGTCAGTGCCCCACATCATCTGTCCCACATTCACAGATGGCCTTGAGCTCACCTTGGGAAGATGGTTCCCTAAAGAGCTCAAACCCCTTTCTGTTGAGTGATTCCACAACCATACTCCAGGGTGGGAACTATCCATTAGTATCCACCCCTAACTTACAAGCAGCCTCAGGATCAGTCACTGAGGACAGACAGACAGATGACTCTCTGAAGCACTCGAACCCGTTCCTTGCCAGTGACCTGGGGCCCAGTAGTTTCCCAGCCACTGGCTCTGGACCCTCAGCTTCCACCAGCAATGAGGGTGGGCACAAGGATGGATCTCTAAAGCAATCCAACCCATTTCTGTACAGTGACACAGGGTCTGCGCTTCAGGAGGGCCACCAGCTTATTGGAATCCCTGGAGATACCCTCAAGAGATCCAATCCTTTCCTTTACCATGAGGCAGGGTCTGCTCTTTCAGAGGGCAGCACTGCCTGGGATACCGCCAGCCAACAAAAACAGGGCACCCCCAGCTCAGCCTTACCTGGCACCCACACAGAAGGGCTCCTGAAGACATACAGCTACGCCTTCCCAGGTCAGCCTCAGTCAGCAGACTCCCCCACACTGTCAGCCTTCCAAACCCAAACCAGCCCATTCACAGGTTCAGTGAGGGACCTCCATGGCTATTCAGGACCTGCTTTTCTGGCAGACATTTCTCCATCAGAGGCTACCCCCGGTTTGACTTCCAAGAGTGAGTATTTCTACAGTGCCACAGAGTCAGCATCCTTAGAGGATGTTGTGGAAAAGATGGTAGATTTGTCCAAGGAGATGACGGTCCTGGCTGACTCAGTGTCTGATCAGCAGGGCCCACAAGCACAGACTGTTTCCAGGAAGTTTTCCTATGGAGAGCGTGGAGGCTATGTAGGAGTCGGGGGCTATGGCAGTTTTGCCTTTGGGGGAGAGGGAAATGTGCTAGGCCAGAGGCCCCTGTGGACTGCCAGGACCTGGACTGAGTCAATATCATCTGAAGAGCCAGAGGAGACGGTGCCAGAGAACACTCAATCTGAGACAAAGTCTGCATCCCTCCCTGAGATTGTGGAAACTGGCAAGGATGCTGGGAAAGAGATTGGGAAAGATGCTAGGAAGGAGACAGGGAAAGAGACTGGAAAGGGGTCAGGGGAATTCCTCTCCTGGGAGGAATTTGGCAAAGGCTCCCAGGTCTCCTTGGTGCAAATCAAAGACCTTTCTGAAGACTCATCTCTTGCAGACAGGGTGTCTCTAGACATCTCTGAAGTGGAACCAGCCTACCTAAACTTGTCTGATTTGTATGATATCAAATACCTTCCCTTTGAGTTTATGATTTTCAGGAAGGTCCCCAAACCAGTTGAAAAAGAAATTCCAGCCCAACTGGAAGTGGAGAGCATAAATAGGACAGATTTAGAAGAAACCTGGCACAAGCAAGAAGAATTTGGGCTCTTTCCCATTAGAGCCACTGGGCAACAAAGAAGTCTAGAGATAATGGAAGACTTGGACCCAATGGAACTCATGAGTAAGGACACCAAAGGCCTTATGGACACTAGTAGGAAGAAGAGGAAATCCTCCCCAACCAAACCTGGATTCTTCAATTTCTCTGGGAAATACCAACCTCTGGACAGTCCAGTTGAACACAGCCTAAAGAAGAAAGTGAAGGCCTCAGTGGCCCATATTTCAAGAATACTGAAGGGCAGGCCAGCCTTTGAGCAAGAAAGACGAGAAGGTAAAGACCTCGCTCTACTGGGAAAACCACTTGGTTCCTGGGGGGTGGGGAGAGGATGGATAGGGCAGTGAGGAAAAGGAGAGTCATAGAAGTTTCATGGTTAGAGCTAGGAGGCCAAGACAGGAGGAAGAAAAGGAAAAAGGGATTTCGGGAGCTTGGAGGAAAATGATGCTGCCCTTTCAGACATGTTGAGCTTGAGGCAGCAGTGGGACATCCAGGTAAAGATGCTCAGCAGGTAATTGGCAACACGAGACGGGAGTACCTACCTTGTATTGTTGTTGTGGGGCTCAAATGAGATCATGTATGCAAACCACTTTGCCAACTTTATAACCCTATAGAAAAGTCAGTTTTTGTCAGAAGCCACTGCCCAGGCTTCTGTGGAACATTCTTAAGTGAAACTGTTCCGAGTATCAGCAATGATATTGAGGAGCATGGAGACCTCTGGAAAAATAGCTTACATCCTAGCTCCTACTTATACAACCTTCCAAAGGACTTTCCTCAAGCCAACCCCAGGAAGGTGGTAGTGCAAATATCATGCCCCTCATTTATAGCCAGCAGACAGACAGATCCAATTGAAATGAATCTCTTCTCTCATCTTTTGGCTTAATAATCTTGTGAGTGTTCTTAAGGAATCTTGATTGAGGTATAATAAGGTATCAGTGCTGCTAAAATCAGTTAACATTATTACCGAGTTTGTGGCATGGGGAAGAATAACAGATTCTGTTCATTCTTGCTATAATGCACATGTTCATGATGAAACACCCTGCCTCCTCCTAAACACCCACCTTGTGTTAGGTGAGAGACTCAGTGTCCTCTGTGGTCTGGTACAATGGGAAAAGATATGCATTTGGGGTCAGGGGTTAGATTCCTGGCTCTGCCACTTGCAGTCTACATGATCTCAAGGCCTCAATTTTCTCATCTGTAAAATGAAAGATTTGGATTAAAGGAACACCCCCTTCCAGCTCCTTCTCCTAGTCATGAGCCAAGCTCTCACACTTAGCTAGATGGCTCCTCACAAGACAGACACACAATTCATCACCTGGTTGGTGTCCAAAGTTTTTACAGCTTGGTGGCACCTGCTTTGGTTGGTCTCTGCTGACAGTTCAAGAATCCAGGGTCTCCTTCAACTCACTCCAGCAGAGCATACATAACGATAGGAAAATAGGCCTTATTTCCATATGGCATCATAACACAACTGGTCTTCAAGGCCACTTCTCTGGAATACAGGAAGCTCTTTATTTGGGAGCATTTTAATTCATTCCTGCTAAGACATAGGAGGATAAGCTAAGTGGCCTCTTGAGATCCTTTCCAGCCCCAGTCTTATCAGATATGCTTAGTTGGAATGTAATCAGATCAAAATTATAGAAAACAGTAGACTTCTGGGTCAGAATACATGATTCTAAAACTTTGCAAACATGTTAAAATAATTATATAAAAAATAAATAAAGCCTTAAGATTCAGAACTAAAAGGGATCTCGGAGATGATGCATTGTAATTCTCCATTTTATAGATAAGGAAACTGAGGCCCAAAGAAGGAAAGTATCTTGCCTTCAGTCATATGATCTCTATGTAATAAAGCTAGGTTTCCTTCAGGGCTCTCAAACCAAGTCCCCACTGTTCCTTGGGTCTTATTCAGCCTTACCCACCCCACCCCCCAACTCCCACACCAAGCATACTATTTGACTATTTGGCCAAATGAATAACAAATCTTTTTTTTCAAATGCTTTATTAACTTCTGTTTTACTTCATTCATTTCTGCCAGTTTTTGTGTTAAAAATTTTCTCCCCGTTTTTCCCCTACCCACCTCCCCAAAAAAGCAGTCCCCCAGGATATCCCCTCCTCTTATTTCCCAATTACATGTAAAATAGTATTAATAATAGTATATGTATATGTGTGTGTGTATTTATTTATTTAAACATTTGGTTTTAAAACTTTGAATTCCAGATTCATTCCCTTCCACCCCTGTAACCCACCCTTACTGGGAAGATAAACAATTCAATATAGGTTGTACATGTGTAGCTAATGCAAAACATTACCATAGTAGATATATTGTAGAAGACTGATTATATTTCTCTCCCTCCTATCCCACCTCCCACTTGTTCTATTCTCTACTTTGGTCCTGCCCCTTTTCAAAAGTGTGTGCTTCCTACTTCCCTCCCACCCAGCCTGCCCCTCCCTTCCATCATCCCCCACTCATCCCCTTCCCCCCTACTCTCCTGTAGGGTGAGAGACCCTATTTTGTGTGTATGTCATTTCCTCCCTGAGCCAAATTCAATGATTATAAGGTTGACCCATTCCCTTTTGCCTTCCTGTTCTTCCCCTCCATTGTACCCATTTTCCCTTGTCTCTTCTATATGAGATAGTTCACCCCATTCTGTCTCTTCCCATCTCCTCTCATTATATTCCTCTCTCACCTCTTGATTTAACTTTTTAAGTATCATTCCTTCCTACTAAATTGGTCCTGTGCCCTCTATGTATACCTGTAAACATATATATATATATATATACACACACACACACACACACACACACACACACATTCACATATGTATTCTTACGCCTATATACCCTCTGATAAAGACTATATATGTATGTATGTATGTGTATATCTGTATCTGTATATGTATGTATGTATATATACGTATATATGTATATTTCTATATATTTCTATTCCCTTCAACTACTTTCATACTGAGAAAAGTTTCATCAGTTACAATTATCGTTTTTCCATGTAGGAATGTAAATAGTTCAACTTTGATAAGTTCCTAATGATTTCTTTTCCCTGTTTACCTCCTCATGTTTCTCTTGCTTCTTATATCAATGTCACATTTTCTATTCAAGTCTGTTTTTTTCTTCAAGAATATTTGAAAGTCAGGGGCGGTTAGGTGGCGCAGTGAATAGAGCGCCGGCCCTGGAATCAGAAGGACCTGAGTTCGGAGCCGGCCTCCGACACTTACAAACAAAACAAACAAAAACCTAGCCGTGTAACCTTGGGCAAGTTACTTAACCCCAATTGCCCTAAAGGGGCAGCTAGGTGGCGCAGTGAGTAAGAGTGCCGGCCTCGGAGTTGGGATGACCCGAGATCAGATCCGGCCTCAGAAAATGAGCACCCACGCATAAATAATGACTAGCCATGTAACCTTGAGCAAGTTACTTAACCCCAATTGCTTATAAAAAAAAAAAAAAGAATATTTGAAAGTCCTCTAATCCACTGAATGACCATATTTTCCCCTGAAACATTATACTCAGTTTTGCTGGGTAGGTGATTCTTGGTTTTAATCCCAGCTCCTTTGACCTCCAAAATATCATATTCCAAGCCCTTTGATCCCTCAGTGTAGAAGTTGCCAGATCCTGGGTTATCCTGATTGTGTTTCCACAATATTAAAATTGTTTATTCCTGGCTGCTTGTAATATTCTCTCCTTGAGCTGGGAATTTTGGAAACTGGCTATGTTATTCCTAGGAGTTTTCTTTTGGGGATCTTTTTCAAGATGTGATCAATGGATTCTTTCAACCTCTATTTTGCTTTCTGGTTCTAAAACATCAGGGCAGTTTTCCTTGAGAATTTCTTGGAGGATGATTTCTAGGTTCTTTCTTTGATCATGGCTTTCAGGTAGCCCAATAATTTTTAAATTCTCTCTCTCTCCTGGATCTATTTTCCAGGTCAGTGGTTTTTCCCATAAGATATTTCACATTGCCTTCCATTTTTTCATTTGTTTGGATCTGTTTAACAGCATCTTGATTTCTCAAAAAGTCACTAGCTTCCCTTTGGTCCATTATAAATCCAAAGGAAAGATTCTCCTCGGTGAGCTTTTGAGATTCTTTTTCCATCTGGCAAATTTGGCTTTTTAAGGCATTCCTCTCCCCATTGCCTTTTTCAGCCTCTTTTGCCATTTGAGATAGTCTATTTTTTAGGGCATTATTTTCCTCACTCAGGCTGTTGACTCTCCTTTCATAGTTTTCTTGCATCATTTTCATTTCTCTTCCCAATTTTTCCTACACTTTTTTTTATCTCCTTCTTAAGGTCCTCTATGGCCTGTAACTAGCTCATATTTTCATTTGTAGCTTTTGGTGCAGGAGTTCTGACTTCACTGTCTTCTTCCTGTTCCATGCTTCGATCCTTTTTGCCCCCAAAATAGGAGTCCAATGTTGAATTTTTCTGTTTATTTTGTTTCCTTTGCCTGGGCATGTGGCCACTCAATTACTTAACTTTTGGGCTTGTTGCCACAGTAGGACTCTGCCACCAGACAGGGGAGCTTCTGTCCCAAACACTAGGGTTTTCTCAGCTGCCAGAGGTATTAGTTGGGTGCCCTCTCTGAAGCCTCCACAAGCTCTGGCAAGCTGGTCACACACCCCAGGACCTCCACCCCAGATCACAGTCCAGATCCAAGAAAGTTAAAGCAAGAGTGATTACCCCCCAGACTGGTAGCCCAGTCCCCCTACAGTCTGCAGGCCAGGAGCTGAAGCTGCAATGTGGCGCTGGCTACACCTAAGCATCTCAGTGGCTTCTCGCCCTGGGGGCAAAAGCCAATGCTCTCCCCACTACTGGTCCCAAAGTCCACAGTGCACTGACCTCTCACTTTGTCCTTAGCATCTATATGTTGATAATTCTGGAAACACCACAGCTGCTAGTGTTCTGGAGTCCCTCCAGATGGCTGCTGGTCAGGTTGCCCTGGGGCTAAAATCTCTGGCTCACAATGGACTGGGGTTGGCTCCCAGAGTGCTATGCTGGCCACTTCCTGCCGGGCTGCCAGGCTGTCCTCAGCAGGAGGTTAGCTTCTCTGTGTCATTTTATGGGTTCTGTAGCTCCAAAGTTTGTTCAGAGTCCCCTTTTACATGGATTGGTGAAGGTGGAAGCTGGAGCCACAGCGTAGTCCTCTTTCTACTCCGCCATCTTGACTCCACCCCCTGAATAACATGTCTTAATGAAAAGAAACAAAGGAATATAGAGCAGTGGTGCAGAGGGAAGAGAACTTAAAACAAATATGGCCACTATGCAATCCACTTCAGTCCAAGGACATTTATAAAGCACATGGAGGAGCCCAGTGCTGAAGATCTAGAAGAGACAAGGTTTGGATAAACTACGTTCCCTGATCTCAAACAGCTTACAGTCTAGTAGAGATATAAGACACCACACAAATAGTCATTGTACACAATACTGCATTTTAAATGCGTATAGTTCCCCTGAAAAGGGCTAAGTGAGGTCCTAGGGAAGGTCTTTCTAAGCAAGGGGACTCAAGGAAACCTTCTTGGAAGAGGGGACTCTTCTTATTTTGTTTTGTTTTGTTTGCTTTTTGGAGGGAGAAAGGTAGGGCAATTGGGGTTAAGTGACTTGCCTAATGTCACATGGCCAGTTTTGTGTTAAGTGTCTGAGGTCAGATTTGAACTCGGGTCCTCCTGACTCCAGGGCCGGTGCTCTATCCACTGTGCTACCTAGCTGCCCCAGAAGAGGGCACTCTTGAGTTGGGTTTTAAAGGCTGGAAAGAATTAGGTAAGGGTAAGAAGGAGAGGAAGAATATACCAGGTATTGAGAACAAAGGCAAAGGAAAGGAGGTGGGAAGATAAGAAGGTCCGTGTTCATTTTAGCCTACTGCTCAAGGCAGCTTATGCCAAGTTCCTCTTCTCTCTCTTCTCTTGGCAGTTTTGGAGGAGGAAGAGGCCTTTAAAAAGAAATCAGGATTGTCATCATTCAGACTCTCTGGAATGAAAACCAAAGACAGAGGTATGTATTTGGGCCACGTGGGGATCTCTCCTCCATCCTATTTTTTTTCCAACTGATCAGTCAAGTCTACATTGAGCATTTACTATGGAATGATTTCAAGAATAACAACAACAAGAACAATAACAATAATAGCAATGAATGACATTTCTTTGGTCAGGTTTTCTGATTTATGAAGTGCCACCCTCACAGCTGCCCCATGAGAACTGCAGCACGAAGCGCTTCCTACTTTATAGATTAGGAAACTGAGACAACTTGCTCAGGGTCACATAGCTAGCAAATGACAAAGTTGAGGTTTGCTTCTGTGCTCCCTTTATCCTTGCTCAATGTTCCAAAGTAATGTGTGGGGCAACATCCGAGGTAATGAGGCCTCTGAAAAATGTCTGTTCTGGAAAGATCCCGAGACATCCTCACCTTCCTCCCTCCAACCAAATCTGCTCTCAGCAAAGGCTGTGAGGTCAGTTCCAGACTCCTCAGTGTGAATGTCTGCCCCTTAGTCTACTTTCCCAGGGCTATCTTGACCTCTGGGTAACCCCCAAAAGGCTGATACAGGTATCAACATCAAGGGGTGGCCCAGCAATGAGGACAATCTGTTTTCTCTATGTGTGAACCTTCAAGTTATTCTCTATTGTACCTGTGGAATAAATAGCAGAAGGCAACCTTGTCAGTCAGTCCATAAAAATCCAGTCTTTGCCCTTGAGGAAATCACAGTCCAGCTGGGGAGAAAAGAAATTTAACAAATGGAAGATTCACCAGTAATACAAAAACATGCCCTCTGTTAGGAGGTTCATGGAACAAAGAGGTCAGCATAGACTGCAGTAGTTGAGGAAGGTTTTCTGAGCTGAGCTTTGAAGGACAGGGGTGAGGGGATTGAAGAATAGGAAAGAACATACTCAAGATAAAGAACAGCATGAGTATTCAATGCCCAGAGGAAGAAATGAGCCTTCTATGGTCAGATCATGCACTTAGGACCCTTCAAAATCTAACCTTAGCCTAACTTTCCAACTATTTGCCATTACTTCCGTGTTCCTCATGGGACATCACCACACACTTAATTTGTTCCTCTCTAGTGGACTGTACCATATAATATTGTTTCTGTCTTGATGTATTATCTCTCTACCAGACTATGAGTTCCATGAGGGCAGGTGTAGTGTTTTGTCCAATCTTTTTAACCCTTCTGGTGTCCAGCACTGGGCTCTTCACATAGTAGGCACTTAATAAATGTCTGTGTTGTATCTTCTTGTCATTTTATTGTATTGTTCTCCCCCATTTCAAACTTATGATCACTTCAGTCAGTCTTGTCTTTGAAGACCTTTGTCCACTAGTCCATATGCCTGAAATAATGTGTCTCTTTGTCTCTCCTCAGCACCTTTGTTTGTAAAGGAGCTCACAGATGAGGCTGTCATCCTGGGCCAGTCAGTTACACTCTCCTGCCAAGTTTCTGCTCACCCAGCTCCACAAACTGAATGGTTCAAAGGTGATGGTTCTACCCTTAACACACAGCCTAATACCTACATTAAAAAAGTAATACCTACAAGACATGGTAGAGCTTAAGAATCATAGAATGTCAGAGCTGGAGGGAGGCATAGAATATAGACTGCCAAAACTGGAAAGACCCTTAGAGACCACTTGGTCCAATTTCCTCTTTTACAGATAAGGAAACTGGGGCTCAGGAAGATTATATGATTTGCCCAAGATCACACAGCTAGTTCATGAAAGAACCAAGACAAGAGTCCATGTCCCCTAGCTCCCAGGCCAATATCCTTTCCACTCTGCCATGATCCATTTCCACATGCTAGTTTGGTGTGCCAACCATTAAACTCTACCATGAGCCCTACACATGTGAACATAATTTGGTCAATAAGGTATAAGATCAGCATCTTTCAACTCAGGGCAGAAGATGCCAGAGGTTCCCAAAGAACTGCTTTTTACATACCCTTGTCATCTCCTTTTTGGAACCACCCTCAGAGCCGCTTCCCAGACTCAGGCCTTTGGTTCTATCTCCCTCATAGATGGGATCCCCATTCAGACCAGCGGCAGGCTCCTCATCTCCTCCACGCTCAAAAACTTCCAGCTTCTGACCATACTGGTAGTAACTGAGGAAGACCTTGGAGTTTACAAGTGTACTGTCAGCAATTCCCTAGGGATGGCATCTACAACTGGCATCATTAGGAAAGCAGGTCAGTCTACCCCATACTGCCTTTCTTGGCTTCCAGCCTTTTCAAGAAGAACTCTTATGTGAAAAGGAATTGTGCTGTTTTCATCTGCTGAGAAAATAAATACACGATGACAGATATTTCTGTGATCTCAGGAACATTCTAAAATTAATGAATGAAATTTAAATGAATGAATGAGTATAAATGAATGAATGGATGAAAAGTATTTAATAAACCCTTATTTGTGCTAAGCACTATGCTAAGATCTGAGGATCCAGATACAAAAACAAAACAATTCCTGCTCTCAAGAACTTTAAATTCTAGTGTAGAAAATACTACTTGGTGGGGAGGGGACAGAAAAGGGGGAGGAGAAGGAGAAGGAATGACTGGGAAAAGGAGTTATGACCTAGGAAATCACAAAGATGGTGAGTGAAACATAGCTGTTATTATCTATATGCATTTGAAAAGCATTAATACATCTATGTATGAAGCATATTATTTATTCCATGTACAAAAGACAATTATCATATGTTATACTAAATATTTTGTAAGAGCTAATATAAAAATGGCAATGCTTGGGTTACATATGGATTTTTAGCCCCTTTTCAGTAATTCCACAGTGTCTCTAGGGTCTGCAACCCACAAGTTTAAAGACCCTGATCTGAGACATTGTCCTGTGAAATAATTCTAGGTATCTTTGAATGGTTAGCATGTCTTCATTCTTGAATAGACATACTGTCCAGGTGGGGCTTCATTTCATTCCTTGTTTCAGACTTTCTGCCATATCACAGAGTATTTTCCCACTTACAGCCTTCCAAAATGCTGTCATTTGCCCTATTTAGTACTATGTAAACATAAGATGGGGAGGGGTGACAAATTTACTTGGATTTGAGAACCCTTGAACCAGCCTAAACGACCCTGGATCCTGAAGAGGACACACCTACGTGACCATAACTAGAAATCTGATGTGTGGGGGGAAATTGAGCTGAGCTGGAGAAAGGAAAAGACAGCCCACCTCCTCCCAGTATCATTGCACAAACAAAAGAGTTGCTCATATCCTAGAGAATCTAATCCCTGATGTGGAACTATCAATCCTAACCCCTAGGAGGAAAAAAGGCAAGGGAAGATGGGAAGTGAGAGTCTTGGGTGTGAGGATCTAGCATCAGGATAGGACTGAAACCCTCAGGGATAGCACTGCACAACACAGAGGTCATGAAGGACTCTGAGGGGTGGGGTGGTAGATAGGCTTATAGCCCATGACAGTCTTCTAGTCAACTGTCCCTAAGCTTCATGGTCCTCCACTGGCCCTGCCCTTCCTCCACCCCATATGTCAGCACCCTGGGACAAATCCCTCTTCATAGTGTCCTAGTTACAGCTCTGTACATCTAACTTCCCTTATGACTCTCTGTGACAGAAATACCCTCCTCTCCTCCACGCCCAGACATTGGAGAGATATATGAAAACGGGGTGCTCCTGGTCTGGAAGCCTGTGGAATCCCACAGTCCAGTGACTTACATTGTACAATGCAAGATAGAAGGTAATGTGAGATTGCTTTTTGGTTCATTTTCATCTTGCCTTCCTTAAAAGCACATCTAAGCTTATAATGAGTTCACCAAGGAGCACAAATTTTCATGAGGCAAAAACAACATGGCTCAGCTTCCTGATGATTGCACATGGAAAAGGGAGATCCAAATGGGAAATGGATGACATAGTGGGAAGAACACAGTACTGGAAATCAGGGGACCCAACCCCAGCTCCTAGCTCTGCAGTTTGGAACAAATCACTGAATGTCTCCGAGTTTCTTTATCTTACTTCACTTAATCTCTCAATCTCTTCATCTACAAAATGGAGATGCTAATACTTCCCCTCCATACCTTTTGGGGTTATAAGAGGACCAAATGAGATAATGTATCTGTATATGAACATGGTTTACATTGAATTATAAGATGAAATTATTACAAAAATGATGCTATCCATTGCTGGCTTTAAGGAAGGCTTTAGAGCCCAGCCATAACTTTTAAGGTATTTCCCCAACATTTTTAGATCCATCCCTAACTTCTGGAGTTCAATCCCAGTCTCTACTGTAATGTCATCATCAGAATCCAGAGTTTGGGATGTCCCAGGACTTAGCCTGGGACTGTCACATTCCTAGGAATGACAGTGTAACTATAGGAGAATTAAAATCCTAAATGCCTGCATCTGATGGAACTCTCATATTGCTGATGAAGTAGTAGAATCAAAAACAGACCTAATGGATAGGCCGTTGAGTCTTTAAATGCCACCTTCCACCCCTCACCTGCTTGCTGAGCAGGTCATATGTAGCCAAAAAGGACAGCCTATATACTGCACTAATAGCTCCAAACCCCCATCCTCTTATGATTCACCCAGGTGGAGACTGGATCACACTGGCATCTGACATCTTTGACTGCTGTTACTATGCCAACAACCTCTCTCATGGTGGAATGTACTCCTTCCGAACAGCCTGCGTCAGTAAAGCAGGCATGGGACCATACAGCAGCTCCTCTGAACGAATCCACATTGGTGATCACAACCAGATGGGTGAGCAGGGGGCAAAGGGCAATCAATTGGATTAGGTTATGTTAAAGACCTACAACCTTTTAAAAGAAAGAACCATTTTGTAAGACTCCTAGAATATTGCTTTTTGAAGAGCTGTACTAAACACACATATATTTACATAGAAGGCATTTTACAACAATTTCATCTGTCCAGCTTAACATTTTTAACATTTTATATAATTGATGTAATTGCAATACAGAGATGCTGGATAATAATTATTTAGCTTCTATATCAGGCAATCAACCAACAAGCATTTATTAAGCAATTTCTGTTTGCCAGGCACTGAGCTATGTTCTAGGAATACAAAAACAAAAAAGGCTAGAGCTGGGCTAGAAGAAAGCATTGCAGACAGAGGGAACAGCATAGGGGTAGAGGGCTAGACAGTGTTCGGGGGGATTAAGGAACCTGTCAGCCTATGGACCTTGTTGAAATGGGATTCTTCCCTTTCTAGACTCTGAATGTGGTAGGAGATGGCAAACCTTGATCATGCCAGCACCTAGGGTTTTGCTAACAGCTGTTTTTGCTTTTGCCCAACATACTTCCCTTTGTTCTTCAGGACCAGCCATCATCTCAGATGTCTTCCCAGGGGCCACCAAGGAGAAGAATGGGAAAGTCATTCAAACTCAACCTTTCTCAAGTCAGCAAACCTATGCCTTTCAAATGGAAATTCGGAGGTAAAGAAGGCTATAGCAAAGAAATGGGAACAAGTTATTTAGCCAAATAAATTTAAGCAAAGCTCAATATTTTGGGTTTCCTATTGTGATGTGTCCTCCCTAAATCCAGCTCTCTACTGACCTCCCTGTTTCTGTCAATGGCACAGCAGTCTTCACTGGTCACATGGACTTGATAGCCATCATCTCAACTTGAAATCTGAGTCAGCCTTGACCATTTTCTCTTTGTCTTACCTCCAATTTCCCATCAGTCACCAAGTTTAATGCTGTCCTAGAACCAGAGCATGTCAGAGCCGGAAAGACCCTGAAAACATGACACATTAGAGCTTAGAGGCACCTTAAAACAAAAAGCATAAAGTGTCAGAGTTGGAAGGAGTCTTAGAAGATAGAATATCAGAGCTAGATGGGTCTTTAGAACATAGCTGATAGAATATTAGAGCTCTATGGAACCTGAAGATCATAGAAAATAAAATGTTAGAACTGGAAGGAATTTTAGGACATAGAACATAGAAAATCAGAATTAGAAGAGACCAGGGGTGACTAGGTGTAGCAGTGAATAGAGCACGGGCCCTGGAGTCAGGAGGACCTGAGTTCAAATCCGGCCTCAGACACTTAACACAAAAAAACTAGCAGTGTGACCTTGGGCAAGTCACTTAACCCCAACTGCCCTACATTCCCCCTCCAAAAAGCAAAAAAAAAAAAAAAGAATTAGAAGAAACCCCAGAACATAGAATATCAGACCTAGATTGGTCCTTAAAGATATAGAACATAGACGATCACAGCTAAAAGAGAGCTTAGAGAGCCTGTAGTCCAATCCCCTCATTTTGCAGAAGGAAAAAGTAAACTCCAAGGAAAAGTGATTTATCCCAGGTCGCACAAATAGGGTCCTTTTCTCCCCAGTTTTGTGATTTTTCTATCTAACCTCATGAGAAAAAAACCATGTCTTTTAAGACCAGCAAACAGGGTTCCACTGCTGATAGCAGCTATGCCAAGGACCCTATAGAACCACCTGACTGTGACACTGAATAATATGGAAGAGAAGTGTGGGGCATTTTGGAAGGCCAGGCTAAGAACAGGATTGAGAATATTGTAAATTATAGACTTTGCCTTACAGAATTGTGGGCTTCATGGAAGTCATGGGGCTTGTTGTTGTTAGTCACTGAGTCATGTCCAACTCTCCATGACCCCATTTGGGGTTTTCTTGGCATAGATACTGGAGTTGTTTGCCATTTCCTTCTCCAATGCATTAAGCAACAGAGGTTAAGTAACTTACCCAGGGTCACAGAGCTAGTGAGTGTCTGAGGTCACATTTAAACTCAGGTCTTCTTGACTCTGAGCCCAGCACTCTATGCACTGAGACATCTAACTACCTCACATCATGGAGCTTAGATCTGCAGAAAAAAAAATCTTGGAAGTCATGACAATTGGGACAGAATCCTGTTCATCTTTGTATCTTTCCTCACACCTAACATGGTCATCTAAGTTAAGAGGTTTAGAAGTGTTCAGGTTGTTGAATCAAATCAAACTGAACTGAATAGAAGGTGTCTGCCCCTTTGTTCAAAGAAAGATGGGAAATGAATAATTAAGTAGAGTGATGAGAAATCCTATAATAACTCATTAATGCCTCCTCCTTTGGGGTAAGATCAACCAGAGGTATGTACTTAGAGATCCATGATGGTGTTTTTTGGTCCAACAGGGGTCGCTTCAGTGTTGTACGGCAATGCAGAGAAAAGTCAAGTGGGCGAGTCATGGCAGCAAAAATCATCCCCTACCGACCAGAAGACAAAGTGGCCACACTCAGAGAGTATGAGGTCCTGAAGGCCCTCCACCACCCCAATATTGCACAGCTCTTTGGGGCCTATATCAGCCCCCGGCATCTTGTACTCATCTTAGAATTCTGTGCTGGGCCGGAGCTTCTTCACTGCTTAGCTGAAAGGTAAGCCCAAGCTAAATGAGGTAGCGGCCTTGCATCCTTTACCAACTGCCCAGAAAAATTTCTAAGAACTGGGAAGCAATAGCTGCCTACCATAGAGTCATAGAATGGCAGAGCTGGTTAGAACCTAAAAGACCATCTAATCTAGAAACTTTTTTTTTTTAAAGCAATTGGGGTTAAGTAACTTGCTCAAGGTTACACGGCTAGTCATTATTTATGTGTGGGTGCTCATTTCTGAGGCCGGTTTCGATCTCGGGTCATCCCAACTCCGAGGCCGACGCTCTTACTCACTGCGCCACCTAGCCGCCCCTAATCTAGAAACTTTTAACCGGGGATCCACAGAGCTATGAGATCAGTGAACTTGGATAGGAAGGAAACAATTTTAAATTTTAAAATATATTTTTTGAAAATTTTATTTTTACTTCTTTCCAGCTGGAACTTAACATTTCCTTTCATTGTGAATATAGGTTAAAAAAAATCACAGCAGTATTAGGCTTTACAGACTACCAAAGAAGTTCCATGACACAAAAATAATTAAGAATCTCTATTCTAGTCTAACTCCCTCACTTTATAGATAGAAAACTAAAGCCCAGAAAGGGGAATTGATTTGTGCTAGGAAGTAAGTAAATAGCTTACTTAGTAAGTGGCATAACTTGGTCTAGGACCCTGACCTCCTCACATCCACGTCTAATAAACCAGGTTGACCAAGTTGACCCCAATCTATTTGGATATACCAGTGGTCAGGTCATATCTCCTAAAATACATCTCCATACATAAAAATCCTGGTGTGATAGGGTTAGCCTGCAAGAGTTAGTTGTAAAATCTTTAGATCCATAGGATTTAGAATGGACTGGACCTTAGAGGTTATCTAACCCATCCCCTACATTTTATGAAAGAAGAAATTTAGTTCAAGGGAGGTTAAGTGAATTTCCCAAAGGGTGGCTACCAGCAGACTTATTGATACCTCGAAGCACTACAAAAATGTGAGCAATTAACATGTGTTTCATTGTTCCCATCCTCCTAGGGCAACCTATTCAGAGATGGAAGTGAAGGACTATTTGTGGCAGATCCTCAGTGCCACTGAGTTCCTCCACGCCAACCACATCCTGCATTTAGACCTGAGGTCTGAAAACATGATTGTCACTGAGTACAACTTACTCAAGATCCTTGACTTTGGCAATGCTCAATTCTACTCCCAAGACAAGGTCCTTCCCACAGAGAAGTTCAAAGACTACATTGAAACCATGGGTAAATGAAATGGAATGGGGTTGAGTCAGAATAAAACTGAAAATAAAGTTTTCCTTTAGAACTCCTGTGCTTGCTACAAGAGAAAATGTGGATTCTTCATCTTGGCATTTAAAGTCTTTCATAATCCTTTCCCACCCATCTTCTCAGGCCTATTTCACATTATCCCCCTTTAATACACTCCATGGTCTAGTTACCTTGGCCCTACTTGCTGTTCCCTAAACCTGGCATCACATCTGCTGCCATCATACCTTTGAACAATCAGTCCTCATCTTCTCATCTTAACCTCTTGCTGGCTTTCTTCAAGTTCAGATGCCACATCCTATGAAAAGTCTTTCCTGATCCCCCTCAGATATAATCCTCTATATATCCATCTGTTTACACATTGTATCTTTCCCCATATCCCCACCCAAAAAAAGGTTTTGAAGACAAGAACCATTTTTATCTTTATATCTCTATCATGTAACATGGTACAAGTATGGTTTTTTTAAGTCTCTCTTTTCACTCCATTGCCCAATTTCTCTTTATCCTTTAGCTCCAGAACTCTTGGAAGGCCATGGAGCCATCCCACAAACAGATGTGTGGGCCATTGGTGTAACAGCTTTCATTATGTGAGTTTGAGGGGGGTAAAGGGGTGGTGTTACTTATGTCTTAGGATTGTGAGAAGGAACCATATTCCACCTGTCTGAGCCTAGCTCTGAGCCTAACAAGGGGACAGGGAATGTAGTGGGTTTCATAGATTCCCCCATATCTCTCCACCCACCTTGTCTCTGATGTACCAAAACCCAGACCTCCTTAGGGAGAGGACTTATCTGCCCCAAATATAACCAGCTTATGTTGACCTCCTCTTTTCTGACCAGGCTGAGTGCTGAGTATCCTGTTAGCAATGAGGTGACCTGTGACCTGCAGAAGGGCCTGAGAAAAGGGAAGATTAAGCTGAACCGATGTTATGCTGGCCTTTCGGGAGGAGCAGTATCCTTCCTCCAGAGCACCCTGTGTGCCAACCCATGGTAAGGGCTCATCCAGTGTCTGGCTTCTTTTCCCCCATGTTTCCCAAAGGAGATCACAACACAACTTATTTTTACTCATAAACAATTAATTAATTCAATTAAACAACAAACATTCATTCATACCTTCTGGGTAAAGGAACAGTAAGCTCGACCTTGGGGAAAGATGTACAGTTTACATACATCAGTCCTTGCCCTCCTGCAGCTATGGTATAGTAAGGGGATATGATACAAACACAAAAAAACATAACTCACAATCACAGGAGTAGTTCACTAGAGAGGTGCAAATTGTATGTGAGGTCTACCTGACCAAGGGAATAAGGAAAGTCTTTTGGGAGGTACATTTGAGCTGGGTTTTAGAGATTGGTAGGAATTCAGCAATAAAAATTATGTCCTGTATATTTAAGTTTCAGTAATTTTAAAAAAGGGAAAAAAAGATGATGTCCCCTTTACCATAAATCTTGCTCTTTGGCCTACTGTATATTCTGAAAGAGTAAGAAAATAAAAGCAACTCAGATGGTCTAAGGCACAAGGAGAGATTCTCTCTTGTCAACAGGAAAAGAAGTCAAGAGAAGACATTTCAAGCAAAGTAGATGGGCTGAGCCAAGGCAGGAAGGCAGGAAAATGCTGGGAATAGAAAGAAGTCAGTTTGGCAGGCATTTCCACTAGTGTGTGGATGACGGGGACATCAGAGTGCCATGGGAAAGGCAACCAGCAAGGAAGCCAGAAGGCCCTGGTTCAAGCCTTGCCACCAAATTGCTTTGTGATCCTGAAGTGAACCTCCTTCCCCTTTAACCTCCCCACCTCCAAAATGGAGAGAATGGACTTCAAAGAAGGAGGTCCTCCCAGATCCCTTCCAGTTCTGACATCTTATGAAATAAGACAAATAAATGCACACAAGTGGCAGACTGCTACCATCTCTAAGCTGTGGTCTCCTTTGGTTACCTTAGAACATCTAAATCTAAGGGCAGGGTCAAGGAGTAGCCATCTGAATAGCTGAAGGTAGAAAGAACCACGATATCATGATTGAAACTCACGCTGTGCCTAGGACTTGAGGATTACATACTTATTAATTCTATTTAACAAACATTAATAAAGTGCTTCCTAAATATGAAGTCCTACAATAAACAAGAGGGAGACAAAAATTTTAAAATGGCACACACACCCCCCCCCCACAACTAGAATCCCCAGTAAGGGAGATAACATGCAGGAAAATAAGTATCATCATTCAAGGCAGAAGAGAGAACAGGCAAAGAAGACACCCAAGGAAAGAGCTGTTAGAAGTCTGGGGATAGGCAAATCACTTTCAATGGGTAGGATTCATCCAGAAGGCATTTTATTAAATGCCTACTGCACACCAAGCACTGTACTAGCCACAGGGATACGAAGAGAAAAAGGCAACTGTCCCTGCCCTCAAGAAACTTACATTCTCCTCTATGAATAAAACTATCAGGTGACCTCAAACAACCTGGTAATTGATCTCACCCAGCCTTCCTAGAGGAAAACCTAGCAATATACAGTGCCAAGAATATTATCTTTAAAGGCAGAGGACCAAAGTTTGAATCTTGACTCATTAGATTGTAAGCTCCTTGAGGGCAGGGACTGTCTTTTGCTTCTTTTTGTATCCCCAGGGCTTATCACAGTGCCTGGCAGAGCAGATGCTTAATAAATGTTTACTGATTGATTCTGCCACTTATTGTCTCTGTGACCTTGTGTAAGTTTTATTTAACTACTCTGGGCCTTAATTTCCCTACATGTAAAATGAAGGTATTGGAACTCTAAAGTCATATATTAATTAAGCTCTAAATCCTATGATCCAGGGAGGAAAAAGGACTTGAAGAACGAAGAGGATTTGGAAATCTGGAGCCTGAACCTTTTACCTTTTGTGTTTCAGGGGAAGACCCTGTGTATCCAGTTGTCTTCAGTGTCCCTGGCTGACCAAAGAGGGCTTGGAACATACCCAGCCAATGTCAGTGACTTTTTCTACCACTCGGCTAAGGACTTTTATGAAGGAGCGGGAAAAGAAGCGAGCCCTGCTCTACAAGAAGCACAACCTTGCCACCTTCCACTAAGTGTCCCCAAGAGCACACCTGCATATTTGACCCCATTCACTTCAGTGACAACTCCTGCTTCTGACCTATAAATGTGGATACTTGGAGTGTGGTAGAGCAGAGGATGTGGTTCTAAGTACAGTTTAATTTGGGAATTGCTGTTACAAACGTGCTAGTCTCCACAACTCTAAATATACACAGAACTTTGTCCCATTCCTGCTCCTGGGTAGCCAGTGCATCAGGCAAGGACTCAGCTCTGGGTTGGTTCCTCTGCTCAACCTTTCTCAAAATTGGTCTGTCCAACCTGCAATGACTTGTATCTTAAAGAGGCAAGTCAGCAGTGGCTCCAGGACTGGTTAAATGTCCCTTAGAAGAGTTGGATTAGAAAAAGTGAATTGCAATGAAATCAGACAAAAATCTACTTATTTCAGGAGAAATTGGCTGTGGAAATGAGATCGTTTTGTGTCTTCTAGACCAGACCCCAGTTGCCTTAAAAGAAAATTTGGAACTCTCCAGGCAGCCATTTAGATCCTAGAGTAAGATGGTACCCATGGGTAGACCCTCTTCTGCTTCAGGTTAGGGCCTCCTTATGGTCAATCCTTTCATTTTCTGTTGTTTTATTTAGAATTTCAACCAGCTCTTCTGAGTCAACATTTGTCTCCAGGAAACCAGAGGAGCCTGGAGCCTTGCCAATTTACTATAATACAAGAAATAAATACCTTTTGTGTGCAAAGCCCCTTGTTTGGCCCTGGGGGAGATACAGACTTTGGATGAGATGTAGTCCCAGACCTTCACTGAGCTCACAAATATAGTTAGGGAGATAAAGCATATACCCAAATAACTATACTTTTTCAATGTTCCATGAAAAATGAATCAGAACTGTGCAAACAAGTATCAAGGAAGTCAACACAGAGGCTTAATAATCTTTCTTTGGGCTCTTTCATTAAGCACATCAAGCTAGGAAAAGTGGGAAGGAGGCACAGGTTGGAAAAGAGAGATAAGAGGTCTTCCCCTGAGGGGTGAGAGGGGGGACCCAATTAGCCTCCTGCAGAAAAGGCTTATGTCTTCATGTTTTCCCAAGGCTCTCCCCTTGAAGTATCTCCTTAGCTGCCAAAATGTTTTGTTATGGTAAATAAAGGACTCAGTCAACATGATAAATTACAGCTGTAGATGTGTGGTCTCACACTAATTGTGTATGTGCATGTCTGTGTGTGTGCGTGTGTGTACTACTATTATTCTTGCTTTTATTCTAAAATCAATTACAGGATTGGCTAAATAAAAGGCTATGATAATATGACTTAGGGGACAATACAGGACTAGGCAACTCAAGGACCACTCAAGATTCCAGTTTTAGGTAATTTGATGTGAATCCTTCTTATATTCCAACTTTGGAAATGAACATAAGAAAGCAGGAAAAGACATTATCCATAGGATTTGAAAACAATAATTAGGAATTATTTTTCCCAATTGTATGCACATAAATTTGACAACAGTGAAATGGAGGAATATTTTAAAAAATACAAGTTGCTCAGATTAACTGAAGAGGAAGTAAATTACTTAAATAACCCCATCTCAGAAAAAGAAATCAAACAAGTCATCAGTGAACTCCCTAGGAAAATATCTCCAGGGCTAGATGGATTTACTAGTCAAGTCTATCAAACATTTAAAGAACAATAGATTCGATTACAAACTCTTTGGGAAAATTAGTGAAGGAGTCTTATCAAATTCTTTTCATGACACAAATATGGTACTGATACCCAAACCAGGAAGAGATAACAGAGAAAGAAAATTATAGACCAATTTCCCTCATGAATATAGATGCAAAAATTTTAAACAAAATAAGAGCAAAAACACTACAGCAACTTATCACAAGAATAATACACTTTGATCAGGTAGGATTTATTCCAGGAATGCAAGGATGGTTTAATATTAGGAAAACCATCAGTATAATTGATCATATCAACAATAAAACTAGCAGAAATCACATGATTATCTCAATAGATGCAGAAAAGGTTTTTGACAAAATACAACATCCATTCCTATTAAAAACACTAGAAAGTATAGGAATAAATGGAGTCTTCCTTAAAAATAATAGGTAACATCTATTTGAAACCATAAGCAAGTGTTATATGCAATGGGGATAAGCTAGAAGCATTTCCAATAAGATCAGGGGTGAAACAAGGGTTCTACTATCACCCCTCTTATTCAATCTGGTACTAGAAATGTTAGCAGTGGCAATTAGAGAAGAAAAAAAAAAGAAATCAAAGGAATAAAATTAGGCAAAGAAGAGACCAAGCTATCACTCTTTGCAGATGATATACTTAGAGAATCAAGTAAAAAACTACTTGAGACAATAAATAAAATTGGCAAAGTTGCAGGATAGAAAATAAACCCACATAAATCCTTGGCATTCCTGTATATCTCTAATGAAATTCAATAGCAAGAGATAGAAAGAGAAATCCTACTTAAAGTTACTGTAGATATTGTAAAATATTTGGGGATCTACCTGCCAAAACAAACCCAGGACCTATATGATCACAACTACAAAATACTTCTCACACAAATAAAGTCAGGTATAACTAATTGGAAAAATATCAATTGCTCAGGGCTGGGTTGAGCTGATATAATAAAAATGACAATTTTACCCAAATTAAATTATATATTTAGTGCTATACCAATCAATTTACCAAAAAACTACATTATAGAGCTAGAAAAAATAGTACCAAAATTTATTTGGAAGAACAAACAGTCCAGAATATCAAGGGAATTAATGAAAAGAAATGCTAGGGGGGCGGCTAGGTGGCGCAGTGAGTAGAGAGTCAGCCCTGGAGTCAGAAGGACCTGAGTTCGGATCCGGCCTCAGACACTTAACGCACACACAAAAAAAAAACCTAGCCGTGTGACCTTGGGCAAGTAACTTAACCCCAATTGCCCTCCAAAAAAAAAAAAGAAAAAAAATGCTAGGAAAGGTAGACTAGCTATACCAGATTTTAATCTGTATTATAAAGCAGCAGTCATCAAAACTACTTGGTACTACTTGGAGTAGAGTAGTGGATCAGTGGGATAGATTGGGCGCACAAGACTCAGCAATGAATGACTATAGTAATCTATTGTTTGATAAACCCAAAGACCCCAGTTTTTGGGATAAGAACTCACTATTTGACAAAAACTGCTGGGAAAACTGGAATACAGTATGGCAGAAACTGGGCACAGACCATTATTTAACACCATATATCAAAATCAAGTCTAAATGGGTGCATGATCTAGGTATAAAGGCTGATATTGTAAGCAATCTGGAAAACAAGGAATAGTTTACCTGTCAGATTTGTGGAGAGAAAAAGACTTTATGACGAAACAAGAATTAGAGAGCATTATAAAATGCAAAATGGATAATTTTGATTACATTAAATTGAAAAGTTTCTGTACAAACAAAGCCAATGTCACCAAGATCAAGAGAGAGGTGAGAAATTGGGAAAGAATTTTTACAACCCATATCTCTGATAAAGGACTCATTTCTAAAACATACAGAGAATTGAGTTAAATCTATGAGAATACAAGTCATTCCCCAATTGATAAATGATCAAAGGATATGAACAGGCAGTTTTCAGAAAAAGAAATTAAAGATATCTATAAGCATATGAAGAAATGCTCTAAATCACTATTGATTAGAGAAATGCAAATCAAAACACCTCTGAGGTACCACATCTCACCAGTCAGAGTGGCTAAGATGACAAAACAGGAAAATGACAAATGCTTGAAAGGATGTGGGCAAATTGGAACACTAATGCATTGCTGGTGGAGTTGTAAACTAATCCAACCTTTCTGGAGAGCAATCTGGAATTATGCCCAAAGGGCTATAAATAATTTCATACCCTTTGACCCAGCAATACCACTTCTAGGGTTATATCCCAAAGAGATCATAGAAGTGGGAGGAAGACCCATATGTACAAAAATATTTATAGCAGCTCTTTTTGTGGTGGCAAAGAATTGTAAATTAAGGAGTGCCCATCAATTGGGGACTGGCTGAACAAGTTGTGGTATATTCATGTAATGGAATACTATTGTGCTATGAGAAATGAGGAGACAATTTTCATATTTACCTGGAGAGGCTTATACAAACTGATGCCAAGTGAGAAGAGTAGAACCAGGAGAAATTTGTATATAATCACAGACACAACATATGTGTGATGACCAACTATGACAGACTGGACTCTTCCCAGCAATGCAGTGATATAAGAAGTGGACTAGACACTGCTTGGGGTGAAAAACCTCATCCAAAATTTAATCAAGAACATGGAGATCTCCTAGGATAAGAACAGGAATTTATTATCTTCCCCCAGGAGAAGGCAGTCATCCCCATGACTGATGCCCTCAATATGTGGCAAACAGAGGTTTTAAACCCTAACACATCAGGGTCATATTTCCCCCATTGTCCCTCGCTCCCATTGGTTGGGAGAGTGAGCTCAGGCTGTCCCTGACTCCCACTGGCTGGGAGGAGGGGCCCATAGAGGCAGGAAAGCAGACAAAGGATTGAAGCTAGGTGGGGGTCAAAAGACTCCTAAAAGGGCTTGCTGCCTATTGATAGCAGAAATGAAGTGGGGGGAAGGGTGAAGTCAACAGTCAAAATGGACACCAATTTATAAGACGTATTCTGAAACGTTTTCAAGTTTTCACTACCCAGACAGTGCCATCAGAGATTTCTTTATGATGGGGTTCAGGGAGTCCAGGAACCCCAATATCTAGAGTCCCTAGAAAGCAATCTGGAATGAATTCACAGACTCAAGCATTATTTAAGTCAAGGTGGTGGGGATTTATTGTTATGCTATACAGCAGACGAGCATTCTTAGAGAACCTGTAACCTTAGAGGGGTAGACCCAAACATTACATAGGATAAACTATAATAAAATATGTGCCAAGTATGTCAAGTAGGTCATTCAGGGTAGGATTAGGGAGGAGTTAAAGAGTGGTCAGTTCTTAAAGGAACATGCACTTTTAGTATCTACTGTACAGACATACTGCCCAGAATTCACCAGGAAATAGACCAAGGGAGGGCTGCATGGAGGTGTAGTTTTACCAAGAAGTGCCCAGTCTGCCACCCATCAATGCCATGTTTGACAAGATGGATGTTGGGAGTTTACATATATGTAAGCCTAAAAGCATACATAAGGATGGATTCAGGATGTATATAATGAATTAGGGAATTAGTAAAGATAATCTAGTGGAGTTCTCACTTCTTATTGTACCAGGGGAGATAAGCATTTGGCTGGGGCCCAGTCATGAATGATTGCTAGGCACAGTGCAGGTGGTGGGGAGAAATGGGTAGAGATAATGCTCTGAGAGTAGGGAGATTTGAGGCTAGGGAGAAATATGATTTTGGAACTGGATGTGATTTTTAGAACTGGAGTTCAAGCACAGGCATCCAAAAACCCCATTGTTTGGAGTCCAACCCACTCCTAGTCAGATGAGTCCTCTGCCCTTCTCACGGCTTCAATTCCCACACATGGGGTAGAGCCAAGATGGTGGCATGGAAGGAGGAAAACTCCATAAGATCCCCCCATAACTACCTCAAATACCTATAAAATATGACTCTAAACAAATTTTAGAGCTACCAACCCACAAAGTTACAGAGAAACAAATCTCCCGCTGAAGCTGAAGGCAGACTGGCAGGCTGGGTCTACTACAGCGTGCTGGGAGCTGAGCCCAGGCCCACATGAGCCCAAGGTTTTAGTCCCAGGACAGCTCTGAACAGCAGCAGCTAGAGCTGACTTTGGGAGAGTGGATCACCAACAACAGTGACAGTTTCCAGAAATATCAACCCATAAATGACAAAGTAAAAGTAAAAAGTCAGGGGCAGCTAGGTGGCGCAGTGAGTAAGAGCATCGGCCCTGGTGTCGGGATGACCTGGAATCAGTCCTGGCCTCAGAAAATGAGCACCCACACACAAATAATGACTGGTCATGGAACCTTGAGCAAATTTCTTAATCCCAATTGCTTTAAAAAAAAAAAGTAAAAGGTCAGTGTAGAACTCTGTGGGAACTGGAGGGGATGGAGGTGCAGTCCAGCTGCTTCTCTGTGGAGCGAGAAGTAGTGAAGGCATAGAAGCTGTGCAGCCGCCTCCATGTGGCTGCTTCAGAGCTGCTGGCCTATATACAGATCATAGGGAGGGCAAGCAACCATTAAGAGGGTAATCACTCTTGCTTTAATCTGCCTGGATCTGAATCGCAAACTTGGGTGGTGGTCCCGAGGTGTATGACCAGTGAGCCAGACCTTGTGGGGGGCTGTAGAGATAGTGCTCTTCCAATAGCTCTGGTGGCTGTGAAAACCCCAGCTATTTGGGACAAAGCTCTCCCCTCTGGAAGCAGAGTTCTACTGTGGCAAAGAGCTCAAAAGTCAAGTAACTGAGTGGTAACGTGAGCAAGCAAAGGAAACAAAGCAAGCAGAGCAATTCAACTTTAGACTCCTTTTTTGGGGACAAAAAGGATCAAAGCATGGAATGGGAGGAAGAAAGTAAAGTCAGAACTCCTGCACCAAAAGCTTCCAAGAAAAATATGAACCGGTTACAGGCCATGAGGAGCTCAAGAAGGATTTTGAAAATCAAGTAAGAGAAGTGGAGGAAAAATCGGGAAGAGAAATGAGAATGATGCCAGAAAATCATGAAAAGAGAATCAACAACTTGACTGAAGAAATAACACCTTAAAAATAGATTAACTCAAATGGCAAAAGAGGCCCAAAAAGCCAATGAGGAGAAGGATGCCTTAAAAAGCAGAATTTGCCAGATGGAAAAGGAAATCTCAAAGCTCACTGAAGAGAATCATTACTTCAGAATTATATTGGAGCAAATGGAACCCAATGACTGTATGAGAAATTAAGATACTATTAAACAGGGGCGGCTAGGTGGCGCAGTGAGTAAGAGCGCTGGCCTCGGAGTTGGGATGACCTGGGATTGAAACCAGCCTCAGAAAATGAGCACCCACACATAAATAATAACTAGCCGTGTAACCTTGAGCAAGTTACTTAACCCCAATTGCTTAAAAAAAAAAAAAAGATACTATTAAACAGGTCCAAACAAATGAAAAAATAGAAGGCAATGTGAAATATCTCACTGGAAAAACCACTGACCTGGAAAATAGATCCATGTAGCAGCAAGCACCCCAATATCCCCAGGGTGACTGCCAACACAGGTTCTTAGATCTGCTTTTCAAAAGGAAAGCAACTCAAATTGGGTTAACAAGCTTACTTTAATCAAACAAACATACATTACCTAGTTCAGGGGAAAAAGGTCAGCACCCCGAACTTCAGAGTTACAGAACTTACAGATCAAACAGACAGGCTTCCAAACTGTCCAAACATTATATCAATACCAAATCACAGTTACCAGAGAGGGAAGCATCAACATCTGGGTTTTCAAAGCTGGGGGGCTCTCAACAACGGCTTCCCAGAGTCTCATCTGGTCAAATCACACAACACTTCTCAAAGTGAGCCCCAAAGTAAAGCCTCTCCTAAGGGCTTATATAGCCTTCTCTTGGCTCAGAGAATGTAACAACCTCCTTGACCCACTGCCCAATCACAAAGTATCAAGGTGTGGGCTTTCCTGAAAAACAAACCTCCCACCACAGGCTCCAGGTGCACTTAAGCTAGGGGCAGGGAAGATCTTTAAATCTGCATTTCCATTACAATCCAGGAGAGATCATTTAAAAATTATTGGACTACCTGGAAGCCATGATCAAAAAAAGAACCTAGAAATCCCTTCAAGAAATTCTCAAGGAAAATTGCTCTCATATTTTAGAACCAGAGGGCAAAATAGAAATTGAAAGAATTCACTGATCACCTCTTGAAAAAGATCCCAAAGGGGGCAGCTAGGTGGCGCAGTGATTAGAGCGCCAGCCCTGGAGTCAGAAGGACCTGAGTTTGGATCCGGCCTCAGAAACTTAACACACACAAACAAAAACCTAGCCGTGTAACCTTGGGCAAGTTACTTAACCCCAATTGCCCTCCAAAAAAGCAAAAAAAAAAAGAAAAAAAAGAAAAAGAAAAAGATCCCAAAAAGAAAACTCCTAGGGGCGGCTAGGTGGCGCAGTGAATAGAGCGCCGGCCCTGGAATCAGAAGGACCTGAGTTCGGAGCCGGCCTCCGACACTTAATCCACACAAACAAAAAAACCTAGCTGTGTAACCTTGGGCAAGTTACTTAACCCCAATTGCCCTAAAGGGGCGGCTAGGTGGCGCAGTGAGTAAGAGCGCCGGCCTCGGAGTTGAGATGACCCGAGATCAGATCCGGCCTCAGAAAATGAGCACCCACGCATAAATAATGACTAGCCGTGTAACCTTGAGCAAGTTACTTAACCCCAATTGCTTAAAAAAAAAAAAAAAGAAAGAAAACTCCTAGGAATATTATAGCCAGGTTCTGGAGTTCCCAGATCAAGGAGAAAATATTACAAGCAGCCAAGAAGAAAAAATTTGAGTATTGTGGAAACACAATCAGGATAACACAGGATCTAGCAGCTTCTACATTAAGCGATAAAAGGGCTTGGAATATAATATTCCAGAGGTGAAAGGAGCTGGGATTAAAACCAAGAATCACTTACCCAGCAAAACTGAGTATAATGTTTCAGGGGAAAATATGGTCATTCAGTGGATTAGAGGACTTTCAGATATTGTCGAAAAAAAAAACAGACTTGAATAGAAAATGTGACATTCAGATACAAGAAGCAAGGGAAGCATGAGAAGGTAAATAGGGAAAAGAAATCACAAGGAACCTATCAAAGTTGAACTATTTACATGCCCACATGGAAAAACAATAATTGCAACTTATGAAACTTTTCTCAGTATGAAGATAGTTGAAGGGAATATAAATGTGTGTGTGTGTGTGTGTATATATATATATATATATATATATATATATATATATATATATATATATATATAGGAGGGTATATGTGCATATGAATACATATGTGAGTGTGTATATATGTATATAGTTATACATAGACAGAGGGCACAGGATCAATTGAATAGGAAGGGATGACATTTAAAAGGTGAAACTGAGAGATGAGAGGAATATAATGAGAGGAGATGGGGAGAGATAGAATGGAGTTAATTATCTCATATAGAAGAGGCAAAGGATAACTGTTACAATGGAGAGGAAGAACAGGAAGGCAAAAGGGAATGGGTCAACCTTACTGTAATTGAATCTGGTTTAGGGAGGGAATGACATGCACACTAAATAGGGTATCTCACCCTACAGGAGAGTAGGGGGGAAGGGGATGAGCGGGGGGGATGATGGAGGTTGGGAAGGAGGGTAGTTAGAAGCACACACTTTTGAAAAGGGACAGGGCAGGGGCAGCTAGGTGGTGCAGTGAGTAGAGCGCTGGCCCTGGAGTCATAAGGACCTGAGTTCGGATCTGGCCTCAGACACTTAATGCACACACAAACAAAAAAACCTAGCCATGTGGCCTTGGGCAAGTTACTTAACCCCAACTGCCCTCCAAAAAGCAAAAAAAAAAAAAAGGGGGGGGGGAATAAGGTTAAAATAGAAAATAGAACAAGTGGGGGGCAGGATAGGATGGAGGGAAATATAGTCAGTCTTTTACAATATATCCACTATGGAAATGTTTTGCATAGCTACACAGGTACAACCTATATTGAATTACTTATCTTCCTGGGGAAATGAATGATGTAAACTAAAATTTTTAAAAAATAAAGGAGATAAACAGGCAAAAAACCCAACAACAACAATATTTACTATCCATAAAAACATTAAAGGGTTGAGGCTGTTCTTTTCTTTTTTTTTTTTTTTTTTTTTATTTATATATATATTTGAAACATTTAATGTTACGACCTCGAATTTCAGATCCATTTCCTTCCTCCCTTGTCACCCATTCCTTCTTGGGAGATAAGTAATTCAGTATATGTTGTACATGTCTAGCTATGCAAAACATTATCATAGTAGATATATTGCTCAAGGCTGCTTATAATTCCCTCCCACTCATCCCACCCCCCACCTGGTCCATTCCCTACATGATCCTGTCCCTCTTCTATAGTGGGTACTTCCAACCTCCCCTCACCCCAAGGATGCCCTCCCATCCATCATCCCTCCTCTCATCCCCCTTCCCCCTATCCTGCTGCAGGTTGAGATATCCCATTTAGTATGTATGTCATTTTCTCCCTGAACCAAATTCAATGTGAATGTGGTTTTGCCTTTTTAGCCTTCCTTATTCTCCCCCTCCTTTGCACCCACTTCCCCTACATGAGATAGTTTACCCTACCATGTCTCTCCCCATCTCCTCTTGCCACTTTCCTCTCTCACCTCATAATTTCATCCCTTGAGTACTCTCCCTTCCCAACAAAATCAACCTATGCCCTCTATCCATATATAACTGTAACCATATACACACACATTCACATATGTATTCATATGACCACACCCCTTCTTCCATTATTTTCATAGTGAGAAAGATATCATCAGTCACAGATATTGCTTTTCCATATAGGAATGTAAATAGTTCAACTTTGATAAGTTCCTTTTGATTTCTTTTCCCTGATTACCTTCTCAGGCATCTCTTACTTCTTGCGTCTGGATGTCAAATTTTCTATTCAACTCTGGTTTTTTCCTCAAGAATGCTTGAAAGTCCTCTATTCCACTGAATGACCATATTTTCCCTGAAACAAAATACTCAGTTTTGCTGGGTAGGTGACCCTTGGGTTCATTCCCAGTTCTTTTGCCCTCTGGAATATCATATTCCATGCCCTTCGATCCCTCAGTGTAGAAGCTGCCAGGTCCTGGGCTATTCTGATTGTGTTTCCACAATATTGAAATTGTTTCTTCCTGGCTGCTTGTAGTATTTTCTCCTTGATCTGGGGATTCTGGAACCTGGCTATAATATTTCTGGGAGTTTTCTTTTTGGGATCTTTTTCAGGAGGTGATCGGTGGATTCTTTCAACCTCTATTTTGCCCTCTGGATCTAAAACATCAGGGCAGTTTTCCTTGAGAATTTCTTGAAGGGTGATTTCTAGGTTCTTTCCTTGATCATGGCTTTCAGGTAGTGCAATAATTTTTAAATTGTCTCTCCTGGATCTATTTTCCAGGTCAGTGGTTTTTCCCATGAGACATTTCACATTGCCTTCTAATCTTTCATTTGTTTGGATCTGCTTAACAGCATCTTGATTTCTCATAAAGTCATTAGCTTCCATTTGCTCCAGTCTAACTCTGAAGGAATGAATCTCCTCAGTGAACTTTTGAGATTCTTTTTCCATCTGGCAAATTCGACTTTTTAAGGCATTCTTCTCCTCAATGCCCTTTTGGGCCTCCTTTGCCATTTGAGCTAGTCTATTTTTTAAGGTGTTGTTTTCCTCAGTCAGGCTGTTGACCCTCATTTCATACTTTTCCTGCATCCTTCTCATTTCTCTTTCCAATTTTTCCTCCACTTCTCTTATTTGATTTTTAAAGTCCTTCTTAAGGTCCTCTATGGCCTGCAACCCGCTCATGTTTTCCCCTGGGGCTTTTGGAGCAGGACTTCTGACCTCACAGTCCTTTTCCCGCTCTATGCCCCCAAAATAGGAGTCTAGGGTTGCATTTTTCTGTTTCCTTTGCCTTGGCATGTTGCCACTTAATTGCTTGACTTTTGGGCTTGTTGCCACACTATGGCTTTAAGGACAGCTAGAGGAATTTTCGTCCCGAACGTGTGGGGGGCAACTTCCGTTTCTGGCAAGCTATAAACCCACCCACAACTTCCACCCTAGATCACAATCCAGATCCAGGGAGGTTAAAGCAAGAGCGATTACCCCCCAAGACTGATCGCTGGATCTCCCCACGATTTGTAGGCTGGGAGCCGGAAATGCCTCTGAAAACTACACAATGGCGTGTCTCCTCAGCAGCTTCTAGCCCCCAGGGGAGGGAGCTGACGCATTCCCCAAATACAGGTCCCAAAGTCCATAGGACACTAACCTCTTACTTTGTCCTAGGCAAGTCTATGTTGATAATTCTGGCGTCTCCACAGTTCCTGGTGTTCTGGGGTTCCTCCAGCCGGCTGCTGGCCCTGCCGCCCTGGGGCTAAAACCTCGGCTCACGTGGACCTGGGCTCGGCTCGGCTCAGCTCCTGCGCTCTGCGCTCTGGGCTCTGCGCGCTGCCGGCTCCCAGACCACTGCGCTGGTCCTTCCTGCAGGGTGCTGGGCTGTCCTCAGCGGGAGGTTAGCTTCTCTGTGTCGTTCTGTGGGTGCTGGGGCTCCAGAAGATTTTCAGAGTCCTTTTTTACATAGTTTGTGGAGAATCTGGGGGCAGAGAGGCTTGGACGAGCTGTTTCTACTCCGCCATCTTGGCTCCGCCAAGGCTGTTCTTTTCAAACATTTCATTCTTTTGGGTAGATGAAAAAGGAGTAGAAATAACTCTTTTAGTTTTAAGTAGAATGAAATATGTAGCAACATATTTATCTGCAGCATCAGTGAAAAAAAAAAGAAAAAAAAAGTCAATGGTGTAATTCCCATATCTGATTGCTTAGTATCTTGGGGAGGGAGGAAGGGTCAGAGGATAACATGTTAAAGGTTATTAATTAAATTAATTAATTTAATGTTAAAGTCTAAGGCCACACGTTATTTTTTCACCAATTACGTATTAAAACAAAATTTTAACATGTTATCCTCTGTCTAAGGTCTAAGGTCACACATGTTAAGGATAGAATTTGGAACTCAAAACTTTTTTAACATGTTAAAAATTGGTTTTAACACGTAATTGGTGACAAAATAAAATATTTCATTTTTTAAAAAGAGTCAGTGGGGTTATTGTGATTGATTTTGTGGGGGCTCAGAAGCTGCAGTCATAGCAGCTCTTTTCATAGTAAACAAAAACTGGAAACTAAGGGAATGGTTAAATTATCTCATAATGGAGAGAAGGTTATTGTGCCACAAGAAATGAGAAATGGACAGTTTCAGAGTAAACTGAGAAAACTTCTATGAAATGATGCAGAGTGAAGTGAACAGAAAGAGGAAAACAATGATAACATACAGAAAAACAATTTTGAAAGACTTTACAACTCTGATCAATCAGTCATTTATTAAAAACCTACTTACTATATGTTGGGCACTTGCGAAATGCTGGGGATAGAAAGGCAAGAAAGTCTCTGCTCTCAAGGAACTCACAAAATAATGGGGGAGACAAACAAACAAGTATATTTAATGTGTATAGATAGGATCAATAGAAAATAGTTAGGATTTTAATAGAGACCTAAAAGAATGGAGGGAAGTTGGTAGGTGGAATTTGGGATGGAGAGCATTCCGGGATTGGAAGGGAAAATTCTAGAAGCAAAGAGAGGGGTGATTGTGGAAAGGTAGGAGGTGCTAGATTATGGAGGTCTTCGAATGCCAAAAAGCGCATTGTGTACTTGCTCCCAGATGCACTGGATTTTATTGGGGGGAGGGAGGGATAGGAAGGGTGATGTGGTCAGACCTACACTTTAGGAAAATCACTGTAGTAGCTGATTGGAGGGAGGATTGGCGTGAGGAAAGACCCGAGGCAGGTTGACTCTTCAGCAGGCTATTGGAATAATCCAGACTGGTGGCCCTGTCAGAGGAGGGAAGGGGCGTATACAGAGATGTTGCTAAGGTGAAATCAACAGGCCTTAGCAACAGCTTGGATATGACTCGTGAAGGATAGTGAGGGGCAAAGAATAACAGGTTGACACCTAGGTTAGGAGCCTGCGGGGCTGGGAGGATGACTTTGCCCATTACAGTAACGGGATTTTTTTTTCTGGGGTGGGGGTGGTGGGGTTAGGGATTAGAGAGAAAGAAAAATTAGTTCTGTTTTGGATGTGCAGAGTTTAAAATGCCTATGAGACAGAGGGAGAACTTTAAAAAAAAACCTTCACCCCCCCCCCCAATCCCTGGGACCCCATCCCAGTCCAGCCCCTGCCCCGGCAAAACTGAGAATCTAATAGGGGAAAAGTAACCACTTCCCACCCAGTCCCCCGGCTGTCCCTTCCCCCTGCCCCTGGGCAGAAGTCGCCTGGAGCCCCCAGCCCTCTGTATTCACCCAGGGTCTCCCCTCCAAAAACTATAGGGAACTTCAGTCAGCTTCGAGAAGCCTGTCCATGCCCCTCACCTCGCTCCACGATCCCCCCAACTCTCCGTCTCTCCACTCCTCTTTAGGAAGACTGCAAGGTTCTGGTTCTCCTGCAACCTCGTTCTGGGAGAAAGTAGGGGAGGCGGGGCGGGTTAAGGGGGGAGGAGAAGAGGCGGTGGGAGATGGACGAGAGAGCTGAGGCTTAGAGGAAATGAAGGCTTCTGGGAGGCAGAGGCGAACAGAAGAGCACCAGGGGACAGAGGCTCCAAAGCAGAGACAACAAGCCTTGCTTCTGGGTTAATTGATTGGTCAGTTGTTATATAAATTGGCATGAAGAAGGATAATAACATGAAATCAGCCTGGAAAGGTAAATTGGAGTCAAAGTGTTACAAGTTTTAAGGGTCAGGATGAGCTCAGATTTTATTCTAGGAATAATAGTGAACCACTGAAGATTTGCAAGCAGAAGACTGAACTCCACCTTAGAAAAATGGTCTTAACACCTGTGGAGAGGATGATTGGCAAAGGGGTAGGCAAAGAGAGGGTCAATAGCACTGTACTAAGCTAATATAAGAACACTTGGTTCTGCCTACTCATCACCCTACAAATTCCCTAATATTTCATTACTTCAAGGAATTTCAGGGTTGAAAGGGACTTCAACATTTGCCATCTAGTCTAGCACATACTTTGAATCTGCTCTACCACATACACAGGCAACTGGCAAGCAGGAAACATTTACTAATGTCTGTCGATTTATTAATTATTTAATAATTCAGAATTTAATAATTTATTAATGTCTGTCAATCGCTATTCCCCAGCTGTGTTGGAGATAGAAATATAAGCAAAAAGAATGGGAATCCTTGCCCCCAAGGAGCTTATATTCTAATGGAAGTAGACTCAGGATCATGGACTTCAGAGCCAGGAGGGAGTTAAGAGACCTTCATTTTACAAAGGAGCCAAAAGGCTTAGATTAAATAACTCTCACAATCACACAGCTGGTAAGTGTTTTGATTTGAAGTAGGGTTTTCCTGATTTCAAGTCCAACACAACCACTGAATCACAGTGCCTCTTAAATACAGGGTGTCCTAAAAGATTATCTCATTTGATCCTCACAACAACCCTCAGGTGTAGGTGTGGAAAAGATTATTCTACCCATTTTACAGATGGTGAAGCTAAGGCCCAAACAGATGAAGTTCCTTTGCTAGGGACTCAAAAGCAATTGCAGAGCTCAATTCAATTGAGCTCCTAGGGAAACTAAATAGAATAGACACAATATGGAGCTAGGAAATGTTGAACATTGATTCCTAGCTCATAAACCCTGGTACTGACTGAACCTAGACTCTTCTCTGATACCCAAGTCAGAAACTTCCATCTCCAGTTCTAGGCGCTCACCTTCAGTGTAATTTCAGTTTAACAAACAGCTAGTTGGTGCAATGAATAGAACATGAAACCTGGAATCAGGAAGACCCGAGTTTGAATCCCACCTCAAACACTCACTAGCTATGTGAATCTGGGCAAGTCATTTACCCTCCCTGCCACAGGTTCTTCATCTGTAAAATGGGCATCATAACACCTACCTTGCAAGGCTGTTGTGAGAATCAAATGAAATAATGTTTATAAAGCACTTTGCAAACCTTAAAATGCTCTATAAATGTTAGTTATTATTATTAAACACTGTATGCTGAAGTAGTTAAAAGAATTGATGACAGGGCATATACCTTCATTGACTTCGAAGTCTAATAGGGGATAAATGCAAATACAAGTAACTCTAACGTATATTGTATGAAAATTATACAAGAGGGTTGAAAAGAACTATAAAAGTGCTAAAGTTGAGATTCAGGAAGATTGCAGAGAAACTGTATGAAGACTTGTATGAATTGATACTGAATGAAGTGAGTAGAACAGTAGAGCAAGTATTCATTATGTCCATAAAAGAACTTAATGTGTTTTCATGCAAGTTCTTCCTAACTTTTCTGTTTCTGTCAAGGGCATTATCATTCCTTAGAGACACTGTGGTTTACAACCTCAGAGTCATGATAAGCTCCTGCCTTCTCCCTTATCCCCCACATCCAACCTTTAGCAAGTTTTGTTGATTCTACCTCCAAAACATCTGCATCCATCTTCTTTCCATTCAGATAGCCAGTACCTTAATTCAGGCCCTTACTGCCTCTTTCCTGGACTATTGCAATAGCCTCCAAATTGTTCTCCCTACATTAAACTTCACCCCTCGGGGGCGGCTAGGTGGCGCAGTGAGTAGAACATCGGCCCTGGAGTCAGAAGGACCTGAGTTCAGATCCGACCTCAGACACTTAATGCACACACAAACAAAAACCTAGCCGTGTGACCTTGGGCAAGTTACTTAACCCCAATTGCCCTCCAAAAAGCCAAAATAAATAAATAAATAAATAAACTTCACCCCTGTCCAAGCCATTCTCAACACAACTACCACAATGATTTTCCTAAAGCAGGAGTCTGAAGATGCATATGCTATTCCTTGCTTAAAAAGCCCTAATGCCCATACTACCTCTAGGTGGCAATATAAATCCTACTTTAAGACCTTTCACAGTCAACCCTAAGCCTTTTTGTCCAGATTTACACATTATTCCCCCTCACAGATCTTTCAGTCCAGCCAAATTGTTGTTGTTTCTTCCACACGATATTCCTCTCCTGAAAGCCTAGAATGCCCTCCTTCCTCACATTTTCCTCTTAGAATCCTAAGTTTCTCCAATTCCCTACTGAATATTCCAAAATATATCTTCCATGGGATCTCAAACTCAGCATATCCAAAACTGACTTCATGATATTTCCCAAGAAAACCTTTCCCCATTTGGTATTTCCCTTTTTCTGGTGAGGGCGCTACCATCCTTCTAGTCATCTAGGCTCAGAATCTCACATTATATTCCACTGCTCAATATTCCTCTACTCAAACATCCACAACAGTTGGCAAATCTTGTTATTTCTATTTCTACAGTTTCTCTCTTATCTGTCCCCTTTGCATCTCTCATGGAGCCAACACCCTGATTCATATCCTCATTACCTCTTCCCTGGACAATTACAGTAACCACCAAATAGCTCTTCCTGCCACAAATTGTTCTCCTGTGTAATCCTTCCTCCACTCCGCTTTAAAGATCTAACCATGACCGGGCAGCTAGGTGGCCAGTGAATAGAGCACTGACCCTGGAGTCTGAAGGACCTGAGTTTAAATCCTGCCTCAGTCACTTAACACAAAAACTAGCCGTGTGACCTTGGACCTTAACTCCAATTGTCTTGCCTTCCCCCCTCCAAAATAAAAAAAAAAAAGAATTCCAAAATTCTTCCAAACTATTTTAATCCAGTATTCCACTTCACCTCTGCCTCCCTCCTCCTAAACCAATCTGTATCTTCACTAGGACTTCTATTCCTTCCATCCTTCGGTATTCACCCATGCTCTAGTTTCACTTTCCTTCTCTCCCAGTCATATGCTAACTAACCAGTCCTATCACTTGCTCCGACCTTGCCAAACCCCATTCCTGGATTACTTTCTCCACCCATGTCCTCTTCTCTCACTCATTTCATTTTTACTAGAACTGGGGCTCACATGCTTGTCCTGATTGGGTCCACTACAAATTTGTAATCTACTCCTATTTGGTCTTTCACCCCAGCAAGGCAACCCTTTCACTTTCCCCTAATTGATTGTGTCACACTCCCAACAATTCAGACCTTCCTTCCTCTATCCCCTGCCTCCACTTCTTACGTTACCTTACAGGGAAAATATAGTTGTTTTATTATGGAACTTTGTCTTAATGGTCATTTTCTTTAAGAACTACCATCTCCTTTTTTTTAGGGGACATAGGGGAGAAGAGGCAATCAGGGTCAAGTAAGTTACCCAAGATCATACAACTAGTAAGTATCAAGTGTCTGATGTGAGATTTAAATCAGGTCCTCTGGACTCCAGGGGCAGCACTCCATCCAAGGAGACGCCTAGCTGCCCCACTTCCATATCCTTTTGCTCCTGTTCACTTGACTCCCCTGGAAAACAACCCTGGGTCACTGAGGGGGCCAGAAGATGACCCGGGGTACTCTGGGGCCTGGAAGACAAAGATGATGGGGTGCAATTGAGGCCCGGAATACAATGACCAGGGCAAGCAGGGGCCCGGAAGACTTGGAGCTGGGGGGAATTTCAAGGTGCGCACTGACCAATCGCTGGTTTTGGCCTCTGCGAGTTGCTGCTTACGTTTACTTTACGTAAAGTTGAGGCTTTACCTGAGATTGCTGCTGCATGACCTGTGGGGAGACCGTAACTTCTCAGCCCGCCATGTGCTCATCAGCCAATGTGGTGTAAAAATAAAAGATCCAATTCTTAAAAAAAAAAGTGCAAACAGAGGAGGCAAAATCTGACCATAGAACCCTTTTTGGGGGACAAAAAGGATCAAAGCATAGAATGCAAGGAAGACAACAGTCAGAACTCCCGCATCAAGAGCTCCCAAAAGACAGTGCTGGGCAGACATTGTGGCTTCTTGCTTCCATACCACGTGAATGAGCTGCTCCATCCCTTAGCCACCTGTAGGGTCAAGGTAAGCCCCTCTGTGAGCAGTAAGATACAAACCAAGGCCCCAACTCAATATGGCCTTTCTATTACCCTGAGTTGTTTGGGAACAGGGATCCTGGGAACTTGAGGGCTGCTCCTCTCCTGGGACCCTGGCCTTGGAGGGACTGGCCTCCCTCCCTGGCCTTACACAAGATACCGATGCTTGCCAAAAAAACAAAAACAAACACCTAGCAGTATGCCTTCTTTGTTCCCAGCACTACCTAAACTGTAAGATTCAGACCCGATATTGGAATCTCACCCATGGAGAGGACACTCTGCCTGGGACCCTCCCCTGCAGGACCCTGATAGCTGTACTACACGGGATACCCCAGCTTGTATGGTCAGATGTTGGTGAGGGAGGGGAAGAGCCTGAGGGTCATATCATGATTTTCTGGTAGGCCTAAAATTCTCAGATTATATCTCCTGGATCTGTTTTCCAGTGGGGACGGCCCAAGGGCACTGCCTCCGAGAGTAGGAGGGCCCGAGGGGCATCCCTGTAAAGTCTCTGCTGCCAGCCACTGCACTGCAGCTCAGGAGGGCTCACGGCTGCCTCTAGGTGTGGGAGGGCCCGACACTGCCCCCTCTGTGCATGGGTGTGCCCAACCCTGCAGCCTCTGCCCACAGCCCACCACCGCTGCCGCCTCCTCATAGGACGGACAACCACCACTGCTACTGCTGCTGGCTGGAAGGTCCTCGGTCTGCCAGCTAGATGGTCTGCAGCGCACCAGCTCGAAGGTCTGAGGTTCGCCAGCTAGATGGTCCCCATACGCTGGTGGGAAAGTCCCCTCCCCGCTGACCTGGAAAACAGATCCAGGAGAGATAATCTGAGAATCATTGGCCTACCAGAAAATCATTATATAGGTCCCACAAAAATATCAAATTCTAATCCCTCCAATCTTTTAATGTAGAAGCTGCTAGGTCCTGTGTGATCCTGACTATAGTTCCACAATATTTGAATTGTTTCTTTTTGCCTGTTTGCAGTATTTTTTCCTTAATCTTGTAATTCTAGAATTTTAATATAAGATATATATAATTTTTATATTATATATATATTAATATATATATAATAAATATAAAATATCCTCAGTGACTCTTCCCTCCTGCCATCAGTTTCCCACTGGGGAACTACATTTTATCCTGCAGCTATTTCCTAATTTCTCCCAACATCACAAAAGTACCAGTGGACCACTCTAGAACTTTATCAGTTATCCCTACTCTTACCAAGTGATCCAGTCACATAGTATTTTACCAAGGCATTTAATGAATGATGATCTTTTCACTGGTTTTCCTTTATAAGGCCTTTATTAAAACATACATCTAGTGACACCTTTTTTTTGTCATCCTTTCCATTTCATCAAGACACCTGGAAAATTATTACCTTCGGATGCTATGATAAAACAACTCTATGACTCTGACTGAATTAGCTACTTAGCACCAATTTCATTCTGAGATTAGGATCATCAATGGACAAATAAGACAATGACATATCATTGTACCCACAGTGCTTTGCATATAGTCTGTGATTTTTAAACGGACGGTTGACTGTTCTCAAGAGCAAGGTTGAGAGAGCACAAAATGATCTGGCCTCAGTCTGAAGCAGAAAGTAGAAAATTATAAGAGTCTGAATATGGAGCAACAGATAATATCTGATCTTCTGTCTTATTTTTTATGGCATTTGGGCTAATTATTTCTTTTTTTTAATTTTAATGAAATAAAATATCATTCTATAATATAAAAGTCATTCTGAATGATCTTCTGAATAAAAAACAAGAAGGATGATCTCTTAGTTTAGCAATCTCTGAACCAAGAGAATGATAGGCTATGAAATATAAAACTCAGGGGAACAGAATGGGGAAAAAGGGCACATGTATAAGGAGTATGAAAAAAATAAATAAAAATAAAATCGGGGCGGCTAGGTGGCGCGGTGAGTAGAGCGCCGGCCCTGGAGTCAGAAGGACCTGAGTTCAGATCTGGCCTCAGACACTTAACACACATGCAAACAAAAACCTAGCCGTGTGACCTTGGGCAAATTCTGAAACTTGTCAATTCATAGCTTTTGACAATTTCTCAATGGAAGAATAGCTTGTATTTTTTCCTAAATTTAGCTCAGTTCCTTAACTATTGGTGAAATGAGATGTTTATCAAGAACATTTCCTCCAAAAAAACTCTTTCCCGCTTTCCTTCCAATTTTGGCTACAATGGTTTTGTTTGTAATTTCATGCAAAGTCATTCATTTTATTCCTCCCATCCTCTCTCTTGCTTTGTCATAAACTCTTCCCCATCCATAGATTCGACAGGTCCATTTTCCCATTCTCTTCCAATCTTGCATAATATCACTCTTTATTTCTAAATCATCTACCCTTTTTGACCTTATCTTAATATTCAGTGCATGATTTTGGTCTATACCTAGCTTCTGTCAAACTGCCTACCAATTTTGCTAACAATTCTTCTCAACTGGTGAGTTTTTACCCTAAAATCTTGGATCATTGGCTTTATCAAAAACTGAATTACAATGGTAATTTATCACTGTGTATTGTGTACTTAATCCATTCCACTGATTCACTACTGTATTTCTTAGCCAGTACCAGATGGTTTGAATAATTAACACTTTGTAACATAATTTATCATCTGTTGTTGCAAGTCTGCCTACCTTTACCTTTTCATTAATTCCCTTGATATACTTGACTTTTCTTCTTCTAGAAGAATTCTATATTATTTATTACTATCTCCATAAAATTAAATTTGTTAATTTCATTGGTATGAATTGGTATGAATAAGGAAATTAATGTAGGTATAATTGTCATTTTTATGATATTAGTTTGGCCTATCTGAGAGTAATTAACATTTCTCCAATTATTTAGATCTACCTTTATCTGTGTGATAAGCATTTTGTTATTGACTTCATATTTTCCCTGGGTTTGTCTCTCCAGATAGATTCTTAAGTATTTTGTATTGTCTGCTTTATTTTAAATGGAATTTTTCTCTAGTTCTTCCATCTGGGTTTTGTTAGTTGTTTTCAGAAGTGAAGGCATTGAGATGGTTCAATACTGGGCTTGAAGGGCAGGAAAACCTGAGTTTAATTCTGACCTCAAGCACTCACTAGTTGTGTGACCCTGGGCAAAACTCTTAATCTCAATTTACCTTAATCCACTAGAGAAGGAAATTGCAAACCATTCCAATTCGTTTACCAAGAAAACCCTATATGGGGTCACAAAGTGTTGGACATTACTGAACAAGATAACAACTTACCACAGTGTTAGGTGATTTTATTTTGTGTCCTGAAACTTTAAGTTATTAATTGTTTGAAATTGGTTTTGAATTTTTAGTTTTCTACACTCTTTTGTTTTCTCTAAATATTTCATCATATCATCCACAAAGTTTTCTTTCTTCATTGCCCATTAGTATTCATCCATTTTTTGGTCTTATTTTCATTTGACTCAAATCATTAATTAGAATGCATCAACTTTATCCCTATTAAAGATAACATTTGCTCTTGGTTTTAGGTAATTATTGCTAAACATTTTAAGAAAGGGTTCATTTATTCCTATGCTTTCAATTTTTTTAAATATGAAAAATCTTGTATTTTATAAAATGCTTTTCTCAATCTATTGAGATAATCATGATTTTTCTTTCCTTTGTTATTGATATAGTCAATTTTGCATCTACTTTTCCTAATATTGAAACAACTTTATATTCATATAAAAATCATATTGGAGGGGCGGCTAGGTGGCACAGTGAGTAGAGCATCAGCCCTGGAGTCAGAAGGACCTGAGTTCGGATCTGACCTCAGACACTTAACGCACACAAACAAAAATAACCTAGCCGTGTAACCTTGGGCAAGTTACTTAACCCCAGTTGCCCTGAAAAAAACAATCATATTGGATATGATGTTTGTGATATATTGCTGTAATTCCCTTGCTAGTGTTTAAATTTAGGTTTCTTCATCAATATTCATTAAGGAATTTAATTTATAGTTTTCAACTCTATTTTTGTTCTCTCTAGTTTAGGGATTTAAAAATACTATATTTGAGTCCTAAAAGACATTGGCTATATTAATACATTTTTTCAAATAGTTCAGATAGTATTGCAATAAATTGTTCCTGAAAATTTTAATAGAATTCTCTTGTAAATACATCTGGTACTGGGGATTTTTCCATAGGGAGCACATTAATAGTATAATCTCTTTATCCACGATGTTACTGTTATTTGGTTATGCCTGACTCTTTGTGACCCAATAGACCATAGGATGCCAGGTGCTTCTATCCTCCACTATCTCTGAAAGTTTATGCAAGTTCTTGTTCTTCATTTCCATGACACTATCTATCCATCTCATTCTCTACTATCCCCTTTTCTTTCTGCTTTCAAACTTCCTCCATATCAAGGTCTTTTCCAGTGAGTCCCATCTTATTATGTGGACAAAGTATTTAAGCTTTATCTTAAGTCTTTGTCCTTACAGTGAATAACCTGAATTAATTCCTTTCTCTTAATTCCATCACCTAGCCTTGTAGAAATCCCAAGCAAAGGGACTACTCCAGTGGCTGAAATGGAGTAGGTTCTTTAAAAATTATTCTCATCATTTTTTCAACTTCTCCCTCAACTGAGCAGTACATTGGCCATGATTAACAAAGATGGATTTTTTTGGGCTACTCCTTGAACACATCCCATGTAACCATTATGCTGGTAAAAACTTATCAGTTCTCTTATAGAGATTCTACCCCACCTTCTCTTTCTCATCACCTAGCCTTGTAGAAATCCCAAAGCAAAATATCTGTAGGGACTACTCCAGTAGCTGAAATGGAGTAGGTTCTTTAAAATTTATTCTCATCATTAAAATCTCCCCTGTTGTAATCCCCCTCCCAAGTTTAAGAAGTGATCAAATGTGTAGATAATGAATTCCATTTTGTTGAAAGGAGTATTCTACCAGGCTAATCTTGACCCCTGTTAGAGCTGATGTTCCATTAAAACATAAAGGCTCTGGGAGAAACAAGTTCTAAATATCCCTTACTTCATTTGCAGCAGCAATATATTAAGTTGATTCCAAGCTCACCCCAATATATAAATATAAATGTTTGGCACTCAGTACTTTTAAGTCCAAAACTTACAAAAGTTTATATGGGCATTTGCCTCAGATACCTCCCATTCAATGCCTAGATAATGATGGTCACTCGGTCAGTTTAGGACAGTAATGCAGTCCTCATTGTCACTTTTTAGTCACTTATATATGCAGTCTTACAAATGCATTTTGTCCGCTGCTGGTATGAATTACTATAGAGACGATAGAGACTTTATAGAGAGCTTTAAATTCATCTGAAAACTACCTGTTTATAGCCTTTTGACCATTTATCAATTGGGGAATGACTTTTATACATTCTTGTAAATTTCACTCAGTTCTCTATGTATGTTAGAAAAGGGACCTTTACCAAAGACATTAGCTGTAAAGATTATTTCCCAGCTTTCTGCTTCCCTTCTAATCTTGGTTGCATTGATTTTGTTTGTATAAAAACCTTTTTTTGATTTAATGTAATCAATATTATCCATTTTGCATTTCATAATGTTCTCTATCTCTTGTTTGGTCATAAATTCTTCTGTTCTCCATAGATCTGACAGGTAAACTATTCCTTACTCTCCTAATTTGCTTAGAGTATCACCCTTCATGTCTAAGTCATGTATTAGGTAACCTATTTTCATGTTATTTCTCTAGGTCTGTTGTTTATAAGGTTAACTCAATAAGGTCTGAACTGGTTTTCATCACATGAACTGGAAGGCCAATCTGATTGGACTTTGTTGAGTTTTACAGAATTATACTGTCTTATCAATTAGCAGGCTTTAGCAATGTTAACTTGAGAATCTCCACAAGTGTCCTGGAACCTGGTGATGATCAAGTAAATACCTCCATAAACTTGCCCTGATCCATCTGTAGATGTCTGAGAAATGCACAGGAGATAGTCACAAGACATCTGAAAACCATGGACACTACTAAGGACTGGACATGCTTAAAGCTAATTATATTGGATTTCATGATTCACCCTATTGTTATTTTCCCTGTTTTATTAGTTCTGTATGTGTTATAGACCTGTTACCTATTTTGCATATCATTTCTGCTTCGATACTGGTACAGATTTAAAAAACAAATTGTGAGACTATTAGTATTCTCAAAGAGGGGAATTGGAGGTAGCAAAGTAGTAAAAGTGACTCAAATTTATCAAGTCCCTCCATCTTGTCCCTGGTCCTTCCTGACCTCAGGGTCTGGCCCCTTCTAATAGCTGCATGAGTGTCCCAACAGCCAAAGTTCCTACTAATAGATGTCACTAATTTCCCCAAATAACGTGGAATGTTTTAGTAGTGTGCCTCTCTGATAACTGTGAGACACCTTGGAGACACCTACAAAGTCCCTCACTTCTTTATCCCTATATCTAAAAGCCCATTTCCCAGACCCTATAATTGTAATGCTACATAGATTGTCTATGTATACACCTTCTCTGGGTGATTGCTATTTGCTGAATTTTGTAATAAAGCTGTTCTAATTTCCCTCCAACTTTAGTGTCTAGATTTGACCCTATACAACCAATAAATAACTCTGTAAAATTGCATATAATCCTATAACATAATTACCTGATGATCCTTACTAGTATCTGAAACAGATTCGCACACACACGCACACACACACATACAAACACATACACTTTAGTGTAGAATTACATCAAACCCAACAGGGAAATAAGCTGAGACTGAGGGAGGGATTGAGAGGGAAAGTAATATCATGGAGGGAAGAGTCAAAAGTAAAGCACATTTCCATATCCTCAAGAGAAAATTAAAAGAGGGGGGGAAACCACACTTCAATCTAAGGGATTCAATTCAATAAAGGAACAGGTGAACACACTGTGGTTTTGTTGGACACAACTCCACTTTCCCCTTCCCTTCACTGATTTGTAAACTCCAACCTCCCCTTCCCTTCATTGGTAAAGCAGACAACTCCACCTTTCCCCTTCCCTTCATTAATTTGTAAAACAGACAACTCCACCTTCCCCTACCCTAATTGTTCTATAAACTAGCACAACCCTCACCTCTTCCTTTCTCCTAATTGATCCATGGGTGTAGCAGCAAGCACCCCAATATCCCCAGGGTGACTGCCAACACAGGTTCTTAGATCTGCTTTTCAAAAGGAAAGCAACTCAAAATGGGTTAACAAGCTTACTTTAATCAGACAAACATATATTACCTAGCTCAGGGGGAAAAGGTCAGTACCCCGAACTTCAGAGTTACAGAACTTACAGATCAAACAGACAGGCTTGCAAACTGTCCACCCATTATATCAATACCAAATCACAGTTACCAGAGAAGGAAGCATCAACATCTGGGTTTTCAAAGCTGGGGGGCTCTCAACAATGGCTTCCCAGAGTCTCATCTGGTCAAATCATACAACACTTCTCAAAGTGAGCCCCAAAGCAAAGCCTCTCATCAGAGTTTATATAGCCTTCTCCTGGCTCAAAGATTGTAACAACCTCCTTGACCCACTGCCCAATCACAAAGTATCAAGGTGTGGGCTTTCCTGAAAAACAAGCCTCCCACCACAGGCTCCAGGTGCACTTAAGCTAGGGGCAGGGAAGATCTTTAAATTTGCATTTCCATTACAATGGGCAAGAGTCTCAGGTGGGAAATTCAAATATACACTGACCAATCACTGTAGTTTCAGCTTACATCACTGTAGTTTCAGCTTACATCACTGTAATTTCAGCTTACATAACCTGACTATAGAAGCTCTATAAAACCAGCACAGTGTCTGTGCCAAAGCACTGTCTGATTTGGGTGACCATGTACCCCAACAGTCCCGAGGTAATAAATCCAAAAGATATTGTTCTGGTTAAAAAATATTGTTCTCGGGGTGGCTAGGTGGCGCAGCCGGCCCTGGAGTCAGGAGGACCTGAGTTCGGATCTGGCCTCAGACACTTAACGCACACACAAACAAAAACCTAGTCGTGTGACCTTGGGCAAGTTACTTAACCCCAATTGCCCCCCAGAAAGCAAATATATATATATATATATATATAAAATTCTGGTTAAAAATCTGTTGCTCTGGAGGGGAGTGAGCTAGATGTGGCTATTTGTGCAGTGGGCACCTCTTCCCTGGGCAAGGCTGGAGACATCATTCCTCTTGCCCGTATCTGGTCTGGTTATATGTTCATTTGTACGTGTCCTATGCTCACTTGAGCCCATTTACTTCCTGTTCAGAATCTTCGGGAAGCAAACAAGTGGGGTTATGGACCTTTGTTTGTCTGTTATCTGTGTCCTATTCACTTGAACCCATTTGCTTGCTGTTCAGAATTTGTGGGCAGCAATTGAGTGGATAAGGACTATAATGTGTTTGAGTGTTCGTAAAGTCTTGTCCTGAGCTCAGTTGTTTAAAGTCTCCTTTTTAAGGTTTTATTCTACAAAGTTTTGTTTCTACATTCTACATATTTCTACAAAGTTATTATTAACCCTCTTCTGCTTCAGCCATCCTTCCCCTCAGGAAATACATCAATCCAGCCTAATTGGCGCAGTGAGTAGAGCGCCGGCCCTGGAGTCAGAAGGACCTGAGTTCGGATCCAGCCTCAGACACTTAACACACAAACAAAAACCTAGCCATGTGACCTTGGGTAAGTTACTTAACCCCAATTGCCCTCCAAAAAAAAAAGCAAAAAAAGAAAAAGAAATTGGAAATAGGATATTTGGATTGCTTAAAAAAAAAAAAAGTTTTGCTATCTCAGGTCAACTTGTTCCTTGAATTTGTAAAAGGAAAATTAATAGCATTTGTAATCAGAATTGTACAGTGATTGTAAAATATAATGACTGGCATATGTTGGTATCTCTCTAACTTTGAATCCATACCAGAACTGATAAGATCAATTATTGTATAAGTCATTTGATACTCATTATTACTTTGTTACCATCTTTCTGAGAAGTAGCACTAGTATTGCAGCTATTAAACAAACAAAAAACCCTGTGCCCCTAGATTCCATAGCTGCTGGAGGGTCCTTTGCCTCCAGGCCATTGCTGCCACAATCCTCCTTGTTAAGGAAGCTGATAATCTTTCCTTGGGTCAGCCCCTTTCCATCTCCACCCCTTATTCTGTGGAGACCCACTGGCTTTTTCTCCCCAGCAGTCTATGATTGTCCTCAGGTCTTTGATCCAGCCCAGGCTTTGAGATCCAATCTCATTGACACACCCCTAAGAATGGAATCTCTACATTTGTGGTTTTTTGTCAGCTTAGTGGAAATTCTAATATTATTTCTCATCTAGAATTAGAACATTTGCAAAAAGTTATGCAAACTTATGCTTAAGAGCATTTTAACAGTTTTCAACTAGCTTTCTTCATCAAGGTTTAATGAGATTGTAAAAACAGAAGAGATCTGGCTGTTTTGATCTGAATTTGTAGTCATTTCATGCTACTAAGCAAAAGTTAATATTTATAACTGAATGTATGTTAAGGATTCAATTTCTGAATTATCTCTTTCTTCCAGAGTGAATACAGACCCAGCCCCCTATGGAACAGACAGATCTACCCAAATGATTTTGGGTCCCAGCTGTTTAAGGGGGGAAGGATCAGGGGTACTTGGGTGCCTAATATTTAGTTTAATCAGAGATACTTTAGTTGAGAGGAAAGACCATTTTTAACACCAGGTTAATTCAAACTGTCTTTAAAGTCTATTTATGAAAAGCTGAACAAAGCAGATAAGAAGGTTTGGCTTCCCCATGAGAATTGGGTCAGGTGCTTGGACTCTCAGCTTTGACTTCCATGAGAAGCCGGTATCTGAAATTTTCTCAGAGCTCAGAACTCAAGGCTGAGAAAATTCAGACCATCCCCTGACACATGTTTAGAAGACCACCACCCATTCTTCCTCTAATCTGGGAACACCTAAAAGCTGAAATCATTAACTCTTTCCTCATTAAGTTCCTACAGGGTCTGCCTGCAGGTGACTCAGAAAAACTCATCTCCTCAGCCCTCCTGATCCTGATCCCAAGTTCAGCCTCAGCATACCCATTTCAATCTGGGGATTATGTGCTGGTAAAAAGAAATTCATAGTTTGGAGCCCAGTTGGAGGGACCACACATTGTGATCCTCACTACACCCACTGCTGTCAAAGTGGAGTCTATTCCCACGTGGCTCCATTACACCAGAGGGAAGCCTGCTGTCACCTCAGAATGGAAAGCAGAAGTCCGCGAGGATCCCCTAAAGCTAAGACTTGTCTGATCCTCTTCCTGATCCTCCTTTTACCTCCTTGTGCAGTCCCCCACAATCCCCATGCCCCCAGACCAAGCTAACCACAGGAAATAGACAATCCTGGACTTTCCAGAACCTGGAGCACATATGGCTCCCTCTCAAGTCCCTGTTCCCCAGAACTGGACTATTTGGGGGCCCACCAGCAGATGCAGGCATTCTGCCCTGTTCAGACACAAGATACCCGTGTGCCTGTGCTTGTGTCACAGCTTATCACCTCTCCTCTCCTAGCCCTGGTGTCTCCCTATGCTCCGAATCCATACAATTGGGTCTGACCCCTGGCAACCCATGCTCAATCTCACCATTCAAAACTTCTCTGACCCTGCCTGGGGTATCCCTGTTTCTCAGGTCCTAGGAATCATAGTCCCTGAGGAGGAGGAGGAGGATGGACAAGTGCCAAGAAGCCTCCTATGCCCCTCCCCCATTGTCATCCCATTGCTTAGCTATCCCTGCCCCAATAGGAAACCCCGATGTCCAAATCACCATACCAGCTGTCACCATATGGACCCTGGTCAGGTCATAGACCCTGCCCCCATCTTCAAAGATTCAGGAATCTTGCAATTATCAGGTCCCCTTAATAACCCTTCAGTCAGCTGTTCATAAAACACTTAACAGCACCAACCACAAGTTGGGAAAAGATTGCTGGATTTGTGTTGAACCCCAGCCTCCTTACTATGTAGGGGTGGCACTAAATGCCTCAGTCACCCATATTTCCAACACAGAGAATTGTGAGTGGGACCACCCAAGGCTCACCCTCAGGGATGTACAGGGAACAGGTTTCTGCCTCATATCATTCAGCACTCCTTTATCCAGCTCTCAGTATAGCTCAAGTTGTGGGCAAATCCACAAGATTTAGGCCTCTAGCTCAGACTACTTCCCTGCCCCTCTAGGAGCCTGATGGGCATGCCACAATAGCCTTACCCAGTGTCTCTGCTACAGTGTTCCTCAGACAACAACATACTAAGGGCCCCCTGTGTGATCCTAGTGGCCATAATTCCCCAGGTCACCCTTCTCCCAGGGGAACAAGGTTGGCATTACTTTTCCCCAAAAGGGCAACTGAGCCACTGCCAAAGGCAGGCAGTACCACTCCTCATTCCCATCTCAGTGGGCTTGGGCCTTGTGGGTTCTGCAGTGATTGGGATGGCAGCTCTGATTAAGGTGGAGGCCAACTATCAGGCCTTAAGTACACAGTGAATATAGACCTCTCCCACATAGAACAGTCCATCTCAGCCCTGGAAAGACAGGTGGACTCTCTGGCAGAGGTGGTTCTTCAGAACTGAAGAGGCCTTGACCTTTTTCTTAAACAGGGTGGCCTGTGTGCAGCCTTTGGTAAGGCTTGTTGCTTCCATGCAAACAACTCTGGAGTGGTAAGGGAGAGTCAGAAGTTGGTACACCAGAATATTGCTAATAGACAGAGGGAGCTGAAAAAATTCTGAGAATGGTTATCAGTCCCTGTTCCCCTGGAACATCCCCCTAACTCACTAAATTGGTATCAGCCTTGGTATTAGTATTGGTATTAGCCTCTCCTCCTCCTGATCATAGCCCTAATTGTAGGATCCTATCTCATTAATTGCTTTTTACAATTTGTCAAGTCCTGTGTTAACTCCATTAAAATGTTAATTATCAGGGACCCCTGCTACCATCCTTTAGGAACAGAATTGGGTAATGTAGATGATGTGACCCCAGCCATGTCAAAGGTTTGACATACCTACAAGGAAGAGTAGGAAATGTTGGACACAACTTCACTTTCCCCTTCCCTTCATTGATTTGTAAACTCCAACCTCCCCTTCCCTTCATTTGTAAAACAGACAACTCCACCGTCCCCTCCCCTAATTGTTCTGTAAATAAGCATGACCCCTACCCCTTCTTTTCCCCTAATAGATCTGTGGGTGGGAGTCTCAGCTTAGTGTTTCAGCCTAGAGACCAATCACTGTAGTTTCAGCTTACATCACTGTAATTTCGGCTTATATAACTTGGCTATGGAACTTCTATAAAACCTATACAAAGTCTGTGCCAAAGCACTGTCTGATTTGGGTGACCATGCACCCCGACAGTCCCACGGTAATAAATTCACACAAATTCTAATTTTCAGGTATCTTCTGTCTCACTTTATTGGGGTACAACAATTTATGAATGTGGTAGAATTATTATTTTGTTGTCAGAAATGATAAAAAAAGACAATTGCATTAAACCTTGATTAGAACTGATACAGAATGAAATTAGTAAAACCAGAACAATTTATACAATGACAGTATTGTCGTAGAAAGCAACTCTAAAAGACTTAAGAATTATGATCAAGTCAATAACCAACCACATTATCAGAGGCTACTTCTATTATTAAATAAACATGTTACCCAGTTGCTCACAGAGATGATGAACTCAAGCTATAAAAGGAAATACATCTTTTAGATACAGTATGGGTGTTTGCTGACTACACTTGGTTAGAGGAGTTTCCCCCCTATTTTTATTGGGAGGAGGGTAGAGGGAAAAGGTGATCTAGTAATGTCAAAAAATTGTGGGTAAAGGACATTGAAACATTTAAAATAGTGCATAAACAGGAGTTTAGAAGGATGCAGAATTTTGAATTTACTGTAGGGTTTTTTTTTTTTTTTGAGGGCAATTGGGGTTAAGCAACTTGCCCAAAGTCACAGGGCTAGATTTTTGTTTGTGTGTGTTAAGTGTCTGAGGCCGGATCCGAACTCAGGTCCTGCTGACTCCAGAACCGAAGCTCACTGTGCCACCTAGCCGCCCCAACTGTAGGTTTTGTAAAAAAATTTTTAAGTAATGGAAGAGATAAGTGGTTTTATCTTAAACTTTTTTGTTCTGTTCTGTATATGGAAATGCTCATTTTGGGAGTTCCAAAGTTCTAAGTAAAATGGAATTTGGAAGTATATGAACTTTAAGGGGAAAATGAATTGTTTTGGAAATGAGATGCCTATAGGATATCCAGTTTGAAATGTTCTACTATGCAATCAGTGATGCAAGACCAGCACTCCGGTGAGAGACTAGGGTAGGTCATATAAACCTAAGTCATCTGCATTGAAATAATAATTACATTTAAGAAAGCTAGTGAAGCCACCAAGTATAGAAAGATGGAAACCCAAGATAGTCTAGAGACATATCCAGAGGTAACGGTGGGGTTTGCTGGAAGGGTGGGGAGGGGGAAAGAGGGGAACAGCTGCTGTGGGCTGCTCAGTGTCGAGCACTTAGCATGATCTGGAGATATGAATAAGAAATGACCAGGACATGTGGGTAGTTCAAGGAAGAATGATGAACTCCATTTATTGATTCTTAGGACAAGGTTTTTATAGAGCAATGAGACAAAGGAAGAGATCTCAAGAGTTCATATCATTATCTTAGTCTGTCATATCCTGGAAGTAGCATGGCAGTAAGGCCTTTTGTTCTCTAGGTGCCAGAAAGTCTTAGGAAAAGTCAGTTAACTCCTTTCATATGCAGTCACATTACAAAGGATGCGCTTGAAAGCTGGCTTCAAGGACTGAAGCCAAAGCTGAATCATCTAGTACATCTGCATAGGAACGGACCACCTAAGAATTAAAATATTTATCTTTTGAACAACTAAAGTCTTGGGGCAGAGCTTGTTGGTCTCAGAACTCAAAATACCATCCTTAGAAGTGTAACCCTTATGAAAAGGACTTGGGAGCTAATATTTGGGTCCACTTATATCAAAGTAATTATCAGAGTCCTGGCTCAGGGGCTCCAGCAAAGGACACTGAGGAAAAGTCAAACAGGTAAAACTTAGAACCTGCAGGGTACTCAGACAGAGTAGTCAAATTCTGGAGAAATCAAGAACGAGGAATGAGGTCATTAAGATCTGGCAATTGAGATCATTGACAACTTTATAGAAAGTTGTTTAGTTTGGAAGCAATATGGGGAGAGGCTTAGGAAGTGGAAGTATCTTTAATGGATGGCAGAATCCCCTAAAGGGGTTTTAAGGAGTGGGGAAACCGGGGCATGTTTGTAGGCAGCAAAAAAAAAAAAAAAACAACCAACCAGTAAGCTGAAGATTGAGATGATTATAGGAATGATCTAATAGAGGAAACTGGAAGGGAAGCAATAGGGTGGGGGTGGGGCAAGGGTGGAGAATGGGAGGGATACCTTGGTGAAGATAAGAAATGCTTTTATAGACTAAAGGAGAAAACAGTGATGTCAAGAGGTATTAAAGAGCTCCCAGGGAATAAAAATATATAAATTAAAAAGGCATGTATAATATAAAAAGTGGAAGAGAAGGCTAAATGGGAGGGGGAGAGAATGTTATAGGCTTGAGAAAGGTTCACCATTAAGAGCAAAAAGATGGCAAACTAGGGTGCCCAGTAGAGATTAAATTTGTAGAGGGTACTAGCAATATAATTGTATGACTTTCTCCAGTCCCATTCAGTGGGATTTAAGTAAGACTAGCTGAGGCAGATGGTGAGAACAATTAAGTTTTGTAATTTGGCAAGGCATGATCAAAATGGCAAGGCATACAGGAATAGAAGACTGTAATGTTGGATTGGTCAACTATAAGGTTCAGTTGAAGGGAATCAAGTGAAGCCAGAGCAGCTCAGGAAGAGTACTGAAAAGCAGAGGGATTAAAAGTGATGTTGAGAATGCAGAACAGATGTAGGCATAGGGAGAGATGGAATTATAACAGGTTAGAGTTATATAAAAGAATGTTATAATCCTGTATCTTAGAAGAGAAATACTTGTAGGTGATATAAGATAAAGGCTGTACCTTCAGCCAAGGTGGAGTAGTATGAATTGAGGAGACAGGAAGGTCAAGATGTTTAAAGAAAAAATTAACATGTGTTGAAGTCCTCTAGAAAAATCTCAGGAGAGAAAGGCTTTCAACCAGGAACTGGACACAAAGGGAGTGAGGAATGACCTGGAGGGTGGTAGTTAATGGCCACCAGGATCAATACTGGGGTCTGGATAGTGAACTTCAAAGGTGGGAGAAGAGGGTGAGGTTGGTGACAGATGGCCAAGGAGGGGAAGTCTGGAGGTAGCTGTGTGGGAAATGATTAATACTAATTCCCTCTCTGAGACCAGACTGTTGTTGTTGGTAGTGGTGGTGGTAATGAATTAAGGTGCAACCAGTGTTAGAAATGGTGGTAAGGAATTGCAGTGGCTTCTGGAAAGTAGTTAGGTCTCCATAAGGGCCTGAAGATAGATATATCACACTTACTTATTTTGAAGTCAAGAGAAGTCTAAGAGGGTTCATGGATGCAGTTAGATCCCAGACAGAGTCTTTTCAGAACAAACAGCCTTACACGGAAGGAGACAGAAACCCTAAGGTGTGGTTTAGTAGAGTTCTAACATTTCCATGGAATTTTGTTGCATACCCTTATACTCTCCTATAAAACAAAACTTTTTAAAGGGTGTGCAAAATGTCTGTTACTAGATTAGAAGTTTCACCAATGTTTTGATTGCTTAATATGCATGCTACTGGGAATTTAGCTTTCATGTAATATATGCAACAAAAAAATTCTGAATTTTCCTAATATGATTCTGTAATGCATGTGCCCCCTACCCTAACTTTTTACTTCTATGTAGACTTCACTCACATGTTATATGTGCATTTAAACCCCAGTGGCAAATAACTATTATGTAAGTAAGAAAATTTGTTTCAGGGCATAGGAAAAAGAGGTGTTTCTAGGGCCAAAAAAAAAAAAAGTGGAAGACTCTTGAAAAGAAATAAAAATGGCTTCTGTTTACAAATTTAATTTTAATAAATGCTAATCTTCAATGACAATACAGTGAAAATATATCAATTGAAAATAATCATTTCATACAACTGGCCCATATAAGAATACAAACTTTGTTAGTACTATGTTCTAATTCCCTCAAATGACTCAGATGGGAAGGCCTGAACCTGTCCAAGGAAACAGCATTCCGTAGTAATCTCCTAAATCAAGACTACAAAGAACAACATTGTAAGGTTGAAGATAAATGCTAACAATGAAATTACTTTTAAAAAGGTACCAGGTGGGGCAAGGGTCAGAGTGAATAAGAATACCAAGCCAAAGGGAGGAAGGCAGTGGTACTCCCTGCCATCACACCGAGTCTTTAAATATTAAATTGTTTCTGATGAGCAACAAAACAGGGCCAAAGTATCAATGAGAGACAGGGTCACCCCCTCATGCACATCTCAACCCCATTCCCCCCATGACCCCCACAATCTCACAACTCCCTTCATACAAATTCAGACTTTTTTTTAGGCCAAAAAAAAGTTTTTTGTTTGTAGAAAAACCAATTCAATCCCCTCTCCATTGAGTCCCCTCTAAGATTAAGGAACAACTCCTTCCTTCTTGCCCCAGCACTCCATATACCCCCACACATTGCCCCACTCTCCAGCCTACCCCCCACCTTTGGATTTTGTAATTCCTTGTACTGACCCATATATCACTTATAAGCACTAGTGAGTTTTCAGATATTCTCAAAGTATGAAAAGTACAACAGAGAAGCAATTAGATAGTAAAACAAGATGGCCTTTACAAAGTCTAAGTGACCTGACCAGAGTTACACAGCTAGTGTCAAAAGGGGAGGATGGAAGATAGATCTTCCTGATGCTAGTTATATTAGCTATCATGATTTCCTTCAACTAAAAACAAACTCAAAATCTCTCCCCTAATTTTTACAAACATTGCTTTCAGGAAAAGTTCCCTGATAGATGTAGGAAATTCTTGAGCCTGTCCATTGAGTGTGATGGAAATTGCCCTTCAGGAAAGAAAACCAATCATCAGTACTCCCTTCCCAGAATTACCGATGACACAGCTGATATCTCCTTTAAAGCTGTCTTTTGTAGCAAGGGCTACAAGAACTACAAAATCCTTACTTCATAATTTACTCTGCAAAATGGCCTTTCTGGTGTCGAGATAAGTTTGAGCTCCATCTGAACTTTTTCCCACATTTATTACATCTATAGGGCCTCTCTCGGGTGTGAAATCTGTCATGCATAAGAAGCTGGGATTTCTTAGGAAAGGCTTTCTCACACATATGACATTTATAGATTTTCTCTCTAATACGACGCTTCTGACGTGAGGTAAGACTTGATCTCCGACAAAAAGTTTCCTTACTATCATTTTCACAGGGTTTCTCCCTGGTATGTAGTTTCTGATGTAAGTTAAGGACTGAGGCACAGCTGAAGGACTGCCCACATTTATTACATTTATAAGGTTTATCACGACCATATCTTTGTTGATGCTCAGTAAGTCTGGTATCCCTACCGAAGGTTTTGCCACCCTGATCTTTAAAGAGTTTCTCTCCACTATGACTCATCTGGTGATCAATTAGTCTGCCTTTTTGGCTGAAGACTTTACCACATTCTTGACATTTATAATGTCTCATCCTAGTGTGACTTCTCTGATGTTGAGTGAAGTTTGACTTCCATCTGAAGCCTTTCCCACAGACACTACATTTATAAGGTTGCTCTCCAGTATGAAGTCTCTGATGTATAATAAGTGATGACTTTTGAAGAAAGGTTTTTCCACATTGTTTACATTCATAGCAATTTTTCAGACGAGCTTTAAAGTTATGAGTCCTCTGATGTACAATAAGGTACGGCTTACAACTGAAAGTTTTTCCACATTGATTGCACTTATAGGGTTTCTCTCCAGTGTGAATTCTCTGGTGATCAATAAGGGTTCTCTTCCGAGTGAAAGCTTTCCCACATTCATGACACACATGAGACTTCTTTTCAGTATGGATTTTCTGATGTTGAATGTTGGATCTACGACGAAAAATTCTCCTTTCCTCACTACCTTCATGACAGAACTCCTCAGTATGGCTTTTTCGATGGCGAGCAAAGCCTGAACCCCACCTAAAGTCTTTCCCACAAATGTCACATTTATAAGGCTTCTTTTGGCTATGAGTCCTCTCATGAAGAAAAAGGTATGACTTACGATTAAAGGCTTTCCCACACTTACTACATTCATAGGGTCTCTCCCCGGTGTGAATTCTCTCATGCTCAATAAGGCTCCTATTTCTTGTAAAAGTTTTCCCACAATCTTTACATCTGTAGGGTTTCTCCCCAGTATGAATTCTCTGATGATCATTAAGGGTTTTGTTTCTTGTAAAAGTTTTCCCACATTCTTTGCATTTATAGGGTTTCTCCCCAGTATGAATTTTCTGATGATCATTAAGGGTTTTGTTTCTTGTAAAAGTTTTCCCACATTCTTTGCACTTATAGCATTTCTCCCCAGTATGAACTTTCCTATGTTTATTAAATGCTGAGAGGTGCCTGAAAGTTCTACTGTATCTATTACTTATTCGGCGTTTCTTCCCAAAGTGACCTTGTTGATGAATGATGTACTGGGAAATTCTAGTGAAGTCTTTTCCACATTCTTGGCATTCATAGAATTTTGGTAGAGTATGAACTCTTCTATGTCGAGCAAAGTTTGAGCTCCACCTGAAGGTCTTCTCACACTCTTTACATTTATATGGTCTCTCCCGTGTATGAAGTCTTTGGTGGTGTTCAAGATGTGAGCGATGATTGAAGGCTTTGTTACAGTCTTTGCATTTGTAGCGCATATGTTTACCTTTTATTCTCTGCACTTGATCAAGTCCTAAAGTATGACTGAGTTCTTTCCCAACCTCACTATGTTTGAAGGATTTTTCTCCACTATGAGTTTTTTTATGTTGAAAAAGGTCTGAACTATGTCTAAAGTATTTGCAACACTCAACACATTTGTATGTTTTCTTTAGTGTGGGAACTCTTTGATGACTAACAAGGTTTGAGCTTAAATGTGTCTCAAAATTCTCATCTGTCTCCCCTTTTACATCCTTGTCTGCCGTGTACCTGAAATCTCTCTCCTCTCTCTTCACTATCTCCAGAGCTGAATTTTTCCCCTGCTTCTCTGTCTTGTTCTTGAGTTCATAAGACTCTTCAAAATGAGGTTGCTTAGGAACACTGCTCTGGAGACCTCCCAGAGATGATAACTGAGAATCTTCTTTAGCAGTTTCCTGATTTACAGTCAACTTCTCATTCTCATTATGGGGTTCACCATCTAGCACAAAAAGAAATTCAAAAATTGTCACATATTCTAATAAGCGATGGGAAAAGTATCAACTGCTACAAAAATGTTCTGAGTGTGCACAAGCTTTTCTTCTTTTGTGTGTGTGTGTGGGAGGGACAGGGAGAAGGATGGACATATGATTTTATTGGCTTAAGGAACTCCTGTCGAAGAAACTCCCTCTACCAATGCAGATCAGCAACTGTTTTGTGTGAAATCACTTGCCCTGGATCATATAGCCAGTATGTGTCAGAGGGAGGACTTAAACCCATATCTTCCTAAAACTGAGAACAGCTTCTCTGACTTTTAGATAATATTTTTTTTAAATGAGCTTAACAATATGGGCAACAGATAATAGAAAACATGGAAAGGTATCAAAGAACAAACAGGAAGTTTTAGCTGTAAGTTTTGTGAAAAGTTCCTTGGGGTTAGTAGCAAATCAGATAGTGACATCTTTTTTCATGTCCTTTCCATTAAGAAAACCATTTTAGTTTCTGATGTTGAACTATTTGACAGTGTCAAGGACTTAAGTGATAAGCACTGTTTTTTTCTGTTTTTTGAATCTCCAGTCCTAGCCGCCGAGAGAGGCAGGAGCTCCAGCCCCTGCAAAGAAAGCTTCCAGGTCACATTTCCATTAGATAATCTTCCCTAAGCTATTCTGTAAATGACTGTACATTCACTTGGAATTTATGGTGGTCATTTAGGATGATTAGACTGAAAGCTCCTTGAGGGCAGCTGGTGCAACCTTTTGCCTCCTTTTGTATCCTCAGCACTTAGTGCAGTGCCTGGCACATAGCAGTCTCTTAATACTGATTGGAGGGGGCGGCGAGGTGGCGCAGTGAATAGAGCGCCGGCCCTGGAATCAGAAGGACCTGAGTTCGGAGCCGGCCTCCGACACTTAATCCACACAAAAACAAAAAAAACCTAGCCGTGTAACTTTGGGCAAGTTACTCAACCCCAGTTGCCCTAACGGGGCGGCTAGGTGGCACAGTGAGTAAGAGCACCGGCCTCGGAGTTTGGATGACCCGAGATCAGATCCGGCCTCAGAAAATGAGCACCCACGCATAAATCAAATGACTAGCCGTGTAACCTTGAACAAGTTACTTAACCCCAATTGCTTTAAAAAAAAAAAAAAAAGAAAAAAAAATACTGATTGGATTGAACTGAATGTAAGATGTGGATTAAATCTCATTTTTTACCATACTGGTATCAACTTTTTCCAATAGTTTTTATTGAATAATAATTTCCCTTCTGAAATGTTTGTCCTTTAGTACCTTTCCATGTTTTATATTATATTACTCATACCGTCAAGCTCTTTTTAAAAATTATTATTTCTCTCATGTTGCAATAACAGTTAACAACAAAAAGTTTAATCACATAAAGTTTCTCATTGTCATCTCAAGGAGATGTCACATTCAGTACAGACTACAACTTTCTACCCATTCTCATCTCACTCTTGTTTAAACTCTTTCCCTTCAATGGAATTTGATTAACACCCTTTAAATCTGCACCTGTCTTTTCCTTTTATATTCTGATCCAACACTCCTCATATCCCAGACTATCTATAAAACTAATCTTCACTCTACTGAAAAGTTTTGCTACAATTTAGCAAATTTAGTTTACCTAGACGATTTGGTCGTTATATCATTTACAAGGTGAAAATAAAGCAGTAACACCAAAACATTCTTCCAAATTAAATTTTACTTAATCTTTAGTTGTTATCTAATTTAAACAAGCTTCTTTCTATGTATGGAAAAAGTTAAATAATAGGCCCTTCTTAAGCACCAGATAAACGTAAACTGCAAACTGCAACCCTTTTCATTAATGAAATGAACATATTCCCTTACATTAAAACAATAAATCTGTCACTCTCCAAGGAAAGAGATAAAAGGTCTAAGTGCTGTTCCCTTGTAACTTTCACAAAGTTTTATTGTTATTTTTTCTAAAATCAAACTCTGTTACTTCAAAACTCAATAAAATATTTCAACATTTATAAAAATGTTCAGGGGCGGCTAGGTAGCGCAGTGAGTAGAGCGCCGGCCCTGGAGTCAGAAGGACCTGAGTTCAGAGCCGGCCTCCGACACTTAACCTACACAAAACAAAAACCTAGTCGTGTGACCTTGGGCAAGTTACTTAACCCCAATTGCCCTAAAGGGGCGGCTACGTGGCGCAGTGAGTAAGAGCACCAGCCTCGGAGTTGGGATGACCCGAGATCAAATCCGGCCTCAGAAAATGAGCACCCACACATAAATAATGACTAGCCGTGTAACCTTGAGCAAGTTACTTAACCCCAATTGCTTAAAAAAAAAAAAAAGTTCACACCACACTTTGGAAATTCACAGTAGAAAAACTATACTTAAGTCACAATATAGTCTAATCTAATCTAATCTAGAGATTCCCTCTTATCTGTGTCTCGTCTGCCTTCTAACTTGACCGAGTTTAGAAAGGCAGAGAGAGAGCAAGAGAATGAGGGATTTTTTTCCGAAAGAATGTTTTTATTATTTTTCTCACTTACATGTAAAAACAATTTAACAATCTTTTTTTTCTTTTTTTTAATTTTTGAGTTCCAAATTATCTCCCTCCCTGTCACCACCCTCCTTGAGAAGACAAGCTTTTTGATATAGCTTATACATGTTCGGGTCATGTAAAACATAATTCCATATTAGGCATGCTGCAAAAGAAAACAAAGACCACCCCTCCAAAAAAAAGAAAGAAAAGAAAAAGAAAGTAAAAAAAAAAGTATTGTTCAATCTACAGTGGGACTCTATCAGTTGTTTCTCTGGAGGACAGCATCTTTCATCACAAGTCCTTCAGCTGTCTTGGATCATTGTATTGCTGAGAATAGCTAAGTCATTCCTAGTTGATCATCACACAATAATTGTTGTTACTGTGTACAATGATCACCTGGTTCTACTCACTTCACTGTGCATCAGTTTATCTAAGTATTCCCAGGTTTTTCTGAAACCATCTTGCGCATCACAAATTACAGAAAACAATAGTATTCCAACACAATCATATGCCACAACTTGTTGAGCCATTCCCCAATTAATCGGCATCCCTTCAATTTCTAATTTTTTGCCACCACAAAAAGAGCTGCTATAAATATTTTTGTACATATAGACTTTTTCCTATTTCTTTGTTCTCTTTAGGGTACAGTTCTAGTAGTGGTACTGCTGGGTCAAAGGTATGCAGAGTTTTATAATCCTTTGGGCATAGTTCCAAATTGCTCTCCAAAATGGTTGGAACAGTTCACAACTTCAATAGTGTATTAGTTTCCCAGTTTTCCCACAATCCCCCCAATATCTGTCAACTTCCTTTTTTGTCATATTAGCCAATTTGATAGATGTGAGATGGTAGCTTAGAGTTGTTTTAATTTGCATTTCTTTAATCAATAGTGATTTAGGGCATTTTTTCATATGACTAGATAGCTTTGATTTCTTTTTTTTTTTTGAAAAGAAGTATCTCCTGCCTATTCACATCCTCTGACCATTTACCAAACGAGGAATAACTTGTATTCTTATAAATTTGACTCATTTCTCTGTATACTTGAAAAATGAGGCTTTTATCACAGAAACTTGCTGTAAAAATTTTTTATTTTGCTTTCCTACTTTTACTCTTGGTTGTATTGGTTTTGTTTATGTAAAAACTTTTTAATATAATTAAAATGATCTGTTTTACATCCCACAATGCCCTATCTCATTTAGTTATAAATTCTTCCCTTCTCCAGTGTTCTAACAGATAAACTATTCCTTGTTCTCCTGATTTTCTTATGGTATCACCCTTTGTATAGCAAAAGCATGTGCCCATTTTGACTTTTTTCTTGGGATAGTGTGAGATGTTGGTCTATACTTAGTTTCTGCCATACTGTTTTCCAGTTTCCTAAGCAATTTTTGTCAAATAAGATCTTTTCCCAAAAACTTGGGTTTTTAGATTACGAAGGTCATTTACTACCATGTTTGCTGTTATTCAGTCATGATTCTTCTAGACCCCATTTGAGGTTTTCTTGGCAAAGATACTGGAATGGTTTGCCATTTCCTTCCCAGATCATTTTACAGATGAGGAAACTGAGGCAAACAGGGTTAAGTGACTTTCCCAGGTTCACACAGCTAGAGTCTTAGGTCAGATTTGAACTCAGGAAGATGAGTCTTCCTCACTCCAGACCTTGTGCTCTATTCATTACCAGCCCCTTACTATTGTGTATTGTGTACCTAATCTGTTCCACTCTATTTCTTAGCCAGTACTACTAGACTGTTCTGAGGCCTACCAGAGATTTTCTAAAGAAAAAGGCTAGTCTACAAGACGTAAGTAATAGAAGTTACAAACACACATACATAAGCATTTGCTGGTTAGAATTTTTTTTATCATTGCTCATTGAAAAGTTGAGTGTGCACAATTTTCTAAAAGCAATCTCAAAGCTTTTAATTTGCACACTAATCAAAAGTGTCAAAAACTTCTTTTGTAATTTTAGGCCACATTTCGTGTAATCCAATTCTTGGTCACTCCTGGCTGAACTGGAGTTTCCCCTAGTTCCAAGCTTTAAAAAGTTTTTCCAAGGAGTAACCATAAGTCAGCTACTACTACTGGAATCCATTTTCCCTTATAGAGATTATAAAGATTTCTCCACTAGTATGGAGGTTCACCTATTCCCTTACAAGGACTTCCCAAACACATCCTTTCCCACCCAAGTAGAAGCTTTCCTTAGCTCTGATGGATTTGAGACAGAGGAGAAATCTGGCCTTCAGGACAGTTTCTCACAAAGAAGTCCCTCAGCTAAAATACAGCAGAGTGCTCCCAGGGGGTTCCTCCCAGAGGCCACCCTGGAGGCTGTGGAGGGCCTCTCTCATTCTTGCTGTGGTCCCCACCTGATGCAACCAAACTGAGAAACTGCATCTAAGCACAGTGATTTAATGCCCAAGGCATACAGTTTGCTAACAAAACAGGTCTAATTCCTCAGTAAGCAAAAAGACTACAGGGTAGAACTTACAAGACTTCTTACAGTTTAGGGAAGTAAAAAAAATAAACAGAGGAAAATGTAGGCAGGAAGTAAGATCAAATCATCTAACTTTTTTTTTCCCTTTTTGGAGGGCAATTGGGGTTAAGTAACTTGCCAAGGTCACACGGCTAGGTTGTTTGTTTGTGTGCATTAAGTGTCTGAGGCCAGATCCGAACTCAGGTCCTTCTGACTCCAGGGCCGACGCTCTACTCACTGCGCCACCTAGCTGCCCCAAGTCACCTATCTTCTACTGGTGGAAGTTAGGGGATGCTGATTGGTTGTGCCCATCTGATACTTGCAAGGATGGCTACTGGTACAGAGATAACAGATTTCCTGATGTCCACCTGTATCCTGGCAAGGAAAGCTAGTGGTGCACAGAAAACAGGTTTGACATCAAGATAGCACAGTGATTTTCAGGAACTTTTTTGAACTTAACTCAGAGACAAAGAAACACAACTTAAGCAGTTAATACAAAATATCAGTGGAGACCGAATGAAATTAATTCCAAATAGAATCAATTTGATTTTCTCAATTTCTCAGGAATAGAGAGTTTGAGGATTATCATCCTCATGGAATATGAGAAAGCTGAGGATTTAAGAATGGAAATTTACTTCCTTAACCAAGTCACATACTAGTGAGTGACAATGCAAAGATTTGACCTCAGGGCTTCTGGAGCTTGGAGGCAGACTAAGAGGACTCACTGCTCTCAAGTAAGAGCTAAAAAAGATGATCCAGGCCTTGGTTACCATCCAAACAGGTAACAAGTAATGAAGAAGGTGCCACGTTCCATCTTCTTCTGAGGGCTGGGGAACCATGCTTACTTTGGTGATAACACACTCAACTACCACAAGAGTGGGAACCTCAAGGCTCTCTTCAGTGCTGTTCAATTAATGTTCCTAAAGTATAAATCCCCCAATTTTCCAGCCTCCAATGACTTCAACACAACAAACAATAACAGTAATAACTCTTATTTCTAGAGAACTTTGGAAACTATAACAGTACTTTGCCCATACAATCCAGTAAGGTAGACAGTATAAATATCAATTGAGAGATGAAGAAAGCAAGCTTCAAAGGGAATGATTTACCCAGGTTCAGAGACCTGAGGTATCAGGTCTCAATAGCAAAACCAGTGCTATTTTCATCGTGCCACAATGCCTCGGGGGCAGAAGAGCAGGATCAGCAAGAGGAACAAATCAAAGGGTTTTCTTTCTCACCTGAATAAGTGTTTCTCAGATCTTCTTGATCCCCAGCTTCTTGCAGCTCCAGCATGGAAATCACAGCAGGCTTGGGAAATGGACACGCTGCTCAAAGGGAAGGGAATGAAAGAAGATTAAAGAGAGAATTGCGTCACTATGTCCCAGAGCTCCATCTCAACCCAATGCCTTGAGAAGGGAAGCCTATGGGAGGAAGGTAGCAAGGGAGATGAAGGGGACCAGGAAAGAAAGCTGAGGTCTATGCTCCCCAAGAGCAGGGGGAAAATCTAGCTCAGTTATCCTTTTTCCTTGGATGGGAGAAAACTGAAAATTCTCAAGAGTGGGAAAATTTGCACTAGAAACACCTAGATAAATCTAACCGACTATTAGCCCCCTCAAAAAAAAATGCCTTCTACAAAAAAGCCAAAAAAGATTAGAAAGTGGGGGGACAGAGGGTGGAGACCCATGCAGACAACAAGAATGACATATCATACACTCTCGAGTTACACAGAATTAACCTCTATGGGAAATGTGTCCAGGGGAACAAGCCAAAAAGATTCCTATCTCATTGCAAAGGGACCAACAGAACAAACCCCATCTGGCAATCCTGATAAAGGGGAAGTCAGACCACTGAACACTAACAAGTGATAAGTGGAGATCCTACCCATCAAGCAATTTGTGACAGCTTTAGCCAGGGAATGGGGAAGAACAGGGGTCTTACCTAGAGAGACCAAATTCCTATAATTCTCCAGCATCACGCTCCTATACAGGGCCTGCTGAGCAGGGGAGAGATACAACCATTCTGCCTTACTGAAGTATATGGCCACATCCTCAAATATCATGGAGTCCTGAAACAAACCAATTCTGTTACCCAAGAGACACCCCCACCATCCACCAAAGGGCATAAGGGACAATATCTGTTTCTAAAGTAGGGAAGAAGGGGCGGCTAGGTGGCGCAGTGAGTAAGAGTGCTGGCCTCGGAGTTGGGATGACCCGAGATCAAATCCGGCCTCAGAAAATGAGCACCCACGCATAAATAATGACTAGTCGGGTAACCTTGAGCAAGTTACTTAACCCCAATTGCTTAAAAAAAAAAAAATAAAGTAGGGAAGAAACACAGAAGGAAAGGGTCAGGATCCTGTAAGAGAAAACCAGTGCTGAAATGTCAGAAGGCTACTTGCTGTGGAAAGAGAAATCCCATAACACAACATGGGAAGGGGCTACAGTGACAATCTCCAAGTGGACAAAGAGAGTTACAATTTACCTGTGACTTGGCTTCTGGAGATATGGCCATCACCTGTTCTCCTGTGCTTCCCTCTTGAGGAATGGCAGGTACTTGGGGAGTTGGAAGAACTAAAGAAAAAGAAAGATGCATGAGGGAGACCCCTGCCTGGGAACTTCCCCCATGTCTCCACTAACAACCCCAGCTTAACAGACACAAAGAGAAACAAAAATAGCCTTTCTGTCTTAACTGTTTCAGAATCAGAAATTAGGAAACAGAATCAGCTCTTAACTCAGCCCTATGTGCATAACAATGGTCCCTATACCACAGAGGAGTGGGAGTAGATGGGGGTGGGAATGAACCTAGGAAGCAGAAAAAAAATGACTAACACAACTAGTTTAGCAAAGCTGAGACTCAAACTCAATCCTAAACTCAAGTCCTTTGAACCCAACTAGTGTACACAACTTACAGCTGGAAGAAGATGCAGAGAAAAATACTTTTCAGTTCTTTCCTTTTAAGCTGAGGCCCACAAAATTTAAGAGATTTTCCCCAGTCACACAGATAATAGATTACTGTGTCAAGGATCCAAGCCCAGGCTTTCTGGTGTGATTTTGGCTCTCCAACATAGTTAAAATAAAATATCCAGGAAGCTGAAAAGGCATGGTGTGAAAAGATACAGGTATGTTTACCTTAGAATTTTCTCTGCATCAAGGCAGTTCTCAAAGAAATATACTGGAAAGAAGTGCAAAGGAAAAGACAGAGCAGGTCTGGGACAGGGGAAGGTGAAGGAAAGCTGCTACAAAGGGGAGAAGGCTGGAGCAACAAGTCAGTCGAGGTGGGATCCCAGTATGAGGGACAACAAGTACCATTTGGGGGATCCTGGAGGTAGAACATCCCAGTGTCATAAGCAGAGTTCAAGTGGGTCCTGTGTGAGGAGTGATCGCTGAGCGATGGAATATTAAGGGATTCCTGTGCTGCTCCCAGAGATGAAGTCCCCATCCACAGCACGTCCTGAACCTGAGCTCTGGCTGAGACCTAGAGACAAGGAGGTACAATTAGGTCTGTGAGTTAATCATCATGGGAAGAGGAACCTGGATCTAAGAGAAAAGAGTATCATCACAGAGGAATAACAGGGTAGAAAGAATGGGACTCAGAAAACCAGGAGGAAAAGTGCATTTCAGATATCACAGAGGTGAGAGGCAATAACCATGCTTAGGGAATAAGGAGTAATTAACATCAACTCCCACTTCTATAGCACTTGAAGGGATGACCAAGTGCTTTCCTTACAACCGACCTGTGAGACTGGATTATAAGGAGAAGTGGAAGGCATTTTCAAATTAGTCTAGTTTAACACTGAGACACAGCACGGTGCAGTAGAAAGAGTCTTGGAGGGGTAGAGCCAAGACAGCAGTGTAACAGGAAGAAATACATCCCCAACTACTTCAAGTAGATCTAGAAAATGGACCAGACTGGACCCTGACAGTGAAAGTCAAGACAAAGTCACAAGGAGTTATTTGTCCAGTCCAGACTGGCAAAGGGAAACAGAGAAGCCTGAGGAAACTGGGGACAGGATCTAGCCAGGAGCATGCTGCCTTGGAGCAAAAAGAGGTCCTGGACCCATCCTGGGGCACCCAAACCTCACTTGGAGCACAGGAACAGGGGCTAACTGGCACTTCTGTCCCTTCCCACCTAGCACTGGGTCATACATCCAGGGCTGAGGAGGGAACCAATGCCCAGAGGTGGCATTCCAAAATAAGGAGCAGTGGCAGACCCTAGCCTGCATACCCAGGAAGAATAATTACGTCCAAATGCAATCAGAAGCTGTGTGGCTGACCGCTCGAGCAGAGTGGGGTTTCAGTTCCAGCTTCTAACCGAGTCTGATGCCTGCAGAGGAATAACCAGGGCCAGAATCCCACACTAATGGGGGGCCGGCTGTTTCATTCCTCTTAGCCAGCAGAGCTGCCCAGCTGGCTAACAATGGCTGAGTCTAGCAACAATCCACTGTTTCTAGGACCCAAACCCAGGTCAAGAACTTGCAGAGCTCAGACCAGCAGAGTAATCAGACTTTGCCCCGGGATCAGACCATTTGGGGAGCACTTTGTGGGTCATAAGACTGAGCTGAGTTGAGATCCTAGAACACAACACTCAATACCCCAAGAAAGCAGCAACAGGACTAGTCTAGAACTACCCTTTAGAAGGCGATAAAACCCAACCCCAACATAGAAAGCTATTATGATGACAGGGAAGCTCAAGATATAAACCCAGATGAAGAAATGACTCCAACACAGCTACAAGCAAACTCTCAAAAAAAAAAAAAAAAAAGCAGCATGGGCACAAGTTCAATTAGTATCCCTAGAAAAGATGAAGAGCTAAAGAGATTAAAAAAAAAAGTTTTTATAAATGAAATGATAGCACTAGAGGAGAAAAAAGGAACCATGAAAAAAAGAATTAGAAAGGAAATTAGGTTGGCACAAGAGTTGTGGGAAACCTTGCAAAAGCAACAAAATCTCTAAAATCTAACACAGACTAAACAGAAGCCAATGATTCTGTGAGACAACAAGAAAAATCAAAGTCAAAAGATCAAAAAAAGAAAATATAGCGTATCTCACAACAAAAACAACTGGACTAAAAAACAGATTAAGGAGAAAAAAATTAAGAATTGGATTACCGGCAAGCCATGACCAAAAAGAAGAGCCTAGACATCATATTTCATGAAATTTTGAAAGAAAGCTGCCCAGATCCCTTAGAACCAGAGGACAAATTTGAAAGAGAAAGAATCTACTGATCACTTCATGAAAAATTTCAAAATGAAAACTCCCAGGAACATTATAGCCAAAATCCAAACCTTCCACCAGGTTACAGAAAAAACACTGAAAGAAGACAGAAAGAATTCGAATAATGAGGAACTACAGACAATTTAACAGCCACCACTATCAAGAAGAGGGGGATTTTGAATATAGTCTTCCAGATGGTAAAGGATATTGGCTTAAAACTGAGTATAATCATAGATTAAATAAGGTGTAGCAGTGAATAGAGCACTGGCACTGGAGTCAGCAGGACCTGAGTTCAAATCCAGCCTCAGACACTTGACACTTACTAGCTTCATGACTTTAGGCAAGTCACTTAACCCCAACTGCCCTGTCTTGCCCCCCTCCAAAAAAGCAAAAAAAAAGAAAAATTTTTAAAGAGTAAATAATTGGGGGTGGCTAGGTGGCCCATCGAGTAGAGCATCAGCCCTGGAGTCAGAAGGACCTGAGTTCGGATCCAAAAAAGACCTCAGAAACTTACCACACATAAACAAAAACCTAGACCTTGGGCAAGTTACTTAACCCCAATTGCCCTCCAAAAAGAAAAAAAAAAGAATTAGCTAAAGAGTAAATAATTGGATCTTTAAATTAGAAAACTTCCAAGAATGTTTGATGAAAAGACCTGAGCTATGTACCAACACCGAAGTTCAAAACAGAGTTCAGAGAAATATAAAAAGGTAAATAGGAGCAGACAAGGGACAAAACAATGATAAACCCCTTATATTCTAACATGGGGAGATGATACATGTGTCTCCTCCAAATGTCAATATCAGCAGGAGTTGCAGAGCCTAATTAGACAGTAAGACTGGGAAGTGGTTCTATTGTGTCTTGATGGTCTTAAAAGAATGGACAGAGAAAACTATTTAATACACTAGTGGGGAAAGGAAGGTTAGGGAAAATTACTTTATATAATCAGAGTAAGAATTGCTAAGTCAGCTATGATTATTATTGGGGAAAAGTCAAAGATGCTTCCAAAATTTGGAGGCTCATTAACCGTAAGTATAATGCTACCACTGACAGACATATAGGTGACAGCAGAAGCTGGGAGCCTGACTGAAATTCCTGAGGGAGAAATTTATCAGGAGGGAAAGAAGAGGAGAGTATTAAGGCCAAACCCTTGAAAATGCAGGAAGAAAAAGGAAAGACCAACAGAAAAGGCACTAAGTCCTTGGTTTTGACAATCTGATGGGAAACTGTCTTTACAATCAGGAACAGCTGGGCTCTGATCCCACTTCTGACACTTACCAGTTGTGTGGGCCAGGACACATCCCACAAATTTCTCAGTGCTCTAGGAGGAGGTTACTCAATTTTCTCAGTTCAAGGCACCCTTCCCCTTAGTGTCTTAGTAATTTTTTTCACAGTATCTCTAGGCCAAAAGAAATACCCTCAATTTTTGCTTATTACATTGAAAAATTTTAAATATCCCACAGGGCCTGCCGCACCCTGGAAGCCTGCTTCCTGTAGAGGTTTGAAGCTTTAAATTTAGGCAGCTAAGTGACAGAAGAGATAGCCTGCATAGAGAGAAGGAATCCCTTCTATGATAAAAATCACAAATCTAGTCCCAACCTTGTTGAGAGAAGTCGCCACACCATGGCTAGTAGGCAGAAGTTCTAAACATAGGGTCTGTTTTTTCAACATTTCATTAAGTTTTTTCCTATTGTAATCATATATATTTTATTTTACATATCTAAAAACATTATTCTGCTTTACCAGACTGTCAAAGATTCTGCTCTAAGATATTAAGGGACTGGGAGTTAAAGAAACAGATTTATAGACCACCCATTAAATAACTTAGAGTAAAACGAGAAACAAGACAGAAACCAAAGGGGAAAGCAAAGTATCACATTTTTTTCAGACAAGTAGTAAAGATGCAGGCATGTTTCAAGGGAGGGACTGTCCACCATATTAGGTTATTCTGACAACACTGATCCTTCAAGGTAAAAAGGATACAACTGCAAGACTATGCATGTCAGTTACTATGGTTTTGTTTTTTTCTTTTTTTAGGGTGGGAAGGTAGGGGGAAAGGGGAAAAATAAATGCTTGATAAATTTTCAAAATAACATTTAAATTACAAAACAAAAAAAAAATAGTGTAAGTAAAAGCCTATTAAAATCCAAACAATACAGAAAATGAAAGCAATCCAGGACACAAAATTCCCCTAGGGAGTCAAATTTGTAACTGAATAAGGCAAATTTAAGACAAATAAAAGAATGTCTAAATCTGCTGAATTCCTAAGGAGGGGGTGGGAGTCTCTTAAACTCTTACTACTAGTTGGAAAAGTTTGAAGTCTGGGAAGAGCTATAGACTTGTCTATTCTTTCAGGAACCATCACCAGAAAGTCACCAGAGGATGGATTGTTTTGGCTCTTAAATGACGACAAGATCATAGATTTTTAACTAGAAAGGACCTCATAGGTGATCAAATCTACATCTCATTTTACTGGTGAGGAAACTGAAGCCCAGAGACCAAGATTCACATAACTAGTATTTGAGGCAGGGTTCTAACTCAGACTTTCCTGTCTTCAAGTCCAGTAGGCAAACACACTAGAGCCCCAGGTTGTTTTTCATGACTAGCAAGCTAAGAATGGTTTTTATATTTTCTTTTTTTAAAAACATGTGTGTATTGTCCTTTTAGAATTTGTTTTTGTTTTTCAGACTTTAGTTTTGTTTTTGGAGGGGAGAAGGCTGGGCAACTGGGGTTAAGTGACTTGCCGGGTTACATGGCTAGTAAATGTTAAGTGTTTGAGGTTGGATTTGAAGTTTGGTCCTCCTGACTCCAGGGCCAGTGATCTATTCACTTTGCCACCTAGCCGCCCCATGATTTTTATATTTTCAAGTGGTTGGAAATTTTTTTTTAATTTTTCATGAAAATTATTTGAAATCCAAATTTGCTAACTTATTGTCTCTGGCTATTTTCACACTACAATGGTGATTATAACAGATATTAGGACTGGGAGCATTATAAATTAAAGTGATCGGGGCAGCTAGGTGGTGCAGTGATTAGAGCGTCGGCCCTGGACTCAGAAGGACCTGAGTTCGATCCGGCCTCAGACACTTAATGCACACACAAACAAAAACCTAGCCGTGTGACCTTGGGCAAGTTACTTAACCCCAATTGCCCTCCAAAAAGCAAGCAAGCAAATAAATAAATAATAAAAAGTGATCATTCCCAGGGCAGATAACGTTTCTTAATGAATTCAGGCTAAAATTACGAGGAAAAACAGCACTTATATGAAAAAATTTTACTTCAGATGGGTCAATGTTAAGTCAATTCTATGACGACTAACACTGTTTGAATCACAAGTAATGTCAAGTTGATTTATATGGTTCTGGTACCATCCAAAGTTAAAACAAGAACCTAGATATCACCATTCCCAGAATGGGAACTCAAACTAAAGCTCCAGCAGTGTCTTTTAGAACTCCATTCCAAGTGCAAAAGAAATTTCAGTATTTCAAAATCAACTTATTTGGGCAATTAAGGAGCTTCCATCTAAACTTCAATTAGAAGAGATTAATCTGCAACCTAATAACTTGCTAAAAGGTGAAATTCAAGAGAAGAATCTAAGAGAATTCTATAAATACCTTCCAGTGCTCAAGGACTGATATTAGTATTTGACAGTACCTATCTGTGTGAAGACATTTTCAAAGATGAAATATGTAAAATCTCATTACAGATCAGTACTAATAGACAAACATTTGTAATGGATTTTGATAGGCAATACTAACCTGAAACCCCAATTAAGTGAAATGTATGTAATCCTCCCAAAACAGTAAGTCCATTTTTTGCATCAGTAGACCAATATTAGAAAAAATTGTAGTTACTATATCTTTAATTCATCAATAAAAAATTGTTTATGTTTGTTATAGAGGTATACATGTAATATTATAAAATTTGCCTCTTCACCTGCAAAATCTAAAATATTTACTATCTAGTTCTTTATTAAAAAAAAAGGTTTGCCAACTCTAGCATTAATCAGGCTTCTTCTTTGAGAAACTTGAAACTCTTTGAAAGATGGCTAACCTAGAAAACAAGTTAAGGATAGATAATTTAAGAATCATTGGATTCCATGAAAGTCATGACTTAAAAACAAACAAAAACACCTTTGACACTATTGCACTATTTCAAGGAATCATAAATGAAAACTGTCCTGATTTAGCAGAACTAAAGTGCATAGAAAAAACAGAAAAAATCCATTAACTACTTCCTGAAAGAAAGCCCAAAAGGAAATCACGGGAAATGTCATGGTAAAAATCCTGAACTTCCAGGCTAAATAAAAAATATTGCCAGAAAGAAGTTCAAGTACCAAGAGATCACATTCAGGATCACACAAGACCAGGCAACATCTTTTACAAACGAGAGATTTTAAAACAAAATATTCCACAAGGCAAAAGACACAGGCTTACAAACAAGAATAACATACCCTGAAAAGCTGGAGTAAGGGGAGAAGGCAAGGTGCAGAGAAAAAGGGGGGGAAGATGTATTTTTAATGGAAAAGAGGATTTAAAAGAATTTCTGATGGAAAGAAAAAAGTCTAAAGCTAAGGAAATTTGAAGTACAAATACAAGAATCAAGAGAAACCTAGAAGGATAAATTTATTTGAGCAATGGGAAGGGGCTGTATAATGATATAATGCTTATGTTGTATTAGAGTGAGAAAACACGTGTCCCTTTCAGAACTTGAATGTCTTTAAATGATATTGAGACAGTTAAACAAGACCGAGGACATAGGGACAGATTAGCTCTTTTCTGAGGGTCTAAAGGAAGAGAAAAGAAGAAAGCATAAAATAAAAACACTACTGTAGAAAAAAGGGTAAAATTGACTATTTCCCATAATCAAGGCATGATATACTGCTTTAAGCACTGCAAAGCACTTTATGATTGTCATGTGATCTTCACAACAACCCTAGAAGGGAGGGTGCTATTTTTAACTTCATTTTACAGATGAAGAAACTGAAGCCAACCAAAGTTAAGTGATTCCCCACCCCCTGCGGGCAATGTGAAGATCACAAGGAAAAAGAAAAAGAGGGCCCCCATCAATGGGGGAATGGCTAAACAAACTGTAGTCTATGAATGTAAATGTGATATTATTGTGCTATAAGAAATGACAGAAAAGACGATTTCAGAGAATCCTGGGTGGTTATGAACTGACCCAGAACAAAGCAAGCAGAAATAGGTCCACATATATAAGGACTTTCTGCTATGCGTATACTCCAAGGATGTCTTTGATAAGAAAGAAAAAAACAAGGCTCCACATACATTAAAATATAGCAAAACTTTTTGTGGTAGCAAAAAACTGTAAAGAAAATAGTTGCAAAAAAAAAAAAATAGATGCACATCAACTGGGAAGTAATCTAAACCAAGCATTCTTAACTTGAGATCCATGAATTTACTTGAACATATTGATAACTATATTTCAATATAATTAATTTCCTTTTTAATCCTACTTGTACTCTGGCAAAGGGTTCATAGGGTCCAGACTGCCACAGGAGCCCCTGATACAAAAAAGGTTAAGGACCTATCTTGCTAAATAAACTGTTGTACATAAATGGTATAGAATGTTACTGTGCTATAAAAAAAACAACGAACATAATGTGTACAAAAGTACAGAAAGACAAATGACTTTATTCGAACAGAAGTAGGCAGAACCAAAGTAAATGGAAAGAACCACAAAACAAAGAAAACGAATGTGCCAAAATTACAAAGAACAAGACTGACCTCAAAGAAGAATTAGGAAAAAACAGCTTGTTTCCTTCCCAATCCTCTGTGGAGGGGAAGGAGTGGGGGCCCACAGGTAAGGAATACTGCATTTTGGACATGTCCAGTACACTGATGTATTTGTTTTACTTGACCAGGCTTATTTGTTTTAAGGGGTTTTTGTTGTTGTTCTTGTCATTCTTTCAGTTTTTAAATAGGGGGAGACCAGTTCATAATAATGATGCAAAAAAAAATTGGCCATCAAAACATTTTTTTTTAATGCATAGAAGGGAACAGAAGGAAATTCAGAGGGGGGGCTAGGTGGTGCAGTGAACAGAGCACTGGCCCTGGAGTCAGGAGGACCTGTGTTCAAATCCAGCCGCCGACACCGACACTTACACTTACTAGCTGTGTGACCTTGGTCAAGTCACTTAACCCCAAATGCCCTGTCTTCCCTCTCCAAAAAGCAAAGAAAAAAAAAAGGAAATCCAGAAGGAAACAAGAGCATGCAGGACAATTTTGAAAACAATATTTGGATCTTAGTGAAGTATACACTTTAAAAAAATAGCCAATAGTACAAAATGACAATTTTGTACAACAGTACAAGCCTGAAAATTTCCTACACAATCTTGTTTTCGGATTCTGCTATGGCAGGGTGGGAAACCACACATGGCCTTCCAGTTCCTTGGGTTTGGTCTTTCAACCAAATACAAGCTTCAGAACAAATCCTTTTATTAAGGGGATTTGTTAAGTGAAGTTTGGATTCAGTAAAAGGACCACACTTGGGGGCCTTCAGGACACAGGTTCTCCACCCCAGTGCTATAGGAATGAAACAGTGGGAACCTTTGGGAATGGATACAAGAGAAGAGATCACTCGGGGCATTAGGAAAGGAGGGGCAGGGCAGAATAGAGGCCTCAGGCCAGTTCCTATGAGGTAGATGAAGTAAAGCAAGGTTTACAGGGAAGATTAAACCATAGATTCAGGTCTGGGAGTGGACACCCAATCTTAGGACAGTGAGGACTTTATTTAGGGTAACACATGGGGGGGGGCGGGGGCGGGAGTAGGGGAAGTAGTTTACTCAAAGACCTTCATGGGGTTCTGCCTTCCCCAAGAAAACTGAGCATGTCCACCATGATGAACTGAGACCAGATAATACTTTTCTGCTGCATTCTGCATTTTACACAACTTGAGGAAAGTGGTAAGAATTATCCTCCTCATTCCACATATGAGGAAACTGAGGCTCAAGAGAGGTACTATGATTTGCCTAAGGTCCCAAGACAATAGAGTTGTGAAGTCCAAATGCTCTTTCCACTGAGTCTCATAGGCTTCATCACTATTGATGCTATTTGAGGTTGGCAATGGCAGGGGAACTAAATCAATTCTGTCTTGATAAAGCATTTTGTGGCAAGAAGGGCAAGTTCCATCATATTCCCATGACCTAAGGACTCAGGACCTGACAGGAAAACAAATGGTACCAGACATGGCATTGGACAGAGCTCAGCCATGTACCTCCCTCCCCTAGGCTCTCCCCTCCTCCCCCTTTTCACGGACCTAGTGACCCTTCTCACCTCTCTTTCTTGTTCACTGAAGTGCTTCTCAACACCTTCCACAAGGGCCACAGCCTCCTTCCCATTCTCTGGGTGATGGAGCAGAACCCAGGTCCGAATGTCCCAGGGCAGAATGGTCAGGAACTGTTCTAGCACCAGTCGTTCCAGAATCTCTTCCTTCGTGTGGATGTCTGGCCTCAGCCACCATCGGCAAAGTTCCTGGAGTCGGACCAAGGCCTCTTGGGGCCCAGAAGTATCTTGGTAGCGAAGTTGCCTAAAGAGCTGTCGGAAGAGCTCCTGCCCAGAGCTGGTGTTTCTTTGCAAATGAGATTTCTGTCCCCGGTTATCATCTTTATTCTTCACCATCAGGCGTTTCTCTGAACCCAGGGCAGTTCTGAACAAAGCCTTCCCTCCTTTGGCAATCATGCTCAGTCACAAAGGATGTCTTTCTCTGAAAGGATATCAAACCCTCTTTCAACTCAAGCTTTCCCTTCAGCCTTCCTTAGGATTGGATGGACAACATCACCTATAGACACGAGAAGTCAGAGAGCACAAGAAAGCTGATCAAATGGGAGAATTCAGACACAGGGCATCACCATGGAAGGAATACAACATTCAAAACGATCTCCTACTACTACTGTCCTCCAACACACATCCCCACTGCAAGAAGCCTTTCCCACATAAGGACTCGTCCTATTCTAGAAAGGAGTTAATTCTTTTCCCAGATAATCGAGTGGTAGAGTGAGAAAAACAATGGATCAAGAGCCAAGAGGACCTGGGCTAAAATCCTCTCTGCTACTTGCTGCCCATGTGACTTTGACCAAATCACTTCACTTCTACATACTTTGGTGACCTCAGTGAACTCTTAAGTTTCCTTCCAACTCTAATCTACAATCTCATTTTATATTAAATTCTGTTTTTCAGTTAGTAAACAGCTTCAATTTAATTTTTGACAATAACTAGATCTTTCTAGGTATATTTACTGCAAGTACACACACAGAGAGAGCTTCAGCAAAGAAGCCCTCTGAATACAAATGTAATCCAATTCAATAAATATTTTAAAATATCTTTTACGTGACAAGGACCTCTGCTCGGTGTTGGGGACAAAGAGTTGAAAAACATCACAATTGGAGCAGCTAGGTGGTTCAGTGAACAGAACACCCTGGAGTCAGGAGGACCTGAGTTCAAATATGACCTCAGACACTTAACACTTACTACCTAGGGAAAGTCACTTAACCCCAACTGTATTGCCTTATCCTCTCCAAAAAGAAAAAAAAGAAAAAACTACCATAATCCCTACTCTCAAAAACATTCATTCCCATGAGACGGAAGGCAAACGGAAGAAGTAGAATCTTGATCCTTCCACCAGAACTATACCGCTCTATCTCTTCTGCCCTTTGTAGCTAAAATCCTTGAAAAGGTCTTCTACACTTTCCCTTTATAATCTGGCTTCTGATTATATCATTCCAAGAAACTGCTCTCTCCAAAGTTACTGATGATCTCTTAGTTGCCAAACCCAATGACCCTTTCTCAATCCTCATTCTCCTTGACCTTTGACATTGCTGATCACTCACTCCAACTTGATCCAGGGACATTGGCCTCCTGGCTGTACCATGAATAAGACACTCCATCTCTCTGACTGTTCTCCATGCCCAAAACACTCTTCCTCTTCAGCTCCTGCCTACTGACTCGACCCTGGTTTCCTTTAAGTCCCAATTAAAATTCTTTCTTCTGCTTAATTCCAATGCCTTCCCTCTGTTATTTCCTATGTAACCCATATATACCTTGCTTTGTGTATATTTGTTTGCATGTTGTGTCCCCCATGAGACTGCAACCTCCTTGAGGGTGGGAACTGTCTTTTGCCTCTTTTTGTATCTGTAGCACTTAGTACAATCTCTGGGACTTAGTAGGTGCTAATCAATGTTTACTAATTGACTGGAATAAGGAATTTTGAAGAGCTTCTCAGTTCTCTAAGTTGCTGAAAACCAAGTTTTTGCCACTTAGCTTGGAATGAAGACCCAGAAAATCAGCCATGTAAAATTCTTGGATAATCTGCCATTCTCAATTAATGATAAATGTGTTTTCTCCATCCAAAATCAGCTTATTTTAGCCAGGTCCACCAGATATTACCCAAAAGTCCTCTGGATCCAACCACAATGAAGAACTAAGACCTTGAAAAGACTAGAGGGAATGTCAGAATCACCACTGGGAAAGACACTGGAGATCATACAATCCAAACTCTAATTTTACAAATAAGGTCTCTGAGGCCCAGATATATAAAGTAACTTGCCCAAGGTGACATAGCTAGTAAATGGCAGACAAATCTCAAACTTGGATATTTTGACTCCAAAGCCACTCCTACCACTACCCCACACTGCCTCCAGTAGACATAAAACCATGCTAAGCTACCCAGGACCTATATGAACACAACTACAAAACACTTGTCAAACAAATAAAGTCAGATCTAGCTAACTGGGAAAACATCAATTGCTCATGGCTGGGTTGAGCTAATATAACAAAAATGACTATTTTTATCTAGATTAAATTACATATTTAGTACCATACCAATCAATTTACCAAATAAAATTACTTTATAGAGCTAGAAAAAATAGTAACAAAATTCATTTGGAAGAACAAAAGGTCCAGAATATCAAGGGAATTAATGAAAAGAAATGCTAGGTAAGGTGGACTAACTATGTCAGATTTTAATCTGCATTATAAAGCAGCAGTCATCAAAACTACTTGGTACTGGCTGAGGAATAGAATAGTGGATCAATGGAATATATTGGGTACATGAGAATAAGCAGTCAATAACTATAATAATCTACTCTTTGATATACCCAAAGACTCCAGTTTTGGGGATAAGAACTGACTATTTGGCAGAAACTTCTGGGAAAACTGGAATATAGTATGGCATAAACTGGGCATAGACCACTACCTAACACCATATACCAAAAATAAAGTCAAAATGGGTGCATGATCTAGGTATAAAGGCTGATACAGTAAGCAATGTGGAAAAGCAAGGAATAGTTTACCTGTCAGATTTATGGAGAAGGGAAGACTATCACCAAACAAGAATTATAGAGCATTATAAAATGTAAAATGGCCACAACCAGCCACCAACTAGAGGAACTTTGGCAAAGTATATCACCAGCAGCTGTAGCCATTTCCAGAATTATCAACCCATGGATCCTAAGGACAAAGTGAGAGGTTGGTGCAGTGTGGACTTTGGGAACTGGGAGTTTGGGAGTGCAGTCTGGCCTTTGCCTCCTGGAGGGATAAGTGGCTGAGGCAGCAAGGCCCTGCAGCCTCCACCACGTGGCTGCTTCAGAGCTCCTGGCCTGCAGATTGTAGGGGGACCAAGCAACCAGTCTGAGGGGTAATCACTCTTGCTTTAACCTGCTTGGATCTGGATTGATGTCTAGGGTGGAGGTCCTGGAGTATGTGACCAGTTTGCCAGAGCCAGCTGGAGGTTTCAGAGAGGACACCCAACTAATAGCTCCAGCACCTGCAAAAACCCCAGTGACTGGGACAAAGCTCCCTTCTCTGGTAGCAGAGTTCTATGGCAAAAAGCTCAAAAGTCAAGTAACTGAGTGCCAACATGAGCAAGCAAAAAAAGCAAAGCAAGCAGAGCAATCCAACATTAGGCTCCCATTTTGGGGACAAAAAGGATCAAAGCATAGAACAGGAAGAAGACAGTGAAGTCAGAACTCCTGCACCAAAAGCTTCTAAGAAAAATACAAGCTGGTACAGGCCACAGAGGACCTTGAGAAGGATTTTGAAAACCAAATAAGTGGAGGAAAAATTGGGAAGAAAAATGAGAATGATGCAAGAAAATTATGAAATACGAATCAACAGCCTGACTGAGGAAAATAACACCTTAAAAAATAGACTAACTCGAATGGTAAAAGAGGCTCAAAATGCCAATGAGGAGAAGAAAGCCTTAATAAAAAGCCAAATTTGCCAGATGGAAAAAGAATCTCAAAAGCTCACTGAAGTGAATCATTCCTTCAGAATTAGATTGGAACAAATGGAAGCTATTGACTTTATGAGAAATCAAGATACTATTAAACAGATCCAAACAAATGAAAAAATAGAAGGCAATGTGAAATATCTCATGGGAAAAACCACTGACCTGGAAAATAGATCCAGGAGAGATAATTTAAAAATTATTGGACTACCTGAAAGCCATGATCAAAGGAAGAACCTAGAAATCATCCTTCAAGAAATTCTCAAGGAAAATTGCTCTGAAGTTTTAGAACCAGAGGGCAAAATAGAGGTTGAAAGAATCCACCAATCACCTCCTGAAAAACATCCCAAAAAGAAAACTCCTAGGAATATTATAGCCAGGTTCCAGAATTCCCAGATCAAGCAGAAAATATTACAAGCAGCTAGGAAGAAACAATTTCAATATTGTGGAAATGCTATCAGAATAGCCCAGGACCTGGCAGCTTCTACACTGAGGGATAGAAGGGCTTGGAACATGATATTCTGGAGGTCAAAGGAGCTGGGATTAAAAATCACCTACCCAGCAAAACTGAGTATCATGTTTCAGGGGAAACTCTGGTCATTCAGTGGAATAGAAGATTTTCAAGTATTCTTGAAGAAAAAACCAGAGTTGAATAGAAAATCTGACATTCAGATACAAGAAGCAAGGGAAGCATGAGAAGGTAAACAGGGAAAAGAAATCATAAGGAACTTATCAAAGTTGAACTATTAACATTCCTACATGGAAAAATGATAATTGTTAACTTATGAAACTTTTCTCAGTATGAGAATAGTTGAAGGGAATAGAAATGTGTGTGTGTATATATGTATATATGTATGTATGTGTGTATGTATATATGTACACATATATGCATACATACGCATATATGTCTATATATGTATACATACATAGGTACACATATTCAGAGGGTACAGGACCAATTTAATGGGAAGGGATAACACTTAAAGGGTGAAATTAAGAGATGAGAGAGGAATATAATGAGAGAAGATGGGGAGAGACAGAATGGGGTAAATTATCTCCTATAGAAGAGGCAAGGGAAAACTGTTACAATGGAGGGGAAGAACAGGAAGGCAAAAGAGAATGAGTCAACCTTATTCTCATTGAATTTAGCTCAGGGAGGAAATGACATACACACTAAATAGTGTATCTCACCCTACAGGAGAGTAGGGGGGAAGGGGATGAGAAGGGGAATGATGGAAGAGAGAGCAGGCTCGGGGGGAAGGGAAGTAGGAAGCACCCACTTTTGAAAAGGGACAGGATTGGGATGGCTAGGTGGCGCAGTGAGTAGAGCGCCAGCCCTGGAGTCAGAAGGACCCGAGTTCGGATCTGGCCTCAGATACTTAACACACACAAACAAAAACCTAGCCGTGTGACCTTGGGCAAGTTACTTAACCCCAATTGCCCTCTAAAAAGCAAAAAAAAAAAAAAGGGACAGGATCAAAGCAGAGAACAGAATAAGTGGGGGGTGGGATAAGATGGAGAGAAATAGTCAGTCTTTCACAATATATCCACTATGGAAATTTCTGCATAGCTACATATGTACAACCTATATTGAATTGCTTATCTTCCCAGTAAGGGTGGGTGACAAGGGAGGAAGGGAATGAATCTGGTTTTAAAATTTATAAAGTTTTAAAATCAAATGTTTAATATAATCATTATTTTACATGTAACTGGGAAATAAGATATACAGGCACTGGGGCATAGACATCCACCATGCCCTACTGGAAAGTTGGAGGGGGGATGAGGGAAGATACAGAAAAGAGCATACTGGGGGAGGGGATATTCAGTGGGATTGCTGTTTTGGGGTGGTGGGTAAGGGAAAAATGTGGAGAAAATGTGTAACTCAAAATCTTGTGGAAATGAATAATGTAAATGAAAAAAAAAAGTCATGTGTTTATTTCATCATTAAGTACAAAAAAAAAAAAAGAAAGAAAGGATGAGCAGATGGGACTTCTTATTTACCTGGAGAGGCTTATAGGAACTGATGTTGAGTGAAAAAAGCAGAACCAGGAGAAATTTGTACACAATTATGTGTGATGACCAATTTTGATAGACTGGACTCTTCTCAGAAATTTAGGGCTATAAGTAAACTCCAAGACTCATGATGGAGAGAGATGTTTACATTCAGAGAAAGAACTAGAAAGACCAGAGACTGAATGCAGATTGAAACAAACTACCTGCACTCTTTCTTTTTCTTGTTTGGTTTGGTTTCCTCTTTCCCACTATTCATTCCATCTGATACAATCCTTTATAACCCAGCCAATGTCTAATGTAAAAGTATTTGCAGATCCTATTCTACATTGTATGCCTGGGGGGGGGGGGGGCGGGGAAGGGGAAGGAAAGGGAGGGGAGAAAATTTGAAACTCAAGGAATTGTGGAACTGAATTTTGACAACTTAAAGTAAACAAATTAATAAAGACCAAAAAAAAAAAAACAAAAACAAAAAACCACACTAAGCAAACAACTTATTCAATTCAACAAACGTTTATCCAGGGCCTACTATAAAGAAGGCACTAAGATGAGCATTGTTTATCATGGGAAAACTCTCAATGTGCTGTAATTACTTAATCAAATGTGAATGTACCAATGTACATGCCAAATCTAACCTAATCTGAAATACCACAATACTTACAAATATTTCCTAAGATCTCTCCTTTTAGCTTCAAAATCTCACTGAAGTCGGCCTTCTCCCCATTTACAACACTGTCCTTCAGGATGTACAAAAAGTCTATCAATTTCCATAACTGCTTCGAATTCACTTTAAAAGGAAAGATTTTCTCCAATTACACAAATGTTCACAATGAAGTCTAAAAATCCTACTGACAAACAAGAATGTAGCCCTTTGTGTACTGAGACGATAACAGAAAGGTGCTTTCCCAGGCAATTAAAGCTTTCAGGTGATTGATTCTTCCTTGTCTAGCTCGTTCCACTGATGTTTATTTTAACTGCTATTATTCTATTATTATTCTATTATTTTTATTAACCAATAGCAAACTGTCTCCCCAATATTCAGCACAGTGCTCTGCATATGACAAGTACTTAATAAATGCTCTTTCATTCACTCAAGTAGTTTTCATGATTACTGCTTTATAATACAGATTGAGGTCTGGCTATTACCTTTTTTGCTACCATTTTTCATTATTTGCCATAATTTTCCGTATCATTTGTTTCTACAAATTAACTGTTACTGTCTAGCTAAACAAAGTATTCCTTTGATAGCTTGATTGTCATAGCATTAAACCTGTAAATTTTTGTAGTATTGTACTTTTTATTATATTGGCAAAGCTCGGCACTGAATCACGAGCACTGAACATTGCTTCAACTATTTACATCACTCCTTCTTTGTTTTCCTTTTGGAGGCTAGATCTTAGTCTCTCACCCGGACTGGAAGGGTAGCAGCTTACTAGGGGCCCAGCCTGTTTCCCCTTCTTAGGCAGCCTGGTGACCCTCCCCCCAGCACCTGAGGGTTCACCATTTTGGTATTGGGGACTTAAAGTGAACACTAGATCCCTTTAAGCAGACTTCTAAACAGCCAGCCTTCAGTAGTAAGGCTTACACGCTCATATCTGATGGCATTTGTCAAAAAAATAAATTTTTAGATTTTGTTTGTTTAAGCCTGTAAGAATGTTGGTCTGGAGAGGACTTCAGTGTTGTCTGTGGCCAAGGGCCTAGCACATGGGAGGAGTTTAATACACGCATACGCAACTGCCCCCCAAACCCTGGGGTTTTCTTTACGCCCCGATATACTGGGGTGGGAGCTTTCTATGATTTAGTTATAGAGAAATCTCTGAAAAACTCTTAGCTTTCTTACATTCTCACTCGTTCTTGACGTTCCAATGTTCGGCCTCCGAAGGCTTCTCTCCGCGGGGCTCCTTCCTTTCCATTCATCCAAATGGGGGCGGGAGTGGAGACAGGGAGAAAGACAAAAAGGAAGGGATGTGAAAAGGAAAGGGAGGTTAGGGGAAAGTGGGGAAGAAAGGGAAAGCGAGAAGGAAAGGGAGAGGGAAACCTCCCCGCCCCCAACTCCACCCAGGGCCGAACTGAAGCGGACAAGGAGCCCCCCAGGGCTGCCCGGCGCCCCCCAGCCCGCCCCACTCACCGCGCACCCCACACGCCCAGGGTGAGGTTCTGGGGGGGGGGGAACTCCGCAGAGGCCGCGAAAGAGGGCCACCGGAAGCGAGCCAGAGAGGCTCGGAGGAGAAATGAAAGCAGGAAGCGCGCAGCGCGAGACCCCGCCCCCTGGCCGCTCCCCTCCTTTTCCGAGGATGGGCTGGGGGCGGGGCGCGGAGGCGGGGCCGAAGCTGGGCAGCTCTGTGCCCCCATCTCTGGGCAGGAAAGGCTGTAGGAGAAGGTGAGCCAAACAATCTGCAGCTGGGAGGACCCAAACGTCCCATGTTTTTGTTTTTGTTCCTGTAATGCCAGGGTGACCCCTTTTTTCTCGAGATCCTTTTACTAAGCAGAAGTTGATTGTAATCCTTTTAGAATCTCTGGCTTTACTAAAGATTGAGCCCAAGCACTTTCTGCATGAAGCCCTTCCAGCCCCACTCCCCACTCCCCACCCCACAGCTGCTAGTGCTTTTTTCTCTGCTAGCGCCTCTGCTCCAGGAACCACCCCGAGGTCTGCTAAATGAACTTTCTGCTTTTTTAACAAGCTCACTTACCTGCTAATAACCAACCATGCAGCCTATTCCCAATTTCAAGTTCCCTTTAAGGTGTCATTTTATTTTTGTAGAATAAGCTCCTTGAGGGCAGAGGCTATTTTCCTTGCTTTTATTTGTAACCACAGTGCCTGACATGTAATAAGTGTCTACTAAATGATTTATATCTCTTTGTATCTCTAATGTAGGAATTCTTGGTTTGTTTTTTTTTTGTTAAGAGGAAAAATCACATTTATTATTTACAACAATATTCAGAAATGGTCTAAATTCCGTTTCCAAAAATGAGATGCAGAATGGATCAAAAACTCACCAAACAAATGCTTATGTTAGATGTGTACAAGAGAAACCCATTTACCCCGTTTTAGATAAGAGGGTCAGGCTTATCAGTAGTAGGAGTTCTTCTTGTTGAGTTAACATGAATGGATTTCCCCTTATTTATTAGCATTCTGTGGATTTTTGTAGTATTGTACTTTTTATTATATTGGCAAAGCTCAGCACTGAATCACGAGCACTGAACATTGCTTCAACTATTTACATCACTCCTTCTTTGTTTTCCTTTTGGAGGCTGGATCTTAGTCTCTCACCCGGACTGGAAGGGTAGCAGCTTTCTAGGGGCCCAGCCTGTTTCCCCTTCTTATGCAGCCTGGTGACCCTCCCCCCATTTTGGTATTGGGACTTAAAGTGAACACTAGATCCCTTTAAACAGACTTCTAAATAGCCAGCCTTCAGTAGTAAGGAATTTTTGGAATTTTATGTAATTGTAAATTTTTGTAATTGGAATTTTTTGAATGTTTGACAAGGATTCAGTGTTGTCCAAACATTATATCACATCCAATATATTTACAACACTCCTCTCCAATAGATATTTTCTGATGTATATAAGATGGACTGAGGAAGCAGGAAGCCTTCCAACTCTATGTATGCATTCATGTGTATTGGTATATGTGTGAGTCTGTATGTGTGTGTATACATTGTAAAATGAATGTTCTAAAGTGTAATAAGTCTGAACATCTCAGGTAATTTCTCACATTGTGACATATTATAAGGCTTCTCTCCAGTATGAATCTTCTGATGTATAGTAAGGTGTCCCTTTTGATTGAAGGCTCTCCCACAGTCTTTACATTTATGAGGCTTCTCTCCACAGTGAATCAGCTGGTGCCTCATCAGCTTTGAGTGTTGCCTGAAGCCTTTCCCACATTTATCACATTCATAAGTCTTATGTCTTACATGAATCCTTTGCTTTTTAGCTACTTGTCTCAAATCTCTCCCCTGATCTCCTTGCTAACTCTTTTCCTGGTTCCTCTGACCTCCAGATTCATCACCAACAGAGTACCAAAGACCTTGCCTTCTGAGTCTTTCAACTCTCAGCCCTTTGGGTGATTCATCTTCTGAAATAGTGTCCACTGGTGTTCCCTCTGTGGTTTCAGTTCTAGTCTCCATGTTGTCAGTTTCTATACTGCTGGGGTCCTCCATTAGGTTTCTCTGCCCACTGAACCTCATCTCTTCCACTGGGCTGCTGTCAGAAGCTGTGCTCCGCTGCTGGGCTGCTGAGCTCCTGGGCTTCTGCTCTGCTGGGCTATTGATAGATTTTCCTCCACTGGGCCACTATCCTAAAGTAGGAATTCTAATCCCTGGGGTTCAGGGATAAATTTCAGGGGTGCTGTGAACTTGAATGGGAAAAATGACATCTTTATTTAATTTCTAACTGAAATTAAGCATTTCCCTCAATTGTGGATCTTTTTAAAAAAAATACATTATCTTGAAAAGTGTTTTGTAAGTTTCATCAAATTGCCATAGGTTCAAGACATAAAAAAAAGGTTAACCTCTGATTGAAAGTTACCCTGAATCTATCTACAGATAGATAAATCATTCTCTCTCTCTCTCTCTCTCTCTCTCTCTCTCTCTCTCTCTCTCTCTCTCTCTCACACACACACACACACACACACACACACACACACACACACACACACACACACACACACACACAGAGTAACTGTAGTTGGGGCTTAAGGAGTAAGTAGTTTGACTAGAAAACCACTAGCTATTTCCTCTTGAGGGTCTTGGCAGAAAGTGACTCTTCTCTCCGGAGAGACAGGGAAAGCGAAAGAATGAAGCCCTTTCAACAATTTCTGAAGAGAACAAAGAGGGAAGGAATTGCTCTAGGCCATCGCCTCCACTCTAAGTGACTCTAGATTTCTATTTCTTAAAAACTTTCCCCAACAGAACTCTGCTGACTCATTCAGTGTCAAATATTTTTTTTAATCCCAATTCATTTAATCTATTTTGCCTTCTGTGGTCCCAGGTGGCCCTGAATTATTCAGCTTTGATCAGCCCTTTCCTGAATATCTCACCCTTGGATGGAGGCAATGGCAACTGCCTTTCCAACAGTTCTGTCTTCATCTCAGTCATACTTCAGAGAGACTTAACATAATGGTCTCCAAAGTTGAAGTCCCAGGCACAGAGGCAGTAGCAGGGACAGGCTGCAGCTTCCTTGCTTCCACACTCCTTCACCTATGAAGAGTCATTCACTGTGGAAGCACAATGAGCTAGCTATGCTTAAACCCTTGGGGCTTCTCCTGAGATTTCACTTTTCCCCCTTCCTTTTGGTTACAGTAATCACTGGTCCTTAGATCAGAATATGGGGCAAGGCTATGGGTCTCACAGCCTTGCAGGGTTCCAAAAGGCCTTGAGATAAGGAATGAGATCATTTAAGGAATGGGGAACAGTCTAGTTGGAATGTTATGTATAGGAGACACAGGTTGGCTGTAAAGCAGAGCAGATGAATGAGAGTAATGTGAAATCAGTTCTTAAAAATACAGCAGAATCCAATTGTGACAGCATGTAAATTCCAGGTATGGGAGCCAACTGAATCTTCCTTAGCAGATACATGACTAAAGGACAGATATATCCCTGGATATGTATGTGTATATGTATATGTATGTATATATGTATATATCAGTGGAAGTCATCTGCATAAAGATGACACTTGAACTAGAATAAGATCTCACAATAAAAATAAACTTGATAGTGTATCAGGTAGAAAGGGAGAAGAACAATCAGTTGTCATGCCAATTTCATCTATGGATTCTCTTGTGATAATTTTTTTTTAACTGCATTTTTGTTCCTTTATATGGCAATCAGGTTCATAGTCTTCCGTGATACATCTCAGTAAAGTTTTATAAATGGGTATATATGCTAAGCAGTATAAGTACTGCCTTTGTCTACAATCTCTTCTTGTCAAATCACTACCAGTCTAGAAGAAAACTAGATTGGGCAGTTTCTGGGATCCTGTGACTTCCTCATTGTGATGATCATTTCATATTCCACATTTTGTGGAATGTGTTGATGATTAGAATCAAGATTTTCCTATTAGCCAAAATCAGCCTTCTCTCCTTCCTACTTTCCCTATTTAAAAAATAATAATAACTAAGATTTAATAGCTTTTATCTTTTTGTAACTTTTCAGCACCATTTGAACATTTCATTTTAAAGCTTGTATGAAATACCTTGATCTTTATATCTTTTAATGTGATGTTGATTTTTACTTTTGCCATAAATTCTACTGAGACATCTGATTCTTATATAACTCCAATATCAGGAACTAATCACATCCAATCTATTAAGCTTTCATCAAATTTTGGTGATGTTTGGGGCTTGCCATGTCAAATGTCTTTTTTCTCTTCTTTTAGAAGAAAGCATTCATGATATATGTGTAAGTTGTGTTTTCTGTCTTGTCTGAGACAGAACCATTTAGGTTTACTTGGAAAAGATACTGGAATAATTTGCCATTTACTTCCTCAGTTCATTTTACATCTGAGGAACTCAAGCAAACAAGATTAAGTGACTTGTCCAGGGTCACATAGCTAATAAATGTCTGAGGCCAGATTTAAACTCGTGAAAATGAGTCTTCCTGACTTCAGGCCCAACCACTCTATCTACTGTACCATCTAGCTACCTCACAAGTATAAATATGAACCTCCTAATTAATTTAAGGCCTTTGGCTTTTTTTGTTTTCCAATTCTGAATTATATTTTCCAACATATTCACTATTTTGCCATATGTACAGAAAGCGATTACTGAGGCAGGGTCCTATAATTAGGGCTATGGTCAGAAGGAGGAGAGGACCAACCAGGGCTGATACCAATATAGTGAGCCAGGGGGATGTCCGGAACAGGGACTGATACCAATTCTCAGAATTTTCCAGCTCCCTCTGTCTATTAGCAATATGCTGGTGTACCAACTTCAGACTCTCCTGCACCACTCCAGAATTGTTTGTATAGAAGCAACAAGCCTCACCAAGGGCTGCACACAGGCCACCCTGTTTAAGAAAAAGAAGGTCAAGGCCTCTTCAGTTCTGAAGAACCACCTCTGCCAGAGAGTCCACCTGTCTTTCCAGGGCTGAGATGGACTGTTCTATGTGGGAGAGGTCTATATTCACTGTGTACTTAAGGCCTGATAGTTGGCCTCCACCTTAATCAGGGCTGCCATCCCAGTCACTGCAGAACCCACAAGGCCCAAGCCCACTGAGATGGGAATGAGGAGTGGTACTGCCTGCCTTTGGCAGTGGCTCAGTTGCCCTTCTGGGGAAAAGTAATGCCAACCTTGTTCCCCTGGGAGAAGGGTGACCTGGGGAATTATGGCCACTAGGATACACAGGGGGCCCTCAGTGTGTTGTTGTCTGAGGAACACTGTAGCAGAGACACTGGGTAAGGCCATTGTGGCATGCCCATCAGGCTCCTAGAGGGGCAGGGAAGTAGTCTGAGCTAGGGGCCTGAATCACATGGTTTTTTCCACAACTTGAGCTATACTGAGAGCTGGATAAAAGAGTGCTGGATGATATGAGGCAGAAACCTGTTCCCTGTACATCCCTGAGGGTGAGCCTTGGGTGGTCCCACTCACAATTCTCTGTGAGAAATTTCTCTCTGGAAATATGGGTGACTGAGGCATTTAGTGCCACCCCTACATAGTAAGGAGGCTGGGGTTCAACACAAATCCAGCAATCCTTTCCCAACTTGTGGTTAGTGCTGTTAAGTGTTTTTTGTACAGCTAACAGGAGAGTAAGTAAGGGGACCTGATAATTGCAAGATTCCTGAATCTTTGAAGATGGGGGGGCAGCATATGACCTGACTGGGGCCCATGTGGTGACAGCTGGTATTGTGATTTGGATATCGGGGTTCCCTATTGGGGCAGGGATAGCCAATTCCCCTATGGGACCAATGGAGTGGCGATCAGGCAGGGGTACAGGTGGCTTCTTGGTTATAGTCAGTACTATCGTTTTTCCCACCTGCACTCCCTCCTCTTCCTCATGGACTACGATTCCCGATTCCCAGGACTCGAGAAACTGGGACTCCGCAGGCCAGGTCAGAGGGGTTTTGAATGGTGAGATGGAGCATGGGTTACCAAGGGTCAGACCTGATTGTATGGATTTGGAACAATGGGGCAGATCCCTCACTACCACCTGCCCAGTAGCACAGGGAGACACCAGGGCTAGGAGAGGGGAGGTGGTAAGCTGTGACACAAGCACAGGTGCAGGAGCATCCTGTATCTGAACAGAGCAGGTAACCTGCATCTGCTGGTGGGCCCCCAAATAGTCCAGTTCTGGGGAACAGGGAGTTGAGGGGGAGCCATATGTGCTCCAGGTTCTGAAAAGTCCAGTATTGTCTATTTCCTGTGGTTACCACCCAGGTATAGCTTGGTCTGGGGGCATGGGGATTGTGGGGGACTGCACAAGGAGGTAAAAGGAAGATCAGGAAGAGGATCAGATAAGTCTTAGCTTTAGGGGGTCCTCATGGACTTCTGCTTTCCATTCTGAGGTGCCAGCAGGCTGCCCTCTGGTGTAATGGAGCCATATGGGAATAGAGTCTACTTTGACAGAAGTGGGTATAGTGAGGATCACAACGTGTGGGCCCTTCCACCTTGGCTCCAGACCCATAATGGTGAATTTCTTTACCAGCACAGAATCTCTAGGTTGAAATGGGTGCGATGAGTCTGAGCTTGGGACAGAGAGGGTGGCTTGGACTGAGGGGAGGAGTTTTTTCTGAGTCGCCTGCAGACCCAGTAGGAACTTGATGAGGGAAGAGTTAGTGATTTCAGCATTTAGGTCTTCTCAGATTAGAGGAAAAATGGGGGGTGGTCTTCCAAATATAATTTCAAATGGGGTCAGTCCTAATTTATTGGAAGTGCATCTGCTTCTGAGCAGGGCCAATGGTAGAAGGGTGACCCCAGGGTTCCTGGGTTTTCCAGGACAAGCTTGGTGAGAAACTCCTTCAGAGTCCTGTTCACCCTTTCCACCTGCCTGGAGCTCTGAGGCTGATATGCATAGTTTAGTTTCCAAGTAATCCCTAAGGCTTTTGCTATTTTTTGTGATATTTTGGCAACAAAGGCTAGTCCATTATCTGACCCAATCTTCTAGGGGAGACCATTTCATTAAGGAGTCTTTTTGCTACTATTAGGGCTGTTTCATTTTTCACGGGGAATGCTTCTACCCACCCAGAGAACGTATCCACCAATACCAGGAGATACCTGTAGCCCTTCACATGTGGTTTTAGCTCAGTGAAATTGACCTCCCAGTGTTCCCCTGGCTATAATCCTCTTACTCTGACCCCCACTGGTCCTATTTTTTTGTTTCAAATTTACTGGTGCACACATCTCTCAGCGACTCACAATGCTAGACAGGTGCTCATTTAGATGGGGAATATAGTAAGTACCTTTCTCTCAAGAGGATACTGAGTTTCTTTTCCCCTAGGTGAGAGTGATCTGTTGTAAAAGCCTTATCCATTCCCTCCCCAGAGCCTCAGGGACTAGAAGGCGGTCTCCTGGGAGGAGCCACCAACCTGATTCCTCCCTTTTCCCTTTTGATTTAAGGACAAAGGAATCATCGAATACCCATTTTGAAATGGACAGAGTGGGCGTTTCCACAAGGGAACTGACATCTGGGGAAAGGGAGGACAAAGCAGCCTGGCGGGTGGCCAGATCTGCCTCCTTGTTACCCACCGCCTCTGGGGGGTCACCCGCTTGATGGGCTGCACAATGAATGATGGAAATGCGGGAGGGGAGCCAGACAGAGTCAAGGAGAGATAGGATTTCGGCCCGGTTCTTGATAGCCTTGCCGGTCGGGAAACCCGGGTTCACGGTAGATAAGCAGCATGGACTACTTGAGCTGTGGCAAAGGCATACGGGCTATCAGTGTAAATGTTAGCTGATTTTCCTTCTGAGAGGCGGAGGGCCTGAGTCAGGGCAAGGAGTTCGGCGTGTTGGGCAGAAGACCCAGGAGGGAGATGGGATGACCATAGGACCTGGAGAGATGGGGAGGACACCACCACACTAGCCCTGCATATCCCTGCATTTACAAAACTGCTGCCATCTGTGAAGAGGATTAGGTCAGGGTTCTGCAGGGGAGTGTCAGTGACATCAGGCCTCGCAGCCTGGACCTGATCAATGATCTGAAGGCAATCATGGACAGCAGGGTGGGGAGGGCTAGGTTCAAGGGTCAGGGAGCAGAGTGGCAGGGTTAAGAACAGAGGTTTTTAAAAAGGTCAGATGAGGCTGATCTAGGAAGAGAGTCTGGTATTGGGTTAGTCGGGAGTTAGATAGCCAGCGGGTCGGATCACTATGGAGGAGGGTGTCCACAGAATGGGGGGCAGAGATGGAAAGGGTCTGACCCAAGGAGAACTTATCAGCTTCCTTAACTAGGAGGACCGTAGCAGGGATGGCCCGGAGGCAAGGGGGCCATCCAGCAGCCATTGAATCTAGACCTTTGGAAAGGTAGGCCACAGGGCAGTGCCAGGGGCCCAGGGTTTGAGTGAGGACTCCTGTAGCCACCCCCTTAGATTCAGCAACAAAAAAATGTAAAGGCTTGGTAATATCAAGGCTAAGGCAGGCACTGAGGCCAAGGGCAGCCTTAAGGGTATCAAAAGCCTTTTGCTCAGAGCCAGACCAAGAAAGGGGTCCAGCTCCAGCTGAGGCAGAATAAAGAGGTTTTGCAATTTCTGCAAAACCCAAAATCCAGATCCAGCAGTAACCTACTGTATCCAAAAATTCTCGAAGCTATTTCTTAGTTTTGGGGACTGGTAAGTCTATAATGGTTTGGATTCGGTAGGGGGAAAGGGATCGAGCACCCCCTGAGAGAATGTAACCAAGATAGGTGACCTGGGATAAACAGATTTGGGCTTTCTTAGAAGAAACCTGGTATCCCAAAGAATGTAAGAGAGAAAGAAGGTCGGAGGTGGCCGATAAACAAATGCTTTCAGTAGGAGTCAAAAGGAGGAGGTCATCAACATACTGAATTAAGGAGCAGGAGGGGTGGGATTTTCGGAAGGGGATAAGGTCCTTATGGAGGGCCTCATCGAAGTGGGTAGGGGAGTTCTTAAAACCCTAGGGCAGATGTGTCCAGGTTAACTGGCCAGAGTACCCACCCTCAGGGTACTAGGTAAAAGCAAATAAGAGTTGACTAGCAGGGGCCAGGGGAATAGCAAAGAAAGCATCTTTAAGATCCAGGACAGTGTAGACACAATGAGAAGAGGAAAGGAGGCTAAGGAGAGTATAGGGGTTCGGGGCAGTTGGGTGAATAGTCTCCACCCGCTTACTTACCTCTCGAAGATCTTGAACGGGTCTAAAGTCAGAGGTGCCGGGTTTTCAGACGGGTAGGAGGGGAGAGTTCCATGCAGATTGGCAGGGTACTAGAATTGCTGCTTCCTATAGCTGGGAAATGTGGACCTTGATGGGCTTTGGAGGACATAGGATATTGGCGGACAGAGACAGGGGAGGCAGTAGCAAGGAGCTGCAGGACTACAGGAGATGATGTGAGGCAAGGCCAGGGGGGTTGGTCTCTACCCATACCCCAGGGTGTGATTTAAGGAGGTTTGCTAACAAAGGGGATGTCTTAGAAGGAGAGGTGGTTTCATGGAGTAGAAACTCGGAACCTAGGGGCATGGTAACCAAGATAGAAGCTGGGGGCAGCGGGGTTTGTAGAGAAATTGCTAGGGAGGCAGAGGGACCTGGACCTAAGGAAATAGTAGCTTGAAGCTTTTGTAATAGGTCCAGCCTAGGAGAGGGTAAGGGCCGTCAGGCATAACCAGAAAGGAGTGCATTATGGTGCCTATCTGAGGTCCATGGGCAGGATAATATCTCTCCAGTGGCCCCCTGGACAGGGGAGATCTTGGAAGTGAGGGGGCCAAGGGGTTGAGTCAGAATGCTGTACGAAATGCCAGTGTCCACTAGGAAATTGACAGGATGCCCCCAGTTTTTAGACGAACCCGGGGTTCACCAGGGTCTAGTGAGAAAATCCCAAGGCCCTGTCAATCAGCAAGTGCTAGAATCTCTGGAACAGAGTGAAGTTGCTCCCAAGGCCTTTTTTTTGGGACATTCACTCTTCCAATGGCCCAGCTCTTTACAGTAGGCACACTGGTCTCTTGCAAGAAGGGTGTGGGCACCTCGTGGTGTAGCACCCACTTGGGTACCCCGTTTGGGAGTTTGAGGTGCAGCCACAAGGACCCGGGTAAATTTCTTGTCTGCATTATCAGAGGGGCTGTCCCTGTTGTCATAAACCTTTTGGGCAATTTCTACCAGCTGGGATATAACCATGCCCTCAAAACCTTCCTGTTTCTGGAGTTTCCTTTTGATGTCAGGGGTGGACTGGGAAACAAAAGCAATATTTAGGGCTTGGGCATTTTCGGGGGCCTCAGTGTTAATAGGAGTGTAAGTTCTGTAAGCCTCATACAGGCACTCCAGGAAAGCTCTGGGGGATTCCTGGGGCCCCTCTTTGACTTCAGAAACCTTAGTCAGGTTAGTTGGTTTTTGAGCTGCTGCTTTTAGGCCCTGGAGGAGGTATTGATGGTAGGTGTCTAATGCCTCTTGGCCCCTAGAAGTGTTAGGGTCCCAGACTGGCTAGGAAGAGGGAAACACTCTTTCAACCTCTTCCTGCCATTCCTCCAATGACCCATCCTTAGGGCCCAGCACAGATTTTCTGGCTGCCTGTTTAATTCTATCTCGCTCTTCAGTGGTGGATAGAGTGGTTAAGAGCTGTTGACAGTCCCCCCAAATGGGATGATATGTTTGGAAGACAGACTCAAGGAGGTTAATAAGAGCCTAAGGTTTTTCTGAAAAGGGGGGGATTTTGAGTTTTCCAATTATAAATAGCTGAAGTGGAGAAGGAAACATATACTAGGAAGGGGACTCCCTCTGGGTTAATGGATTCCCTGAGGGGAAGGATGGCTAAAGCAGAAGTGAGGTTCTTTTGGGGGCTGATAGTTTGCCCTAGTCTGGGTGTGAGGGGGCGAAAGGTGACTCAGGGAGGTTGGAAGTCCTGAAGAGCTAGGAGAAGAAGCAGAGGGGGGAGATTGAGAGTTGTAAGGTGGTGGAAAGTTATGCTCCTCGCCATGATCCTGTAGGGGGTTTTTGGGAGTTTTTGTCTTAGGAGTATCCAAGAGCGGGTGGGCCATGAGGATTCAGATACCCCTTTGAAAAGAACAGTTCCTAAGCCAGAGAGGGGGATGGGTGACAAGGTCTAGCCAGACATCAATATAAGGGAACTGATCTGGATGTCACAGATTCCCTGTGACCACTGGCCACACTGATTGGATAATTTGCTTGTTGAAACTTCCCTGAGGGGGCCAGCCCACCCCAAATGTGGGCCACTCATTCATGCAATAAGAAATGAGTTTCCTCTTCTTCAGAGGGACCCCATAATCTGCCCCATCCTGATAGGCTAATCTAAAACGGCTTAGCATGCACTCAGGGGAGTTTTTGATGTACTGGTTGAACCTCCCATGTTCTAGGGCAAAAAGACAAACAGTTTAGTCTTATAAACAAATATATCTTCCCAGAGGAAATCAGAAAGGCTACCTTGGAGGTGTTCATCTGATATCCACTTGAATCCCTGCTTTTCAGAATAAAAATAGGGAGACTTTTAAACAAATGAGCACAGGACAAAACTTTACAAACACTTAGACACATTACAATCCTTATCCACTTGATTGCTGCCCACAGATTCTGAACATGAAGCAAATGGGTTCAAGTGAATAGGACACAGATAAAAAACAAACATAACCAGATCAGATATGGGCAAGAATGATAACGTCTAGAGCTTTGCCTGGGAAAGAGGTGCCCATTGCACAAATAGCCACATCTAGCTTACTCCCCTCCAGAACAAAAGATTTTTAACCAGAACGATATTTTTTAACCAGAACAATATACCAGAACAAAGTTATTTAACCAGAACAAAATTATTTAACTCACCCCCAAACTGGAGGTCCTGGATCCACAAAAGGCCAAATGAGGAGCAAGTTGGAGTCAGGAGGCAGGCTCAATCTTCCCTCCTCAAGACCTGGGGCCTTGGAACATCATCAGGGGCTAGCCCCCCCTAGGGATCAGGGCAAGCAGATGCCTACCTCCAGAGGCCGAGAGCTCTTCTTATTTGGGGATCTTTGTGGTGGCACAGAACACCGCAGATCTCGGTGGGACTTCCAAATGTTATACCCCAATAAAGGGAGACAGAAGATCCCTGAAATTAAATTTAAAAAGTGGATTTTATTACCGCGGGACTGTCAGGGTACATGCCCAAATCAGACAGTAGTTTGGCATAGACATTGTGCTGGTTTTATAGAGGTTCCATAGCCAGGTTACTTAAGCTGAAATTACAGTGATGTAAGCTGAAACTACAGTGATTGGTCAGTGTACATTTGAACTCCTGCCCATAGATCAATCAGGGGAAAGGAAGGGGTGGTGGTCTTGCTTGTTTACAAAACAATTAGGGGAGGGGAAGGTGTAGTTCTCTGTTTTACAAATCAATGAAGGTAAGGAGGTTGTCTGCTTTACAAATCAATGTTGTCTGTTTTACAAATTAATGGAGAGAAAGGGAAAGTGGAGTTGTGTCCAACAGTCTTTCTTTTAATCAACATGAACACTTCAAGACAATATGACCAAGTGTCTCATGAAATATTTCTTATTGCCAGTGGCCCACAACGAAACTAACCCCATAAACTCCTTTGTATTGCCTCTCCAAGGAAAAAACGAGCCATTTCCCCCATTTAGCTGCAATTTTCCTTTGCTTTGATTTTATTGTGGAAATACAAACATTAGTATGGTTCAATTCTTCCAATAATATCGTTTGTTATAGTTTGATAAAAACTTCAGCTATGTGTGGTTAACATTTATAGTCTAAGAACTGTTCAATTACTAGCACTTCAACTCTGCTCCTAGGAAGCAAAAAAATAGTGCAGCAGAAATTTGGAGCCCTAAGAATTGAGTTTTAATCCTGACTCTGACACTGTGACCCTAGGCAAGTCACTTAACCCAACTGAATCTTCATTTCTGTATCACTTAAAATGTGAAATAATGGGGGAGGGGAAGGGAAGGAAGGAGAGAATTTGGTTTCTCAAAAAGTCACTAGCTTCCATTTGCTCCAGTCTAACTCTGAAGGAATGAATCTCCTCAGTGAGCTTTTGAGATTCTTTTTCCATCTGGCAAATTTGACTTTTTAAGGCATTCTTCTCATTGCCTTTCTGAGCCTCTTTTGCCATTTGAATTAGTCTATTTTTTAAGGTGTTATTTTCCTCAGTCAGGCTGTTGACTGTCATTTCATACTTTTCTTGCATCTTTTTCATTTCTCTTCCCAAATTTTCCCCCACTTCTCTTATCTGCTTCTTAAGGTCCTCTATGGCCTGTAGCAAGCTTGTATTTTCATTTGGGGCTTTTGGTGCAGGAGTTCTGACCTGATCACAGTCCTCCTCTATACTTTGAGCCTTTTTGCCCCTAAAATAGGAGTCCAATGTTGAACTTTTCTGTTTATTTTGTTTCGTTTGCCTAGGCATATTGCCACTTAATTACTTGATTTTTGGGCTTGTTGCCATAGTAGGACTCTGCCACCAGACAGGGGAGCTTCCGCCCAAACGTGGGGTCTTCACAACTTCCGCCAGTTGGGTGGCCTCTGTAAAGCCTCCACTCACTCTGGCAAGTTGGATACCCACCCCAAACTTCCCCCCCCAGACCACAATCCAGATCCAGGCAGTTTAAAGCAAAAGCGATTAACCCCCAGACTGATTGCTGGATCTTCCTACAGTTCGCAGACCAGGAGCTAGAGCCACTACTGATGCTGCAAAATGGCTTCTGTGCAGCTGTTTCTTCAGCAGCTTTTTGCCCCCAGGGGAGGAAGCCACATGTTCCCCAAATACTGGTCCCAAAGTCCATAGGGCACTAACCTCTCACTTTGTCCTAGGCATATCTGTGCTGATAATTCTGGAATCGCCACAATTGCTGGTGTTCTGGGGTTCCACCAGCTGGCTGAAGGCCCGGCTGCCCTGGGGCTAAAACGGAGGACCTGGGCCAGGCTCTGTGGGCTGTGCTGTCGGTTCCCAGTGGGCTGTGCTGCCTGCTCTCAGAGCGCTGCGCTGCCTGCTCTCAGAGCGCTGCGCTGCCTGCTCTCAGAGCGCTGCGCTGCCTGCTCTCAGAGCGCTGCGCTGGCGGCTCCCTGCAGGGCTGCTGGGCTGTCCTCAGCAGAAGGTTAGCTTCTCTGTGCCATTCTGTGGGTGCTGTGGCTCCAGAAGTTGTTCGGAGCTCCCTTTCACATTGTTTGAAATTTGTGTGGGGCAGAGCACATTGGAAATGCTGTTTCTACTCCACCATCTTGGCCAGAAGGAGAGAATTTGGAATGCAAAACTTTTTTTAAATGAATGTAAAAAATGTTGGGGGTTTTTTATGAGCAATTGGGGAAAATATTAATTTTTTAAAATGTAAAATAATGGCATTAGGCCTTCTTAAATTCCCTTGCAGCCTAGGATCTATAATTCTACTATCCTTTCTACCATTCATTCTGCCCTCACCATTGCTGTAGCTTCAAAAAGGAACCACACAGGCTTAAGAATCATTGTGAATTTTTACTTCTTGAGTTGTCATGGCCAAAGACTTCAATCACTTAGAGACTAGTATACAAAACCACACTCCTAACTAAAGACCTTTCAACATAGTGCTCAATAATTATTTGTTGAAGAAATGAGTAACTGGATATCAGGAATGTGATATACTATAGAGATTAATCCTCTTAAGGATCACAACCTTTGTAAATGTGAATTTTTGACATCCTAGCTTACTAAGAACCTTATGAGTTTAGGTAGTAAAGACCTGATGACCCAGTACAGGTACTAGATAGGAACCAACATATGACTTAAAAGGGACTGTAAGAGATTTGATGGAGAGGTGGGATGGGGTCATAGAATTCTAAAATGTTACAACTGGAAAAGACCATAGAGATCTTCTAATTTTAGCGTGATTTAGTAAAGATTAATCAACCCACATTTATTAAGCCCTTTCTAGGTTCTGGGTATACAAAGACTAAATGAATAAATAAAATGAAACAATCCCTGCTCTCAAGAACCTTACATCCTATCAGGGGAAACAAACAACATGTACACACATATAAAAGTACATACAAAATAAAAGGCAGTTAGGGAGGGCAACAACAGTTGAGGGGATCAGAAAAAGCTTTGCATAGAGTCATCCTTGAGCTGCCTCTTGGAGGAAGTGAGTAAAGATTCTGTAAGGACTCTTCGAGAGGGAAGTGGGGAGGAAGCACATTCTACGGATGAGGGATGACCAGGACAAACACACTGAAACAGATGGGGGAAAAATCCTGCTGGGGTTTAGAATGGAGTTGTTGTTCAGTCATTTCAGATTCTCCATGACCTCATATGGGGTTTTCTTGCCAAAGATGTTGGAGTGACTTGCCATTTCCTTCTCCAGCTCATTTTACAGATGAGGAACTGAGGGAGCAGGGTTATATAACTTGCCCAGGGCCACAGTGCTAGCAAACATCTGAGGTTGAATTTGAACTCATCTTCCTAAATCCAAGCCAGGAACTACATCCACCTAGCTGTCCCTAGAGTAAAGACCTGGGTGTAAATCTCAGTTCTAAAAAGTATGGGCAAGGGGCAGCTAGGTGGCGCAGTGAGTAGAGCGTCAGCCCTGGAGTCAGAAGGACCTGAGTTTGGATCCGGCCTCAGACACTTAACACACACAAACAAAAACCTAGTCGTGTAACCTTGGGCAAGTTACTTAACCCCAATTGCCCTCCAAAAACAAAACAAAACAAAAAGTATTGGCAATGTGTTGCTCACAGGCAAGCTATTTCATCTTTCTGAGCATTTCTTCCTATAAAATTAATTTGTATCATCTACCCCACTAAGTTGGTCTGAGGAATACATTTTGTAAATCCTAATGAGCTACCAAAATTAGAATTATTGCAAGTGAGGAAATGGAGGCTTAGAGAGGCTCATAGTCACAAGACTGGATCCCATGTCTTCTGAATCCTGAGTCCCATGCTTTTTACATGCTGCGTTTGTTTTATTTTAGCTCAATATAAATCAATAGTGAGACATGGAAGCCAAAAACTTTGCAACCACATCATGCAGTAGGAAAATGATATTATACAATCAATGCCTAAGCATTGATGACTAGTATAATTTTCAGCCCTGGGCATATTTTAGGAAAAACACTAACAAGGTAGAGCACTACCAAAAGCCAACCAGGATGGGGAAGGATTAGGAACCCTCCCAGAATGAGTGAATGTGGCATAATTAACCTAGACCAGGGGTGCCGAACTTTTGATTTCTAGGCCACATGTGTCTTTCTAGGTCCTTGGGTGCAGTCTTTTGACTGAGTCCAGGTTTTACAGAACAAATCCTTTTATTAAGGGGATTTGTTCTGTGAAATTTGGATACAGTCAAAGGGTCACACTTGAGGACCTAGAAGAACATATGTGGCCTCCAGGCCATATGTTCCCCAACTCTGACCTAGACCAAAAGGTTATACATGATATCCATTTTTAAATATTTGAAGAGCATTATAGGGAAGTGTAGACTTGTTTTGCTTGCAAACAATCTGGCTCAATATTAGCAAAAATTTCCTTACTATCCAAGCTATCCAAAAATGGAATGGTATACCTTGAGACAGGTAGTAAGCTCCCCACCAGGAAGGTATCACAAAACTTTGTTAGAGGTGACTGTTTTTAAATAAAATTTTGAGTTCCAAATTTTCTCCCTCCTTTTTCTCCCTCTTCCCTAAGACAGTAAGAAATTTTATATAGGCTATATATGTACAATCATGAAAAACATTTCCATACTAGTCCTGTTGTGAAGGAATAGAACAAAAGGAAAAAAACATGAAAAAATAGTGAAAATAGTATGTTTTTACCTGCATTCAGACTCCACTAGTTCTTTCAGAGAAGTTATTTGGGTTCTGCTTGAAGACATCTAGTGATAAGGAACTTACTACCTGTGAAGGCATCCCATTACATTTTTTTGACAGTTCTAGGTTCTTCTGAAAGACTATGCCAGCAGAGCCCAAGTTGTAGCAGGTCCTATCAAGTTAGAATAGCTAAGCATGGGCATAACTGAAAAACAAAAAACTGTCAATCACCTCAAAATCAGTTTAGCTTAACGTTGAGGTCTGTCATCACATAGACTGGTTGCCAGATAAATATTTTTGGCCACATTAATTCATGAAACTACAAATGAGTGAAGGAGTAATCTGCATTGGTGGAGGGAAGATCCATATTGATGAAATAGGTTTTTGAATAAGTATTTAAATAAAAGGAACAAAATATGGGGAAATCACAAACGGGAAGTAGTACTGATGACCACTTGAAGATTAGTCTTGCTAAGTGCAAAAAGCTCATCACCATGCCTTTGGGGCATCGGGAGGACAATGGTAAGTAACTGAAGGGTTACTTAGATGAAAAGAGGGAGTCCTGGCCAGAACTGTGTTGGGCCAATTGGCAGATAAAACTGTGGCAAAATAAGAAATATACACCTATTTAGGAAAAAAAATTAAAATAAACTAAAGAAGCAGTCTGTTGGAGAGGTCAGCGTAGTATAGTGAGGAGCATTACATTAAGAATCTGAAACTTTGCTTTGCTTCTGACTACCCATTATCTTAAGCCAGTTATATGGCTCCTTGGAGAGTTGTCCTACTCCTAAAACGAAGGGGTTGTCAAAGATGATCCTGAAGATACTTCCCAATTGTAAATCCTATTAAAAACTGCAGTGGAGAACTGAATCTAGTGCCAGAGAAGCTGGGTTGAAGTCCTGTCTTTTGCCCCTGTCTGGCTTTGAGCAAAGTTCTCCACCTGCCTGGGACTCAATTTTCTCACATGTAAAATGAGACTACTGGACCAGCTGACCTCTCAGGCCACTTCCAACTCTACATCTAGCAGTCCAGAAAGGATCTTGGATCTCTGGAATGCAAAAACTCTAGATAGCAAAGGATTCTGGCTCATAATAGAGGAGTCTCACAAAGGTACCCAGCTCTGCAACAAAAATAAAAAATTGGGAGGTATTATTAAAAATTAATTTTGTTATCAGTTCATATTGAGTCTACCTAAGGGCTAGAAAAAGAATCAAAAACAATATAGTACAATATAGAAAGAGCATTGGCTTTGGAATCCATAGAAATTAGGCTTAAATGCAAACATCCTCCCTCCTAGGTCATCACCACTACCTCTCTGGGCTTTACCTTTCTCCTCCATAAAATTAAGGTTTGGATTAATTTAAGGCCTTTTCAGCTCTAACATATAAAATTCTAAATTCATTTCTTACTACCCAGAAATCAGGAAAGAACCCCCGGCCCCAACCACATGCTTCCCAGGGTCTGCTCCTTCACACACAAGCTCTGGTTTACAGGAAACAGCCAAGATAAAATGTGTCCCCTCTTCCCCTCAGTGCCAGGTAGCGAATAAGGATGGTTTATGTTGCTCTCTAAGGACTTCACTACAGTACCATCTTTGGTTTTTTTTTTTTTTTGAGGGCAATTGGGGTTAAGTAACTTGCCCAAGGTCCCACGGCTAGGTTTTTTTTTTGTTTGTTTGTTAAGTGTCTGAGGCCGCATCTGAACTCAGATCCTTCTGACTCCAGGGCTGACACTCTACTCACTGTGCCACCTAGCCGCCCCTAGTACCATCTTTGAAATCCATGTCATATGATTACTTAATAATTCCTTCCATTCTTCAGTGTGATATGGCTGACTTCTGCCCAGCAACAATGAGAACCTTTCCTAGATCTGAATTTGTCCAGTAACAGAGGGCTATATCTGTTCACAAGAAAATCTTGTTATTTTCTGTGTACATGACTAACCCCTATGGCTTGTACCTTAAATGTTACAAGTTCCCTGCTCTGTCACCACATCCATGAACTGTCTGTAAAGTTCCCAACACAACTGCTTCACCTTTCCTGCCTTCTCTAACACACCTGCTTCCTCTTTCCTGATAGCCTTCCCAGTGGTTAACTGCCCACACAGGGGCATACCTCCCCATTCCTGGCTGAGTGCCTAAAACGTGGGTATACGAGTCAGCACCTCTGATCTCAGGCTGCTGGTGCTCCTAAGAACTAGCCAACTGCTTCTGTGTCAATAAAGCCATCTTGCCTAGGAGAACCTCTACTCCCTGAACTCTTTCTGGACAATTCAATTCCAAACATCACCTATTTTGTCAAAGTGGATCTCCTAGAATCCTAAGATTTAGAACTAGAGGAGCCTGGAGTTTATCTCCAGTCCATCCCCTAACATCTTATTTTAGGAAAATGGAACATAGAGAGCTTCTGATATATTCAAAGTCACATAGCCTTCCTATCACAGGAAGTGAAATGAAAGTGGCTCTAACCTCTGCTCTGCTGTGGACAGACAGTATAACGATAGTAGTTCCAATATGGGAAAGGGGAAGCCCTGTCAGGTAATCTCTCTTGGTCTCAGTTTCTCTATCTGTTAAACAAGAATGTTAGACTAATCACAAAGATTTTTTTTCCTCTTCCTTCACTAAATCCTATTAGCCAATTACACAGGCAGTCCCTTATTTTCAACATTCTACTCACTTGATACTAATTAACAAACACCCATAGTTCACCTCTGCCACTTAACCAGCTTATTTGACTATTTCTTTGATAATACCAAATGTGCCTAAATGAGCAAATGTCAGTAAAATATAATCAGGTGGTTTCATGATGATGCAGCTTCTGATCATTTCCAGGAATGTGTCAAGTGGTAAAATCAGGATCTACCTATATAAACCTAGGACATGTGACTTCCAAAAGCTTATCCTTCTCTTCCAAGTAATACCTATATACACACTACAGATCATTTATTCCCATTTTACAGATGAGGGAAGTAAGCCTTATACCAGGTAAGCCCAAAGTAACAAAGCTAGCATTTTAACCTTGGTCTCCAGATTTCAGGCCCAAGTTCTGTGAATAATCCCCCATTGCTGAACATTGTACACAGTAACAGCAATATTGTACAATGAACTATGAACAACTTAGCTAGCATCAGCAATAATCCAAGACAATGCCAAAGCACTCAAGATGAAAAATGCTATTTGCCTCCAGAGAAAACTGATGTTGTCTAAATCCAGACTGAAGCATACTATTTTTCATTTTTTTGTTTAAGTCCTTTTGTACAAAATGACTAATATGGAAATGTTTTACATGATTACACACGTATAACCTATACTGAATTGTTTACCATCTCAGGGAGGAGAAAGGGTACGAAGGGAGGGACACAGTTTGGATCTCAAAACTACTTTTTTATAAATGCTAAAAATTATTTTAACATGTAACTGTGGGAAAATAAAATTTTCGTTTTTTTTTTTGTTTTTTTTTTTTTGGAGGGCTATTGGGGTTAAGTAACTTGCCCAAGGTCACACGGCTAGGTTTTTATTTGTGTGTGCATTGTGTCTGAGGCCAGATTCGAACTCAGGTCCTTCTGACTCCAGGGCCGACGCTCTACTCACTGCGCCAACCTAGCCGCCCCTGGAAAATAAAATTTTCAAAAAAATCTACTACGTTGGTTAAATACATTTATATTAGGTATTGTTGGAAAAGTCACAGTATGGTGCACTAGAGACTGGCTCTGGAGTCAGCAGAACTGGTTTCAAATTCTCCCTCTGACATTTACTCTCCTGTGTGACCTCTCTGGGCCTGGTTCCTAATTGGTAAAAAGAGAGAGCTAGACTAGACAGCCTCTAAGGCCCCTTGTAGCTCTAAACTATGACACTATAAACACCTTTCCTGTGCTCAGGAAGCTTCCAATCTGATGAGAAGAGACTGTCTGGGCTGTTCAGATTGTGAGAAGGGATACATTCATTTCCTCATAGGGCTGGGTATAGTTATAAACAGGAAGCATTCAGCATAGTCCCCCATGCAGAGTCATTGTATAGGTGTCCTTGGAAAGAAGTTTCCTAACCAAGAATTTATAATTTACCGGGGAAGCAAAATCCATAAATAAAAGATAAGAATTACAAAATAACAATTTAACATATGTACCTGAAATAAGAGTACTGATTAAATATAAAAACACCAAGGAAATTGAATAAAAGATTGGTCAGAGTCCAAGTGTCTGGTGTAACAAAGGAAGAATGGTGGAAGGTGGAGACCTTGGGGAAGAAATGCATTTTGAGTTAGTTCTTGAAAGATGCCACATATCTAGACTGGAAGGAGTGTGAGGAGGAGTGAAATCATTCAAAGGAGGTGGCATATTAAAAGGCACAGTTGGGATATAAGCAGTCTCATGCTAGAGATGGCAAATGGGTGAGCTGAAGGGCTTTGTAACAAAAACTATTTCAGGAAAATGTTTTGGCGTAAGATAGAACATGGAGAAAGGCAGAACAGCCTAGGGTAGAAGCAGAGAGAAAGAAATAGTGTTCTAAAAGCCACTAAAGCTTATAACTGCACTAAGACATTTCAGGGACACCTTCTATATATGTAGTTTTGAATGAAGGACAGACACTGCTTCCTGACACATTCTAAAGAATGGGTCAAAATCAGAAAAACATGGTCCCTATCTTCTGGGAGAGTACAATGTACTTGGGGATATACAACACATTCATAAAAAACTCTAATGAACATTTACAAAGGAACTTGCAAGGGTTGGAAAATTTAATGTTTTTGTGTTTCCAGCAGTGAGGATGGGTTAGGATGAACCTATAGCCTTAAAATTCTTTGATATCAGAGGCACACATTTATGTGATCTGCCAAAGTCACTATTTTCTAGAAGGCTGTGGGAGTTTTTCCCCAATGTAAATGTTAACAGGGATCAATCCCATATCTTGACTTCATTAGTCCAATGTGCTAATGAATTAAGTGAAATGACTCAAAGGATTTCTCATCTATATGGATTCTCTGATGTACAATGAGGTATAAGCTCCAACTGAAAGTTTTCCTGCATCCATAAGATTTCTCCCCAGTATGGGTTCTCTGATGTACAGTAATGTGTGAGTTACTACAAAAGGTTTTCCCACACTCATGACATTTATAGGACCTCTCTCCAGTATGGATTCTTTGATGTCCAATAAGGCTTTGGCTCTGACCAAAGGTTTTCACACAAACATTATATTCATAGGTTCTCACCATTGTGGAGTCACTGATGTTGAATAAGACTTTGGCTCTAATCGAAGGCTTTTCCTTTACGTTTCAAAGAAGATTCATACCCAAGGACACTAGGATGTATCCAAAAGGATGTTCCTCCTAAGGAGAAGGAACTCTTTACATTCATAAGGTTTATCCCCAGTATTGATTCTCTGATGAACAATGAGCTATGACTAAAGGCTTTCCCACACTCATTACATTTATAGGATTTTTCCCTTGGGTGGATTCTTTGATGTTCTATAAGAGATGAACTCTGACTAAAAGACACACTACAAAAACTATATTTATAAGGTTTTTCTCCAGTATTAATTCTACAGTGGGCAATAAGGCTTGAGCTGTGATTGAAGGCTTTGCCACACTCATTACATTCATAGGGCTTCTCTCCAGTGTGGATTCTCTAGTGTACAATAGGGTTTGAACTATGACTAAAGGCTTTCCCATAATCATTACATATATAAGGTTTTTTTCCAGTGTGGATTCTTCAATGCAGACTAAGGCCTGAACTCTGATTGAAGGCTTTTCCACAGTCAATACATTAATAAGGTTTCTCCCTTGTGTGGATGTACAATAACATGTGGATGTATAACAACATGTGAACTATGACTAAATGTTTTTCCACATTCGTTACATTCATAGGGTTTCTCCCCAGTATGAATTCTTTGATGCTGAATAAGGCTTTGGTTTTGATTAAAGGCTTTCCCACACATATTACATTGATAAGGTTTCTCCCTAGTGTGAATTCTCAGATGCTGAATAAGGTTTTTGCTCTGACTAAAGGCCTTCTCATGCTCAATACACTTATGGGGTTTTTCACCAGTTTGGATTCTCTGATGGCAAATAAGGTCTGAATTCCAACTGAAGTCTTTTTCACATTCACCACATTTATGTGCTCTCTGTCCTTTAGGATGTCTCTGATGTATATGAAGTTTAGAAGTAACACTGAACCTTTCCTGAACTCTTTACACATCTGGTCTCTTTCTTCCCTAGGACTTGTCTTGTCCTTAACAATCACTTCCAAGAAATTTCTCTCCTTTCTCTTTCCTGTCATGTACTCCCATCACCTCTCTAGCCTGTCTTTCCATTCAGTGCCTTCTTCCAAAGTGGGCTTAGGAGGAACATCCTTTTGGATACATCCTAGTGTCCTTGGGTATGAATCTTCTTTGAAAATGTTGCCCTCTGAAGTTTCCTTGTTCAAATCCCCATTCTTGGTCCTGGCATTGACATCTAACCAAGAAATAGAAAATAAAAATGTCATTTCTTTCAAGTACTCTAGAAATGCAGAGCTTGTATATATTAAAACTGGTTTTGCAAAAAGAGGCAAAATTAAGTTAATTAGTTAGAAAAAGGGAAAATCAAGGATAGATAATTAAGGAATCTAGAAGAAAAATCAGGGAAAGGTAACAAGAGAGAAGCAATACATGGCTATTTGGGAGAGGAACAAGAAAAGGAAATGGGTCAGAGGGATAAGGAGTAGAACAAAGGGGAAGTGGGATAACCTGAAAGGTAGAAAACTAAGGGAGTAGTTACAGATGGAGAGGGCAAGAGCCTACCTTTCCCATCATATCGGACCAGGAGAACAGGATGACTGGATTTAGCCTAGTTCTACTGGCTACAAGGATATATAAAATAAGAGCGTGTTCTTGATAAATTTTCACCAAGTTCTTTTTAAAGTTCAGTAGTGGCAACTGTTCTAGTGCTCAGAAATGTATTTAGACTCTTGACAGTATATTAAGACAGCATTTTAAAAGCAAAGAAGGAGGAGAAAGAAAAGTTGGTGTCAGCACTAACAGAGTCTGTATCACTCACTGTGATAGGCTTCCTCTGAGTCCTTTTTGTCCAGAGCTCTATGAGGATCCAGGACCTGTAATTCCTGTCCTTGCCCAGGCTGGGAGATCATGGCAGTTTTAGAAAATAGAAACCCTGCTTATGGAGAAAAGAAAGGTAAACAAAAATGTAGAGCTGTTCTGGAGAATTTCACCATACAATATTTAACATGTATCTATTTACTGAACCCCAGTACTATGCTGGGGGGCAAGGGCAAGAGTGGGTAAGAAAAAGAAGCATCTAAGACATACTACTTACTCTCAAATGGCTTTACAGTATACTGAGGAAACAGAATTAGACACATAAAACAATAGTGAAGACAGTCTATGACTAAATGTTACATTGTGTGATACATATGCTAAGGGTTTTAGGAATATAAAGGTGAGGTACAGAGCAGTCAAAGAAGATATTGTGGAGCAAACAGAATCCAAGTGGGACCTAGAAGAATGGATAAATTTGGCTAGGTGTAATGGAAATGCAAATTTAAAGATCTTCCCATGCCCCTAGCTTAAGTGCACCTGGAGCCTGTGGTGGGAGCCTTGTTTTTCAGGAAAGCCCACACCTTGATACTTTGTGATTGGGGAGTGGGTCAAGGAGGTTGTTACAATCTTTGAGCCAGGAGAAAGCTATATAAACTCTGATGAGAGGCTTTGCTTTGGGGCTAACTTTGAGAAGTGTTGTATGATTTGACCAGATGAGACTCTGGGAAGCCATTGTTGAGAGCCCCCCCGACTTTGAAAACCCAGATGTTGATGCTTCCCTCTCTGATAACTGTGATTTGGTATTGATATAATAGTTGGACAGTTTGGAAGCCTGTCTGTTTGATCTGTAAGTTCTGTAACTCTGAAGTTTGGGGTGCTGAACTTTTCCCCCTGAACTAGGTAATATATGTTTGTCTGATTAAAGTAGGCTTGTTGACCCATTTTGAGTTGCTTTCCTTTTGAAAAGCAAATCTAAGAACCTATATTGGCAGCTACCCTAGGGATATTGGGGTGCTTGCTGCTACAAAATGGCGACGAGGATGGGATCTGCTGAGTAAAAGGAAAGTATGGGGGCTAGGATAATTGTTTGTTTCCCAGTTGTGGTAGCTGTGATTCTGTGGAGCCATGGAGCAGGAGAGAGGAACGGCCTGCATGCTGACTTCACTGAGCTGAGAGCAGGAATGGTGAGCTGCCTGCATGGAGACCTGTGGAGAAGCCTGGAGCTGCTGCCTTCTGCTGGAGGAGAAGGAACCCAGGAGTTTGGAGTTCAGCCACAGGACAAGATAAGGACTGTGTGGCAAAGCAGGGGCACTGAATGTGTTTCCTTGCTGCATCCCACAGTTTGGGACTTGTGACTGGTGGGTGGGGTGAAGTGCCATGGACCCCAAGGACCCCACTTTGGTTTTGTTGCCTAGTTCCCTCTCTGGACTTGGAAGCAGGGGCTGGAGGACTGTTATGGGAAGGTCACCCCCCTCCTCCCAAGAGAACTTTATGTGATAATGCTTTGTATTTTGTGAATTGATGTGATAATGCTTTGTACTTTGTTTAAGACCCAGTGGCCACTTTGGTAACTTTAGATGTACCTTGAAAATATGACTTAAGGGATGGTTAGTGCTAATTGAAATGTAAACTGTCTATGCAATGGGCATACTTAGTAAGACTTTACTGAATAAGTGACTGATTGTACTTTGAGATATTGTTACAGATAAGAGACTAATTGAGCTAATTAAGACTTTTCCCCATGAGTGGAAGACTTGTACTTTGAAAACTGATGTAACTGATTGTGTTAACTTAAGAGTGACTATTTTTTTATTTTGCTGATAAGTAACTGAGTTAACATTTGCCCCATGAGTGGAAGACTTGGACTATTGTATTTTGAGATTATATTGTGATTTTCTTATGTACCTGGAAAATGTGACCTAAGAGATGTTTTAGTGCTAATTCAAATGTAAATTGTGTATGCTATGGGCATGAAAGATCTTGGGGCCGAATGTAATGGAAATGCAAATTTAAAGATCTTCCTATGCCCCTAGCTTAAGTGCACCTGGAGCCTGTGGTGGGAGCCTTGTTTTTCAGGAAAGCCCACACCTTGATACTTTGTGATTGGGGAGTGGGTCAAGGAGGTTGTTACAATCTTTGAGCCAGGAGAAGGCTATATAAACTCTGATGAGAGGTTTTGCTTTGGGGCTCACTTTGAGAAGTGTTGTATGATTTGACCAGATGAGACTCTGGGAAGCTGTTGTTGAGAGCCCCCCAGCTTTGAAAACCCAGATGTTGATGCTTCCCTTCTGGTAACTGTGATTTGGTATTGATATAATGGTTGGACAGTTTGGAAGCCTGTCTGTTTGATCTGTAAGTTCTGTAACTCTGAAGTTTGGGGTGCTGACCTTTTCCCCCTGAACTAGGTAATGTATGTTTGTTTGATTAAAGTAAGCTTGTAAACCCATTTTGAGTTGCTTTCCTTTTGAAAAGCAGATCTAAGAACTTGTGTTGGCAGCCACCCTGGGGATATTGGGGTGCTTGCTGCTACATTAGGCAGAGTGGAAAGTGGGAAAGGACATTCTAACTATGGAGAAACTAGGAGCAATGAAAGTTTCTCAATAACACAGCCTTGTTTAAAGACAAATTAGTTGGACAGCACTGTGCAGGAAGACCTATTTCAGCCCTTGTCCTATAAGGGACAAAGAAGTCAACAAGAGAAATACCTGGTTAAAATACTTAGGACTGAGACAGCTAGGTGGAACAGTGAATAATGCACTGCCCTGGAATTAGGAGGAGCCAGTTCAAATCAGGCCTTAGACACTTAACACTTACTAGGTGTGACCTTGGGCAAGTCACTTAACCCCAATTACCCTGCATTCCCCCATCTAAAAAGGCAAAAAAAATACTTAGGACTGTACTTCCATGAAGGATTACAAAGGAAGTCAAAAGAGTGGGTCTGTTGATTCAGAGCAAACTCTTGGCTCCCTCTAATTAGAAGATAGAAAAGTAGGAAGAGGAGATAACAGATAACAAATGAAACAATAAAGAAGAATCATTACATCATGATGAAAGAAGCCCATGAGAAGAAACAGGTACAAATGAGCAGACTCCAAAGGAATGGAGGAAAAGTGAGAGAGACTGGAGTCCTGAGCTGGGAAAGTGAAGCACTATTGAATCACAAAGCATGCATGAGTGGGCCCCTTGATGAGGAGGTGACAAAGGACAGAGCAGCATGCAATTCTTAAGAAGCTGAGCTTCCCAGAGTAAATCATGCTCCTGTGCAGGAGCTGAGCTCTGGACACATAGAACATTAGAACAAGAAGGGAATTCAGAGATTATCTAGTCCACCAATATTCTTTAACACACAGAGCCTGAGGCTCAGAGAGCTGAGGTAACTTATTTGAGGACATGAAGCTAGTTTGTGGCATATCTGGAATTAAAAAACCAGTATTCTAGCTCACCAAGTTCAGTGCTCTTTCCTTTATACTACATGGAGATGTAATTAAGCTTGTGTGACAATCAAGGTGGAACTGGAACCTCAGAGAAGGAACTGTAGGGAACATTCAGGGGCACAGGACAAGAAGGGGCCAGAACCTTCTCAATCTACCATGTTCAGGGTCAGAAGCCTCAGTTTAGCAACCTTCTTTCCCATAACTCTGATGATGACTCTCACTCTGGCTCTGAAACCTTCTCTTCCACAAAAAATACACACTCTTACACTGGGTCACGTTAGAGTGTTGAATTTTTCTGTTTATTTTGTTTCCTTTGCCTAGGCATGTTGCCACTCAATTATTTGACTTGGGCTTGTTGTCACAGTAGGACTCTGCCACCAGCCTGGGGAGCTTCTATCCCAAATGCTGGGGTTTTCTAAGCTGCCTGAGGTATTAGTTGGGTGTCCTCTCTGAAGCCTCCACACACTCTGGCAAGCTGGTCACACACCCCAAGACCTCCACCCCAGACCACAATCCAGATCCAAGAAGGTTAAAGCAAGAGCACTTACCCCCCAGACTGATCCCCTAGTCTCCCTACAGTCTGCAGGCCAGGAACTGAAGCTGCCTCATGTGTCTGAGGCTTCGATGAAGTGTCTCAGCAGCTTCTCGACCCCTGGGAAAGAGGTCGATGGGCTCTCCCAACTGAGTCCCAAAGTCCATACTGTACTAACCTCTCACTTTGTCCATGGCATCTATGTGTTGGTAATTCTGGAAATGCCACAGCTGCTGGTGTTCTGGGGTCCCTCCAGCCAATTGCTGGTCTGGCCACCCTGTGGTTAAAACCTCTGGCTCCTGGGGGCCTGGGCTTGTCTCCCAGAGTGCTGCGCTGGCTGCTCCCTGCCGTGGGCTGCTCAGTGTCCAGCACTTAGCATGATCCGGAGACGTGAATAAGAAATGACCAGGCCATGTGGGTAGCTCAAGGAAGAACCATGAACTCCATTTATTGATACTCAGGGAAAGGTTTTTATAGAGCAAAGAGACAAAAGACGGAAAGGAAGAGATGTCATTATCTTAGTCTGTTGTATCCTGGAAGTAGCATGGCAGTAAGGCCTATTGATTCCTAGGTGCCATAAAGTCTTAGGAAAAGTCAGTTATCTCTTATCACATGCAGTCAGTTACATCTCAAAGGATGCTCTTGAGAGCTGGCCTCAAAGCCTACATCTTCAAGAACATCTGCATAGGAACTGACTTCCTGCAAATGTTTTGGACAGCTAAAGTTTTGGGGCAGAGCCTTACATCTGGGTCTCCTGTACTTCTTAATGCAGCCGCAGTCATAAACAGATACAACTGAGAGCAAACTTCAAAGCTGAAGCACAATCCTCAACAGATATCATGTTTAGAGCTGGCCGCTCAAAGATACCAGAGTGTGGAATCAGATATATCCTGGGACAGAATCCTGTTGATCTCAAGAACTCCAATAACATCCTTTTAAATGCAACCTATACCAAAAGAACTCCAGAGCAGACTTAGTGAAAAGTCGCATCTCAAAGGGATCTTTGACATGCAGGTCCACTGATATCAGGGTCATTGTCAGAGTCCTGGGACAGGCCTCTTTGGCTCACCACAGCTCCCTGCTGGGCTGCCAGGCTGTCCTCAGTGGGAGTTTAGCTTCTCTGTGTCATTTTGTGGGTTCTGTAGCTCCAGAGGTTGTTCAGAGTTTCCTTTTACATGAATTTGGAAGTGGTGTGGGCCAGAGCACTGCGGAAGTGCTCATGACTACATAATTTAAAGCACAGCTCTGAATGTTATTTTAGAGGCTAGCCCAGTACATAGATCTGGAGTCAGGAAGACCTTAATACAAATCCTGCTTCAGACATTTAGTGGCTGAGTAACCCTGGGAAAGTCATTTAACCCCAGTCTGCCTCAGTTTCCTCATTTGTAAAATGGGAATAACAATAGTTCCTACCTCCCAGGGTTGTTGTGAGGATCAATTCAGATCATAATTGTGAAATGCTTTACAAACCTTAAAGTAATAGAAACTCGATTTTAATCATTATTATTTGTATTATTATGTCCCATCAAATAAATGTAGTCATTGTCTTGCTAGGTTTTTCTTTGTTACAAAGTGAAATTTGTAATTCATCTGTTGGGGGGGATAGGAGGCAGAAATATCCATAAATAACTTTGATATCAAAAGGCAACCAAGGTGGGTATTTTGTTTTGCTCGATATGAATGTTCAAAAGCTTTTGTTTTTTCCTTTTCTTTCCCAATGGAGGAGTGGGATGAGAAAATGTATTTTTGATAATAGAAAAAAAAATTAAACTTTAAAAAAGTCATTAAAAGCCCATCCAGCTCATATTATAGATGAGCAAAATGCCTTAGTCTTGAGTCCATCTTTATAACAGTATTATTAAAAACAGTAAAAGAAGAGGGGTAGGGTCTGAAAGGGAGTGAGGGCCTTTCTTAAATTAGAGACATGCTGACAGTTGTCTTGTTATGGGTGGGCAAAGTCAGGCTTGGACTACTTGTGAGAAAAGGAACTATTCTCTTATTTTTGGTGGAAACTGTCCTTCTTTTAACTTGTAACATTACAGAATTTATAACTCTAAAGGATTTTTAAGGTCATCCTATCAACCTCTTCATTTTAGAGATGAGGAAATTGAGTGTCAAGGGGTAGATAAGAGTTGACCAAAGGTCTAGAGATAGTAAATAGCACAGACAAGGAGATGAACCAGGTTCTTTTAAATCTAAATCCAATGTTATTGCTATCACAAGACGCTGCCTGTTTAGGAATAAGAAACAGTATCAGCCTTAGACTAGCTCAGCAAATGCCGCTCCAGGTTCAAAATCATGCCCCAAACACTGTAAATATTCTTCTCCTCAATGGGCTAAAAGGTTTGAAATAAATATTCTTCTCCTCAATGGGCTAAAAGGTTTGAAATTCTGAAAAGGTTCGATTAACTAAAAAAAAAAATATCGGGGCAGGGTTCACTTCACTTTGGCAGCTTCGAGAGGCAACCTACTCAAGTCCTCTTCCAATTATTCCAAGGAGACTACCAGGGATCCTGGAAATCTGGGCCTGCCAGGTGCAAGTTCTGATAGATGCACAGGTGGCTGGTGACAGGTTCTGGGTACCTTCCAAGGGCCTCTCCAAGTTCAGAAAAAGCTCGTCCCCTGGGCGATAATCACCAGGGAAACCACAGGTTTTGGACCATGTGAACTCACGAGGGCTGTTCCGTAGGGTCTCCTGGTGGATGCAATGCTCTGGACAACGAAATAAAAAGCCCTACCGTGTGCTACGGAACCCGGAAATGGCTCTGGGATGGCTTGGGAGAACGGGCCGGCCTTTGGAGCGTGGGTCACTGTTAGGAAGTGGCGCCAGCCTGAAGTGCCCAGGGAGGAAAGGTGGTCAGCTATGGAGGATCGGGCACCAGACAGACTGAGAGTTAGAAGAGACCATAGGTTGGCCAGACAATTCACCCTCCAGCCTCAGTTTCCTCAAAAGGAAAATTTAGATAGTTGCATCAACAACCTGGAGGGTTGCCGGTGAAACTTTACAATCCAAGGGAAAAGAGAATTAAAATTATTATTCTTATGCACAATTTGGCAGGGTCGGGGGGAACCCTGCCTAAAAAAGATTGGGGGAGGTAAGGCAGTGGCTCAGGACCACATGGATGAGGAGTAAAGGGGGAACAGCTCCTCCTAGAGCCCCTCCCCTCCAGTCGGCTAGGTTCCCCAGAGCTCTTTCCCTACACCCGGCCTCGGCCTAGCTGTTACCCCACGGATGAAGGAGAGAGCCCCGGGACTTCGCTTTTGGGTTAGGACAACCCCCCCCCCACACACACACACACATACACAGATGGAGCCACAGACCTCCCTACGAGCTACGGCCCGAGCCCTGCCCGCCCCCCCCCCCCCCTTCGAGTACTCCGGGCAGCCAAGGGCCCTGCAGGCCCCTTCCAGCTGCTCTCTAGGAAAGGAGGTCCTCTCCTAGGTGGACTCTGTTGTGGGCCTCTCCTTCCCTGGGGGCCTAGCTGGGGGGATTCCCCAGGAGCCTCTGGGGCCAGTGAGTATGTGCTGAGGGTGGAGGGGCAACCGAACCAAGCGGGGCCCTGATCTCTGGGGCGCAGCTTGGGGGGGTGATGGTGCATGTCCCCCCAGTCCTTATTCAGCTTCTTGGCATGATTCCTTATCGTGGTCATCATTTTCCTTTCTAGGTCCCATGTGACTCAGGCTATATCACCGCCCCAGAGCTCAAAGCAGGTCATACAGGTCTATTTAATGGGTGGGGAAGATCTTTCTATTCCATTAACATTACACCATATGACAGCACTTCAAGTACTTGAAGACAGACTGCTATCAGGTTCCCTCTGTGTGGGATAAAGACCCCAAAGACCCCTTACCCAAAGAAAACTCAGGTTTCTCCAGGTAGAAACAGAAACTATTTATTTCTAAATAAGTCTGGGGAGAGTTGGGGGTTACCTACCCAGAACACACACTGGTGTAGGGAGACAAAGTAGAAAAATCAAGCAAGCAGTTATATACCCTTATACAAACAATTCTAGGACAGCCCTAAATCCCCAAATCCCCTCCCCAGTATCCGGACCTTCATTCCCATTGGTGGGAAGGTGTGTCATTACAATCCTTTTACCCAATACAAATGCATATTTCAATTATTTTCCTTATCAGAAGTAAGCTGATTACAATTACTTTTCCTTGTTTATCAAAAAAGTAGGCAATTTACAGAAACACTGGGCAGACGTATTATTTGTTGCCAAAAGTAGGCAATTTACAGATCACTTGTTGCCAAGGTAGGCACCTGGCAGACATATTATTTGTTGCTTTGCTTTTTTTCCCTCAAGACTATGTATTCTATTGAAAAATAAAATTGGGGCCCAGCTCAAGCTTGGTGACTGTCTCCTTTACTTTATGAGAATATTTTCACTTGTTCCATTCACCTCTGAGTCATGTCTTCTTCATGCTACACATGCCTAGATCCTTCCACCAATCTTCATATAACACAGACTCAAGACCCTTCAGTCCCCATAGCCCTCCTCTGAACACTTTACAAGTTACCAGTTTCAAATCATGGTACCCACATAGTACTCCAATGAGGTTTGATGAGAGATGGTATGTTACATTATAACATTGTAATCTTTGTTATTGGGCCCTCATGAGTCTTTGTGTCACGCATTTCTTTTGCTATACCTGATCTATGCTGTGCTTGGAAAACCTTTCTGCTCCCTTTTGGGGAGACTTGGACATCATTCAAAGTTAATTTTAAGTCGTTTTCTACAGGGCTGTGGGTTGGGAATGTAAAGAGCTAGAGAGCCCCAGAAAGAGGCTGATTCCTCCTTGTCTCTGGAGGCTTGCACTGAACCTGGTCCCTGCATTCGTGGATGCAGAACTGAGGGCCTCCTTAGACAGAGAGGACAAACACATTAGCCTTCCTGAGCCCATCTTGGTATGAGTATGGTTACCTCTCTTCATGCTGCCACAGTTTCTTGATACACACACAGTGGGCACCTGTTTTACCTTGCATTTTGGCAAATATTTAGATTGTAAAGAGAATTATCTCTTTAGCACAGAATGGGAAGAGCTCAGGGCTAGCATAAAAGATAGGTGTCAGAATCCTGATTTTTTTGGTTCAGTAGCAGAACATCACAAACTGCTGATGCAGCATTTTGCTTCGATTAGTCTTTACAAGGGGAGGGAGAAGATACCTGACATCTGACTTCACCAGTTGGCAAAGGTTGGGGAAAATGCAGTGCCAACAAATGGAAGTACCAAGAGACTAACTCTATCCTAGCCTTCCAACTGTCTTCGTTACACTCCACAGTAAGGGTTCTTAAACTCTTCTGTAAACTTTCATTTTCTTTTTAAATATTAAATATTTTAAAATATTTTGATATATTTCAATGTAGCTGCCTTCTTCTGTAATCCAATATATTTAATTTTCCACATTTTAAAACGTGTGTCTGGGAAAGGGTCAGTAGGTGCCATCAAAAGATTAACAACCCCGCCTTTAGGAGAACTGCAAAAGGAAGATGCATGTGTGGTTGTTTGCAGGAAGAGCTGGAGGTGAAACAATCTGCCATTTCTCCTGAGACTCTGAGACCAACACTGCTGACAGAAATTTCTATGCAGAAGCAGCAGGGAGCCTTCCTCTCCCCCTTCCTAGCAAAGTCACTTTACATAACTCCCCGTTCCCCGGATTTTGAACAAGTTTGCATAGTCATCCACCCTCTACGGCAGGACGCAGCCTTTGTTTCCACCTTTCTGATGTTAAATAGGATGCTGGCTGGTTTAAAGGATCTGGTTGAACATCTGGCCCTACCCCCTCGGCGATCCCTTTGCAGATCGGAAAAGACGAGGAAACTGAGGCTCAGGGAATGGCGCCATAGCTTAGTAAGGGTCAGGGTGGGCCCAAACCCCCGATCTTCTAACCTTGCTGCCCTCCCTAGGCTGCTTCCCCCAGAGTTCCTTCTCCTTTCCCACCCAAAAAGCAAACGAGACGCAGACACCTCCGGGGCTCCTAGAGCGCAGCCGGAAGCAGCCGTAGAGCCAGGCGATGACCGGCACCCACTTCCGGTCAGCCATTTTTCTTTTTATCCTTCCGTGAATGCCAGAGGTCTTCGGTCCTGTGCCCTGCCCTTTCCTCTCCCTCCCCGTCAGGAACCTGGAGGTTGTTCATTCGCTTTTCTTTGTAAGTGTGGGCCCGGGTCCGAGGGAAGGGGGCAGGCTGAAGAGAAGGGGTGTCCACAGGCCTGTGTGGCTTCCATCCTGGCCTTCAGGGGTCAGATCAAATCACCGTCACCTTCCCCTCCCCCCCTTTCTTGCCCAGCTAGAGTGGGAGGGGGAGGAACAGAAGGAGGTCGGGGGAGGAGCCACCCCAGGGGCTCCTGGGAGGAGCCACTCTAGCTCCAGCCCCACCTCCGCCCCATCTCCCTCCTTGGGGAGTTGGTGGAGGTGTCCTTGGGCTACCTGTGGAGGGATGAACTTCCCCATTTTATAACCAAGGCTGTCCTCCAGTGCCTCGAGTCCTTTGTGCGAATCGGAGGAGATCTCTCTAATGTGCTGTGTAAACCTCGAAATCGATTTTACCTGACGTCAGCGCTGATAATGGTTACCTGGCCAGAATAGCTTTACAGAAGGCACTTGTCAGGCAGTAAGCATTTAATAAACACTAACTGTTTGCCGAGCACTGCGGGATTCCAAGAAAGGCAAAAAACTGCATTGGAGGAGCTCCCACTCTAATGGGAGAGAAAAAATGCAGACAGCTCTGTATAAAGAACATGATATGTACTGGATAAAGTGGAGACAGCCAGAGGGAAGACACCAGCCTCAAAGGAGATTAGGAAAGGCTCCAACAAGTGGGATTTAGCTGGGATGTTAAGGAAACCACCGGGAAGTGAAACTGAACAAGAAGACTATTCTAGACTAGGGGAACAACCATTGAAAATGCCTGGAGTCTAGTTGGCTTGTTTAAGGAAGGGAACAGCAAGGAGACCAGTGTCACTCTAGGCAGAGTACTGGGAAGGAGTAGGGTGGAAGAAAACTGGAAAGATTGTGAAGGACTTTGAATGCCAAAAAAGAGAGTTTTATATTTGATTCTGGAGTTGGCAGGAAGCCACCGGAGTTTATTGAGTACAGGGGTGACATGAACAGGTCATAATCCTTTTAAAATCATCCCCTTCTTTTCTTGACTTCACTGTTTCACTTAGTGGTTATCCCCAGTCTCCCTGCACTTTGGGAAGATATTTGACAGCAGAATGGAGGATGGATTGGAATAGGGAGAGACTTGAACTATTTTATAAAGTCTGTACTGCAGGGAACCATTTAATAGTTTTCTTGGACTATAGAGCCAGAAAGATGTGTTTCTGAGATCACCAAGCTTTAAGCTTTTGTGGCAGTGTCCTAGCTAAAGAAATTTTTAAATAATTAAAAACAAGAAAGAAAAGACAAATAAATGGAGCAGCTAAGTAATATTTTCTACAAAGATCAAACTGACAAAAAGATAAACTGAGAGGAAAATGGTCATAGTATTGGGTGTTCTTGGGTTCCTGAACCTAGATTCCCCAAATATTTAGACTACCTAGGGGTATTCAATGCAGTAGACATCTGTTGAGTATCTACTACATGCAGATAACTGGCAGGCTAAGGTGAAGAAAAGGAAGAGGAGATGACAGATCTCTGCTTCAAAGAACTTAAATTTTCTGGGGGACTTAAGCTTTGTATACAAATAAATGTAAAAGGACAGATAATAACTTTAGGAAACTACAAGGTGTAATGAGAATCTAGAAGTGGTAGAGATGATTTCCTACTAGAGTGAACTGGGAACCCTGAGGGAAGAAGTAACATTTGAGCTTCAGTTTGAAGAATATTGATGGACTTGGGTTGTGGTGACCTGGGAATGGAATGGAAAAACATTTAGTTAATTCTCATTCTGTGCTAAGCATTAGGAATACACATGGAAGGTTGAGACAGTCATTACTCTCAAGGAACTCACATTCTAAGTTGAGGGGACAGCACCTAGGAAGTGGCCAGTGTTCCTGTTCATGGCAGATGGGATAGCCAGATAGTACTTAGGTTCTGAGATAAAGGATCGGGGCAGTAACTGGGGAAAAGAGTTGGGAATAAGGGCACATTTCAGAAAGATAAGACCTTTGAACAAAGGCAGGGAGGTGAGAAGACACATGGTGCACTCAGGGTCATGTCCAATTATGAAGGGCCTTGGTGGCCAGATTAGTAATTAGATGTTTTATATTACAGATAGTAGGAAGTCATGGAAGATTTTTGAGCAGGGGATCAAATTAACCAGAGCAAATTAAACCTTTGGGGAGAATGTTGAGATTGGCAGGTTGAATGTCAGAATGCTAAAGTCTTTACAGAGTGTAACAGCAAGCACACTAGCATACCCAGAATGGCTGCCAGCACAGGTTCTTTGATCTGCTTTACTAAAGGAAAGCAATTTTAAAGGGGTCAACAATCTTTAATTAAATTTTGGGGTGTATGTGTGTGATTTGGTGTGTGTGTGTGTGTGTGTGTGTAAAATTCACTTAATTCAGGGCAAAATGTCAGCATCCTGAACTTCAGAAGATACAGACAGATATTACAGTACAAGGCTTCTAGCTGTCTGATTATTACATGCATACATAGTTACCAGAGAGAGAAGCACCAAAATCTGGGTTTTAAAAGCAAGGGGGCCCAACAGCTACCCAGAGTCTCATCTGGCCAAATCACAGAATTCTTCTGTAAGTGAGCCCCAAAGCAAAACCTCACCTCAGAGTATATATACCCTTCTTCAGTGTCAGAGGACATCACAGCCTTCCCAACCCACTGCCTAATTACAAAGTAACAAAAAGTGTGGCCCTTCCTGAAAATCAAGTCTCCCCCCAATTAAGCCCCTCCTGCTGATTCCACTTCAGGCCCATTAAGGGGCAGGGATTCCCTTATTCCCTTATTCCCAAATTCCTTTACCACTACACAGAGGTAAATTCAACAGGAATTGTTGAGAGGTGAGAAGTAATTCTTTGGAGGTGGAAGGTGAGAGTGATTATTTGGAGCTGTCTGAAGTTTGTAGTGATTGGGAGGATAGAGGTACATTGTAGCAGAAATGAAGAGAAGGAGGCACTGAACAGTCAAGATTTTTGTTTTGGCTGTATCATCAGAGGACTTCACAGGCCAAGGAGGCAGGTAACTGTAGGATGTGAGGAATAGCCTCTTCTAGAACCTTGGTGTGTAATTTACATGGGTGAATATCTACTACACGTTGTTTTTAGAAGTATAGCATTTTAGAATAGCCACATCTTGTTATGGAAAGATCATAGCACTTAAGAGTCAGAAGAAGTAGGCTTGAGTCTTGTTTTAATACTTAGCTGTGTGCCCATGGAAAAACACTGCTTAACCTCTCCAAGTCCATTTTCTCATTTTTAAATTGGAGATCTTCACAGAGCCAGGAGGGTGGCATTTGATGAGCTGTTAAGCACCATGTAAATGGGAAACCTGATTTCTGGTATGGTATCTTGTATGTATGTAGTACTTTACACTTTCACATCTGTTTCATTGTAGCTTCAGGAAATCCCAGGAGGAAGAAGTTACTTAGTTACTAACTCCATTTTACAAATGGGAAAGAGAGTCAGAAACATCAAGTAATTTATTCAAAAGCATATATTAGGTAAGCTGGGAATGTAGCCTAGGGCTTCTGAATTGTAGTCCAGGGTTCTTATCATGCCATCTCTTTCTGGTAACCCATCTGTCTTTAAATGTGGCCTCTTAAAGTATGATATAAAAAGTGTGTCAGATAACTACCTGAATAGAATAAAGTCTAGTCTGGGAAAAAATAAGGTCATTCCCATCAAGTTTGGTATACTTTTAGAAAGAATATATTTTTTACTTTTTACAATGTGATTTTAAAATACAAGAAGCAAGGGGGGGGGACTATGTGGCACAGTGGATAGAGCACCGGCCCTAGTATCAGGAGGACCTGAGTTCAAATCTGCCTCAGACATTTAACACAAAAACTAGCCATGTGACTTTAGGCAAGTTGCTTAACCCCAATTGCCCTCCAAAAAGCAAAAAAATAAAATAAAATATAAGAAGCAAGAGGTGCGTTTAGAGGTTAAAAAAAGACAGTGGGGAAAATACTAGTTCCGGATTTAGAGGCAGTGATACATGTATAGACTGGAAGTTATTGCCATTTCCTGTATAAGCAGTCTAGGTACAACAAGTTCATGTATTACTGAAAATACAAAAGCTGTAAAGGACTCATAGGAGGCCATAAATAGAGACAGAAAACCTTTAGGCACTTAACAGAAGCTCAGAAGCTAAGCTGGCCTTGCAGAGGAGCTGAACTTTGGGTTGCCATCAGATCATCTTTGTCATTAGACTGAAATCCCTCTCCTGTGGAGATCTACCTAGTTGCTCCCAGATTTGTAGTGTAGATCTGTGGTTTAGCCTGTGGTGTCCACATAGATGATGTTAGTTTGTTGTTTTCTAAGTCAACATGTGGCTACAGATATCTATTTCTATTGGAGTTTGACACTACTGGTTTAGTTTTCCCTCCAAAAGACAAATAGTTGGGGCTGCTGGGCAAGCATTGCCATGAGTTCCTCTTTTAACTTCCCAAGAACCCATACATTGAACTTTCTGCTACTATTCTGAGATCTTGGACTCTTGGGCCTGTCAGCATCCCCTGCCATTGTCAGCTGATTGTAATAGTGGAGGTGACAAGATCTGGATCTTTTTCACCTTTGCCTTTCCCCTGTTACAGGTCCATGGCTTTTTCTCTTCTTGTACCTCTTGACTTCAGGAGCCATGTGAAAAATTCTTTTTTTTTTTCTTTTGGTTTTTTTTTTTCCTTTTGGAGGGAGGAAGGCAAGGCAGTTGAGGTTAAGTGACTTGCCCAGGTCACACAGCTAGCAAGTGTCAAGTGTCTGAGGCTGAATTTAACATGAGGTCCTCCTGACTCCAAGGCCAGTGCTCTATTCACTGTGACACCTAGCTGCCCCTAAATAAATTTCTCTTATTTTTTTTCTTCTTTTCCCAAGGGGGATATATTGCTCAGGAGCTTCCTGCTCTTCTCTAGAAGGCCTGCCTTCTCAACTTGGCCACCTCCAAGACTGCTGTTACCCAAAGAATCTCCCTATTCTGTCTAAAAGGCCAAAATTCTAGGGTAATGCCTAGGAAACTGAAACCCTTTCTCCCTTACACTAAATGGTAGGGTCAGAGAACTTTGTACATGGAATCTCTTGAGCAGAGTGAACAAGCACATGTCTATTTCTATGGGAAATCTTATTTCTGCTGCTCCATAGTTTAGGCAGTGAAAGTCCACACTCAAAAATTCTTCTGTTCAGCCAAGTCAGTAGTCAGGGAAACACATGCATTGCCTTTGTACTTCTGCCCCAAGTCAGCCCTTGTGAGTTCCTGGAGGTTGGGGAAGAGAGAGGAGGAAAGTGGATATAGCTTCCAGTGCCTGCAGCCTCCCCAAGAACATAAGTGTGACACATACAGTCATCCAGGGTATTAGGGATTTCTCCCAGTGTGGAGATAATCAACTTTGATTTGCAAATCAGAGGAACATGCCATCTGTGCCTTTATCCAAGTCATGGGCTTAAAATGTCATACTATACAGGCCTAGGCATATGACCCTGGGGCAAGTCTTTTGCTTAAGTAGAGTATGAGGTACTTTAACAAAAGCTTTGTTAGGATCTAGGTAAATTATACATACCTTTGATTCCTTAGATTCCCCCCAATCTACTAGTTCAGTAACCCTGTCAAAAAGATAATGAAATTAATCTGGAATGGTGTGTCCTTGATGAAGCCAACCAGGTCTTCAATGAAGCGTTCTGGAGTTGTTTGCAGGAATTAAAATCAAGTTCACTTGATTTTATAGTTTACAATCTGTTCTTTTCTCTTGTTGAAAATTGGGACATTTGCCCTTCTCTAGTTCTGTTATTTCTCTCATCATCTATAATCTTTAAGTGATTCAGTGACCTAGCAGTTGCATTTTTTTTAAGTCTTCAATTTTTTTATTTTTAAATAAACAAATATATCCTCTTCCCACCTCCATTGGAAAAAAAAAGATCAAATATGTATGGTTAAGCAAAATCATCTGCTAGTTCTTCCAGTGCCTGAGGGTGTAGTTCATGGAACCAGGTATCTTGAATCCATCAAAGGCAGCTAGGGCCTTTTTCACTATGGCCTTTCTTATCTTGGGTATCAAATCCTCATGAGCTGTTTTTCCTTTTTTTTTTCCATTTCTAGTATAAAAGCCCTCCTCCTCTGGGAAGAAAACGGAAGCAAAATTATAAATGAGTAATTCTGCCTTCTCTCTGTTGTCAGTTATCATGATCTCATTCACTTGAAGTCATTGTCCTAAGCCTTCTTTGATCTTCATTTTTCTTCCTGAAAGGCTAAGCAAAAACTTTCTGCTCTTATTTTTCTACATAGATAATGGTTTATTTTTTTGTCAGACCATGCCACACTTTTATATTTGCCCTTTTACTTGTCCTTGCTTCCATCTTCTCTCTCATCTGAAAATAGAAGTTGGATGGTGTGATGACCAACTTTGATAGGTTTAGCTGTTCTCAGCAATTTAGTGATCAAAGACAGTTCCAAAAGACTCCTGATGGAAAATGCTGTCCACATTCAGAGAAAGAACTATGGAGACTGAATGCGGATGAGAGTATACTATTTTCTCTCTTTGGTTTCTTTTTTGTTTGTTTTTTTCTTTCTTGTTTTTCCCTTTTGTCTGATTCTCCTTTCACAATGTGACTAATGTGGAAATATGTTTAATGTGTTGCTGCTGTTTGTTTGTCCTTTGTTCTGGAAGAGCATCATGACATCAAGGAGGTTATTCCATGATATGTAAGCGAATTGCATTTAAGTGGAAAAGGCCTGTGCAGAGTCACCAGCCTCATTTCTCCTTCAGACCCTTGTGGGTCCAATGGCTACATATCAGTCTGGAGAACTGGAGCTGGCCCAGGGTGCAGTGGTATACCTTGGCTTTTTTGAGCTAAGACCTTTAACAGGTCTCAGTTTGACTGAGGCAGGGCTCATTCAGTGGTTAAGACATAATAAAAAATGAGGAAAAGAATGACCTGTTTAAAAAAATTGATCTGGGAGGGGAAGACAGTGGGGGTTTCTGGCCAGAATAGAAATAGTTGTTATTTATATTGCTTCTGGGCCAGTCTTGGCCCAAACGCTTAGCAAGTAGGACTTGGCCTGGGACCTATTATTGGCCAATCAATGATAACTAGAGAGAGTTTGGTTTTGTTTTTTCTCTCAAAGACCAGTCTTATATGTATAGCCTATATCAGATTGCTTGCTATCTTAGGGAGGGATGGAGAAAAAAATTTGGAACCAGAATTTTATAAAAGTGAATATTGAAAACTATCTTTACATGTATTTGGAAAAAATAAATTACTATTAAGTGGGAAAATTTTTAAAAAATAAATGAATACAAATCTAAGTTGGTTGGTGAGTTACTTGTATAACAACATTGATTTCTTTAGGTAATTCCTATTTTTCTAAATTGCTTCTTTATTTCTTCAGATTTATATTCTCAAAATTTTTGCATCCTTTCTGAGAAGACTTCTATAGAATTTTAGTCCATGAATTTTACCTGGCTTCTAAACCCTTTGAAATCTCTTTTCTCCAGAATCAAGTAGAGTTTGAATCATGCTATGCCTGACTTTTCTTTCCTTCCAGATGAACTCTGAGGGAGTCAGACCCAATCAGCAAGTGTTCCCTCTCCTCCTAACAAGTTCCCTCTCCTCCAACCAGTGGGCATGCCTGGGCTTGGAGGGAAGGAATAGATTTACCAGATTGCACTCCCTTAATGAATTCCCCTACCCCATCCATAGTATATTGTGTTAGAGTCTGTCAGATGGTTCTATGGTAATTAAGTGAACACAGCTGAGACACTGGGAATAATGTAAAGAGAAAGGTTGGCAAGGCAGGTGGATTACCTGCTGGCAGAGGCTAGGTAATGGGACTGTCCTTGTGTAAGATCCAACATGGCTGAGTGGATAGTCCAGCCTCAGACACTTGACAGTTACTAAGTTACTTGACTTCAATTGCCTTGCCTTCCTCCCTTCAAAAGGAAAAAAAAACCAAAAGAAAAAAAAACCCAAACTAACTGGTCTTGGACCCAAGCAGATGGCCATATTCTGTCTCAGACCCTTTCTGCCTTTAGAAGGACTGGTCACATGATCTCTCTATACCTCAGTTTTCTCATCTGTAAAACGGGGGACTTAGACTAAATAGTGTTGTAAGGTCTCTTCCAGTTCTAAGTCCATGATCTTATGGGAGCTATTACTTTCCTTCCAGTGAAGATGACTTTGTCAGTCAGACATGAACTCTCTATCACTTGGTTATTTTTCAGTGTTAACATTGATTTCTGATATTCTATGTAGGTGACGTGATCCCAGGTCTGAGATATTCAGGACCAAGTTTTGAGACTGGAAGTACCTTCAGAGACTGTGGCTGATTGACATTTAGCTGCAGCCAGGTTCTGGTGAGAGGCTGTGATGACTGCAGAGGTGAGGAAAACCAGGTGTCTGGCCCCTAAGCTCTTGGGTGTCCAGAAGAAAAGGGACAAATCCCGGGGACCAGGATCGAGCCTGCTGCAGGACAGCCAGATCAGCTGTGAAGTCTTTCGTCAACACTTTAGGCAGCTGTGTTACCATGAGACCTCTGGGCCACAGGAGGCCCTGAGCCAACTGCGTGACCTTTGTGGACGGTGGTTGAGACCAGACATAAACACAAAGATGCAGATCCTGGAGCTGCTGGTGCTGGAGCAGTTCATCACCATCCTGCCTGGGGAGCTCCGCACCTGGGTGCAGCTGCATCGACCAGAAAGTGGAGAGGAGGCAGTGGCCATGGTGGAGGACTTCCAGAGACACCTTAATGGACAGGGACAGAAGGTGAGAAGTGGAACCATTCATGGCAGAGTTAGGGTGTCATCTAGAACTACTTTCTCAGCAGATGGAACTAGTTTAAAAATAGGAGCCCTCAGTACCCATGGCTTGGAGACATTTTGCCTTCAGCCTTACCGAGCCAGCAGTATGCCTTAGTCATAAAACCTATATTTGAGTCCCAGCTCTGTCACTTAGCTGTGTATCTTTGAGCAAGTTACAGCTCATTTTCCTCTCATTTATTTGTCTATTTGTGTGGTATTTTTATTCATTTCGTTAAACATTTCCTAAATACGTTGGTAAACATTTAGTTATTGTTAATTTTTTTTTAACTTTGTTTTCAGTTCCAAATTTTCTCCCTCCATCCATCTTTCCCCCACATTGAGAAGGCAGGAAATGATACCCATTATACATATGAAGTCATGCAAAACTTGTTTCCACATTAGCCGTTTCCTCGTTTTACAAATGAGAGCAATACTTTTGTTACACATTTTGTACTATCGATGTATGCCTCAAAGTGGTAATTGTCTAAAACTCTTCCCAATAAAAGCAGTAGTTATGATGTGTAGGACATGCTTCCTGTGGTAGCTGACATTTCTAGAGTCATCGCTGCAGAAGCATTCTAGAACCAGTTTAGCTTAGAAATGGTAACTACCCAAGTAGATTTCACAATCTGTCTGAAAGGGGATGTCTTTGTGTCTGTCTTGAGGACAGTAGATAGTATTAGCACCTTACATTTGCCAAGGAATTTATTTTCACTAAAGACTGTGGTGTTTTAAAAAGAATTGTGATGTTAATTGAAAACATTTGGGTTCTTGTCTGTGCTTTTAACAGTTACTAGCTGGTCACCTTTAATAAGTCACTTAATGTCTCTGAGTCTCCTCTGTTTGATCTGTTAAATGGCAGTCATCTTGTTCTCCCTCCTACCTCGTAGCACTTCTAGCTAGGAGGAATTTTAAGAATTATCTATTCCAAGACTTTCATACCATAGACAAGGAAACCAAGTCTCAGGAAGATTATGACTCATGAGGATAGTGACTGGTAAGGCTTGAAGTCCTTACTTTGTTCTCACCAAAACACTGAAGTTTTCAGGACAGGAGTAATGTGTTCCCTCTGCTTTATAGAAGTGACTGAGGGTTGGGTTGCCAGACTCATTAGGGCTAAAAGTGGGCCTGATGATAACATCTGACCTTCATGTAGCACTTTAGGGTTTGGAAAGTGCTTTATCAGCCTCAGCTCATTTGAGCCTCAGTTTTACTTTATTTGGGGGAAAAGGATCAGAGAAGGGACGGGACATTTGTGTGGCATGGGCTGACAACAGGAAGACATATTGCTACTTCATTCTTATTGCACCTGTCAAGGAGAATGACCTTTGTACTAGACATGAAGGAACAAAAATGCTTGACAAAGAGTTGGTGCCCAAGATAGGTAAGGAGACAGTAAGAAGACTTGTTGCCATTGATGAGATGAACTATGAGATTGTATGATGAGATGAACAGATCATGCTAGACTATGCTCCTTTCCTTTTTTGACCAGATTACAAAATAATAAATAAGGATATGCTGGGTATATCTGAGTTCCATTTTACTAAAGCTTTTGATAACTCTCTCATCCTGTTGTGGAGAGGACAGGTATTTATGGTGAGGCCTGGGTTAGCATGAATAATGAATCCCCTGAAGTGTTCTCATGGATTCTAATTTGCACTATTTGACATTATCATTTTGTAAAATATGGTAATTGGTTCTAGCCCAGTGGAAATATACACTGTGAATTGGAATAATGCCATTACTTGAAGGGATTCCTTCTTCCTGCTTAACACAACATCTAGTAGTAGTAGATGATGATGCAGTTTGATCATTCCAGAGCATCAGCCAGATGGCTGGCCTCAGACTAATTGGTTCTGGTTGTCATCATGGCAGGAGGTGTCCAGTAAAATACTCCAGCAGATGACCCTGTGCCCTTTGACATTTTAATTCACGACTTGGATACACCTTTAGGATGCTTATCAAATTTGCTAGTGATAGAAAAGGTAAGAAAGATGGCTGACCCTGAATGGTGGAGTTAGGATCTAAAAAGATTAAGACAGCTAGAACCTTGGCCTGAATCTAACGGGAATTCAGTGGGGATACTTGTAAAGTCTTTTACATGAATACAGATGTGAAATTTTACAAATACAGAGTGAGGGAGACATAGAAGTTGTTCTGAAAAAGATCTATGGATTTGAGTGGACTTGATGCTCCATAGAATGTGATGTGATAGCCAGAATTTTGGGCTTGGTTAGAAGAGGCTTATCCTCCAGGAATCTGAGAGCTGACAGTCCAATGGATTCCGGCCTCCATCAGACTCCCATCTGCACTCTTGGGTTCAGATTCGGGTGCCATAGTTTAAGCAGGCTATTGATAATCTGGGGAGTTTCCAGAGAAAGGCAGGTAGAGTGGTGAAGGACTTGAGGACCTTCCTACTAAACCCAGAGGAGCAGAGGGCCACTAGGAAGGCCTTCCAAGGACGGGTGAATTGGTTCAGGGCAGACCCATGTCCTAGGAGAGTCAGTTGGAGGTAATAGAGTCACTTAACCTGGGGAAGAGAAGACTCAAGATTACATGACATGCTAGACTTAAAGTCAGGAGGACCTGGTTTCAGATTTTTTTCCTCTGATCCTACGTGACCATGTGCAAGTCATTTAACATTTCAGTGTTAGTTTCCGAATCTGAAATTAGGTCCAGCTAGGTAGAGCAGTGGATAGAACACCATGCTGGGAGATAGACATTTCCTAGCTGTGTTACCCTGGGCAGGTCACTTCACCCCTGTTTCCCTCTGTTTCCTTGTCTGTAAAGTGGACATAATCATAGCACCTACCTCTCAGGGTTGTCATGAGGATCAAATAAGATGATAATTGTAAAGTGCTTAGTACAGTATCTGCATAAATGTTAGCCATTATTATTATCATTATATAGTGTCTCTTCCATCCCCAGATCTGTGATCTTAGGTCTATATAGGCGTATCCAGATATTTGAAGAGATGTAATAGAGAAGACATCGAACTTTTTCTTTCTATTCCCAAAGGATAGAACCAAGGGGCAGTGGGGGGGAAGTTTGGTGTTAGGAAGTGTCTCCTAACAGTGAGCTGTCCAGAAGTGGTACAAAGACAGAAGCTCAATGACCGCTTGGTGGGTATATTGTTGGGATTCCTTTCATGTGTGTGCTGAGCTTGATTGTTGCTGAGGTCCCTTCCAGTTCTTAGATTTTGTGAGGTAAATAATTCTGTGAAGATAGTTACTAAGGAATTATCTCTATTTTGCTGACCAAGAAACTGGGGTTCAAAGAGATGAAGTGAATGTCAGAGGGGAAATGTGAAACTAAGTCTTCCTGTCTCTAAAGACCAGTACTTACTGTTCCATATTGCTGAAAACTAGATCTTCTAACTCCCACTTGAGACTCTTTTTCATTCTCAAACGCAATATGTAGTATATTCTTAACTTGCCAATGCAAAGATTTGTTAAAATATTTCTAAAAATTTTTAATATTGCCTAGTTGTTTAAATAGTTTAGGTTAGTTTAGAACCGTGGAAATGTCCCTTCTTTCCTTCCTCTTTTTTGTCAAGAACATGCACTCTCATTTGTTATTTGCAAATGTTTTCCCAAACATATTTTTTGTTCAGTTGTTTTCAGTCATTCTGATTCTTCTTGACCCCATTTGGTGTTTTCTTGGCAGAGATACTAGAATGGTTTGTTATTTCCTCCTCCAGTTCATTTTGCTGATGAGGAAACCAAGGTAAACAAGGTTAAATGGCTTGCCCAAGGTCACCCAGCTACTAAGTGTCTGAGGCAGTGTTTGAACTGAGGTCTTTCTGACTCTAGGCCTGGCACTCTAGCCACTACACCATCAAACATATACAGTCATGTAATTGAAGCAAGATTCTAGGGAGCAGCTAGATCCAGAGAGAAGGGTGAGAACAAGGTGTTTGGTTTGTTTGTATCTGAGTATATAGTGTGTGGTAAAGAAGAGATCGGGTAACCAAGCGCACACACATATACTTGTAATAACAAAATTTGATCAGTTCAGAGCTGGTTTGATGGGTGGGTGACCTTAGAGTAGTTGGTTATGGTTTGGTGTCATCATGGCCAGACATCATACAGAAAGACAGACAGACAGATATAAATACTCATTCATTCATTTATTAATAGGTTGCAAAATGGATTATTGAGTCAGGAAGACCTGAGTTCAAATCCACCTCAGACACTAACCAGTTATGGGACTTTTAGCAAGTCACTTAACCCCTGCCTGTCTCAGTTGCTTCATTTGTAAAATTGGGTTATAACAGCCTCTACTTCACAAGGTTGTTACAAAGACAACATGAGATAATGTTTGTAAAGCTCTTTGCAAACCTGTACTATATAAATGTTATCTGTTGCTCTTATTGTATTAAGGCAGGTCAAGGTAAAAACACTGTTGATGGGTGGTTTCTTGCATAAGGCAGGCCCTTAAAAAAATGTATGTTGATATATTTTCCTTTCTTTTTTTTTCCTTTTTGGAGGGCAATTGGGGTTAAGTAACTTGCCCAAGGTCACACGGCTAGGTTTTTGTTTGTGTGTGCGTTAAGTGTCTGAGGCCAGATCCGAACTCAGGTCCTTCTGACTCCAGGGCCGACTCTCTACTCACTGTGCCACCTAGCCGCCCCAATATATTTTCAATTAAATTACAGTGTAAGACTGAGACCAGATTGTAGTTGCTTGACACCAGAAATCCAGTCTGTAGGCCTAGCAGAGAGGAAGGGCCTCAGTCAGATCTGCCTGTCCAGGTTCCAAGGAACTGTTTGACCCAGAGTGAGAAGATCACTGGGCCAGAAACCTGGAGAATGCAGGGATATAGTTTCTCTCCTGACGTTGCTCCTGTACTTGGACCCTCAGTAAGTCACATCATCTACCTGCACATTGGCTTCCTCAGCTGCCCCTGGCCCACAGGGCTGGAGAACGGTCAGGAGAGTTAACATTTATGTAGAGCTTTAATAATCTCACGGTTCCCCAGCATTTTAACGTTTCCAAAGTGTTTTCATCATGATCACCTTGTAAGGTAGGGAGTTGTGAGTGTTAACTTCTTGCATTTTGTTGATGAGGTAACTGAGCCTCATGGTCACTTCGGTAGTCAGTGACAGTCTTCTCCTGCTATAAGGGCATGTTCCACTTTGGTTAAGACTTAGAAACATTAATTGATTCTCACAGCAAAACTTAAAACCTTTCCACATACCTTATCTCCCCTCAAAGTATTGCTATGAGGGCAGAATGAGATAATTGATGTGAAAATGTTTTGAAAAAATTAAAATTCTATGAATTTAGGAATAAAAATTTGCATCTACCTCCAGAAAAATTACCTGACAAATGCCTGACATAAATGGCAATTTGCCCTGGGGATTGGTGGGAAGGAATTAAAGAGGAATCCTGTAAGCTTGTTACCTGGGTGGAACCATTCACTTTATGATACTCAATTTAAGCCTGGTGAGGTATTGTACCCCTCTAGTCCTTTCTTCTCGGGAGGCCAAAGGTGATGGATCTTTTGAATTTGGGAGTCTTGAGGTGCAGTAGGGCTAAGGCAGAGCAAATGTTTATACTTTCTATCACAGGTATGGTGAGCCCCCAGAAACAGAGGACCCCCAGGCTGCCTAAGGAGGGCTGAACTTGTTCAGGACAGAAAAACAGGAGGTTTTTAAGTTTCTGTTCTGATCAGTATTGGGAAATGATCCATGAATGGCTGATGATAACTTCCAACTGTGGGTGAGATAGTGTATCAGCAAGCACACTAGGTTACCCAGGATAGCTGCTAGCACAGGTTCTTTTATTTGCTTTTCTAAAGGAAAACAACTCCAAAAGGGATAACAATCTTAGTTTAAACATGTATCATTTACCTAATTCAGGGGAAAAAGTCAGCACCCTGAACTTCAGAGAAAGCAAATAGAAGTTACAAGCAAACAAAAAATAACAGTGCAACAGACAGGGCTTCTAGCAGTCTGACCATTACATACATACACTTAGGTACCAGTGAGAGAAGTACCAATATCTGGGTTTTCAAAGCCAGGGGCTCAACAGCTGCCCAGAGTCCCATCTGGCCAAATCACACAACACTTCCCATAAGTGAGCCCCAAAGGAAAACCTCAGCTCAGAGGTATATAGTCTTCTTCAGGGTCAGAGAACATTACAAGCCTCTTGATCCATTTCCTTATTACAAAGTAACTGAAAGGTAGACCTTCCTGAAAAACAAGCCCGCCCTAAGCAAGCTTCTCCTCTTGGGCTCTGCTCCACCTTTCAGCAAACTCCCACCACAGCCTCCATGTGACCACATTCAGCCTATTAGGCCATAGGGTATATTTTCAAATCAGGGAAAGGTTCTCAAATTCCCTAGGCCTATTAAAGGACAGGGAAAATCTTCAGATTGCCTTACCATTACAGATAGGGAGACCCAGTCTTCAAAAAGCAAAATTCAGTTTAACAGCATTTATTAGTTGCCAGCAATGTACAAAGCACTGCCTTCATACTGAAGGAGATACAAAGTTGACATGAGACAAGAGTTTTTCCCTTTATGTGAACTACAGGCTGGTAGAATAATAATAGCTCATTTATTTGGCACATAATGTTCCATTTAGCTTGTCTTGGCCTGCCCACAAATGACCCATTCATGTATCAGTCAGGAGTCCAGCTGACTCTTAAGTGTTTGGACCCTCTTGCTGAATAACTCTGCATGAGCCTGGTCTTCTGTGTATTATCTCTACTACACCCACATAGACTGCCCACCAGCAGAAGTGCCACACAACCTCTCCCTCTTCCCCTGGTGATGCAGGCCATTAGCAAGGAGTTGGGCCCTGAAATCATACTTAGAGTTTAAAGAACTTATTGTTTCAGGACTTGGTGAAATTTGAGGATGCGTCTGTGGACCTCACCAAGAAGGAATGGAAGAGTTCAGCAGCTGCTCAGAGATTCTTTCGAGATTTGATGCTGGAGAATTATCGGGATGCAGTATCACTGGGTAATGATTCTGTTGGTCCACTTTAAAGCCTTTATTTGAGGGCTTTCTGTTGCTTTATCCCTGTTGATAAATAGAGTTTTTCTTTTTTCTTTTTTTAAGCAATTGGGGTTAAGTAACTTGCTCAAGGTTACACGGCTAGTCATTATTTATGTGTGGGTGCTCATTTTCTGAGGCCGGATTTGATCTTGGGTCATCCCAACTCCGAGGCCGGTGCTCTTACTCACTGCGCAGCCTAGCCGCCCCTTTTAGGGCAATTGGGGTTAAGTAACTTGCCCAAGGTCACACGGCTAGGTTTTTTTTTTGTTTGTGTGGGTTAAGTGTCTGAGGCCGGCTCCGAACTCAGGTCCTTCTGACTCCAGGGCCGGCGCTCTACTCACTGCGCCACGTAGCCGCCCCTAGAGTTTTTCTTAATGCTTTTAAGGGTTAATAGGAATTAGAAAGTTCTAAATCTCTATTTTCAAGGCTTTTCAGGTCCATAGAGAAGTAATGTCCAAGGAAATTATTTCTTTTTTTGTCAAATGCTTCATTAACTTCTAGTTTTCATCATTCATATAAACATTTTGAGTTACAAATTTTCTCCCTGTTTTTCCCCTATCCACCACCACAAAATAGCTATCCCATTGGATATCCCCTCCTCCAATCTTCTCTCTCCCATATCTTCTGCTATACCCCCTCCGATTTTCCAGTAGGGCACCAAGGAAATTATTTCTTAAAGCTTTCTGTATGTAAAAGTTTATTGATCCTTTGGAACCTTTCCTTTATACATAAATGGCCTAATATTCTCTATCCTGCTCCCTTCTTACAAATATCATTAGGCTTGTCCTTTCTCAGATTTTCTAAGTCCTAGAGCCCTCAAATAATTTACTATTGATTTTTCCTACCTAAGGAGGAAGGAGAGAATAAAAAATCAATTTTGAATCTGGTTCTAAATCATTAGATTCTTCCTCAGTCTTCCTGGTTTCCAAGTCCCTTGCCTGGGGGTTTGTACATCTCCCTCTTGCTTTCTCTGGGCATTTAATTGCCTTCCCTCTATGTTCTTTCTAGACACAGGGCTTAAATAGATACCTGTGCTTCTCGTCATTATTCAGTGCCATTTTCTTCTCCACAAGCAGGATTTCCATTTTCAAAACCTACAAGGATCTCCCGGAGAGAGGAAGAACCACGGGGTCTAAATCGTCAGGGACCTCTGGACTTGGAAGATAGGAAGAATGCCTGTACAGGTAAGTGAGGAAGGGCTCTCCTATTCTTACTCTTTACGTCTCTTTACTTTTATTTAATTGTGGAATTTTTTATTTTTCTGGGTCAGATGCAATTTTATTAGCATAAAAAACTCCCAATTAGGAAACTCTCTTCTAATACAAATTGATACCTTTCCTCAGCGTCTTAGAGAGTTGTTTGTGGCACTGAGAGACTGTGGTTTGTCTAGGCCCACCCAGTCAGTAGGTATCAAAAGTGAGACTTGGTGGCAGTTCTTATTGACTCAAAAACCAGCTGTCTACATCCAGAGTGCCTTGCTATCTTTCATAAACTTAACCAGCAGCAAGGACAGATAAATAAACGTGTGCGCAAAATGAACCATAAAGCTGTTTAAGTGGCCCTTTGCGTCTTAGGAAGTTGAATTGAATTAATTAACAATCAAAAAATGTATCTGATGTCTTTTTGAAAATCCATCCCAAATTCAGATAATTTTAGTGCTGTGTGTGTGCCCACACAACACACACACACATATGGTGAAACTTTAGCCTAGTAGATAGAGCTGACATTGGAGTTAGAAAAGGAAGCCTTAGCTTGGGCTGTGTCCAGGATTAGGGCTGAGTGTAAGGTCATTGGGGATGGAGAGCCTGACACCTACTGACTGAGGCCTTGTGAAGACTTGAAACTTCTCAGTGTCTCCCACAACTCTAATATAACAAAGAATAATTGCTGGTCTGCACTGGTAGAGAAAGTTTCTTCACCAAGGAGTTCCTGCCTCAATGAAATCACAGATGTGGGTGTAAATATATAATATATGTCAATATATAAATAACTCTATAGAGAAAGTTGTGTGAATTCAGAACTGCTCTAATGATTTTGCTTTTTTTGTTTTGCATCCATTAATATAGATCTATGTTTCCTTTTTGTGCTTCATAGGTATCATTTTTATGACACTTTAATATTCTGATACATTAATGCACCATAACTTATTCAGCTGTTTACCACTTAGTACATTTAAGCTGTTTCTAAGTTTTCACTGTTACAGATAAAGAAGTTGTAAATATTTTTTTTTTCAAATACCTCCTTTCCATGGTATCTACTGGGATAAAGTTAAGTTTTTAATTCATTGGATCAAAAGACAAGATTTAGTAGTGATAGCAGGGACCTTTGAGGCCATCTAGTCTCTCACCTCATTTAGTGGACTGAAGCTCAGAGAAGCTAGTGACTGACCCACAGTCACCTAAATAAGAAGTAGAAACAGAAGGCATTAGGTTTGGATTTGGAGTCAGGAGGGACCTGTATCTGGGCTCTGTCTCCATGACTGTGGGCTGATTCCTTCTCCTCTGAGCCTCAGTTTTATCATAAATATTAATAGGCCTAATGATCCAGGGCTGTTTGAGCATCAATTGAGTTAACACATGTAAAGCATTTTGTGGCATCAAGTGCTGCACATATGCCAGCTATAGAGAAAATTGGTTTTAGGATGATGTATATGGCCACGCTGCTCTCCACGATGTTTACTCTAGTCTGAAGTTTCACCCTCAACGTGGTCAGAGGCAGCTTCGGGCTGGGCAGAGAACACTGGATTTGAGTTAGAGATCCTGGACTCAGGACTTAGCTCTGTGGCCTTACCTTACCTCTCTGAGTTCAAGGTTCTTTTTCTGTTAAAGGAAGGGCCTCCCATAGATAACTCATGGCATCCTTTCCAAGTCCTCAGTCCATGATCCTATTCCATGAGCCTCTTCTCCTATCCTGCACCCCATGGAATTTTAAGGTTGTTTTTTTTTTTTTTTGGTTTTGTTTTCTCCTGTAATGGCTATTGTCTTCATTGTTAAAATGTTGAAAATACATTACTGAAAAATATCATAACCCACTGAATCTTAGAATCTGACAGCAGGAGGACAGTTTGGTGTAGGGGGATAAGCAGCTGACTTGGAGTTAAAGGACCTGGTTTTGATTCCAGATGAATTTCTTAGGCAAGCTATTCTTCCTAGCCCTTAGGCTCCTCTTCTCTAAAATGAAGGTAGCAGATTATGTGATTTCTAAGGTCACTTCTGGCTCTAAATCCCATGGCCCTTTTCTGATTTACAAGTCCCTTTTATAATTTCCCAAATAGCCTCTATTTGAACACCCCAGTGAAGATTCATCATTACCTCCTAAGGCAGCTTATTCCCTACAGTCCTTATTAAATGCAAGGAAAACTGCCTCCTTAGAACTTCAGTGTACTGGATTTTAGTTCCTCTCTTTGGAGTCAAGTAGACCTTCTAGTAGTTGAAGAAATGTATCATGTTCCTCTTGAGTCTTATCTCTTCTAAGCTAGTCCTTGTTTGATCAGTTGTGCCTAACCATGATATGGAAGTGAGTACCCTCACCAAACTCTTCTTCCTTTGGAAAACTTGAGGTAAAACCCTGCCTTGGCACAAAGGAAAATAATTAAGTAGAACCAACCAAGGGAGTGCCTGTGTCTGATAGTTGATGCAGTATTTCACACCTGTAGTCCATTAGTTCTCTACTGAGAGGAGGGAGGTGTACATCATCATCATCTTTCCTGTGACACCAATAATGGAAATGGCTTTTAATTTGAATTTAGCTGCTTTTAATGTTTTTGCTTACTTTATTGTAACCTTTGTGTACCGCATATCATTCTCCTGCTTCTGCTTTCTTCATTGGCCATCATTTTCTATAGATCCTCCCACATTTTGAAAAATTCCTTGTGTTTGTCTTTTCTTCCTCCTGTGGTACAGTAATATGGCATTACATGCATATGCCACAGTTTGTTCAGCCATTCTCAGATTGCTGGACACTGACTCCTTCCACCCCAAAATTTTGTGCTTCCACAGAAAATGCTACCATAGTATCATGAAAATATGGGATCTTTCCTTTTGTCTTTTATCTCCTTAGGGGTATGTGCAGGATAGTAGGATTGCTGGGTCAGAGGGTTATAACTGGTTTGGAACTTTTATCATGTCATTCCAAATTGTTTTACAGAACAGTTCGAGTACTTTAGTATATCTGGACTTTTTTATTCCTATTGCTATTTGATGGGTATAGAGTGAATTGAATCCTCAGAGTTGTTTTCATTTGCATGTTTCTTTTTTTTTTTTTTTTTGGCTTTTTGGAGGGCAATTGGGGTTAAGTAACTTGCCCAAGGTCACACAGCTAGGTTTTTGTTTGTGTGTGCGTTAAGTGTCTGAGGCCGGATCCGAACTCAGGTCCTTCTGACTCCGGGGCCGACGCTCTACTCACTGCGCCACCTAGCCGCCCCCATTTGCATGTTTCTAATAGTGATTTATAGCACTTTAAAAATACAGTTGTTAGTAGTTTGAAGTTTTTCTTTGAAAATGATTTGGTCCTATCCTTTAACTATTTATTTTTGGGGCAGTGGCTCTTAGACATATATTTTCATCAATTCCCAATGTATCTAGGATATCAGACTTTTTTTTAGAAATCTTAGGATCATAGACCTATACAAAAAGGACTTTAGAGGGCAATAAAACCTGCTCGTTTTGCAGATAAGGAAACTGAGAGATTGATTTGCCCAAAGTCTTTCAGATAGGGATGGAGCCAAAATTTAAATCCATGGGCTCTGATTCCTCATCTAGCAATTCTGATGCTTCATATAATACACAGCAGAGGTGAGTTTTGAACTCAGGGTCTCTGACTCACAGCACAGCCGCAGAAGGGTCCCTATTTTTTCCATGGGATCAGGCAGCACTCTTCCTTTTTTCTGTGGGACAGAACTGGGACCTGAGCCCAGGGCTGAGCATACATTTGGCCCCCAATAAATTCACTCAAACACTTAGTGAGCACAGTGGATAGACTTCTGGTCCTGGAGTCAGAATGACCTGAATTCAGATCTGGCCTCAGACTCCTGCTAGCTGCATTGCTTTGGGTGAGTCTCTTTACCTTGCTTTGCCTCATTTTCCTCAAATGTAGAAATGGGGATAAAAATAGCACCTACTTCCCAGGCGAGAGGCAGATGTGAGAGTCAAATGAGAGGATATTTCTTAAATGCTTAGCATGATTCTTGGCACATAGGAGGCCCTACATCTCCAGTGGTATTGTTACTATTATTGTCATCATCACCATCATTATGTGGGCAAGAAATTGGATGAAAATATCCACACATCCACTACACCCTGTAGCTGCCCCATTGACCATCTTTTCTTGTTATTCTAGTCTAGTTGCATTGATTTTGTTTGTGGACAAAGTTTTTGATCCTAGTGCTTTTCCCTTTCATCATGTTCACTCTGTCTAATCCCTCTAACTTCCTCTGTCCCACCATTGTTGACTGTCTCACCTATTGCTGGCATTTCTATCCATTTTTTTAAAATAATCTGCAGCACTGTTTTGTATTGTTTCTGCTAGGTCATCTTATTCCCTGCCCACACCATTAATATAAATATTTCTTTCAGACCTATGGAATTCTTGTGTTCCCAAAGTATTTTAATATTACGTGATATGATTCTTTTCCTATTCCCAGACTGGAAATATTGACGGTTGCATTTTCTATTTTTCAGAACGTAATAATGTTACTGAGAATGAGGAATCTACTATAAAGCAAGAAATTTTAAGTGAATCAGAATCACATAGTAGTTCATCAGAAGGTCTCCAGAAAGGTCTTTTCCAGGCATCTAAAGCTGGGGGCGCTTGTGAAGAGGAAAGCATGTTAGAGCAACAACAAGGAACACTCCCAGAGGAAGATATTCAGAAAATTGACAATGATTTTATGGAAGTGATAGTCCAGAATAAGAAAGTCCCTATTGAAGAGAGAAATGAGAAATGTAAAGACTTTTGGAAAAGTTTTAGTGTTGTCTCAAACCCTGTTACACATGAGAAAATTCCAAGAGGACAAAAATCTTATCAGTGTAATGAATGTGGCAAATACTTCAATCGGAGTTCACATCTTATTGACCATGAGAGAATTCACACTGGAGAGAAACCTTTTGCATGTAGTGAATGTGGCAAGGCATTTAGCCTGAGCAAGAGCCTTATTCGACATCAGAGACTTCATACTGGAGAGAGACCTTATAAATGCAATGATTGTGGAAAATCCTTCAATCAGAACTCTCACCTTATTATACATCAGAGAGTTCATACTGGGGAGAAACCCTATGAATGTAATGAATGTGGGAAGGTCTTCAGTTATAGCTCAAGCCTTTTGGTGCATAAGAGAACCCACACTGGGGAAAAGCCTTATGAATGTCATGATTGTGGAAAAGCTTTTAGTAAAAGCTCAAAACTAATTGTACATCAAAGAATCCACACTGGGGAGAAACCCTATGAATGTAAAGAATGTGGGAAAGCCTTTAGTCAGCGTTCAACTTTTAACTATCATCAGAGAATTCACTCTGGAGAGAAACACTCACCTTTGATCCACTCAGTCTGTTAGATTGTGGTGCTCATAATGGAGAGCAGAAGATTTCATTTTTGTAAGAAAAAAGCTCACAGTTTTTTTCAGATGAAAACCCTAATTCTATTTGATCCAAAATCTTAAAAATATTTTGTTGGAAGATCAGGTGTAACAGTGTGGATGTCTTGGCCACAGAAGTGGAAAATGGACAACACATTAGCTTTATCTCTAATGGTTTGCTTTGTAAATATCTAAAAATCTATTCTTTGTTTCTGTTTTATCTCCCCAAGCACATTTTAAGCTCTGCCAGGAAGAGCTTTATTCAGACTGCTTTCCTTTACTGTCTATATCCACCACTTATTTGATGTACTTGTCTTTTTCTTTCCATTTCTCCACTATTCTAAGCCAAACATTTACTATACTTAATTAAACTTTATTAGAATGTTTGAACCCTGAAGGTCGGCCTGTAATAGTTGGGGTGGTATCTTCTTTCCTTCTTTCCCTGATATACTTCCTTTTCCTCTTTTCATTCCCTGCCCTTCAGGTTCTTTAAAATGGAGCCCCAAAGCTATATTCTGGTAGAAACATTCTCCATTTCCTTTCTCACACTGTTGGGTCATCAAATGTTTTTAAGTCTGTGCTTTATTTTTGTATCACTATATCAAAGATCTGTGATTTTGTCTGTGATGCCCAAAGATTGTAACTTACCTAAAATTTAATAGATATCTTAGAGAATTTTGTGATGATCAGAGATTAAGTGACTGACACAAGAACATGCAGTGTCAAGAAGCAGGATTTGAACCAAGTTTTCTTGACCTCAACTCTAGCCTTATCCACTACTGTGCTTGTCATTTGACCCAGCCAATATTGATAATTTGACATATAATTAATTACATTTTTTGCCCCAGATGGAGTGTAGGTTATTTGATGGCAGGGGACTACCCCTTTCCCATCATCCTTAAGCAATAATTGACAATAAAGAACCTCAATAAACATTTTAATATTAATATATGACATAGCCAATAATGTGATGATCCAATGGGGGGCTCCACATTTCTGAGGGTGAATGATATTTCCTTCTTTCCTAGAATATGATTAAGTGTGTAGTGATCACAAAGTATAGAATGGCCTTTATGATAAAGAATTTTACCTTATTTTTTGTTACTATTTTTTCAAAATTTACCTTATTTTTTATTACTTTATTGTCCTTATTTTATAGAGCACTTTGGATGTTCTATGTCACTGTTCATCATTTTAACCTCAGGCACTTAATAATGATAGGTGAATTGACTAGATGAAACATGGGCCCTACTTTGATGGAGCTTATAGATTTGTAGAGGGATAATGATATATACAAAGACCTATAATAACTAATATTCCATGAATAGTGCTAGGGGACAAAATTGTTTTAACCAGAGGTGTCACATTGGGTAGCAAGCTTGTGAAATTCCCAAGTGCCTCAGAACCAAATTAAAATATATTTGGGAAAGGTTTAAGAAGATAAATAAAAATATACCATAATGCTAACAAGTGACTTTCTAAATCAATATGTGGCATACAGAGATCTAATTCTTTTTTTTTTTTTTGGAGGGGGGATGGCAGGGCAATTGGGGTTAAGTAACTTGCCCAAGGTCACAGAGCTAGTGTGTCAAGTGTCTGAGGCTGGATTTGAACTCAGGTCCTCGTAATTTCCTGGGCCAGTGCTCTATTCACTGTGCCACCTAGCTACCCCCAGGGATCCAGTTCTCCTTGGGTTTGACACCGATTCTTTAGATAATAGCAAAGTCAATTACATTCACATTTGTAAGTAATTAAGCTTAAAGATCTTCATCTTGTGGATAACTTATTTTTCAGATTTCCTGTCTTCTGTTTTTGTCAATGACTCCTGTTATAAGCTAAGCAGAGGCTGATCTGATTTTACTTTCTTCCCTTTTCATTATTCCACATTTCTTCACACAGATTTATTTTCCTCAGGGGAATAGGTGGTATTTTTCTGCTGTTCCCATGGCAATATTTTCTGCTCATGTGGTGCAGTGAATGTCTGTCTGCCTAGTTAGATACAAATAACATGTTTATGAACAGACCAAGTTAAAGCACAAGAAAAACCCTTTCTCTTCATCATTTCTTTGCAATTTTTTCCACTCTGAAAGGCTTAAGGACAATGGTCATTTTGCATATTGAAACTTTTTATGTTGCTAGTGTGGGACATTGTTATGTTTGACTATACCTGTTTGTAATGGGATTTATTTTTCTGACTTTGTTGATGTAGGGAGAGGGGGAAGGTAAGGAGAGAATATGTTCTTTCCTAACCACTGCTGACTCTCCTGCTTCTGCCACACTGATGGCTGAGAGTATTGATGAACACATATCTAAGAGGCCTTCACCACATGATGATACTCCTTGATTGGCAGTCATACCACTTTTGATCCATGGCATTTGTTGTCAAATCAGAATATAGACTAAAAAAAAATTTTTAAAGGCTTCTTTCATTTTATCTTAGAAAGCAAAACAAAGCAGTGGGTAAATAACAAAAAGTGTCAGATTTTGGATCATAATGCCAGGGAAAGCTTCTGAACAGAATTATCCTAAAGTGTAATTAGGAGGAGGTCCTCCCCTTTTGGAGATATTCAGATGGAGATTGGAAACCCGTTTGTTGAGTGTGTTATAGCATTCTATTGGCAACTAAATCAAAAGTTTTTGTCCTACCTTCCTCCCTCTATCCCCAACCCCACCCTTGCCCCATGGCCATATCTAAGTTACATTATTATGGTTTGTGACCCATATTTTCTGGACCTAAAATCAGGTCCATCGGCCATCTGTACAAAAATGTGGGAGTCATGTCAGCCCAGTATTTCTGGAATCATTGTCACCTCCAAGTATTAACATACATATTAATATACATGCAGAGACCAATACACCCAAATATTTGCGAGGAATTTGTTGTCTAGATTGACTCTCCTTACTTTGTGACTCTCTCTTAAACTCTGACTTGAACCAGAACTCAGAAAAAACCAGTATCAATGACTAATAGGTCCATTTATTTCTTTAAGGTATGTCATTTGTAGAATGGTACAGGCCCACTTTGACATGGATACAAAATGGCCCCCAGTCCTTCTGCAGCAGTTCTAAGTGCCCCAAAAGGGAGCAGAAGGTCATAAAAAAGATTTCTTTGGGGTTGTTGTCCTTTCATCCATTGTTTCTGATTCAGCCTTTCTGGGGAACATTCTCTACATGGCAGGTTTACTAACTACTTGAAGACTGCTAGTGTTAAACAAAGGCTTATAGATTTTTTTTGCATCCCCCTCCCTGCCCCCTTCACTCTCCACTCCCAGGACTCTAACAGTTTTTCTTGCTTCTCACTGAATGTCATCATTAAGATGGAATTGGAAAAAATCTAATCCTAGAATATATTTGGATCCCCAAAACACATTTATCCAACTATCTGAATTCAGTTTAATCTGGGTGTCTATAAGACAATTTCAGTATTTAAAGAACTTGATGTTTTTTCCTTCTCTGTATATGTAAAACTGAATCAGAAGTAATCAAGTACCTGTTAACCTGAGATAGTGTTATGTATTCAGAAGGATCAAAAACAATCCTGTTAAAAGTCTCAGCTCTGCACTTGCACCCTCATAAGATAAAATGTTTTATCAATAAATGAACAAGTTCTATCCTCAGTCTTTAGCAAGGACTTCTTCAAAGTGTAATGATACAGTCATTCCCTTGTTATAATCAGTTACTTTATTACATTTATAAACTATCAGGCCAACGACCCTTTATTTTCTAAGATAAAGTCTTTATCTTGTTTTTTGGACCTTTTACTTTTAAGAAGTGCCAGTTTAAAATACCCTCTGTAAATAATCTAAGGCTTCTGGGCATTAAGTTCCTAAAATGTAGGAGGCACTAATTGGAGTTGCAAATATGTCCAATAGATGTTGCATTCCCCTGAAAAGTATTGCTACTTTATAATTCAGTAATGCCTTGATAGGTTTTTGCTGTAACAAGGCTTGTAGAGATTTTAAGCCCTAGCTAAATTTTGGCTAATTACAGATTTTACATTATCCATACTAGATCTCTCATTTTCCCCACATTTGACAAGTTATTATATGATTAAAATTGTTGTCATGGGGCAAGTGGAACTCCCCCAGCCACTATTATCCCTGTAAAGTCCATTCTAAGGGAATAAAATCTGGTTTAGGAAACAATGTACCATGAGCAAAACACTGCAGTTAACATTAACGAGGTAAAATTCAACATGCAAAAAAAATCTCACCTAAAAATTTATATCGTTCAGTATATCTTGCTCCATTTTGCCATATGAGAATAGCTTCATTGACTTCAAATTGATTGTTTTCCAAATGGTTAGTTTCTCCTTCCCAACACTGAGGAATAGGATTCTGTATTATAGGGCAGAACTGCCTTATGCCACAGTTTAGAGAATCAGCTACCCAAAGCATCAAATTGGATTATTGATGTTAAAAGCTGGTATCAATTACATAGTATCAGCTACACCTAATAATGTGAAAAGTCCCAGGTTTCGAATTGTTACCATACCCTGTCAGAATTGCTTTTATGGAGACTGCTATACCATATCCATACCTTTTATGTCCTGAGAAAAGCCCAATCAAAGGTAAGATGAAATGAACAGTCATCTTCCACAAACCCACAAAGTGGAAAGCCTCCCAAGCCAACAACCTCTTAGGAGAGTACGAGAACGAACACGTGTAAGTGTGCAAGAGAAAAATGCTTGTCAGCACACCTGAAGTGGTTCCTAGAAGTGAGAGCTAAAGAGGAAGAGGAAAATCAGTTTAAAAACGGGGAAGAGTGGTCTAGAAATACTACACGTTATTACTGAGGCAATAATTGTATTGTTTCCGTTATGGTTTGTCTCCTTGGTCACAGTCCCAAGACCCTGAGAAGGTTTAGAAATATACAGCTGCAGACAGTCTGCTTTGCTTTCCAGCTTTGTGGAACGGGACTGTACATCATAAGTCCTGTGCTCCCGTGGACCACCCAGAGCCTGGAGAGTCAACTCCCCAGGGTATTCGTTTTGGAAAAGGGATGTACAGTGTGGATAGGACAAGAGTGCTGGCCAGCTTCAGGAAGACGAGTTCAGACCTGGCCTCTGCTCTACCTCTAATCATCCTCCCATCTTGCCCTTTAAAGCCTCTTACCAACTCGCTCCAAATTCTTCCCCTCCCCTTCTCATGACGTCACTCATCTCCCTGCTCCTATGGCCATCCCTTTGCACAGGGTGCTTCCTCGTGCCTGGGAAGACCAAGTCCTCAGGGAAAGAATCCCAGAACTGGAAGGACTCCTAAATGTTCCTCCTTCCAGAGGATCAGATGGGATACTTGTATGGCCCGCAGCAAGAGCTTCAGAAATACGGGTTCCAGTCCTTGCCCCTGTCCTTAGCTCCAGGCCCTTCCCTAGGCCGAGTCTGGCTTCTTATATTCACGCAGGCTGTTGCAAGGTCAGGTTGTCGGAGGGCGCTTGCGCCCTCTGGTGGGAGCCTGGGTGCACGGAGGCCGGATGAGGCAGCTCAGGGTCCAGGTCTAGTGAGTGAGACCGCCCCCCCCTACCAGTTCCTGCGCATGCGCTCAAGTAATGGCGTTACCTTAAAGCAGGTTCGCCTGGAAGGAGGTAAAACATGGGACCGTTTAAGAAGGACCTGGGAAACTAGCAGGGCATGCCGGGAAGCGGGGGCGGGGCGAGTTATAAAGCCTTGACTAAACTGTAGCTCTAGGGCTTGGCTAACTTGGCTAGAGGCCTTGGGAATGTCTTCTGCACGGGCCTCCACGTTGGCTGCTAGGCCTGGTCCTGAGCTGAGGGTTATGGGTTATGGGTGTCGGGATATTTTCTTGTTGAGGCCCACCTACCTGAGGGCTAGAGTGGTCCTAGGAAAGGTAGGGGCTGTTTTCCCACAGACATGGCATTTCTTTGAGGGAAACCAAGTTAATTCCTTCCTTTCCTCTGGTGTCAGTGTTCAAGAAACATTCATTAAGCTCCTGCTCTATGAAGAGAAAAATGACCATAGGTGTCCTCGAGGAGCCTAAGGTTCCCCCTTAGAAAGGAAGTACTGGCAATGGAGGGAGAGCCAAATTGTGGATGACTTGAAATGCCAGGCTGAGGATTTTGAGATTTGTCCTAGAGTGATTAGGGAGCCACTCAAGATTTCTGAGTAAGGACAATGACTGCCATATCTGCGTTTTCAGGGGAAGTGCTAATTGTTCCATTTGCAGATATATCAAGTTTTAAATATCTACAGGGCAATCGGATGGAGGAACCCACCAGATGATGATGTGGAACTAGAGTTCTGTAGTGATATCATGGCTGGATGGGATATAAAGGCAAAGTCAAGAGTTTTTTTTTTTTATGAAAACGGTATTTTTAGGCAAATCAACATGTCAACAAGCACTCAGTACCAATACTCCAGTAGCAATCTACTATATGCCAGAAACTGGGGATTCAAAGACAAAAAAAGGAGGATGCCAGCTTCTTTATATTCTTTCTGCTCTAATCTTAGTCCTAGTTCTCAAAACCTTTTCACTGGATTATTGCAATAATCTACCAATTTACCACTTTAGGTACCCACTTCCAGACTATCTTTTTAAAAACAAAGTTCTGATCTAAAATAACTCCTTTGTGTATATATTCCAACTTCTAGATTCCTGCTGCTCATGGTCCCAGGCCAGACTGGAGACTCCACTCCATGTACTTTGAACAGGAAAAGAATGAACTGACCAAATTGGCCCAATTTCTCAAAGGCCGTAAGGCCTCAAAGGGGAATGAGATCCTCAGGCTCTTCACTTGTGGGTAGCATGGTCTTTCACTGGCTACAGACATCCTACCCAAGGGCACAACTGAAGACAAAGAGTTGAAAAGTGGCAAAGAGGAAGTAACCTAAGGTAATAGATTTTTTTAATACCTCCAAAGCCAATCAGTAAATCTTCCCTTCATCATGTAGTTTTATAACCAGAACCAATTATCTAAGTACACATATGTTCCAATCTCTTCAAAGCACTTTACATGCATATAAGAAAATGGAGTGGTTAATGACTTTATTAACCACCTTGATTTGCCTGAGCTCCATTATTATCCAGAAGAGGCTAGATTGATCTGGGAATCAGAATCAACCAATCAGGAGAAAAACTGATCATCCTTTAAGCTTGACATACTGGAGATCTTTTGCAATATTCATTTACTATACCCAGAAATCCCTCTCCTGTGCTGGGGACCACAGAACTAACTTAAGCTGGTTCATACCACATATATATATACACACACACACACACAATAGAGCATACAAGCTCTATTGGGTGGAACCAACACAAGCATCATAGTTCTGGGACCTTAGGGACTTTTCAGCCTGACGCTCTTCCTTGTTCTGTGCAGGCATATCATGATCTCTGTGAAATGGCATCTCCCTGGGAAACAGAAACTGAACCCAAGAGACTGTGGCAGTACCTCACGGGGCCATGACACTTCCATTCCTGATGGGGTACTTGGGTACTTGTGCTTGGACCCCACTTCCAAGATCACATTTTTTCCTTGCTTCAAAATAATATACCTAACGGTTTTCTCCTCAGTCGAAGGACATTATGCCTAGCAATAACTCATGAGTTGGGCCCCAGTAAGACAAACTACCTTTCCCCATTACAAGAACAAGAAATTCCCTTGTAAAAACAGGACTATCTTGCAACCACAGAATTATCATGTATTGATTTCCACAGTTACCACATACAATCCAGAGGTCAACTAGCAAAGCTATTTTGTTTTTTGGAGGGGGGAAGGCAAGGCAATTGGCGTTGTGACTTGCCCAAGGTCATACAGCTAGTAAATGTGTCAAGTGTCTGAGACCGGATTTGAATTTAGGTCCTGACTCCAGGGCTGGTGCTCTATTCACTGCAGCCACCCTAGCTGCCCCCAAAGCTATCTTGCTACAGACATAACAGACCAAAAATATACCCCTGAGAAACCCCTTCTCCTGGTTTCCATTATTTAATGACCCCAGGTCCCAGAAGAGGATCCTAAATGAAACAGTTCAATCACAGATTACAAAGTGTTTATTGTCTGAGAAGAGCTTGCAAAAAACTTGCAAGGGAGCAGACAAAGTTCTCGGCTGCTCCCAGGGGAGTAGAAAAAGGGTGAGGTAAAATATGGTTTCAAGAAACTTTCAGGTGGGGTGGGTGGGTGGGCTGTTAAAAGAGAAGACTCTGTCCGATGAGGTGGTGGGAGCTGGACCCTGAATTTTCCCATAGATTTCTGCAACCATTCCCTGTCATCTCACCAGAGGCATCAGGCCCATCCCAGTTCACCTAGATATTAAATAGTCCTTTCAGGACTCCTTTCACTGTGGCTCTCCCACCCAGCCCAAACCACTTCACTATTTGCACCTGGGCCCACCCAGGCTACCTGATACTTCTTAATTCCATCTAGACCCTTTGCTGGGTCTCACTTTGGCCACCCCAGGGTATTTACCACTCCTTAATCCCACCCAAATCTTCTCATAGTCTTTTTTTCTTTGTATATAAGTATTAGTTCCATCTGTATCAAATTTAAAGACTCACTAGGAGCTCTGCTTGCTCATCACAAATAAACCTTGCTATTCTGACTGAAAGAAGACTTGAATGGTCAAATTCTTTTGACAGAGACCCCCTGTATCCTTGTATTTCGGGGTTCCCAGCACCCCAAACTGCAACATGTAGATACAATAAGCTAGGCAGCAGGATGTTTAGAAAGTCTCTCCTCCAAAATTTCCTCAACTGCAAAATGAGGAGGTTGGACTAAAGAGCCTATGAGGATATTTCTAGCTCTAGATTTATGAACCTGTGATCCTATGAAATTCTGTATTCAGTTCAGTTTAACAAATATTTATTAAGCATTCATATTGTACAAGAATCTAGGTCTAGAAGCCAAGATGGTGGAGTAGAAACAGCTCATCCAAGCCACTCTGCCCCCAGATTCCCCCCAAACTATGTAAAAGCAGACTCTGAACAACTTCTGGAGCCCCAGCACCCACAGAACAACACAGAGAAGCTAACCTCCCACTGAGGACAGCCCAGCAGCTCTGCAGGAAGGACCAGCGCAGCACTCTGGGAGCCAGCAGCACGCAGAGCGCGGGGAGCTGAGCCGAGTGGAGCCCAGGTCCCCGTGAGCTGAGGTTTTAGCCCCAGGGAGGCAGGGCCAACAGCCGGCTGGAGAGACTGCAGGGAGATCCAGTGATCAGTCTTGGGGGGATAATCGCTCTTGCTTTAACCTCCCTGGATCTGGATTGTGATCTAGGGTGGAAGTTGTAGGTGGGTTTACAGCTTGCCAAAAACAGAAGTTGCCCCCCACACATTCGGGACGAAAATTCCTCTATCTGGCCTTAAAGCCATAGTGTGGCAACAAGCCCAAAAGTCAAATAATTAAGTGGCAACATGCCAAGGCAAAGGAAACAGAAAAATGCAACCCTAGACTCCTATTTTGGGGGCATAGAGCGGGAAAAGGACTGTGAGGTCAGAAGTCCTGCTCCAAAAGCCCCAGGGGAAAACATGAGTGGGTTGCAGGCCATAGAGGACCTTAAGAAGGACTTTAAAAATCAAATAAGAGAAGTGGAGGAAAAATTGGAAAGAGAAATGAGAAGGATGCAGGAAAAGTATGAAATGAGGGTCAACAGCCTGACTGAGGAAAACAACACCTTAAAAAATAGACTAACTCAAATGGCAAAGGAGGCCCAAAAGGGCAATGAGGAGAAGAATGCCTTAAAAAGTCGAATTTGCCAGATGGAAAAAGAATCTCAAAAGTTCACTGAGGAGATTCATTCCTTCAGAGTTAGACTGGAGCAAATGGAAGCTAATGACTTTATGAGAAATCAAGATGCTGTTAAGCAGATCCAAACAAATGAAAGATTAGAAGGCAATGTGAAATATCTCATGGGAAAAACCACTGACCTGGAAAATAGATCGAGGAGAGACAATTTAAAAATTATTGGACTACCTGAAAGCCATGATCAAAGAAAGAACCTAGAAATCACCCTTCAAGAAATTCTCAAGGAAAATTGCCCTGATGTTTTAGATCCAGAGGGCAAAATAGAGGTTGAAAGAATCCACCGATCACCTCCTGAAAAAGATCCCAAAAAGAAAACTCCCAGGAATATTATAGCCAGGTTCCAGAATCCCCAGATCAAGGAGAAAATACTACAAGCAGCCAGGAAGAAACAATTTCAATATTGTGGAAACACAATCAGAATAGCCCAGGACCTGGCAGCTTCTACACTGAGGGATCGAAGGGCATGGAATATGATATTCCAGAGGGCAAAAGAACTGGGAATGAACCCAAGGGTCACCTACCCAGCAAAACTGAGTATTTTGTTTAGGGGAAAATATGGTCATTCAGTGGAATAGAGGACTTTCAAGCATTCTTGAGGAAAAAACCAGAGTTGAATAGAAAATTTGACATCCAGACACAAGAAGTAAGAGATGCCTGAGAAGGTAATCAGGGAAAAGAAATCAAAAGGAACTTATCAAAGTTGAACTATTTACATTCCTATATGGAAAAGCAATATCTGTGACTGATGATATCTTTCTCACTATGAAAATAATGGAAGAAGGGTGTGTGGTCATATGAATACATATGTGAATGTGTGTGTATATGGTTACAGTTATATATGGATAGAGGGCATAGGTTGAATTTGTTGGGAAGGGAGAATACTCAAGGGATGAAATTATGAGGTGAGAGAGGAAAGTGGCAAGAGGAGATGGGGAGAGACAGGGTAGGGTAAACTATCCCATGTAGAAGAAGCAAGGGGAAGTGGTTGCAAGGGAGGGGGAGAATAGAAAGGCTAAAAAGGCAAAACCACATTCACATTGAATTTGGTTCAGGGAGAGAATGACATACATACTAAATGGGATATCTCAACCTGCAGCAGAATAGGGGGAAGGGGGATGAAAGGAGGGATGATGGATGGGAGGGCATCCTTGGGGGGAGGGGAGGTTGGAAGTACCCACTATAGAAGATGGACAGGATCATGTAGGGAATGGACCAGGTTGGGGGTGGGATGAGTGGGAGGGAATCATAAGCAGCCTTGTACAATATATCTACTATGATAATGTTTTGCATAGCTAGACATGTACAACATATACTGAATTACTTATCTCCCCAGAGGGAATGGGTGACAAGGGAGGAAGGAAATGGATCTGAAATTCAAGGTCTTAAGATTAAATGTTTCAAATATATATAAATACTATTATTAACACTCTTTTGCTTGTAATTGGGAGATAAGATGTGCAGGCATTGGGACACAAAGATTCACCTTCCTCCAATGGAAAAGTCGAAGGGGGTATGGGAGAAGGTATGGGAGAGAGCAGATTGGAGGAAGCGATATCTTGGGGGACTGCTATTCTGGGAGGGTGGGTAGGGGAAAAACGGGGGAGGGGGGAAATGATTGTAACTCAAAATCTGGCAGAAATGAATGATGTAAAACAGAAGTTAATAAAGCATTTGTTTAAAAAAAAAGAATCTAGGTCTAGGAAGTGGCAGAGTTTCTGGTCTTATCATACATCATTCCCCTTCGTGGAGACAATGATCCAGCAAACTGAATCTTCATATTGTTTCTCATACATGGCATTCCATCTCCCAACTCTGTGTTTTTGTTATATGCACAGAATGTATAGATGGCTATTTCTCCCCTGTATAAATCATAAGCTCCTTAAGGATTTGTCCTTATTATTTCTTTTTGTATCCCTAGTACCCAGCATATAGGATGGATAGGGTTAGGCCCAGACATGAAGACCTGCTACAGATGAACTTTTTGTTGCTAGGCCACCTTGCCTCCCTGTTGCTGCACTATGCTTTTTGATTCTTTGTCTAGACACAAATGAATGGAATAAAAGTGAAAACTTCTCAGGTAACATTCCAGGAATCTGAACAGAATTGTAATAAAGCACCAAAGACTTAGCAACCTAGGCTGGGAGCCTGGGACCCCTGCCTTACTTCCCTAGTCGTAAGTTGAAGTTTCTGCTAAGCTTAGCTAAGCGTAGGAGGGGAAAGCACAGACCCTGCAAATTTAATCACAAGCCAGAATGTCCCAGACTTGTTTCCAGTGACCACCATCTGACCTGTACAAATATAAAATTAGAAATCCTGTTGTGGAACTCTGGACAGGTCACTACGTCCTAAAATCCCCATGATTCATAAAATATTGTCTGCTTTCATATCTATATTGGTATTGTTAGAACATTTATCTTCTGCTTTCATATCTAAGTTAATACTGATGATGTATTTTGTCTGTTTTCACATCTGCTAGACTTGTACCTTCTGTTGCAATGCTAGCAAATTTTCACAGTTAAGATTGTGCACCTCAGTTCCTAATTAATGGGAACAGGACAGGACAAAGCGGGGGGGAGGGGAAGGGTGGTTTTTTGGGTATATAACCAAGCTTTGCATTTTGTATTTTGCCTCTAGTGCCAGACTGCTTCTGGTAGCAAGACTGCACTTCTTGCAAGAAGAAATAATTAAATAAAACCTTCCTGTTTCTACTTGGACATATCTCTGCTTATTTTATTTTGGGCAAGGGTCGTCTTTGTCCCACACACAAATATATAAATTAAGGTTTAGCCCCACTGCTTTGGATCTCCTATGGCGATCCAATTTCTATCCCCCAGTGGAATAAAGAAAACTTTTTATGTATAACCTGTGTGAGCTTTTTGGTATTTTTGGAGTTAACAGTGGTTGCAAACTTTTGTGACTGGTCATTTGTTACCAGAGTTGACATAGATGATCCCTAATGCCCCTTCTAGGTTTACATCTATAATCCTATGATCAAGAGGGAAAGGTACTTGCAGGGTCATTTAGCTAATATAGGATGTGAATCCGGTCTCCTGACTCTAAGGGCAATGAATTTCTCAATGTATCTATGAATAGAAGTAGGTAATGAGTAGAAAGTGTAAAGGCACATTTTGATTCCACTGTAAAAAAAAACAAAACTTTCTAAAAGTAAGTGTTGTCCCAAAGTGCAATGTCTGAGCTGTATAGCAGGTTGTGGATCACTGGATGTTTGAAAGGATAGACTGGCTAGAGAGATTGTGCTGTTATCATTATATTTTCCAGGAAAGACAGCTCACATCAAACCTATGAACTTGTCTCCATTGGCGGGGAGAACAGTGGGAGAAGAGAATGTATAAATGAAAAGGCATTAATTTAGTGCTTATTTATGCGTCAGACACTGGGGAGAGAGGGAGGAGAGGGGAGAGGGAGAGAGAGAGGGACAGACAGACGAATCCGGAAAAGAGGAAAGAGAAGGCAGTGGAGAGGAGGTTGTAAAGGCGTCGCTGGTAGATGATGGGGCCAGGCTGTCTGGCAGGATTGCACAGGAAACTGAAGCAAGGTCCCACATCTCATCCCCACATCCAGCCCCCTCAGAGTAGAATTGGGAGCCAGGACCTAGAAGTAAGAATGAACCATCGAGTTGCACCCTTCCACGCCCGCCGACTTCCTAGAGAGAACACTGCAGGGGAATCAGCAACCGGAAGTCTGTGTCGCATGGTTCCGGTGCGGCCATGGTGCTGTCTGGGGGTGGAGAAAGCGCCCACTCCCTCTCTCCTGGTGAGTCTCGGGATAGGCTCTCGAGGATGGGGAGAGAAGGGGAGGAGCCAGGGATGGGTGGGATGGATGGAAGGAAGCTCTCCTCCATATTGGCGTCTCTCAGCCTCTTCTTCTAGGAGACGGAAGGCTAGGGGAGGGCGCCCCGGGTGCTGCTGGGAAAAGCCACTTCACCCCGCCCTTTCTGGACACGCCTCCTAGAAGCCTGTAATTTTCCTTCTGAGTTGGGAGTGGGAGGTGGTGCTGAACTCGGCCTTCCAGTTTGGATAGGAGTTAAAGCCTGTGTGGGCAGGCCTAGAGAGGACAGAGACCCGTGGCGCGAAGGGGTTGCCTTTGCTGGGGTTGGGGGTCAGAGCCAATGGTGGCCGGTCAGGTTTGGGGTAAAGGAGAGGTAGGGAAAAGTGGATCTTTGAATGCCAGGGTCGGAAGTCTGTACTATATTCCAAAACGACGGTAGCCCCCGGGAGAAGGGGGGGGTTACCCTTTGGATCGAGGGGAGTTTAAGGGTAGGAGTGGACCTGGAAGGTGGAGGGGAAGTGACCAGTGAGAGACGGAGGCGGCCAAGGAAGAAGCGTGCCGAGGTTTCCTCTCCCCGTCTCTGGTTTAGGGCCAAACTGCCATTGAACTGATCGAGGTGCTGATGAAGGGAAGAGCAAGAACCACTTTGATGGTGGAGACATGGGCTGGAGTAACGTGGGAAAGTGTGGGCTGGAACAGGACGAAGTATAAAGTGGGGTTTATTCCTGGAAAGGGGAAAGGAATGTAGAAGCAGGGTCGCAGACACAGGTATCATGAAAGAACACAATCAGGAAACCTCAGATTGACTCTGTTCTGACGTTAACTTTCTGAGGAACCATCAGCAAATAACTTCATTTCTCTGGGTTTTAATTTCCTCCTCTATATAAAATGGTGCGGATGGACCAGATGGTAGCTTTAATGCCATAGGACATTACAGACTCTGTGGAACACAGTAAAAAATGCCCCCAGTTGGAGCGGGTATCAAAGAGGAGAGGAAAATAATGATCAAATAAGTAGTAGCGTGGATCTAGCTTGTTGCAGTCTTTGAAGTTGATACTGCAAGCAAGAAGACTCATTGGCACTTCCTCCACAAAAGGAGGGAAATTACAAAATTACTTTATTCTGGGTAAAAAGGAGCCACGAGAGGCTAGAGACAAGGAAGCCAAATGGTAGGGTTTTGCAGTGACCAAGTGTGTCCTGGTAGTGAAAATGTAAAAGAGTAGAGGATCCTACAAGTTGAGGATTAGTAGGAATTAGTAGCAGAGCACACACCCTGGATAACTACTGGGGAGGAACTTAGATTTCTTGTGAAAATCAAGAATCTCACAGCTGGAAGGTCTGTCATCCAGTCCTAACCCTGCCAAAATCTCACCTCACTACGGTGTTCTTGCGAAGAGGTGATCTGGTAGGATTGGATAAAGATGGTGAAGGCTAGCTCTGAAAATAACTAGTCCTGTGACCCTGGACAAGTCACCCTCTTTGAGTCCCACTTTTCTCATCTGAAAGGGAGTGTAATAACTGCTTTCACTGTCTGCCCCAGAAGGTTGTAAGGAAAGTGTTTTGTGAACCATAAAGTGCTTTAGAAATGGTAGTTAATTGTTCCAGAAGCTTTTCTACTAGAGAATGGCCCTGACTTTTATTACTATAGATACTTGTTTTCACAGCAGACTATTATGTTAGCAATATTCTTTTGTGTCTCAGTAGATGACACACTTTTCCCAAGGGTAGCTAGTGAAATCTTTACATCTTTGCTGGGGAAAAGCCAGATGAAGTGAGGACATTAGCTCCTAAGTAAGGATGGTAGCTACTGAAGTTGTAGCCCTGGTTTCTCAAGTCTTTGGCGCCCAAGTGTGGGAGGAGAACCAGTTTTGGAGACAAAGATCCAACCTTTGAGGTATTATTACTACTGTTAGTGAGATCTTCTGTCAATGACTTTGAAAGTTTCAGTATCAGAACACATATGGGACCCATGAGGCCTGGAGACACCTCTGAGAACTCTATCAAAGGTGGCTGAGATGTGATAAGCACTGAAAGGAAGAGGTCCTGGATTGGCTGATGCTAGAGCAGTTCCTGACCATCCTACCATGAAAGGTTCAAACCTGGGTGCAAGTCCACAAAATAGATAGGAAACTGGCTTGTCAGATGATTTCCAGAGACAACTTGAAGGATCAGGACAGAAAGTGAGATTGGAGAAGAAAACTCTTAATTACTTTGGGAAGTACTAGTCACCTGCTTACTACCCATTTCAGCCAAATAGACAATGATTTTGAATGTGAAGTAACCTTCCTTTTCAAACTTAAAAACTCCAGGGGGAGGGGTGGCTAGTTGGTGCAACGAGTAAGAGCACTGGCCCCGGGGTGGGGAGGACTCAGGATCAGTTCTGGCCTCAGACTTAAAACCCACACAGAAATGACTGGCCGTGTAACCTTGAGCAATTTACTTAACCCCAATTGCTTTAAAAGAAAAAACAAACTCCAGGGTGCCATGATTCCCTCAGTGTGAGTGCTTCCTCTGTTGATAAAGATCTCAATCTTCCCAGCTTGGTTGATGGCATCTTTTAGTATTTTGATCATCTCTTGTAAATCCTTCCTTAGCTAGATGGATCTTCAGCAACCCAGCCACTTGCTAGGCTTTTAAACAAAGTGCCCACTATTTATCAGATCATTCTGCCAGATATTGAGGGAAATAGAATCTAGGGTAGACCTGATTCCTGCCCCTATCGATCTCACACAGTGCATGGTGCACAACTCTTAAAAAAAAAAAATAGTCCATGACATGCATCTAAGAGGTTCATAGGAGTGTTTTTTAAAAATTCATTTTGGACTTAATACATAAAGACAAAAAAAAATACCAAAAACATTTCCATGTATATAGCACAACATAAAAAGAGAATTCACTATAAAACCATGAATTTACATTTCAGACTGTTTTATATTTTTTTCTTCCTTCCCCATCCCACCTTAGAGATGGCTACCATTAGACACAAATACATACACACACACATAAATATATCTATATAGTATGTAAAACAATACTATACATCTTTTTATCATCTTTCTCTGGAGGCAGATAGCATCTTATATCATATGTCCTTTGTAGCTGATTTCGGTATTTATAATCAAACTGATTTAGCTGCCCACAGTTCTTAAAATAATATTACTTAACTGTATACAGTGTTCTCTTAGTTCTGCTCATTTCACTTTTCATTGTTTTCATGCAAGTCTTTCCATGTTCTAAAATCAACCAGCTTATCATTTCTTATAGCACAATAGTATTACATCATGATCATATATCACAGCTTATTTAGCCATTCACCAATTCACAGGCAAACCTGCCATTTCCTGTTCTTTGCTACTACAAAGAGAGCTGCTGTAAATACTTTAGAACATATAAGTTCTTTTCCTTTTTCCCTACTCATCTTGGGAAACAAACCTTTTGGTATTACTGAGTAAAAGGGTATAGACATTTTATCAACTCTTTGAGCATAATTCCAGATCGCTCTCCAAAAATGGTTGGATTAGTTCACAGTTCCACCAACACAGAATTAGTGTCCCAATTATTCCACATTCCCTCCAACAATTTTTGCTTTCTTCTATCATTTTAGCCAATCTGACAGGTATAAAATATCTGAAGGTTTTAATTTGCATTTGTGTAATCAGTGATTTAGAGCATTTTTATATATGACTATAAATTCTTTTGATTTCTTCATTAGAAAACTGCCTCTTCATATCCTTTGACCATTTTATCAATTGGGGAATTACTCATATTCCTTTTTTTTTTTTTGCTCTTCATAGGAGCAGTTGGGGTTAAGTGACTTGTCCAAGGTCACACGGCTAGTAAGTGTTGAGTGTCTGAGGCTGGATTTGAACTTAGGTCCTCCTGACTCCAGGGCTGGTGCTCTATTCACTGCACCACCTAGCCACCCCAAAATATTTTTTCTTTTTTATTCTTTTTTTTTTTTTGGAAGGGCAGTTGGGGTTAAATGACTTGGCCAAGGTCACATAGCTAGTTAAGTGTTAAGTATCTGAGGCTGGATTTGAACTCAGGTCCTACTGACTCCAGGGCTGGTACTCTATTCACTATGCTATCTAGCTGCCCAAATGACTCATATTCTTATAGATTTGACAGAGTTCTTTAAATTATTTGAGATATGAGACCTTTATCTGGGAAACTGTCTCTATAAACTTTCCCCCAATTTTCTCTTTCCTTCTATTCTTGGAAACACTGGCTTTATTTGTACAAAACCTTTTTAATTTAATGTAATCAAAATTATTCATTTTATACCACTCTGCTATCTCTTGTTTATTTGTAAATTGTTTGACTATCCATAAGTCTGATAGGCAATATGTACCATGTTCTAATTTTCTTGTGATATCTCCTTTTATATCAATACAGTAGCATTTGTTGAGATCTGGGTAAGGGAAAGACTGCTGACAAATCATCAGCAAAGGCTTCCTAAAGTGGATGGCATTCGAGGGGATGTTAGAGGCTGGTTAGGGATTAAACAAATGGCAAAGGGGAGGAAAGAAGTTCCAGTTATTGGTAAAAAATATAACAAAAAAAAAAATCACCCTCAAATAGTCCTGGTCTTAGTTTGTACTTTTTGGTAAAAGCTGCTTGAATTTTTGCTTTGCTGGCAGAACCTTTGAGCATCTAGGGTTACCTCCAGGCTCCATTGAGAGCCAGAAATCTTTAGTGGCAGAATTTACCAAAAGAAGGCAGATTTTTTAAGAAGCCAGAGAGTACTTAACTTCATGTATCCCTTTGGTCTTTGGCCTCTTGTAATTCTGTTTATTTGAGAAACATTTTGTAGGCACGTTCTATATGGAGGGCATTGGGATTGATCCTTGGAATATGAAGGACCAAAATGAAATAATCCCTTGTCCTGTAGGAACTGACATTTTTCTGGGGCGGGGATGTGGTGAGAGAGAGAGGTAGTAATATAAATAAGCATAATACAAGGTAGGAAAGGAGGTAAGGGAGATTATGAGACAGAATAGTCTAGGAAAATTTGAGGGAGAGTACATTAAGAATGGTGGGCAGGGGGTTCTCAGAAAACACTTGGAAAACTGAGACCTGAGTTGGGTCTTGAAGGAAGAGAAGGATTCTGAAGGGCAAAGACAAAGAGGTAATAATACACACCAGGCCTTGTGTACAGCTTATGTGAATGCATGGAAACGAGATTTGGCATGCATAGTGGGGAGCTAGGAAGGAAGTAGTCTAATTTAGTTGAAACATGGATTGTATGCATGAGAGAAATATGAAATAAGGGTACAAAAGAAAGTAGGGGCCAGATGGTGGAGGGTTGTGAGTACTGTATGAAGGCACAAAAATCCAGTGAAAAGGGGAAGCTAGGTGGTACAGTGAATAGGGGACTGGCTATGGAGTCAGGAGGACCTGAGTTCAAATCCAGCCTCAGACACTTGACACGACTTGACCTTGGGCAAGCCACTTAAACCTAATTGCCCAACCTTCTCCCCTCCAAAAAGCAAAAAAAAAAAAAAATACAGTGAAAAGAAGAATTCTTGAAAAGCAGAAGTGGTCAAATGGATGTGCAAAAATTCACAAAGCATGGAGGATCACGGACATGACTGTAAGTAGTAGGGTGGGAGCCAGTACTATTAAAACTGAGATGGAAGAAATTATTGCTAGGACAAGCTCTTAGAAGAGGTTAAAGGGGGAGTGATGAAGGCCACACAATATTGATAATTTAAGTAATCTCCTAGATTGGATGATAGCATTTATATGACACATTAAGGTTTGCAAAGTGCTTTACAATTATCTCATCCTCACAACGACCCCATTTTATAGATGAGGAAACTGAGACAGGCAGGTTAAGTGACTTACCCAAGGTTACATGAATCAAGTATCCTCCCTACTGTTCCCTATTCCCCCTGGTATGTCCTCTGAGGTTTAGAGGATAGTTTTCACAAAGATTTCCTTACATTCTCATACCATATATTTACACTTCCTATTCCCTTCACAGGTACAAGAAGTGCTTTTGCCAGTGACAGTCATCCTGAACACAGTACAAGAGGCAGTTCCTACAGTATCCCTGAGAGGCTATTCATCAGCTGAAATCTTCCTGGATCCTTATAATTGTGGGGCTGTGCCTTGCAAAGCTCTAGTCTATATGGTATTCATCTGTACTCCTTCCCTGGGCCTTCATTCTCAGACCTCAACTTCACATTTACCTTAGAATCATGTTGGGGGCCACTTGATGCCAACATCAAGCGTGAGTGGAGGCATGAGATGAACCTAGCTAGGCAGGCACTTCAGGATAGAACTCCATTTATTGATTCTCTGAACAAGATTTTTATAGAACAAAGAGACAAAGAAGGTAACTATCGGTCATTATATTCCCATAACGTCAGGCAGACCTTGAAGGCTATCATGTCCTTTCTTTATCTAGTGTTCTTATACAGGATGAGCAAGAATTCAGGGTGCTCTGTTCTTTGCATGTCTTGGAGAGTGGTGAGCCAACATCCTGTAGGCCTGGGAGCAGCTGCAAGGAGCTGGCTGCTTCTACCTGCCTAACGTGGAGTTGGCCCTCAGCAGAGTTGGCCTTAGAGACCATCTCTTCAGCCCTCTGATTTCTTTTTTTCCTATCTAGTCTCTTCTTTTCCATCTACCCCTCATTGGAAGTCACTGAACTTTGTTCAATTTATATACACACTTGAGTGATTTTCTATTCTTTCTGTCCATTCCTGCAGCTTTCCAGTGTCTTTGCCTTAGGTTGTTGGGAACATTGCCATAAATATACGGAGTAATTGGGAGATAGTTTTGACAAGAGGTGGCAATTTGGTGGAATGGGAAGAGAGCTGGATTTGGAATCAGTGAGCCTGATTTTGGATCCTGGTTCAGTCACTTAATACACATGTGACCATGGGCAAGTCAATCACTTTAGGTCTCAGTTTCCTCATTTCTAAAGTAAGGGAGCTGGACTAGATGACTTCTTTGGTCCTTTCCAATTCTAAATTTATGATACTAAGAATCCTAATGTCATAAGTCAGTTTAGTAGTAGGGAGGAAAGTTTTCTAGGTACTTATGAATCTACTCTGTGTAAGGAAGGCAGTGATCCTCATTTGGGAATTTCAGGGCAGAGTTTACTCATGTTTCTTTGTCTTTAGCTCTTCCTATTCCCTAGATTCCTACCTTTCCCAAAGAGAGAATCCAAGAAGACCAGGTGAAGGTGACCATGCCTCTGATGGCTGGGGTCCTGGTGAGTTGTGGTTCCGCCTGACCTTCCTAAGATCCTGTTGCTTGCTCCTTAGTGTAACTGTAACCTATTTCCTCATTTTGTAGTTTCTGATTATAATAATAGCCCACCGCAGTATATGATCCTCATACTAGATAACATCCTTCACATTAGGGTGCTCTCTTGATTTCCCCATATAGACAACCCAGCCCTCATTATATTGCTTCTGTACCTCATTCAGAGACTGATTGATCAAGTTTTTCCCTGGATAGCAGAAACATGTTTCAGGAGTTGGTGACATTTGAGGATGTGGCTGTGTACTTCACCCAGAAATAATGGGCAGATCTGGCTCCAGCTCAGAGGGCCCTGTACAGAGATGTGATGTTGGAGAATTATGGGAACCTAGTTTTCCTGGGTAAGGCCTCTCGGCCCCTTTAACTCGGGAACTATACACTGGGCAGCTTTGCTTCAAGCTCTTTAGTACCTGCAGAAACAGTTGTGTATTGGCTTGTGAGTTATGATGTTAGGTTATGATTGAGTGTCTGTCATGTGGAAGAGAAATTAGACTTGTTCTAGTTGGCCCCAGAGGGCAGAATTACACAGTGAGGGAAAGCTACAGAAAAGCAGATTTCAGCAAGTTATAGGGGGAAAGTTTCCCAGTTATAATTCACTCTAAAAATGGAATGGGCTTCCTTCAGAGATACTGGCTTCCTCATTAAGCAGAGATCTTCAGCCAAAGGATGGATGACTACTTGTCAGGGATGTCATAGAGCCAATGCCCATTCTGGTATAAATTGGACTTGAGGTCCTGTGAGGCTCCTTCCAGATTTAAAGTTGCGTGTATTATTTAGGTACGTGTCAGAAGTGCTCTTCAGTATAGCTTGCAAATGACCAATACCAGTAAAGTTGAGAATAGCTTTTCACATATGACTGAATCCTTTAAAATTCTATCGAAAAAAAATTAGCCTTCCTCTTAAAAGCATGTGCTGAAGTTTAGTAACAAAAGCAGCATAGGCATTTCCCTGCAGAAAGAATTGTTTTTAGTATTTAGAAAATGTATCAATATGCACAGATAGGAAATGAGAATGAGACAAGACTCAATCAAATAAAATGTTTTTATTTGATGAACATATTTTATATTTTTATAATACTGTGAGTAATTTGATATTTATAGTTTTACTCATTATTTGATTGTTTTGTTGATGTACATTAAATTTATAACAAAATTACTTTTAAAGTGATGAGCAAAGGATAGTTATAGTGCCTGATAACTTATTCTGACATCACCAGTCCACTTAAATAGCAGGACTAGATGTGAATATTGTCAGGCCAAATCACGTTTTCTCCTGCTCGTGTCTTTTCTTCATTTTTTTATCCTTTCTTGTATCTTTTCCCTTGTTTCCTTTTTCTATCTTTTCTTATGTCTTTTACCAAGAGGTAGACAGACATATTGTAGAACTGAAGTATACAAACACATATATGTATTTAAGTTGTATAATAATAATTATTTCTTCTGTTCAGATATGGACAATAGCAATACATATATACAAATATATACATACTTTAATTCTATAATAATTTTATGTAGCTATTATTTTGTTTAAATTTGCTTTTTACTTTTTGTGACTCAATTTCTTTTTCTGGATATTGGTAATTTTTGAAAGAAAAAGATTCTCTTATGAGAGGTGATGTTTTCTTACTACTGTTAGAATTTCCTACTCCCTTTGACAAAGAGAGAACAAAAAAGGAATTATAATTCTAAAGCCAAATCACCCTAACTACTTTGCCTCAACTTTCCAGTGGCCACTATCTTGAACTACGCACATAGGAAGAATCCATATACCTTTTCTTTTATATCTTCCTGTGATGTTTCTTTTCTTCCTCTATGCAGGAAAACTGGGCTGGCCGCAGTAAATTTTTTTTTAACATTTGTTTTTAAAATTTTGATTTCTAGATTCTTTCCATTCTTCCCTCCTCACCCACCTCCAGTGGGAAGATAAGCAATTCAATACAGGTTGTACATGTGTAGTTACACCAAACATTTCCATAGTAGTTATATTGTGAAAGATTAACTATATTTCCCTCCATCCTATCCCCCTCCCCATTTATTCTATTTTCTGCTTTGACCCTGTCACTTTTCAAACGTATGTGCTTCTAACTACCCTCTCCCCCAATCTGCCCTCCCTTCTATCATTCCCTCTCTTATCCCCTTCCAACCTATGTTTCTGTAGGGTAACATACCCAAATGAATGTATATGTTATTCCTTCCTTAAGCCAAATTCAGTGAGAGTAAGGTTGACCCATTCCCTTTCATCTTCCTGCTCTTCCCCTCCATTATAATAGTTTTCTCTTGCCTCTTTTATATGAGATAATTTGCCCTATTCTATCCCTCCTTTTCTTCTTCTCTCATTATATTCCTCTCTCACCTCTTAATTTTATTTTTTAGATATCATCCCTTCCTATTCAACTGATCCTTTAGCCCCTGTCTATGTATGCATGTACACACATATACACACACTCACATATGCATTTATATACATATACATCCTCCTATACATACATATATATGTGTGTATACATATATATATGTACACACATATATATTCCCTTCAACTATCCTCATACTGAGAAAAGTCTTATGAGTTACAGTTATTTTCCCCAAGTATTTTTTATTATTTATTTAGTATTTTATTTTCCCAAATTACATTTAAAAACTATATACACTTTTTAAAAAACAAACTAAAAATGGTGGAAGTTTATGAGTCCATGTGCAATTTTTAATTCTTGCTTATATATGTTTGTTTTTTGTTCATAGGTACTACATTTAGATTTTTTTTTTCAGAATTAAATCCAAACCCTTTAGCCTGGCATTTAGAAAGTTCCAGTTTCAAACAGTTCCTGCTGTTCTAGTCAAACTGGTATGTCCTCAGAAGATTTGATACAACATGTATATAGATTCCAGTTTCCATGTCTTAACCCACATTGTCCCCCCCCCGTCTGAAATGTTCACCTTTTTTCCTCTTTGCTTATCCAAGTCCTATCTTTTCCTCAGCACCCAATTCGAGTCTCATTTTCTACATGAAGCCTTCTTTTGATTATACAAGTACTAAGAGACTATTTCTTTTCTGAAGACCTGTAAAAATGTATGCCTAATTTTGTACTTCAAAAATACAAAGGAGATATTTGCATAAGTCACAATGAGAAATTTGAAAAGGGAGAAGTCACTTCTATCTGGTCAGAGGAAGAAACTGAGATTTAAAATTAAGCAATATGGAGCGGCTAGGTGGTACAGTGAATAGAGCACCAGCCCTAGAGTCAAGGACCTGGGTTCAAATCTGGCCTCAGACACTTAACACAAAACTAGCCATGTGACCTTGGGCAAGTTACTTACTCCCAATTGCCCTACCTTCCCCCCTAAAAAAAAATAAATTTAAGCAACTTGCCCAGTTGCTGCTAGTTCATACATGTGTGTACACACACACACACACACACACACACACACACACACACACACACACATCAGAACTAAAATCTGAGCCCAAGTTTTCTGATTCAAAGGTCAGTGTTTCTTCTATTTCATCAGACTTTCATGTTCACAAAGAAATACAGATTTGCTTCTCAAATTCTAAAATATTACCACTAGTGTGAAAGATGACTCAGAGTGAAGTTTCCTCATTTCTTTTAACTTCCTGTTACATTCCTATCTCTTCTCCATACTTTGTAAACCAGTTCAATCTGTCAAGTAACTCAAGACTTCCCAGAAATGAGGTAATCTGAAAGAAAACCATCCACTTCTGATTGGGCACTTCCAAATTTGGTGAAAGAAAATATATAATGAAGGACTGAAACTGCTTTGGGACAATTAGAAAGGTTGTGAGCTTGCCTCAACAGCCAATGGTGAGGTAGGACAGGTATTAGAGGTGGAGTTAGGATCAGAACAAGAGAAGCCTGTGAGCTTCCACATGATGCATTCCCTGGCAGATGCCATTGAGCCACAGGGGCAGTGCCCTTTCTCATGAGAAAGAATAAAGACCTTTTCTGATCTCAGACTCAGACCCCAAACTCTTTCATCTCACACACTAGTAAATACCATTTTATGTTTGAATGAATTATTTTCAGGATGATTAAAATTTTACTTTACTTAGGTTACTAAATAAAGGATCCACACGAAGTCTCTATGTACTTTTAAAAACTTAGGGTTAGGGGCAGTCATTTAGTAAGCATTATTTAAGCCCTACTATATATGTATTAGGTAGTGTCTAGGTGCTGGGGATAGAAATACAAAAAAAAAAAAAAGAAACATCAACTCTCAAGGAGCTGATAGTTTCTCTGGGAGAATACGAAGAATAGAAACTATCTGTAAAAATAGCCAAAGAAAATTTAATACCATTTAGGATGACTACATAACTTAAAGCACAGCTCTGAATGTTATTTTATAGGCTAGGTAGCCCAGTACATACATCTGGAGTCAGGAAGACCTTAATATAAATCCTGCTTCAGACATTTAGTGGTTGAGTAACCCTGAGAAAGTCATTTAACCCCAGTCTGCCTCAGTTTCCTTATTTGTAAAATGGTTCCTACCTCCAGGGTTGTTGTGAGGATCAATTCAGATCATAATTGTGAAATGCTTTGCAAACCTTAAGGCAACAGAAACACGAATTTTATCATTATTATTCATATTATTATGCCCGGCCAAATGTAGGCATTGTGTTGCTAGTTTTTTGATACAAAGTGACATTTGTAACTCATCTTTGTGTGTTGGGGGAGGCGGATATATCCATAAATAGCTCTGATATCAAAAGGCAACAAAAGTGGGTATTTGTTTTGCTCGATATGAATGTTCAAAAGCTTTTGTTTTTTCTTTTTCTTTCCCAACGGAAGAGTGGGATAAGAAAATGCATTTTTTATAACAAAAACAAAATAAAATTAAACTTTAAAAAAATCATAAAAAGCCTTTCCAGCTCATATTATAGATGATCAAAAAGCCTTAGCCTTGAGCCTTTTTAACAGTATTATCAAAAACAGCAAAAGAGGAGGGGCAGGGTCTGAACGGGAGTGAAGGGAAAGGAGCCTTTCCTAAACTAGAGACGTGCCAACAATTGTCTTGTTATGGGGTGGGCAAAGTTAGGCTTGGACTACTTGTGAGAAAAGGGACCATTCTCTTATTTTTCCTGGAACCTGTCCCTATCATAACTTGGCTTTAAAGGATCTGGTTGAACATCTGGTCCTACCCCCTCATCGATCCCTCTGCAGATCGGAAAAGACGAAGAAACTGAGGCTCAGGGAAGAGCGCCATAGCTTAGTAAGGGGGAGGGTGCTTCCAAACCCCCGATCTTCTAACCTTGCTGCCCTCCCTACGCTGCTTCCCCCAGAGTTCCTTCTCCTTTCCCACCCAAAAAGCAAACGAGACGCAGACACCTCCGGGGCTCCTAGAGCGCAGCCGGAAGCAGCTGTAGAGCCAGGCGATGACCGGCACCCACTTCCGGTCAGCCATTGTTCTTTTCAATCCTTCCATGAATGGCGGAGGTCTTCGGTCCTGTGCCCTGCCCTTTCCTCTCCCTCCCAGTCAGGACCCTGCAGGTTGCTCAGTCGCTGTTCCTTGTAAGTGTGGGCCCGGGTCCGAGGGAAAGGGGCAGGCTGAAGAGAAGGGGTGTCCACAGGCCATCCATCCTGGCCTTCAGGGGGCGGGTCAAATCACTCCCTCCTCCCCCGGCCCCTCCTTCTTCCCCCACTAGAGTGGGAGGGGGAGGAACTGAAGGAGGTCGGGGGAGGAGCCACCCCAGGGGCTCCTGGGAGGAGCCACTCTAGCTCCAGCCCCCACCCCCGCCCCATCTCCCTCCTTGGGGAGTTGGTGGAGGTGTCCTTGGGCTACCTGTGGAGGGATGAACTTCCCCATTTTATAACCAAGGCTGTCCTCCAGTGCCTCGAGTCCTTTGTGCGAATCGGAGGAGATCTCTCTAATGTGCTGTGTAAACCTCGAAATCGATTTTACCTGACGTCAGCGCTGATAATGGTTACCTGGCCAGAATAGCTTTACAGAAGGCACTTGTCAGGCAGTAAGCATTTAATAAACACTAACTGTTTGCCGAGCACTGCGGGATTCCAAGAAAGGCAAAAAACTGCATTGGAGGAGCTCCCACTCTAATGGGAGAGAAAAAATGCAGACAGCTCTGTATAAAGAACATGATATGTACTGGATAAAGTGGAGACAGCCAGAGGGAAGACACCAGCCTCAAAGGAGATTAGGAAAGGCTCCAACAAGTGGGATTTAGCTGGGATGTTAAGGAAACCACCGGGAAGTGAAACTGAGCAAGAAGACTATTCTAGACTAGGGGAACAACCATTGAAAATGCCTGGAGTCTAGTTGGCTTGTTTAAGGAAGGGAACAGCAAGGAGACCAGTGTCACTCTAGGCAGAGTACTGGGAAGGAGTAGGGTGGAAGAAAACTGGAAAGATTGTGAAGGACTTTGAATGCCAAAAAAGAGAGTTTTATATTTGATTCTGGAGTTGGCAGGAAGCCACCGGAGTTTATTGAGTACAGGGGTGACATGAACAGGTCATAATCCTTTTAAAATCATCCCCTTCTTTTCTTGACTTCACTGTTTCACTTAGTGGTTATCCCCAGTCTCCCTGCACTTTGGGAAGATTAATTTGACAGCAGAATGGATGGATTAGAGTAGGGAGAGACTTGAACCATTTTATAAAGTCTGTACTGCAGGGAACCATTTAATAATTTTCTTGGGCTATAGAGCCAGAAAGATGTGTTTCTGAGATCACCAAGCTTTAAGCCTTTGTGGCAGTGTCCTAGCTAAAGAAATTTTTAAATAATTAAAAACAAGAAAGAAAAGACAAATAAATGGAGCAGCTAAATAATACTTTCTACAAAGATCAAACTGACAAAGAAGGTAAACTGAGAGGAAAATGGTCATAGTATTGGGTGTTCTTGGGTTCCTGAGCCTAGATTCCCCAAATATTTAGACTACCTAGGGGTATTCAATGCAGTAGACATCTGTTGAGTATCTACTACATGCAGATAACTGGCAGGCTAAGGTGAAGAAAAGGAAGAGGAGATGACAGATCTCTGCTTCAAAGAACTTAAATTTTCTGGGGGACTTAAGCTTTGTATAGAAATAAATGTAAAAGGACAGATAATAACTTAGGAAACTACAAGGTGTAATGAGAATCTAGAAGTGGTAGAGATGATTTCCTACTAGAGTGAACTGGGAACCCTGAGGGAAGAAGTAACATTTGAGCTTCAGTTTGAAGAATATTGATGGACTTGGGTTGTGGTGACCTGAGAATGGAATGGAAAAACATTTAGTTAATTCTCATTCTGTGCTAAGCATTAGGAATACACATGGAAGGTTGAGACAGTCATTACTCTCAAGGAACTCGCATTGTAAGTTGAGGGGACAGCACCTAGGAAGTGGCCAGTGTTCCTGTTCAGTTCCTGGCAGATGGGATAGCCAGATAGTACTTAGGTTCTGAGATAAAGGATCAGGGCAGTAACTGGGGAAGAGTTGGGAATAAGGGGTGAAGGACATTTCAGAAAGATAGACCTTTGAACAAAGGCAGGGAGGTGAGAAGACACATGGTGCACTCAGGGTCATGTCCAATTATGAAGGGCCTTGGTGGCCAGATTGGTAATTAGATGTTTTATATTACAGATAGTAGGAAGTCATGGAAGATTTTTGAGCAGGGGATCAAATTAACCAGAGCAGATTAAACCTTTGGGGAGAATGTTGAGATTGGCAGGTTGAATGTCAGAATGCTAAAGTCTTAACAGAGTGTAACAGCAAGCACACTAGCATACCCAGAATGGCTGCCAGCACAGGTTCTTTGATCTGCTTTACTAAAGGAAAGCAATTTTAAAGGGGCCAACAATCTTTAATTAAACTTTAGGGTGTATGTGTGTGATTTGGTGTGTGTGTGTGTGTGTGTGTGTGTGTGTGTGTGTAAAATTCACTTATTTCAGGGCAAAAAGTCAGCATCCTGAACTTCAGAAGATACAAACAGATATTACAGTACAAGGCTTCTAGCTGTCTGATTATTACATGCATACATAAGTTACCAGAGAGAGAAGCACCAAAATCTGGGTTTTAAAAGCAAGGGGGCCCAACAGCTACCCAGAGTCTCATCTGGCCAAATCACAGAATTCTTCTGTAAGTGAGCCCCAAAGCAAAACCTCACCTCAGAGTATATATACCCTTCTTCAGTGTCAGAGGACATCACAGCCTTCCCAACCCACTGCCTAATTACAAAGTAACAAAAAGTGTGGCCCTTCCTGAAAATCAAGGCTCCCCCCAATCAAGCCCCTCCTGCTGATTCCACTTCAGGCCCATTAAGAGGCAAGGATTCCCTTATTCCCTTATTCCCAAATTCCTTTACCACTACACAGAGGTAAATTCAACAGGAATTGTTGAGAGGTGAGAAGTAATTCTTTGGAGGTGGAAGGTGAGAGTGATTATTTGGAGCTGTCTGAAGTTTGTAGTGATTGGGAGGATAGAGGTACATTGTAATAGAAATGAAGAGAAGGAGGCACTGATCTTTAAAGGACAGTCAAGATTTTTGTTTTGGCTGTATCATCAGAGGACTTCACAGGCCAAGGAGGCAGGTAACTGTAGGATGTGAGGAATAGCCTCTTCTAGAACCTTGGTGTGTAATTTACATGGGTGAATATCTACTACACGTTGTTTTTAGAAGTATAGCATTTTAGAATAGCCACATCTTGTTATGGAAAGATCATAGCACTTAAGAGTCAGAAGAAGTAGGCTTGAGTCTTGTTTTAATACTTAGCTGTGTGCCCATGGAAAAACACTGCTTAACCTCTCCAAGTCCATTTTCTCATTTTTAAATTGGAGATCTTCACAGAGCCAGGAGGGTGGCATTTGATGAGCTGTTAAGCACCATGTAAATGGGAAACCTGATTTCTGGTATGGTATCTTGTATGTATGTAGTACTTTACACTTTCACATCTGTTTCATTGTAGCTTCAGGAAATCCCAGGAGGAAGAAGTTACTTAGTTACTAACTCCATTTTACAAATGGGAAAGAGAGTCAGAAACATCAAGTAATTTATTCAAAAGCATATATTAGGTAAGCTGGGAATGTAGCCTAGGGCTTCTGAATTGTAGTCCAGGGTTCTTATCATGCCATCTCTTTCTGGTAACCCATCTGTCTTTAAATGTGGCCTCTTAAAGTATGATATAAAAAGTGTGTCAGATAACTACCTGAATAGAATAAAGTCTAGTCTGGGAAAAAATAAGGTCATTCCCATCAAGTTTGGTATACTTTTAGAAAGAATATATTTTTTACTTTTTACAATGTGATTTTAAAATACAAGAAGCAAGGGGGGGGGACTATGTGGCACAGTGGATAGAGCACCGGCCCTAGTATCAGGAGGACCTGAGTTCAAATCTGGCCTCAGACATTTAACACAAAAACTAGCCATGTGACTTTGGGCAAGTTGCTTAACCCCAATTGCCCTCCAAAAAGCAAAAAAATAAAATAAAATATAAGAAGCAAGAGGTGCGTTTAGAGGTTAAAAAAAGACAGTGGGGAAAATACTAGTTCCGGGTTTAGAGGCAGTGATGCATGTATAGACTGGAAGTTATTGCCATTTCCTGTATAAGCAGTCTAGGTACAACAAGTTCATGTATTACTGAAAATACAAAAGCTGTAAAGGACTCATAGGAGGCCATAAATAGAGACAGAAAACCTTTAGGCACTTAACAGAAGCTCAGAAGCTAAGCTGGCCTTGCAGAGGAGCTGAACTTTGGGTTGCCATCAGATCATCTTTGTCATTAGACTGAAATCCCTCTCCTGTGGAGATCTACCTAGTTGCTCCCAGATTTGTAGTGTAGATCTGTGGTTTAGCCTGTGGTGTCCACATAGATGATGTTAGTTTGTTGTTTTCTAAGTCAACATGTGGCTACAGATATCTATTTCTATTGGAGTTTGACACTACTGGTTTAGTTTTCCCTCCAAAAGACAAATAGTTGGGGCTGCTGGGCAAGCATTGCCATGAGTTCCTCTTTTAACTTCCCAAGAACCCATACATTGAACTTTCTGCTACTATTCTGAGATCTTGGACTCTTGGGCCTGTCAGCATCCCCTGCCATTGTCAGCTGATTGTAATAGTGGAGGTGACAAGATCTGGATCTTTTTCACCTTTGCCTTTCCCCTGTTACAGGTCCATGGCTTTTTCTCTTCTTGTACCTCTTGACTTCAGGAGCCATGTGAAAAATTCTTTTTTTTTTTCTTTTGGGTTTTTTTTCCTTTTGGAGGGAGGAAGGCAAGGCAGTTGAGGTTAAGTGACTTGCCCAGGTCACACAGCTAGCAAGTGTCAAGTGTCTGAGGCTGAATTTAACATGAGGTCCTCCTGACTCCAAGGCCAGTGCTCTATTCACTGTGACACCTAGCTGCCCCTAAATAAATTTCTCTTATTTTTTTTCTTCTTTTCCCAAGGGGGATGTATTGCTCAGGAGCTTCCTGCTCTTCTCTAGAAGGCCTGCCTTCTCAACTTGGCCACCTCCAAGACTGCTGTTACCCAAAGAATCTCCCTATTCTGTCTAAAAGGCCAAAATTCTAGGGTAATGCCTAGGAAACTGAAACCCTTTCTCCCTTACACTAAATGGTAGGGTCAGAGAACTTTGTGCGTGGAATCTCTTGAGCAGAGTGAACAAGCACATGTCTATTTCTATGGGAAATCTTATTTCTGCTGCTCCATAGTTTAGGCAGTGAAAGTCCACACTCAAAAATTCTTCTGTTCAGCCAAGTCAGTAGTCAGGGAAACACATGCATTGCCTTTGTACTTCTGCCCCAAGTCAGCCCTTGTGAGTTCCTGGAGGTTGGGGAAGAGAGAGGAGGAAAGTGGATATAGCTTCCAGTGCCTGCAGCCTCCCCAAGAACATAAGTGTGACACATACAGTCATCCAGGGTATTAGGGATTTCTCCCAGTGTGGAGATAATCAACTTTGATTTGCAAATCAGAGGAACATGCCATCTGTGCCTTTATCCAAGTCATGGGCTTAAAATGTCATACTATACAGGCCTAGGCATATGACCCTGGGGCAAGTCTTTTGCTTAAGTAGAGTATGAGGTACTTTAACAAAAGCTTTGTTAGGATCTAGGTAAATTATACATACCTTTGATTCCTTAGATTCCCCCCAATCTACTAGTTCAGTAACCCTGTCAAAAAGATAATGAAATTAATCTGGAATGGTGTGTCCTTGATGAAGCCAACCAGGTCTTCAATGAAGTGTTCTGGAGTTGTTTGCAGGAATTAAAATCAAGTTCACTTGATTTTACAGTTTACAATCTGTTCTTTTCTCTTGTTGAAAATTGGGACATTTGCCCTTCTCTAGTTCTGTTATTTCTCTCATCATCTATAATCTTTAAGTGATTCAGTGACCTAGCAGTTGCATTTTTTTAAGTCTTCAATTTTTTTATTTTTAAATAAACAAATATATCCTCTTCCCACCTCCATTGGAAAAAAAAAGATCAAATATGTATGGTTAAGCAAAATCATCTGCTAGTTCTTCCAGTGCCTGAGGGTGTAGTTCATGGAACCAGGTATCTTGAATCCATCAAAGGCAGCTAGGGCCTTTTTCACTATGGCCTTTCTTATCTTGGGTATCAAATCCTCATGAGCTGTTTTTCCTTTTTTTTTTCCATTTCTAGTATAAAAGCCCTCCTCCTCTGGGAAGAAAACGGAAGCAAAATTATAAATGAGTAATTCTGCCTTCTCTCTGTTGTCAGTTATCATGATCTCATTCACTTGAAGTCATTGTCCTAAGCCTTCTTTGATCTTCATTTTTCTTCCTGAAAGGCTAAGCAAAAACTTTCTGCTCTTATTTTTCTACATAGATAATGGTTTATTTTTTTGTCAGACCATGCCACACTTTTATATTTGCCCTTTTACTTGTCCTTGCTTCCATCTTCTCTCTCATCTGAAAATAGAAGTTGGATGGTGTGATGACCAACTTTGATAGGTTTAGCTGTTCTCAGCAATTTAGTGATCAAAGACAGTTCCAAAAGACTCCTGATGGAAAATGCTGTCCACATTCAGAGAAAGAACTATGGAGACTGAATGCAGAGGAGAGTATACTATTTTCTCTCTTTGGTTTCTTTTTTGTTTGTTTTTTTCTTTCTTGTTTTTCCCTTTTGTCTGATTCTCCTTTCACAATGTGACTAATGTGGAAATATGTTTAATGTGTTGCTGCTGTTTGTTTGTCCTTTGTTCTGGAAGAGCATCATGACATCAAGGAGGTTATTCCATGATATGTAAGCGAATTGCATTTAAGTGGAAAAGGCCTGTGCAGAGTCACCAGCCTCATTTCTCCTTCAGACCCTTGTGGGTCCAATGGCTACATATCAGTCTGGAGAACTGGAGCTGGCCCAGGGTGCAGTGGTATACCTTGGCTTTTTTGAGCTAAGACCTTTAACAGGTCTCAGTTTGACTGAGGCAGGGCTCATTCAGTGGTTAAGACATAATAAAAAATGAGGAAAAGAATGACCTGTTTAAAAAAATTGATCTGGGAGGGGAAGACAGTGGGGGTTTCTGGCCAGAATAGAAATAGTTGTTATTTATATTGCTTCTGGGCCAGTCTTGGCCCAAACGCTTAGCAAGTAGGACTTGGCCTGGGACCTATTATTGGCCAATCAATGATAACTAGAGAGAGTTTGGTTTTGTTTTTTCTCTCAAAGACCAGTCTTATATGTATAGCCTATATCAGATTGCTTGCTATCTTAGGGAGGGATGGAGAAAAAATTTGGAACCAGAATTTTATAAAAGTGAATATTGAAAACTATCTTTACATGTATTTGGAAAAAATAAATTACTATTAAGTGGGAAAATTTTTAAAAAATAAATGAATACAAATCTAAGTTGGTTGGTGAGTTACTTGTATAACAACATTGATTTCTTTAGGTAATTCCTATTTTTCTAAATTGCTTCTTTATTTCTTCAGATTTATATTCTCAAAATTTTTGCATCCTTTCTGAGAAGACTTCTATAGAATTTTAGTCCATGAATTTTACCTGGCTTCTAAACCCTTTGAAATCTCTTTTCTCCAGAATCAAGTAGAGTTTGAATCATGCTATGCCTGACTTTTCTTTCCTTCCAGATGAACTCTGAGGGAGTCAGACCCAATCAGCAAGTGTTCCCTCTCCTCCAACCAGTGGGCATGCCTGGGCTTGGAGGGAAGGAATAGATTTACCAGATTGCACTCCCTTAATGAATTCCCCTACCCCATCCATAGTATATTGTGTTAGAGTCTGTCAGATGGTTCTATGGTAATTAAGTGAACACAGCTGAGACACTGGGAATAATGTAAAGAGAAAGGTTGGCAAGGCAGGTGGATTACCTACTGGCAGAGGCTAGGTAATGGGACTGTCCTTGTGTAAGATCCAACATGGCTGAGTGGATAGTCCAGCCTCAGACACTTGACAGTTACTAAGTTACTTGACTTCAATTGCCTTGCCTTCCTCCCTTCAAAAGGATAAAAAAAACAAAAGAAAAAAAAAAACCCAAACTAACTGGTCTTGGACCCAAGCAGATGGCCATATTCTGTCTCAGACCCTTTCTGCCATTAGAAGGGCTGGTCACATGATCTCTCTATACCTCGGTTTTCTCATCTGTAAAACGGAGGACTTAGACTAAATAGTGTTGTAAGGTCTCTTCCAGTTCTAAGTCCATGATCTTATGGGAGCTATTACTTTCCTTCCAGTGAAGATGACTTTGTCAGTCAGACATGAACTCTCTATCACTTGGTTATTTTTCAGTGTTAACAGTGATTTCTGATATTCTATGTAGGTGACGTGATCCCAGGTCTGAGATATTCAGGACCAAGTTTTGAGACTGGAAGTACCTTCAGAGACTGTGGCTGATTGACATTTAGCTGCAGCCAGGTTCTGGTGAGAGGCTGTGATGACTACAGAGGTGAGGAAAACCAGGTGTCTGGCCCCTAAGCTCTTGGGTGTCCAGAAGAAAAGGGACAAATCCCGGGGACCAGGATCGAGCCTGCTGCAGGACAGCCAGATCAGCTGTGAAGCCTTTCGTCAACACTTTAGGCAGCTGTGTTACCATGAGACCTCTGGGCCACAGGAGGCCCTGAGCCAACTGCGTGACCTTTGTGGACGGTGGTTGAGACCAGACATAAACACAAAGATGCAGATCCTGGAGCTGCTGGTGCTGGAGCAGTTCATCACCATCCTGCCTGGGGAGCTCCGCACCTGGGTGCAGCTGCATCGACCAGAAAGTGGAGAGGAGGCAGTGGCCATGGTGGAGGACTTCCAGAGACACCTTAATGGACAGGGACAGAAGGTGAGAAGTGGAACCATTCATGGCAGAGTTAGGGTGTCATCTAGAACTACTTTCTCAGCAGATGGAACTAGTTTAAAAATAGGAGCCCTCAGTACCCATGGCTTGGAGACATTTTGCCTTCAGCCTTCCTGGGCCAGCTGTATGCCTTAGTCATAAAACCTATATTTGAGTCCCAGCTCTGTCACTTAGCTGTGTATCTTTGAGCAAGTTACAGCTCATTTTTCTCTCATTTATTTGTCTATTTGTGTGGTATTGTATTTTTATTCATTTCGTTAAACATTTCCTAAATACGTTGGTAAACATTTAGTTATTGTTAATTTTTTTTTAACTTTGTTTTCAGTTCCAAATTTTCTCCCTCCCTCCATCTTTCCCCCACATTGAGAAGGCAGGAAATGATATCCATTCTACATATGAAGTCATGCAAAACTTGTTTCCACATTAGCCGTTTCCTCGTTTTACAAATGAGAGCAATACTTTTGTTACACATTTTGTACTATCGATGTATGCCTCAAAGTGGTAATTGTCTAAAACTCTTCCCAATAAAAGCAGTAGTTATGATGTGTAGGACATGCTTCCTGTGGTAGCTGACATTTCTAGAGTCATCGCTGCAGAAGCATTCTAGAACCAGTTTAGCTTAGAAATGGTAACTTCCCAAGTAGATTTCACAATCTGTCTGAAAGGGGATGTCTTTGTGTCTGTCTTGAGGACAGTAGATAGTATTAGCACCTTACATTTGCCAAGGAATTTATTTTCACTAAAGACTGTGGTGTTTTAAAAAGAATTGTGATGTTATTTGAAAACATTTGGGTTCTTGTCTGTGCTTTTAACAGTTACTAGCTGGTCACCTTTAATAAGTCACTTAATGTCTCTGAGTCTCCTCTCTTTGATCTGTTAAATGGCAGTCATCTTGTTCTCCCTCCTACCTCGTAGCACTTCTAGCTAGGAGGAATTTTAAGAATTATCTATTCCAAGACTTTCATACCATAGACAAGGAAACCAAGTCTCAGGAAGATTATGACTCATGAGGATAGTGACTGGTAAGGCTTGAAGTCCTCTTTACAGTCTTACTTTGTTCTCACCAAAACACTGAAGTTTTCAGGACAGGAGTAGTGTGTTCCCTCTGCTTTATAGAAGTGACTGAGGGTTGGGTTGCCAGACTCATTAGGGCTAAAAGTGGGCCTGATGATAACATCTGACCTTCATGTAGCACTTTAGGGTTTGGAAAGTGCTTTATCAGCCTCAGCTCATTTGAGCCTCAGTTTTACTTTATTTGGGGGAAAAGGATCAGAGAAGGGATGGGACATTTGTGTGGCATGGGCTGACAACAGGAAGACATATTGTTGCTTCACTCTTATTGCACCATGTCAAGGAGAATAACCTTTGTACTAGACATGAAGGAACAAAAATGCTTGACAAAGAATTGGTGCCCAAGATAGGTAAAGAGACAGTAAGAAGACTTGTTGCCCTTGATGAGATGAACTATGTCCTTGGCCACTGAAAGAACTGGCAGGTGTGATAGCTGAACCACTGTCAGTAATATATGAAAGATCATGAGACTGTGGGAGACATAGCACAAGGTTGGAGAGGGTCAGATGTTGTCATCTTTCAAAAGGGAAGAAAATAGACTGCAAATTCTGGGTCAGTGAGCTTGACTTTGATTCCTGGGGAAATTCTAGAATGAATCCTTAAATCCTGCTCATTGGCAGACATCTACAAAGGAAAGCAGTCAATCCAGAGACCTAGCTCACGTGCCTTTTCCAGAATAGATCATGCTAGACTATGCTCCTTTTCTTTTTTGACCAGATTTCAAAATAGTAGATAAGAATATGCTGGGTATATCTGAGCTCCATTTTACTAAAGCTTTTGATAACTCTCTCATCCTGTTGTGGAGAGATAGGTATTTATGGCGAGGCCTGGGTTAGCATGAATGATGAATCCCCTGAAGTGTTCTTGTGGATTCTAATTTGCACTATTTGACGTTATGGTTATGTAGAAACCTGCAGGGACAGAGTTTCTCTCCTGACATTGTTCTTGTACTTGGGCCCACAGTAAGTCACATCTCCCTGGACCTAGGCTTCCTCAACTGCCCCCAGCCCACAGGGCTGGAGAATGGTCAGGAGGGTTAACATTTATGTAGAACTTTAATAATCTCACACTTCCCCAGCATTTTAACGTTTCCAAAGTGCTTTCATCATGATGACCTTGTAAGGTAGGGAGTTGTGAGTGTTAACTTCTTGCATTTTGTTGATGAGGTAACTGAGCCTCATGGTCACTTCGCTAGTCAGTGACAGTCTTCTTCTGCCATAAGGGCATGTTCCACTTTGAAGTCTTAAGACTTAGAAACATTAATTGATTCTTACAGCAAAACCCGAAACCTCTCATCAGCCTTATTTCCCTTCATAGTATTGTTATGAGGGCAGAATGAGATAATTGGTGTGAAAATATTTTGAAAAAACTAGGATTCTATGAATATAAAAATAAAAATTTGCATTTGCCTCCAAAAAAAGTACTTTTCATTGCAATTTCCCCAAAAATTGGTAGGAAGGAATTAAAAAGGAATCCTGATAAGTTTGTTACCTGGGTGAAACCATTCACTTTATGATATTCATTTTAAACCTAGTGAGGTATTGCACCCATCTAGTCCTTCCTGGTGAGCCCAAGGCTGATGGATCTCTTGCGTTTGGGAGTCTTGAATTGCAGTAGGGCTAAAGCAGAACAAATATGGTACCCTATGTCACAAATATGGTGAGTCCCTGGAAGCAGAGGACCATCAGGCTGCCTAAGGAGGGGTGAACTTGTTCAGGGCAGAAAAACAGCAGTTTTAAGCTTCTGCACTTATCAGTATTGGTAAAGGATCCATGGAATGGCTGATTTATTTCCAAGTGTGAGTGAGATGGGGAGACCCAGTCTTCAAAAGCAAAATTCAGTTTAATAGCATTTATTAGTTGCCAGCAATGTACAAAGCACTGCCTTCATACTGAAGGAGATACAAAGTTGACATGAGACAAGAGTCCTTCCCTTTATGTGAACTACAGGCTGGTAGAATAATAATAGCTCATTTATTTGGCACATAATGAAGTATATTTGTTCCATTTAGCTTCTATGTTCTTTGTCTTGGCCTGCCCACAAATGACCCATTCATGTATCTGTCAGGAGTCCAGTTAACTCTTAAGTGTCTGCACCCTCTTCCTGAATAACTCTGCATGAGCCTGGTCTTCTGTGTATTATCTCTTCTATACCCACATAGAATGCCCACCAGCAGAAGTGCCATACAACCTCTCCCTCTTCCCCTGGTGATGTAGGCCATTAGCAAGGAGTTGGTTCCTGAAATCGTACTTAGAGCTTCAAGAACTTGTTGTTTCAGGACTTGGTGAAATTTGAGGATGTGTCTGTGGACCTCACCAAGAAGGAATGGAAGAGTTCAGCAGCTGCTCAGAGATTCTTTCGAGATTTGATGCTGGAGAATTATCGGGATGCAGTATCACTGGGTAATGATTCTGTTGGTCCACTTTAAAATCTTTATTTGAGGGCTTTCTGTTGGTTTATCCCTGTTGCTAAATAGAGTTTTTGTTAATGTTTTTAAAGATTGATAGGAACGAGAAGGTTCTAAACCTGTATCTTCAAGGCTTTTCAGGTCCATAGAGAAGTAATGTCCAGGGAAGTTATTTCTTAAAGCTTTCTGTACATCAAAGCTTATTGATCCTTTGGAACCTTTCCTTTATACATAAATGGCCTAATATTCTCTACCCTGCTTCCTTCTTACAGACCTCATTAGGCAATCCTTTCTCAGATTTTCTAAGTCCTAGAATCCTCAAATAGTGTACTGTTGAGTTTTCCTATCTAACTAGGAAGGAGGGAATAAAAAAGGCTAATTTTGAATCTGGTTCTAAATTGTTGGATTCTGCCTCAGTCTTCTTGGTTTCCAAGTCCCTTACCTGGGGATTTGTATACCTTCCTCTTGCTTTCTCCGGGCATTTAATTGCCTTCCCTCTATATTCTTTCCAGCCATAGTGCTAAAATGGATATTTGTGACTCTGGTCATTATTCAGTGCCATTTTCTTTTCCACAATCAGGATTTCCATTTTCAGAAACTACAGGGATCTCCCAGGGAGAGGAAGAACCAGGGGGTCTAAATCATCAGGGTCCTCTGGACTTGGAAGATAGGAAGAATACCTGTACAGGTAAGTGAGGAAGGGCTCTCCTGTTCTTACCCTTTTGTGGCTTCATGTTTATTTGGTTACTGACTTTTTTACTTTTCTGGATGAGATGCAATTTCATTAGCACAAAGGACTCTTGGCCCCTTCAGGTATCTGTGAAGAGTCTACTTGCCTCTCCAAGTGTCTGGACCCTCTTGGTGAATAACTCTGCGTGAGCCTGGTCTTCTGTGTATTATTTCTACTATACCCACGTAGACTGCCCACCAGCAGAAGTGCCACACAACCTCTCCCTCTTCCCCTGGTGATGCAGTAGTTAGAGCTTCAAGAACTTATTGTTTCGGGGCGGCTAGGTGGCGCAGTGAGTAAGAGCGCCGGCCTCAGAGTTGGGATGACCCGAGATTGAATCCGGCCTCAGAAAATGAGCACCCACGCATAAATAATGACTAGCCGTGTAACCTTGAGCAAGTTACTTAACCCTAATTGCTTAAAAAAAAAAAGAACTTATTGTTTCAGGACTTGGTGACAGATTTAGGATGTGTCAGTGGACCTCAGCAAGAAGGAATGGAAGAGGTCACTAACTGCTCAGAGGGCCTTCTTTTGAGATTGATGCTGGATAATTATGTACCTAATACAAATTAATACCTTCTTTGCCCAGTCTTAGAGAGTTGCTTGTGGCACTGAGAGATTGTGGTTTGTCCAGGCCCACCCAATTGGTAGGTGTCAGAAGTGAATTGACTTAATTGATCTTATTGACTCAAAAACTAGCTGTCTACATCCACAATGCCTTGCTGCCACTTATAAACTTAACCAGCAACAAGAACAAATGAATAAGTGTGTGTGTAAGGTGAGCCACAAAACTTCTTATGCAACCCTTTGCATCTTAGGAAGTAGAATTTAATTAATTAACAATCAAAAAATGTGTCTGGTGTCTTTTTAAAAATCCATCCCAAATTCAGATAGTTTTGGTGTTGTGTGTGTGCCAGCTCAAGACACACACACACACACACACACACACACACACACACACACTCTGAGACCTTATCCCAGTAGATAGACCTGACATTGGAGTTAGAAAAGGAAGCCTTGGCTCAGACTGTGTCCACAGTTAGGGCAGAGTATAAGGCCATCAGGGATGGAGAGCCTGACACCTACTGGCTGTGGCCTTGTCAAGATTTGCAACTGCTCAGTGTCCCCCAGAATCCCTAAATAATAATTGCTGATCTGCACTGGTAGAGAAAGTTTCTTCACCAAGGAGGTTCCTACCTCAATGAAATCACAGGTGTGGATATAAATCTATAATATATGCCAATATGTAAATATCTCTATAGAAAGAGTTATGTGAATTCAAAACTACTCTAATTTAGATTTTGCTTTTTTGCTTTGCATCCATTACTATAGATCTGTTTCCTTTTCTGCTTCATATGTATCATTTTTATGACACTTTAATATTCTGTTACATTAATACACCATAACTGATTTCACCATTATCCATTTAGTACATTTGTTTCCAAGTTTTTAATATTACAAATAGAGAAGTTGTAAGTATTTTTTTACAGATAGCTCCTTTCCACAGTATTGATTAGGATAAAGTCCAGTTTTTTTAATTCATTGGATCCAAATACAAGATTAACCTAGATTTAGTAGTGCTAGCAGGGACCTTTGAGGACATCTAGTCTGTTCTCTCATTTAGTAGACTGAAGGTCAAAGAAGCTAGTGACTGACCCACAGTCACCTAAATAAGAAGTAGAAACAGAAGCCAGCAGGTTGTTGGATTTGGAGTCAGGAGGGACCTGGATCTGGCCTGCTAACTTTGCTCTGAGCCTCAGTTTTCTCATAAATAATAGGCCTAACTCACCAGGGTTATTAGAGTTAACACCTGTAAAGCATTTTGCAAATCTCTAAGTGGTGTACACATGCCAGCTACGGCGAGTATTGGTTTTAGAATGACACATATGGCCATACTTTGGTCAGAGTCAGCTTGGGGCTGGGCTGAGAACCCTGGATTTGAGTTAGAGATCCTGGGCTCAGGACTCAGCGCTATGGCCTCTTGGGCCACTCATCTTACCTCTCTGAGGTTCTTTCTCTGTAAAAGGAAGGAGCTCCCATAGAGGACTCATGAGGTCCCTTCCAAGTCCTCAGTCTGTGATCCTTTGCATTATTGGTGCCTCTTTCCCTATCCTGCACCTCATGGAATTTTATGGTTTTTTTTTTTTCTGTTTTCTCCTCTAATGGCTATTGTCTTCATTTCTTAAAATGTTGAAACAACATTACTAAGAAATATCATAGTTTAAAGCCAAGCACACCAGCTTTCCAAGCTGCTGTGAACAGCTTTTCAAGGTTCTGAATACACAGTATAGTGAACTCTCTATTTATTCAGTAACAAATCAGAGCAAAACATTCACAGAAAACAAAGTACAGCATTCAGAATGTTTTAACTTCACAACTTATCACTAAAATGGCCACATAGTTTTCACCAAAGTGGTCACATAGCTTTAAGCTAAAGATAACATTCATTTAGTAAGTCCTTCATTCAATAAATCCTTCATTCAATCAAGCTTAAGTAGGCAAGCCTCCCTAATTGACACAAAGTACAAAGGTCAAAGTCCTCCACCCATAGGGTATGATTAAGTTACAATATCATTAGTCACTACCAAGGGGAAAATACAAAAGCCATCCACTCCTAGGTCACAAGTAAGTTACAGTTTCATCAGTCAGCATTAAATACCCAAGGAGAGGTCTTTTCATCTTGACTTGAGGCAGGTCTCAGCTTCCATGGTTCCTCCTTTTCCATGGTCCCGGGTACTGCCCAAATCTAACCCTCACTTGAGTTCAAAGGCAGACAGCTCCCAGTTCCTTGTCCAGTTCTCCATGTAATTCCTGTTCCATATTGAAGCTCATAGTGTCTAGTCCACTTCAAGTCATTATTCAAATACTAGGAAACTGAGTCACAGAACCAGAAAGTCAAAGTCATTAGATAACCATGAAGCTGGTACACATGGTTAATGCAGTGAACACCCAAATTCCCAAGCCTTCACAACAGAACAGGTTCCCTCAAGCAGGGATCCTCCTCTCTCACTCATGGTACCTCCTTAGTAGACGTTCTAACTGGTTCTCAGAAGCTCTCAGCAAAAGTTCCCAGAAGAAAGATCTCAGCAGAAGTTCTGACTGGCTTTCAGAAGAAGCTCCACTCCCAGAAGTTCTGTTCTCAAAATCAAAATCACTTATTCCAGCCTGGGCCTCTCCTCCTCAGCCTCCATGCAGCTTACTCCAAGAAGTTCTGTATCAGTTCTCGGTTCTCATTTCTCTCCTCAGTCCAGCAGTAGCAGCCCAGCCTCCAGATGCTGGCTGAGATAAATTCTGACTCTCCAGATTGTGTTCTTCCTTATACAAAGTATTAGCTCCTCCCTGTTCCACACCTTCCTGTTATATCAGCAACAGGGCTTCATACCTTCTGTTTCTTAATAGAGGTTTGATATAATTAACTTGAAACAAGGATACTAAGTGCTTGCCAATACAAGGGGATCTTCAAATTCCATTAGTATTACACATAGCCAGTAGAATCTTAGAATTTCACAGCAGGGGGGATAGTTTGGTATAGGGGGATAAGTAGTTGACTTGGTGTTAAAGGATCTGGTTTTGATTCCAGATGAATTTCTTAGGCAAGCTAGACTCCCTAGGCCTCAGGCTCCTCTTCTCTAAAATGAAGGTAGCAGATTATGTGATTTCTAAAGTCACTTCTGGCTCTAAATCCCATGGCCCTTTTCTGATTTACAAGTCTCTTTTATAATTTCCCAAATAGCCTCTATTTGAACACCCCAGTGAAGATTCATCATTACCTCAAGGCAGCTCATTCCCTACAGTCCTCATTAAATGCAAGGAAAACTGCCTCCTTAGAACTTCAGTGTACTGGATTTTAGTTCCTCTCTTCAGAGTCAAGTAGACCTTCTAGTAGTTGAAAAAATAAGCTAGTCCTTGTTTGATCAGTTGTGCCTAACCATGATATGAAAGTGAGTACCCTCACCAAACTAAGAGGGATCCATGGGATCAGGCAGCACTCTTCCTTTTTCCCATGGGACAGAACTGGGACCTGAGCCCAGGGCTGAGCATACAATTGGCGACCAATAAATTCAGACACTTACTGAGCACAGTGGATAGACTTCAGGTCCTGGAGTTAGGGTGACCTGAATTCAGATCCGGCCTCAGACTCCTGCTAGCTGCATTGCTTTGGGTGAGACTCTTTACCTCGCTTTGCGCCTCATTTTCCTCAACTGTAGAAATGGGGATAAAAATAGCACCTACCTCCCAGGCGAGAGGTAGATGTGAGAGTCAGTGGGGCGGCTAGGTGGTGCAGTGAGTAGAGCGTTGGCTCTGGAGTCAGAAGGACCTGAGTTCGGAGCCGGCCTCAGACACTTAACGCACACACAAACAAAAACCTAGCCATGTGACCTTGGGCAAGTTACTTAACCCCAATTACCTTCCAAAAAGCAAAAAAAAAAAAAAAAATGTGAGAGTCAAATGAGAGGATATTTTTTAAATGCTTAGCATAGTTCTTGGCACACAGGAGGCCCTACATCTCCAGTGGGATTGTTACTATTATTATTATCACCATTGTTATCTTATTCTAGTCTAGTTGCATTGATTTTGTTTGTGGACAAAGTTTTGGATCCTAGTGCTTTTCACTTTCATCATGTTTGTTCTGTCTAATCCCTGCAGTTTCCTCTCTCCCACCATTCTTAACTTTCTTTTTCTTTTTTTTTTTTGCTTTTTGGAGGGCAATTGGGGTTAAGTAACTTGCCCAAGGTCACATGGCTAGGTTTTTGTTTGTGTGTGTTAAGTGTCTGAGGCCGGCTCCGAACTCAGGTCCTTCTGACTCCAGAGCCAACGCTCTACTAACTGCGCCACCTAGCCGCCCCCATTCTTAACTTTCTACACATGTTACTGTCATTTCTCTCCATTTGTTCCATTTACAGCCCTATTTTGTATTATTTCTTCTGGGTCATTTCAATTCCCTGCCCACACCATCGAGATAAATCCTTTTTTCAGGCATAGGGGATTCATGAGCTGCTAGAGTACTTTAATACTATGTGATATAATTCTTTTCCTATTCCCAGACTTGGAATTGTGATAGTTGCATTTTCTGTTTTTCAGAAAGTGATAATGTTACTGAGAATGAGGAGTCCACTTCAAAGCAAGAAATTTTTGGTGAATCAGAATCACATAGTAGTTCATCAGAAGGTCTCCAGAAGGATTTTTTCCAGGCATCTAAAAATGGAGAAACCTGTGAAAGGGAAAGCATATTAGAGCAGCAACAAGGAACACTCCCAGAGGAAGCCATTCGGGAAATTGACAGTGATCTTATGGAAGTGATAGTCCAGAATAAGAAAATCCCTATTGAAGAGAGAGATGAGAAATGTAAAGACTTTTGGAAAAGTTTTAGTCTTGTCTCAAATCCTGTTACACATGAGAAAATTCCAAGAGGACAGAAATCTTATCAGTGTGATGAGTGTGGCAAATACTTCAATCGGAGTTCACACCTTATTGGACATCAGAGAATTCACACTGGAGAGAAACCTTATGAATGTAATGAGTGTGGGAAAAGCTTCAGACAGACTTCTCAGCTTATTGTACATCTGAGAATCCACACAGGTGAGAAACCTTACGAATGTAATGAGTGTGGAAAAGCTTACCGTCACAGCTCACATCTTATCCACCACCAGAGACTCCACAATGGTGAAAAACCTTATAAATGTAATGAATGTGTGAAAGCCTTCACTCAGAGCTCTCAGCTTATCGATCATCAGAGAACCCATACTGGTGAGAAACCTTATGAGTGTAATATGTGTGGTGAAGCTTTTAGTCGGAGTAAAAGCCTTATTCGGCATCAGATACTTCACACCGGGGAAAAACCTTTTAAGTGTAATGTGTGTGGGAAAGCCTTCTGTTCTAATAGGAATCTTATAGATCATCAGAGAACTCACACTGGGGAGAAACCTTATCAGTGTAACGAGTGTGGCAAGGCCTTTAGCAGAAGTAAATGCCTTATCAGACATCAGAGCCTCCATACTGGGGAAAAACCTTACAAATGCAGTGAGTGTGGGAAGACTTTCAGTCAAGGTTCTCAACTTATTGACCATGAAAGAATTCACACTGGTGAGAAACCTTTTGCATGTAGTGAGTGTGGCAAAGCATTTAGCCTGAGCAAGAGCCTTATTCGACATCAGAGACTTCATACTGGAGAGAGACCTTATAAATGCAATGATTGTGGAAAATCCTTCAATCAGAACTCTCACCTTATTATACATCAGAGAATTCATACTGGGGAGAAACCCTATGAATGTAATGAATGTGGGAAGGTCTTCAGTTATAGTTCAAGCCTTTTGGTGCATAAGAGAACCCACACTGGAGAGAAGCCTTATGAATGTCATGATTGTGGAAAAGCTTTTAGTGACAGTTCACAACTAATTGTACATCAAAGAATCCACACTGGGGAGAAACCCTATGAATGTAAGGAATGTGGGAAAGCCTTTAGTCAGCGTTCAACTTTTAACCATCATCAGAGAATTCACTCTGGAGAGAAACACTCACCTTTGGTGCACTCAGTCTTTTAGATTGTGGTGCTCATAATGGAGAGCAACAGACAATTTCACTTGTGTAAGAAAAATGTCACCCTTGTTTTCAGATGAAAACCCTAATTTTAATTGATCCAAAATCTCAAAAATGTTTGCTTTTGTTTCTCTTGGGAGAGCAGATGTGAGAGTGTGGATGTCTTGGTTACACTAGTGGAAAATGGACAATATGTTTACTTTATCATGGTTTGCTTTGTACATATTTCACATTCATTCTTTGTTTCTGTTTTATCTCCCCAAGCACATTTTAAACTCTGCCAGGCAAGTCTCCCTTTATTCAGACTGCACTCCTATACTACCTACATTAACCACTTGTTTGATTTACTTTGCCATATCTCTTGGCTACATGTCTGTTTCTTTCCATTTCTCCACTCTTCTAGGCCAAACATTTAGTATATTTAATTAAATTGTATTAGACTGGGTGGTCCCTGAAAGTAGTCTCCTGTATGAGACAGGGAGCTATCCAAGAGGTAGGGTAGTATTTCCTTTCCTTCCTCCTCTGAAGTATTCCCTTTCCCCTTTTCATTCCCTGCTCTTCGGGTTCTTTAAAATGGAGCCCCAAACCTATATTCTGGTAGAGACATTCTCCATTTCCTTTCTCACATTGGTGGGTCTTCAGTGTTTTTAAGTCTGTGCTTTATTTTTGTGTCACTGCATCAAATATCTGTGATTTTGTCAGTGATGCCCACAGATTACAAATTTCCTGACATTTAATAGATATCTTAGAGAATTTTGTGATGATCAGAGATTAAGTGATTTGTCTAAGAACACCCAGTTTCAGGAGGTGGGATTTGAATCAGGTTTTCCTGACCCCAAGTCCAGCCCTATCTACTACCATGCTTGTCATTTGACCAGCCAATATTGATAATTTGCCATGTAATCAATTATATTTTTTTACCCCAGATGGAGTGTAGGTTCTTTGATGGCAGGGACTTTACCATCATACTTAAGCAACAATTGACAATAAAGGTTTTCAATAAATATTTTAATATTAATGTATGACATAGCCAGTAATGTGATTATCCAATGGGGGCTCCACATTTCTGAGGGTGAATGATATTTCCTCCTTTCTCTCCTAGGATGTATTTATGTGTGTAGTGATCACAAGGAATAGAATGGCCTTTATATAAGGTAAAGAACCTTACCTTATGTTTATTGTTATTTTTCAAAATTTATTTCCCTTATTTTTTATTATGTTATTGCCCTTACCTTATTTTAATAGAGCACTTTGGATATTCTTTGTCATTGTTCATCGTTATAACCTCAGGCACTTACTTAATAATGGTAGGTAAATTGACTAGATGAAACATGGGCCCTACTTTTATGGTGCTTATAGATATATACAAAGACCTATAATAACCAATATTCCATGAATAGTGCTACAGAAAAGGGGACAAAATTGTTTTAGCCAGAGGTGTCAGATTGGCCAGCAAACCTGTGAAATTCCCAAGTGCCTCACAACCAAATTAAAATCTATTTGGGAAAGGTTTAAGAAGATAAATAAAAATATACCATAATGCTAACAAGTGACTTTCTAAGTCAACATGTGGCACACAGACGGATCCAGTTCTACTTGGGTTTGACACTACTGCTTTAGACAGTAGCAAAATCAATTAATTTATATTTACTAGTAATTAAACTTAAAGATCTTTATCTTTGGATACCTATTTTTCAGATATTCTGTCTTCTGTTTTTGTCAGTGACTTCTGTTATAAGCTAAGCAGATGCTGACCTGGTTTTACTTTCTTCCCTTTTCATTATTCCACATTTCTTCACACAGATTTCTCTTCCTCAGGGAAATAAGTAATACTTTTCTGCTGTTTCCATGGCAATATTTTCTGCTCATGTGGTGCAGTGAACATGTCTGTCTGCCTAGTTAGATACAAATAACATATTTGTGAACAGACTAAGTTAAAGTACAAGCAAAACCCTTTGTCTTCATCATTTCTATGTAGTTTTTCCCACTCTGAAAGGCTTAAGGAGAAAGTTATTTTGCATATTGAGACTTTTTATATTGCCAGTGTGGGACATTGTTATGTTTGACTATACCTGTTTGTAATGGGATTTATTTTTCTGACTTTGTTGATGTAGGGAGAGGGGGAAGGTAAGGAGAGAATATGTTCTTTCCTAACCACTGCTGACTCTCCTGTTTCTGCCACACTGATGGCTGAGAGTATTGATGAACACATATCTAAGAGGTCTGGACTCAGTAGAACAGGAGAGTGAGGCCTTCATCACATGATGATACCCCTTGATTGGCAGTCATACCACTTTTGATCCATGGCATTTGTTGTCAAATTAGAATATAGACTAAAAAAATTTTTTTAAAGGCTTCTTTCATTTTATCTTAGAAAGCAAAACAAAGCAGTGGGTAAATATCGAAAAGTGGATCATAATCAATGCCAGGGAAAGCTTCTGAACAGAATTATCCTAAAGTGTAATTAGGAGGAGGTTCTCCCCTTTTGGAGATATTCAGATGGAGACTGGAAACCCGTTTGTTGAGTATGTTATAGCATTCTATTTGCAACTAAATCAAAAGGTTGTTTTTGTCCTACCTTCCTCCCTCTATCCCCAACCCCACCCTTGCCCCATGGCCATATCTAAGTTACATTATTATGGTCTGTGACCCATATTTTCTGGACCTAAAATCAGGTCCATCAGCCATCTGTACAAAAATGTGGGAGTCATGTTAGCCCAATATTTCTGGAATCATTGTCACCTCCAAGTATTAACATACATATTAATATACATGCAGAGACCAATACACCCAAATATTTGCGAGGAATTTGTTGTCTAGATTGACTCTCCTTACTTTGTGACTCTCTCTTAAACTCTGACTTGAACCAGAACTCAGAAAAAACCAGTGTCAATGACTAATAGGTCCATTTATTTCTTTAAGGTATGTCATTTGTAGGATGGTGCAGGCCCACTTTGACATGGATACAAAATGGCCCCTAGTCCTTCTGCCCCAAAAGGGAGCAGAAGGTCATAAAAAGATTTCTTTGGGGTTGTTGCTCTTTCATCCATTGCTTCTGATTCAGCCTTTCTGGGAACATTCTCTACATGGCAGGTTTACTAACTACTTGAAGAGTGCTAGTGTTCAACAAAGGCTTATAGATTTTGAGCATCACTCGTTGTCCCCCCACACACAGACTGTCCCCCCAACTGTCCCAGACCTCTTTTTTTTAATAAAATTTTTTTTTACTTTTAATTTGCAACATTCAGTTCTACAAGCCTTTGAATTCCAAATTTTCTCATCCTTCTCCCCCCTCCCCACCTATGACGGCATGCAATCCAATATAGGTTCTACAAGTTGTAAAGAAGGATTGTAACCAATGGAATGAACAATAAGAAAGAAGAAACAAAACAAAGAAAAAGAGTTCAAGTAGTTTGCTTCCATCTGTATTCAGACTCTTTAATTCTTTCTCTGGATGTGGACAGCCCTTCCCATCAGGAGGCTTTTGGAGTTGTCTTAGAGCCATGCATTGCTGAGAGGAGCCCAGTCTGTCAAAGTTAAGTCATCACAGATACAGTGTGTTTGTGATTGTGTACAATGTTCTCCTGGTTCTGCTCTCCTCTCTCTACATCAGCTTATGTAAGTCTCTCTAGGTTATTAGGAAGTCTGTCTGCTCTCTCCTCATAGCATGATAGTATTCCATTATATTCATGTACCACACCTTGTTTAGCCACTCCCCACTTGATAGACATCCCCTTGACTTCCAATTCTTTGCCACCACAAAAAGAGCTGCTATAAATATCTTTGTACATACGGGTCCTTTTCCCACTTGTATGATCTTTTTGAGGTACAGTCCAAGAAGTGGTTATTGCTGAGTCAAAGGGTATGCATATTTCTATAGGGGACTCATTTTTAACAGTTTTATCTTGCTTCTCACTGAATGTCATCATCATTAAGACTGAATTGGAAAAACGGTAATCCCAGAATATATTTGGGCCTGAGAAACACATTTATCTAACTGTCTGAAATTGGTTTAATATGGGTGTCTACAAGGCAATTTCAGTATTTTAAAAAATGTGATTTTTTTTTCCTCTTTGCATATATAAAACTGAATCAGAAGTAATCAAGTACCCTGTTGACCTGAGGTAGTATTATATAGCTAGCAAGATCAAAAACAATCCTGTTCAAGTCTCAGCCCTGGTCTTGCACCCTTGTGAGATAAAATATTTTATCAACAAATGAACAAGTAATAGCCTCAGCAAGGACTTCTTCAAAGTATAATGATAAAGTCATTCAATTTTTATAATCAATTCCTTTATCTTGGGGTAAATAACATTCAGCAACAGACAGTTTATAAACTATCAGGCCATATATCTGATGGCTGTCAAAAATACCCCATTTCTATATATATGTAAGTTCAGGTCAATGACCCTTTATTTTCTAAAATAAATTTTTGATCTTGTTTTTTGGACCTTTTAAGAAGTGTCAGTTTAAAATATGCTATAAATAATCTTGTAAGGTTTCTGGACCAATTAATCTGTGTATTAAGTTCCTAAGATGTACCAGGCACTAATCAGGGACACCAACAGGAAAGCTCAACAATCTCCAATAGGTATTGCATTCCCCTCAAAAGTATTGTTACTTTATAATTCAGTAATGCCTTAATAAGTTATTGCTGTAGCACAAGGCTTGTAGAGATTTTAACTCCTAGCTAAGTTTTGGCTAATTACAAATTTTACATTTTCCATACATTTTCCCCACATTTGACAAGTTATTATACTGATTAAAATTGTTTTCATGGGGCAAGTGCAACTCCATTAACTATTATTATCCCTGTAAAGTCCATTCTAAGGGAATAAAATCTGGTTTAGGAAACAATATACCACCAGCAAAATACTCCAGTTAATAGTAAGTTGGGGAAAAATTCAATAGATGAAAAAAAACCCCACCAAAAAAACAAAAAGCATATAGTTTAGTATATCTTGCTGCCTTTTACTATATGAGAATGGCTAAACCATTTACTTCAAATTAGTTTTCCACGGGTTTGTCTCCAATCATTGTACAAAGACTATTTAGAGTGCCCACCTTCCCAACATAATGGAACAGGATTCTTTGTTATAGGACAGAACCCTTGCATTGCCTACACACAGCTTGGAGAGGGTAAGAGGTGAACTCAACTTCTGTTTCCCCAAGAAAATAATATGCCAGATATCTTGTATTTGCTGGGGAAGGCCGGAAAAAAAAAGTTAGAAATGCTGATTCTGCTTCACCACTCAACTAGAATGTGGATGCCTACTTTTTAACATATCTAAGGGCCAACAACTCCTTCCCAGTGCTTTAGATAAAATCCAGGTCTTCAAAGGCTGGAGAAGAACTTCATTACTCTTCTTATGTATATGGTGAAGGAACCCAAAACATCCTGGGTTTGACCTTTTTATCAGTTAAGGGAATTTCTTTAAAAGACTTTATAACCGGCCCTGGAGTCAGAAAGACCTGGGTTGGGATCCAGCCTCAGACACTTAACACAAAAAAAAACTAGCCATGTGACTCTGAGCAAGTCACTTAACCCCAATTGCCCTCCAAAAAAAAGCAAAAAAAAAAAAAAGATGGCCTTTTAGGGGCGGCTAGGTGGCGCAGTGAGTAAGAGCGCCGGCCTTGGAGTTGGGATGACCCGAAATCGGATCCGGCCTCAGAAAATGAGCACCCACACATAAATAATGACTGGTCGTGTAACCTTGAGCAAGTTACTTAACCCCAATTGCTTTAATAAAAAAATTTTTTTTAATTAAAAAAAAAGAATTTATAACATGTCATTCTTTAAAGAAAATGAAGAATGTGGCAAGAGTGTAGGTAGACCCAGATGTGGTGGGGTTTAGTGAACCCTGAAGTGCCTAACCAATGGGAGACAGATGGGAAATTCGAATTGGAAACAGGGCATAAAAAGACTTGGATTTGTCTGAACCAATGTAAAAGTCCATTAGGAAGTAACCATTCATTCAGGGGGAGAATGAACATACAATTAAAACCTTTCCTGGCTTCACAATAAGTGGGTATTATTCTTTGTTTAGACTAGGCATGTTTCTTCAGACAGCTACCCAGGGTATTAAATTGGATTATTGATGTTAAAAGTGGTGTCAATTACATAGTATCAGCTATACCTAATGTGAAAAGTCTCAGGCTTCAAATTGTTACCATACCCTGTCAGAATTGCTTTTATGGAGACTGCTATACCATATCCATACCTTTTATGTCCTGAGAAAAGCCCAATCAAAGGTAAGATGAAATGAACAGTCATCTTCCACAAACCCCCAAAGTGGAAAGCCTCCCAAACCAACAGTGTCTTAGGAGAGTACTAGAATGAACACATGTAAATGTGCAAGAGAAAAATGCCTGTTGGGGTGGCTAGGTGGCGAAGTGAGTAGAGCGCTGGCCCTGGAGTCAGAAGGACCTGAGTTTGGATCTGGCCTCAGACACAACACACACACAAACAAAAACCTAGCCCTGTGACCTTGGGCAAGTTACTTAACCCCAATTGCCCTCCAAAAAGCAAAAAAAAAAAAAAAAATGCCTGTCAGCACACCTAAAGCGGTTCCTAGAATTGTTTCTGGAAGTGAAAGCTAAAGGAGAGGAAAATCAGTTTAAAAACAGGGAAGAGTGGTCTAGAAATACTACACGTTATTACTGAGGCAATAATTGTATTATTTCCATTATGGTTTGTCTCCTTGGTCACAGTCCCAAGACCCTGAGAAGGCTTAGAAACATACAGCTGCAGACAGTCTGCTTTACTTTCCAGCTTTGTGGAACGGGACTGTACATCACAGGCCAAAGTCCTGTTCTCCCGTGGACCACCCAGAGCCTGGAGAGTCAACTACCCAGGGTATTCGTTTTGGAATTATGTAAAAAGGGTTGTGACCATCAAACCGTGATCTGACAAAAGGTATGTACAGTGTGGATAGGACAAGAGTGCTGGCCAGCTTTAGGAAGATGAGTTCAGACCTGGCCTCTGCACTACCTCTAATCATCCTCCCACCTTACCCTTTAAAGCCTCTTACCAACTCCCTCCAAATTCTTCTCCTCCCCTTTCCATGACGTCACTCATCTCCCTGCTCCTATGGTCATCCCTTTGCACAGGTTGCTTCCTCGTGCCTGGGAAGACCAAGTCCTCAGGGTAAGAATCCCAGAACTAGAAATGATGAGGAGGGGTGTTTGTTTCAGGAACCCCAATAGCCAGAGTCCCTGGGAAGCAGAATAAATTCAGACTTAAGCATTCTCTAAGTCAAGGTGGTAAAAGTTTATTGTTATGCTTTACAGTGGGCAAGAATTCTAAGGGTACCTGCAAACTTAAAGGGGTAGAGTTAAAGTTTTTATAGGATAATCTTTAATAGAACCTGTGCCAATTATGCTAACTAGGTGAGTCAGGGAAGGATTAGGGAGGAGTTAAGGAGTGGTCAGTTCTTAAAGGAACATGTACTTTTAATATCTACTGCCCAGGTGTATTGCTCAGAATTCACAGGAAAATAGCCCAAGGCAGGCCTGCCTGGGGGTGTGGTTTTATGCTTGAAGCATCACTAAGTCAACTAGGGGTCAGGGCTGACCAAGCAGCTACCCATCAATGGCGTGTTTGACAAGATGGATGTTGGGAGTTTAGTATATCCCAAGCTAACAAGGGATTCAGGATATATGTGTTTGTGTGTGTGTGTGTGTGTGTGTGTGTGTGTGTGTATAATGAGCTAGGGAGTATGCATATGACTGAGTCTAGGATATATATGATAGGTATGACCCAGCACACAGCTGCTTCAGCCAGTGCACAGTTGGGTCAAACTACTAAATTCTAGAAGTGCAGCTGGCCACTGTATCAGGATGAGAGAGAAGTATTTTCCTAGAGCATGCTGCCCTTGAGCTATTGAGACACTGCCTGAGACTGTGTTTTGAGGCTAGGGAGAAATGTGTTTTTATAAATTTTATAAAATTTTACAAACTGTTCAAGCACAGGCACCCAAGCACCCCATCAGAAGGACTCCTAATGTTCCTTCCAGAGGATCAGGTGGGATACTTGTCAAGTGCTTGGCACAGGGCTGGCCGAAGCAAGAGCTTCAGACATGCTGGTTCCTCTTCCTCCCCCTCCAGCTCTAAGCTGCCTGAACGTGACTAGCTGTTAACCATGAAGGAAGCCCGTGCAGGGCAGTCAGATTCCTCCTTGCCTCTGTCCCGTTCTTCACTCTTCCCTCAGCAGAGTCCTACACACACAGTAAGTGCTTCTTACAGTCACACACACACAGCTTTAGGGGCAGGTTGTCAAAGGTGGATGGTGTCCTCTGGTTCGAGCCAGGGTGCACAAGGCCAGAGGAGGCGGCTCAGGATGGGCTAGGTCTCACCTGCATATGTGCTCAGCAATGGCCTTACCTTAAAGCAGGTCTGCCAGGAAAGGGGAAAAAGATATGGAACCATTTAAGCAGGACGTAGGAAAGAAGTGTGTGGAAACAGGGCATGCCAGGAAGCAGGGGCCTGGAAAAGTCAGGTTATTCAAAGGTTATTCAGCCTTGACATAAATATAGTTCTAGGGCTAGGCTAACTAGAAGAGAACTAGTAACCTAAACATTCATATTTCCACAGTTCAGGCAGGGCAGGGGAGGGGGCCTTGGGAAAGAGTGTCTTCTGTGTAGGTGTACATCTTGGGAGAGGGTGGGGGCAGCTTCTGTGGGCAGGCACACGTCTGGGGTGGGAGGGACAAGAAGAGTCAATGGGTACAATTCACTGAAATCATAAGAGAGATGTCCCACTCTCTCCAGGGGTATGTAAAGATTCACCGAACATGCAGCCAATAACTGCTTGATCAACATAGAGCCAGGGCCAGTCTTCAGATAAGACATAAGAGTTGCTTAAGATGTGTGATTGTGAGAAAATTCCTTGTGTCAGTCTGTCTTTGACTGAGTTTCTGGTCAGCATAACTCAGGTCCTTGGGTAAGGGTCTCTAAGCCACAGGGAGAGGTGGTCCAGCTTCCTAGTCACTATGGGCTGGGTTCAAACAATGCAATAAAGTCTTCTCCTAATTCCCACAATTGAATAAAGTTTTCTCACAAGACAGAAATTGGACCAGACCCATAACTGAATAGAAAGGGAACTGAGCTAGATCCAGAATTGAGTCACCAAAAGGGAGTTAATGTGGCTCATTCAGTTCCCACCATTAACCACTTACTATCCTAATCCCCTCAATTCCCTCAATTTTACTCAACAAGAGACTCAGAAAAATGAATGCAGAGTTTCATAAAGGGAGAGACAATCATGAAAAATCTCCAAAAAAATCTTAAACGGATGCAGGGCACTCAATACAGTTAACTTGATTAATTTCCATACTCGATTTCTTCAGATTTATTAAGTAACTTAACTGCTGTATTTTGTATCTTTTTTTTTTTTGGAGGGGGAGGACAACTCAACCCTTCTCTTACACTAGAAGTCATGAGGAAGGCATTGTAGTGTAGTAGAAAGCCTTCTGGACATGGATTAGAATCCCAACACTTATTATCAGTTAACCTAATTCAGCATGTTTCTCCATCTATAAAATGAAGGTAATCACACTTGTAATATCTACATTACAGGATTGTTTTAAGGAAAGTCTTTTGTAAAACATAAAGCACTACATTTATAACTTCCAGAAGGACCTCAGCATTTTGGGGGAGGTTATTTTAGGCCTCAAGGAAGAAATTTCTTCCTAGTATAAGCAGAAAGTACAGTGACATAAGTCACAGAAAAGATTCTTGGTCTTCCTGATTATTAGCCTGCTTAAAATTGGGTTTCAGATTTTGAAAGAGAATTGGGAAGATTCACCTACACATCCACGGCCCAAACAAAACCAAACCCAACCCACTCTTGTTCCAAGACAGCCCATTGTAAGGGAGAGTCCTGCAATGTCTCACACACAGACAAATGTAGGTACAATATAAACCTCTACTGGGTAAGGAAGCCTGGTAAAGCTGAGAAAGCACTGAATTCCAAGTCAGAAAACCTTGGGAAGTTCTCTTACTAACTCTTGTGACCTTGGGCAAATCCTTTCCCTTCTCTCCAAGTCTGTTTTCTTATGAGATAAGCTACAGCATAAGACACTTTCCACATCATCATAATACGAATTTAGCTAGATCTAGCCTTAGACCCGAACTCTCTTGGGCAATTTACATACTCTCTCTCAGCCGGTTTCTTCATATGGTAGAATGAGGATAATAAAGGCATTTGCTCCCAGGGTAGTTTTAAGGATCAAACAACGTATCTGTGTAGTGCTTTGCAAACCTAAAGCACTAGGTAAATATTATTATTACTATAACTGACACGTATAGGGCTTTCAGTTTGACAAAGCCCTCCCCACGAGGGGATGGAGGGGATGGGGGGGCTGGGTTGGGAGAGGACAGCGCACGCATGCGCGCCAGGGAGCCCTTGCCCATCTACCCGGGGCTCCAGCAGGTGGCACAAAGCCCCAGCATAGGCTACAAGGCTCCAGGAGGGTGGGGTAGAGAGCCCGCGACAACCATCCCCTCTCCCTCCTGAAGGAAGGTGGGGAATCGCCTCTATTCAAATCAGACCCTGCCAGAGTGGGAGCCACGTGGGGTGGGGGTGGGGGGCGGTGCTTGGAAGTGGGCGTGGCTCCCTGCGCAGAACGCGGGACCAGAGTTACCTCATCCGGGAACTCGGGGCAGAAACGGAAGTAGAAGGGAGGAAGGAACAGCCATTCCGCCTTCTTTGCTTTCCTGGTTCTGTCTAGGAACTTAGGAGGTTTTCTCATCTCACTGGTTCCTGTTTTCCTTTCACTGCTGCAGTATTTGGTTGCCTTTTGACGCTCGTTAGGGATGTGACCCTGGTCGTGTCACTTACCAGCCTCACTGTCCTTACCTGTAAAATAGGGATCGTGACACCTGTAGTGTGAGGGTTGTTGTTAGGGTGACACATTCTCCCCGCCCCGCAGAAGGGACCCTGGCGCAGGACTCACGGCGGGGGGGGGGGGGGAGGCCCCAAAGAGGGGGTGCAGGTTTCTTTCTCTCTGACTTGGTGCTCACACTACAAAGTGAAACAATGGGGGAACCTCTGGAACAAAGCTTAGGCATTGTCTGTGTCCAGGCTCTTCCTAAAGCGTGGATGTGCTAGCTCCCTATGTCTCCCACCTTCTTCGGGGAACAGGGTGTCTGCTGAGGAACCACTCCTTGGGGCCAGGCTGGGCGTCTTCCCCTCCCCCAAAGCCACCGCTGCCAGCCCCATCTCCCCACCTCCAGGGCAAAGCGCTAGTCCTCCGGATCTCCTCCTGCACCCGCCCTTCAGGAGCAGAGGAGTGGCTCCTTCCACTCAGTGATGGACATTCCCACACCGGGTCATAGCCCGAGATCATCACCCAAGCCTCACTCCACCATCCCCACCACCAATTTCTCATTCCCAGCCCTCTCACTCCCCTACTCCCAAGTTTCAATCTAATTCCATCCAGCTCTTCCACTGTGCCTTCTGGAATGCTTGTTCCATAGGTAACAAACTTCTTTGTTAAATTCTTTCCTGTTCTACTCCCTCCACCACCTTCTTGTTCAGTCATTTTAGTCATGTTGTACTCTTTGTGACCCCCTTTGGGATTTTCTTGGCAAAGATACTGAAGTGGTTTGCTGTTTCCTTCTCCAGTTTATTTTACAGATGAGGAAACTGAGGCAGACAGGATTAAGTCACTTGCTCAGGGTCTTGCTAGTAAGTGAGGATTTGAACTCAGGTCTTCCTGACTCCAGGCCTGGCACTCTATCCACTGCACCACTGTGGGAGAGCCAACGAGGATTTACCTCAGTGCCCTTGAGAGGTCCCTGGACCCGTGATGGCACTGCCTCCGGGCTTAGGCTATGATGGCAAGGCCTCTCGCCCCCATTAACCCTCTAGGCACTTGAGGTTCTGCTAGGCCCCCAGCTGACCACACCTTGTTCTAAGGAGCAAGGCACATCCGGGCCCACAGTGAATATCCTTGCTCCAGGTAGAAATCGCGAGATAAGAGTCCCAGGGTTAAGGTGTACTTGACCTTAAAAGGCAAAAGGTGTTGTAATTGGCCAAGAGCCAAAATGGAAAGTGCTTGCATAGGATAGGCTATATATGTAGAAGAGCAGGAAATAAAGTTGGAATTGCCCCCTGAGTTGCTGTGTAAGTGTGCTTTGTTCTGCTCGGTGCTCCCTGTCACGTGGCGTCCGGAAGGCCCCAGGAAAGGATCCGACGACACACCACCTAGCTGCTCTTCCATCTATTAGCTCATACTGAAACCTGGCTTCCCCCTGATGACACAGCCTACCTGGCCACCCTTCCTGCACCTTTGCTCATTCTCCTTAGTTAATGGATGGAGGTGGGGGAATTGGAGTACTTTTTGCTTCCCATTGCCTCTTTCGTTTTCCACCTTCCTCCTTCGCTATTTATACCTACCACTCAATCAACATCTTGGTAGTGGTTGTCTACAGACCCCCAGGTAACTTTCCCTTTTCTTACTCAAGGAGTTTCATTGATACCTGGCTTACAATTTTTCTCTCCTCCAGAACTCTTTTCCTAATAGGGGACTTCAATATACATATTAATTCTCCCTCAAATACTGTAACCATTCAGTCTCTTAACCAACTCACCTCCCACGAGTTATCCTTTTACCCCACCTCAGCTGTTAGGGTTGTGAACTCGTGTGAGGGGGTGATTAGTCAGTGCCGACTCAAACGCTGCTGGTCACGTGAGTACGGACTTGACAATCATTTAAGGCCAGAGAGGGTGCACATGGCTTTCTGGGGGCATTATTGGGACAAGTTTGCCTGAGGTGTAATGACCCAGGAAAAGGAAGCCAGGAGCACTGACACGGGGGTATTGCTCTATGTGGCAGTACCCTGAGGATTTCTGGTAAGGACGGTGGTCCCTTGTCTCTTATGACGTACTCGGGAAAGAACATGATTGGCCCCCGCATGGCCCTCCTCCACGGGGGATATAGTAAGAGGTTTGGAGGAAGTTGCTGGAGTTGGAGAAAGCAGATGAAAGAGTTACAGTTGGAGTTACAGTTCTAGTTCCTGCTTGCTTGCTGTGTCTGAGGCTAGATTTGAATTCAGGTCCTCCTGACTCCAGGGCTGGTGCTCTATTCACTGCACCACCTACCCGCCCCTATAATCCTACTCTTTATTTGCACCATGACCTTGAATCCATTGACTTCTCAATTATCTCCCAGGCCACCCTCTTGGCTGAGAACCTCTATTTTACATTAAAAAAATGGATGCCATTGACCATAAACTCCCTCTTCTCCCATCTTCCTCATTTCCTATCACTTTGGTTTTCTTCTCCACCTTGATGAAGTGGCCTTACTCCTTACCAAAGCTGACCTTTCTGCCAAATCAAGTGATCCCATTCCATCCCTTCTTCTCTTTGATCCTTCTACCCCTACTGTCATTCTGTATTTCTTCTGCCCTTTGCAGTTAAACTCCTTGAAAGCATTGTTTATAACAGGGGCCTCCACTTTTTCTTTCTTCTTAACCCTTTACAAGCTGCTTTCTTACCTTATAATTCCACAAAAAAACCCAAAAACAAACCCTGCTCTTTTCAAAGATACTAATGATCTTAGTTGCCAAATCCAGTGTTTTCTCAACTCGCATTCTCCTTGATCTGCTTTTCAGCCTCTGACACTGCTGATCATTCTCTCCTCCTTGATCTTTATAGGTTTTCAGGACACAACTCTCTCTTGGTTCTTCTACTGACCACTCCTCCTCTGTCTACTTTGCTGGACCCTCTTCCACATAATGCCTTTTAACTGTAGGTGTCCCTCAAGGCTCTGTTCTGGGTTCACTTCTCCCTCTATAGTACTTCCCTCTGTAGTACTTCTCATCAGCTCCCATGGGTTTAATGACCATCTCTATGCGGATGGTTCTCAAATATACCTTTCCCACCATAATCTCTCTGCATCTCCAGTCTTTCATCTCTGACTGCCTTTCAGACATCTTGAACTGGATGTTCACTAGACATCTTAAACTCAATATGTTCAAAACAGAACTCATTCTCTTTTCCCCTAAACTCTTCCTACCTTTCCTATTATTATAAAGGACAACACCCAGTTCCTCAGGCTCAAAATCTAAGAGTTATCCTAGATTCTTTACTATCTCTCATCCCTTATATCTAATTTATTGCCAAGGCCTATCAATTTCACCTTTCAACATTTCTCAGATATGATCTTTCTCTCCTCTGACACTGAGACCCTGGTGCAGGCCTTCATTACATCATACCTGGATTAGTGCAATAGACTGCTAGTGGGTCTACTTCCTCAGGTCTTTCCCTACTCCAATCCATTCTCCTTTCAGCCACTAATTTTCCTAAAACACGGGTCTAATCAATAAACTCCAGTGGCTTACTCTAGCCTCCATGAGCAAATACAAGATACTCTGTTTAGCTTTCAAAGTTCTTCATAAGCTAGCCCCATCCTACTCTTCTAGTCTTTTTACCCATTACTCCCCAATACCTACTCTTCAATTCAGCAACACTGGTTTTCTGGCTGTTCCACAAAAGACACTCCATTTATCAGCTCTGGGCATTCTCTTTAGCTCTCACCTATGTTTAGAATGCTCTCCCTCCTTCAGTCTGACTACTGATCTCTCTGGCTTCCTTTAAGTCCCAACTAAAATCTCACCTTCTTCTCTCTCTATTCCACTCAGTGACTTCCTATGGGTTTATCACCTGTATGCAGATGAGTCACACATCTGTAAATCCAGCTCTAGACTCTCTCCTGAGCTCTGGTCCTTCGACACTAACTGTACCAATTCACAGCTCAACCAAAAATGAATTAGTATGCCTGTCTTTCCACAACCCTTTCAACATTAACTATTCCCATCTTTTGTCATCTTTGCCAATTTATTGTGTAAATTGAAACCTCAAAGTTGTTTTGATTTGCATTTCTCTTTAGTGATTTGGAGCATCCTTTCACATAATTGTTAATGGCTTGTAATTCTTTTTTTTTTTTTTAAAGCAATTGGGGTTAAGTAACTTGCTCAAGGTTACACAGCTAGTCATTACTTATGTGTGGGTGCTCATTTTCTGAGGCTGGATTCGATCCCGGGTCATCCCAACTCAGAGGCTGGTGCTCTTACTCACTGTGCCACCTAGCCGCCCCTTGTAATTCTTTATTTCTTGACAATTGTTAGTTCATATCATTTAATCACTCTTCTACTGGAGTATAGCTTTTGATTTTATGTTTGTTTCTACTTATCTTATATATCAAATCCTGGTCATCTATGTTTGATGTTTTCCCATTTGACTGCTTCTCTTATTAGATGTTAATTTTGTGCAATGATTTTTTTTCATTTCATACTATCAAAATTATCTTATCTTTCATAATTGCCTGGTTAAGAACTCATCTCTCTGCCCTTTTCCTAATTTTTTTTAATGGCATGACCTTTAATATTCAGGTAATATATCCAGTTTTAATTGTGGGAATTTAGTATAGGTTGTTGGTCCAAATCTAATTCTGTTTTCCAGTTTTCCCAGAAGTTCTTATGAAATAAGGAGTTCTTTCCTAAGTACTTTATGATTTTAGGTTTGACTAACACTGGGTAACTATTTCCTTATTTCTGATTCATTGTCTAGTCAATTGTTCTACTTTTCTTAACCAGTATCAAATGATTTTGATCATTCTGCTTTATATTTTGAGCTCTGGAAGGACTTCCTATCTTTTTAATTACTTTCCTTAATATTAGAGTGCACTCATACCTCAAAATAAATATTGTGGCTTTTTTCCTAGCTCTATAATTTTTTTTTTCTGGTACTCTTAACATTAACATAGTTAATTATTTTCACAGCTGGAATCTGAATTTTTGTCTCCTGGTCTTGAGTCCAAAGGGTTCTAAACTGTGTGATCAAGGCATAGACTCGATCATAGGGACTGGTTTTTAGCCACAGGGGCTTCTTATCTGTACTCTATTCCAGCCTATTCCGTTTAAAAAAAAAAAAAAGCAGTCTATAAGTGGACACTACTCCTAGGTGTTTCCCTTTCCTGCTTGGTTTCTGCTCTATGAATATCCTACTTCCACCAAAGATAAGCTCATCACCTGCAATCTCATCATAACACAGACTGATCCTTAATACCTTCTAAGCAACCCCAGCTGCCTTTCCCCTCTGATTGGAGGGCTAGGAGGTGAAGTTATAAAGTGCTCCCAAAGCCTTCCTTTAAAGAGGGCTTAGAACTTTCCAGCCTTTTTTCTTCATTCTCCATCAGCAGCTCAGCTTGATTTCTCTTCCACTAACATCATGCCTCAGGCCAGGTGTCTTCTGCTAGCAGCCCTCCTACTCCTACTTTCGTTAGATTTTAAGCTTTTTGAAGGTAGGAACTATTTTTTTTTCTCACTTGTATTCTTACCACTTAACACAGTGGCTGGTACATAGGTGCTTAATGTTTATTGACTGTTGGGTGATACTTCAGGCATCTTAATTTATGGTGATCATTCCACACAAAAAAATGACATATCAGCAATGGTCTAGTGCACAGTATCAGCCCAGTTACAGAATGAGCAGACTGATCTGAGATTGGAACAGAAGAATTATTTGGTTACCAGTGGCCTACACCTCATAAAAGCTGACCTGATAAGAATAAAATATGTTTGGATGGGCAGTGGAAGGAGTGTGCAAAATGTGGTTGACTTGAACAAGTGTTAGTCATATCATACTGGTCTTTCAGGAAACTTGTCTTAGGGCCATCTCTAGTAGTCCTGATTGATATCTGGCTACTCAACCCAGATGACCCTGGAGAAGAAAGTGAGGCTGGTGACTTTGCATAGCCCTCACTCACTCAAATCCAATTTAACTGCAAGTCATTTTAATATTTCCCTATCATGGTCCTCTTCAAAGGACAAACCACAACTTTATGGCCTATTCTAGCCCTGGCCAAACACCTGCTGGACCATCTCATAAATGCAAGACCCTTCAATATATAAAATATTGAGCAAAAGATCCTTTAGTGAACCTGTTCATTGTACATGTTTTACAGCAGTGATATCAGTCAAGTAGAAATAGATCCCTAACATTATCTATGTTTTTTTAAAAGTAATTTTTGTTAAGTATTTCCCAATTACATTTTAATTTCTTCTCCCATATAGTTTTCAGCCACTTGGCTTACAGTCCAGGAGTATGACACCTCTGTTTTAGAGGCTGATGGATGGTTCAGGAGAGTTAAATAAAAAAATCAAGTTATGAATAAACTTTGGTACTTTTGTCCTTTGTATGAGATCATGGTTATCTATGCAGGAGTTTTGCAGATGTCCAAAGAGGTCACCCTCTTGCCATTAGCTAGGCATTTTAGAGAGAATTCCCTGAGTAGTTTCACACTCATACTGTTTACTATGTACCTATACAACTTTTGTTGCTTCTCACCCTTTTGTTTTCACCCCTAGAGCCCAGTGAGGTCTCCCATCTCCTCAATTATAATTTCCATGATGTGTTCACATGGGTCCAAATAGGTTCACAGTGCCTGGGATCATAGGTCAGTGGTCTTCAGAGTGATGGAAAGGATGCCCAGAGGGGATGTGGCATCACCCAATCAATTGCACGTTGGAAAGATTGAATCCCACTCTGCTTTGATGGTCTGCCACGGTCACATCTCTAGAAAATCTGTACCTATGCTTATCCCCTCTCCACCATTTCATTTCCTTCCCGTGATGTGCAGATTACTAATCTCCCTTATTCTAAGCCAGCTGTCACTATCCAAGCATATACAGCAGTTCCACAGGTGCTATTGGGAAAACTCTGGTCCTACCCCCAGATCACCTCATGACTCTAGCAGGTGCCTCTTTGAGGGTGGGCTCTATGCTTAGAGGCAGAAATCAGTTAGAGCTTCACTTCCTTTTTATATTTTGGGAGAGATAGGGAGTCACAGAAACACGAGTAGACTGTGACCTGGAGCACAGATTTAATTGTATTCTCTTTCCCCCAAACCCAGCCACCTTCTAAATTTCCCTATTATTGCTGAAGGCACCAGCATCTTTCTAGTCACCCTGAATCTCACTTTAGTGTCATCTTTAACTAAGGATTCACCTTCCCTTACCCCACATTCATGAATCCTTTCACTTACCTAATCTTGTCATTTCTACCTTCATAATGTTGGACCCAGCTCCACTCTGCCCTCCCCTGATTGATTTGTCACTTTGCCCTTCCCGGGACACAAATCCACTCACCCTTTCCTTGAGTTGTAAAATAGGCAGCCCGGGGGCGACTAGGTGGCGCAGTGAGTAACAGTGCCGGCCTCGGCCTCGGAGTTGGGATGACCCGAGATCAGATCCAGAAAATGAGCACCCACACATAAATAATGACTGGCCGTGTAACCTTGAGAAAGCTACTTAACCCCAATTGCTTTAAAACAAAACAAAACAAAACAAAACAAAACAGGCAGCCCAACCTTTCCTTCATTGATTTGTAAAACAGAGAACTCCACCTTGCTTAATCTGTAAATAGGCAGAACCCCCACCCCTTGCTTTCCCTAGATTAATCTGTGGGTGGGAGTCCCAGCCTAGGGAAATTCAAATGTATACTGACCAATCAGTAATTGTAGTTTCAAGTGTACACTGACCAATCATTGGAGTTTCAGCTTACATCACTGTAATCACAGCTAACTTAACCTGGCTATGGAACCTCTATAAAATAGGCACACTGTCTGTGCAAAAGCACTGTCTGATTTGGGTGACCATGTACCCCGACAGTCCCGCGGTAATAAAATCCACTTTTTAAACTTAATCTTGGGGATCTTCTGTCTCGCTTTTATTGGGGTACAATATGTCTTATCTCTGTCCCCTTCTCTTATCAGACTGCCACTATCATAGTTCAAGGCCTCATCACCTCTGAACCCTGGACTATCACAAATGCCTCTTAATTTGCCTCCCCTCCTCAAATCTCTACCTATTTTAATCTACACAGGGGCCAGATTTTCCTCAAGTTCAGGTATAGTTCTTTCCCCTACTCAATAAGCTCCAGTGGCTCCCTGTTGACTCTAGCAGAAAATATTATTTCATCTTTATTGTCTCTTTGAAATTTCTATTTTTATGCCTTATAATGTATCTAGATATTAGTGGATCTGGAAATTATGTAATTTATAAATAAGTAAATATATATACATATATGTGCATATATACATATATATGCATATATACATATATATATATATATATATATATAGGTGGTATGTGTTCCAAATATTTTTTACTGATAAGATGCTCAATTTAAAAAAATATGTGGCCCACTCCCATGGATAAGACCTTTTACATCCCAGTCCTATGTCTCTCATACCCTCTCAACTCATATAATACTCAAAAATGCCAAAGCATAGATACTTTCTTTCCCACCAATTACCATTGTGGGATCCCTGAAAAACAAGAGAACATCTCCAACACAGTTCAGAAATATGCTTTTTCCTGTATAAAAGAAGTTGGGAATCTATCTTTAAAGCTGCCCCACTACCATCCCAATCTGAACTCAGACATGAAAGAATGGCCTCAAGGAGGCAGCTTGCTCCCATCTTCCACCAGTCATAATGAATATTCTATAATGAATTTTACTTGAATGACTGTTATATATGGATTTTCTTTACCCTTTCCTAGTAACTGAGTTACATATATATTCATTTCAAAAGATCTGTGCTGCTAAATATACAAGTTGAAATGGGTGGGAGAAAATTATCAAATCTATTTAAAAACTACTATAACTCACAGGAGAACCCTCCTTCAAATCACTGTAATGAGTGGCCTAAATTCAGATTACCAGAATTTTATTCATTTCTGATCAGTCTGGGTTCATCTGTGAGCTTTGAATTCTAGGATTGATTTTCCTGCCACCAACTGAAAGTTGTCCACCAGACAGGAAAAGAGAATGTGCAGGTACCAGTCAGTATCTAGGGTAGGGCAGGGTAATTGTAACAGAAATGAGATGACCTCAAAGCTGAGGCTCAATCTACAATGTAAACTATAGGCATGAATTTACATAAAGAAACCAAGAGAGAGACAAAACAGACAAAGCATTAGCCTGCTTGAAAAACAGACAAGCAGACAACTATGAGCAATTCTGAGTAAACACTGTGTAACCTCATGCAGATTACTTAAATCTCTGAGCCTCAGTGCCTTCCTTTGTAAAACAGTTTGATATATATACAACTTATACATACACACACAACTTGACATATATACAACTAATCTCAGGCTTTTGAGGAAAGTACTTTGAAAAACTTAAAAGTACTACAGAAATATGATTTTTAGCACTAATAGTAGCCAAACTGATTAATTTCAGTGAACAATATTGACTGAGGGATCATGTCTGATATGGGTAATAGTGGGAAACCTGTACCAAAGATGGGAATAATGACAAGTTTCGAAGGCATGCTGGTCATGATAGTAGCCATCAATTTCTAAGTCTTTGTAAACTCCCCTGTCTTTCATGACTCTCCTATTAACCTTTCACACTCTTCTACCTAAACCTGCTTTTCCTCAAGCTATATTATTAAAGACCCATTAAAACAAACATTTTAATAAATCATTTAATTACTGTTTCAAAAATTTATATTTCTCATCTTGTGTGTATAAACATGTGATATTTAAGCTGTTATCATTAAATAGGGTTTTATAGCTTCTATAAACTATTCTTGGGAACCTAACCATCAGTCTTAGCAATGTACCTCGAGGAAAAAGAAATTATGTCTTCCAAACAGCTACCTAAGATGAACCTTTAAGATAAAAATAATATACAAATAGGGAACTGTCTATATTCAAGCTATAATTATATTTCATAAAGTTTCCTACAACTTTGAAATCCTTCAGTTTTGTAGATATATGTGTATGCATAAGTATATGTATATTGCTAGTAACATCCCTGCTCAGACCACTAATGACTAACCTCAAAGTTAATCAATGACAAGCCTCAAAGTAACTTCAATGATTTCTTGATGGCAGCTCATGTTTTGAAAGGAAACAAGGAATAAGGAAGCCTTTTTCTCATACCTTAAAAACATCATTACAACTTGTGAAAATTCCTCATATTATGACATCTTAAGTATGTACATTTAACAAAGTAACAAATCTACCTACAGCTTTCCCCACTTTTATTACTCTCCTGGATGAAGTTGTTGATGTCTGATAAGGGCTGAACTACGACTAAAGGCTTTCCCACATTCACTACATTTATAAGGTTTCTCACCAATATGGATTCTCTGATGTTGTGTAAGATGTGAGTGGTTGCGAAAGTCTTTCCCACATTCATTACATTTATAGGGTTTCTCTCCTGTGTGAATTCTCTGATGTTCAGAAAGGGAGGAACTATGACTGAAGGCCTTTCCACATTCTTTACATTTAAAGGGTTTTTCTCCAGTATGAATTCTTTGATGTTGAGTAAGGCATGCGCTCTGATTGAAGGCCTTTCCACATTGATTACATTGATAGGGTTTCTCTCCAGTATGAATTCTCTGATGTTGAGTAAGATGTGAATGATTGCGAAAATCTTTTCCACACTCATTACATTTATAAGGTTTCTCTCCCGTGTGAATTCTCTGGTGTTGTGTAAGGATTGAGTTGTGACTGAAGGCTTTCCCACAATCATTACATTGATATGGTTTCTCTCCAGTATGAATTCTCTGATGTTGAGTAAGTGCTGACTGTTTTTGGAAGGCTTTCTTACATGCGTTACACTTAAAAGGCTTTTCTCCAGTATGAATCCTCTGGTGTTCAGTAAGACATGTGATCTGATTAAATGCTTTTCCACATTCATTACAGTGATAAGGTTTCTCTCCAGTATGAATTCTCTCATGTTGAACAAGGTGTGAGTGCTTTGGGAAGGTTTTCCCACATATATTACATTCATAATCTCTTTCTCCAGTATGAATTCTTTGATGTTCAGTGAGAGATGAGCTCTGAAAGAAAGCTTTCCCACATTCAGTACATTTGTATGGTTTCTCTCCTGAATGGATTCTCTGATGGTGAGTAAGACGTGTCCTTTGACTAAAGGCTCTATCACATTCATTACACTTATAGGGCTTCTCTCCAGTGTGAACTCTCTGGTGTTGGGTAAGCTGTGAATGCTTACGAAATGTTCTCTCACATTCATTACACTTAAAAGGCTTTTCTCCGGTATGAATTCTCCGATGTTGTGTAAGGCATGTGTTTTGATTGAAGGCTTTCCCACATTCACCACATTTATACGGCTTTTCTCCAGTATGAATTCTTTGATGTTGTGTAAGGCATGTGCTCTGGCTGAAAGCTTTCCCACATTCATTACACTTATAGGGTTTCTCTCCAGTATGAATCCTCTGATGCTGAATGAGGAATGAGTTACGGCTAAAAGCTTTCTCACATATGTTACATTTATAAGGTCTCTCTCCAGTATGAATAATTTGATGTTGAGTGAGGAGTGAGCTCCGGCTAAAGGCCTTCCCACATTCAGTGCATTTAAAGGGTTTCTCTCCAGTATGAATAGTCTGATGCTGAGTAAGGGATGAGCTCTGAGTGAAGGTTTTCCCACATTTATTACACTTACAAGGTTTCTTCTTTGTAGAAAGTTTCTGGTATTTATTTTGGTCTGAATTCTGTTTGGAGCTTTTCCCACTGATACTAACCTTATAGGTTTTTTCTCCTATAAGAATTTTTGAATGGCTTTCAGAGTTTGAGTCTCTCTCCCCAGTGGATAATTTCTCATGGGTAAATTTCATTTGCTTGAGACATCTCTCCCGTGAGAAGTATTTCTCTCGAGTTTCTCCTGTGAAGTTTTCCTGTTTCCTTGATAACCTGGCATCAACATCAAATTCTTCTTCAAATCTAATACGCTGTGGAATAACTCCTATGAGCTGTTCCCTTGCATCTGATGATTCTACTTCAGAAACAGAATCTTTGGTTATATAGCTTATTTTCCATCCTGAAAGAAAGGAAAAATGCAAATATTTCATAACCTCTTTGCTGACAGAAATTTTCTATAATGTAATACTAAATCTAATAGGAGTACATGGTTACAAATATGACTATTTGTGGAGTGATTGGGAAAGGAAAAATGATGGTAGAAATGGAGAGGCCTTGCATAGAAGCCAAGTGCAGAGAAAGAGGAAATTCCATCTAAGAGCGTGACCAGAGTGACTAATAAAACAGTATAAGCAAAAACCAAACCAAAAAACCTTCCTTTACAAAATACCAAGGTTGCCCTCACACCCTGACCTGCTGGGCTATTACTTCTAAGTTTCCCATATCTCTATTCTTTATTCCCTTCACCTGGCCAAGTACCTTTTTGGACTTCTTTTTCTTCAACTTCCCGGAGATCCAGAATCCAGGGCTCCCCTCCTTTCTCCAAATGGAAAATCACTTCAGGTTTGGAAACTGGGATTCCTGCTCATAAGAAGGAATCAGGACATTTCCGTTCATGATGACTTTGAGAGAGTACCCAAGAATGCATATCCAGTTCCCTCTCAGGAAAAAAACAAACAAACAAAAATTGAAAGTGGCTTTGTTTATAATAATGCAAAATGGGAATAGATTCTATGTCTAATAAGAAATGGTTGACAGGGCGGCCAGGTGGTGCAGTGAATAGAGCACCGGCCCTGGAGTCAGGAGGTCCTGAGTTCAAATCCGGCCTCAGACGCTTAACACTTACTAGCCTTGTGACCTTTGGCAAGTCACTTAAAGCCAAATGCCCTGCCTTACCCCCTCCAAAAAGCAAAAAAAAAGAAAAAAAGAAATAAAAAGAAATGGTTGAATGAACTGATGTAGTAACACAATGGAATATTATAGCACCATAAAAATAATAACTATAAACAAGTATGGAAAGAAAACAATGCAAAAAGAATACATATACACACTAATTATACTAAAAACAGCACAACTAGATAAGTACATTAACAAGCTGGAAGGAGACAATGAGTAAATTAGATATTACTGTTGTTATTTTGTTAAGAATTACCACAACTGACAGTTTGGAATTTGTCATTTTGCTAGACTTTGGGTTTATGTTAAGATAAAAAGAAAAAGAAAAAAAAGGGAAAGAGAAGAAATAAGAAATAAAAGAAAAATTTCTGGGTGTCATAGATTAAAACAATCAACAATGATTAGGAAGCTGTGATACCAAAACCCTGAGTCAAATATCAACTCTACATACTTTAGAATTCCCCATAGACATGAACATGGAAATGAAAAAAAAAATCCTAGGGGGAAGAAAAGACATACAGTAAAACCATCTTACCCAAGGAGACCAGGTTCCTATAAGTCTCTAGCATCACATCCCTATATAAATCCTTTTGAACAGAGTCCAACTGCCCCCATTCCTCCTGGGTGAAATACACAGCCACATCTTTGAATGTCACTGATTCCTGAAATACCAAAACAGTCTTGCTTCTCTTCACATGGTCCTAGGAAGAGAAAGAACTGGCAGCAACATGGGAAGTAGCCAAAATACATAACGTCATTCTGAGTGTTAAGGGCTCTGAACACATGCAAAAGTGTGGTTATGATATGTGAAAATAATGGAGTACATGCTACAATCATTTGAGGAAAAGTAAAGGAGAACAAATGTATATAATATAAGGAACACTGAAGGGATTTAAGAAGGAGTAGCTCAGTGTTATGATACTATAATGCACTGAAATAAATTAACTTAAATGTAAATAGCTTAAGCACGCTTAGTTATTTGTATTGATGTTCAAAGAAAAATCAAGTATTTGAGTAAGAAACAAGTTAGTCTTCCACTAATGGTATTATGCCTGTCATTCAGCTGGAGGCAGTATGATCTAATGGAAAAGGGAGTCGACAAAGTTGGATTCTAGTACCAGCTCTGTCACTAACTAGCTATGTGACCATAAGCAAGTCACTTTTCTGGGCCTTGGTTATTATCCTGTTTCACCTGGTCTGGTTTGGGGTTCGGGATCTTCTAGAAGAAATACAATGGTCCCCATGGTAGGATCACCCTTAGGATATGTATGGAAGCTGTAGATGGTACCAAAAGGAGAAAAGGCAAAAAACCCTGCCAATATAAGAAGCGTTAGGTCAAAACAGTCAGTGATCAATCAATGTTCTGAAGCACAAGTGAGTCTGATCATAAGCTAATAAACATCTAAGAAGAGCTTAGTTCAGGCTTACATCCAGGTGTGATGTTACAGGGTGAAAGCCAGAAGGAAAAGAGAGGACAGGGTCAAAGGTGGTTGGCACTCTTGTGGCTGTCACAAGTGGATGAACAGGGAGGAAGCCAAACTGCCACCTCACTTGGCAAAGAGGAGCTGCCACTCTGGGCCTCAGAGTCTTGCTTCAGGGAGTTACAAATAGCTGTCATTTCTCTAGCCCTTTGTAAACACTGAAGTAGTTTCATCAAAACAACACTATGCAGAAGATAGTATTATCTTTTCCAGAACTGAGAGAACTATAGTATACCAATCTAACTTGAAAAAGAAGAGTAACCATGTGAAAAAATAATTCAAACCACTAATAATAAAATAAAAGAAAAAATTTTAAGACCTCATAGCCATCAGATTGGCAAAAATGACAAAAAAGGGAAATGACAAGTGTTGGAGCTGTGGGAGGAGAGGCATACTCAGGCATTTGTTGTTGGAGATGTACAATGGCCAGCCGCTGTGGAAAGGAATTTGGAATCTCCAAACTCACTAACCGGTTCATAATATTTGACTGAGTAATACAACTAGAAAGGCTTATCTCTCAAAGAGGTAAAATAAAGAGGGAAAAATTCTATCCATACACATATAGACAGAGCAGCATTTTTTGTTGCAGTAAAGCACTGGAAATTAAAGGGTGCTCATTAAATTGTAAATGGCTGAGCAAATGATGGCATATAAATTTAATAGTATGATATAATGAATTTGATTTAAATTTCATTTAATAATGAATATCAATGCATTGTAAGAAAAAGCAAAAGGAATGGATTCAGAGAAATATGGGATAATCTGAACTGATATAAAGTGCAATGAGAACCAGGATAACAATTTACACAATGACAAGGGCAATGTAATGAAAAATAACTTTGAAAGACTTAAGAATTCTGATGAATAAAATGACCAACCATGACTTCAGAGGATGAATCTGAAATATACTTGCTATATCTTTATAGAGAGATGAGAAACTATAGGTGCAGAATAAAAATACCTTTCCTGACATGGCCAACCTATGTGTTTGTTCTGCTGGCCTATGCTTATAGGGGAAGGTTTTAAATTTTTTTAGGGGATAGAAGGAAAATTGGGGTCAAGGAGAAGGGCTGCATTTCCCCTCCTCAAATTTCTCATAACACTGCCTGGACTTCTTTGCACTTGCCGCCTTTTCCCTTATATCTCTATTTCTTGAATTCCTTCTAATAAATTTAAAGCTTCTTAAAAGTAAAGCCTGTGTTGAATCTACCTTTCATGCCAAAGTCCAAGCATAGGACCTTGCACATGGCAGAGACTAAAATACTTCTTTGGTAAAGTAAATATAATTTGCTGCATTATGTTAAAAAATATTGCAATGCACAGAAAGCTGTATCAATCACTCTGGTAGTATGATGTAAAGCATTATAAATACTATTTCAGTGTGCTATTGATTTCTCTAACTGAGCATTAAATAGGGCCATTAGATTAACAGAAAGTTGCCTTTAACCTAAAGCACATATATAATATGGGTGCAAAATGAGAAACTGGGTTGTCCCAAGTTGAGAACTCTTCTCTTATGGGGAAGGGAGACTATGTATGTGAATCACTTCCCAGAGGAGAAAGATGTTTGGATTGTGAAGAACCTTGAATGCCAGTCAAAGGTTGTCTGGATTTCAGAATGGAAGAAGCTAATGAAGGTTTTGAGTGGGAAAGGGAGCTGTATTCAGGAGGTATATATAGAAGCTGTCAAGGAAATAAGTGCATAATGCCAAATGTACCAAGACTCAGTCTTTCCTGCAATATTGCTGCAATATCATCAGGCCTGAATTTAGAATGGATCTTCTCTCAAAGAGGAAGTGTCACAGAGGGGTTGTTATACGTTTCAAGAGAACAAAGACTACTAATTAACACCACAAATAGCTTGTACAGAAAAACCATACACAATATAATGGTCCTTAAAAATGACAATGTAGAAAATGCACCTGCATTTAAGACCACTGGGGTCCAAGTGGCCTTGCTGATAAACAAGGCTTCTCATAAAAGGCTAAAACAAAGGAGCAATGTAGGTTTGAAATAATATTCCAAATTCCTTAAGTCCCTTTGCTGCCTTCTCAAGATAAGATTTACAGTTCAATCAAGAATCAGAGATTTTTATGTCTTTATCAGAATGAAATTATGACAGAGATTCATCTGCTAAAAAACATACAGGATGGCTGGGAGAGAGGCTGATATAGGCTCTAGAAAAACTAGCTCATGGCTGACATTTATAGAGTGCTTTAAAACCTGCAAAGTGCTCCATAAACATTATCTTATTTGAGCTTCACAACAGTCCTGTCAATAGGTCCTAAAAGGACTATTATCCCCATTTTATAAATGAGGAAATTAAGGCTCAGAGAGGTTAAGTGACTTACCCATTGTCACAAAGATAGTGTTAGAAGTCTTCTTGACTCCAAGGCCAGCACTCTTTCCACTCTGCCTCTGAATGAGTGATGTGATAGTGTTCTGGGCTAAGATGTTGGCAATAGAGAAGAGACAGATGCTAAAAATATTAGAAGGAAAGAAAAGACAGAACTAAGCAACTGAATAGATATTGGGGTATAAGGGAACTAGATGAGTTAAAAAGAAGCCTGAGATTTCCCCTGGCAGATCAGGAGAATGATGACACTGACTGAATAGGGGAAGCCAGGACGGGAAATCACTGTTGGTGGTGGGGAGAAAGGCCAGAGATGTCAAGTGAATGGCCACAGAAACACCAGGAAGGGCATGGTGCTAAGGCCATGTCCACTTTTAGAAACCACTTCAGAAAGATGACCAGACAGTCTGAACTCAATAGGTGAGGTCTTCAGCATTTCATTTTAATAAATGTTAAGTACAAAACACTGTGTCTGGTACTGGGGATACAAAGAGATATACAAAACACACCCTACTCTTAAGAAGTTTAGAGAAAGAAGCTGAGGTCAATGACTAAGAGCTCCTAATTTTCCCCTTTTCTACTTCTCCTGATCCCTGGACATCATCCTCCATTCTTTCCTCTTTCCTCCAGCCCAATGAAAGGCTAGTCCTTGCCAAGGCAAAGTTCTCTACATGTCTCACTGATCTCGTTTCCTCTCATCTTTTACAGAAGATTTACCTTGCTAGTCTTCAGTCTCTATCTCCTGGTTCTTTCTCTTCCACCTACAAAATGTCTGTTATCTCCCCCACACTTAAAAACACTCTCATTAGATTCTACCAACCTCTCAAACTAGTGTCCTAGATGTCTCCTTCCTTTCTCAGCCAAACACATAGCTGTCAAACTCATAAAGTCGTAAATAATCATTGCTTCCATTTCTTCTCCCTTCTAAACACTCTAAATTCTAGCTTCTAACATCACTCAACTATAACTATTCTCTTCAAAGTTATTGATAAGTTTCCTAATCGCAAAATCTATTGGTCTTTTCTAATCCTCTGCTATGTGTACTAAAGCCCATACCCTTCTTTTCAAGCAAAAAACCCTTCTTATCCTTCTTACTATTTATTTGTTCTTCATAAATGACAATCTTCCCAAGCTTTTGCACTGGCTATTCCCCAAGCCTGAAATGCACTCCCTTCTCATGTACACCTCTTGGAATCCCTACTGCCCCTCAAGCCTCGGTTGAAGTGTCAGTTCCTATCAGAAGCCTTTCCTGGTCCCCTCCAACTGCTAGTATCTTCTCTGACCTCCCCACAAAATTACCTATGTATCTATTTTATACAAATCCATGTTCACGTATGTACAAGTCTCCCTTGCAAGAATGAAAGCTTTCTGAGGGCAAGGGCAGTTTTGCTTTTTCTTATATCTGCAATGTTTAGCACACAGTGGTACCTAATAATGCTTTGTGATTATTTTAATACCTAATTGGTCTCCCTGCTTCTAGTCTTTCCCCTCTCCAATCCATCTATTACATAATTGCCAAACTAATCCTCCTCCTAAGATCTCATGTCATTCCTCTACTCAAAGATCTTTAGTGGTTCTCCACTGACCCTACGATAAATTATAAACTCCTCAGCCTGATATTTAAAGTCCTACATAATCTGACTCATACCTACCTCTCTCACTTTAACAACAGTGTCTTTTATATAATCTACATTCCAACACGACTCTAAGTTACTCCCATAACTCATTATTCCATCTCCCACTTTGTGAAACTAAGATATCCACCTCTCACCCCATGCCTAGAACACTTTCCTTCCTCTTCTCTGCTCCACAGAATCCTCATCTTCCTTCAAAGCTCAGCTCAGGGGCCACATGCTCTTCAAATCTTTCTATGACACCCTTCCCATCACCACTGCCAAAGCCCTGTTACTCTTCAAATTATTTTGTGTACATGTTCTCTTAACAGATTACAAACCCCCCTGAAGGCAAGTATTGTTTCACTTTTATCTCTATATCCTCAGTGCCTAGCACAAAGATAGCTTCTTAGTCAGTGCTTGCTGAACAGAATCAGGACAGAAAGTTTATCGTCTATGAATGCTTATCAGTATGGTTGTCAGGGAGATCCCCATTGTCAGCTTCAATTTGCAGATGAAGGTTTTCAGATATGGCTAAACTATCATCATTCAGTATCATGGATCTTTAAAATCATAGAATTATAAGTTCTAAGAGTGCGAAGAAAAAATCATCTTACCTAATGTCCCTATTTTACACAGAAGGAAACCGAGGCCCAGAACAGTGAAGTGAGTTGCTCAGGGTCACATGACTAGTAAGGGGAAGGAGCTAGGATTCAAAGTCAGATCTTCTGAATCAAAGTCCAAACCTTAGATCCATGTTTTTCTGTATAACCCATTCATGCCTGGTCCTGATCAACCCAGATGCAGGATACTTGTATTTCTTTTTTTTTTTTTTTAATTTATTTATTTATTTTTAATTTTCAACATTCACTTTTTTTTTCCTCTTTATAGGGCAATTGGGGTTAAGTAACTTGCCCAAGGTCACACGGCTAGGTTTTTTTTTGTTTGTGTGTACGGTAAGTGTCTGAGGCCAGATCCGAACTCAGGTCCTTCTGACTCCAGGGCCGACGCTCTACTCACTGCGCCACCTAGCCGCCCCGATACTTGTATTTCTAACTTTCAAGGAAATTTCTTAGCTGTTACTACTAATTTCTCTTAATTTTTACTCACTGGTCACACTGATCTCTTTTCTGTATCTGTGGTTTTTTTTTAACCACTGACCCATAAAAAGAACCACGTTCATGGACCCAGAAGGGAAGACTTCAGGTTCACAATGAAGGAGTCAACAGGCTCCTTTCTTCTGTCTCCAAAAAAATATGGCCTGTAAGGGACAATAGAGAGAACAACTCACCTTAGGTATGGTTGTAATTAACATAACTGATGTCACTTGGTCTCCTGTCTTCTTCATTTGGAAGACAGCAAGAACTCTGTGGACTAAGGAAGGAAAAAGGGCCATAAGTGAGACTTTTCTTACTCTAGGCTTCCTCTCCTGAGGGGACCTGCATCCCCTCTAATTCTGGGAGACTCAAATAGTCTCTGTTTTCAAGAAAAGTGAAGTGATATTTATATTTAATATCTATCAGTGGTCCTTTAGAATAGTGTCATTGTGGGACGGTTAGGTGGCACAGTGAATAGAGCACCCGCCCTGGAGTCAGGAGAACCTGAGTTCAAATCCGGCCTCAGACACTTGACATGCTTACTAGCCATGTGACTTTGGGCAAGTCACTTAACCCCAATTGCCCTCCAAAAAGCCAAAAAAAAAAAAAAAAAGAAAAGAAAGGAAAAGAAAAGAAGAAAAAGAAACAATGGGCTCTAAAAAAAAAAAAAATAAAAAGAATAGCGTCATTGTAATCATCAATATTCTAGCTACAATTCTTTTTTGTTACAGGGAAGAATGGGGGAGAAACCAAATGGAAGTATGAATAGAGGGAAGAGTCTGATGAAACTTGAACTAGAAAATGAACAGGGAAGAAGGAAAGAGAAAACTATTTACAAAGCTCCCCCCTTCCCTGCTAACCACAGTCATCCATCCATCCATCCATCCATCCATCCATCCATCCATCCATCATCCAGTTTCTCAGCCAAATTCCTTGAAAGAGCTTTCTACACAATGGCACCTCAACTTCTTCCTTATTCCTTCTTGATCTTCTAACCTCAGCACTCATTGAAATTGCTCATTCCAGGGGCAGCTAGGTGGTGCAGTGAATAAAACACCGGCTCTGGAGTCAGGAGGACTTGAGTTTGGATCCAGCCTCAGACACTTAACACACACACACACACACACACACACACACACACACACACACACACCTCAAACTAGCCATGTGACCTTGGGCAAGTCACTTAACCCCAACTGCCCTACAAAAAGCAAAAAAAAAAGTTGCTTATTCCAAAGTTACCAACAATCTCTTGACACCAAATTAATTTGGCAATAAACAATGATCAAGAGCCTACTACATTGCCAAGCACTGTGCTATGCACTGGAGCCCCATTTTATGGATGGGGAAACTGAGATAGGCAGAGGTTAAGTGACTTGCCCCATATGACAGAACAAGTAAGTGACTGAGGCAGGATTCACACTCAGATCTTCACAACTCCAGCTCCAGCTCTCCATTTTTCTATACCCAAACACAACATTCCAGCTTCTGCCCTTACTATGCCTTGGCACCAGCTGTCTCTGCCTCCCCTCTGCCCAATAGCTGGAATGCACTCCCTTACTCAACTCCTCCTCTTGGAAGCCCTGGTTTTTTCCCCAAGACTCAACTTTATTTTATTATTATTATTTTTTTTAGCCTTTTGGAGGACAATTGGGGTTAAGTAACTTGCCCAAGGTCACACGGCTAGGTTTTTGTTTGTGTGGGTTAAGTGTCGGAGGCCGGATCTGAACTCAGGGCCTTCTGACTCCAGGGCCGACGCTCTACTCACTGTGACACCTAGCCGCCCCAAATCAATGCCTTCTTTTATTTATTTATTTTTTTGAGGGCAATTGGGGTTAAGTAACTTCTCCAAGGTCACATGGCTAGGTCTTTTGTTTGTTTGTGCGAAGACTCAACTTTAAACACTGTCTTCCTCTTGAAGGCCCTGCAGGTACTCCCAGCTGCCAGAACTTCCCTTTCCAAAAATACTTTGTGTTGATTTGTATATGTTTGGTATAGATTCATATAAATGCATGTTACCATCCGCATCAGATTTTGGTATAAGGAAATGCCAACCAAGGAAACCTACTCTACCAATGCGAGTCAGCACCTCCTCTTTAACTGAATTTTAGAGCTGCCTAGAGAACTGAGAGATTGAGCCACTCGACCAGGTTCACATGACAACTATGTGTCAGAGGCAGGCCTTACAGCCAGGCACAGTGCCTCCCCACATGGTAAACATTTAATAATTTCATGTTCATTGGTAAAAAGTAGACACGATGAAGAAAAAAAGCAATAGATACCCATAAGAAATAAAATCCAAGAAAAGAACCAGGCGTAAAGCCCACGACTTCAAACGTCTACATGCAACAAGTACAAAATTTAGACAAGGAGAACAAAAGGGCCTGAGAAGGAAATTTGACCTAGGAGCTATAAGAGATCTGGTAGGAATAGAGTCATGACAGAAATACAACTCAGGACAGGTGTAACTTGTCCAAAAGAAACAGAACTAGTAAAAGGAGACGTAAGTGCGTGTGTGTGGTGACTGGGAACCAAGTATGGAAGAAGAGAAAATATTTGGGCAAAGATCAATGGAGCCAGAAGAGTGCCACCTGAGTATACCAAAGGGGACCTAACACAAAGAGGAAACAAATGGGGAGTCTGGGAGGAGGACCAATGACGTTTGTGGCTTTTCAAAAGCAGACCAACTAGTTCCTTGATTTGCTTAAAAGGTAATGTCATCTTTCAATGCCTTTAGTAGAACCAATAAGAGGAAATTATATTTTGGATTTGATTCTCACCAAAATGGAGGAACTGGTTGCTGGTGTGGAAATGACTGAAATACTACAGGGAAGGGACCACCCAATCTTCCCAGAGTCTATGAGAGATGAGAGAAAAGCCTAGCATTGCCTGACAGACACCAGGGACATGGCTGCAAGTCAATTTGGAAGGAGGTCTCCAGAACAGATCCCAAGGATCTGTGTTTGGCCCACTGCTATTTAATATTTTTGTCAATGACTTTGATAAAGTTGCCTCCTTATCAAATCTGCAGATGTCACAAAGCTGAAAGGATTGGTTTAACACAAGGAATGACAGGATCAAAAATGTCTTGACAGGCTAGAAGACCAGGCTAAATCTATTAAGATAAAGTTTAATAGAGACAAATGTAAAGACTTTTACTTGGGCTAAGTCAAGCAGTCAATAAACATTTATTAAGTGCTGACTAAGTGCCAGGCAATGTGTTATGCACTGGGGGGTACAAAAAGAGACAAAAGATAGCCCCTACCCTCAAGGATCTCACAAACTAATTGGCTCAAAGAATCTACTTTATAAGTACAAGAGGCAAGGGTGGAGAACAGTTTGTTTGAAAAAATCTAGGGGTTTTAGTGAACTTCAAGCTTAATGAGCCAACAGTCTGATATGTGGACCTAAAAAAGCTAGCGTGAACTGAATTAAACAAGCAATTAAGCTTCTAGGAATCAAGAGGTAAGAATCCCACTGTATTCCACCCTGGTTAGACCTCATATGGAGAACTGTATTAAATCCTAAGCACGAACTAGAGAACACATGGAGGATGACAACCAGAATAGTAAAAGGCCTTGAATGTTTAGACTGGAAAAGATAAAACACAAGGAAAAGATATCAGCTGCCTTCCTATATTAGAAAGGCTGTCAAATAGAAGAGGGATTATTAGATTTTTTTCTGTTTGGCTCCGTGGGGGAGAACCAAGAGCAGTAAGTACAAGTTTCAAAGTGACAAACTTAGGCATGATGTAAGAAAGAGCTTCCTAATCATTAAAATTATCCCAAAGTAGAATGCGCTGCCTCAGGAGCTATTGGATTCCATAGCAATGGTGATATTCAAGCAAAGATTAGATGAGTGCTTGTCCTGGAGTGTTGTAGTATGCTGGCTTCTGGCTCCTTTCCAATCAAGTTCTGTGATTCTATCTGTCAACAAGGAATAAAGAGCAAAAGCTGCAAGATGATGCCACAGAAATGGGATGAGGGAAAGCTGGAATGCTCAAATCGACAGGATTTTATAGGCCCAAAATATGAAGCCTAAATTCTAATGAAAAAGATGTTGCCTTCCTTGTGCAGGGATTGAAGCGTTGAGTCACCTTGTACAACTGAAAAAAAGAGCAGGATCTTGAGTCAAGAAATCTGGGCTGAAATACTCACTTCTCTATGTAGTAGTTATATGATCTTGGCCAAGTAACAACCTGACTAAACTTCAGGGGCTTGCAGAATGAAAGTCATATTATACAACCACCCTCATAAGGCAGGTGCTACAGAAATGAGTGTTGATTACTGTTCATATGTGAGGAATACATTTCTAACTTACACAAGATGAACAGAAAGGCCAGTTTCATAGGATTGTGGAGTGCGTTAAAGACAGTAAAGTGTAAGAAGACTGTGAAGTATAAGAATCTAGGCAACAGATTGCAGGAAATTAGTCTGGGAGTAAGCCAGCTCAACTCAGGTCCTAGATACAGATTCACAGGGAGGTAGAACCACTTCCCTGAATATCACAGGGAACAGTGAACATTTAATATATACACAAGGGAGGATGATTTGTAACCTTTGAGACCGTAAACTGTTGTCAAAGTATTGAAATTAAAAAAAGGTGAAATGACAAGCACAAAAATGAGGAGGGGTCCTTAAGGAGTTGAAATAGCATAAAGGACACTTCTACTCAGACATGTCTCAGGGATTCTCCCGAACTGTCCAGGAGAACAGCTCCCCAGGACCAGGTAGGTAAATTAAGCCAGCAGACCCAGGGCCAAAATGAGGCCACCTCTGCTGGACTACAACGTTGGCTTTATCATCCCTGACATTGACAAGGCAGCTCCTGGAAGACGTCATCTTTTTAATCCTTTGGGGGAGGGGTTTTGACAAGTGAGGAAAACTGAGGTCCAGAGAGAGGAAGCAGTTTACTCAAGGTCACAGAGCCGGTTACTGGCACAGCCAGAAATGGAACCCAACAGCTGGCGTTTAACAAATGCTTACTCGCTCACTCCACTTGCCAGTGCCTTACCCATACCACGGCGCACACCTCCTGCTCACAGCCTTCTCATAGAGCAGCTCGCCCAGGCAGCAAGTCTCGCGATAACAGTTTGGTCTACTTCAGAGAGCGCTCTTTCATCTTGGGTGTAAGTTACTAGTCCTCTTCCCTCTTCTCACCCCCCTTCCACTTCCCCGTGGGCGTGTCCGCGCAAGCGCTCGCTCGTACCTGAGCCAGCCCAGGCGGAACTAGAGGATACTTCTCGGTCCCACTCCTAGTCAGGTTTCCCCTATATATCCCGGCAACCTCTGGGGCAGTTCCTCTTTTCTCCCCATTGGTCGTCAGCTCCTTCCTGTCTCGCGGTGGCCTCAGGATCTTTCGGTTCCCTGGGTCTCAGACTTACTCAAGCCCAAGAAAGGAACTAACGCTGGGGTGGGGAGAAGTGGGGAGAGGTCCCAGTCTCCGGAAACGGCAGAGGTCGCGGTCTCTGAGCTGTTTGGTCCGTAAATTACGCTGGCCTAGACACCGAGAGAACCAGGGCCTAGCCGGAAGTGCGTCACCGAGGTGCCTAGTAAGATCGCGGAGCGTGCTACGCTCCCCTCCTCTCTGGAAATAAAGGGACCCGGATGCGTCTCTTCGGCAGCTCATTCCTTTTGCCATCCATTTCCTCTAAGCTCATGTAGGCTCACATGGAAAGGGAAGTTGTCTGGATCTGGAACATACATTCCATTGGGCAACGAAGGGAAGGGGCGGGGCCTGATCTGTCAAGGAATGGCCTATAATCTTCGAGAAGGGAGGGGGGAAGGGGCTTTTTTTTTTTGGAGCCCCAGTAACATCCTAGTCCATTTTAACCCTACAGGACCTCCCTAGGTCTGGCCTGGCACATTGGGTTTGTAAAAACAAGGATAATAAGGGGACCTCCCATTTCTTTCTTTCTCTCTTTCTTAAAGCAATTGGGGTTAAGTAATTTGCTCAAGGATACACGGCCAGTCATTATTTATGTGTGGTTGCTCATTTTCTGAGGCTGGGACAGGATCCCGGGTCATCCCGACTCAGGCTGGTGCTCTTACTCACTGCGCCACCTAGCCGCCCCAAAGATGGTCTTTTTTTTTTGCTTTCTGGAGGGCAATTGGGGTTAAGTGACTTGCCCAAGGTCACAGGATAGTTTTTGTGTTTGTGTGTGTTAAGTGTCTGAGGCCACATTTGAACTCCTGTTCTCCTGACTTTAGGGCGGGTGCTCTATTCACTGCGCCACCTAGCCACCCTGGGACCTCCCATTTCTAATAGGTCTTTAAGAATTACTGAGCACTTTTCCTCCAGCCATCCTGTAAAACAGGTACTGCAAGTAAGTGTCCTCATTTTTTAAGAGGAGAAGCAGGAACTTATATAGGCTTTAAGGTTTGCAAAGCACTTTACTCATTCAAATTGATTTCATTGGTCCTGCTTGCCCATTCATCTGGTAATTGTTGGGGAAACAATTTGAGCTTAGGTGGTCTAACGTCATATTTAGTATTCTTTCCAAGGGGCTGGAAGTTAATGTTATTATGGTGCTTTAGGGTTTATAAAGCATTCTACAGACATCTCATTAATTCTCACAGCAAACAAGTCCTTTGTATTGGCGGGTGTAAATATCATCTTACAAGTAGTTAACAGGAAGGAGGGAATTATTTTGTTTGAGACCATGGATATATAGCATTATAATAATAGACAATATACTACTCCTCAAAATTCTATTTATACAATATGCATTTTATACTGAAGTGCCAGTTAGGTTCCCATAGTGCTAGCCTCTCACAAGGCCCCTCAGGGGGCCCCAGGAATCTAGTGTAAAGGTATGATCGTTGTGAAACCTTGCCCTGCACCTGCCTTGTAACTACGATGTAACCTAAACAAAGATCTGCCCCCTTAGCTTGCAGCACCCCCTTAGTTTATATCCCTATGTAGCAACAGTTGCCTTGCTGACTACTGTTTGTTTCAGAAAGTACTTTTTACTGTATAAAAGCTTGCTAGACAGACGGCTCAGGGCTACCTTTCCTTTTGGGAGACAGCCACTGGCTTAATAAATAAGCACTCTTAAATTTTGATTGGCTTGCCATCCTGTATTTGCCTCAATTGTCCATTACAATACCAGTACAAGCAAGGAACATTCTTTTCCACCTCAAAGAGGTTATCTGACAAATAGGTGCTTAATATATGTTTAATGATTTATTAGTTTGTGCCTGCTTTGGCTTTAAAGTCACCCAGTATTACAAGCTTGTCCTCTTTTAGCACATTGATGATGAGGGTCTCCAGGTCTTCACAGAATTTTTCTTTAACCTCATTAGAGTTCATCGTGGTGGGAGGATATACAGTCATGATGGCAGTATGTTATGTTCCTGTAAGTGGCAATTACATTATCATAAGCCTATCATTCACTCTTTTTGGTAGGCATACAAGCTTACTGACCAGATTGCAAAACCTACACCAGTTTCATAGTGATCTCTGTCACTGCAGCCACTTCAGAAAAATGTGTATCCATCTCCAAATGGCCTTCATTTGCTAGCCTTGTGTCACTCAGGGCTACCATTAGATGCAATACCTGCTGAGCTGTCTTGCAACAAGAGCTGCTTGTCTTTTGGATCTACTAGATTTCTTGTTGTCTATAAGTGTGTACATGTTCCATGTACCAATGGTGAGTGGAATCATCTTTGCAAGAGTTTTTATACATATTTTTGTGTTTCAACCCTAGGGTGGGATCCCTACCTGCAGAGGTAAGCAGACCAGGGTTAGGTGAAGTGGACACTTTTTTTTTTTGCTTTTTGAAGGGGCAATTGGGGTTAAGTGACTTGCCCAAAGTCACACGGTTAGTAAGTGTTAAGTGTCTGCTGCCAGTCTGAACTTAGGTCCTGACTGGTGCTCTATTCACTGCACCACCTAGCCGCCCCCAAGTGGACACTTTTTAGGGCACCTTTTCTAGCTACTTCCTCATTCCAAGAGGTAAGTAGTGCAGTCCACAAGAAGGCTATTCAGACACCCAGGGGGCTGCTGAATCTCACTGCTGCTTCAGTCCAGAGAGAAGAGGACCCTGTGGCTTGGACCACCTGTATTTAGGGTTGTGACCACACCTCCTAGTGTATCCACACCTGCTGCCTTGTTACTAACTTCTCACCACAGGACTTTGAGGTAGATAAAATAGTAAGATAGAACAGTAAAATAGTTGAATAATGGTAAAATTATTGGATAATAAAATTATACAATAATAGTAAAATGGTATGAGTAATGCCTTTTGACTTGTGGGTAAATTGGATTTAAGTGAGGCAGAGTTGTACAAGCTCTAAGCACTCCACACTCCCTGCTTTCTGCCACTTTCGTGGTCCATTGAAACAAAGTATTTATATCTGCATTTTCTGCCAGGGAAGTTTTCCATGCTTGGGGTAGATACTCCCTAACTCACATATGGATTGGAGGCCCATTGGTTACCCTCAACCTGGTTTAACCCATCTGCCAAGATGATTTTTACCAGAGTGTGGTCATTGTACATGCTACAGCTTCTTGGAGTCACAGGTAAAAGCTGGGTGGCAGGTGGATGCCAAATGTGGATGGATGCTTGCTCTCATGCTTTTTAGCATGATGTTTTCAGCAGTGTTGTCATATGTCTTCAATGAAGATGAAAACAGCATCAAGGTCAGTTATCACACTGATGCCAAATTATTTAACTTGAAAAGGCTACAAGCCAAGACTAAAGTGGAGGGAGAGTTGGTGCATGACTTTTTGCTTGCAGATGATTATGCACTCAGTGCAGCTTCTGTGGCCAAGATGCAACAAAGTACGAATTGATTCTCTATTGTTTTTGCTAATTTTGGCCTGAAAACAGAGTTTTTCACCAACTAGCACTGTACCATCTATACATGGAAGCATCAGTTAGAGCAAATAGAGAAATTTTGAATGTGTGGATAAGTTCACTCACCTTGGCAGTATACCTTTCAGGGATATACACATAGATGATGAGGTTGATGCAGAAATTGCCAGAGCTAGCTCAGCTTTTTCAAAAGCTCATAGGCTTTTGAAATGTGTGGGAGAGAAGAGGTATTAGGCTGCTTACCAAACTGAAGGGCTAGAGAGCCATTATGCTGACCTCATTGTTGTATGCCTGTGAAAACTGTACGGTCTACCAGAGCCATGCCGGAAAACTGAACCACTTACATTTGAATTGTCTTAAGAAGATTCTGAAGATCACCTGGCAATATGAGGTACTGGACACTGAGGTCCTTTCTTGAGCTCAACTGCCAAACATTCAGACTCTACTGCAGAGAGCACAACTCCAGTGGGCTGGCCATGTTGTTAGAATGCCAAATGCACTTTGCCTAAAAGACTATTTTTATAGAGAACTCACACAAGGCAGGTGCTCACATCACAGAAGAAACATTACAAGGACACTCTCAAGGTCTCTCTGAAGAACTTTGGAATTGATTATGAAACATGGGAGACACTGGCACTGACACATCCAGCATGGTGTGCCTACATCAAAGAAGGTATTCAGAATTTCAGTAGCTCAAAAGAAACATGGGATGCACAAATGGTTATGCAGACTATTTGTGCCTGAAGGTCGAGCCTTCTGAGCTTATGTTGGTGTGGTCAGCCATAGCTGGGTACACTATACAGTGACTCCAATATTGTGATATCATTTTGGCCTTCTTTGAGCACAAAGGACAAACAACAACAATGATTTATATTCTGATGGAAGACTATAACATATACAGGGGAGTACCTGGGGATAATGGGATTGGTTGGAATGCTGGGAAGTCCTGTGGAAGCTTGATCCCAAGCAAGATAAGACAAAACATTCACTTATCAGAAACTAGGACTCAGGAGTGGAATAAAATGTCCCAGTGGGAAGGGGATGAAGATGATTGCCAGAAAGCAGTCACCATAATGAGGAGGCTACCTAGAGTAAGTGGCAGACAAGGATCATCTCTGTATATGAAATAGCTATTCTGGGGCTCAGTTTCTCTATCTATAAGATTGGACTAGATGACTTTTAAGGTGCCTGCCAGTGTCCTCTAAAGTTGTAATCAGAAATATTGCTGTCACCATTGAACTGTGGGTTTCTACTGCTTTAGTCTTTCTGCCACATTTATCTCTGCAGGGCACTACACAGTGTTCTTTGCAGAGTTCCCTGACATTAAAAGCCCTTCACAACCTGACTCTTTACTGCCTTTCTAGTCATCTTAATCTTCTTAATTCTTTACTCCCTTTCATGGACTCTCTCTCTCTCTCTCTCTCTCTCTCTCTCTCTCTCTCTCTCTCTCTCTCTCTCTCTCTTTTTGCTTTTTGGAGGGCAATTGGGGTTAAGTGACTTAACCAAAGTCACAGGGCTAGTAAATGTGTCAACTGTCTGAGGCTGGATTTTAACTCAGATCCTCCTGATTCCAGGGCCAATGCTCTATTCACTGCGTCATGTACTCTCAACCAGTTACACTGGTGTTCTAGGTGTTCCTTGAACATGAAATTATCTATTTTGTGACTCCATTCCTTTTCAATGACTCTCCCCCATGTCTTGAACAATTTCCCTCTCTTCTGATCACTGATTTCCTTCAGTACTTAGCTTGAATATAGTCTTCTACAGGAGACCTTTTCTGGTCTACCCTAGTGCTAATGTCTTCTATCTAAGATTACCTTTCATCCATTCTGTATATATTTTCTTTTTACATAGTTGCTTACATCTTATTTCTCAAATTAGAATGTGAGCTCCTTGAAAACAAGGATTCTACTTTTGCCTGTTTAAAAAATTTCTGCCTAGTGCTTGATACATAGACAGGTCTTACTAAATGATTGCTGACTATCTATTTTGCTGCTCACTGATGCAATCAGATGGTCTTTAGCTTCAGTGGGCTTCTCCTCTGCATAAGTAAAGGTCAGACAGCTACTTTTGATTTTTTAATTGCATTTTTAAAAGTTAACATAAATCTATTTTCTTATCCCCATCCCACAGTGAAAGGAAAAACACCTTTTAATTAATATACACAATAAAGCAAAACAGACTTTCACATTGAACAACTCCAAAAAATATGTCTCAAATTGCAGACTAAGTCACCTCTTTTTAGGAGGTGTGTGGCATTTCTTGTCATGGGTACTCTGGAATCATAGTTGGCCACTAAATTAATCATAGACTATGATTTATTCAGCCATCCCCCAACTGATGAGTGTCCCGCCATTTGTTTCCAGTTATTTTTTTATATATGAGTCGTTTCCATTTTTCTTTGGTCTCTTTGGAGTATATGCCTAGTAGTGATATCTTTACATAAAAGGGTATGAAAAATTTAGTAACTTTTTGGGCAAAGTTTCAAATTGCTTTCAAATTACTGAAGCAACCAGTGACATAATAGATATAGTTGCAAATCTGGAGTTTGGAGATTTTTTCATGGAGAAGTTATTCTTGGTTGTAAATCTATTCTCTTTTGTCTTTTAAAATAGAGCTGTCTGGGGCGGAGCCAAGATGGCAGAGTAGAAACAGCTCATCCAAGCCACTCTGCCCCCAGATTCCCCCCAAACTATGTAAAAGGGGACTCTGAACAACTTCTGGAGCCCCAGCACCCACAGAACGACACAAAGAAGCTAACCTCCCGCTGAGGACAGCCCATCAGCCCTGCAGGAAGGACCAGCACAGCAGTCTGGGAGCTGGTAGCACGCAGCGCGCAGAGCACGGGGAGCCGAGCCGAGCCCAGGTCTGCGTGAGCCGAGGTTTTAGCCCCAGGGCGGCAGGGCCACCAGCAGCTGTGGCGACTCCAGAATTATCAACATAGACATGCCTAGGACAAAGTAAGAGGTTAGTGTCCTATGGACTTTGGGACCATTTGGGGAATGCGTCAGCTCCCTCCCCTGGGGGCTAGAAGCCACTGAGGAGACACACCATTTTGTAGTTTTCAGAGGCAGCTCCCGGCCTGCGAATTAATTGTAGGGAGATCCAGCGATCAGTCTTGGGGGGTAATCGCTCTTGCTTTAACCTCCCTGGATCTGGATTGTGATCTAGGGTGGAAGTCGTGGGTGGGTTTACAGCTTGCCAGAAACGGAAGTTGCCCCCACACGTTCGGGACGAAAATTCCTCTATCTGGCCTTAAAGCCATAGTGTGGCAACAAGCCCAAAAGTCAAGCAATTAAGTGGCAACATGCCAAGGCAAAGGAAACAGAAAAATGCAACCCTAGACTCCTATTTTGGGGGCATAGAGCGGGAAAAGGACTGTGAGGTCAGAAGTCCTGCTCCAAAAGCCCCAGGGGAAAACATGAGCGGGTTGCAGGCCATAGAGGACCTTAAGAAGGACTTTAAAAATCAAATAAGAGAAGTGGAGGAAAAATTGGAAAGAGAAATGAGAAGGATGCAGGAAAAGTATGAAATGAGGGTCAACAGCCTGACTGAGGAAAACAACACCTTAAAAAATAGACTAACTCAAATGGCAAAGGAGGCCCAAAAGGGCAATGAGGAGAAGAATGCCTTAAAAAGTCGAATTTGCCAGATGGAAAAAGAATCTCAAAAGTTCACTGAGGAGATTCATTCCTTCAGAGTTAGACTGGAGCAAATGGAAGCTAATGACTTTATGAGAAATCAAGATGCTGTTAAGCAGATCCAAACAAATGAAAGATTAGAAGGCAATGTGAAATATCTCATGGGAAAAACCACTGACCTGGAAAATAGATCCAGGAGAGACAATTTAAAAATTATTGGACTACCTGAAAGCCATGATCAAAGAAAGAACCTAGAAATCACCCTTCAAGAAATTCTCAAGGAAAACTGCCCTGATGTTTTAGATCCAGAGGGCAAAATAGAGGTTGAAAGAATCCACAGATCACCTCCTGAAAAAGATCCCAAAAAGAAAACTCCCAGGAATATTATAGCCAGGTTCCAGAATCCCCAGATCAAGGAGAAAATACTACAAGCAGCCAGGAAGAAACAATTTCAATATTGTGGAAACACAATCAGAATAGCCCAGGACCTGGCAGCTTCTACACTGAGGGATCGAAGGGCATGGAATATGATATTCCAGAGGGCAAAAGAACTGGGAATGAACCCAAGGGTCACCTACCCAGCAAAACTGAGTATTTTGTTTCAGGGGAAAATATGGTCATTCAGTGGAATAGAGGACTTTCTAGCATTCTTGAGGAAAAAACCAGAATTGAATAGAAAATTTGACATCCAGACACAAGAAGCAAGAGATGCCTGAGAAGGTAACCAGGGAAAAGAAATCAAAAGGAACTTATCAAAGTTGAACTATTTACATTCCTATATGGAAAAACAATAACTGTGAGTGATGATATCTTTCTCACTATGAAAATAATGGAAGAAGGGTGTGTGGTCATATGAATACATATGTGAATGTGTGTGTATATGGATAGAGGGCATAGGTTGAATTTGTTGGGAAGGGATAATATTCAAGGGATGAAATTATGAGGTGAGAGAGGAAAGTGGCAAGAGGAGATGGGGAAAGACAGGGTAGGGTAAACTATCTCATGTAGAAGAAGCAAGGGGAAGTGGTTGCAAGGGAGGGGGAGAATAGGAAGGGAAAAAAAGGCAAATCCACATTCTCATTGAATTTGGTTCAGGAAGAGAATGACATACATACTAAATGGGATATCTCAACCTGCAGCAGAAAAGGGGGAAGGGGAATGAGAGGAGGGGTGATGGATGGGAGGGCATCCTTGGGGGGAGGGGAGGTTGGAAGTACCCACTATAGAAGAGGGACAGGATCATGTAGGGAATGGACCAGGTGGGGGGTGGGATGAGTGGGAGGGAATTATAAGCAGCCTTGTACAATATACCTACTATGATAATGTTTTGCATAGCTAGACATGCACAACATATACTGAATTACTTATCTCCCAAGAGGGAATGGGTGACAAGGGAGGAAGGAAATGGATCTGAAATTCGAGGTCATAACATTAAATGTTTCAAATATATATAAATACTATCATTAATACTCTTTTGCTTGTAATAGGGAGATAAGATGTACAGGCATTGGGACACAAAGACTCACCTTCCTCTAATGGAAAAGTCGATGGGGGTATGGGAGAAGGTATGGGAGAGAGCAGATTTGAGGAAGTGATATCTTGTAGGACTGCTATTCTGGGAGGGTGGTTAGGGGAATAACGGGGGGAAAATGATTGTAACTCAAAATCTGATGGAAATGAATGATGTAAAACAGAAGTTAATAAAGCATTTGTTAAAAAAAAATTAAAAAAAATTTAAAAAATAGAGCTGTCAAACATGTGGTTAGCCCACAGCACTGCTGAGTGCAGCCCCAACCAAATTAAAATGTAGTTTCTCTCTGATTTTAATGTATTGGTGTATTTTATATATAAATATAGATAGTTAGATAGATAGTATGAACTGGATTTAAGTGGGGTAGAGCCATTCTCTTCAGTGAGTCATCAAAGTCCAATGGCAGGACAAAAATCCTGACTGGTGATGGCCCAGGATGCATTGGTGCAGAGATGTTAAACATCAAAACTGAAGCAATTGAAATTTCTGGTGAAAACTTATTCTGGGGGAAACTGTTATTTTCTAGAATTGGAAACCAAGCAGAGCAGTTACTGGGTAAAGACAGACTTTGCGCAACCCCTATTCATTTTTACTGTAGTCCAAGTTCTTATTAAGTCTTCATGACAAACTCCTTACTCTGTTTATATCCAGTGCAACCTGTATGGGACAAGAGAATAGCCAGTGAGTGCCCAGCTTTTATGAGCACATATAGCATGCTAGGTATGATGTAATCCCTCACCCAGAATTCAGAGCATGGGCATGACTGTTTCATGTTTACTTGCCATGTGATTAAAGACTTTTAAGTTTAAAGGCTTTTCAGTTGGCTTCTGAACTGGACTTACTCATATATACAAGACCCCAATAACTGAACTGTGATCAGTTTTCTGTTATGCTGTGTTCAACTATGTAGGCAAAGATTTTTTGTAAGCTTCCAGCTAGAGAGAAAGAACTAGCATGAGGGTCCTGTTCTCTCCACCTCAATCAACATGAAGTCATAAGCATGTGCCCCTGCTCTTGCTTGTGTAGTTAGTGCCTATACTTTCCTGTCATAAATGAAGGAGTACTGGATTCATAATAGACTAGACTGTGACATTGTAAGCTTCAAAAGGCCAGAAGAAGGAGCTATCAGAGGCCCAGTTGATATTTGTGGGAAACTGAGCCCATCAAACTCTGGATCTGCCATCCCAATTCACAATGAGGAGTTGCATCCCTAGAATACGGCTGCTACATCTCAAGGCTCTAGGGTTAGCCCGAGGGTTTGGGACTTGTCTTTCCAAAGAAGACGTCTTACTATGATTTTTAGTTTAAATCAGTCAGATTTAACTAGTTTCTATTGTTGGGTTGTATCAGTTATGCCCAACCCTTCATGGTCTTCTTGGCAAAGATCCATTCAACCACATTTCCCTTGTCTTTGCTTATTTCTATACCATATACCAGCTACACAACTGAAGTTGCTCATCAGGGCCTTTCCCTTTTCCTTCAAGAGCAGAGGGTGTATGGGGTGTTCAGGGAGGACTGGAGCCTTTGATGTGAGGACTTGCTGAGCCTTTTTGAGGGCTGCTCATTCAAGGACAACTATTGGTGAAAATGAAGACAATGATATCCAATAGCAGTGGATTTCAGGGGTTTCATGAGGTCTCTGCCAAATTTAGAGGAAGTCATACTAGCGAATGGGCAGAAAGTTATACAGCCTCCCAAAAGGTCATCATAGTTATATAGCACATTAAGGTTTACAAATCATGTTTTTTGCAACTACTCAGTGACATAAGCACACAAGGATCATAATCCCCATTTTACGGATGAGGAAGATGAGGTACAGACAAATCATATTTCCTATGCTCACAATGTTACTGAGTTCCAGAAAGGGGATTGTATTTAACCCTGTTTTCTTACAGTGTTCTTCCTACTAATCCATGCTCTGCCTCTCTTTTAAATAAAAACTAAAGTTTAAGGGATAAGGTACTACTTTCCTAATTCAAGGATTACACTTGAGGCCTCAAGGCAGTATGGAGGTAGCCTGAGTAGTAGAAAATTGGGAAATTAAGAGGTTAAGTCCTATCTAAGCTCTTTCACTAACTCAATGGGCAAGTCACCTAACTTCGTTAGGTATGAGTCCCCTCATCCATAAAATAAGACCATGTGAGTCTAAGTTTCTAGTTGGTCTCAATGTTCCATGAATCTTGGATTCTAAAATTTAATGGCAAGGATAGGAAAGTGAAAGGAAGCAAATCCTCTATAAGAGAAGCAAACCAGAATCTATATGTACGGTATAGCATTAGCTTTCAGTAGCAAACCTGTCCAGGAGTAAACCAAAGCAGGTTCTGGAAAGAACTTCTTGTTGTGTTTTGTTTTGTTTTGCTTTTTGGAGGGGGGAAGGCAGGGCAATTGGGGTTAAGTGACTTGCCCAAGATCACATGGCTAGTGTTAAGTGTCTCATATTTGAACTCTGGTCCTCCTGACTCCAGGGCCACCTAGCCTCTCCTGGAAACAAGTTTTTTTTTTTTTTAATTAAATGCTTTATTAACTTCTAGTTTACATCATTCATTTCTGCAACATTTTGAGTTACAAATTTTCTCCCTGTTTTCCCCCTACTGACCACACTAAAATATTCCCTCCTCCAATCTGCTGTCTCCCATATCTTCTCTCATACCCCCTCCAACTATCTAGGAGGGCACGGTGGATCTCTATGCCCAAGTGTCTTTATGTCTTAATTCCTAGTTACATGTAAAATAATATTAATATATATTATTAATTAATTAATTAATTAATATATATAATATTAATATATATATTAAACATTTGATTTTAAAACTTTGAATTCCAGATTCAATTCCAGATTCCCTTCCTCCCTTGTCACCCACTCTTACTGGGAAGATAAGCAATTCAGTATAGGTTGTACATGTATAGCTATGCAAAACATTTCCATAGTGGATATATTGCAAAAGACTGACTATATTTCCCTCCCTCCTATGCCACCTCCCACTTCTTCAATTCTCTACTTTTATCCTGTCCCTTTTCAAAAGTGGGTGCTTCCAACTTCCCTCCCCATAAGCCTGCCCTCCCCTCCATTTTCCCCCCTCTCCTCCCTTTACCCCTACTCTCCTGTAGGGTGAGATACCCTATTTAGAGTGTATGTCATTCCCTCTGTAAGCCAAATTCAATGAGAATAAGGTTGACCCATTCCCTTTTGCCTTCCTGTTCTTACCCTCCATTGTAACCATTTTCCCTTGCCTCTTCTATATGAGATAGTTTACCCCATTCTCTCTCCCCATCTCTTCTTATATTCCTCTCTCACCTCTTAATTACACCTTTTAAGTATCATCCCTTCCTATTAAATTTGACCTGTGCCCTCTATCTATGTATACCTGTAAACATATATATACACACATCCACATATATATTCATATGCCCATATACCCTTCTTCCACTGTTTTCATACTGAGAAAAGTTTCATCAGTTACAAATATTGTTTTTCCATGTAGGAATGTAAATAGTTCAACTTTGATAAGTTCCTTATGATTACTTTTCCCTGTTTATCTTCTCAAGCATCTCTTGCTTCTTGTATCTGAATGTCAAATTTTCTTTTCAACTCCGTTTTTTCCATCAAGAATGCTAGAAAGTCCTCTATTCCACTGAACGACCATATTTTCCCTTGAAACATGATATTCAGTTTTGCTGGGTAGGAGATTCTTGGTTTTAATCCCAGCTCCTTTGACCTCCAGAATATCCTATTCCAAGCCCCTTCAATCCCTCAGTGTAGAAACTGCCAGATCCTGCGCCATTCTGATTGTGTTTCCACAGTATTCAAATCCTTTCTTCCTGGCTGCTTGTAATAGTTTCTCCTTGATCTGGGAATTCTGGAACCTGGCTATAATATTCCTAGGAGTTTTCTTTTTGGGATCTTTTTCAGGAGGTGATCAGTGGATTCTTTCAACCTCTATTTTTCCCACTGGTTCTAAAACATCAGGGCAATTTTCCTTGAGAATTTCTTAAAGGATGATTTCTAGGTTCTTTTTTTGATCATGGCTTTCATGTGGTCCAATAATTTTTAAATGATCTCTCCTGGATCTATTTTCCAGGTCAGTGGTTTTCCCATGAGATATTTCACTTTGCCTTCTATTCTTTTGTTTGTTTGGATCTGCTTAACAGCATCTTGATTTCTCATAAAGTCACTAGCTTCCATTTGCTTCAGTCTAATAATGAAGGAATGATTCTCCTCAATGAGCTTTTGAGATTCTTTTTCCATCTGGCAAATTCGGCTTTTTAAGGCATTCTTCTCCTCATTGCCTTTTTGAGCCTCTTTTGCCATTTGAGTTAGTCTATATTTTAAGGTGTTATTTTCCTTAATCAGGCTATTGACTCTCATTTCATACTTTTCTTGCATCTTTCTCATTTTTCTTCCCAATTTTTCCTCCACATCTCTTATCTGCTTCTTCAGGTCCTCTATGGCCTGTAACTAGCTCGTGTTTTCATTTGGGGCTTTTGGTGCAGGAGTTCTGACCTCACATTCCTCCTCCTGTTCCATGCTTAGATTCTCTTTGCCCCCAAAATAGGAGTCTAATGTTGAATTTTTCTGTTTATTTTGTTTCCTTTGCCTAGGCATGTTGCCACTTAATTACTTGACTTTTGGGCTTTTAGTCACAATAGGACTCTGCCACCAGACAGGGGAGTTTCTGTCCCAAATGCTGAGGTTTTCAAAGTTGCCAGAGATATTAGTTGGGTGCCCTCTCTGAAGCCTCCACACACTCTGGCAAGCTGGTCATACACGCCAAGACCTCCATCCCAGACTGCAATCCAGATCCAAGAAGGTTAAAGCAAGAGCGATTACCATCCCCCCCCCCCCCAGACTGGTTGCCCAGTCTACCTACAGTCTTCAGGCCAGGAGCTGAAGCTGCAACATGGCACAGGCTGCACAGCTGCTACTCAGCAGCTTCTCGCCCTAAGGAGAGCTCTCCCAACTAGGTCCCAAAGTCCACAGGGCACTGACCTCTCACTTTGTCCTTGGCATCTATGTATTGATGATTCCGGAAACGCCACAGCTGCTGGTGATCTGGAGTCCCTCCAGCCAACTGCTGGTGATCTGGAGTCCCTCCAGCCAGCTACTGGTTGGGCCACCCTGGGGCTAAAACCTCTGGCTCACCTGGGCCTGAGCTCAACTCCCATAGTGCTGTGCTAGCTGATTTCTGCCAGGCTGCCTGGCTGTCCTCAGCAGGAGGTTAGCTTCTCTGTGTCATTTTGTGGGTTCTGTAGCTCCAGAGTTTGTTCAGAGTCCCCTTTTATATGGATTGGAAGTGGTGGGAGCAGGAGCTGCAGGGAAGTCCTGTTTCTACTCTCCCATCTTGACTCCACACCCCTTAATATCAACTTTTAAGTATCATCCCTTCCTATGAAATTGGTCCTGTGCCCTCTATATATGTATAACTGTACACACATATACACACATTTACATGTGTATTCATATGCCCATATACCCTCCTATATAGACATATATATGTATCTATCTATATCTATCTATACACACACACACACACACACACACACACACACACACACACATTTCTATTCCCTTCAACTATTCTCATACTGACAAAAGTTTCATAAGTTACAATGATCATTTTTCCATGTAGGAATGTAAATATTCAACTTTGATAAGTTCCTTATGATTTCTTTTCCCTTTTTACCTTCTCATGCTTCTCTTGCTTCTTGTATCTGAATGTCAAATTTTCTTTTCAACTCTGTTTTTTTCATCAAGAATGCTTGAAAGTCCTCTATTCTACTGAATGACCATATTTTCCCCTGAAACATGATACTCAGTTTTGCTGGGTAGGTGATTCTTGGTTTTAATCCCAGCTCCTTTGACCTCCAGAATATCATATTCCAAGCCCTTCAGTCCCTCAGTGTAGAAGCTGCCAGATCCTGTGTTATCCTGATTGTGTTTCCATAATATTCAAATTCTTTCTTCCTGGCTGCTTATAATATTTTCTCCTTGATCTGGGAATTCTGGAACCTGGCTATAATAGTCCTAGGAGTTCTTTTTGGGATCTTTTTCAGGAGGTGATCGGTGGATTCTTTCAACCTCTATTTTGCCCTCTGGTTCTAAAACTTCAGAGCAATTTTCCTTGAGAATTTCTTGAAGGATGATTTCTAGGTTCTTCCTTTGATCATGGCTTTCAGGTAGTCCAATAATTTTTAAATTATCTCTCCTGGATCTATTTTCCAGGTCAGTGGTTTTTCCCATGAGATACTCACAAGACAGGGCTGTCCTGGGCATAGCAGGACTGAATAGATAAGAGTAATGGGATCCTCTACTACCCTTAGGCTTGGTCAAGTATTTTATATATATATATGTCTGTGTGTGTGTGTGTGTGTGTGTGTGTGTGTGTGTGTGTGTGTGTATGTATATGTATATGGTGGGGTTTTAGCTGAGACTTGAAGGAGGCCAGGATATGAAGCTGAGGATGGAGGACATTTCAGACATGGGGGACAGCCAGTGAAAAGGTACTCCTCTGACAGGAGTGTTATCTGCTATGTTCATAATTATCATACCAATTATTTGAAGTGGTCTTGTCCAGATAAGGCCTATACTTTCTCTATTTTCTCTATACTTTCTGGGGTCGCTTCTGGCTCTGAAAGCCTGTGAGATGTGGCTTAGGACTGAGGGAGAGCAGTCCCTGTCCAGTGCTGGAAGACCCCAGGGATTGCAAATATGCAGATGAAGATCCAGGAGCCAGCTTCTCCAGTCCTGAACCCCAGAGAAGGCAGTGTAGAGGGAGGAGATAGCTCCTCCAGCCCTCATTTTTAAGTAGTAGGACCCTAGCTGGAAGTGTGTCACATCATTTAATGCTATCAGGACTCCATGACCCCACCCCTTTTTTCCTAGGGTGCCAGAAATCACCAAGAGACCTAACTGTGAACCTCTATGGCCAACCTGATTCTCCAGTAAGAGACAGAAGAAGTAAGTGGAGTCAGTAGTACTACTCTCTGATTGGTTGGGGTATTCAAGGATGACTAACACCTCTGGTATGAAACCTTGCTGAGCCCTTTTCAGGAACACTGTTTTACCTTTGGTGTTCATCAGGCACTCAACTCTCACCTGGGATTCCAAGAAGCTGTAGCATGTGCATGAATCACACCCCAGTAAACTATCTTGGCAGACTGGTTAAACCAAGTTGGGGATAACCTATAGGCCCCAAACCTGTAAGTCGATTAGCAGAATTTCTGCCCTAAGGATGTGAAGACTTTCCCTAGGGGAGAAGCAGATGAGAACGGTTTGTTCCAACAGCTTATAACTGGCTGGAGCAGGTGCTGTAGAATGCTTAGAGCTTGGTCAGACATTGAAGATACCAACATCATCCACTGAATGCCAGGGCATCACCAATCATCTTAACTTTTATCTTGCCACTGGATTTCTATGACTCTGAAAGAGAGAATGAGAGTAAGATTGACCCATTCCCTTTTGCCTTCCTGTTCTTCCCCTCCATTGTAACAGTTATCCTTTGCCTCTTCTATATGAGATAATTTACCCCATTCTGTTTCTCCCCATCACCTTTCATTATATTTCTCTCTCATCTCTCAACTTCACCTTTTAAATATCATCTCTTCCTATTCAATTGATCCTGTGCCCTCTGTCTATGTATACCTGTATACATATATACTTACACTCACATATGTATTAATACACACTTGTGCCCTCCTATATATATATATATATGTATGTGTGTGTGTATATATATATATATTTATTTATATTCCCTTCAACTATCTTCATACTGAGAAAAGTTTCATAAGTTACAATTATCATTTTTCCATGTAGGCATGTAAATAGTTCAACTTTGATAAGTTCCTTATGATTTCTTTTCCCTGTTTACCTTCTCATGCTTTTCTTGCTTCTTGTATTTGAATGTCAAATTTTCTATTCAACTCTGTTTTGTTTTGTTTTATTTTTTTTTGCTTTTTGGAAGGCAATTGGGGTTAAGTAACTTGCCCAAGGTCACACGGCTAGTTTTTGTGTTAAATGTCTGAGGCCGGATTTGAACTCAGGTCCTCCTGACTCCAGGGCCAGTGCTCTACTCACTGTGCCACCTAGCTGCACCTATCAACTCTGTTTTTTTCATCAAGAATGCTTGAAAGTCCTCCATTTCATTAAGTGACCATATTTTCCCTTGACACATTATACTCAGTTTTGCTGGGTAGGTGATTCTTGGTTTTAATCCCAGCTCCTTTGACCTCTGGAATATTATATTCCAAGATCCCTTAATGTAGAAGCTGCCAGATCCTATGTTATCCTGATTGTGTTTCCACAATATTCAAATTCTTTCTTCCTGGCTGCTTATAATATTTTCTCCTTGATCTGGGAACTCTGGAACCTGGCTATAATATTTCTGGGAGTTTTCTTTTTGGGATCTTTTTCAAGAGGTGATCAGTGAATTCTTTCAATTTCTATTTTGCCCTCTGGTTGTAAAACATCAGGGCAATTTTCCTTGAGAATTTCTGGAAGGATGATTTCTAGATTCTTTCTTTGATCATGGCTTTCAGGTAGTCCAATAATTTTTAAATTATCTTCCTGGATCTATTTTCCAGGTCAGTGGTTTTTCCAATGAGATATTTCACATTGCCTTCTATTTTTCATTTGTTTGGATCTGTTTAATAGTATCTTTATTTCTCATAAAGTCATTAGTTCCATTTGCTCCAGTCTAATTCTGAAGGAATTATTCACTTCAATGAGCTTTTGAAATTCTTTTTCCATCTGGAAAATTCAGGTTTTTAAGGCATTCTTCTCCTCATTGACTTTTTGGGCCTCTTTTGCCATTTGAGTTAAACTATTTTTTTAAGGTATTGGTTTCTTCAGTCAGGTTGTTGGCTCTCTTTTCATTATTTTCTTGCATCATTCTCATTTCTCTTCCCATTTTTTCCTCCACTTCTCTTACTTGATTTTCAAAATCCTTCTTGAGCTCTTCTATGGCCTGTAACCAGTTCATAATTTTCTTGGAAGCTTTTGGTGCAATATTTCTGACTTCATTGTCTTCCTCCTGTTCCATGCTTTGATCCTTTTTGTCCCCCGCAAAAGAATCTAAAGCTATGCTTGCTTTTCTTCCTTTGCTTGCTCATGTTGCCACTCAATTACTTTACTTTTGAGTTCTTGGCTACAGTAGAACTCTGCTTGCAGAGGAGAGAGGTTTGTCCCAAATAGCTGAGGCTTTTGCAACTGCCAGAGCTATTAGGAAGGTGCTGTCTCTACAGCCCTCACAAAGTCTGGCTCATTGGTCATACACCTCAGGACCACCACCCAAGACCAAGATCCAGATCCAGGCAGGTTAAAGCAAGAGCAATTACCCTCTGAATGTTCACTTGCCCACCTACCTTCCCTATGATCTGCAGGCCAGGAGCTCTGAAGCTGCCACATGGAGGAAGCTGCAGAGCCACCACACCTCCACCACTTCTAGCTCTGGGGCCAGGGCTGGACCTGTTCCTCTATTCCATGCCCCATCCCCACCCCCTGCCCCAGTTCCAACAGAGTTCTACTGACTGACCCCTCACTTTTCTTTGGCAATTATGGGTTGATATTTCTGGAAACCACCACTGCTACTGGTGATCCACTCTCCTGAAGTCTGCTGCAGCCACTGGTCAGGCCACCCTGGGGCTAAAACCACCGGCTCATGTGGGGCTGGCTTAGGGAGGGAATGATACACACACTAAATTGGGTATCTTGCCCTACAGGAGAGTAGGGGGGAAGGTGATGAGAGGGGAAATGATCGAGGGGAGGGCAGGTTGGGGGGGAGGGTAGTTAGCAGCACACACTTTTGAAAAGGGAACAGGTCAAAGTAGTAAATAGAACAAGTGGGGGGGGTGGGATAGGATGGAGGGAAATATAGTCAGTCTTTCACAATATATCCACTATGGAAATGTTTTGCATAACTACACATGCACAATCTATATTGAATTGCTCATCTTCCCAGTAAGGGTTGGTGATGACAGAGGAAGGGAAAGAATCTGGAATTCAAAGTTGTAAAATCAACTGTTTAAAAATGTATTATTGTTATTATTATTTACATGCAACTGGGAAAAAAGATGTACAGGCCCTGGGATATGGAGGTCCATCTTGCACTATTGGAAAGTAAGAGGAGGAATGGGAGAAGATATAGGAGAGAGCAAACCGGGGGAGGGGGTATACAGTGGGACTGCAGTTTTGGAGTGGCAGGTAGGGGAAAAATGGGGAGAAAATTTATAACTCAAAAATCTTGTGGAAATGAATTATGTAAACTAAAAATAACCATAAAAAAAGAATAAAAACACACATACACACAAAGAGAGAATGAAGCTGATGACTTTGTGCAACTCTGCCTCCCAAATTCAATTCAGGCAGGAGTAAGATGTACCCCTGTTATGTCATTGGTACTCTTAGAAAATGGACAAACAAAAACTCTCTGGTTGGTGATGGGAGAGAGGGTAGGGCACTGCAATGCAAGTCCAGGAGCAGGAGCAGGAGATAGGATTGTCAATCTCATTTCATAGATAGTTTTTCTAAGAACTATTCCAAGAATAACTCTTCCAATGAGCCACTGAGATGCTTATGTGGGCTTGTTTAGACCTCTGGTCTTATATCCCTAAGTGACAATTTCCCTTCACCTTTTTGATGTTTCATTCTTCTGACCTCATAGAGCAGTATGTTATCATTAGCATATTTAATCCACCCATTCATCCTTCCTTTCATTTGAAGGTGGAGGAAGGTGGTTCATGGGGATAGTCATTATTTGGAGAGTTCTCAGACACAGAAGACTTGGACTAGAGAACCACAGTCAGAGCTGGATGAGTCCTCATTAAAATCTCAAGTCCAATTCCAATTAGAAAACCAATCCTAAAGGACCAGTTGTGATAATTGAGGTTTTCTTGAAGCCCTGTAGTGAAGGGTAACATACATGCCAAAGAAACCTAATCATTTTTTGAGCAACTCTTGTTATTTTGAAGGTTTCCTTACATTGAGGTAAAATCATCCTTTGCAACATTACCCTTGTTGATCTGAGTTTTGGTCTTTGGGACCATATGACAACTTTTCAGATGTCTGAAAACAGGGATTATATTCATCCCTATATTTTTAACCAATATTCATTCAGTGCCAAGATTCTGATAGCCCCCTAGCTCCAAAAAAGCTCCTCCCCTCAAGAAGCTTAAATTCTGTTGGGGAAAAAAATATAACATGGGAAGGGATAAGTACATTTTTTTTTCTTTTTGGAGGGGAGAAGGCTGGGCAGTTGGGGTTAAGTGACTTGCCCCAGGTCACACAGCTAGTAAGTGTTAAATTTCTGAGGCCAAATTTGAACTCAAGTCCTCCTGACTCCAGGGCCAGTGCTCTATTCACTGCGCCACTTAGCCACCCTGATAAGTACATTTTTAATATAAATTTTTATTGATACCTTTTCTTAACACCATCAAATTTTTTCCCCTCAGAGACTTATATAAACAAGAATGTTTTTAAGGAGGGAAAAAAAGAGAAAAAAACTGATCAATACATTGAAAAAAGTTTGAAAATATGTCATGAGAAGCTACATGGAGCTAAGAGGGTGGAAAAGTGAACAGATGTACCTGCCATAAAGAGAGGGTCCATGACTTCCTGAATAAAGTTGTACAGCTTAATAGGTCATATACAAAGTGTCAGGATAGATGCTTTATTACTGATGTCCTCTTTAACTATAGACTCTAAGATAATCTTGTATCTCCTTTATTCCACTGGATTCCCAACTGAAAGCCTGAAGACTTTTCTTTTGTCATGGAAAACTGTTTACTTTTCTCTGTTTTAAATGTTTGTTTTGTCTTTATAGATAGTCTGAACCACGTCTTAGCTATTCTGGGTGTAATCATTGAAAATAAGAGGGGAACTGGGGCTGGAGAGAGTAGTCCCAAAGGAGAGAGAGATCTGACAATGATACAAGATACAACAACAATGATGCAAGAGAACTGTTTCTGCCACAAGGCTCAGAGATTTGTTTTTAAATAGAGAGCATTACACATCCTTTTATATAACTTCTATTAAAAATCTCTGTGAACTGCTAAAACAGAAGAAACCCCAGATCCAAAACAGGGACATGGAATGAACCAGAGTCTGATCACAGTATATAGAGATTGTAACTGCATTTATTGCCTGAAGAAACTTGCAAACTGGAGCAGTGAGACAATGTTCTCATCTGCCCAAAGGGGAGTGGGAAAAGGTGAGGTATTTATACATATTTGAGGAATTTATGGCTAAGTCAGGATTAAGGGAAGAAACACAATAACTTGGGGACTCAAGCAGGAAGTGGGGGTCTAGGGAGATATCTGTAAATATAGTAAATCAGAAAGCAGGAGGATTATTACTCTTTAGATGTTAGACAGCAAGTTGTTTGCTTTTCTCTCTGAGTTGGTCGACTGGTTTTGGCAGTTGCAGGCCAAATTCAGCTAAAGTTTACTTTTGCAAAGGATCACTGCTATGTCAAGCAGCCCAGGTCATTATATTATCAGAGTTCCTAATTTTTTCAAAGTTGTTTGTCTTTACAATGTTGTCATAGAAATTATTCTAGTTCTATTAATTTCATTCTGTATCAGTTCATATTAAGTTTTCCTAGGTTTCTCTAAAATTATTCCCTTCAAATTTTTTTTTATAGCACAATAGTATTATATCACATTTCTGTTCCAAAACTTGTTCAGTTGTTCCTTAACCCTCACAGATTCCCATTCTTTGACACCTTAAAAAAGTGCTATAAATATTTTTGTATATCCTTAGTTGGAGTTTTAGAGAAACCTAAGAAGACTTAATATCCTAAGCTTTGGACTCATCTTTCTCTTAATGTACCCTCCCTCTAATTCTGTTTTTTTTTCCTTTTCACTCCTATTTCCCTATTGAATGAAAGATATTTTTGCAGTGTGTTTATGTGTTCTTCTCTCCTTTGACCAGTTCATCTGAGAATGAGGTTCAAGTGACAGCTGTTCCCTTCAATTCCTCCTCACCTTATAGATGTTTACTTGCATGCTCTGATTATAGACATTGGAGAGGTTAGCAACCAGAAAGACTGAACCCACTGTTTACTAGGAGAATGCCTAGCTGAAGTGAAAGTAAAATGACTGATTAGCAGTTCTGCAAACTATACTAATAAAATGTTATCCTCCTAGCTAATTTTAACTTTAGTTACAAGTTGTTATTTACTATAAGTTGTTACTGTCAAATCACTATTATTTCTTTTAATATGCACTGTGATTCTGTAGCATTTCTTCTTATATAAGAATATTCTATCAGCCCATATCTGATTCATATTTTATATTGGGTACCTCTTTTCCTATCCTCTTCCTTGAGGAAACACTTAGACTTGGGATCTATAACTATTACTATAATCATCATTATCCCCTATACATCAGGGTAGTAATTTCTTAATGAGCTAATGAATGTGAGGAAAGGGATCCACCTCTCACAAGAGACAGATAATCCAGCATTGAATTTACCACAAGAGCTTGGTATAGGACAGGAAAGAGACAATGTCTCAGTCCTGTGATATCAGAGAAATGGTACATGCAAATATTGGATGCTGTCCCTTTCTCAGGTAGACATTTTGTTTGCTGAAAGAGGCAGAAAAAGGACATCTGTATAAATAGCACTATGAAATCAGCTTGGAAATAATCACACACCCTCAGGTAAAAAAGCTTGAGGAGTAACAGTCTGTTCTGAGAACGAGATAAATTTACTGGGAGAACCAGTTTTCTGGCAGGGTGGGAAGGAAACTGAGTTTCCAGTAAGAGGGCATTGTGACCCATTGGCTCATTTACATGTAGTTATGTATGGCTAGTATCCTCTCCCTCTCTTCCTCCTCTCCCTCTTTCCATTATTCTCCAAGGGAGACTTTATTTCCTGCCAAGAGAGAAGCAGGAAGTTGGGGCCAGGAGCTTGGTCATTCTGCTTTCCTCAGAGAGAGGGGACACTAGGCTATATAAAAATTCTCCCCTAAATATTATTAGTCTATGGGATATGATTTTCAGGTTTAGGCTAAACTTCTGCTTACTTTCATTAATTGGAGGAAAAGAAGACCCCCAAACTTTATGTCCATTCCCTTGAAATACTAGTTCTGCAATGAACATACCTAGTAGGTAGCAAATAATTACTTTTATTCAAGTCAGTATACCCTAATGAAGGAGCTCTCCCATTGGGAATAAGGAACTCAACACAACTATGAGAGTCATAGAACTCATCCAAGGGGAAATTCCCCAAAATCTCCAGAGTAGGGATGAAAAGGGAAGGGTGATAGTGATGGGGGGAGGGTAAGAGGTTCTGCCAGGGATCCACCCTGGCATCCAGTCTGGAAGGAATTCACCAGGCTCGAGCAAACTTTGAAGCCGAAATTGTAAAGTTTATTGTTACCCTGCACAAGGACAGTGGGCTAGATTCTTATGGAACCTGCAAACTTACAGGGATCACAGCCATCACAGGCATCACAGGCATAGTTTTAAGGTGTCAATTATGTTAACTAGGTGAGTAAGGGTGGGATCAGGGAGGAGTTTAAGGAGTGGTCAGTGCTCAAAGGACCATGCACTTTTAATATCAACTGTGAAGGTGTATTGCCCATGATTCACTGGGAAATAACTCAAGGGAGGGCTAGCTGGAGGTGTGGTTTTAGGCTTGATATGTCACTAAAGAGTGCCCAGTCTGCCACCCACCAAGGTCATCAGAGACAGTGTGGGTATATAATTGACTAAGGAGTTACCCTATAGATAAGGTATTGAAGAATTTATGGTGGGGCTGGCCACTCTAACTAAGGGAGATAACATTTACATAACTTATTGTTTCAAGCAGAGATAAACAGGTCTTGAGTTGTTGCTGGGCAGAGTGCTGGAAGGGGGAAGGGGCAGAGTCAATGCTCTGAGGCTTGGTGGGGTGGAAATGTGATTGTACAGACTGGTTTTACAAATTGATTTTACAGACTTAGATCCCAAAGCACCCCATTTACAAACTGATGTTACAGATTGATACTACAGACATATATACATCCCAAGGACCCCATCAGGGACATGATGGAGACTCCTAGCTTTTCTCATGTCAACTTCTTCCCAGAATCTTATTTTCCCTTCAGTAACCCGAAATGAGGCTCCATTGTTCATGATCTCTCTTGAAGCTCAAAATATGAAGTACTCAAAATCCAGAGACTGAAGAGCCCAAAGAAACTTGAAGCCTTGATCTTGAAGGGACCAAAGAGGTTGAAGAGACTGAAGAACCAGAAGAAATACATGAGAGTGGAAGACTAGTCCTTTCCTTTCTACTCTCAGCCCCCCAACAACTCTGCCCCACACAGGCACAGGACATTGATCTCTACCAGTAAGGAAGGAGTTCCATATCAATGGGCTTTGGGACTCAGGTTATATAATGACTTTTTAGAGTTTTGAAAGTTATATCTAAGAAATTATTAATCAAATAACTATTTGGGAATTGCGAGGTGATTTTGTAATGTGGAATATTAATCGATTATTGATCATTTAAGTTTAATCATATTCCTTAATTACATATAGTTTGATACTTTGTCATAGATTAAGAGCTATGTAAGCTGATAGGCCTTTGGTTCCAGCTAACCCCCCTGTTACCCATAGGTTTTCTATGTCTCTGTCTAAATACTTTTTTCTGGTTTTCTTGATGTTATGTTTCAAGTCTAGTTTCTACATGTAGTTGTATGTATCTCAGCAGAGAAGTAGAACTTAGAGCTCCTCCAAATAACAGGAACTCTGTAAAGTCTGTTCACTGTGCTTAATTGTCTGTCACATTTGCAGTCTGTTCTGAATGTCAGATTCTGATTCTGACTTACAAGTGGTAGAGCAGATAGAACAAACCCTTATATAGCTGAGATAATCTTTGCTATGCGCAGAACTTCTCCCACATCTAGAGGAGGACCAAGCCCTCGGGAGAGCAAAAAGTTTTCTCTTACAGACAGAATGGTCTCTTTTATAAATAGAGAGGCCTCTGAAGTGTCTAGATAGTGGACTTGGCAAAATACTTCTTGGTCTGATTTTGGATTCTTTAAAGGGTGTAAGTAGAGATCAGTTCAGACCTTAATTGTCAGCAAAGAGGAAAATTTCTGTGGCACACAGACAGCTTTAATTACTGGAAGGTAAGCCTTGCTTCAAGGGGAGTAAATTACAAAATCATGGGAAATACTAATAGCATTCCCACTGGAACTCCCTTGGAAAAACTCATGAAATCCTGGGACTGAAAGAAACTCCCTGTTTAAACAGGTATAATGAAGGGACACACCATTAAGTTATGTAAAAATTGGTCTAGAAATGCTAGGGATTCCACTGATGAATAGTTTTGACCCAAATTTGGCAGTTTCAACTATTGTCTATTAAGAAAAGAGTGGCTATAGGCAATTCTTATAGTATTTACCAAATAAACTATTGGTTTTTCTGGGAGGCCCTTTCTGGTGGGTGGTGCCTCCCTCTCCCTTTGCCTCTTTCTCTCCTCCTATCTATTCTGCCCCCCTAATGCAGGGAAACCTTATCTCACATGAATCCCCTAGAGATCCTACATACCTACAGGTATGTGCCCTCTTCAAGAGAGACTAGTTCAAGAAGAGTGGAGTCCTGGTTCCTGTTAGAAATTGTCATCCTTTCAGCCCCTCTGATCTCTCCACCTGGAGAAAGGGCACTACCACATTTGATAAGACCTCTGGGGGGCTGTTGGGCTACTTTCAGACATTATAATTCTACCTGAGAGTTACAGACTTAATGAATACCTTGCTCTCCTCTGGGGAAAACAATTATTATAGAAACATCCAAAAATGTTCTGGCAGGAGTAGCCTTTGCAGTTCCAGGAAATCTTCCTAATTGGTCTCTATAAGACCCACACTGAAACCCTAACAGTACAACCAGTTATACCCTGGCTGATTACAAACTAGAGATGTACTGATTAGAGAGATTTAAAATTGTGCTGACCATCCTGAAAACAGAAGCAAATTTGAGGAGACTGTTCAGAAGAATGAGAATATATATATATATATATATATATATATATATATATATATATATATATATGTTCTCATTTATAATATATACATGGAACTAGATCCACTTGACTACAATTTTTGTTGGTTATAGCTAGACATTCACAAATATTTTCACAAACTGTCCAGGGTAGCATGAAAAGAACACAGGTGAACTTAAAGGTATTTCCCAAGACATTTTTTTTCTTTTTGGAGGGGGGAAGGCAGGGCAATTGGGGTTAAGTGACTTGCCCAAGGTCACATGGCTAGTAAGTGTTAAGTGTCTGAGGCCAGATTTGAACTCAGGTCCTCCTGACTCCAGGGCCAGTGCTCTATTCACTGCACTACCTAGCCACCCCTCCCAGGATATTTTTGAAGTAAGGAATAAGTAAATTGAAAGGAGTGACAAGAAAAAGCAGAAAGCTAAGTAAGAACCCTAAACTGTTTTTGCCCTCAGCTCAGTCAGCTCCATCCTTCCCTCCACTGCTGAGATTACAGAAACCAGGAGAATGTTTCTATTGCCACTAAGGGGTCATCTTGCTAATTGGTGCTTCAGGAAAATGCTTGAGGATTCAAATCCCAGAGATGATTTAAGGGTAGTGGGGGGCTGTGAAAGATGTTTATTGAATGAAGGTGCAGGTGGGTAGGGCAGGGCTGAGAGGTGTGAAAGCAACTTTTATTACTCTTGACTCTGATGTCCTTGTTCCTGCCATCCCTGTCTTCAACTTTCCCCATACTAACAAACCCCATGTCACTCTTTTTTTTTTTTTTTTTTGCTTTTTGGAGGGCAATTGGGTTTAAATAACTTGCCCAAGGTCACACGGCTAGGTTTTTGTTTGTATGTGCATTAAGTGTCTGAGGCCGGATCCAAACTCAGGTCCTTCTGACTCCAGGGCCGACACTCTACTCACTGCGCCACCTAGCCCCCTCACCCCCCCACCCCGCCCCACGTCACTCTTAAGGTGACTTTCTGTGTGGTTGATTCATAGATGCTAGAGCCTATAATTTGGTTCTTATGACTATACCAACTGATTCTTGGAACCCTATTGGGTCCCAAAGGATTATTGGATTTCTGGAGACCCTCAAAATGTACTCTTAATCTCTCTTCAAATGATCACTGTGGGTTCCCTTTTGGTGGAACATTCTTTCCTACTTATGCCTGTTTCCTCAGTTAACCCTTTAGGAAGAAACCTTCTCTGTAAACTGCAGGCCAGCATTATATGCTCAGCTGATGGTTCTCTGTGTCTCTCTCTGTGTCTCTCTACTTCTCTCTTCCTGCAGACTCCCTTTCCTTTCTCCCCTATATTAGTTGATTTCCCTGAAACCTCTGAGGAAGACTCCCTCTTACACTTTTCTGGTCTTCTATATGAAACTTCTATCTCTCCATTTTATCCATTGGTTCAGGGGTCTCATGGAAGACCATCCATGCTGAAAGACATCTCTGATTATCTTTGGGTCACCTTGTCTTCAGATGTTGGACTATTAAAGATTGCTGCTCCAGTTCCAGTTGCCACCAAGGAGGGGGCCCTGCCATCTTCCTCAATGCCCTTTGTCAAAGGAGGCTATTGAAGGTATTACTTCTATTTTTAGCTCCTTTAAGAGATCAGAGCATCATTGTGCTTTGTACTTCCATTCTGCCTATTGACCTTAATCAGGTCCATATGGCAAATCAGTATATTGCTTTGTATAGGACTTATGCATGGTTAATGCTTATGTTATTTGTAGATACCCAGTAGTCCCTAACCCTACTACTATAGTTTTCATTATTCCTTGTGAGGCACACTGTTTTACAGTGATAGATTGGTGCTTTACTTTCTTTAGTATTCCCATTCACCCAGATTTCCAATACCTGTTTGCCTTTACCTGGAAAAGGACTCAATGGACATGGACATGTCTGCCATAAAGAAATGTAGAAAGCCACCTTGTTCTTTCAAATTCTGCAATAGAATCTAGCTTCCATTGCATCCAAAGGTTCCACCCTGAGGAGATGATCCTCCTACTAGCATCACCCAGTGTTAATGTTTGTTAGGATGATAGTGGTTACCTCCTTCTCCAGTTTCATTGCAGAGGTCATAAAGTCTCTTAGTCAAAAGTACAATGGTATCTTTCCCAGGCTGAACATTTTGACTTCATTTTGTCTGCTGGCATCTGTACCATATCTCTAAAATGCACAAAGCTTTCCATCAACTGCCAATTCTAAAGACCAAGAGGCAACTTTGTGCCATCTTACAGGTTGTGAGTTACTGCTGACAATGGATTCCATCTTTCAGTGAGGTCACTAAGTCCTCAACTGCCCTAACTAAAGAATCTGTTCCAGAACCCTTACAGCTTGAGCCAGAATATCTTTCTGCTCTTGCCAACCTTAAGAAGACTTTACTATTAGCCCTGGCCCTTGGACTCCCAGATTACAGTAAGTCTTTTTCCCATTTTGTGCACAAGCACAAAGGAGGGGCCTTCAGAGTGTTTGCCTTACCAGTACTTCAGGGCCTCTCTTCACCCTCTTGCATCAGCCCAGCTAGATTCTGTGACTGTAGGTGTTCCTCCTTGTTTGAGAGTAGTAGCTACAACTGTCCTGTTGGTTGAAAAGGCCTGTGATCTTGTTTTGGGGTCCCCACTTATGCAGCGCCCCCATGAGGTTGAGGCTCTTTTGTTAAGACATCACACTCAAGCCTTTTCTGATCAAAGCCTTGCTAGGTATGAAATAACATTGTTGGGCAAGGAAATGTGACTATCAAATGGTGTTCATCCACAACCCTGCAACTTTGCTCCCTGACTTACCAACTTCAGGTGAACTTCTGCATGATTATTCTGCTAATAGTGGACTTGGCTGAATGGCCCCATGATGACCCTCAATCATGTTCCCCTACTAGATCCCAATTTGATCTTCTACACTAATGGCTCCTCTTTTATTAGTGATGGCAATTGGTAGACAGATGCTGCTGTAGTCAATGACTGTGACATCATCTGGTCTGCTTCTCCTCACTCCAATCTCAGTACCCAGGCAACTGAGCTCCTTGTCCTCACTCAAGCCTGTCACCTTGCAGCTGACAAAAGTGCAAATATTCATGCTATTCCTTTGGAGTCTGTCATACTTTTGGGATGATGTGGATGTAGTGTGGATTTTTAACTCAGTCAGTAAGGCCATCTCTAATGTTGATTTCATCAAAGAACTCTTTAACTGCCATTTGACTACCCAAGACTCTAGCCACTGTCTACTGCTCTGCCCACCCCAGTGATACTGCTCTTATCTCCTGAGGAAATTGCCAAGCTGATGAGGTTGCAAAACAGGCCACCTTGGATAGTCCTGCTCATGTATTGACCTCCCTACAATAGGGGATGGGGAGGGAGGAGACTTTTCTCTTCCTCTTGTCTATGAAAACCTTGCCTTAAGTCTATAATGATGCAGAAATTGACAAGTGGAAGCAGCAGTATAAGGTTAAACAGGTCTTTGGGATCTGGGTGACTGTGGAAGGTAAGCTACTCTTCCCTCAGAGGTTCTATCACTGGAAATGTCATTTTGTTCATAAGAGAGGCAACAATGGCCCTCAGGTAATAGGGGACACATTAAAGTGGTCTTGGATTTCCCCTGTTATCACCCTTGCTGCAGCCCACATTTGTGCTGCTTGCCTGACATGCCAAGTGTTTAACTAACATGTATTTTATATCATGGCATTCAGGATGCACCCTTTAGCATACACTCCTTCTGAGCATTTACAAATTGATTTTATCAACACGCCAAGGGCTGGCCATTATAGATATTGCCTTGTGATTGTTGACCAGCTTATACATTGGGTTGAGACATTCCCTGAATCCAAAGCCATTGCTAACTTTGTCATTAAAATTCTTCTCTTCAAAAGAGATTGTTCCTCTTTTGACCTGCCAGCTCAAATTGGTTCTGACCTGGGTGGGGGTGTGTATCCCACTTTACTGACACTGTGTTTTCTCAGATCTACTCAACTCCAGGAGTTACCCCCAAAGTAACATTCTCAAAGTTCAGGCCATGTTGAGTGCATGAATTTAAGACTCTAATTGCCAAGCTATATTCTGAAACTCACCTAAAATGGCCTGATGTTCTCCCCCTTGCTTTGTTATGTATATGGAGCAAACCAAGGGAGAGAATTACATATATCTCCTTATGAAATCCTTTTTGCTCATTGTCCTCTTAAAGCAAAACTTTTGTCCCTAGTACATATATTTTTTCTTGGAGGAGACACATATATTGCTTCTTGCATACAGGAACTTCAAAATAAACTGAAAGGAGACAGGAGCCACAGTTACAGCCTGGACCTTTGGACTGTTTGCTGTACATTTTCCACTCCAGGAATAAAGTCTACATCAAGAACTTTCAACAATCTGGTGAAACTCAGCCTGCTGGGGAAGCCCTTTCTAAGTATTCCTGATCACCCTACCTGCAATTAAAATTAGATAAAAAGACTCTTGGATACATTGTTCACATATAAAACCTGCCCCTAGCATTAAAACTCCTTGAACCGACAGGGTACGATTAGCCCTAGGTTGTTTAGTATTGTTACTATCCCAAATAGCCTTCCACTCTAGAGTAAACACTTCTGAAAGCATAAAGGGTCAAAATTTCAGGGTGAGTAGTTCCTTTATTCCTTTCCATTTATTTTTGGAGTAATTATACGTAGAATTGCCAGAGCAGAACTGGACCCACAACTGGCTCTTTTCCATCTTACTTTCTTGATTCTGATACCCATTGCCATTTCTAGCCCAGCCAATTTGGAAGGTCAGGGGACTAACACACAGCATTCTAGCTCTGAGATATTAGCTAATCTAGGGAGGTGGTTGGTTGTTGTACACACTACCTGTAGCAACACATTTTTATTTTGCTTGTTATGGTATCTGCCAAGCTCCCTTGCTGCTACCTTCTACTTATCTTTGTTATGCTACCCTTTGTCTTTGGAGGACTGACATATAGATCGAAGTCCAGAATACCCACTTTAGAGTCTTACTTTAGCGTAGACCATGAGGGCGTAAGAAACTTTGATTGTGTACCAGACTCACATGGAGAAGGTCTACTCTGTGGAGGGCGTCCCATACAAAAATCCACTGAGTACAAATTTCACCACCTTCCCCCTTTATGTAGAAGTAATCCTTCAGCCAGGGGTTGCAGTGGGTTTAGTGCATCTAGTAAAAAGTCTAGTGGGCATTCACGTAGAAGGAGACACAAATGGAGATACAAAACAAACTCTGATGTACAGAATTAAGTACAACACTCTAGCCATGTTGAGAGAACTTATTGGATCATATTCCCAATTTTGGGTGTAAACAGAATGTTTCAGTCTATAAGGAATATTTCTGCGAAGATTAAGAAATTAGTGAAGGTTACAACTCAGGCCATAGTTCAAACAACCAACACCATCATCTCCCTGTAAGTGGAAATTGACTCCCTTGCAGAGATAGTTTTGAAGCACCATTTGGTATTAGACTTTCTCACTGCTGTCCAGAAAGAAGCATGTACTGTCACCAATAAAACTTGCTGCTCCTATATCAACTGATCAGGAGATATTATCACCAATGTCCATGAACTTCAACAAATTATGTCATATACTCAACAAATTGCCAATGAAACCCATGCATAAGAAAGTGGTTCCTGGTTGTATCTCTCTTCTGGGTTTGCCTCACTATTTTCCTGGTTTCAAGGGAGTGGCATATTTGTCACTAGGGTTTTTATCATCCTGGCTATCATTATCATTCCCCCTCGTTGTGTTGAACTCTGAGCTAATTGTTGTACTAAAGCATGATACAATTTGGTTCCTAGAGACATTGTGGTAGAGATGATATGTTAGTTAGAGATGATACACCCCAGGAATGAGAATAAGTTGAATTATATAACTTTAAATGACCTGCTTTTTGCTTTTGTGATGAAGTTTTCTGTCAGTACAGATTAAGTCTTTAGATTCATGTTTAGATTAGATTTAGGTCTTTGGATAATGGTGATTCATGGGAGACATGTCTCCCAAGAATCAGAGGAGGAAATTGTGGAATTTTAATCAATTATTGACCAATCACTTATGTTTAATCACATTATTTAATTACATATATAGTTTTATTTGTAGATTAAGAAGTATGTATCAGTTTCTATGTAAGCTGCTGCATCTCACCTGTTACACTAAGCTCCCCATTTCTATTAAAAGCCTCTGTCAAGGGGCGGCTAGGTGGCGCAGTGAGTAGAGTGCCGGCCCCGGAGCCAGAAGGACCTGAGTTCGGTTCCGGCCTCAGCCACTTAACACACACACCAAAAAAAAAAAAAAAAACCTAGCTGTGTAACCTTGGGCAAGTTACTTAACCCCAATTGCCCTCCAAAAAGCAAAAAAAAAAAAAAAAAAAAAGCCTCTGTCAAGTTAAGTTCCTTTTTCCAAGAGCCTTGTTGTGGATCATAGTCATAGTTGTTCTAGGGTCAAACATAAGTCACATGAGGATGGAAAACAACCTGAGCATTGCTTACCCATCAAAATCCCCCATTCCAATAGAAGTTCCTTGTTCTCCTCAAGGATGGTTACATGAGACAGGCTTCCTTGATGACCCTGGAAAGTTCCAAAATACCCCAGCCAATGAGAATGTGTAAACACCCATATGAGTCAATACCATGTTCCTCATTTTGGGATTCATGTTCCTCATTTATTGTTTATGTTCCTCATTTATGAGTATAAAAGTCTTCTGTAAACTCATTCCAAGGTCTAAGACCAACTGAGGTGACTTTGTACTCACTTTATTGATAAACTACTAGCCATTGCCAATAAAACTATTTGGTTGGAGTTCTTTGCCTCAGTTTCTCTTATTCACAGATTTCAATGGCCATAGACCATTGAGAGCTGGATTTTATATTGAAGCATTAGAAGACATAGATATGAGAGGAAGAGGAGACAACCAGATGAAGATAGAAACAGAATAGAAGAGTGAAAACAGGAAGAATAGGGAACAGATGACACACAATGTGATAGAAAACTGTTTACAGAAGACAAAATAAAGCTAAACTTACAGTCATACTCTGCAGATGTTTTTTGCTGTGAGCAGTGCTAATTGGAAGAGACGCATTGCCTTTCTGAGAGCTAAGAGCAGAATCACTGGAGCAAGGCAGAGTCAACCAACTCAAACTAGATAGGTTTTACTACTCCTAGGTCAATAGAGGAGAGATGAATCCTGCTGCTGTGTGAAAAGCTATCTAGGCTAATTGCTCTCCAATCTTATCAACAATTTGAGAGAGGAAACTTATTGGAATGTCTGTGATGCCTTTTACTGTCCACTATCTTAAGAGCAGTGCAGACAGATTTTGCTGCTGTTTTGAGTTGTTCTGATATATCTTTACTTAAAAAACTATAATGTTTTCTCCGCACTATATAAAACAACACTGTGTACTTATAAGAACTTGTTACTGCTTCACTGCCAGAGTAGCAAATAAACAGTTTTGCCCAGCAAGAGAGTTATGGAGACCAGAAGGGGAATAGATAGCAGAGAAGAGGTTTTGCCTAGAATGTGATAGGTAGTGTAGATAGTTCTCTAAACATATCAAGGAAACCTGGGCCTGCTATCCAGAATTGTGTGTTGCCCTGGGCATGTGGACTTCCCTACTCATTTCTTTCTTTTCTAGCCTTCTGTGAATATGTGACTATTCTCCCTCATGGATACTGTGCATTGGTTTATGGGAAGATTGGTATATTTGATTATTCCTGCTTTTGTTTTCTATTGAATACTGTTATCATTATCTCTGCTTCTGCTTTCTATTGAGTAAATGTAGATTAGGAGCGACACTTTTCACTTTTCACAATTCCAAAAATGGCCAAATTTTGAGTGCAGGAGAAAGAGATAAAAAATAAAAAGGGAATGTTCCCCCTCGGATCAAAGAGGCAAACGGAAGAGCATTCAACCATTTTCTGCCTCACCTAAAAGGGAAAAATGTTGTGTATTGGGATACAACCAAAAGATAATTGAATTCATTCTGGTTATTTTTGGAATTGTGAGAAGTGAAAAGTGTCACTCCTGATTTGATGCTAAAGATAAGTCAGAATTTGCATTAAGGCAAATTGGGAAAATACAAAGATCTGAAAAAGAAACACCTCAGAGGGGAAGCTTTAAGCTCTCCAGTACAGGGGAGAGGGGACACAGTGCCACTTGATCTTTTTCCAGAGTCCCCAGGCACTGTGACTGCCACGTTCAAAGCTCTCATTTTCAAGGAAAATTTTAAGGAATAAACATAAAAATGAAGTTTACTGAAGTAAAAGTTAAATCAGCTGAAAACATTTTACGAAAATTTATTAAAGCCTCTTGTCCCAGATTGGATTAAAAAAGAGTGCTGAAGAATAATAGGGAATTTGAGTTACCCTCTTCAATCTGGAAAAAGGGAGGAAGCATACTAATTATATCAAAGGCCCCACTAGCAACAGCCCTGGGACACCCTGATGCCCACACCTTTAGGCAAGCAGATGAACCTCTCTTTTCAAAACCCCCGAGTCCACAATCAGGCTCTGCAACTGTGGGGAGAGGAGTAAAATCTCTGTACTTGATAAGCCCAATTTTCTATCTATTTTTGTAAGTGATGGTTTGGAAATACAATTAATTTCATGCTGTTATTATGTTCTTCCTAAATTGTAGTAAAATTCTATTATATAATAAAAATTGATTGAGCATTATTAGCCACAAATAATGTTGGATAAATCAAATTTCTAATCTGAATTTTGTTGAAACTAAAAGAGGAAAAATTTTGTGTAAAAACAGTTACATTGGGGTGGCTAGGTGGCACAGGGAATTAAGCACTGGCCCTGGAGTCAGGAGGACTTGAGTTCAAATCCAGCTTCAGACACTTAACACTTACTAGCCGTGTGACCTTGGGCAAGTCACTTAACCCCAATTACCCTTCTCTCCCTCCTCAAAAAAACAGTTATGTCTCTATCAGTTCTGCTAAAACCTGTCTTATAATGTTTATATCTGCCATATAGAAAACCAGGTATTTACATTTTTACCTATAGTTAAAAAGGAGGTTACAGCTAAAAACAATTTGGTTCTTATTTATGAAACTCGTAAAATTGTTAACAAAGTTACTGTTTTAATGCTAAAACCTAAAATTGTTAATTGATTACTGTATGTGGAAAGGAGGAGATTGGGTGAGAACTTCATTCAGATTAATTCTTCGCATTCAGTACATTCCTCCCACATGTAGGAGGCTTGGCAAAGCAGGAGCATCACCATCATCCCCTGGTCCATGTCAATCCTCCTTATTTTATAAAACTGCCAAGGTCCCTGGAAACCATTTCTATAGTCAAAGTCATCAGCCTGGGAAAGGAGTTCCTAAACAATGAGCTTAGCTTGCTGAGAAGTTACTAGTCTATGTACAGTAAGTAGAAATAATTTCTAACAATTGGCTTTTACACCAGGACAAGTTTAGATTTGAGAAAGAAAATTGTTAAATGAAATCCCTTATGTATGAGACCTAGTAAATCTGTATTGTTTATTACAGCTCCATGAGAATAAAATTAACTGTAATTGGCTCCAAGCTGTGATTGGTAAAGATTGCTCTTTAAGATAAAAAGCATTTAAGACTATATTTAATTCACATATTCCTACTTTTTTTTCCTTCCTATAACAAATTTCTATGATCAGAGCAAGTAATCAGTAAAGGATATGAACTCTTTTGTGTTAGCTTACTGGGAAATCTAATATTATTTTTCACCTAGAACTAGAACATGTACAGAAATTTATATAAACTGCTTAAGGCTCACTTTAAGATATTCCCATCATTTAAAAGGATTATAAAACTAATAGCTTTTAAAAGTACTATGATCAGATTAAATTATTATACCTTTTTTGACTAAAATACTTTGTGATATCTAAGAATTCTACAATTAACTAGGAATTTAATTTCTTAATAATACTTTGGGAATTTATGTTACTTAAGAACATTTTACACCAACTTAGTTTTAATAAATCTCAATTTAAATGTTTGTTTTTTGCTTTAAGGCAAAATACAGAGCTATCATGTTATAAGTTTTCAACTAATTTTTTTCCATAAAACTTTGGTGATTATTTATAAATCTTAAAACTAGAAATATAGCCTACAACATTGATTGTAATAATTATAAAGTTATTAATACTCACTTTACTTCTGCTCAAAATGCAAAGCTTTCAGCTATGATATTATTGTTAAATGATTTTTCTTCTTCTCCCTTTAATATTGTGTCAGATAGGAAATAATCGTCGCACGTGTGCCAACATATTGATACTACTAAGCTTAAACACCCACAAAATATAGATCTTTTTAACCTTTTTCAGAAATTACAAACCCTCATAAGATAGAGGCCACAACCTATATTAGAGCTCATTCTTCACTTCCTGGACCTCTTTCCTAAAATAACGTGACTACTGATCAAAAAGTTCAAGTTTTTCCAACTCTTTTTTTCCCCAAATATTCATAAAGCTACATTATCTCACTCTTATTCTCATCAAAATGTACATAACTTATGTAAACAATTCCATGTTACTAGGGAACAAGCTAAACAGATCATTAAAAACTGCCCTCAATACATTATCTATACTACTCCTCTAGTTATCACCATTAACCCATGGAGAATTAAATCTAACCATATTTGGCAAATGGATGAGATTCATTATCCTTCTTTTGGTAAATTATCATAAATTAATGTTACAATAGATACTTTTTCCTCTTTTACTTTTGTTTCACTCCTGATGGGAGAAGCAGTACAACATGTAATTGACCGTATGTTACAGTCTTTTGCTCCAATGGGCATTCCAAAATAGTTGAAAACTGATAATGCTCCTGCCTATACTAGCAAATCATTTCAATCTTTCTGTGATCATTTTCAAATAACATTAATTACCAGCATCCCTTATAATCCCACTGGTCAAGATGTAGTCTAGAGAAGAAATAAAACTATTAAAACCTATTTCAAAAAATAAAAAGGGGAACTTGGACTGATTCACCACAAAGGCATTTAGCTACTGCCTTATATACCCTAAATTTTTAAACATCATTAAAAATGGGTATACACCAGCAGAAAAACAATTTTAAAAAGTACACACTCCCCAAATAAAGGTAATGTGTGGAGAGATCCCCAAACAACGATATGAGAAGGGCCTGACCCTTTACTAAATGTGGGGGTGAGGCTATGCTTATGTGTTTCCAGAAGCTGCTGAATGACCAGTGAGGGTGCTAGAACAGAATGTCTGAGTGTATTCCACAACTCACTGCCCAGATGCAAAAACTGAGAATTTGGAGACAGAGGATTGGGAGATCCCCTGCACAAAGACAACACAAGAAGAAGTGGCTTACATCTTACCTTTTCACAAGATAATACTACCCTCTAGTAGAACATTACTTGTCTAAATTATACCATTAAACAATGTATTATTGATTATGATGTCATTTTACTGTTTGTAGAACCACCCTCTTTTGCTGTTTTTCCCCTAATCTTTCTCATAATTAGTTTCAGACTTTGGGGGAACATGCAATTCAAATAATATTTGATTCCCTAGCTAGAAAAAAGCAATTTCTGGACTTTTAATCATGGGACTAATTGCCATACCCTCTCTCTTAATATCAACAACTGTGTCTTCTATTTCTTCACTAAATGAAATACAAACTGCTCAATTTGTGAATGAATAAGCAAAGAATGTTAGTCTGGCTTTTAAAACCCAAGAATCTATAGATAAAGACATAATTTATAAAACCAGTTTGTTGGAACAGTCAGTAATGTATCTTGGGACAAGTCAGAAACACTTAAGACAAAATTTCTTCTCCAATGTGATTATGTATACACCTATTTATGTATGACTCCTATGTATGGGATATTACTTGCATTAGTTGTACTCCTATTCAATGTATATCTAGTATAGATTCTATTGTAGTAATTGTTGAACAACTTTCATTTGCCATTTTTCCAACTAATTTAACTCATGCTTGGTATCAAACATCAGGGGGATATGCATTGCATATGATTTCTGATTTCTTAAAAAGAAGGGGGGGATACGTTTGTCAGCCTTCTTGTTACTAGACTCACTGCCTTAATATTATTGATAATTTCAACCACTGTGTCTGTGATTTCTCTACAAAGAAAAATCCAAATTGCACAATATTTTAATGAATTATCAAAAAATATTACTGTAGACTTTAAGACACAATAGAATATAGATAAGGATCTTTTGTATAAGATCAGTGTATTAGAATAATTAGTATTGTATTTAGGTAATGAGTTAAAATCATTAAAAACTTAACTGTTACTTAGATGTGATTACAGGAACAGGTATATTTGTGTCACCTCCCAGCTTATATAATTCTTCCAACATTACATGGGATAAAATTAGAGCCCACTTATTGACAGTTTGGCATGATTCTAATATCACCTGGGACATGTACACCCTGGGGAATATTACAGAATAAATTGAACATAGCCATAATGTGGGGATTGATCCCTCTGATTTAGCTAATAAGATTCTCCATATTTTTATAAGGTCAATCCTTTCCACAATATTTTATCTATGTTATTACACTTTGTATCTATGCTTATTATATTGTTAATCCTTTGTGCTTGCTTCCCATATATACTGTATCTTGTATCCAGAAACTTCAGCATCCTTGTTGCTGAAATTCATGACTTTAAGTTACTTGCAAAGAAAGGGGGAGATGTTGAGGGCCAACTCCAAGTTAGGCAGATAGAAGCAGCCAGCTCCTTGCAGCTGCTCACAGGCCAACAGGATGTTGGCTCACCACTCTCTGTGATGTGCAAAGAACAGAGCACCCTGAATTCTTGCTCATCCTGTATGGGAACACTAGATTTAAAAAGGACATGATAGCTTTCAAGGTCTGCCTGACATTATGGGAATATTATGACTGATAGTTACCTTCTTTGTCTCTTTGCTCTATAAAAATCTTGTTCAGAGAATCAATAAATAGAATTCTATCCTGAACTATCCACCTGACATAGTTCATTTCACACCTCCACTTGCTGGCATCAAGTGACACCTGTCAGCAACCTAACTGTCATCCTCATCTCCTTACTCTCTCTCACCACCCAATCCAATCTGTTGCCAAGGTTCATTGATTTCACCTTCAGAAAGAATTAAGGACATGAATAGAATTTTAGAAAAGTTTAGATATAGACACCTAGGGAATATTGAATGGGAATAGAAAGGAATATACCTTTTCTCAGCTCATTTGTGGCACCTTTACATAAATTAACCACAAATTAAAGCATTAAAACCTCAGAAACTCATGCAGAGAAGCAGAAATATTAAATGTACCCTTTTGGGACAAAAATGCAATAAAAAATACATTCAATAAGTGGCCCTTGAAGCACAGATTTAAAAATTAGTTGGAAATTAAATAATCTAATCCTAAAGAATGAGTGTGTCAAAGAATAAATAATTGAATCAATAATATCATAAAAATAATGACAACAATGAGACAATATATCAAAATTTGTGGGATGCAGCCAAATTATTACTTAAGGGAAAATATATATCTCTAAATATTTATATCAATAAAAGAGAGAAAGAGCAGATCAGTGAATTGGGCATGCAACTAAAAGAACAAGGATTGCCCCCACCCCCATCTCCATTTAAACATGAAAACAGATATCTTGAAAATGAAAGGAGAGATTAATAAAATTGAAAGCAAAAAAAAAAAACCCAACCCATCATTGAACTGATAAATAGAAGTAGAAGCTGGCTATATGATGTTACTTTTGGAACATTTCTCACATTTTCTCCTCAAATCTCCACCCTCCACATTTTCACTGACTCTCTGGAACTTCATGCTTAGAATGTTTTCCTTCCTCATCTCTGCCCCCTGACTTCCTTCAAGTCCTAGCTAAAATCTTACCTTCTACAGGAAACCTTTCCCAATCCCTCTTAATTCTAGTGCTTTCCCTTTGTTGATTATTTCCAATTTATCCTATGTAAATCTTGTTTGTATTTTGTTGTTTCTATGTTGTCTCTCCTATTAAATTGTGGATTCCTTGAAACAGGGGTGATCTTTTATCTTTCTTTGTATCCCCAGTACTTGGTATCCCCTAGCACCTGCCTGGCATAGTAGGCCGTTTATTGAATATTATTGACTGACTCCTTTGTGTTTTATTTTATGCATTTTAAAAACATGGTTCTGAGAAGAGGTCCCTGGGGCTTCACCAGCCTGTCAAAGGGGACCATGACAGGAAAAAGGTTAACCTTCAGAGCATGCCTGATGATGCTATGGTCACTGTCCATGACCTATATTATGCCAACTTTGGCGGGGAAAATGGTATCTGGGATGAAGAAAGATTTTTTCCCTCCCGTTTACTTATACAAGAATCACATTCAATTCGTTTGGTTTGGGGGTTAGATGATGAATACACAGGGTGTAATTCTGTGGTTTTGCTCTAAATCTAGAAAATGAAGGGAGGCCAAAGACACGATTTTAATGTCCAGTTAATAAAAATATATTTTTTAGCTAATATTATACGCTCTGGGGCATTGTTATCCTAATTCTTAGTCCAACTGATGAGTTATGCTCCCAGACTGACTGCCACTTTCCTCCATAGCTTGTAAAGAAGCTGCAGGTCCCACTAAACCAGACTCCCCAAGCCTGCCCATCCCTTTCTCTGGCGGCAGAGCCAGCCTCAGGCTTCCAAGGCGTTGATTGGTTCCCAAGCCTTGTACCTGAGGTTCTTCTATGCCTCCTACCACTGAGACGAGAAACATCCGGCTCGCCTAGAGAGGCTCGGACTCTAGAAAGGGAGTGAAAGTTTCCGGAAGTGATGTATCGACTTACTTCCTGGCGCTCCGCGGTTTGCTGCTGTGGTCCTCGAGAGATTCTACTGAGTCTGCGCAGAAGCGATTCGTGGTGGGAGAGATTCGTTCCTGCTTCTCCTCTGTGTTGGTGAGTAGTTTGGACTTCCAGGCCGCGGACCTCCCGGCTGAAGAAGCCGCTCCCTTCCCGAATCCCTCAGCCTGGGGTTAGAGCGAGGCCCGGAGGGGAGGCGCAATGGCTGGCTGCTTCGCCCCGCTGTGGGGCCTCCGACGCCTCGCGTCCTTGGCCCTTGCGGGGGTCGGGGGCTGCCCTATTGGGTCGGTTCTGCTTTACTCCAAACTTTTGGAGCGAGGACCTAGATGTCGGCGGGTTGTGAAGGTGCCTAGGCTTTTCTGAGCAGCCTCTGTTTACAGGAAAGGGGGGAGGGGGGCTTTTAGCCCACCTGGGCTTTCAGTCCGCCTGGTCCCGCCCTTGGGCAGGGGAGCCCCAGGCTGGGCAGATTCCCGCGGGGGGGGGGGGAGCGTGAGGGATGTGGAGAGAGGTCTAGGAAACAGGAGGGTGAGCGTGAACCTGTCTGTGTAGTCTGTACCTGCTCTTGTGCAAGTCGTTACTTGTCTTTTCGGGGGGGGGGGGGGGAATGAAAATTATCTACAAAATTAAAAGATTGTTCTAGGTGACTTCTGAAACCCCTTTCACCTAAACATCCCATGATTCTACCACTAATTCAGTTTGAAGATTAAGTTGGTGGGGATGAGAAGAACGCTTTAGAAAGATTTTTCAGTTTCTTTGTTGGAATATAGATCATCCAGAGGTTGGTGAAAAGGTTACCTACTCTGTTAAATTTAACCGATTTTGAAACTTATGTAAGTGGGTAGTTAATTGTTAAGGGCACAAACCGTTCCTGGAGGGGAGGCACTCTTGCACCTGCAAGCCATGGCATAATCAAGTAGATCATAGTCTAGAAGTCCAAAAATAGCAGCTTAGTGATAGATTTTCAGAAAAACTAAAATGAGAGTTGCATAGGGATAAAAACATCCCGTTATTTGATTTCTTAGATTGGATCACAAAGCCAGTCTCTGAATTAAAAAACATAGAATTTAACATTTTAATTTTAAAACAGAATGAAGTTAAAAACAGTGACAGAACTGGCAGCATCCTTAGAACCTCTACTGTCAGGTCTTAAAAGTGAACTTTATGTGCTCTTGTGTAACCATCTCATTTAACAGAGGGACAATGAAGCAGTAGGTCACACAAGTCGGCAAACATTTATTAAGCACCTGCTGTGTGCAAGACATCATAACATTTGCTGGGGGTGTGAGGACAAAAAAAAAAAAATCAGTGCTCATTCCCTCCAGTAGATTGAGCTCCTTTAGAACAGGGACTGGTTTTCTTTTGCTTTTTCTTTTTATCCCTGTCACTGGTGCCTATTAAATGCTTGTTGATTTGACTTATTGGGCAAAGTTTATAGCTTGTTGTAATTGTGTATTGGGAATGAGGAAGAGGGATTTTGTAAACTGAAAATAACTCACTTAAGTAACATTTAATGTTTAACAAGATACTTTACTCGCGACAACTCTGTGACACAGTTATTATAAAGAACATTATTCCCTTTTACAGGTAAAATAACTTGGACTTAGAAAAGAGAAGCATCTTGCCTGTGTTTATCCTGTTACTAATATGTTAGAACTGGGGTTTGAAGGCAGCTCTTCTGGCTCTCAGTAGTATACCATATACTGCTTATATTATCTTAAAATTTTATAAAAATACGTTCCTTATGGCTTAAAGACCTTCAGTGAGGAAGAACCCACTACTTTCCAAAGCAGCCCATTCCATTTTTGGCTAGCTCTCTTAGGAAGTTTTCTTATTTCAAGCCTTAATTTGCTTCTTTGTAACTGGTTGCTCCTAAGAAATAATGGCCCACTTACCCTTGCTGAGATAATTGGGAAGGATTTGAGGGAAGAATATGTATGAAAAGTTAGGTAGCAATCCTTGTATATAATTGGGTTCTTCCAATAAATATTTTTAGTTAATTGATGGCAATATGTCATCCTGAAGGAATAAGCCCATATCTATTATGTTATTCTACAAGCAGGCCTCATGGCCTCAGGAAAATTAAGCCAAATCTTTTTGGTCAGTCTTTTCATTCCTCAGCCATGTCTGACTTAAGAGACAGAACTGTTTTCTGAATTTTCTTTCCCATTCTTCAGCTCCACCCTTTTATATATGTTTAGAAGTAAGTCACATCTCGGGATAATTTGGCTTACTTCATCCTTCAGTGGATGTTTAGGTAGTGGAGTCATGAGAATCAAGGATGTGGTCTTTGGAGCCTAAGCAAGAAGTATCAGAAAATCTGCCAGCATGAGTCAGTGTAGTATGGAGAGCATTGGAGAGGGAGTGAAGAGACTTGAGATTTTCTCTCAGCTGTGTTAACTAACTTGCCATGTGGTATTAAATAGATCACTTAATTTCTGTGTTTATTATATGAGGATACAGTTTCTGCACATCTTTCCTCTTTCTCCCCCACGATTTCCTTATCCTGGACTCTGGGGGATGGTCTATTATTACTTTTCTTTTGTGGTTTAAATTCAGTTTCAAGATCCCATTACATAGAGACAAGAGAAAGCAGCCTTGGGGACTTCATCTATACTACTGCCATATCTAGTCTATGGCAGAGATGTTTCTGCCTCCTGTCCCCTCAAGAATAGTTCACAAGAATAGTCTTTTTTTTATTCATAGTTGAAAACATGGTATTTTTGCTTTGATTAAGTATTCTCTTTCCTTATTCTTCTAACACTTGGAGATAGATTTCGTTCCCCATGTCTGGTAGTTTACCTCAGGATCTCCAAATTCCATGCTACCTGAATTGGAGGTACCCCCAAGAAACACATATTCAGTAATGATTTGTATATCTGTGAGTGGGCACCAAGCAGTTAGTGATAAGCTGAGAGAAATGATGTGATTGACAATGGAAAAGAGGTGGAAATGGGGAGAGGGAGATGTTAGGTATGTGGAGTAGAAGAAAAAAGGGAGAAGAATAATAACAGAAGAAAGAAGAGTAGAAGAAAAAAATTAGAAAAGAAATAGAGACAAAAGGGAAGGTAAAAAGAGAATAGGAAAGAAAGTGTGAAAAAATGCAATAGAGGAAGTAGATCAAAAATCAGGAAAAAGAAAGAAGAAAAGGAACAGAGAAAAGGTGCTCCAGTTTTGCAATAAGACAGAGCTTGATGTGAGATATTTCTTACCATTCGATCTGGACCTAGAGAAATCACATCTTTTTGCTGCCAAATACCGTGACCGAACAGATTTAAGACTTGGGAGAAGACAGCAGGGCTGAGAATGTTAAAGTTCCTTATCTTTTCTTTCCAACCATCATGTTTTCTTCCATTTATTGCTTATACTACTGGGTTTTTTGTGTTGTTTTCAAAGGACTGATGGATATATAAAACTATCAGAAAGATTGAAGCTATGGGAAAAATCAGTATGGAGAATAAGATGGGGGAAACTAATACATTTGAAACATTGTCTTTTAGCACTCATAATTTTGTAAACATTTTTGCTAAAGAGCTCTGTTATATAGTATCATCTTATTTTTATACCTTTGAAGACACAAAAAATGCTGTATTCCCCCCCCCCTTTTTTTTTCTGCTTGTGGGGTATGAGAAAAGAAGGAATTACTTTTCCCCCTTACTTTTCTTGAGTATTTTTTTCTGGTTCTCCATAGCTCTAATTCCCTGTAATAGAACACAGTGCCCCTCAGTTGCAGTGTCTTCCCAAATAGAGCAACCCTTGTAAAAAAAAAAAAAAAAGAGGCAGGTTCACATTGGTGGCACTACTTGGCTTAGAAATATTTGACAGTGGGTAAAGAGACGTATGAACCAGAGACATAGTCCTGACAGATGGTTGCAAAATGGTGAGACTGTCTTTATAATGCAGCAATATTTTATGTTGGAAAATCGTGAGATATTTTAATCTGTCAGACTCTGACTTCTGTTAATGTCTTCCAGCCGTACTGTCCCTAACATCATACTACTTATCCTTGTCTTTTATCATTCCCTGCTTCTTTCACTACCATAATAGGAAATCACTTTTCAGGCGTGCAAAATTTTAAGTCATGTACTTTTAGTACATACTTCATGTCATTTGAAGAGGTTTTTTTTCCCTTCTAACGTGAAGAATATGTGATTTATACATGTCTATATCTCTTGTCAGATGGTGAGACCAAGTTTAAGATTTCATAACAAGGAATTTCTGAAGAAGCAAAATACACAGGACTACATGAGGATTCTAGAAGGGAACAGTTCCCAAGAATTTAAGTTTGGAAGATCTCTGAAAAAGATGGAAGTTTAAAAATTCAGGAGGGAAACAACACTACAAGGGAGAGACTGAAGAGAGGAAAAAGAAACTTAAGGCAAATGGGAGTCAAGGACAAGCAGATTCCTTCAGGAGAGGAGTGAGAAATAAAAAGAATTTATTACATCTTAAAGAATTCACATCAGGATGAACTAGGAGATAACCTCAAATCAGAAAAATTTAGAAGAAAAAGAACCACACACATTATAACCTCAGATTCCAAAGTCTCTTGCTCTAAGGATCCAATTCCAGAGAAGGTGAGAGGTTAGTGAGGCAGTGGGGAAATCCTAAAACAGAGATAATGAAGAGAGAAAGGAGAGGTTTCAGGCAAGTGGCAGTCAAAGGCAAGAAAAACTCTGCCCAAGAAAGAAGCCAGAAATATAAACAGTCTGGAAAAAGTCTTTGTCAGAGCTCACGGCTCATTTCACAGCAAAAAATCCACATTGCAGACAGACCCTATGCCTGTAAAGAGTGTGGAAAAACCTTCAGTCAGAGTGCAAACCTTACTGTGCATCAAAGAATCCATACTGGGGAAAAACCTTTTCTTTGTAATGAGTGTGGGAAAGGCTTTAGTCAGAGATCCCACCTTATCCGACATCAGAGAATCCATACTGGGGAGAAGCCCTATGAATGTAATGAGTGTGGGAAAACCTTTAGTCAGAGTTCAAATCTGATTGTACACCAGGGAATCCACACTGGGGAGAAATCTTATGAATGTGATGAATGTGGGAAAGCCTTCCGTCGGAGTTCAGGTCTTATGGTCCATCAGAGAATCCACACAGGGGAGAAACCATATGAGTGTAACGAGTGTGGGAAAGCCTTCAGTTGCAGCTCATACCTCATTGTACATCAGAGAATCCATACTGGGGAAAAACCCTATCAATGCAATGAATGTGGGAAAGCCTTTAGTCAGAATTCACATCTAATTCTCCATCAGGCAACTCATTCCCGAAAGAAACACCAGATTCCTCCTTTAGTTAGAGCCCAATGTTAATGGGATCAGGCATTCATATTGATTCCTTGTTCTGCAGCCACAGCCTGTATTCAGATTAGTCATTTCAGAAATGGCTACTTTTGCTCATAACCAAAGCTAAGCAAGAAATTATAGACAGCTTCAAACAACCCTTACTTATGACTGCAAAGGGACAACACATTACTTTCAACTTGTATGTTGATTTGTGGTTGCATTTCAGATCTTTTCACATCAGGGGTATATAGCTTAAGTTAGATTTTTAACCACTGAGGCTAGGTACTCAGTCATCTCCCATTTTGAAAATAAAATGAACACTTTATTAGTTGGTTTTTAAATGTGACAAGTCATTGTTAATTCATAACCAGATCAGTTTTTGACTCATCAAATATAAAGCCTTGATTCAGCCTGGTTAGGGGAGGGGAATGCCAAGTTGAACTCTTTTCCAGAATATGCTGGAAATATAGTTCTCTGATGATCTGTATCTAAAGTATTGTCCCATAAAAAAATGTGGAATTGATCCATGAACCTATGAGTGTATGTATGTTTAACCCCTTGGTGGTTTCCACATCAGAGGAAATTTACCATTACCAACCACAATTACTTACTCCTTCATAGAATTCACCTTTTTGTTAGAGCTAAAAAGACATTTATAGACTTTCCAATTAATCTAACCCCTCATTTCATAAATGAGGGAAAGTTAAGATCCAACAACATGAAATGGCTTGCCCAGGGCCACATAATTGATAAAGTGGCAAAAATCTCCTAATGAAGCCCAGTGTTGTCATGGTTACCTTAGGTTTATACTTAGTAATTTTCACCTTTCTAGTTGCCCTTCTGCAAAACCAGTTTCCTTACTCTGTTCTTACTACCATCTTCCCAGTCTAAAGTCTGCAAGGTTGATCAAGTTTTTGACATATCTTAACAACTTTGTGTAATCAGTCACCAAATCTTGGTGAATCTTTGTTCTTGAATTGTTGCAGTGGCTATCATGTATACTTTAAAAAAAATATTTATTTTTACTTTACAATATTTAGTTCCATAATCCCTTGAGCTTCAAATTTTCTCCCCCCTCCCTTTTTCCCCCTCCTGTGGTGGCATGCAATAAATGCCTTCACATTAAAAATCAGTCAAGTTGTAAAGGATTATAACCAATGGAGTGAACAATGAGAAAGAAAAACAAAACAAAAAAGTTTGCTTCAATCTGCATTCAGACCCTGTAGTTCTTTGGATATGGATATCCCTTTCCATTATATCATGTATACCTTTAATCACTTCCCACTCCTATTAGTCTTGTGCCCAATTAGTGAAGTTCCCCCCCCCCCCCGCCCTTCAGAATCAGTTGACAATCATGTATTAAGCACTTACTATATGTAGGCACTGTATTAAATGCTGGGGATTCGAAGACAAGCATTCCATCTTTCAAGGAGTTCACATTTTGATGGAAGCATAAAGCCTTTAAATATGTATATGTAAGCTCTGTACAAAGTAGATGGAATGGAAGGCACTAAGAGCTGGGGGGGATCATTTCACTGAAGGTAAGATTTGAACTGAATGTTGAAGTCAGAAAAGCTAAGTATTAGAAGTCAGGGGAAGCATTTCAGTGGTTGACTGTGGAGAAGGAATGTTTCGTGCAAGGAACATCAAGCAGCCCTGTGTAGCTAGATGGTTAAAGCCACGGAGGGGATAGTAAAGTAGGAAGGAGACAGGTTGTGAAGGACTTTCTGTGCTAAACAAGATTCTATATATGCTATGATTGCTGATAAGTTGTGAACCTGGATGACTGGGACAATGGTGGTGTCTTTGGCAGTAATAGGAGAGTTTGGAAGAGGGTAGGATCAAATCAACAAAATGTTATTAAGCATCTGCTCTATGCCAGGCACAGTGTTAAGCATTGGGGAAATGAAAGGCAAAAATGGTCCCTGCTACAAAGACACAGTCTAATGGGAAATAAACAACTACATACAAACTGTAAGTAAGATATACAGAGAATAAGTTGGAGAACTTCAGTGGAAGGAGGGCTGTTGTATTAAGGGGCTTTAGGAAGGGCTTCTTCGCAGAAGGTAAGGTTTTTGTTGAAACTTGCCAAGAGGCAGAGATGAGAAGAGAGAGAATTCTAATTATGGGAGACGACCAGTGAAAATGCCCAGAGTTGGGGAAATGGGTGTCTTGTTTGAGGAACAGCAGGCAGACCAGTGTCACTGGCCTCCAGGAGTACCTTTAGGAAATAAAGTAGGATAAGACTGGAAAGGCAGGTAGGAGCCAGCTTATGAAGGTCTTTGAATGCCAGAGGGTTTTACCTTTAATTCTGGGGCTGATAGGGAGCCAAGGAAGCTTATTGAATAGGGGAGCAACATGATCAGTCCTGAACTTTAAGATCATCAGTTTGACAGCTGAGTAAAGATTGGACTAGAGTGTAGAAAACTTAAGGCAAGAAGACTAGGTATTTGCAGGCTCTTGCAGTGGTGCAGGTGTGAGGTGATGAGGGCCTACACCAAGCCAGTGGCAGTGTCAGGAGAGGAGTGTATGCCAGAGATATTAGGAGAGACTCGACAGATTTTAGTAACAGATTGGATGTGGGGAGGATGAGAGTGGAAATTGATGATGACTCCTGGGTTGCAAGCCTGAGAGCTGGGAGGATGGTGATACCCTCAGCAGGGATAGGAAAGTTTAGGAGGGTTTGGGGGAAAAGAGAATGAGGTCCACTTTAGGTATGTTCAGTTCAAGGTATCTAATAGGCAGCTGGAGGTGCAGTCTGCTTCTGCTCCCCTGAACTTGTTTTCTTTCCCTCACCCACACCCTAATCATAGGTTCTCATCCTTTCCTTTTAAACCCTTTGTTTTGCTCCACTGTCCTTGGTTAGAGTTTTTGCCTTTGTGTGTGTGTGTGTGTGTGTGTGTGTGTATTTGCTTTGGACCAATATCATTTAAATTACCCTCTTGTTCCTCTTCTCCTTGTTCCATCCTGTTTTCCTGTTGAATGAAATGTATTTCTGTACCCAATTGTGTGTGTGTGTGTGTGATGTTCTTTCCTCTTTTGACAAGTTCAGATGAGAAGGGGGTTCAGGTATTCCTTTCTTGCTCTTTTTTTTTTAAATAATCTCTCCTATTTGTACAGCCAAATTATATAATATAATCTCCAACTTCTCCTTCCACCACACTCCCCACATATATTTCTTTTCTCCTTTTTTAAGATCATCATTGCATTTAAAAAAATCACTCCCAGATCTTACTAGATTCCCTCTATAATGCTGCTGCTATGTTCCTGAGGGGACAGAAGTATCATCTTCCCGATTAGAATGTAAGCATCTTATCCTTGTTTAATCCTACATAATCACTCGTTTATTTTTGTTTTCTTGACTACAGTGTTCATATTTCAAAGTTTAGATGTCACTGGTCTTCAGGAATGCTTAGAAGTCTTCTAAATCATTAAAGATACACTTTTTTGCCCTGTAGGTTATACTCAGTTTTGCTGACTAAGTTATTCTTCATTGCAAACCTGTATCTTTTGCCTTCTGTAATATTGTATTTCAAACTCTTTGCTGCTTTATAGTGGTGGCTGCTAAATCTTATGTGACCTTGACTGTAACTTTCTGGCACTTGAATTCTTTCTGACTCCTTTCAGCATTTTTTCCTTTAACCTGGAAGTTCTGGATTTTGGCTATAATGTTCCTGGGAATTTTTATTCTGGAAATATTTTATTATTTCTTGTTGCCTCAGGGAGTCATTAAATTCAATCTGGTCCATTCTAATTTTTGAGAAATCTGTTGTATGTTTTGTGCCAAACGGTTAATGAGGTGAGGTAGGGCAATTGTGTTTAGTTACTTATAAACACCTTTGCTATGGCCAAAAAAAAAATTGTCCCCTGATAGCCAGCCTCCTGGTGATGAACCTCTTCTTTACCCAAGATTTACATCTGTGTTGAATATGAGTATGCACACTGATAAATTCATAGATCTTTTAGAGTATGGAAGGCCTAAAACAGGGTTTGACCAGGGCCCCAGCAACTGCAGATCTTTCCCCCACCCTTGTCAAGCAAGTTACTTAAACCTGCCTATCATGTTAGATAAGCTATGAAATCCTCCCCCATCTAAAACCCTAAACTTGAAAATCTGAGAGCTAAAGTTTCCCTGCTGAGAAAGAAAGATTTGGTTTCCTGGATTTTATTGTGTTTTATCTAGTAAGGCAGGCTACAGCAAAATCTTAAAAATCTCTACTCAGAGACCCTAAATATAGATTCTCCACAAATCTGACATAGATAATTTCACATCATCAGGAAGTGTGGAGGAAGGTGGTTAAGTGCCTCTTGTTGGGATTACAATCTAATTGGGGAATTCTACCTCACAAATGAAGAATAAGAACACTCATGAAGCAAGTTTCCAAATGAAGATGGCATATTTGTCTTTCCAGCAGCTGACAGGCTGAGTTGACTGCTGTGACTTAAAATCAAAATGGGTATTTTTATGAGTTGGAGTAAATACTAGAATAGTTTTCAGTTAACCTAAAGCTATATAAATTATAGTAATGCTCTCCAAACTTGTCTTTTTGACTTTTTTTTTTTGCTTTTTGGAGGGCAATTGGGGTTAAGTGACTTGCCCAAGGTCACATGGCTAGTGTTAAGTGTCTGAGGCTGGATTTGAACTTGGGTCCTCCTGACTCCAGGGCCACTGCTCTATTCACTGCACCACCTAGCCGCCCCTCTAGTTTTTATTGTATATACTGATAGTAATGTTACCAATAACATCCCCTTAATGAGTACCTCATTCATCAGATTTTACTCAACAATTTAGTTACTTCCTATTGCTGCATGAAGTCCTATTTCCTCAACATAGTGTTGCCCATTTATCAGGTCTTTTCTTACCTGTACTCCAAAAGTGCACGAGGCCATTTTCAGTCCTGGGGGCCTGACCTGAAAAAGGTAACTTTTTCCCCCTTAGTTCATTCATTGTCTCCAACCTGGAGTTGTTTTTTTTTTTTTTAAGCAATTGGGGTTAAGTAACTTGCTCAAGGTTACACACCTAGTCATTATTTGTGTATGGGTGCTCATTTTCTGAGGCCGGATTTGATCTCGGGTCATCCCAACTCCGAGGCCGGCGCTCTTACTCACTGCGCCACCTAGCCACCCCAACCTGGAGTTTTACTGCAGGGAAATATCCAGAATGGAGCTTAGGTGTAGCTCATATCTAGATTTCCCTAGATGTAGATAATAAGGTTCCTGCCATACAGGGACTTAATATACACTGTGCATGAGTACTGGGTAGAGGACAGTCTCTGTGTCACCCACTGCAGAAAATTTACGACAGAGGGCTCAAAAAGGAATGAACATTCAGAATAACTCACCAGACTCACCCTACAAGGTAAAGATATTCTGAGATTGCTAAATGAGTATTCCCCATTCACCCAGAATGTGTACTGTCTAAGCAGCTCCCAGATAGAGTGTAGAAAATTGGTAAATTCTAGATCCCTTGGACCTCTTGGCTTCTGGACTCCAGCAGCAAGGGATGGCATTTGTGGTGGTCCTCTTCTTTCTCCAAGGAGTGCCTTGTTGAAGAAATCTCCCTCTAGATCTGGTCCTGAATACTTGAATTCGAGTTCCCAAATTTGGGATTACACACAAGATAACTCACTAGGCTGAGAAAATCCATTCAGAATCAATTGGTTTTTGCCTCCTGAAAGTTTACTTCTGCCACATGCTTCTGAAGTGTCTTAGCAATACCCTGGCTTCTTTCATATCTTGGAAATAGAGTTTTAGGAGAACTCTAGACTCTGACCTATGCTTAGAAAGAGAAGCAGAGGTAACAAGCAGCTAGGAATTGAAAGTTAGGAACTTCAGCTTTGCCATGTACTGCAGAATGGGGGGAAACGCCCTTTTCCGCTACCCGCTTATTATTCAAATCTGGAAGTTTAGAGGAGAAAAAGGGTGAAAAGTTCAAGCCCATTGGGTGGTAAGGATTTCACTGTACTATGCCTGGTCTCAGTCTACTGTACCGACTTCCTGGCTTCCTTCTGCCACCCAATCACCCTTTCCAACCCCAAGAGCTGTAATCAACACAACTGTGTCTAACAATGACATTCAGTGTTAGTAGTTGCTTCAGCACTCCAGTCACCATTGACTTGTCTCTCCAAAACCTGGCTTCGTTAACACTCTCTTCATGTTGTCTTCCCCTATTAGAATATAAACTCTTCCAAGTATCTAACATGGTACTTGGCATGTAGCAAACACTTAATATTTTTTCATTCCTTTTACATACCAGAAGGGAGGTGGGCTTTTCAAAAGCCACGAATCAGCCAGTTCTCTGGGAACAGTCCTAATCTCCAAAAGTCAGTTCTCCCATCCACCCTCCCCTACCTTACAAGTAAGTGGACTTACAACAAAGCTTGACACATCCCGGGCTCTGGGGCACAAGCATGGTATTTCCATAATAATAAGTTATGAATTTTCAGGTTTTGAGTATTGACATTCAGTTGTATGCCCCAAGATTCTCATTAGGTTTTGACTTTGGCTCCTTCGTGGGATTGAGGGAAGTGTCTGTCACTGAGGGGTGCTTGTCTCTGCCTTTGCTGAAGCCAGCTGTACTTACTCTCTGGCTCCCTTGGTGGGGGATCAGGTGCTGTGAGTGCCATGATGTCTGGACAGATAATTTTCCCACCATCACCCCCTTGTCAAAGCAAAGCAAATTATAAGATCAAATAGATTTTCAAATATAATTGTGGTATAGTTAAAATTTTATATAATAACTTGTTTAGGCAGTAGTTTCAAAATTTTGCAATTGGAATGAACATTACCTCAACTGACACACCAAATTCTGACTAGGATCACAGAATTTTAAAAACATTTTTATATTGCCTAGATGGTCCCCTGTAATACTGTCCCATCTCACTCATAAAGAATCAATCTATATAAGACTTTATACAAAAAAGAGGAAAGGTGGCTAGGTGGTGCAGTGAATAGAGCACCGGCCCTGGAGTCAGGGGGGACCTGAGTTCAAATCTGACCTCAGACACAACACAAAAAACTAGCCATGTGACCTTAGGCAAGTCACTTAACCCCAGTTGCCCTACCTTACCGCCTCAAAAAAAGCCAGCATCTGTGGACCTTGACTTCTGTAAAGGAATAGGAGATAGATTATCTCCTCACTTCTCTTTGGATCCAAATTTGTTTTCTGTAATTTGACAACATTGTTTTGTTTTGGGGCGTTGTTGGTCACTGTGTAGTTTTCCTGGCTCTGCTTACTTGACTATGCATCAGTTCCTGTTTTTCCATGCTTCTTTGCATTTATCATGTTGGTTTCTTAGCACAGTAATATTCCATTGCATCTAGGGACCATACCTTGTTCAGCTAGACTGCAGTTGTTGGGAACCTTCTTTGTTTCTAGTTATTTGCAGTCACAACATAGGTTGATATATTTTGGTGTATATGGAACCTTTCTTTTTGGTCATTGACCTCTGTGGGATTTATGCCTAGCAGTAGAATCTCCAGTTCAAAGGAAGTTAAATTCTGAACTGCTTTCCAGAATAGCTGTACTGATTCACAGGTCCATCAACAATGCGATAGCATGCCTATCTTCCTGTAACTCTTCCAACACTATTTGAGTCATTTTCACCAATTTGCTGGATGAGAGGTGAAACCTTAGTTTTGATTTGTACTTTTCATATTAATTATCTGAAGCCTTCTTCCATATGATCATTACTGGTTCACTATTGCATTGGGAAATATTAGTTCCTGTCCTTTGATCCCTTTTCTATTTGGCAACAGCTTTCTGATCATTTATTTCTCTTAGTTGCCTACATATCTTAGAAATCTAACTCTTTGCAGGAATATCTTATAAAATTTTTCCCCGAATAACTGCCTCCCTCGTGCTACATGAATTTTTTGTTTTTGTTTGGAAAAGCTTTTCAATCTCACATGAAAAATATTAACTATTTTGTAATTGTCTCACAGAATATTAAAAGCTGACTATGAAAAATTGTCCAGTGGAATCTCCTAATTTTACATGTAAAGAATCTGAGGAGTTTAAGTGACTTGCCTAAAATTATAAGCACCAAGCAGCAGAACTAGATTTCAAATCTAGGTCCTTTGACTCCAAATCTCGTGCTCTTTCCAGTACACTAAACAGCCATGCAAGGTGACTTTCTGTAAGAGTCAGGGTGAAAATCTAAAGTAATTGTTATTTCTCAGCAAATGAGAAAAACAAGCTGTTGAGCAGTGGGTTGTTTCCTTATTGGATGACTGTGAATATATTTGCTTTTTAAGTTTTACAGAGTCATTTTTGATATGGCCCATCCCTCCCCCACAGAATCCCAAGAAACAAAGAAAGCCACTTGAACAGAATCCATTCCTAGGTTCACTTCTTCAACTTTTCACTCCCATAGTCCTATAAGAGAGGGAAGTGTTTCATCTTTTCTTCTCCCAAATCAGTATCAGTCATTGTGCTCAATTCTAGTTTAGCTGCTTAAATATTTTCACTGGTGTCAGTCAAGGTGAATACTGTGTTTTGGCTCACTCTTGGATTTGGAGTTACTCCTGGTGCTGCCATTTACCACCTATGTCAAAACACTTAAACTATCTTTGCTCCATTTGTCTCATCATATAAAATGAAGGGGTTGGGCTTAATGAGCTGGAAGAGAACTTGGAGATCATCTTATTCAGCTCCTTGATTTTTAGTGGCTTGATCAAGTCTGGGATTGAAGCTAGATTCTCTGTTAAGACCAGTGTCCTCTGCCTCTCAGTACCATTTTAAAACATGGATTAGAGAACCCTTATTCTCCACTTTTTGACCTTACCCACACCCAATGTGTTTGTTCTAGAAAGGGGGGTAAATTACCCATTAGAGTCTGTCATCATTTCCCTAGAGATCTCCCAGTCTTCTTCATGAAGGTCTGAGAAGGGTAAGAATTTTTCCCATTGGTGGGGGAACCTACATATTTTGTAAGATTTGGGGCTCTAGTATATCCTAAAGACTTTTCTCCTTCCACCCTCTGGCCATATATATGAAAAAATAGCTCAAAAACATACTTGATCACTGAAAACAATTTTAAATATGGCTCATTTCATACATAAATAGGTCCAGGAAATATTGAGTTCTTAATTTAAGGTTCTCCATAATTTGGTCCAATTTACCTAGTCAATTTTTACTATTATACCCCAATACTTATAACCTATCCTTCCTATTCCACCCCTTCCCATACACCCCCATCCCAAATCATTCCTAACTGCCTTTCCTCTTTCTGTTCCCTTCACCTGGAATGTCCTTCTCTCTCTTCTCCATTTATCTATATCCAAGTGATGTTCAATGTCCAACTCAACTCCCACTCCCATAGCACCTAGCATTATTAGGCAAATGGAAGAGCACAGAAATAATTACTGAACTAGCATAGCTGAATCCTTGCCTGTCAAGATGGTGCTCTCACCAGTGCAGCTAGTTTATGTTTCTTTCGAGCATGAGTTGTTTGATGAAAAATAAGATGTGAGCTCTGACCAAAGGCTTTCCCACATTCATTACATCGATAGGGCTTCTCCCCAGTGTGGATTCTCTGATGGACAATAAGATAGGAACTACAGCTGAAGGCTTTCCCACATTCATTACATTCATAGGGCTTCTCCCCAGTGTGGATTCTCTGATGGACAATGAGTCGTGAACTTCGACTGAAGGTTTTCCCACATTCCTGACATTCATATGGTTTCTCCCCAGTGTGGACTCCCTGATGGACAATTAGGCTTGAGCCCTGACTGAACATTTTCCCACACACATTACATTTATAGGGTTTTTCTCCAGTATGGATTCTGTGATGTCGTATAAGGTGTGAGCTCCTTGTGAAGGCTCTCCCACACTCCTGACATTCATAAGGTTTCTCCCCAGTGTGGACCCTTTGATGTACAATAAGGGTAGAGCTCTGACTGAAGGCTTTCCCACATTCATCACATGAATAAGCATTCTGGATTCTCTTGTGTGTAGCAAGTTTTGAGCCAAGACTGAAACTTTCCCCCAGTTTTTCACAGTTCTGCCTTTTTTCTCCCGAGGACCTTGTCTTATCTTTGTCCATAATTCTTTGGAAATCGTGGTTCTCTTCCTTTACTATCTTCCTTGTAGGGATTATTAGTTGCCTCACTTCTTCTTCATGTTCCCCTTCACAAGCTTCTACAAACCCAGATCCCAGGGGAATATCTTGCTGGAGTCTTCCTGAAGTCACTCTATGGGATCTTTTTTCTTCAGAGATTTCATCACTTTCAGGTATGATCTTAACACCTGACACAAAATAAATTACAAAAAAATTAAATCCTCATCTGTTTTTCAATGTTAAGAGCAAACTGGGTAATAAGTGCCTCTTAAAGCGCTGACCTCTTTAGATACCTGCACAGCTGTTTCACAGTATAGTCAGAGACTGAATTCAGAAAAGAAAAAATAGCAATAACGGAAACAACTCAGAGTGATAATGGCACTTCAGGGTTTATCTGAATTCCAGTCCTATGGCCTAGAGGGTGACTCTGATTCTCAAAGACCAAAGCAAGGGAACACCAGCTCTGGTGGGTCCTGCCAAGCTAGGAAGCCTTCAGCTATGGGTTTCTATGACCCAACGTCTAATTTGGAATACTGTCATTATCAGGGTGGCCAAAGGGTGATGCATTTTTATAGCTGTAGAAATTCCCAATGACTATCCATGAAACTGTAGAAAGGTTCTGGTATGTCTTTTTGAAGTATGCATGTTGACAAAATGAAAGGTAAGTGAAGTCTTTCATACTGACACAACGATATAAAGCAGGCAGTACAATTATTTTCATTTCTGTAGATTTATAGGTGAGGAAACTGAAGCTCCTAGAAGTAATCTGTCCATGATCACACAACTAAATATATGGTTTGAGTGGAGGAGATTTGAATATTGGGGTTTTTGTAGGAGTGGTATCCTAAGGCCCTGCCCTATGCAGGTTTCCTTAGAAGTTATTTTACAAAAACCCTCAGGTTTAGTTGGCTCAGGGGACTAAGGCTTAAGCTGCTGAAATGGATTCCTGGTTATCTAGGCAAAAAAAAGCCACAGGGAACTCTAACTAGGCTGTGATATTTGACTGGTAGACTACCGTGGGCTATACACAGAGAGCTAGGGAACACTGCTCAGCTGAATCATTGTCCTGGCGGAATTTCCTTGTTGAATATTCTTCTTCTGCTGTGGCTAACTAAATCTCTTACTAACTGCTAAGTGTCCTTCAGGTGTCACTTTGTTCCAATCTCAAACTTAAGACTACCAAGAGTAGTTTAGAAAAGCCTAAGTCATGGCTTATGACCATAGAGGTATGGTGGGGAAGAGGGAAACAAGTAGGGGGGAGTGGAGATGGCATAGACAAATGACAAAACCCCCAATGAAGGTTATTGTAGAGACAAGCCAAGAGCAAATATGACATTCAAGGAGTGAGGAAGTCTTGACACACACATTAGGTGAAGGCTAAGTACACTGAATGAAAGAAATCAACTGAAGGTGAAATTGGTGAACAAATATTTACTAAGATCCTATTATGTGCTGTGCACTGAAAAGAATATAAAAATGCTCAAGATATAGTTCCTGCTCTTAGAAACTAATTTGCTTTGAAACCAGTTTATAAATTCAGAAGACAATTTTTTAAATGGTCAGACATGTTTTGAATGGAGGCTTTAGTGCCTCCATCAAAGGAGGAGGGTTCTCAGTCAAGTTGGAAGATCTTTAAGGGGTCTCTCACTCCCTATTTCTGGAAACCTGAGCCAGCAGTATTGTGGGGGTGGGGGGTGTAGGTGGGAAGGAGTAAGAAAATGAGGTAGGACAGGGCTACATTTTAGGTGTGATTTTTAGAACTGCTAAACTGGAGGAGGCAGGCAGACAGAATTTAGACAGAGGTCAGCAAAAAATGGCAGAAGACCAAATCTGGCCTGCCACAAATTAAGAATGATTTTTACATTTTAAAATAAAGGTTTATTATTTTATTTTTAAAAATTTTATTTATTATTTTATTTAAAATGACTGGCAGGATTTGGCCCTCTGGTAGTAATTTGCCTGGATTGAAAGGTAAAGAAAAGACTTTGAGGGGTGGCTAAGGGGTGCAGTGAGCACCTGCCCTGGAGTCAGGAGGACCTGAGTTCAAATCTGGACTCAGACACTTAGTGTGACCTTGGGGAAGTCACTTAATCCCAATTGCCCTGCCTACCCCCCTCCAAAAAAGCAAAAAAAACCCCAAACAAACCAAAAACTTTCAGTGGAAGGCCTTCTAGAAAAGGAAGAAATCATGAATTTAGACATGGGAAAGGCCTTAAGGGCCAGCTAGTCCAAGCCCTTCATTTTACATATAAGAAAACCAGAGTGACTTGCACACGGCACACAAGGAATAAGTGCCAAAGTCAGCATCTGAAGCCAATGCCTGTGAATCCAAATCCAGCATTCTTTCCATTGCCCCATTCTGCCTCCTCTTCAGCTGCCTGAGTCAAACGCCCATTCCTCCAACAGCCCATGGACAGTTGTAATGATGTGGATTTAGAAAAACAGCAGCCACAGAGCAAGGCAGGCAGGATTTCTTCTCTTCTAGAATTCTGCAGCCCTGATTTTCCCTCCTACTCACCCCTAATCAAGTCTAAAGCAAAAAGAAATGGAAATCATATCTTAAAAGATGGGATTGCGGGTATTGCTTAATACTGATGTTGGGACCTGGGAAGAAGTGATTTGAACTGGAAAAGATATCTGGTTCAGGAGTACAGAAGAAGTCCCTCAGAAGAAATGTTTCCTTGGGAGTCCTAGGATTGGAGGAGGAGGTGGAGAAAAGGAAGGGGAGACCACCCCTTCCTAAACCTAGAACAACAAAGAAGGTTCCCCATTCTAGATAACTGGGATGATAGGAAAGGTGAACCCCGAGCTCTAGCATGAAGATAGAGCAACATTTCAAAAGGAACAGGAACCAGGCATTCTAGGTGGTCCTTAATCTGGCCTAAATCTACTTTTTCAGTTCTATTCCTTTACAGGACCTAATTAATGGCTGCCTGAACATACCTAGCACATTCCTGGTTCCATGCCTCTGTTTATACTATTCCATGTCTCTAAAATACTCTATCCTCCCTTCTCCTTTTCTCTTTCACAGCCCAGAACTCGAATCTTATCCTCTTTACCTAGCCTTTCCTGACCCTTGCCCACAGCAACCTCTCCTTCCTTTGAACTTCCAAAATGCTACTGTATCACTTCACACACCATACACTACCTTCGACTTTCTAAGGTCTCTTTTAGCTCTTGCCGTTCTATGTTCTAAGGTCCTTCTGATCTCTACCCGGGGCCACGTGGAGACCTAGGGGCTTGGTCAGAAGCCCAAGGTGTGTCAACTCCTTAAGTGAAGGAACTGTGTCTTACACTGATAATCACATCAACATCTAGTGCAATGCCTTGTACATGGTACAATAATGTAATTGCAGAAATAAATAACAACTGGTTGACTGGGTGACATATTGTCCATCTTTGTAGCCAAAGTGACCTCAAAACTGATTCTGAGGCTGATAAATGAAAATTCTGTCCAGTCAATCAGTAACTATTTATCCATGGCTATTGTGTGCTAGGCACTAGAGAAACAAAAGGAAAAGTGAAAGTCCCTGCCCTCAAGGAGCTTACATCCTATGGGGGAGAGAAAATCTGCACATGTGATTAAATTTAAGCTATAACCAAAGTAATATGAAGAGGAACGAGGTAGGCATAACAGGGTGAGAATCAGAGAAGGCCTCAGATAAGAAAAAAATTTCAGAGACCCCGCAGACAATAAAGATGAAAAGCAGCAAGAAAAGAGTAAAACTCTCAGTCATGGGAAAGCTCTTACCCAGGGAGGTCCCACTCCCGTGACTTCCATCCCTGTATCTGGTGATCACAGTAGGTAGCAGAGAAGTTCCCGTAGATGAGTAGTTGTTGGGTGACATCAGATTTGACACCCTGGCTTTTCCCAGAGGTGCTTTTTCCCCCAAGGGTACTTCTAGTCTCTCAAGAGGGGTTGAGACCTGGAGGCACATGTTTATAGTTAGACTCATGACAGAAAAACACAAGATGGATCATAACTCAGTACTCTTCCTCCCACTCACTCCCTTGGCACATCTTACTCTGGCTCTAGGGTGCTCTCCCATAAGAATTCACTTTCTGAATATCTGGTGAACTTTTAAGTGATAATTAATTTGGATAAAATAGGTAGGGCCTGACTGCTTATAGATCAACTTAGAGAAGAGTCCTTCCTGAGATCTGAAGTCAGACAGCTCACAGTGGGAGAGGAATAAGAACAGAGACACTAACCTTGTTATTAATATTTGAACTCTCAACCTTACAGGATTTGTGAGAAAATCACTTTGGAAACCTTAACAATTGAAAACTGTTACTGTTGAATAAGTGGGGGGGTGGGGGGTGGGATAGGATGGAGGGAAGTCTTTTACAATATAACTACTATGGAAGCGTTTTGTGTAACTACATATGTACAACCTGTATTGAACTGCTTATCTTCCCAGTGTGGGTGGGTGAGGAAGGAAGAAGGGAAAAGAATCTGGAAATCAAAGTTTTAAAAACAAATGTTAAAAAAAAATTTCTTTACATGCAACTGGGAAATAAGATATGCAGGAACTGGGGTATAGAAATCCATCTTGCCCTACTAGAAAGTTAGAGGGGGTTGGGGGAGGATATAAGAGAGAGCAGATTGGGGGAAGGGGTATTCAGTAGGCTCTCTATCTTGGGGGGGAATGGGGGGTAGCAGAAAGACAGGGAGAAAATTTGTGACTCAAAATCTTGTGGAAATGAATGTTGAAAACTAAAAATAAAATTTTAAAAATGTAAAAAAAAGAAAAATAGCATTTTTACACTTAAAAATCTCCTAGCAAAGAAAAAGAATTTGGCTATTGTTATATAATGTTGTTTGCAACTGGACTAATCATATGTTTATTAAAAGACATTATAAAAAAAGAAAATTTAACAATTTAAAATAAAAAAAAAGAAAATTTTTACTATTATTATAGGTTATAGGAAACTTTGTCTAAATTTCAGTAGAAGGTATAAGGGCAGTGTGGAAAGCCCATGAACTACATTCAGCTTGTCCCCACAAATCTAAATCCTATGAACTACAGCAGGACAACCTGGATGCTATTTCAATAAAGAAACATTTCCATTACATTGCTGATAGTTAAGGGCTCCAACGCTGACAAGAGAACAGGGGATAGATGACTTGAGATTTCTATTTTCAACCATTCCTCTCTCCCTCCTCCCATGGGCCAGACCAGGGGTGGGGAACCTGTGGCCTTCTAAATCCTTAAGTTTAGCCTTTTGTCAGAATTCATATTTTACAGATTAAATTAAAGGATTTGGATTCAGTCAAGAGGCTGCACTTAAGGATTCAGAAGGCTACATGTGGCCTTAAGGTGGCAGGTTCCCTGCCCCTGGGCCAGATCCTACATCCCATTTCATATTTTCTGTCCTGATCCACCAACACCAGCTTAAAAATCTCCCCCTATAACCATAGCCCCAGTGTATTCATACTGGTTTGCTACCTGACCCCAAGTATCTTCATCCTCTTCTTCCTCCTTTATTGACATATGGCCCAAAGGATCCAGACCTGTTACTTTTTTCTCCTTTGTGGTCATCCTCCTTACTCAAGGAATGGCCTCTGTACTTTTCCACCCACTCACACCTCTGGCCTCCTGGTATCTGGTTGGTGGAGATCAACTCTTGTCTGACTTCTACTTCCCTGAAACTTCTTAAGAGTTGGAATCATCTACTGAGACAAAAGTAGTCAACAAAAAGTCATTGTTAACATAAGAGAAATGAACTGATTCCAAAGAGGTTAGTTCTAGGACAATAAAGACCATTCACCAGGGCCTAGCTAGTAAAGCAAAATTCCAGGAAAGGACAGAAAACTCCCCACAATGCTCACTTGTGAAGAGATGCCTTTCCCACATAAATGCATATATAGCCAATCCAATCTTGTCAGCTTTTAAGTGCTTACTATGTGGAAGGCACTAGGTTAGGCAATGAGGATATAGCATACAAAAAAAAAAAGGCCAAGAAAAGGGGGATAAAGTGCCAAGTGGGGGAAAGAGCAAATAAACCAGTGTGGCTGGGACATGGCATCAGTGAAAAGGAATACTGTTCAAAAGAATGTGGAAAAGTCCCTTGGGAAGCTATGACTTGCAGCTTCCTGGATTGTGGGACTTGAAGAAGATAGGGAAACAGCACACTCCTAAATCTAGGATCAAAAGGAAGACTTCTCACTCTCAGGAAGTAGGTGGATGAGAAAGGTGAGCCCTCAGGTACAGTCTGGAAAAGTAGCCTGGAGTCAGATGTAAAAGGCAAGCTGAGGAATGTGTGCCCTGTCTTATAGATAACAAGGAAGCACTGAAGCTTCTTGAGTAGCAAGAATAATACAGTCTGATTTGGGGTTTTTTGTTTTGTTTTGTTTTTTTGCTTTTTGGAGGGCATTTGGGGTTAAGTGACTTGCCCAAGGTCACATGGCTACTTTTTGTGTTAAGTGTCTGAGGCCGGATTTGAACTCAGGTCTTCCTGACTCCAGATTCATGCACCCCCTAGCAGCCTCATAGATCTGAATGTCTTCTTTATAGAGACCATAAGTAAATCCATGAGTGCTATGGCGATCCCGAAGAAAGAAGGCACAAGGTGGGACAGGACAGAGCCTTGGGAGATACTTACATATAGCAGGTAGACAGATAATGATTCCATGAAGGAGACTGAGAAGGAGTGATAGAGAGGGAGGAGGAAAACCAGGAGAAAGCAGCATCACTGAAACCCAGAGAGAAGAAAGTACCCAGTAGATGGGAGTATATCTTCAGCCCCTAGGTATAAGGGCAGAGGCTGATGCACAAAGGAAGACTGAGGTCTGCAGGTGCTGAACTCTTTGTGAATGGAGGGAGAAAGACTTAGCGACCAAAGATAACTACAGACATGATGGGACTGGATCTCAGTCTGTATTATCATCTGTAAAATTGTTGTTTTGACTCTTTGTGACCCTGTGAATCATACTGGCCATGGGGTTTTCTTGGCAAAGTTCCTGGAGTGGTTTGCCATTTCCTTCTCCAGGGGATTAAGGCAAACAAAGGTTAAGTCACACAGCTAATAAGTATCTAAAGGTTGGATTTGAATTCAGGTCTTCCTGACTCCACGCCCAGTAGTCTACTCATTGAGCCACCTAGTTGCCTCCATCTGTAAAATCAGAATAATACTTTCAATGCCTATCTCACAGCATTGTGACAGAAGTACTCTTTAAACCTCAAAGCACAGTACTCAGTCAGAATAACCACTTTTGACACCACAGTTGCGTGATATATGGCCAGTCACTTCATCTCTCATTCTCCCCAGGCAACAGTCAGAAAATTGTGGAAGAGTTACTAATCTGCATTTCCTCACCAGGGAGATCCTACACCAATAAAACCACGGGTCCTGACCAAAAAAATCACATAAAACCAGATTGCTAACGGGGACCTCTGAGGAGCTTCTGATACATGGAAGCTGTTTAGTCTGGCTTCGTTGGGTCAGAGGAAACCCACCTCACTGAGCTGCTCCTAAGAAAACTTAAAGAAGACTAAGTGTGCTCTGAATTAGAATTCCCTCTTACAGGAAAAAAATGATCTGAAACAGTCCTGACACTTGTATCCCATCTTACTGCATCAAGAAATCAGAGGGCTCCCCCTGCGTATCTCATTAGGTCCTCTACCCTCCTGGGAGGCCACCGGTGATTACTGGCCCTATTCTGGGATCTGGGCATCGGAGGCTTTCACTTAATCCCATCCTCGCCGTGGGGGTAAGGGGCGGCATACAGGAGAGGAAAGAGCGGAGGGGAGGAGGGGGCGGACAGAGAGACAAGAAGGGCGGCGGGGACAGGAAGGGGGCAGGGGACAGCTGGCCTCTCCCGCAAGAGGGGCTCGAGCCCGGCGGGGAGGGTCGCCCGGAGCCCGCGCTGGGAGAGCCCTCCCCGCTCCCCCAGCCCGCCTCACCGAGGAAGAGGAGCGCCAGCCGGCCTGGGGCCGATCCGCCCAGAGCCGTGACAGCGGGCGGGCTGGCGATCTGAGCAGAGGGAGCCGACAGCCCAATCCCCTGCTCGCCACCTCCGCCGACCGAGAGGACAATGGCCCCTTCTGAACCTGGCCGAACCTGGACTTCCTCTTCCTCTCTAGGCCGCCCGGAGGCCTCCGCGTCTCGGTGGTCTACCTGTCTTCACCCTAGCCTTGGGCCCCTGCTGGTGAGGGCACAGGGTGATGTAAGAGGCTGAGCCCTTCGATTACCTAGTAGGTCGGATGGACCAGCACTTGGCTTTGTTATTATGGATTCCTAGGATAAGGAAAAGACAACTAGATGGCCTGAAGGCAGGAACACTCCTTTCTGAGTTCAGTTCCAACCTCAGACACGAGTGACCCTGGGAAAGTCACTAACCCTGTTTGCCTCAGTTTCCTCATCTGTAAAATTACCTGGAGAAGGAAATGGCAAATCACTGCAGAATTTTCGTGAAGGAAACCCGCTTGGGTCACAAAGAGTCAGATCCGACTTAACCGGGTGTAACAAAATCGCCAGAAGGGTAGTCAGGGGACCTGCATTCTGACTGATCATCTGGTCCAGCAGACTAAAGCAAACCGCTTCTGCTCCCTGGGTCTCAGGTTTGGTTTTTTCCCCTCTATTTTAATTTCCTATTCCTATTTTAAAATAGGGAAGCTAGACTTGTTTCTGAGGTCCCTTTCAATTCTGCTCTAATCTTGGTCCTTAAGATTCAAACCCAAGTCTCCCAACTCCAAATCCAGTGTGCTCTGTGTGCCAGCCATCTCATTTATTATGAAGAAAGCATCACAGAATGTTAGAGACAGAATGGCCCTCAGAGGTCTGATTCTCTTACTTTACAAGTGAGGAAAGGAGGCCAGAAGGTGCCCTGCTCAAAGTCACACAGGTATGAGTGACGACAGGACTTGATCCCCAGACCCCTGACTTGTACCCAGTGCTCTTCCAGTTAGCGCCCAACAGCCACCTCATACATCCCTATGCACCCCCATAGCAGTGCCCAACACTTAGCAGGTGCTCAGTAAACAAAGGACTAGGCCATATGAAGTCTCTCACTGGAAGATGATGATGCACTTAATTGAAGATATTTTAAAAGTATATGTTATGCAAATACCTGTTTTGGATTATGGGAGCATAAAGATGAAGAAATCTTCTCTGCCCTCAAGGAAACATGGTTGTGTCACTTCTCTGGCTTCAGTCATTCCATTGGTTTTGAGCACCTGCTATGACCCATAAGGTGCCTTTCAGCACTAAAATTTTTGACCTGTTTTCAGTTCTCATCTTGGCTCTTCCATTATCAACCATGTGATCAAGCAAGTCCCTCACCCTCTTTGAACCTGTCTTCTCCTCTGTAAAATAAGAATACCTGCCCTGCCTGTTTCACAGGACTGCTATAACAATCAAATGAGATCACAAGAGGGAAAGTACTCAGTTAATCTTCCAAGTGAAAAAACTCAAGATGGCATTATATAAAAATCTTCCTAGTGAAGGCTGTGTAGCAATATGTTTATTATACCTTATTAACCATGTTAACATAAAATTCCTTCATAATCCAAAAGTTATCAATATTTTAAACACAAAAATAAATTATCAGAAAGGTATCATTACTGGTGCCAAGGATGGTAAAAGAAGTTAGAATAGTTTCAGAGAACAATGTGGTGCAGTGGAGGACTAGAGGGACCTGGAACTCATATCCTCTCAAACCCACTAGCATGTGACCCTGGGCAAATCACTTCATCCTCTATTTTGAGGAAATAGTGTAAAGTAGGAATAGTCATTATATTACCTTCCTTACAGTTGTGAGAATTTTGCAAATCTTAAAGTTCAGTGGAAATTATGCTTATTATGAAAAATAATCCAGAATGCAGCAGCTGAAGAGATCCAAGCTGTGATCAGATGTCTCAAAGGTTCTATCCTTCCAACTATACCTATTTTATCACCTTTGCCAATTTGCTGAGTGTGAGGTAAAACTTCAGGTTTGTTTTGATTTGCCCTTTGGAGAAATATTTGTTGCTATTTTGTAGATGAATGTATTTAGCAGTATTAGTGGCTGAAATATGTAATCTGTACACTTAGACAAACATTCTCTTGTCTATTCATTGGTATAGCTGAGAAAAGCAGCTACTTGCCTTAGTTTTTGGACTTTTTTCACTGCTAAAGAAGTTAATGGTTAAAAAAGGAAGATCTCATATACCCCAAATAGTCATAGCAGTCTTTTTGTGGTAACAAAAAACTAGTAACAAAGTAGGTGACCATTGAGTGGGCAGTGGGTAAACAAACCGGGATACATGACTGTAATGATATATTACTGCACCATAGGGAATAGCACATATGGGGAAGGAAGCCTGGGAAGAGTTCTATGAAGTGATGAAGCGTTAAATGAACGAGGGCACAAAACAGTCTTGTATAATTAGAATGTAGAGTACAAGAAGAGGAATAGGGTGAGAGAAGGCTGAAAGGGTAGACTGAAGGCAAACTATGGAGGTCAAGAATTTAATGTACTTTATTTAATGGACAATGAAAGATGTGATCACATCTTTATCACCTTAGTACGATTACTCATTCAGGTATGAATGAAGGATTGGTGAAGCAAAGAACATGTTTGAACTGTCTTTCCCTTTCACTTTCAGTCCTACATTACCACTAGACATTTCAAGCAGAGACAGTCTCACCTAGGGACATCTCAGTCCACAAGTAAAGGGGTCCTTTTCCAGCTCTGGATCTCAGGAACCAGACTCAGAAGAGGGGTTCGTCTAGGAGTGTGGGGGAAGACATCATTCTGTTGGGGTTCAGAGTAGGGAGAGCTGGTTCAGATTTTTGAAAGAATTCAGTCAATCCTCATCTTTAGCCAAAGGGAGCTTTATTAACACAAAAACATTCCAGCCTAAGAATTAGCAAGGAGCTAAACAAAGGCAATGATATAGGACAAGGACCAGACTTTTATTGCCACAAAGCTATATAGCTGATAGGATGGTGATGTAAGTTTTAGGGTTTCTAAAGGAGGTTGGAGATTTAGGGACAAGATAAATCTTTCAAGATAAGGACACAGGATGAAGACAATGAATGACACAAGGGAGATGGAATTTTTATGACCCAGGATGGGAGGAGACAAGAATTTTTAGGATAAGGGGAAGTTTTGTGGTATTTCAGGATAAGGGGAGACTTTAGGATGTGAGGGAATGAGTAACTCAACCTTTAGAGCACCTCTATATTTTTAGGGTGCCTTTAGAGGATAAACCAGGGAAAGGGTGACTCAACCTTTAGGGCACTTTTGAAATCCATATCATTTCCCCGCTCAACCACCATGGAGAATTCTTTCGGAGGAAAAAAGGACGAAGGCCATAGTCTTCAGTAGCTGCTTCTTGCTGCACAGGGACAAAGAGTCCATTTCAGGGACCCAAAATAGGTGGAGGAGGAGTGGTCAGCATGGGGGGTGGAATGTGGTGCCAGCTGAGTCCAGGGTGAAGAGAGACAAACCACTAAGGAACACCAAGGGCAGGGGTTGGTATCCTAAGAGCTGAAAGTGAAATTTCTGCAGATGAGAAGACACAAAGCAAACCAGGAGGTTAAACAAGCATGAACCTAGTATAAGAGCAAGTAAAATGATTAATAATGGATCAGAATGGGGAAAACAAGGGAGAGGAACCATGTCCCCCAGAAGAAGATGGGGGAGATATCAGGCCGGAGTGAATGCCTTGATCATTTTTCTGACTAGTCCTGCCTTGCATCTTATCTCACATTTCACATCCTGCCTTTGCTTGCTTCATCTGCCTCAGCACTCCTATCTGCCTCACCTACCACCCAAATGCTTTTGGGAGAGGGAGTAAAATGAGGCTGAAGCAGCATCCAGGGGATGAGGAGAGTGTGGAACAGGTATCCTTGTGGCATGACCATCTCAGGTGGACAGCTAATTTATGTCTAGGAGACATAAATCTGACAGACAAGTTCAATATGCTGGGCCCAAATAGAGAATAGAGGAAAACAAAGAAAGGAACCAAGAGCTTCATGATGCTATTAATTACTTTTGACATACAGGATTATCTGATCTTACCATTTTCTCAAAAGTTTCCACTCTGATTCTAGTTCCTTTAGGAGGATCAGATGCTATTGAGGATCCATCTCTATACATGTAAATAGAGATAACAACACTTTGCAGGTAGAAGCTTTCTACCTTTGAATTCAATAGTTATACAGATGAATTTACTTATAAGAGACTGACTCTTACTCCAGTTATCATAAAAGGCTTGGGAGGATCCATAAGTAATTAATTCCAAAACAGTGAAAACCAATAAGTTGCTTATAATAAAACATGTTTGTACCACAGAACACATGTATAAACAGGTATTATTTCCACAATAGTAACAAACTTTGAACGAAGTTGACTTTTCCATTAATACAAAAGTATTCCATAATATACTTCCCTTTAAGAAATTTGCATTGAAATTCTTTTCCTCAAATAGAAGATACTTCTTCTGATTTAGTTCCAGTAATTAACAGAATAACAACTAGGTCCCTCAGTCAGTTGTACCAATACTTAATTATTCTAACATCATTTTGAAACATTTAAGGACCTTATTCCATACAGACATATATCTAGTGACAGGCAGGTGACTAGGTCAAATACCCATTTACCAAATTCTTTAATATATAAAAAGGAATATAATCTGAGGTGGAATAGCTCAGATCTTAACTACACACTTCATTATGGTAGTTCAAATGTATCCCAGTCTTAGTCTATGGGATGATTCAACATTGTGTTTGCACCTTTGTTTCACAAACCTATTTTCCTTTAATTATTCACATAACATTCAGAAAGAATGTTCTATTCCAGGGTTTTACTAATTTGCCCAGTTGTTTGGAGTATAGAATGACTACACGTTCAGACTGAAAACAGCAAAATTTCACATATGTGCATTGTACTCACATCTCTTTCACTTCCACTTGTTTTGATTACAGAATTTGCCATAAAAGGAAAGGCAAGGACATGATTAAATAAAACAGCACAGTTTTCCAACCCCCTCATAGCCAGACTCAGGAATAGTCAGGTAGAAAACATTCCTTTTCGGGGTGGCCAGGTGGCACTGAGTAAGAGCTTAAGAGTGCTGGCCCCCAGAGTTAGGAGGACCTGGATCTGGCCTCAGTACTTAGCACCTACACATAAATAACTAGCCTTGTAACCTTGAGCAAGTTACTTAACCCCAATTGCTTTAAAAAAAAAAAAAAAAAAGGAAACAAAACAAAACATTCCTTTTCAAAGGAACACAATGGGGAAGGTGAGCCAGGATCCCATCCTAAACTGAGGCTAGGATTATCCTCTCAGTTTTTCCAGACACAGACCAAATATAAGAGCAAGTAAAGTTACACCTGTAACAGTCATATTCTCTGAGTACCTTGTGGCATTTCTCTCAGAAGGTGGATTATTGACTATTGACAATTGATGGATTTTTATGATCCATCAGATAACTCAAAACACAGTTCATTATTTTCCCAAGAGCTTTTACCTCAGATGGAAAATTTCAATAATCAAAATTTTACCAGGAGTCACATTTAAAATTTAAACTTGTCCTCATGCAAAAGCCAATCATTAGAGATCATTTCTATATCTTTGCAAATTCTCAGCATGCCAAGTTCCCTGTTTAGGAACTCCATAACCCAAACAAGCTCTTCAACAAGCTTATAAAATTAGGGAGGATGGAGAAGGACCCCTGAGAAGGGGCTGCCTTTTCCACCACATAGGATAGAGCTGCTATGGGCTGTGCTTTGTTTTTTTTTTTTTTTCCCAGTCAAAGAGCAGCAAAGTTTATTAAAGATTTGCCATAATGGGTAGACTCTTTTGGTTTTTTTCCAAATGCTTTATTAACTTCTGGTTTATATCATTCATTTCTGTCAGATTTTGAGTTACATTTTTCCCCTACCCGCCACCCCAGAATAGCAGTCCCACAAGATATCCCCTCATCCAATCTGCTCTCTCCCATCTCTTCTCCCATACCCCCTTCAACTTTTCCAGTAGGGCAAGGTGAATCCCCAAGCCCCATTGCCTGCACATCTTATTTCCCAATTATATGCAAAATAGTATTAATCATAGTATATATATATATATATATATATATATGTATATATATATATATATACATATATATATATATATTTTTTAAATTTGGTTTTAAAAGGAAGATAAGCAACTCAGTATATGTTGTACATGTGTAGCTATGCAAAACATCACCATAGTAGATATATTGTAAAAGACTGACTATTTTTACCTCTCTTCCATCCCACCTTCCACCTGGTCCACTCCCCACCTTGATCCTGTCCCTTTTCAAAAGTGGGTGCTTCCAATTTCCCTCCCCCCCAGCCCACTCTCCCCTCCACTACCTTCCCCCATACCCCTCCCCCCCACACTCCTGTAGGGTGGGACACCCTATTTAGTATGCATTTCATTCTCTCCCTGGTCCAAATTCAATGAGAATAAGGTTTTGCCTTTTTGCCTTCCTGTTCCTCCCCTCCCCTACAACCACCTTCCCTTGCCTCCTCTACATGAGACAGTTCACCCCATTGTCTCTCCCCATTCACCTTCACCACATTACTCTCTCACCTCTTAACCTCACCTTTTAAGTATCATCCCTTCTTATTAAATTCGACCTGTGCCCTCTATCTATGTATACCTGAAAACATATATACACACATTCACATATGTATTCATATGCTATGGGCTGTGCTTTTGACTAGCCCTGAGGACTGCTCTGAATGAGCAGAATCCTCCTTTCCATACAAAACACACACAGAGTAATGAATTACCAGCTTTAGGTTTTAGCATTAAAACATAATCAACAAGCTTATAAATTTCATAAGCTATAGCCAAATTGTTTTAGTTGTAGCACAAACAATAAGCTTCAGATGAAGTCAGTTGTATTCCCAGATCATATAATATTACTGATAGAAGGATGGACTGTCTTACCCAGTGCAGACAACTGCTGGCTTCCTACCTCACAGAACATACTTCCAGGCTTTCTGTGGCAGGGGCTCAGGGCCATTACCAGTCAGGCCCTTAGGGTAGCTGATGCCCCTTCCCCCTCCTTTTGCCAGGTAGAGGAAGGTGAGTTTGCAGGTGGGGGGAAAGGGTGAAACTCTCTTTTCCTAACCTGATCTGGGATGAGAGGAGTTAATAGAAAAACTCCTGGGCTGTTTACAGTTGTACCAAGATACCCTCTTTGAAAAGGGTCAGGGTTAGGGGTGCTCGAGACCCCAAAATACCAACACTCCGGGTTCCTGCCAAATGAATTTGATGGGGTGCTTGGGATCTATGTCTGTAATATCAGTTTGTAAAATCAATTTGTAAAACCAGTCTAAAATCACATTTCCCCCTCCCCAGCCTTTAACTCTGCCCCTTCCCCCTGCCAGCACTCTGCCCAGCAACAACTCATGAACTGTTTATCTCTGCTTGAAACAGTAACAAGCTACACCTATGAATCCTTCACTAAACCATCTATAAACATTTTAGCTTAGGCAAATGTTATCTCCCCTAGTAGGGTGGCCAGCTGTACCATGAATCCTTCAATGCCCTATCTATAGGTTAATTCCTTAGCCAATTATACCCATACTGAGTCTCCATTAGCCTTGGTTCCCAACATCCATCTTGTCAAACTTGACACTGATGGTGGCAGACTGGGCACTTCTCAGTCAGCCCTGACTGCTGGCTGACTTAGGGATGTTTCAGGCCTAAAACCACACCTCCAGGTAGCCCTCCCTTGGGCTACTCCCAGTGAATTATGGGCAATACGCCTGCGCAGTTGATATTAAAAGTGCATGTTCTTTTAAGCACTGACCACTCCTTAACTCCTCCCTAATCCCATCCTCACTCACCTAGTTAGCATAATTGACACCTGATTTACTACTATGACTCCTTAAAAACTATACCTATATCTTCTTTAAGTTTGCAGGTTCCCTAAGAACTCTTGCCCACTGTGCTGTGCAGCGTAACAATAAACTTTTACAATCTCGGCTTCAAAGTTTGCCTGAGCCTGGTGAATTCCTTTCAGACTGAACTGGAGGGTTTCTGGTCATTGATAATGATTAGAGCCCGGGTAAAACCTATTGCCATTCCCCCAACAAATTGACTCAAGTCTTCTCTCAGCCAAAGAAAAGCTTGACTCAAGTGGGAGGGAGTGGGGGGAAATTGACCGGGAATTGTCAGGTGTTTCAAAAACTCCTTAAAAGATCTATTGCAAAACCGTAGAATCTGCTAAGCTGGGTTTTTTTGTTTTGTTGTTGTCATTTATTTATTTATTTGTTTGTTTGTTTGTTTGTTTATTTTTAGCTCTTCTAACTTTTCACTTCTACACCCACAGCTTAAAAATTTAGAGTGGGACATTGAATCTTTCAGACCGACAGTCAGGAGACTAGTGCCCTATCTTAGGATACCTGAAGTATGGACCAGTGACTCTTTCTCTAAAAGCACCTATTTAAGGCTGATACAAGTACATAACAAACCTAGGATCGAAATTTAGAAAATTGACAGTAGGTTTGAATATAATTGTTACCAGTATCAAATTATTGGAACAAATTAGCTTGCAAATGAAAATTTAGAAGACCTTTAGAATCACACAAAAAGATTTTGCAAAACGTTTTCAGTAAAACAAATCCCCAAAGTGCCATAAAATACCAAAAGTTGTTTACCTTGGGGAGGAAGTTCAGTTTTATTTTTTCCTAAAGCAAGAATATTCCCAATTAAATAGCCTTATCACAATAACAAAGCTTACCAGACCTTTAAGGATTTATTGAGTAGGAATTCCACTACACAGAAGACTTTACACAGGTTTGAGCAAATCAGATCTGAATTCATAATCACTAGTGGTAACATTTTAACTTCTAAGGTCCAATACTCTTAGCACTTTAAAAGAAAAGACTAGAAAATGCACACAAAGTTTTAAGTTAAGAAACAAGGTACAGAGACCTAGAAACCAGGGTACAGGGACCCCCAAAGATAACCAGACGCAGAGGCTCGCCTTCCCCAACGTTCCATGGGGGAGGGGAAGGAACAAAACACAGGGTAAAAAGTTTGCCCAAGCAGAGTAAGGTGCCTTTTCTTTAAGTTTTGGAGACTAAATTTCTTACTAAACTTGTTTTAGAAATCCCTTTCACAAATCAGTTTTCTAGATTATATTGAAGTCAGGCTGTGTTACAATGGAACACTAGGCACTTTTCCTTAAGATCTCCTCCCTGAATTTCCCTCCTAGCAGCCTCTAGACACCAGGATACAGGGGGAAAAACAAATGTGACTGACCCAGCACAAGCGGGTCCACAGTCCGACTGACCACCCAGAAGTTTGTGGAGCTTCAGATGCCGCTGGTGGTGCCCGGGCACTCCAGGGGTCTCGCTGCTAGGAAGGCAGTAGAAGCAGAAAGGTTTGGGGAAGAGAACAAAGAAAAGGGTGCTTAGCTGTTATCCCAGTGGCTAAGAGAAAATCATAAGAGTCCAATTAATATATTTGGACTCCCGGGTTTTGGCAACAAAATGTCGGGGTTCAGAGTGGGGAGAGCTGGTCCAGATTTTTGAAAGAATTCAATCAGACTTTTTCTTTAGCCAAAGGGAGCTTTATTAACGCAAAAGCATGCGGGCCTAAGACTTAGCAAGGAGCTAAAAAAGGCAATGATATAGGACAAGGACCAGACATACAGCCACAAAGCTATACAGCTTATAGGATGCCTAAGTTTTAGGGTTTCTAAAGGGGGTTGGAGATTTAGGGACAAGAGAAGGACACAGGATGAGGACAATGAATGACACAAGATAAAGGAGACAAGGGGATTTTTATGACCCAGGATGGGAGGAGACAAGAAATTTTAGGTTAAAGGGGAAGGTTTGTGGTATTTCAGGATAAGGGGAGGCTTTAGGATGCCAGAGAATGAACAACTCAACCCTTGGGAAACCTCTATTTCAGGGTGCCTTTAGAGGATAAAGCAGGGAAAGCGCAACTCAACCTTTAGGGCACCTTTGTATCCACATCAGTTCTGGGAATCGTCAGTGCAAGGTGGTAACAGAAGTCACTAGGAGGGGTGACGTCACCAGGACAAGGGCTCTTACTCTTTTTGGGGTCATGGGACCTGGTGGTTGCCGACTGCAGTTTAGGGGCGCATTCCTGACCCTGGGTCCCTGACATCACTCCCAGAACTAGCCCCACCCCCATCCCAAGGCCGCTCTGCCCCTCGAAGCCAGGGAAAGCCGCTCCTCCCAGCAACCCCCGCGACACTGCCGCTCTTCCAAGGTTCTAGCCCTGAGCCCCGTCCGGAAGCGTTAGTACGTGGGTCTGGCCGTTCCTCTCTAGGAGACCCGTCTCGATGGTTCTCTTCTTTTTCTGGCCCTAGAGGGAAGAGTAGGTCCACTCTTATTCTTCTGGTACTTCCTCTCTTGGGTATCCGGCGGAAGGGGAGAGGAGCGAGAAGAGATGTTCGTAGTACCCCATTGGGTAGGGCGGGGCGGGGACGGAGAAAATTTACCAATGACAAGCGAGCTGGTTCTGGGGTGGGCGGGCCTATTTCTCATCAACCAATGGGTTTGGGACAAACAGAAGGCGCTGGAATGAGCAGCCGGGTTAGGGATCGACTTCCAGCGGTTTGGAGCGAGTGAGTGAGCAATGGTGGAGGAATTAGGGGCCAGGAACGGGGAGCGGAGAAGGCGCAGAGATGGAAATAGGCCGCTTCCTGTGGCATCCATTCACATTCAGCAAACACCATCTCACTAATTAGTAAAACTGCCCATCATCGTTCAGCGCCGTGGGGCACGTGACTCGCCGCAATGCCAGGAGCAGTGCGAGGGAACGGAACCATAAGCGGGGGTGGGAGGCCGGGATCCAGGGAGGAGAAGCCATTTGAGCTGGGCGGTAAAGGATGGATTCGAAGGTCCCAAATGGAGCAGGACAGTCCCGGGAATGGGAACAGTGCAAATACAGGGAGTCTGGAAAAAGTAGGCTGTGTTCAGGGGGAGTTCAATGAAGTCTCTGGGGGGAAGTAATATGAAATAAGGAAAGTAACAAGCAGAGCAGCTTGACTTTGCTCAGGCAGAAGGAAGCCACTTAACATTTTGAGCAGTTGAGGGACATCGGGTTAATAGTATATAATAACGTGTGTTGTGTTTTGCAAACCATAAAGCAATGTAAATGTCAGCAATTTGTATTCATCTCCCTGAGCCTCATTTCACTCATTTATGTGGCAGGGTATGGATTGTTTTTGTGAATTAGAATTATGCAAATACAGTTTGAGTTACAATTTCAAACATTTTCCACCAATAGACCATGCAGGAACCTAATTCAAATAGCAAAGCATTTATTGAAATGGAAAAACCAGGTTAATAGCAGAAAAGTTAAGCAATGAAATCTTTTTAAGTCCCCCATACACCAAAAAGGATACAACTTCTCACACACTCCCACAATGTGGTGGGGTGTCAAGGGAATATGGGGAAGAAACGTTTGTCACAATTTTCATAGCAGGATTGGGTGGCTTGATTTGCTATAGTCATCACCTGGAGCTGTTGGGGCTTCTTCGAAGGGGTAGATGACCTGCCAGGTGTTGTCACCCATTTCTGAGAGCTCAGTGCGTGCTCCACCTGTATCTTGTGGGTGACTGAAACATGCATGGATGGTGAATCGACAGGATTGTTCGAAGGAACCATCAACATTGATGTTGGTTATAGTCTTATCCCCCCTACTTTGGGATGATGTGGCAGAGGATGTGCCTCTTGAGTTTGGTCTTGCTCCTAGGAATGTCATCACCAGGTATTTACTGACTTGGATGCCAGGCCTAAACACGCTGCTACTCTCACCCCAAGTTGTTTTTTTCTGCCCGCCATCTTCACAAGATCCTGGTGGAGGGGGTCCCTAGTTAACAGGTTGTTCTCCAGACCTATGGCCTTCAAACTGCCCCCTCCTCCCTCAATCCCAGTGATTTCTTCTACTTTCCCCGTTCTCATCTCCATCTAGCTAAATTGCTACTCCTTCACTAGTCCTTTGCTTCCTCTCCCCAGACCAAAAAAAAAAAAAAAAAAACAGACCCAAACCCAAAACTTATTTTTTAAAAGTGACAAATTACAAACAACAACAACAAAAAAGGATTGAAAGTGTCCTTTTAGGGGCGGCTAGGTGGCGCAGTGAATAGAGCGCCGGCCCTGGAATCAGAAGGACCTGAGTTCAGAGCCGGCCTCTGACACTTAATCCATACGAACAAAAAAAAAACCTAGCCGCGTAACCTTGGGCAAGTTACTTAACCCCAATTGCCCTAAAGGGGCGGCTAGGTGGAGCAGTGAGTAAGAGCTTCGGCCTCGGAGTTGGGATGACCCGAGATCAGATCCGGCCTCAGAAAATGAGCACCCATGCATAAATCAAATGACTAGCCATGTAACCTTGAGCAAGTTACTTAACCCCAATTGCTTTAAAAAAAAAAAAAAGTGTCCTTTTAAAATGTTTTGCTTAAGGGTACAAACTTACAACAGGACTCCAGAAAAAATCCCTAGTGTGTCATTTCAGATTATGAAATATTTGTAAAGTATTAATTATCTTGTGTATAATGCTACTTGTTCATTTTTGGAGATCACAGTTTTTGCCAGTCATTAAGCTCTAGGCTTAGTCGGTATTAAATTCACTTTCTGTTAAGTCATATCAGGAAAAAAAAAACACTCCTCTACAAAAATATCCCCTTAAAAAAAATATTCATTTTAGGTAAATCTTGGCAGATACTAAAATTTTAGCACCATGTAGTGGCCATTTTTAAAAAGTATGTTTCTGAGAAAAGTCCAGTACTATAAATCAGTTTACAATCCTCAATCCACACTTTGATCCAGAAAGATAAAACAACTGAATTATTCAACAATTTAGCACTATAATTTTACAAAAGAATGTTTTCCAATGAAATACATTTGCCCTGTAAAATTAAACAGAAGAAAGTTAAGACCTGTTTATCATTTGATTAAACTATAAAAGTAATTCTTATATTTCTAAATATGAATGGATAAAGATACCATTTGTTATGGACATTTGGTCTGACTTTTATCTGAGCAACAACAGTTAATACACTTGTGATAGCATCTTGAACATGAACATATGAACCTGAAAGGCTTATTGTGTTTTAGCTACAGTTAAATAAAGAGGAGTAATGTTATTATCAGTGACACCAGATTTTGAGAAATTTTTCCCTGGAGAATGCACCTACCCATCCACATGAATAATTTTACTGTTGTAGTTATTTGTAAATTATAAATATGAAAAATATATTCTACTAATAAGTATCAATGTATGTCACTGTAAATTTAAGAAGTGTTACAAAATTATTTTATCAAATTTAAGTAAAACATGAATAAATCAGTGAACATTTATTAAGGGCCTGTTGTGTACCTGGTACTGTACAGAAAAGACAACTACTGCTTTCAGGAAGCTTACAATCTAAAGAAGGAAAACAGCACAGAAAAGGAAACTAAAATATGGCAGGGGAGGGAGGGAGAGGGAGTGGGTAAGAGCTATTTTTTTTTTTAATGAAAACATTAGGGACACATTGTTATATAAAGCAATTAGGGGTATTTCTACATGAGATTTGGAAACTACTAGGCCATATCCAGCTAGACTATTTCACATGTGAGAGTTTTCCACTAATTAAAAAAGCATAGGACCTTAAGGTTTTCTAGGCTATTAAGAGTTTGGAATGGAGATAATGTACTTGGCAGCAATTCACGAATAGTTAACTTCAATTATTCATTCAACAGATGTTTATTAAATTCCTACTATATGCAGAACAAATATTTTCAGGCACAGAGTTGATAGAAATTTTAGATAATTTAGTCTTTGTTTAGTACAGTACATAATACATAGTAAGTACTTCCTATATGATTTAATTTATGCATTCATCCATTGCCTTCAGGGATCCCCATCTACTAAAAGGATATGACATATATACAAATAGTTGCAATACATATTTATTTACATTTGGTGTTTTACCATCTACAAAGTGTTTTTCTCACAAGAATCCTGTGAGGTAGGTATTGGATTTCTCATTAAAGAAAAAATAGAGGCTACCATGTTGTAAAAGGACTTGCCCATGGGCAAATGATCAGTAAATGTTAGAACCTAGTCTTGACCCCAGGTCTTCTGACTCCAGCCATGTCTAGTGCTCTTTCCACTACACTGTGTTCTCCAAGAATGGAAAGATTACCCACTGAGGAACTATAAGAAGGCTTCGTGGAGATGATTTCTGAATTGCAAATTTTGGGGGATGGGATTTCAACCAAGATGATACAAAAAAAGTGAGCACAGAGACAGGAATAATAATTACTGGTATTTATATAGTGTTTTGAAGATTGAAAAACATTTCATATACAGTATTGCACTTGAGCCTCAAAATATACCTGTGATATCAACAAATACATATCTTACTATTCCCATTTTATAAATGTAGACACTGAAGCTCAGAGACTATGATTTTGCCATGGTCACATAGCTAAGAAGTATGAGTCAGGTTATGAACTTAAGTCTTTGTGATTCTATACCTAGCACTTCTCCATTACATCATGCTCCCTCTAAAATAATGGGATTAAGTAACTGGAGCATTAATGAATGTATTGTTATGACTTTTTCTAGATTCTGGTAATTGCTTATTGTACCATTTCATAGATGCAAATTGCTCTAAATACCAAAAGCCTTGAACAAAATGTTAACATGGTACTGCACCTACAATATAAAGTAATCTGAAGTCTAACCCCTTATAAAATTGTTACCACCTATGCAGAGGAATGGGTACCTGGGCAAGTGTCCCGGAGTCCAGCAGGCCTCTGTCTCTAAGAGCAAAAGCCAATTAGCCATAGGGGTGTCAGTCTCTTTTCCCACTTCCTTTTCTTGCTTCTTCACCCCCTTAACCAATTATACTAAAAAAATGCTGAAGCATAGATCTGGGAGCAGAGGAAGAAGACTTAATACCTTGCTTTCCCACCAATCACTGCCCTAGAACTCTTGGGAAGCATTGAAAATGGGTGAAACACCATTGACTCATATCAGATATGGGAACTATCCTGTATGAAGAGAAAACTAAGAAATCATCAAGCTGCTATGCTGCCTCCTGTGTCCCATGATTCGATATTAGATGTGGGTTCCTCACACAGCAAATGGAAGCCCACTTTGATGTACACACCTCAGAACCTGCAGGTGGTAAGCATTAGAACCCATATTTAAGTCTTTATTTTTTCCCTAGTACCACACTGCCTTTCTACACCACCCCTTACTTTGGGCCTACCTTTTAAATCGCCAAGATGACGTTTGAAGATAGTCACCCTATTATAAGAGTCTTACATCTGAACCTGTTATTATTTTTCAGTTAGCAAGAAAAGGCTACTAAGAATATCCAAACTGTCTGCTATAATAATCACTGTTGGACTTCAGACCACCCAGTTAGATATTACTGATGTTGAATTTCCTGATCAAATATGGTTTCTTTTTAAAATGTAAAGGAACATGAGGTCCCCTTGAGCAATATGGATCTCTCAGTTGGGGGAAGAGGGCATGTAGCCCTTTGATAAATCATAGCTTTGCTCTAAAGGTAAAGAGCTTAATATTTCCCACTTCAACTTCTACTCTACTTGCTATTAAAAAAAAAAAAGACTTAAGTTCATTCCCACTGATATGTATCCCTCCCTCTGGGCTATTATTAATAAATTCAATTCTGAGACAGCTTTATGAATTCTTTATTGATGTGGGGACACCGAAGGGAAAAAATGGTGGAATTCAAATAAGTAGAAGTCAGAGAAATGGGTTGCTCATCCCTTATGTAACCTTACTAATAGCAATGTGTGTAAATATTCAGTTGACCACTGATAACTAATAATTATTCAAATCCTGCTCTTCATTCTTATTGGATTGCACTGCCTATCTCTTCTTCAATATAAAATACCATATCGGAAGGCTCTACTTCCCAAACTCCCCCCAATGCTTAAAAACTAGTACTTGTTATTTGTGCTCATGTCTCCTTCCACACATGCTCTTAACATATAATAAACTTATTGATGAATAATGGGTGAATTAAATGTGGGTATTGTGAAGATAGAAATCTCTAGTTTAATAGTTTTAACTCATATACTCAAACTGCAGACCCCCTTAATGGTGTTACAGTAGTGGTATAAAGTTGATAAAATGACAAGAACAATTCTTGTGAAAATTATGAAAAGAGAATTAACATCTTTGTAAAAAAGGCACAGAAAATAATGAAGAAAATAACACCTTAAAAAACAAAAGTGCCAGCCTCTGGCTGGTGAGACTCCAGATCACCAGTAGCTGTGGTGGTTTCCAGAATTATCAACACATAGATGCTAAGGACAAAGTGAGAGGTCAGTGCAGTGTGGACTTTGGGATCCAGTAGTTGGGAGTGCCATAGGCCTCTGCACCTGGGGTGAGAAGCCGCTGAGGCATCAGGGCCCTGCAGCTACAGCCACATGGCAGTTTCAGCTCCTGATCTGCAGATTGTAGGGGGACCAAGCCACCAGTCTGAGGGGTAATCACTCTTTTTTTTTTTTTGGAGGGCAATTGGGGTTAAGTAACCTGCCCAAGGTCACACGGCTAGGTTTTTTGTTTGTTTGTTTGTTTGTGTGTGTGTGCGTTAAGTGGCTGAGGCCAGATCCAAACCCAGGTCCCTCTGACTCCAGGGCCGATGCTCTACTCACTGCGCCACCTAGCCACCCCGGGGTAATCACTCTTGCTTTAACTTGCTTGGATCTGCATTGCAGTCTAGGGTGGAGGTCCTGGGGTGTGTAACCAGCTTGCCAGAGCATATGGAGGCTTCAGAGAGAGCACCTAACTAATACCTTTGGCAGCTGAGAAAACCCCAGCATTTGGATGGAAGTTCTCCTGTCTGGTGGCAGAGTCCTACTGTGGCAAAAAGCCCAGGGGTCAAGTGATTGAGTGGTGACATGAGCAGGCAAAGGAAGTAAAATAAACAGAGCAACCCAACTTTACACTCCTATTTTAGGGACAAAAAAGATCAAAACATGGAACAGGAGGAAGACAGTGAAGTCAGGACTACTACACCAAAAGCTTCCAAGAAAAATTCGAGCTGGTTACAGGCCATAGAGGACCTTAAGAAGCAAATAAGAGAAGCAGAGGAAAAATTGGGAAGAGAAATGAGAACGCTGCCAGAAAATTATGAAATGAGAGTCAACAGACTAACGGAGGAAAAAAACACCTTAAAAATAGATTAACTCAAATGGCAAAAGAGGCTCAAAAAGGCAATGAGGAGAAGAATGCCTTAAAAAGCTGATTTGCCAGATGGAAAAAGAATCTCAAAAGCTCTGATACTATTTTGCATGTAATTGGGATATAAGATGTGCAGACATTGGGGCACAGAGATTCACCTTGCCCTAATGGAAAAGTTGAAGGGGGTATGGGAGAAGATATGGGAGAGAGCAGATTGGATGAGGGGATATCCTGTGGCACTGCTATTCTAGGGTGGTGGGTAGGGGAAAAATGGGGAAAAAATTGTAACTCAAAATCTGGCAGAAATGAATGATGTAAACCAGAAGTTAATAAAGCATTTGGGAAAAAAAAGTCGAATTTGCCAGATGGAAAAAGAATCTCAAAAGCTCACTGAGGAGAATCATTCCTTCAGAAATTAGATTGGACCAAATGGAAGCTAGTGACTTTATGAGAAATCAAGATGCTGTTAAAAAGATCCAAACAAATAAAAGAATAGAAGGCAATGTGAAATATCTCATGGGAAAAATGACTGACCTGGAAAATAGATCCAGCAGAGATCATTTAAAAATCATTGGACTACCTGAAAGCCATGATCAAAGAAAGAACCTAGAAATTATCCTCCAAGAAATTCTCAAGGAAAACTGCCCTGATGTTTTAGAACTAGAGGGCAAAATTGAGGTTGAAAGAATCCACTGATCACCTCCTAAAAAAGATCCCCAAAAGAAAACTCCTAGGAATGTTATAGCCAAGTTCCAGAATTCCCAGATCAAGGAGAGAATATTACAAGCAGCCAGAAAGAAACAATTTTAATATTGTGGAAACATAATCAGGATAACACAGGATCTGGCAGCTTCTACACTGAGGGATTGAAGGGCTTGGAATATGATATTCTGTGGGTCAAAGGAGCTGGAATTAAAACCAAGAATCACATACCCAGCAAAACTGAGTATCATGTTTCAGGGGAAAATATGGTCATTCAGTAGAATAGAGGACTTTCAAGTATTCTTGATGAAAAGAAACTGAGTTGAGTAGAAAATTTGACATTCAGATACAAGAAGCAAAAGAAGCATGAGAAGGTAAACAGGGAAAAGAAATCATAAGGAACTTATCAAAGTGAACTATTTACATTCCTACATGGAAAAATAATAATTGTAACTTATGAAACTTTTCTCAGTATGAGAATAATTGAAGGGAGTAGAAATGTGTATATATATATATATATATATATATACACACACACACACACACACATATATATACACATATATATGTTCATGTATATATACACACACATACATCTAAAGTCTATATAGGAGGGTATATGGATATATGAATACATACATGAATGTATATATGTGTACAGGTATACATAGATAGAAGGAACAGGACCAATTTAATGGCAAGGGATGATACTTAAAAGGTGAAATTAAGAGGTGAGAGAGGAATATAATGAGAGGAGATGGGTAGAGACAGAATGGGGTAAACTATCTCATATAGAAGAGGCAAGGGAAAATGGTCACAATAGAGGAGAAGAATAGGAAGGCAAAAGGAAATGGGTCAATATTCTCAATGAATTTGGCTTAGGGAAGGAATGACATACACGCTAAATGGGGTATCTCACCCTACAGGAGAGTAGGGGGGAAGGGGATGAGAGGGGGAATGATGGAAGGGGGTGCAGATTGGGGGGAGAGAAGTAGGAAGCTCCCACTTTTGAAAAGGGACAACATCAAAGTAGAGAATAGAACAAGTGGGAGGTGGGATAGGAGGGTGGGAAATATAGTCAGTCTTTTACAATATATCTACTATGGTAATGTTTTGCATAGCTACACATGTACGACCTATACTGAATTGCTTATCTTCCCAGTAAGGGTAGGTGACAAGGGAGGAAGGGAAAGAATCTGGAATTCAAAGTTTTAAAATCAAATGTTTAATATATATATACATACTGTTATTAATACTATTTTACATGTAATTGGGAAATAAGATATACAGGCACTGGGGCATAGAGATCCACCATGTCCTGTTGGAAAAGTTGAAGAGGGTATGGGAGAAGATATGGGAAAGAGCAGATTGGAGGAGGGGATATCCTGTGTGACCACTATTTTGGGGCGGTGGGTAGGGGAAATACAGGGAGAAACTTTCTAACTCAAAATCTGGTGGAAATGAATGATGTAAAAAGCATTTGAAAACAACAACAACAAAAACCCCAGAATTGCCCTAATGGTAAAAGAGGCACAAAAATTCCCTGAATAAAAGATCTCCTTAAAAAGTAGAACAGGCCAGGGGCGGCTAGGTGGCGCAGTGAATAGAGCACCGGCCCTGGAGTCAGAAGGACCTGAGTTCGGAGCCGGCCTCCAACACTTAAATCCACACAAAAAACCTAGCTGTGTAACCTTGGGCAAGTTACTTAACCCCAATTGCCCTAAAGGGGCGGCTAGGTGGCGCAGTGAGTAAGAGAACCGGCCTCGGAGTTGGGATGACCCGAGATCAGATCCGGCCTCAGAAAATGAGCACCCACGAATAAATAATGACTAGCCGTGTAACCTCGAGCAAGTTACTTAACCCCAATTGCTTAAAAAAAGAAAAAGTAGAACAGGCCAAATGGAAAAAAAGAAGTGCAAAAGTTCACTTAAGAAAAGAATTCCTTAAAAATTAGAATTGGGCAACTGGAAACTAATGACTATGAGACATCAAGAAACAATAAAAGTCAAAATAATGAAAAAAATAGAAGAAAATGGGAACTATCTTATCAGAAAAATAACTGACCTGGAAAACAGATTGAGGAGAGATAATTTAAGAATTATTGGACAATCAGAAAGCTATGACAAAAAATAAAGAGGAGTCTACTCATTATATTTCAAGACATTACAGGGAAAACTGCCCTAATATCTTAGGTTCAGGGGGTAAAATAGAAATTGAAAAAATCCAAAGTTCACCTCTTGAAAGAGATCCCAAAATGAAAACTCCCAGGTAATAATAGCTAAATTCCAAAGATCAAGGAGAAAATATTGGAAGCAGTTAGAAACAATTCACACACCAAGGAGCCACAGTGAGGATCACACAAAATTTAGCAGATTCCATGTTAAAGAAGGGCTTAACTTTATTGAGTCTCTTATTCTCTTTCATGCTTATCTATTTATGCTTCTCTTGAGCCTTGTATTTGAATGTCAAACTTTCTATTCAGCTCTGGTCTTTTCATCAGACATCCTTGAAAGTCCTCTATCTCATTAAATATCCATTTTCCCCCTGAAGGATTGATTATATTCAGTTTTGCTAAGTAAGTTATTCTTGGTTGTAATCCTAGTTCCTTTGCGTTCTGGAATATCATATTCCAAGCTTACAGCTTGGACTTAATATTTACTAGTTTTTTCTAAGAGTGCTTTGTCTAGCTTTCTTCTTTTCCCCTATTATGCCCCACCTGGTATCCTGGTGTCAAACTAATCTGTGTAAATGACCTGTTCCCCTTCTCCCTCTTTACTAAATAGTAAACTCCTGGATGGCAAACACAATTTTGCTTTTCACTTTTCACCTAGATGGCTTGCTTGAAATGGGCCCTTAATAAATGGTGGTTGAGGGGTGGCTAGGTAGTGCACTGAATAGAGCACTGGCCCTGGAGTCAGGAGGACCCGAGTTCAAATTTGGCCTCAGACACTTCACACTTACTAGGTCTGGGACCTTGAGCAAGTCACTTAGCCCCAATTCCCCTGCATTCCCATGCCTCTAAAAAACTAAAAACAAACAAACAAACAAACTAAAAAAAAATGCTGGTTGAACTGAGAACTTTCCCACCATCATACCCAACCCTCTGCAGCTTCATCAGCATAATTGCTACCAACACAGATGTCCAGAATTTCTTTTAATATGCTTTAGGCTAAGGTTGGTTATATGTTAAGTACTAAATATTCACAAATATAGATTATAATAATTTATACAAAATGGCAGAGGTGGCAATGGCACTTTAACACAGGTAATCTAAATATAGATAAAAAACACATTTAACATAAGACAAATTTAAAGAATCTTCCCATATTCTACCAAGGTTTTCATGACTACGCAATTTTGATTAAAGAGAATTTTTTCTAAGTATCATTTTATAAACACAAGGACAGACATATGTACTCCTCTGAAAGCAACTTGTAACTGATTTATTTCTTCAAGTGATGGTCCAAAGTGGTTTGGCTTTTTTTGTAGAAGTACTTTATCATTAGTGATATCCTCAGCTATTAATTTTCTGACCAGATGAAAACTATTACCTAAAATAATGAAGCAGAGCACTTATGTGATATTTAATCACAAACTTAAGTAACATGCTTTCAATTTTGAGTAATACTCAACGTTACTGAATAGGCTGGTGGAGAGTCTCTTTAGATGGTCTTAGGGATCTGTGAGGGGAACTGAGACGGTAAGTGACTGGCCCAGGGCCACCCCACCCCGCCGGTCGGCGCAGCAGAGGGGACTCGAATCCAGGTCTCCCGAGGTCTTAGGCGAGCCCTCTACCCAGTAAAGCAGGCTGCCCGTAGTACACAGTGGGCACAGCCGGTCTAGGGAGGAGGAGGGCGGCTCGAAGCCTGGCCTCCATGGCGCTCAGACCCGGGAGGGCCCGGGGTCTGGAGGACACTCCCTCGGGCAGAGGGGGCGGGGGCCGCTCTTCCTACTTGGGGGGAGGGCGCAGCCGAGCACCCAGACCCGAAACTGCAAGAAGCCGGCCGCTCCCGCGGACCCCGCCCAAGAGGTAGCAGCCGAGCCAACTCTGCCACTCCCAGTGGGGGCTGAGAGGGCTCCGGGGTAGGAGAGGCCTGCCACTGGACCTCTGCCTACGCGAAAGAACGACGGCCCGGCTAGAAACGCCCCAAGGTCCCTTCCCAGAGTCCCCCGGAGGCCCTCCCTCTTCCACTTTCTGCGCCAGCCATCTCGTCAGTTTCTGGGAGGAATGATGGGATTGGTCCTTGGCAGAGTCGCTTCCTGATTGGAGGAGGGGGGGGTGGACCGTTGATGTGGAGGCGGGGCCTGCTGGTAGGAGCCAGCAGAGGGCGAGGGTGGGGTTAGCGCGGCCAATGAGTAGCCTGAGGTGATGGGTGAAGCCCGTCTTTCGCAAGCAAGTGGAGAGCGACTCGGGTTGGGAACCGCTCATTTTCACGCCTGCTCTCCCCGCCGCCACTGGCAGCCAACAAACGCCCCAACCGCCTCCTCTTGAGGGAATCGAGTGGGGCTCCGCGGGGGCCGGACCAGAGGCCAGGCCCCGAAGCCCAGTCTTCCGGCTCCTGTTACAAAGAGACTTACTCCCTCTTTCCAGACCTGCCCTTATTCCTAGGTTCCTTTTTTCTCAAGGGCATCACCACCCTTCTAGTTATTTATCCTCGACTCTTCAGTAACGCTGAGATTCCCTCCCGTGGATTCCAGATTCTCATCTTCTGTAAGCATCTTTGTCTCCAGGCACACCGCCACCACCCAAGTTCAGGCTCCCCTCTAAACCTTCCTTGTTGGTCCCAGCAGGGATGCCAAGTTGATAGTCCTCAGTCACAGGTCTGACAACACAACTCCCTTACTCAAGAAATTTTAGTTGCTCCTAATTTACTTGAGGACAAAATACAATCTACTTTGTTGGACATCCATCATTTTAAATCCAAGCAATTACCAAAGTCTTGATTTGTGGTGTTTGCTGATTTCCCAAGTGCATGTATATGAAAATTTAACTTCAAGAGAACTCTTCTAGCTGACTCCAGTACAATCCTGTCTTCACCAAGAGTCTCTATCCTCTGTGCCTTTTACATAGGTTGTGCCCTACACCTGGACTGCTCTCATTTCTCACTTCACCTCCTGGATTCCCCAGCTCCATTCAGGGCTCAGCCCAAGTGTTATCACTTCCAAGAAGCCATTAGCAGTATCCCTGCAGAAATTACTTCATGTTCACCTTGTATAATTTAAACTGTACTTATCTGTGTATATGTTCTTTTCCCAAAATATATCACCAATATGTAAGGTGCTTAATAAAAGGAATTAAGTAGCTCATCTCAAGTGATCCTGCCACCTCAAAGACAAAAGTAAAGCCTTGAATGCAATCAAAAGGAACTATAGGCACTTTCAACCTCAAATCCACCGATCTGAATGTTACCTCCAAAGAGTCAGATCACAGTCTATCCGGGTCTGCTCATGCTCTTGTCCATGTTCTTTCATATCTGCCACAGAAGCACACTCAACATGACAGGGTACTTTCCCCTGCTGTCTCTCAACATCATGAAGATATTAGTGGAGCACTCAGGTTGTTCAGATAGCTTTTGCTCTCACCATGGGACCAACTACATGCGCTTTCCTGTCATGTATTTCCCTGATGACATCCTTTACTCCTGTCTTCAAAGTTAATTTATTGCTACAATATGCACCTCTTCAATGCACTTGATGTGATACTTATTGCCTGTCTTCAATCCTTGTGGAGATAATTCTCATAAAAATTTGAAAGGGATAGGGAGCAGACCTATGACTTCATTGATAGAGGGTGAGGAAACTATATCTATCTATGTAGCACAAGCTACACCTTCACTCAACTTACCAATGAATGAAAAGGCTTTCATTTAACTCATACTCTGCACAAAGGGCATAAAATCTTAAGAGAGTTACCCAGAGAAATGTTTAAGTGACTTGCTTAGGTCACACAGGCAGTTTGTGTTACTAGCTCTGAGGTGGTGGCCCACTACTCCATGCTGCCTCTGTATAAAAGTTTAATATTGATGGCAAAGTAGGAATAAAAATTAACATTTACTAATGCTTTGTCACCCTTTCTCAATATTAATGTTTTGTCTTGCACTTTTGGCAGCTTCCCCTCTTCTTAAGCACCTTAAGATGTGATCCCTTAATGCTGACAGTCATGTCACTTTCACAATAGATTTTCTCTATGTACACTGGATCACATCTGGATGCATCTCCCATTGCTGCTCTCTTTGGTGCTATTTCTTCCCCCTCTGTAAGCACATGCAGGTTTGGGATGTTATGGAGTCCAAATGCAGTGGCTCTCTCGTGCTTGATAGTGAAATTATAAAAACTGTTGTCAATCCTTCCCCATTTTTTAGTCCTGCTTATTGTCCTTCCATTTTTTTTTTTTTGGAGGGCACTTGGGATTAAGTAACTTGCCCAAGGTCACACGGCTAGGTTTTTGTTTGTGTGTGTTAAGTGTCTGAGGCCAGATCAGAACTCAGGTCCTTCTGACTCCAGGGCCAGCGCTCTACTCACTGCGCCACCTAGCCACCCCTGTCCTTCTGTTTTTCATCCTTTAAGCCTTCAAGATAACTCCAATTAGGTGTCTTACTAAGCTTTTTTTAGACTGTGGTTTTACTCTCCACTGCCTTTCGCTTTGTGACATGATACTACTCATAATCTTTCTTTGGAACCATAACCCTCTTTGGAAGAACCTACAAATTTATTTTCTAAACTAGTGTTCCCTTTGATAGCCATCTCTTTCTCTGACTGGCAAGAAGGTTGTGTTTGCTGACAAAGACACTCTTTAGGTCTCTTGTTATGTAAACTGCCTTACACCAGCTAAATTTCTGAATAAAATTGTCACAACAATGCCATTCCTATCCATTTGTCATGATCAATAACTTAATTACATGTCACATTTTCCTAATTTTTTCCTTCCATGTTTATGTTCATTCTGATCTTTGCCCTAACCCGGTGGTATCCTTGTGCACAAACCCCCAATTCAGGGCTTATTTTCATATCAATACACAGTCATTTCAGACATAATTTTATTTATTTTTTTGTGATGTTATTCAGTGCTTGTTATATTCATCACCTCCTGGTTCCTTTTATAAGTTTTCAAAGAACGTATTCAGGATAATCTGCAAGTCTTTCCTTTCTCATTCCTTACTAAATGTCCTTCATGCCTTACAAATTAAAACCACCAACTATTTAACTTTCCCAGTTGGAACCAAACTTTTTAGTCACCAAATACCAAATTATGGCTTCTGCATACTCATCCATGTAGCATTAAGCAAAAATGTACAAGCAAGATATTGACAACATTAAACCATTTACAATGGAGAAATCTTTTTTTTTAATAGCATTAGAAAGATGGATGATTCCAGGGAAGCTATCCGTGTGCTATACTAGTAAAGAGTATGGGACTTAAAGTCAAGATATGGTCTTATACCTCTGATAGTGTCCATGGACAAGTCACTTAATCTGCAAATCCTTTACAAGCTGTCAGTTATGATTAATGTCTGATAGACTTTCTTAAGCCTTCAGTCCTTGCCTTTTTTAAAACCTCCTTAAAATTTTTTTTTTACTGCTTTTATTTTTATGTCATTGTCATTTCCCAAAGTATCTCCCCTCCAAAGAATCTTTCCCTGTGAAAAAGCATAGCTAATTAAAACCAACATACTAGTCCTGTACTGATAACGTATGTCTCATTCAGCACCTATTATTCACAAATCCTACTATGAGGAATACTTGCCTATGAATCTTTATGCCTTTCAGAATTGTTTTTTTTACAGTACTGTGGACATTGTACAAATTGTTCTAATTATTTCACTCTGCCATCAGTTCATTCAAATCTCCCTATATTTTCTTTGAATTCTTTATATCTATTTCTTATACTACATTGCCATGTGCTTTCCTAACTTTCTGAAAAATCTCCTACCCCAGCGAGAGAGAAACAGTTCTGTTTAGGAGAAAAAAGGGAAGAGACTAACATGGATACTCAGTTACTTCATGGAGCAAGATTGTTTTCAAAGATGTGCAAACATGAAAGCAAAGGCAGCTAAAAGAGGATGCATATAATATAAAATAATGATATGGTTCTGTAAGAACTGTATTAGGAGTGTTAAATAAAGCTGAGTCAGAATGAACTGAGATTGGTAAAGAATGCTAAGGACAAAAAGGATTTAAACAAACAAAAAAAAGCCTCCCCCCCACCCAAGTTTCTATTTGGGCTGAAGGGGATGATGATAATGTATACTCGACAGAAAGCTGAGATATTCAACCCTTACGTTCCTTGTTTCCTTTGCTGAGAATGATTATTGCACTAAAAAGGACAGAACAAATAAGGAATCTTCACAATTTATAAGCCTTTAAGTTTGATTCTTGGCAATTCTAAAACATTACAAGAAAAATTAGCAAAAATGGAAGTAGTGATCACTGAGCCAGAATAGCTTCACTGAGAACAGGTCAGGCTGGATTTATGTAATTTCCTTTTTGATAGTTACTTAGCATGATAAGAGGTGAAATAAGAAGGTGGGTAGAGAGAGCTAGTCCCCAAACCAGGGACATAGGGTCAGTCTTGCCTCTAACATATACAGACCAGGTGACTTTGGGCTAGTCTCTGAACTTCTCAGTCTGAGGACAAAGTTATAGAGGAGGTGCTAACCTGCAGAAGTAAGGAGTTTTCTTATCTGGGAACTCCCTATATTAATGAAATCACAGGTCAAGTCACTAAATCAAAGTAATGTAGTAAATACTGTTACTTCAAAGTACTTGCTAAAGTCTTTCATTTTATCTTTTTTTTTTTAAAGCAATTGGGGTTAAGTAACTTGCTCAAGGTTACACGGCTAGTCATTATTTATGTGTGGGTGCTCATTTTCTGAGGCCGGATCTGATCTCGGGTCATCCCAACTCCGAGGCCGGCACTCTTACTCACTGCGCCACCTAGCCGCCCCTTTAGGGCAGTTGGGGTTAAGTAACTTGCCCAAGGTTACACGGCTAGGTTTTTGTTTTGTGTGGGTTAAGTGTCGGAGGCCGGCTCCGAACTCAGGTCCTTCTGATTCCAGGGCCGGCGCTCTATTCACTGCGCCACCTAGCTGCCCCTTTCATTTTATCTTCATGGAAAAGATGGAGATGTGCCTTCCCTGACAGTATGATTTCAAGTTTTCCCCCAGACCTTAATTCCTCTATTATCTATTAGACTCCTACTATATTCAGGACAGAGATTCAGACAAATTGTCACAGGTAAATGCAAGGAATGAAGATGCTTTCTGCTTCCTCCTATATCCCAACCAAGGAAGATCAGGGAAGGATTCATGGAAGAGGCTGATCTAAGCTGATCCTTGAAGAAAATATCTTAACTCCTAGAGATGAGAAGGGGATGTTTTCTTTCTTTCTTTCTTTTTTTTTTTTTTGCTTTTGGGAGGGCAGTTGGGGTTAAGTGACTTGTCCAAGGTAACGCAGCAAGTTTTTGTGTTAAGTGTCTGAGGTCGAATTTGAACTGAGGCCCTCCTGACTCCAGGACCGGTGCTCTATTCACTGTGCCACCTAGCTACCCCATAAAGGATGTTTTCTAGGGATGGGCAACAACCTGGGCAGATGCAAGAAGGCATAGATCTACAATGATCAGACCAGTGTGACTAGAACAGAGTGTGAAGGGGAATAGAACAAAATAAAACTGCAAAGGGAAGCTGAAGTTAAGACTATGGAGGACCTCAAATGCTAAGGCAAGGAACTTGCATTTTGCCCTATAGGCAATGGAGTGCCCCAAAAGGTATTTCAGCAAGAGAGTGGCTATCTCCCCACTTGCCCAAAATTCCTTTAACAAGAGACAAAGGCTTAAACTTGAAACAGCCCTCAGGCTTTGCCTAATGTAATGGTTTTACCCAGGGCAAATCCTATTTAAATTCAACTGTATGCAAACAGAAACTCTGTAAGGACACATTTCATGCCACAGTCTATTTCCTAACAATCTCATTTTAGATATATCTTATTTGGTTAAGATCAATTGGGTTATTTAGTTTCTCATGTATCTGGATATTAGCTAGGGAGTGTGATAGAGAAGACACAATCCTTTAAGCCACAAAAAGGACATTACTCTATTGTAAATTACTAAATTATATTTTTGGTTTACATCACTTTTCTGTGTGTTTAATATGAGTGAAAAAATAAAATTCAGTTTCTGGAGATGCAAATTTAAGAACCAGATCTATTCATCAAAATATTCCAAGATATCTAGCTTGAAACATCTAAGCACTTTTACCTATTTCTGACTAGTTATATCCTCTCTCAATTATTGATCTCTTGAAGAGAGTGATTACACTCATTTCTATGTGCTTCCAATTGGTCCATGTTAATTTAAACTGGAGACACTTCATTTCCACTGATCTTTGTCCAAATCATCTTTTCACCTTGTTTTTATTGTTCACATAATCTCTGCCTTTAAGGAATGTACAGTCTAGTTGAGATGAAGACAATGAGTCAATAAGAAAATAATACAAGATACTATATAATTACTAACTGGAGTTCTTGGCTTGTTTGGTGGAATAGGAAAGAATAGGAAGTGTAAATCTTGTTGAGCTCAAGAGTATTTGGGGTATACTTCATGGGTTTTATGATAAAAAATCAAAGAAAGGGAGAAAGAAGAGGTGAGGGCATTTGGGGAAGCAGCATTAGTAAAGGCTCAGAAGTAGGAATGCGGACAGTATCTGGGGAGGACAGTACAGAGACTGGACTGGATGGATTGGAGGAATCAGTTTGGGGAAGAGTAGAAGATAAGGGTGGATAGGTTAAGTGAGGCCAGATAGTAGAAGGCCTGCTAACTTGAACTTGGGGTACACAAAGACCAACGATTACATTCAAAAGTTTCTCCCCAGGGTGGATTCTCTGATGTCGGATAAAATTTGAGTTCCTAATAAAGACTTTTCCACATTCCTTACATTCATAAGGTTTCTCTCTAGAATGGTATCTCTGATGATGGCTCAAATCTGAATTCTTGCTGAAACCTTTCCCACAGTCCTTACATTCATGGGATTTTGCCCAAGAGTGGATTCTCTGGTGCCTATTTAAACTTGCTTTCTGTTTAAATGATTTCTCACATTCTTTACATTGATAAAATTTCTCCCCAATGTGAATTCGCTGATGCTGAATAAGGTGTGAGTTTCGAATGAAGCCTTTCCCACACTCCTTACACTCAAAAGGTTTCTCTCCAGTATGTAGTGCCTGATGATGAATAAGCTGTGAGTTCAAACTGAAAGCCTTCCCACATTCTTTACATTCAAAAGGCTTCTCCCCAGTGTGGATTCTCTGATGCCGTATAAAGGTTATTTTTTGAATAAAGGCTTTTCCACATTCCTTACATTCGAAAGGTTTCTCTCCAGTGTGGATTCGCTGATGCTGAATGAGTGTTGAATTAAAGCTGAAGGCTTTCCCACATTCCTTACATTCATAGGGTTTCTCTCCAGTGTGAATTCTTTGATGTGCAGTACAATGTGAACTACAACTGAAAGCTTTCCCACATTCTTTGCATTTAAATGGTTTTTCCCCAGTATGGACTCTCTGATGCTGAACAAGTGTTGAATTAAAGCTGAAGGCTTTTCCACATTCCTTACATTCATAAGGCTTCTCTACAGAGTGAATTCTCTGATGTTGAAAGAAATCTGAACTCTGATAGAAATCTTTGCCACATTCATCACACTGATAAGATATAGGTCCTCTAGAAACTTTCTGATGAGTTGCAAGATGTGAGATCACACTAACATTTTTTCTTGTTTGACAGTTACTTCCCATTCCTTCATCCTTAATTGTCATTTTCATGAAATCTCCCTCTTCTCTTCTCATTCTGTCTTCTCTGGGATTTCTTTGATGCTTCTGAAGCTTATCCTTTAGTAATTTAATTTCTTTAAAATTGTGTGATCGAGGAAGATTCACTTGGATTCCTACTGACACCATGTTTACCTTTCTTCTACTAGATATCTCCTGCTTTGGAGTCAACTCTTCATTCTTAGTCCTGGTTTCACCATCTGGAAGAAGAAAATAGGAACATCCTCTATTAGTTACCTTGACTGTAGATTATTAAATATCACATGTGGCTCCACTTAATAATGAAAATGATTTTGTGTATTAATAGCAAAAACCAGTAACTAGGAATCATTAACCCTAGGAATAGGCCAAGAAGTAGGGGAAAACAGGAAAATAAAGGAGTGCATCTTATTAGGGGATGGGAAGGGACAGAGAATATTAGGAGAGAATATTACAAAAATAACAGTAACACCAACTGACAATGTGGGTGGGGGGGATGTAACATACAAAGCAAAGTTCCTGCCCTCAAGGAACTTATAATCAATTTGGTACTTTAAGTTCAAAACATACAAAGTATGAAAATATAGTAACAGAAAAGAGAACACAGATCAATTTCATTATCCCACAATAGCTTAGCTATGTGGAAGGAAGCTTGAAAGGAAACCAAGGTCAGTTTATTCCAGTGGATTTCTAAGATTAAAGGTCCTATCCTAATTTGGCTGGTGGTAATTTGCTTCCTTGAGGTTCAATATCTCAGGAATGATTTTCTGATTAATTGTCAGATTTATTGTAAAGTTTTAAAAGAAAACTTTATGGGGCGGCTAGGTGGCGTAGTGAATAGAGTGCTGGCCCTGGAGTCAGAAGGACCTGAGTTCGGAGCCGGCCTCCGACACTTAATCCACACAAACAAAAACCTAGCCGTGTAACCTTGGGCAAGTTACTTAACCCCAATTGCCCTAAAGGGGCGGCTAGGTGGCGCAGTGAGTAAGAGTGCCGGCCTCGGAGTTTGGATGACCCGAGATCAGATCCGGCCTCTGAAAATGAGCACCCACGCATAAATAATGACTAGCCGTGTAACCCTGAGCAAGTTACTTAACCCCAATTGCTTAATAAAAAAAAAAAAAAGAAAACTTTATTGGAAAAACTTTACTTATGGAAGACTTACTTGTATCTTCACTTACCATTACAGGTATTTTGCAGACCCTCTCTGTTCAAACACCCCTGAACATCAATGCTCCCTGATTGTTCTTGTTGTAGTTCAGAGATCACAGCAGGTTTCAGAAGTGGACACTCTGCTGGAGGTCAAAAGACAAACAAGACCTTACTGGATGCTTGTAGTCTCTAGAGCTGAAAGGGACCTTATAGAATACTTAGTCTAAACTCCTCATTCTAAAAGTGAGGAAGCTACATTATAGAAAGACTAAATGATTTCTAGAGATACTAAATGATTTACTCAAGGCTACAGTAAAACAGCCAGGATTTGAACTCTGGTGTTTTTTAACTTCAAGTCCAGTGTTCTGGTTCAATTAATCTCAAAAGGAAAAATGGAATTTAGTAAAGAAATATAAATTATGGGAAAGGTGAGGTGATTCACCTTCATACACAAACATGGTAAGTAATGGAAATTGAGTAGAGATGTTAACAGGATAAAGGAAGTAAAGGTTAAGATTGTAAACAAAAAGAATAGTATGGAACACAGCGATCCCATACTCCAAGTTATACTGGGTTAAAGAATCACATACTTTGTTAATACAAAGGCATAGACAAAGCAGGGGAGGGAATGGCAAGCTCTTTGTGCACTCACCTTTATAACAGGTGCCCTCTTTGTCTAGTGGTCCCTGTGGATCCACAACCCAGGGCTCTCCTCCTTGCTCCAGCTGGGAGATTACAGCAGGTTTAGGAAACACAAATGCTGCTTGAAGGGAAGAAAGGGGACAAGATGGTGAACAACATCATACAGAGTTATTCCTGAATCTGCAGAGGGAAGATGGGAAAAGAAGGGAAATACATAGGGAGGCCACAAGGAAACCTAGATGACCCAGGAAAATGGGCTCAGGATATTGTGGAGGTTATGATATTTGAGATTTTGCTTATGGGGAATATTTAGGTTTTTGGCCTCTCCTGAAGACAGACAATTTTTATATTGGATGAGTGTGCATCAGGGTCCAGGAGAGATTTTTAGATACAAAGAAAAGAAGTCAGGATCTCTTCCAGATAGCTGAGAAGATGGGAAAATTGGGGATTTTTATTGGTATTGGGATGTTGCTCATTTGAAATCAACTTTGAACAGATCATTGGAATAATTCACTAGAGAAAAAGCAAAAAATTCTTAATTTCGAGCCAAAAAGACTTTGTCCAGAAAATAACTGAAGTTAGAGGATATGATTCCACACGATTCTTGAGACTCTAATTAACCTGAAAATTAACAAAGGCCTTACAACCTCTAACTAGAAAGCCAAGAAAACCTAAAGTGCAAATAATATATCTAGGCAAAAGAGAGTCCTTACCCAGGGAGAGCAGATTTCCATAATTCTCCAACATCACATCTCTGTATAGGGTCCTCTGAGTTGGGACCAAGCTTTCCCACTCCTTTTGAGTAAAGTACACAGCCACATCCTCAAATGTCACCAATTCCTGCAACAAGATGATGCTGTTTCCAAGACAAAATTCTAACATTCAGTTCCTGCAAGGGTTCCAGGGTGGGGAGGATTAGCAATGTGTTCCCTTGGGAGAGATAGTGTGCTGGCATATAGAACTCTTAATGATTGTGGGAGATGAATGTGGAGCAAGGGGAAGGAAACACAGAAAGAAAGGATAGCTACTCATAGAGGACTCAATAAGTGTTCCCATTCAAATAGGCAATTTCTACTTTATCACCAGAAGAACTTCCATATTTCTTCCAGACATCGTATGTAAGAGATTCAGAATTAGGATTGAGCCATGTGTGCAGGTGCACTTGAGTGCAATCTATTTACCTGCTATTTATGTTTTTTATCCTGTGGACCAGATCTACTTGCCTTCTTAAACATGTTAAATAAGCTACCACTCCTTTCCAGGTTGCTTTCATTCCTTTTTCCAAATCTCCCATTCTGGGAACAATCCTTTTGGCTATGCTACCTCCACCCCAGACTCATTTTTGTAAATTCCAGACCTCACCCTTTTTGACTGTGCCCATCAGAACTCTGATTTGTTTGTGGGTGAAGGCCTTTGGATATATCATTTACCCCCATGATAATACTTTTTTCATGTTACCCCTTCTTGTTGAACAAAAATTTTACCAGTTACCCCAGTCCAATGGAGAGAGGGGCTGGCCTTTTCATCGATTCCCAATGCTACTGATAAGTCTGCAAAACTACCAATCTATTTAATGTCTAGCTTGTCTATGCTATGTCTTTCTATAACCAATGTCTATGTTATTGGCATCTTTCATTTTCTTTTTGCTTTTTGGAGGAAGGGCAGGGCAATTGGGGTTAAGTGACTTGCCCAAAGTCACATGGCTAGTAAGTGGTAAGTGTGTGAGGCTGGATTTGAACTCAGGTCTTCCTGACTCCAGGGCCTGTGCTCTATTCACTGTGTCACCTAGCTGCCCCTCTCATTTTCTTTAAATCATCACTGATATTGTTTACTCCTTCCCAGGACACACCTTCACCTGTGAATAGAAAAACATTCCTCCTCTTGAGCATTATTCTCAAAACAGCTGTCTCTTTCCTTTATCTAGAATCTGTCCTTTCCTTTATGCTCCTTCCTATTTGACTGCAAACATTAACAGAAGCCAGCAGAGTATAACAGAAATAACACTGAAATTGAAGTCAGATGACCTGGGTTTGAATTTTAGCTCTTCTCCTTACTAGCTAGACCACAGACAAATCACTTCACTTCAACTCAAGAAAATATTATCACTTCTTTCCCTTCCACTCCTTTTTAACCCCCTACAAATATGGCTTCCCCTGTACTGGAATTTCTTCTTCAGAAGGGAACCAATGAACTCATTCAGTCAAATCCAAAAGATCTAGTCTTCAGAATTTTTATCTTGTTTGGAATTTGATATGGTTGGTTAAAACTATTCTTAAAACTCCTTTTTTAGTTTCCATCACACCTTTGCTCAAAAACTGTCAGTAGAGTGGGCAGAGCCAAGATGGCAGAGTAAAAGCAGGAACCTGCTTGAGCTCCCACTCCAACCACCTCCAACAACTGTAAAAAAATAACTCTAAACAAATTTTAGAGCTATAGAACCCATAAAGTGACAGAGAGAAACAAATCTCCTGCTGAAGGCAGTCTGGCAGGCCAACAGGAAGGGTCTATTGCACTGGGCTGGGAGCTGAGCGCAGTCCCGAGTGAGCCATGCCAGCCCAGACTTATAGCATACACTGGCCAAAGCAGACTTAAGGGGACTGATTCACTGGTAGCTGTGGCAGTTTCCAGACTTCTCAACCCATAAATGCCAAAGAGAAAGTAAAAGGTCAATGGGGAACTCTGTTGGAACTGGTTGAGAGAAGAATGTGGTCTGGCCACTGCCCCTGGGATGGTGGAGGTGGTGGCAGATGCAGTTGCATGGCTGCTTCCTGGACTCCAGGCCTATAGATCATAGGGAGACCAAGTGACCATTCAGAGGGTAATTGCTCTTGCTTTGACCTGGTTGGATCTGGATCACAGTCTTGGGTGATGGTCCTGGGATGAGGAGTGCTAGAGTGCCAGAGCTTGTTGAGACTGTGGAAAAGCAGTCCTCACAGTTCTGAGGAAGATAACTAGGAAAAGCTCTGACAACAGCTACACAAAACCCCAGAAATTTGGACAGAGCACTTTCCATTCTGGAAGCAGAGTTCTACCGTGGCAAAGAGATCAAAAGTCAAGTAATTGGCTGGCAAGATAAAGAAACAGAGGAAGTGTAACCAGACTATAAAATCATCCTTTGGTGACAAAGATGATCAAAACATAGAACCAGAAGAAGACAACAAAGTCAAAACTGCATTAAAAGCCTCCAAGAAAAATATGAACTGGTCCCAGGCCATAGAGGAGCTCAAAAAGGATTTTGAAAATCAAGTAAGAGAGGTGGCTAGGTGGCGCAGTGAATGGAGCACTGGCCTTGAAGTCAGGAGGACCTGAGTTCAAATCCAACCTCAGACACTCAGTACAAAAAAAAAAAACCCTAACCATGTGACCTTGCAGAAGTCACTTAACCCCAACTGCCATACCTTCCCCCCTCCAAAAAGAAAAAAAATCAAGCAAGAGAAGTAGAGGAAAAATTGGGAAGAGGAATGAGAATAATGCAAGAAAATCATGAAAAGTGAGTCAACAGCCTGCTAAAGGAGACCCAAAAAAATACTGAAGAAAAAAAAAACCAGTAGATTCCCAGTGCCTACCAAATAAAAGGCAACCTTAGTTTTCTATTTAAGATCTCTACTCTATGGTTCCAGCCACCTTTTCCAGCCATAGTTCATGGTATTCCCCTTATCACACTCTGTGTTCTAGCTCTTGACTGTTTTCTAGACTCATCTTGCCCTTTATTTTTGCACAAACCATCTCCCATGCTTGGAACTGACTGTTTTCCTAAATGATATTTTTACCTCAGCCCCTTCTCCATTTAGTCTATACTTCTGTTCCTGTCTACTGTCTGTCCATGTTCCTCTCCTCAAAACCTTCAATAACTTCCTGTGGCCTTCAGAATCCAGTCCAAACTCTTTAGCCTGGCATTAAAGGCTTTCTTTAAGGCCTCCCTACCTGGCCCTAACTGGCCATCTCTTACTTTTCCCTCTAAATACACATCAGACCAACTGGAATTCTCACTGCCCTCTGTGTCCTATATTGTTTCATAATTTTAATTCTTTCCTAACTTTAGAATGTCCTTACCCTCTTCCTCACCTGTGCCTGTTGAAATACAAACCCACTGTTCAAGACCACAGAGTGAGGCACAGGGCAGGGATGCTAGGCATCCAAAGAAGCAGTTATTAAAAGAAGGGATGTTTCAGTGATCTCAACAGGAAGCTAACTTTATTACATGGGGCAGTAATTCATTTATCAAGGGAATGTAAGTATGGATGAGAACAAATTACCTCTACTTAGAAATACTGGCTTATACTTAGTTTAACTTTTGTTAATAATATCTTCTTCTTCTTTTTTTGGCTTTTTGGAGTTGGGGGGAGAACAATTGGGGCTAAGCGATTTGCCCAAGGTCACATGGCTAGTAAGTGTTAAATGTCTGAGGCCAGATTTGAACTCAGGTCCTCTTGACTCCAGGGTTGGTCCTCTATTCACTGTGCCATCTAGCTGTCCCAATAATGTCTTCTTTTAAAATTTTTTATCTATTTTCTTTTCAATTTACAGGATAAAACAAGAATTTCTGTAACACAGTATAATAAAAAAAAGGTGACTGCACATGAAACTACAAATCTATTATGTACAATTTTAAATATATATAATAAAGTTATCATGTAAATTTTTTTCTCTTTGTTTGACTACTTTATTCCCAGAATGGTAGATCTGAAGAAAAGAATGAAAGCAGTCTGGGAAGGAAAAAACATCTTCTTTCTCTAATTTATGTCTGTTCTGTGCAGCTTTATGTATAAAGGTATTCACTCAGAGGTAACAGATGCAAAAACCCACTGGTATTAGATTCAGAAAGTCTGAATCTGGGCTGTTCTGCTAGTAATTAGCGTGTGGACTCTGACAAATGATAATCTCTCTGAACCCAAGTTTACTCATCTATAAAATGAAGGTGATAATACCTGGCTTATCTAGCCTTTGATTCTTCTTCTACTTGTCTGACCATTCTTTGGTCTTCTTTGCTGAATCATCCTCCATATGATGCCCTCAAACTATGGGCACACCCCAGGGCTCCTTCCTTGGCCCTCTTTTTTCTCTTATTATGCTCTCTCAGGTAGTAACTTCATCAGCTCCTATAGGTTTAATTATTATATATACAGATGACTCGAAGATATATGTATGTATGTATGTATGTATGTATGTATGTATGTATGTTTGTATGTATGTGTAGATACATGTGTACACAGCTGGATGCATAAGGTAAGACTAGACTGATACACACCCCCCCCACACACATACACATATCTGTGGGAGGGGAGGGTATATACATGTATCTACACATACATACAAACATAAAAACATACATACATACATATATATATCTTTGAGTCATCTGTATAGTTACAATAATTAAAGTTACAATAATTAAACCTATAGGAGCTGATAAAGTTATTACCTGGATATCCCTAAGCCATCTCACATTTACCCCACCACACTTCTAAACTTCCCACCATATTTTAGTTTATAGGTGTGATACTTTACTCCTGGCTCTCTCTAACCCCAGGGAGCCATTTAGCTGCCAAGTTTTGTTGATTCTGCCTTCATAACACCTCTCCTCCCATCCACCTCCTTCTCTAGACTAACACAACTGTCATCTCAGGTCATAATTTCTCACCTGGTCTATTTCAATGGCCTCCTAATTGGTCTTCCTGACTCACCTCTACGCCATACAATCTATTCTCCACACAGCTGCTAAAGAGCACAGGTCTGACCATATCACTCCCTTATTCACACTTCAATGGCTTCCTATTGCCTCCTGGCTCAAATAAAGCTCCTGTCTGCCTGTTAAAGCCCTTCACAACTTGGTCCCAACTCATCTTTCCACCTTATTCTCTTTCTGTACTCTACAATACAAGCAAACTGGTTCTCTTGCTATTCCTCACACACATGACACTCCATCTCTGGAGTCCACAATTTTGCACTGGCTTTTCTCTAGACCTAAAATTCACTCCAATCACCAAATCTCTGTTCCTTGGAAAGTCTTGTTTCCTTCAAAAATTCTGCTCAGGTATTATCTTCTATGTGAAGTTTTCCCTAACCCATCTCCAACTTGGCTACTAATACCTTCCACCTGTAAATTTACCTTGTATTTTGTATATACTAATTTGGGCATCTCCCCCTATGTTATCTCTTTCAAAAAAAAACTACGAGCTCCTTGAGTTGAGGAAGTGTTTCAGCTTAGTCTTTGTATTCCTAGAGCCTGGCACAGTGCCTAGCACATAGAAGGCACTTAAATAATAACTGATTGATTGTTGTAAGGTTCAAATGAAATTTTATAGCACTTCATACACAACATTACTAATACTGATAATGCATATTAAAGGCTACTCAGACCTGTATTTACCAAACACCTCAACTCCTCAAATCTAGGAGCTTAAAAATCTAGTTTACAATTATTTAAGAATTCTAACACTGTAAAAAGAAAAAGCAATAATGAATACCACTTATGATAATGATGCCATTTTTAAAAAGTCACAAAACATTCCTAAATATTACAATCATGATTCCCTGGTTGAAGCCTGGAGTTATCTAGAGCATTCTTCCTGTTTAAGCTAGTTGGTACAGACCTGGCTTTTCAATCATTTCATCATTCATTCAATAAATATGTGGACACCTTGTATTATCCAGGAACCGTTCTACTGAAATACTTATTCAACAGCAGAGTTACTCCCTTCAAATTATCAAGTTACACTCAGGAATGAAGATGAATGTCCTGATTCAGACAATCTATGTATGTCTCAAATTCAATTCATGCCTCATTCTAATCCATCAGCTATAGGAAGCTAACCTTTACTTTCACTTTCCAGGGACAATCTGTCTTCTAATTGGGCCTATGACCGCTGGCACACACATTTCTCAGCTTTCTTATGTGTACCCTCCAAGAGTAAGCTTACAGATGCCTAGGGAAACAGCTCCAATTTAGGCATAGGACTTATCAGGCAAGGTCCATGGACTTTGCACCAGTCTATCTGAAATCTGGTCTATTTAAAGAAGGAAAAAGGTAAATTATAGCTCACCTGAGGTTCAGCTAGCATATTTATAGCAGCCATTACCTCTTGTGTTTACCCCCCTCTCGGGGAAGGGCAAGAAGAACCTCAGGATCTGATGGAGAAGAAGAGAAAGAATATTAGTAAAAACAATTCTACAATACAGCTTATCCACATAGTAATATATACGCTACCTATGTATTACTCACTTTCCTGAAACTAGTATGTAAAATATAATTATTGTGTTTCTCCCATGCCATGGCACAATCATAGGAACTATGGGTTGAGACACCTGGTAGTTGTGGGAATGGCACAGGATAAAGAGGAAAAAAACCCAAGACCACTTGACCTACATTCAAGGATCTCCACAATCACCTGTCTTTCACTCATACTACTCCCCTTTATGAAATGACACAAAAATGAAACAGAAACAGTCCCTACCCTCAAGAAACTTATATTCTGCTGGGAGAAACAAAATCTATACAACATAAATAGAATGTAATTCCCAGGAAGGAAGGAACTAGATAGGACTCATGCTGGAGTCAATTTGAGCTGGGCCTTGAATTCTCAGAGGTAAAGGTGAGGAGGGAGCCCTTCCCTCCCCATGCATTCCAGACATAGGGAATGGCTTGTGCAAAGGAGACAGAATGTTGAGTCCCATTTATAAAATGAGGTGACTAGAAAAGAAGACCTCTTAAATCAGTCATTCAGAACCAAGAAGGATCCCAGAGAGGTGTTTTTTGGGAAGGAGGGATTTAGTCAAATATTGGAGAAAGGTCAAGAAGGGTGAGGAAAGAGAAAAGGAATCTACTGACAATTTAATAATTATAAGATCACAGATTATGTTGTTGTTGTTGAGTCATGTCTAACTCTTCATGACCCCATTGGAGTTTTCTTGGCAAAGATACTGAAGACGTTTGCCATTTCCTTCTCCAGGTTTTTTATAGATGAGGAACCTGAGGGAAACAAGGTTAAGTGACTTGCCCAGGGTCACACAGTCAATAAGTATCTGAGGCCAGATTTGAACTCAGGAAAATTAGTTTTTCTGATTCCAAGTCCTTCCTACCCTACCTTCCTACTGCACCACCTAGTTGCCCCTTAGAAGCATATAACTGGGGTTTAATAAGTGCTAGCTGGCTGAATGACTGACTTAAGAGGTCATCAAGCCTAATGCCCTCATTTTACAAATGGGACTCAGAAAGGTTATAAGGGATTTTCCCAAGATCACTTGGGTTTTAAGTAACAGCCAGGATCCAATCTAACCAAGGTCTTGTGACCCTAAATTCACGAATTCTTTCCGTTGCACAGATAAAGCTACTTGGGAAGCCAATTTAATTAAAAAATCCATTAAGGCTATTTATTAAGCACGTTCTAGATGCTACGCACAAAGAGCAAAACAATCCCCAAGCCTCTCCACAGGGACGTCAAGAAGGAGCGGTGGAGCTGTCCTTGACCTGGGGTGCTGCTACGCAACAAGTGCCGTGTAGGGCGGGGGAGCCTGTCCTACTCCCTACACCACCCAGAGGCAGGTGCGTGATGAAGCCAAAGGAGGGGACGTCCCCGTGCTGGCCCGCTCCTTCTCCCCCGCAGCTAGGAATCAGCAAGGGCGTGGGGGGTGGGGGAAGAGAGGACTGGGGGGAGGGGGGAGGGGAGAAAGGAGAGGAGGAAGGGAAGGAGGGAAGGGAAGAGGGGAAGGATGGTTGCCAGCTCTTCCCAGCAGCCCCCGGGACAGCTCCTCCCCTTCTCGGGCCTGTCTGGTCTCGTCTCCTCTAGGCCTTGGGTTGGCTGGCCCCATGGGGGTCAGGCGGCGGCTCCTCGGGTCCTCCCCCGACCCGCGGTCGCCCTAAAACCACTCACCGAGACCGAGCGTGACTCCCGGAGGCAGAGTGATGGACGCCTCGTTGCTCAGAGGGACCAGCTCTCTCAGACCCCTGGTTGCCCCGCAGCTAGGGACGAAGACGACGATGGCGAGAACGGAAGTGCGTCACCAGGCAGCCCTCGGCTCCCTCCCACGATTCCGGTTTCCCTGCTTGGCCTTTGGGGGGGCTCCCCCCCGCCCAATCTCTGTGGTTTGCCCACAATGGGAAAGGACGAAAGGGATTTTGGAAGGTGGGGAAGAAGCCGAGCTATTCCTTCGGAGCCAGTGGAGGCCAAGAGAGGGTCCCTAAGCAACATCTCCTAGGAGGGAATTGGAAGATTGATATTAGAGAGGCGTCCCATTGGATGGGACGATCAGGGGCGGGGCTAATTTGGTCTATGACGAGCTGAGTTTGTAGAAAGGGCGGAAATGACAACAGAAAACATACGTGTTCCACGTGGTTCCGCCCTCAGTTTCATTGCACTTGAGGCTTTCTTGACTGTGTAGAAACCATTCCAACTGGAAAGAATCTTCTAGATCATCTGGTTCATTGCTTATGTTACTTCCTTTCACATTTGTGGCAGCCAAATAAGACTATTTTCTGCCCCCTAATACATACAGAATTTTTTGCCTCAGTGCAACTGTTGCCTATTCTGAAATATCATCCATTCAGTTCAGCAATTTAACAAGCATTTATTAATCACCTGCGTGTACAATGGACCACTACTTCCACCCTGGTGCAGGCATTTTCATCACCTCACACCTGTACTATTGAAGTAGCTTGCTAATTCTGCTGATCTGTCCTTCACAGCTTTCAAAGAGATCTGCCTAAAATACAGGTCTGATCATGATCAACACACACCCCCTTCCCACTCAATGAACTACAGTGGCTCCGTTACCTCCAAGATCAAATATACAAACCTCAGGCATTCAAAGCCTTTGTAATTTGCCCTTCCTACCTTTCCAGTCTTCTTATACCTCATATACTCTCCCCTCTCCCCACCCCACAACCTACTGTGCTATCCAGACACTGGCCTCCTTGCTATTTCTCAGACAAGACACTCTATTTCCCGACTTTAGGTATTCACATTGGTTGTAATCCATGCCTGGAATGCTTTCCCTCCTCATCTTACCTCCTGGCTTCCCTGACTTCTTTCAAGTCCCAATTAAAATCCCACTTTCTACAGGAAACCTCTTCATGAACCCTTCAATTTTAGTGCCTTCCCTTCCTTGATTCCTTCTAATTTATCCTTTATCTAGCTTGTCTTACATAGTTTTCAAATGTTGTCTCCATTAGAGTGTGAGCTCCTTGAGAGCAGAGACCGTCTTTTACTTTTCTTTGTACCCCCAGTGTTTAGCACAGTGTATGGTATCTAGGCACTTAATGTTTATTAACTGACTGATGATGGTTTCAAAAAAGTGGTTCTCTAAGGGTATAGTGTAAGTTTAGTGATTATGAGGTAGCTAGGGGGAGGAATGAAGAGGATATCCCAATGAATTAGGTATGGAGGGAATGCCCACATCAATGGCATCATGAATCCAGTGAAATAATAATCAATACCTTTTCTATAGAGCTTTAAAATTTACAAAATGCCTTCCTCACACTTTATAAAATAGGTAGAACAAGGGTTAATATTCTCATTTTTTTTCTTTTGCTTTTTGGAGGGCAATTGGGGTTAACTTGCCCAGGGTCACACGGCTAGAATATTCTCATTTTTATGGATGTGAAAACTGATGCCTAGAAAAGTTAAATGATTCAGCCTGGGAAACTGGACTTGAACTGAAGAAAGCCTATATTTGAGTTTCAACTCTTTGTAGACTTTAAAGGATCATAGAAATTTGATCTACTTTGCTTGGCTTCTGAACATTGCATATCCATCATTAGCCTGAAAGTCTCATAAAGCAAGAGACTGTACCAGTTTTCATCTTAATATTCCAAGTACTGAGCACAGAGCTTTGAACATAGAGATACTTTGATGTATTAATGATCTTACTGACATGCATACTCCACCTTTGCAGAGAAAATACCTGCTCCCTCCTCTCTCCCCACTTTGTCATTCTATGTTCTCTTACCCATGAAAGCACCTAAATGTTGATGCTGACTCTAAGTAAAGATAATATTTATGAAGTGCTTTGCAAGTTTTAGACCTTTATATAAATGTAAGCTCTTATCATCATCATCACTGTTATCTCATTCTAATCTTTTTGATGGGCTTCAGATAAAAAATAGGCTGAGAATTTGCCATATATAGCGTCAATGTAATATTCACAACGTTGATGGCCACTGTAAATATGCCAGCACAGTGCTTGATCACAAAATATAAGATTCTCTACACAGAAGACAGAAGGAAAACATTTATTGAGACACCAGAAAACCTAACCCCCAAACCAGTAAGACGATTCCATCATAATAACAAAGAAGTTAATAAGCCATAACAGCAGAGCCACAGCATCCTTTAACCTTACCACAAACCAAAACAAGCCTAGCTGTCACAGCAGGTGGCAGATAACAGACCATTTAGTCACAAGCCTTTGTCCCTCAGACAGGATCTCTTCTCACTGTCTAGCTACTCTGACTCCCAGCTTCCTGTGGGCTTTGCTCCACCCTTCAGCAAACTCCTCCCACTACAGGCTCCATGTGATTACATTCAGCCTATTAGGGAGCAGGGCATATCTTCAAAGCAGGGATGATCTTCAAATTCCCATTCCCATTTCATTATACAGCTATAATACATTTACATTAAATGATCAGTAAAATACTGTAAAATGCCTGACTTTTGTAATTACATAAGAATTGTATGTATGTAAGCATGTATGCTCATTGGTAGACTAACCAGAAGCATCTTTGAGGACAACTCCAGTAGCTTACAGGATGACTGGGATTATATGTTCTTCATCTAGTTCCCACAGTTTTAATTTCTTCCACTAGGTCCCTATATTTTGAAAGCATTTCATTCCTTGAAGTGTAAAATTCAAGTATTTCCTTTCAACATTGCTTAAAATGTTGTTCATCAATTTTTCATAGATCAATTTTGAGCTTGGGTGATTGTCAGCAACAGTGCTCTCTGTAATGGTGCTCCAGGTGAAGTTTACTTATTGAATTCTCAAGGATATTTTGGAGTTACTAGCAATATGGGAATTTGTCATTTGTCAGTTTATGAAGGATAAAGAGTTTTTGGTGTAAAATTCTAGCCAACTTATTGAAAAATACATTTTTGTTAATTACCAATGGTGAAATGCAGCAACAGCCATCATTTCAAGGCATAATCTGCAGCAATTATTATCAGGGATCCTTAACCTCTGCAATTTGGGGTGCCATGTGGCCTAATCCTGAATTACTCCTGAAACCCCTTTCTACCATCAGTCACAATTCAGCCATTTGTTTGTCAATATGTTGCTATATGAGTACCTGCAGATGTTGCTCTTGGAGCATGTGGTTATATTCAACAAATTTAGTGTTTTATATATGTTGTTAGCCATTACTGCTTTTAAGTCTGTTCCAAAAATATTCTTGCAAATTTTTCTCTTTTATCATGTGCTCTGAGAACACCTCTTCCTATTTTTGATGAGGTATTAATTTTCTATTAATATTTGAAGTGATGAGCTCTGAGTTTCATTAATATAGTAAGAATTTTTGTTTGAACAGCTAAATCATTTTACCATGCCAAAACTATACATTAAGAATAAGTACATATTATTTTCTCTAACCTCAAGATGCAGATCACTCTCAACATATACAACCCTGACTTTCACTGTAATAACCTTATACTTAAAAGTGTCTTGCTCGGAAAAGACCAAGGTATTTATAAATATTGCCTTTCCCATTATTTCAGTTTAACTTCTACAGTTAAATTCATAGCCTTTATTTTTTACTTTTCACTTAGACACTTGAAATCATTGGGAATTTTTTCAGCTAGAATCTAAAAGTAAATGAGAAAATCTTGATTTATATCTCCTAAATTCTCAAAGCATAGTAAAAGCACGAATCCAGATTTCTCTTGGGCAAAAGACAAGCTCAGTAGTATTGTTTGGTATAGAGATAACAGAGCTATAGTTTAGGGTGATCAGGGTTTTCCCTTTGCTTCTATTTAAATATGCTCAGAGATCCTTCTCTCCCACTTCTGGGGTGGAACTGAGGAAGGTGACTAGAAAATCTCACCCAGTGAGAGAAGTAGGAAGACTAGAAGTCACCAACAATTTCCACATTCCAAAGATGGAAGCAGAGGGAAGAGTAAGAAGACTGAACCTTTTCCTGGAGCAACCCAGCAAAATTTTTTCATTTTGTACAAATGACCCTTCAAAAGATGAACTTCTTTTGACCACATAGACCAGGAATTTTCCATATCCTTCTTGTTTGGAGGTTCCCTGTCTCCTCTAATTTACTTCTTGAGCCCTGTATAGTTTTACTAATGGTAACTTATTTCATACTTTGTGCCATTTTGATTCCTTCCATTACCTTAACCAGTTGGAGTTTGTTTTTTTTAATTAAGGGAATCAAGAATTTTTGATGTTTTTTTTTTCAGATTCCATTCCATGTTTTTTTTTCTTCAAATTTTATCTTGTATATATGTTACATATTTACATATTTCTTCTGTCCCTGACAGAATTAAAGTCTCTTAAGAGCAAATATTTTTGTTTTGTGGCCCTAGAATATCTTACAAATGCTTGTTGATTGCTTGTTTCCAGTTTTATGACATATAACGGTTGCATAATAAAAGTATCATGTTTGGCACACTTCATACATATTCATATCTTGCTCACTTTTTTTTCCTTCATAAGATTTTATATTAACCTCAAAACTTCCTTTACATCAATGAAGCATGTTAACCTTACGTGACTTAAACATAGCCAATGTTTGGATCGAGATGAAGTTTGCTTAAGTTATTGAACTATGTTCATTATAAAGTTATTCAATATTTATTCTACATAGAATGGTCATTATATTTTTCCATCCATTTTTTTCTCTTTCGGTCCATTCTTCAGGTACTTCCTGGTAAGCCTCTTCTTCATTGAAACAACTCAGCTCCTCATCATCAACATCACATCCACTAGAGTGGCTGCTGTGTATCTCATAATCCAGCCTTCTATAGGAAATTATACATGTCTACTGAGCAATCCATTTCTCTACTATTCTTCATATCTATGATGTAATGTTGTTCTCCACTTTTAGATGTCAAGATTATGTCTACATAGCATAAAATAGGAATTTAGCAACCATATCAACATATATAATCAAATCAGGAAATTCTCATGCCACAGTAGTTTTTTTTAGCCCCTTAAATTTCATGTGCAGTGTTTGTATGTACATGTATATAAACATACATATATTAAATTCAATAAATATGAAATCTTACCCTTAAATTCAGAAAATCTTTTCAAATACAAGATAAACAAGAAATCGTTAAATAGTGGTTGCTCTGAAAAAATGATCTGGGAGTATGGTCAGTGGGCAAGCTCAATACAAGTAAACACTCATGAGACATGGAAGCCCAAAATTAATGCAATCTTAGGCTGCTAATAAGATGGATAGCGTCCAGAAATGTGATAATACTACCAATCTACCCTGGTCATACAATGTCTAGAGTACTGGGGCCACATTTTATGATGGCCATCCAGAAGAATGATCAAGATGATGGAACTAGAAACAATGCCATATGATTGAACAGTTGACAGATATTTTACCTGAAGGGGAAGAAAAGATGGCTAAATATTTGAAGAACTGATGAATGCCAGAGGGATGAAAGAACTGATGGGTAACAATAGCAGAGAGGCAGATTTAGGTTTGACATAAGGAAAAACGTCTTAACAATTAAGAGCTATCCAAAGTAGAATACTGCCTTGGAATGTTGTAGTTTCTTATTCATGAGAGGTCTTCAAAGGCTGGGTGACCACCTATAGAAGAATTTTTGTTTACATATAGGTTGGTCTAGATAGCTTCTGAGGTCTCTTCCAAACCTGAGATTCTGTGATATTAAAAATAACTACTAGCAGATAAATTTTCTAATACCTTAACTTGACCAAGGTGCATATACTTTCTTCAGTGACCACCAAGTGACTCCCAATGTGAGTCAGGGACTAGTTATTCCAAGGGGTTCAACTCATTGATGACTCAGTAACAAACATACCTTTTGGAGTAAAGAAGATCTAACTTTAAATCCAGCCTCAGACACTTATTTGCTGTGTGACCCTCAGAAAATCACTTAGCCTGCCAATTTTCTCAATGGCAAAATGGGGATAACAGCACCTACCTCACAGGGTTGTTGTGAAGACCAAATGAGATACATATAAAGCACTTAGTGCCTGACACATAGTAGAGTTTTTTTTTTGTTTTTTTGAGGGCAATTGGGGTTAAGTAACTTGCCCAAGGTCACACGGCTAGGTTTTTTTTTTTGTTTGTTTGTGTGTGCGTTAAAGAGTCTGAGGCCGAATCTGAACTCAGGTCCTTCTGACTTCAGGGCCAATGCTCTACTTACTGCGCCACCTAGTCGCCCCCCTAGATTTTTAATAAATGCTTATTTCCTTTCTTCTTTCTAAAGACTCTCTTACATGTATATAATACTGTTTTTGAAAGTTTACGCAAATATCATAGCTAATGCAATATAGATTTAAAAGTGTTATTAACTTCTGGGCGGACTTTTCCTGTATTTCATGTCAACAAATAATTAATGTAACTATCATGGCGGGGGCCTCATATCAGTGCAAAAAAAAAAAAAGGAAGGGGGCCTGGATAGTGGAAAAGGGTGGGAATCAGTGAGTTAAAGGATAGGTGATAGAAAGGTTTGTTATGCATCTGGAGCTATAAAAACAGATCCATTGAGATAGAGAGCCACAAAGGACCTTCAATATCATAGGTAAAACCTGAACTATGAAGTTTTAGGGGATGCTGTTTAAAAAAGTAAAGGTAGTCTAGTTTTGGGGAGGAAGGTAGGTAAAAGCATAATTATGAATAGTATTAGCATAATATGTGCCTGGGAAAATACTGAAACAGATGTGATAAAAAAGGAAGGTTCATGATGAGTAATAGTGGCTAATCAAAGTTAGGTAGTTTGGGGGTAATATTGTGTAGGATCCTCTCTTATCCACACTGAGATTCTTACAGGTTACAATCACATCGCAAGGTTTCTCCTCAGTGTGAATCCTCTGATGCTGAATAGGATTTCTTCCTAGCATGGGTTCTCCGATGCTGACTAAGATGTGAACTAGAACTGAAGCCTTTTCCACACTCCTTACATTCATAAGGTCTTTCACCAGTGTGACTTCTTTGATGATGAATTAAGGCTGAGTTATAACTAAATGCTCTTCCACACTCTTTACATTCATAGGGTTTCTCTCCAGTATGAGTCCTTTGGTGTACAATGCAAAGTGAACTACAACTGAAAGCTTTTCCACAATCCTTACATTTATATGGTTTCTCTCCAGTATGGATTCGCTGATGCCGAATAAGGTCTGAGTTTCGACTAAAGGCCTTCCCACACTCCTTACATATGTAAGGTTTTACCCCAGTGTGAATTCTCTGATGTACACTCAGGCTTGTGCTGCACCTGAAAGCTTTCCCACAGTCCTTACATTTATAAGGTTTTTCTCCTGTGTGAATTCGCTGGTGATAAATCAAATCTGAACTGTTGCTGAAACTTTTCTCACACTCCTGACACTCATAGGGTTTCTCCCCAGTATGGAGCCTCTGATGGCGAGTCAGATTTGAGTCCTGACTAAAGGCTTTCCCACACTCATCACATTTATATGGTTTCTCACCAGTGTGTATCCTTTGATGCCGAGTAAAAGTTATCTTCTGATTGAAGGACTTTCCGCATTCCTTACATTCATAGGGCTTCCTTCCAGTACGGTGTCTTCTTTCACGCTGAGTAAGGTGTGACTTCTGCCCCAAATCTTTCCCACGTTCTTTACACTGAGATCGTGTGTCTTTAGAGTGAGATTTTTGAGGCTCAGTAAGGGATGAACTAGAACTAATAGCTTCCTCACAGTCACTATGGCGGCTAAGTTTTTTTCTACTATGTGATTTCAGATGTTGATTAAAATCAGAACTTTGATAGAAAGATTTGCCACAGTCTTCACATGTATAGGATGTTCGTCTTTTAGAAAATCTTGTACGTACAGAAGAGTCCAATCCAACACTAACATTTTTTTCTACTTTCTTATGCTTCTGAGTTTCCTCTTTTGTGGTGGTTCTTTTAGACTTAACTGTCAGTTTCATTAAAGCTTTTTCTTCTTTCCTCTGTCTCTCCCTTATCTGATTTCTCTTTTGTTTCTCTAAGATGTTATTTGGGTCACAGAATTCCCTAACCGATGGTCCCTGGTAAACATTATCCTGGAGTACAACTGATGTCGCCACATGGGGTTCTATTTCTTCAGAAACTGATTTTTTCTGAGTTGATTCTTTTTCACTCCTGATGTTATCTGATAGGAAACAGAAAACACAAATGTTACTGGTTATCTGTCCTTGGTGAAGGAGAATTGGTAATAAGGTAACAGTGTCTTAAAAGCATGTCTTTTGTATGACTAAAAAAAAAGCTTTATTTGGTATCAAGAACAAGGAAAGACAAGGAGAAATTCCCAGATGTAATAATGGTAGTTGGACTATCAGAATTGGAAAGCAAAGTTAGGGGTGGAAGCCTAAAGAGAAAAGAAGTGGCAAAGCAGCAGCAAGAGGGATTGTCAATGACTGAGGATACAGTGAGTAACAGTCATAATTGGCAGGTAAGGGGTAAAACAGGTATTTGAGGGAGTAGTGCCCCTATGGAGAGGGACTCTCATGGTGTTAAACCTTCTGAGATACTTCTTGACCTCAACATCCAGGTGCCCCATTCTGTTCTCTAGGTTTAGGGTCTCTGTCCTCTGGTTCAGTATAACCAACCACCTACTCTGCCACCTAGCTTTCTCTCAACTAAGGATACTATGGAAAAGGACATTTCCCAATTTCTTCCCTACCCTACTACTTTATGATTAAAAGTAAAATAGGAAAGTGGTCTTAATAAAACCATTACAGCAAAACAACTCTGTGAAGGAGACAGTGCAAATATTATTATCCTTAAGCAGAGGATCTGGGTGGCATAGTAAATAGTATGCTGGGGCTGGAGGCATGAAAAACTGCATTCAAATCTGCTCAGACGCTTTATTAGGGGTGTAACCCTGGGCAGCTCATTTATTTACTTAATCTTTTTGGAAGGGAGAAGGCAGGGCAATTGGTATTAAGTGACTTGTCCAAGGTCATACAGCTAGTAAGTGTTAAGGCTGGATTTGAACTCAGGTTCCCCTGACTCCAGGGATAGTGCTCTATTCACTGTACCACCTAGCTGCCCCTCGGGCAGGTCATTTAACCTTACAGCCTTAGTTTTCTCAACTGTAAAATTAATATTATTAAAAGCACCTACCTCCCAAGGTTGTTATGAGGATCAGATTAGATATTTGCATTAGCTGTGCCTGGCAAATAGTAGACATGTAATAAAAACCTCCATTCCTTCCTATTTCATAGATAAGGAAGATAAGACCCATAGAGGGAGAGCAACTTTCCCATTGATTGACAGTAACAGTCAGAACTGAGATTAAAATTCCAGACTTTTCCCAACTATATTATCTATCCCTGACTTTCAATGAAATGTAAATGTAATGAGTAGTATTAGTTCTTAGTGATCTCACCAGGCCACAACTTATCCATCTATCGACTGTTCTAAAGCTGGGGTTCTTAATCTGGGGTTAATTTTTTGAAACAATATTTCAATAACTGTATTTCAACATAATTTATTTCTTTTACGACCCTATGTATTTTATGTATTTAAAAACATTATTTTGAAAAGGGTTCATAGGTCACACCATATTGTCAAAGGAGTCTATGACACAAAAAAGGTTAAAAATTTCTGTTCTAGACAATGATACCCACCCAAGCCTTCTCTTGTTATTAAGAGATAGAGTTCTTGGATACTGCAGCTCCCTCTTTCCTATGCAGATTATCACAAATTAGCATTAGTAGTTGACCGATGATTACCTGCCTTATACAAAGGCTCAGGGGGTTTGATTTGTATCTCAGAAACTCCATCAACATCTCCCTACTTTCCAATGGAAAAATCATCCTAAGTCATAATCTGACATCCACCTGGAGATAAAATGGGGTGAAAAATGGAGATAAGGATTTTTCAGTAAGGTAAAAGACATACAACAAATGAGACTGAAAGACAGGGAGTGATGAGTTCCTGCTCTTCCTGGATATAATAATGATATAATAGTGATTATAAGAACCAGCAGGGTTAGTAGAACTCTTACTGCTTTTTGTAGCACCAGGTGAAAAAACCCACAAAAAGTTTGAGTTTTTAAAAGCTGAGAGAAAGGATAAAGTCAAGAGAGTTGGTCTGTGTTCACTTACCTCTGTAGACATCTTTTCTCTTTGGAGTTCCCCGTGGAGCCTTGATCCATGGCTCTGCCCCTGTCTCTAGCTGGGTGATTACGATAGGTTTAGGAAATGCAAATGCCACTTGAAGGGAGTAAAATGGTTAATTAACAGGATGGTTAATTAAATCCAGATAGAACTAATCCTGCTAGCCATCCCAACCCCCGGGTCTGCAGAGTCCACATAAAGAGAAAAAAGAAACACTCAAAAGAGAGAAAGTTTGAGGAAAGCCCAGAGGAACAGGGTTGTGCTTCTGGGAGATTATGGTCAGCACAAAAAGTTGATGATTTAACTTAAGAGAAAATAGTTTTCTGCCTTCTTCCTGAGATGTAAGGAATTATTAAACTTGGGACATACATATTAGGATGCTGGAGAATGGGTAAGAGTTTCATCCTAGGGAAGAAAACTGGAAGGAAAAGGTGAGGTCTGACAGGATCCCAGCATGCTCAGACAAGACAAAATATGCACAGAGTAAAAATCCTCAAGAGTAGGACTTTCAGGAAGGGAGAGGCAAGACACAAAAAGTTCCGCCTTGTTATCCATAGTACTACAGATAATCCCTGATAGGGGCTGTGGGATTAGGAACCTCAGAGCCAGTATTCTGCTACATATTATTAGAAACACCAAATTCTCTAAGGTACAAGAATGCTGAAGGGGGTGGCTAGGTGGTGCAGTGAATACAGCACTGACCCTGGAGTCAGGAGAACCTGAGTTAAAATTCGGCTCCAGACACTTAACACTTACTAGTTGTGTGACCTTGGGCAAGTCACTTAACTCCAATTGTCTTCCCCTCCCCCCTGCAAAAAGAAAAAAAAAAGAATGCTGCAAAACTCTAAAGTGTTGATTCTGAGTCACAGAATGGGGAAGAGGCCTTACCCAAGGAGATCAAATTGCTGTAATTCTCCAGCATCACATGTCTGTACAATTCCTGCTGAACGGGGGTGAGAACTTCCCACTCCTTCCGGGTGAAATACACTGCCACATCTTCAAAAGTCACCGAAACCTGAAACATAGTCCTCCCTCAGAAACAATCCATGGCTTAATCCCTGCACAGGGGGAACCCAGCTGGCCACATAACAGAAAAAGGCAGGGGGCTGTGGGTATATTCGTGCAGGAGAACCAATGGAGAAAATTACACGGGTAGGAGGCAAAGAATGAAATTATACCCTTCCTTCCAACTTGGAAGGGAAGCGAGTTTGAGTGAGTTACCTCATTTCCCTGGGTCTTTGTCATTATCTCTGCAAAAGGAAGGGTTCTGACCAGAAAACCTAATATCCATGTTAGCTCCTAATGCCTCCGAGCCCATGATTGTACAAGAAAACCCCAAATGGGATCACAAAGAGTCAGAAATCGTTGAAAAACAACCGAACAACAACCCTTTGGAGAACAGTGGGGCCTCTGGGATTCATCTTATATGACCACGCCCCTCCTCTCGACACACCATCAATTGTGCCTTCCCGGGTAAAGCAAAACCAGGCTTACAGCCGCTCTTGCATTTCTGTCCTAGTACCCTAATTCCACGCCCCCTTTCCCTCCTCTTTCCCTCGGTATCTGGTTCTTTCTTTAGCCCGGGCTCTCGCAACAGGAACCCCGCCGGGCGCCGAGCCGGGGATTCAGTAACGTCACCCTCCGGATCTCGCGGGAAAGGGCCCCCACTCACCTGAGCCTCCGGTGGCAGAGGCATGTCCACTACTGTCCAGGCCTCGGGCTGTTCTTCTGCGGATAGGCCGGGACGGTGTCGGGAGCCTTGAAAGAGAATGGTGCAGGTGCAGGCGGACGGACCCCGCGCCCTCGGTCTAGCCACGAGGAAGGACCACGAGAGCCCCCGATGCACCCAACAACTGTCCTTCCGAGGGGAGACGCGCGAGAGGTGAGGCAAGGATCGGGCTGATGCCACTCAGAATCCGGACCTACCCAAAGCAGATCTGGTTCCAATAGGGATAAGGTTTACAAAGCACTTTGCCCAGGATGGTCCTGGGGGGAAGGGCCAGATACTGTGAGCTGTTCTGCAGACGAGGAAACACGCTGGCGAACAGACGCGCTTCACAGTCTGCAGAGGCAAGATTCAGACCCAGGTCTGCGGCCTGCCAATCCTGGCTTCCTTCCGCGATCACACGAGCTGCCAACCAGGCGAGAGAGGTTAGAGACACTCGGCTGGAGAGTGGGGAAAGCTTTTGGAGCTAGGCCCAGCCTCAAGAAAAGATGGCGAGTGAAGGCTTGTGGGGAGAGAGGAAACTCCTCCGGAAGTCCTCTGAGGTAGGAAAGGGCTGGCCTCAGAGGGGAAGCGGGACATTGTTAGGCATGCAGGGGCAGGACTGGCTGAAAGACAGCGGAGCTGGAAGTGCGTCAGAGGGATGATTTCCGGACCTTCAGGATATCCTCTCTAGGAATCGTGGAGGACACATTTCAACAGCGGTGAGGACTCAGACCCTGTGGGCGGAGCCTTCCTGGGAGGCGGGGTCAGAGGGGAACCAGACTCCTGCCCCTGAGCCCTGCAGTTTGTGTGAACCATGCACCTGAATGGGCAGCCCCCAGGGGTGGAGCACAGGGGTCCTGGAAGTCTGGAGGGGAAATAAAAGGAGGGAGAGACAGAGAGAAGACTGCCCCTTAGTGGGGGAGGACTCAGTAAATATTACCTCCACCATGCCCTGCACCCCCGTGTCCCACATCCCAGGGGGTCCTTCTCCTCTGAAGGCTTCATCTGGATATTTCAGTTTGAAAACAGACAATGTGCCTAGTGTCTGTGCTTGGGCCTTTTGCTTTTATTTCTGCCCCATCCTGCCTCTCACTCCAAAGATTCCTTCAGCGCTATGTCTCTGTTCTCACTGCACCAGGAACAAACCTCTTTTTGCTGTTCTTGCTGTTTCAGACTCTTTTCTTTGTGACCCCATTTGGGGTTTTCTTGACAAAGATACTGGAATGGTTTGTCATTTCCTCCTCCAGCTCATTTTACAGATGAGGAAACTGAGGTCAACAGGGTGAAGTGACTTGTCCAGGGTCACACAGCTAGTAAGAGTTTGAGACCAGATTTCAACTCGGGAAAATGAGTCTTTCTCATGCCAGACACTTCACTCTGACACTTAACTGCCCTTATGCTGAATTCTAAGGAAGTTACAAATCTTGAGACATTTCCTGCCATCATGGACCCTACAGTTTACCAGGGGAACATGATATAAATACAGATTATGGATAATATACACAAAGTATCCCAAAAGTCTTAATGCAGTATTGAGATATTGCTAAAGCATAACTAACCATTCCATACCAATCACACATTGGCATAACCTCACCCTGAATTTTATCATTCCAAGGCTCTACTACTCTAGCTCTGTGATCTCTAACTTGACCCTCAGGCCATTTTCTTCTTTTCTGTTTCTGTTAATTTAACTATACTCCCCACATCCCTCCTTTAGATCACTCTGTATCTTTTGGACCATTTGAAAGGATAAATGAAGTTGAATATTGCTTATATAATTATCTCTATACAGCTCTGAAATATCTAGTCTTCATCTATTTTTTGAGCTCCAGGTTCATATTACCAATTGCCTGCTGGATCTTCGTCTAGAAGATGTAGCCATCTAAACATTTAAAACAACTCTTGTTTCCCCACAAAGCACCCCTTTTTCTAAGTTTCATTTTTTTTGTTGAGGGTACCACATTTATATTTCAATGACCCAAAGTCATTCTCAACATTCTCAGTCAGAGTCACCATTAACTCTATATCCTCACTCCTCATCCAATCAGTTGCCAAATCTTATTCTTTCTTCACACCATCTCTCAAATCTTTCCCTTTCTCTTCTCTCACATGATGAATTAAACAGAAAACAGAAAACCAATTCAGAAGACATCCCCAGTACAGTAACAGAGGAGCAGTAGGTAGCCTGGGAATAATACTTGTAGGATTTGCAGTTGCAGACCATAGTTCCAGATCCTGGGTCTGTCTTCCCTTTCTGTGGGGACATGGGTAAATCACCTAACCTATTTACTGTAAAATGAAGAGATTGGATTGGATGGGTTCTAAAGCCCCTCCGAGCTCTACATTTATGATCCTATGATTCCCATCAGATAATTTAAATGTAAGAGGGAAGGTGACTTGACCCAAGTCACACAGTGAGCAATTCATTAGTGGCAGAGGCACTGTAAGTGTCTGGGTTTATCTCAGCAACTCTGGTGGCCCATCCTATCAAGGTATTAGGAGATACCCTGTTTTCTAGAGCTAAGGCTCAGCAAGCAAGCTGTGCCTTGGACTTTTCATAACAATAATCCTTTGTGCTCACCCTCTGGCAAAATCATGTAATTTTTTTTAAGCAATTGGGGTTAAATAACTTGTTCAAGGTTACACAACTAGTCATTATTTATGTGTGGGTGCTCATTTTCTGAGGATCCGATCTCAGGTCATCCCAACTCTGAGGCCAGTGCTCTTACTCACTGTGCCACCTAGCCACCCCAAAATCATGTAATTTTTATATTGCTTTAATATATGTACCTTATTTCCCAGGGATCTGAGAGCTAGAAGAGCCAACAGGCTGCCACAGAAAGTGATCAATCAAAATCTTCTGAATTCCTGTGTTTGTAACTGCTAAGTGAACTGAACCAGGGACTGCAATGCTGTTCCTGCCTCATTAACTCTGGTGCTGTACCCCACTGAACGATCACAAGGCTCAATGACCCCTACAACTTGAGACAGTCACAAGGCTTGATTATAATAATTTGGACACTGTCCACAGGACCCAAGAACGCCTGCATTGTCCCAAAGATACCTGTATGCATGGGCCTGTCATGGGAACTGTTTACTCAAGACCTAAGAATGACTATGTTGGGTTCTGCCTTTTTGTGGTTTTTAGGCTTATGGGCCTTGCCTCTGCCCCTGCCCCAGCATGTTAAGCCCTTCTCAGGAGGACCTTCACTTGCAAACATTTTCCTCACTCTGAAATTAGTTAAACTTCTGTTTGATTACTGACTCTCCTGTCTCAAGCCTGCTTTCTTCAGCTCTGGCCACCTACAGGTTAGAGACCACTTCCAGTCTGGTTGACAGTCCCCAAAATCTGAATCTGCAGAGCCAAAAGAAGCTAATGGTGCTCAAAGTGGGGGCCTCCCACATCTCTAATTCTGATTCTGGCTGGATCAATCCCATTTCTCCTTCTGAATTCATTAGAACGCCACTGGGGGTCAGTGTTATATCACGGAGTTGTCCATTTAAAAGCAAGACTTCACTGGAGCCTTCAAGAGCACCAGTAGCTCTGGCCACCAATGACAATGAGCAGGCCAGAAGGCAGCATGTAGCCTGTGGTTGACCTGGAGGCACCCACATCTCAGTGGTACTCCCAGCTTCTCTTAAGTAGCTGCTTGCTTTTGGGTGATGTTGCATGACCCAGTGACTACAGAGTCTTGGAGTTGCCAGGGCTTTGTGAATATGCTGCCCTCTTTCCTTCCTTCCCCCCAGCACATCTTGTCTGAAGTAGAGGGAGTGGCAATGTCCCTACCTTTAATACCTCTATCACTGGCTGGAGTGGAACATCAGCAGGCCAGAGATGAATGGGTTCAGATTCACCAAATCTCATAACCCCAAAGTGACACAGAAAAGCTGATTCATGTCCAGAAGACGGTGACCAGTGTGGTAAAGGAAATGCAGAACACACCACATGACAAGTCATTTATTGATTTGAAGAAGTGAGGCCTTTTAGTCTAGAGAAGACAAGACAGGGGGAGGGGTGGGGGGTGGGGGTGGGTGGAATCAATAGCTGTTTTTGTGAACTGAAAGAACATCACATGGATTAGGAATTGTTAGACTTAATCCTTGAACTAATAGAGTAGAACTATAGAAATAGTGGAGAGCTGCCAAGAGGAAATTTAGGCACTACTATATAAGAAAAAACGTCCTTCAAGACCATTATATTGTTTTTGTTTTTTGGAAGAGAGAGGGCAGGGCAACTGGGGTTAAGTGACTTGCACTAGGTCACACAGGCTAGTAAGTGTTAAGTGTCTAAGGTCAAATTTGAACTCAGGTCCTGCTGATTCCAGTTCTGGTGCTTTACTAACTGCACCACCTAGCTGCCCCATGCAAGACCCTTATAAAAGACTTTTTGAGTGAATTATCCCTCCCAGAGGTCTTGAAGAGAAGCTGTATGAAACTTCTCAGGTATGTTATATTAGGGGTTCAGGTGGGGATTATACTCAATGGCATTATGAGGCTCCTTCCAGCACTCTAAAATTCTATAATCCACTTCTTTCCAAAGCCCAATGTTGTTTTTTTTTATTATCATTTTTATCATCTCATTTGACCTTCACAGCCCTTGGAAAATAGCTGGGGCAACGATTATGAACCAAAATTTAGAGATAAGAAAATTAATCTGTAACTCCAAAATATTAAGTTGTTTTATTTACCTAGGTCAAAGAGTTGAGATATATGCCTGGGTTCTCAGACACCTAGGCCAATGACCTATATAGCACAGGGTTTCCTGAGCCCAACTATTCTTGTTTTATAACTAGAGACCCTTATACTATCTATCCTAGTTCACATAATTGTCTAAAATTGGGGGTTGGAGAGCATGCACATTTTATTTATTGATTCCTCCTGTCCTGATTGTAAATTGCAGATATGTAAATTGTAAATATTGCAATTGTAAATATGCAAGAGATACACTTGAGTTTCTGCCAGATATGTCTTAATGGGTCTATGCCTTTTTTCTTTTCTGATTATTTTAGATCACACCTGAACTCAATAGAAATATTACCTACCAATCAAAATAGAGGCCATGCTTTGTCCCTAAGTCAGATATGTATAAAACCCAGGGTGTTGCCTGTAGTCAGATTCTTAATATTATAGAGCTTAAGTCCCCCTGGCTTCCCCAAGGGCAGAAATAGTAATAAAAACAATGGCTCAAATTTAATATAGCCCTTTAAGGTTTGCAACAACTCTTTGGGTAGGTAGTGAAAATATTATATGGCTTTTATTTTTCTTGCTTTCTCAGTTTGTAGGGGAAGGGGAAGGGAGAGGGAGTTTGGAAGTGAAAACAAAACAAAATGGAACTTTAAAAAAATGTCCATTGGGGCGGCTAGGTGGCGCAGTGAGTAGAGCATCGGCCCTGGAGTCAGAAGGACCTGAGTTCGGATCCGGCCTCAGACACTTAACCCACACAAACAAAAACCTAGCCGTGTGACCTTGGGCAAGTTACTTAACCCCAATTGCCCTAAAAGGGGCGGCTAGGTGGCGCAGTGAGTAAGAGCACCGGCCTCGGAGTTGGGATGACCCGAGATCAAATCTGGCCTCACACACAAATCCGGCACCCACACACAAATAATGACTAGCCGTGAAACCTTGAGCAAGTTACTTAACCCCAATTGCTTTAAAAAAAAAAATGTCCATTTTACAGAGTAGGAAACTGAGGTTCAAAGAGGTTGTTATTTGCCCAAGTTCACACAGTTAGTGGTACATTGAGCATTTAGCTCCAAGACCCCACCTGCCCTCAGCCAGTGTTTTTCACTACGTCATGAAACAGAGTTTGCTTCCCAAGGTAGAGAAAAGGAAAGTGAAGCCCACAGGGGTGTTTCTTTGAGGACACCTTTTTTTTTTAATCTTTTAATTTCTAAAGCTAAGCAGAGTTGTAGGCATTTAAAATGTTCTCTTTAACGGAAGTATCCAAGCAATTAACCAGCAGCTTCCAGGCCCGAGTGCAAGTTCGGAGAGCTGGCCCAGCCCAGAGAGCCCCACTCTGGGTCGGATTCCCAGAAGCGGGACTCCGCCCGAGCCCCCGAAGCCAGCCTCACTCCCGGCCTCCACGTAGGGAAAGGGACTGAGCGGCTCCACCACACACACGTCCACGCCAGAGGCCCCACCGCTTCTCACAGAGGGAGGGTCGGCAGGCTCTGGGGAGCGAGGAGGCGGCCCAGGGGTTAGAGGGCAGAAGGCTAAGGCTGAAGCGCTCCAACGGAGCCCACCGCCTAGCCTCCAGAGGCCTCCCCAACAAAGAGGCGGGGTCAGCGATCCCATTGGGTGACGCGGCCAAGGGGCTGAGTGCGTTAGACCTATGAGCGGTCCCGGTCGTCGGAGGGGCAGGGCCTTTCACGAACGCAGCGAATTAACTCTGGAAAAGGTGGCTGACCAGGGTCCTGAGTGCCACTGAATGACTGTCCATGGCTGTGTAATCGAGGAAGGGCCGTGGAGACACGGGGGCAACAAGCTTTTATTAAGCGCTTACTGTGTGCCAGGCACTGTGGAAGAAAGGCAAACAGTCCCTGCCTTCAAGAACATCGAATGGGGGAGCTAACAGGTAAACGGTTAGATCCAGAGCAGGTGAAAGCAATCGGAAAAGCAAGTGCCTCCTGCAGAAGGTAGGCTTAGAGCTGAGCCTAAGGGCAGCCAGGGGAAGCTAGAGGGCAGAGAGGCCTTCCATGGAGGAGGAACTTGGAGGGCTATGTTGGGGGAACTACCAGGTGGGTAGGCCAGGCTAGTAGAGCTCATCTTGGGGTGGGGTGTCGTAGGGAGGAATAAGGTGTTGGAAAAAGCTGAAGAGGCAAGAAGGGGGCAAGTGAAGAGGAGCTTTAAATGCCAAACAGTGGCCTTTATATTTGATCCTGGAGGTCACAAGGAGCTCACTGACCAGACATGGTCTGTCGAAGACCAGAAAAATCACCTCGGCAGTTGAGTGCAGGATGAATTGGAGGGGAGAGCCTTGAGGCAGAAAGACCAGTTCGAAGGTGATTATACTAGTCCAGGAGAGAGGTATCTAGAGCCTGAACTAGTTGTGGTTGTGAGACAGGAGGTTGCATGGGGAAGATGTGGAGGTATAAAGGACAAGATTTGGCAACAGACATGGAATAAGAGTGAGGAAAACACTGGGGCTATGAGTCTGGCTCAGGGGTGGGCGCCTGGGAGGACAGAGCATTCTCTAAGTTCTGGAAGTTCTAAGGGGGTGCAGGCTTTGGATGGGTGTGTGTGTCGGGGGAGACAAGTTTTATTTTGGACAGTTATTTTGAGATTCTTATATGACATCCAGCAGTTTAGGATATCCAAGAGTAAGCTGGTGAGGCAGGAGAGGCACTCAACCCAAAGATGAGGGCTAGATATATAGATCTGGGTTTAGATATAATTATCAGGGCTACCAGACCTAGGGTGCATAAAATCGGGGTAGTGACAGATGTAATGAATGTGTATTTACTCAGTTTTTTGAAGCATGGAAGTAATTGGATAAATGAGTGGTCACTGAAAATGTCTATTCAAGGAAGTATGTCATTTTGCCCTGGTAAGCTCGAAAAAAGGGTTTGGGTGGAGTGTGGTGACTTCAAATGGTGAAAATATAAAAAGTTCAAATCTGTAGATTTCTTCTAAGTAGGAAGAGCCCAAGATAAGTCAGAAGACCTAGAATGAAAATCCTACCTCAGATTTTTTTTTTTAAGATGAAACTGTGAACTTAATTTTTTTTTTGCTTTTTTTGGAGGGTTGAAAGCAGGACAATTGGGATTAAGTGACTTGCCCAAAGTCACATGGCTAGTGTTAAGTGTCTGAGGCCAGATTTGAACTTAAGTCCTCCTGACTCCAGGGCCAGTGCTCTATTCACTGTGGCACCTAGCTACCCCTTCAAAGTTTGTTTTGTTCTGTTTTTGGAGGGGGCAAAGCAAGGCAATTGGGGTTAAGTGACTTGTCCAAGGTCACACAGCTAGTGTGTCAAGTGTCTGTGGTCAGGTTTGAACTCAGGTCCTCCTGACTCCAGAGACCGTGCTCTATTCACTGCACCACCTAGCCACCCCTATAAATGTAATTTTTACACTGTCTTAATTAGTATCACAATGAACTCTATTTAGGATTAAAATGACCAATCTTTTTTATGCTACTGTTCCTAAATTTTAACTGTCAAAACCAGACAGGTTGTGATTTGCCTAGGGTCAAACACCTAATGTCTCTTGTCTCCCACCCAGTCTATTTTTTCCCTTAATGCAACATGACGATTTCCCAAAGAAGAAGGGGTGGGGGAGCGGGAAGGATACAATTACTATCATGCCAGCCACTTCTGAATACCTAACTTTTAATATTTTTAACTCTTCTACTTCTTTATTTGTTCTTTACAACCTAAGACAACTGTGAACTTCACAGCTTGTGAATACAATTCATTCTCCATAAGAAGTAGGTGGGTAGGTATTGTTACTTGACAGACACTAATAAATTACTAACTAGATTGTGAATGTTGATTTCTAGTCGCAAGCTTTTTTTTTTTTTTTTTTTGCTTTTTGGAGGGCAATTAGGGTTAAGTGACTTGCCCAAGGTCACAGGGCTAGTTTGTGTGTTAAGTGTCTGAGGCCGGATTTGAACTCAGGTCCTCCTGAATCTAGGGCGGGTATTCTATTCACTGTGCCACCTAGCCGTCCCCCCAACTGTTCTTGGATTTGAGCCATCTCTATCCATTATTATACACTGCCTTTCGTGTAGTTTAGTTGTTTTTAGTACTTTTCATTCTCAGCAGGTGCAAATCTGAATGGATTTAGACTAACTTTACTCAAAAAGACAGTTTTGCAAAGCAGATAGATAATCCATCAGTTAATAAAGACAGCAATAGCTGACAGACCTTACTACCAAACAATGGATTCTTTACATTAAGGGGAAACCAAGTAAGAATGTTATTGTAATATATATTACCAGAAGTAAAGGAGTTCCAACAAATTCAAATAAATATTTATTGAATGGCTAATTCAGATTAAGATGCTGGGTGCTGTAGGAAGTTAAAAGATACAACACTAATTTCAAAGAATTTATCTTGTGGTTAGCAAATATTCAAGAATATTGTTTTAAATAAGGCAATAAATATTTAAAGAATGAGTAGTTTAGAGGTGCCCTAGGACTTCAGAGAAGGGATAAACCAAAAGGGCTGGAGAAATAGGGGAAATCTTCAGAATGAGAAATGTCTATATAAGTAGGTGGGGGCCAGATCATGGAGCCGTGAAAGCCAGAAAGAGCATTTAGGCATTCCTGAAGGAAGAGATTCATCTCTTTCACTGACTAGGTGAAAAAGTTTTGGGGTTTTTTTGGTGTGTGTTTTTTAGTAGGGAGGTGACATTTTGATGAAAGCAATGTTTTCTCTATAGAAAGGGTGCTAAATGGAATGAGTATTAATTAGCAGGAAAGGAGAGAATTTTTTAGGTCTAGAACTAGGGTGGTAGTAATGAGAAAAGGGAGGATCAGCTACAATTATTCTGATATGACAATGATGTAAAGGGAGGAGTCAAAAATAACTTTGAGTTTTGATCATGAATGACAGGAGAAGTGATGGTAACACAGTAGAAGGCCAAAGAGCTGATTTAAGAGAAAATTAACTCTTTCCATATCTTAAGACATATTTAACTTGAGATGATGGTGGAATATTCAAGTAGAAATATTTAGGAAACTGCTGCAGATCTAGAATTGTAGCTCACATGAGATCAAGCCTAAGGAGGGTATGAGGCATTTGAAACAATGAAAATGGTTTGGGTCTCCAAGGGCATAAATATACCAGAGCAAGGGATCTATTATAAAACTTTGGTTAACATTACAATTATAAAGTAAAAGCCACAATTCAACAAGTTTCAAAAAGTTAGGCCAATATAGTATAAAAGAAGTCAAAGTGTGGTCAGTAGTATCAAAGTCTAAAGTTAAGGAAAAAAAAACTGAGAAAAGACCATTGACTTTAGCAAAGGATGAACAGTAAAAGTGAATAGTGTTTTCAGCAACGATGGAGATTAGAATGAGGCAAGGAATGAAGAAGTTATAAGGAAATGGAGGCATTCAGTTAGATGGAATTATAGACTATATTATCCTAGGTGAGGGCATACTATTTGTATTTGTAACCACTATCACTATAAGTTTTCTCCTTGCTGGTAAATCAGAACACTGTATCCTCTCTCAAAGTACCCCTTTTCTGGTCAATACTGGAGACAAATTGCAATCTTCTAAAATTTTTCTTCTAGATTTCATGTTGAGCCACACAACTTTCTACTTCCAGATTGCTAACACTTCTGGTTACATTTTCACTCTCCTTGCTTGCTTCCTTCCTGAGCACATCTCTTGATCTTTCTCTGTCTCTTAATCAGAACCTGAAACTCTTTCCTTCTGATCTTTCTCAAAAGAATCTTTTGAACTCATTTGCACAGTCCATAATAGTTACCCATAAGAAAGTGAGCCTCTAAACCACCTAGGCTCAGCCCATCACCAAAAGAGAACACCAATTTTTCCAGGTTGGAATTTTTGTTCCTCCTAAGTCCTGTCCATATCCATAAGCCTTCTCCCTTTGAAGTTATTACCTGGATGTCGATGTTATGATGGGCAAAGCTGTCAATTAAAAGGCAGACTGCAGGAGTCAAGTGGGAAGAGGATTATGTTAGTTAAAAAGATTTCTTTATGCCATTTCATCAGGGTTGCCTTTTATTTCAAGGGAATAACAGTGGCAACTCACATCTCCTTAGCTCTCAGGTCCAATTCTTGGTCTATTTTCCCACAGGAAAACCACAAACTGAAGAAGCAAGATCTTATCCCTTCCCTTCATTACAAAGGACAAAGGGATCAAAGACTTACTCTTTAGGGCTCTTTATACAGCCCAGTGGCAGGACCACAGCCTTATCTTATATCTTGTCTTGGTCAAAGTCTGAGTTTTCCTTTTTGTACTATGATAAAGAACAATTATATTACACTACCCCAGGATTCTCTGAGGAATAAACAAAATCTTTGGTAGTCTAAAGGCCAAATATCAGGAAATTGTCTGAAAATTCAACTTTCTTGTCTCACATGTGCCCCTTTCAGTTTGGTCACTCTTCAGCTATGGGGACAGTGAACTGACATCCACCATCTCAGTGGTACTTATTCCCACAAGAGGAGATCTTAGAATTACTTTCTAAGGTGAGACTTTTTTTAAAATGAAGATTCAATTTCCAAACTCTCTATTAGTTCACAGTGACCACTCTTATGAGGCAAGTTATGCCTTCGTTGGCATAACTGAGACTGACCCTCTAAGTGGAAATAAAAGTTAGGGTTGAAAGAGAATTTTCCTAAATCTATTTCAGTGACAGAATTTTTTTTTTCTGCAGTCTTTGGACCTCTGTCAAAAAGACATCTTTCTAAGTGAAAATACTGCTTTCTGGAATCATCAGGCAAGGAGTTGCTCTTGATAGCTGGAGGTTTTATCCTGTGGAGCACCAAAACTTTAAAATACTTTTAATGGAAATTTAAGAGATAATGCAATTCTAATTAAACAGCACAAAGTAAATGATTTAGCCTTTTCTGAATGACTCAGTATCATTATGCAAAGTATTACTGTATGGTGCTGTGCGTGCTTACTGAGGTGTGTAAGCCTGATAGTCCTAATGGCCTGAGACTATCATGTTTGAATTCATGTGTATTTCTAAGTTTTGCTCTATCCTGTGATCAGCTGTCATGTATAGCTGCTGCCTGATGCATTCCTTCCCTCCCTTCTAACTTCCTTTTCCAATTTACTGTTTCAAATCTGAGATGGGCCTGGAAGCCAAATAAATAACCAAGCTTCTTGGAAGTGTATGTAAAATAAGAGTATGCAGATTCCAAGTGAATCTCCCCTATGAGTAAAGCTCCATGAACTTTGTGACAGCTGATATGGTTGTTTAAGAGTTTAGCCTGGTCCCTTAGCTGTGTTCCAAACTATTAAAAGATACTGAATAGCCGAGTTCCATTACGTGAGGTATTTTTATATGAAGAGGTTCCCATAAGGGAAGAATTCCAGCTTGATATTAACTCTAGTTGCACATCTAATCAAGCTTTCTTTGCAGTCACTATATTCAAAGACTTATCTGCAATATGTATTCTTTGATGCCGGATAAGGTTTGAGTTCTGACCGAACCCTTTCCCACATTCATTGCATTCATAGGGTTTCTCTCCAGTATGAATCCTCTGATGTCGGATAAAATGTGAGCTCTGACTAAATGCTTTGCCACAATCTTTACATTCATAGGGTTTTTCTCCACTGTGGATTTTTGAATGCTGAATAAAGCCTGAGTTTCGACTAAAGGCTTTTCCACATTCCTTACATTCATAAGGTTTCTCTCCAGTGTGAATTCTCTGGTGTTGAATGAAGTCTGAACTATTGCTAAAGCCCCTCCCACACTCCTTACATTCATAGGGCTTCTCCCCAGTGTGAATCCTTTGATGGTGAATAAGGTTTGAATTACAGCTAAAAGCTTTCCCACAGTCACTGCATTCATATGGTTTCTCTCTGGTATGAATTCTCTGATGAATAGTATAACCTGTACTTTCACTAAAGGCTTTCCCACACTCATGACATTCATAGGGTTTTTCACCTGTGTGTATCCTCCGATGTCGAATAAAAGCTGAATTTTTTCTGAAGACAATTTCACACTCCTGGCATTTATACTGTTTTTCTCTGACATGATACCGTTGATGTCGAATAAGGCTTGTGCTCCACCTGAAGGCTTTTTCACACTCATTACATTTGTAGGGTTTTTCACCTGTGTGGATTCTCTGATGCCGGAAAAAGTCTGAACTTCGATTAAAAATTTTATCACATTCTTTACACATGTAGGATTTATGTCTTCCAGTAACCCTCTGATGTATGTCAGGGAATGTGCTGACAATGATATCTTTCTCAAGTTTCTTATTCTTCTTACTTCTCTCCCCTATGAGAGTTCTCTCATCCTTTACTACCCTTTGTAGAAACTCCTGCATCATTCTATCCCCCGTGGTCTCTTCTTGTTGCCTCTCTAATCTAATCTCTAATCCACAGCCTTCTTGAAAGGTAGAATCCAGGAAAATGTCCCCCTGAAGTCTGTCTGATAGCAACATGTGAGAGTTTGTTTCTTTGAAAATTTCTTGTTTTGAACTTGGCTCTTCATACTCTGTCCTGGTCTCACCATCTGACATAAGAAATAAAAAACAAGAGCTTGTTGAATTGAATTTACAATACAAATGTCACCTGTTACCAGTGCTGGAGTGGGGTGGAGTTGTGGAATAGAATCAAGTAACACTAAGAGGTCCAGAAAGATAGATAACATTTGTGTCTACAAAAATGGCTTAAGGAACATAAGAGAATGAGAGGACAAGGAAAAGGCTTCAATATTCAGTAAAGGATCTGAGGCTAGAAGGAAGTGAAAATAGTAGAGCATCACAGAAGCAAAGTGCAAAGTTATGGATCAACCTCTGTCAAAGAGTAGCTATAAAATTCAAGTGTGAAGTTATATATTTAAGCATTTATTACAGGAGAGAAATTCCAAGAAGCATTTGGTGAATAAATAAAATCAGAATAAACTCTATCCTATTGCAATAGGGAATCCACTGCTCCTCAAGGCAGCACGTTCTACTGTGGATAGTGCCATTTAGGACTTTCCCCCTCTTGGTGGGAAAAAGGAACACGCACTTATTAAGTGCCAACTGTGTGCCAGGCATTGTGCTAAGTGCTTTCCAAATATTAGTTCATTTGATTCTCATAATCACGAGAACTACCTCTGAGGTAGGTTCTATTATTATGCTCATTTTGTGGCCGAGGAAACTGAGGCAGGCAGAGGTTAAGTTACTTGCCCAGGGTCACCAGAAATGAACTCAAGTCTTTTTGACTCCAGACTCAGTGCTTTATCAACTGGATCACCAAAATGCCCTTCTACCTGCTGCATCCTGACACAGTAGATGACAGGACCTTGACCAGCTAGAGCTACACTGGGGCCAAGTCTATTAAGATGAAATTCAGCAGGGACAAATACAAAGTCTTGTACTTGGGTACAAAAAAATCAACCCCATTAATATAAGACATCAGAGTGGCATGGATGTAACAGTTCTTATATTTGAAAGTCAAAGTTTCTATTCAGTTCTGGTCTTTTCATCAAGAATGCTTGAAAAAGTCCTCTGTTTTCAATGGATGTCCATTTTTGAAGGATTATACTCCGTTTTGCTGGGTAGGTGATTCTTGGTCATAATCCTAGTTCTGTTGCCCTCTGGAACATCATATTCCAAGCCCTCTAATCCTTTAATGTAGAAGCTGCTAAATCTTGTGTTATCTTCACCGTGGCTCCACCGTAACTGAATTGTTTCTTTCTGGCTACTTGGAACATTTCTTCTTGACACGGGAACTCTGGAATTTGGCTATAATATCCCTGGCAGTTTTCATTTTGAGATCTCTTTCAGGAGGCAACCAGTGGATTCTTTAAATTTCTATTTTACACTTTGTTTCTAGAATAGGCAGCTTCCCTAGGACGTAGCAGTTCTTAAAAAGATCTGGGCATTTTGGTAGACAAGCTCAAATATAAGTCTCAGAGTAATGTGGTAACCCAAGAGTTAAAACAATCTTGGGTGATATTAAAAGGGACAGAGTTTCTCAGAATAGGGAGGTGATAGATAGTTCCATTATATTTTACCTTCTTGGGACCTTAACCTAGAGTACTGTATTCAGTTCTAGACATCATAGTTTAATGGCACAGCCATTAATTTTAATTTTTTAATTAATATTTAATTAAAATTTAATTTTAATTATTTAATAACTTTAATAAAGCCATTCAATCCAGCCCCAACATCTCTGCTGACCTCCAGATTTACATCTATAGCTGCTTTTTGGACATCTTAAATTGCATGTCCCATTGACATTTTAAATTCACCATGTTCAAAGCTGAACTCATTATCTTACCCCACTCCCCCACATCCTCTCACTCTTTCTAATTTCCCTTTTACTGTTAAGGGGAACCGTCTTCCTGCCAGTCACCTATACTCACAACCTAAGCGTCATCCTTGACTCCTCATTCTCACCCCACATTTCCAGTCCATTGCCAAGGGCCTATCAAGGTCATCTTGAGAACATCTTCTTGCACATGCTTCCTACTCTCCTCTGACATTGCCACTACCATGATGCAGACCCTCATTATCTCACACCTGGACTAGGCTTCTGGGCAGTCTCCCTGCCACAAGGCTCTTCCCACTCCAATCCCGCCTCCACTCAGCTGTCAAAGTGATCTTCCTAAAGTATAGACCTGACCACATCATACCCCTAACTCAGTCAACTTCAATAGATCCCTATATCCTCCAGAGATTGAAAAATGTAAAACCCTCTACTTGGTGTTCAAAGTCCTCCACAACCTGGCCCCTCCCTATCTCTCTTATACCTTTACAACACATCAATGGATTCTACAATCCAGTGGCACTTGCTTCCCTGCTACTCCTCAAATAAAACATTTCATCCCTCAACACTGGGTATTTCTACTCATGCCTAGAATGTTCTTTCCCCTCGTTTCTGCCTACTGGCTTCCCTAGGTTCCTTCAAGCCCCAGATAAAATCATATCTTCTATAGGAAGCTTTTCTTGATCCTTAATTAGCTTTTCTTTGTTATTTGAAATTTATATTATTGATAGCCTGTTAGTACAAACAAGCATGTGGTCTTCCTCATTATACTGAGAGTTCCTTGAGAGCAGAGATGATTTTAATATTTCCAGGGCTTAGCACAGTTCCCCACAATAGTAGGTGCTCAATAAATGTTTACTGACTATACAGAGGAGGGCAACCAAGATGGTGAAATGAATATCATATAAAGATCACTTGAAGGAACTGGGCATGTTTAGCTTGGAGAAAAGAAGACTTGTAGGGAGATTATAGCTATCTTCAAGTATCTGAAAGACTATCATATGGAGGGAGGTCTAATTCCATCTGGTCTCAGAAGGCAGAACCAAGAACAATGGGTGGAAGTTCCAAAGCAGCTAATTAGGTTCAATGTCAGGAAAAACTTTCTAACAATTAAAGTTGTCCTGAAGTGGAATGAGGGCAGTGAGGTGGTTCAGTGAGAGGGGGCCTGAGTCAGAAAGATCTGAGTACAAATCTGGCCTCAGACACTTAAATTACTTACACTGCCAAGTAACCCTGGACAAAGTGCTGTTTATCTCAGTTCCTCATCTGTAAAATGATCTGGGGAGGTGGAAATGGGAGGGAGAAAAATTTGGAACTCAAAACCTTATAAAAACATAAAATTTTTAAAAATACTACCTACAAAAAAATGTTCTTCATGATATTATGACAGAAATGAGTTCTCATTTTTGTAATTCCGTTTCAGCTGGTATCCCCTATCCCATAATGCAAAAAAATGCGTGATTTCAAGGTTTGCATGTTGTAGTTCTGTCACATACACAAAACACTTTACACACTTAGAGTGCTATTTAAATACGGTGGTGGTGGTGTTATTATATCCCCATCTAAAAGTACTTCCTCTTGCAAGTGGCCTGCCATTTGATCTGGGCACCAAGGGTTCTTCATAGGAGAGAAGGCTGCTGGCTGGGTTCTGAGAAACCCTGTCCAAAGTCACTCAAGTGCTATCTGTAACATACACACTAACTTTAAAGGAAATCGGGCTGGGCCAATGTGGGTCTACTCATATCCTGAATGGTCAAAGATGGCAGTATTGGAAAAGTTAGCATTGATGTCCCAAGAGTGGCATGTGGAAGAGGGACTCAGAGAAGCAAAGTGATTAAGTGCACTTGGTGGAGTATAAGTCTAAAATCTGGTGGCCTCTGCTTTACTGTATCATAGGTCATGACAACTTCATGGACCACTTCTTTAAGTATTCCCTAAGGTCTGTCTTATAGAAATTGTAAGGAATTCCAGCAACAAAAATGTTACTTGATTTATTATCTCTACTAGGACTTTTCCATCCTTCCTTTGCCTATGTTTCTTCTGGCTGCATTTTTCATGATCTTCATGGCTTGGGGTCAGTCTTCTGGGCATCTAATTTATACGGTCATCTAGTGAGTATTGTTCCCCAGTTATAACATAGCTGATAAATTCTCCATATTGGGAAAAGTTGCTGCACAGTATTTCTTGTGTTGTGTTCCAATTAAAGTCACCCATGAAAAGCTTTTTGATCTCATTGTTCTTGAGCTGTTTATGACAACAGCTGCATGTCAGCCAGCTTGTTCCCTTCTCTGGAAGGTCACTACAAAATTCTTCATGCTTGCTCAAAGTGAGCTCCTCACTAAACCTTGTTAATCTTGCTAGTAGCTGTTGTGGTTAACTTCCATGACAAACTGCCTTAGGACATAGCTACTTACCTTGTTCAGCTACTAGCCTTGTGTTTGTGGCTCACTAAAACTTCTAGTTTTTTAAAAATTACATAAACTACTGAATAGTTTTGTCTTTTCTCTTTCATTTGTTTGTTCCAAGCAGACTGATCTGCCTTTTTCCTTGTTCATCTTGTTCTAAACCTACCTCTAAATGCTACTTTTGAAGAAACCCGGGCTGTCTATCATCAAACATATGGAAAAACTCCTAAATCATTAGTAATTAAAAGAACACAAAGTAAAACAAACCTGAGATTCTACTACACACCCATGAGATTAGCAAAAATGACAAAAAAGGATAATTACTGGAAGGGACACGGAAGGACAGGCATACTAAAGCATTATTGGTTGGAACTCACTCCTATTGCTTATCTGGAGTTTGGCCCCATGCCTAGAATTCCCTACCTCTCCTTGTCTCTAAAACATACATTATTCAAAGGCCAGCTCAAGTCTTATGCGTTTCATGAATTCTTCTGTTACTATCCTACGCTAACCATTCCCATTTCTGAATTCCATTGCACTTGTAGTCAATAAATCATAATTTGGCACTTAATTAGTTTTAAATGTGTTTCAGTTTTTCTCTGAAGTTGCAGGAAATAAAACCACTCCTTTGTAACAACTTAGCAAAATAGATCAACACATCAAAATTGTATTTATCAGTCTGCACCTCTAGTCCATCATCCCTGTCTAGAGGTGGGTTAGTTCCTGGAGAAGTCAGAGCAGGTCTAATACTTGTAATTGTAATTACAGGGTTACAGAAAGAAATCGTCTGGTTATGCTGCCACTCTGCTAAAAAAAAAAAAACAAAACAACCAAACTTCAGTGGCTCCCTGATGCCTCCAGAATGTTTCAGACCCTTAGCCTGTAAATTCAAAGTCCTGTACAAGCTGGCACCACCTTATCCCATGTTACTATCTTCCAGGCAAAACACCATTATATGCACCCAGCAGACTCGAACCCTCCGCTACTTTCTTTGCTCCTGCTGTACTGTGTGTTCTATCTTCCCTCTTTCCTTTGCATGTTGAATCACAATCCATCCTTTAAAGGCCTACTCAAATGCCACCTATACTTCTGATACTCTTATCATGTTGTTAATATTTTGATAATTCTATTTCAAAATAACTAATTTCCTTTGTAATCCTGTTCATTTTGCCTGAGGCATTTAAGAATGTTCTTCTATGAAAGGATTTGTAGGCTTTGCCAGACTGCCAAAAGGGTCTAGGACACTCAAAAAAAGTTAAGAATCCCTGCTGCATACTATTATCTACGTTTGTGCCTTACCCTCCTACTATTCTAGTGAGGAAAGGGAGCTATTTTATGTAAACTTGTATCTCCCTGTTCTTCACAGTAATCTTAATGCAATGGGAAATTAATAAATGTTTAATGAATAAATTAAAATGTTATTCATTTAATTATTGAGAAGGGACTCAGTAATCACATTAGTGATTAGTGTTCAAAGAATGGAGATATGATAATAAGTCAAATGAAAAGCCCAAGGGTTCAAGAAAATGAAATAGAAAAAGTAGTATTGAGAAGAACTGGGCATATTGGGTTATAAGGACTAAGTTCTATAGTAAGTGACCAACTGAGGAGAAGGGAAAAGGATTGGAAGGAAACTGAATTCATTGCTTTCACTTTTACATTTTTTCTCTGCTTTTTAGATAACAATGCTGACCCCTGACAAGGATAGAAATTTAATGTTATAGATGGACTTCTTTCAACCCAGTAACTGATTGAGAGTTTGGGGGATTTCTGGAGGTCCTTTCTACCTAGTGACTCAAAGAACAAATACCTGTGACGTGTTTCCATTATATGTGAATTTCTCAGCATTCTATAAATAACATGAACTGTGTGTAAAAGAAGGAAACTGACAAGTCCCCTCTGACTCACCAGAGCATATCCCTCTTATGTCCTCTTCATCTAGACTGCTCTGTAAATCCAGAGCCCATGGCTGCTCCTTTTGGTCCAGATGGGAGACCGAGGCAGTTTTAATGAATGGAAATCCTGCTTGAGGCAAAGGGAAAAACAGTTAAAGGGAATGTAAGAATTGGGCCCATTAGAAAAAGGGTAAAGATGGGAACAGAAGCTAAGACAAAGGTAAGTGGGGAAATAAGGAGACAGACACGAACCTAAAGGCATCCTGTATAAGCTAGGAATATTGGGACAGAAAACCTTTACTCAGGTCTTTAAAGAATAAAGAAAAGTCTAATGATGATATACAAATTCAGTTTATGTATAAAATATGGAAGGAAGTAATACTCATTAGGTTATCTATCCTAGGGTGCTTTCCCATACAAGATCTAGTTCTTGAATGACTTCTAAAATAATTATTTGTACAAAAAGCCAACCTGATTATATAGAAAAAGTAACAAATGAAAGAGCCTGGAATATATCACATGGTAAGTGAATAGTCAAGAAAACTGTGACTAAAGGACTTCACAGAAGTATGAGCAAAAACAAATAACAAAAAATATTGTCCCATCCCTGTCACAGGAAAGCAAGATGACCAAATTGTGTTGTAAGAACTATGTTTTATGATTTAAATGTTAGTTTTTGATCTTTGGTCATTTGGATATGTAAATCTGAGCTAATAAGTGGAGAAATAACTAATAAAGAGGCCTGTTACCTGCCACTGTGTCTCAGAATTAAATCTACTGCCTCTGCTCACATCCTAAGAACAAAGAGGTATTCACACACTGGGGACAAAGGCACTGTAAGGTATGATGCTGGGATCCCCTGAGGATCCCACACTCACCAGCTCAATGTAATAAAAGAAATTTGGGGCAGTAGTGACAATGATCACTACTAATATAGTGTATATATAATACTAATATAATAATAACTACTAAATCACTAATGATAATGATCAAGGGCCCCTAACTTCTTCTGCATTATGAATCCCTTTGGCAATTTGGCAAAGGCCACAGACCATTTCTCAGAATAATGTTTTAAATGCATAAAATATGTAGGATTACAAAGGAAACCAACTGCATGGAAATACAGCTATCAAAAATATTTTATAAAAAAATAAGTTCATGGATCCCAGATTTCAACAACTCCTGAACTAAAATGATGGAACATGGACTGAAGGAGATGGCAAACAATGACTACTGAAGCAACAAGGAACAGGGAAACCGGGGATCTGAGACAATATATATTTTTTACATTTCAAAAAAGTTAAAGAAGGAAAATAAATTGTCATGTCTTTCCACGCGCGCGCGCACACACACACACACACACACACTCTCTCTCTCTCTCTCTCTCTCTCTCCTACCTTTTAGGTCCTCTCCATCTGGTACAACTTGTGCATCCAGGGCCCATGGTTCTTCCCCTTGTTCCAGCTTAGAGATCACTGCAGGTTTGGGAAATGGAAATGCTGTTCAAGGGAACAGAATGGGTCAGGATGGTGAATAGAGTTATACAGAGCCATCCCTGAATTCTATCTCAGTCTGTGCATACAGGGGAAGAGAAGGGAATTGCCCATGAAAATTGTGAAGAAGGCAGTGAGGCAAGTAAGGCAACCATGGGGAACTAAGGTCAGGCTCATACTCCCAGGAAGACTAAGCAGGGTCAAGGAGTTCTAGGTTTCAATCAAAAGGAAAAACAATTCTGTGCCTTCTCAGAAAAAGACGGGAAAATCCAACAGGAAGAATACATACAAGATCTTAATACTGCTATGTAAGAGAGGGGCTGGGGCCTCCTTTAGAGAACCAGGATAGCAAGTGGAGTATTCAGCATGAAGTGTCATCTAATTCCCACTGCAAACAGAACAAAGGCCCCCAAGGAATAGGAGAAAAGGTCTTGTTTTAGGGCAAAAGGAACCCCAGGGATCTCTCCAGTTGGAAAACCCTGAGAAGTGGGCATGGTAACCTCAAGGTCTTAAGTCCTCACCATGTTATTAAAGACCCCATAGCATCTAACTAAGAAGGAAATCAGGAAACTACAAAAGGAGGGTTCTAAGTCAAAATAAGTGAGAAGCCTTACCCAAGGAGACTATGTTTCCATAATTCTCCAGCATCACATCCTTGTACAGGGCCCTCTGAGCAGGGGCCAGATCTGCCCATTCCTTCTGGGTAAAGTACACTGCCACATCCTCGAACATCACCAGCTCCTGAAACAACAGATTCCTGCTGCCCCGGGGACAATCCCAGTTTCTGTGAGGTGCAAAATTTGTAGCATAAAGGACCAGAAAATGGGACCTGCCGGTATATACTACTCTAACCAGTTGTGCATGGTGGGTATCACACAGGGGAGGAATATAAAGTAAAAGTATAACCACTGAAATGGGAGAATGATTTGGTAAACCCTCGAGTTCCTTTGTCTGGACATTTGTTCTTTTTAAAAAGTTTTTATTGTTCTCTTTTGTTTTTACAGCATCTATATTTCTCAATGTATCCCTTCCAGAGAGTCATCCCTTATAACAAAGGATAAAAAAGAGGGGAGAAATGTTTTTTAAAAAATTAACCAAATTATCAAAAAAGTATGAAATTATATGCAATGTTCCACATCCAAAGTCCCCCACCTCTGCAAAAGAGTAGGGGGACATGCCTTCTCATATATATTCTTTAGGCCTAGGTTTGCTCATGGTATTTTTACTACATTCGGTTTTTATTATTTTGTGGCTGTCCATTTCCATTTGTGGTAGTCATTGTATATATTGGTTCACAGTTGCATAATGCTTAAAGGTTCGCTTACTTCATTTTGTATCAGTTCATTTATGTCTTCTCCTGCTGCTTGGGATTCATTATATCCATTGTATCTTTATAGCAAAGCAATATTCTATTATATTCATTTACTTGTTTAGCCATTCTCCAATTGGTGGATATGTACTTTGTTTCTAGTTCTTTGCTACTACAGAAAATGCTGCTATAAATATTTTGATGCTTTTGGGACTTTTATTTTTGTCCTGACTTCCTCGGGGTATATGGCTAGCAATGGATTCTCTGGAAGGTTTAGACTTTTTTTGTCACTTTCTTAGCTTAATTTCAAATTCCTTTCTATAATGGAAGTAAATTAAATTATTTAACCCAGGATTTTTTTGCTCAGAATACCAATTTTGTTGAATTTATATAACCAGGCCTCCAGGGTTAGTCCATGGTTAGATACTTCAGGGCAGTCTCACTATAAGCCTTAAAACCCCCAGCCTTAGAACAAAAACAAAGCAAATTCAACCATACAACCCAGGATCATTCTACTCTTCTTTCTCCATCCAGGTTCCTGAAAGGCTGAACAACTAGAAGAATGCTAAGAGCTATCTAATACAAATTCAAGCATTCCAGTTTCAAAGGAGCTCTCCAAATCAAGAATCCATCCCAGCCCCCACCCTCTCTTATGTCTCACAATCTATCTTATATAACCCCTACCTTAAAGACCTAGCTAAATCTAAGCCCTCAAGTCTGCAAGGATTACTAACCCTCCAAATGCAAGCTCCTAGATAGTGGAAGAATGCATGATTCAGCAGGTTGTCATGGTGATGCACACTGAAATTTCAATTTAATAAACATCCATATCTTTTTCAAAGGAACTGATTTAGTCATGTCTCCCCAATTCTATACTTGTAAAGGTGATTTTTTTAACCCAAGAATAGATCTTTGCATTTATTCCTTTAAATTTCATCTTATTCAATTTAGCCCATTGTTATAGCCAGTCAAGATATTTTTGAATACTATTATTTAGGTGAGCCATCCCTCCCATTTTCATGTGTAAATCTGACCCTCTATATGCTTTTTTGGTGGTAGTCTGCTAGTCACCCATGTGGGCTAGGCTAAGGAAGTGAAACCATTCTCCAGGTTTAGTTGGCTCAGAGTAAGGATAGATCTACTGACATCACTTCTTGTCCTGAATACAAAGTACCCCAAGGAGCTCCAGCTTCCTAAGATATTTGGTAGCTGGTTTACCATGGCCAGGCAACTCAAGAGGAAGAAGCACGAGCTCAGTTTAGCCAGTTCTTAATATCTTTGCTTTATGTCCCTGCTGAATAGTCTTCTCCTGCTATGGCTAGGTAAATCTTTTTTAAACTACTGACTGACCTACAAGTATCTAATTTCATTCCAACATTGGACCTAAACTACCAGGGGACTAGCATAAGTAAGGTCCAGTGAACAGCAACTTTCATCAGTCATCAATAAAAGCACCTTTTTATTGGTTGCTATGAAGACATATTCTAATCCCTGGTATTACCTCAGTGGATTATTTTAGCTTCAACATCTTGGTCATACCTAGTTAGGCCTTTCTTCCTATCAAATGAACCCTAGTTCCGACACATTATGAGAAAAAAAAAAGCCATCATTTGGATTTGTAGTTAAGAGACCTAGTTTTCAGTTCTGGCTCTAACACTAACTTGTCACATGGGCAAGTCTCAACTTTCACTTACCTAATGGAAACGGAAACTTTCTCTTTCCTTGTTTTTTTCCCTTCAGTCTCCCTAGCTGTAAAACTAGGGAGTGATTTATTCGTTATTTACTTCAAGGCATCATTGTAAGGAAAACACTTTGTAAGCCTTAAAGCTGAAAAAATTTGTCTTCTCTTATCTCAAACAACTAGATCAAAAACTTTTTTTTTAAGCACCCAGCACAGTGCTTAATAGAAAGCTTCCTTTGTGTTAATATCAATAAAGGTCTGATGGATGAGTGATTGGAAACAGCTTTCTCTTCCTTTCACCCTTAGCAGATGACCTGGCCTTACTTTATCAGGGAAAGATGGAAGCCACCTAGTGAGAGTTCCTCAGACACTAACATTCACCATAATGTAGCATTTCATTGCATCTCTACTCACGGCCTCCCCTTAGGTACACAGAATAAACAGGCTCTGGTTTTCCCTTTTCCTGGATCTTGCTTCCCACAACCATGTACAATCTGCTCTGGCAGTTTGTAGTGCACATAACACCCTTACCCAAGCAAGCTGCCGAGCCCATGTAAGCTATTGCTCTAATTCAACCACAAGATTCAGAGAGGTCCCTCATAGGTAGTTACGGGGCAGAGCAGGGATTTAAACCCTCTTTTGACTCCAAATCCACTACTCTTTCCTCTGTACCATTGTTGTGTGAACTGTGAACCTGACATAGAAGTAATCTCTGTCAGAGGAAGGTTTTCATTTATACCTCATACCTGTCTGGATTTTTTTTTTTTTGCTTTTGGGAGGTGGGAGGGCAGGGCAATTAGGGTTAAGTGACTTGCCCAAGGTAACACAGCTATTAAGTGTTAAGTGTCTGAGGCTGGATTTAAACTGATGTCCTCCTGACTTCAGGGCTGGTGCTCTATTCACTGTACCACTTAGCAGTCCTTAACTGGAATTTCTTAAACCCAGTTCATTCATATATTTATTTGTCAAGAATTTCGTCAATTCATATTAGAACACTGAGGTGAAACCAAGTAGTAGCAATAACAGTCGTAACTCACATTTGTCCAGCACTTGACAGTTTATGAAGAACTTCCCTAATAAGGGTTGGACATAAAAGTTTTATTATCCTTATTTTATAGATAAGGAAACTGAGAAGTTAAGGGATTTATTTAAAGGCACCCCTAGAAAAAGGCAGAGCTGGGAATCAAACCCAGGCCTGAGGGCTCCACATTCAGTTATCTATTACAACTTATTAGTATGACCAGTAAACAAGACACATGAGTGTGAATAAATTTAAAAGTACAAAGGCTTATCTCTTAAAAGATCTATCAACATTTACATATCCAAATAAAAACTATGCTCTTCAGGAAAGTTGTCTGGGAAGTTCTACAGGTATCCTAAAGATGTTACCAATAATCAAACACCTTATGGTACCATTTTGGAACAATCTTTACAGCCAACCAGGAAACCATTTAAGAAAACCAGTCTTATCACTTTATAGACACATATTATTTATTTATTTATTTAAACATACACATACACATAAGAAAAGCCATCCCAAACAAAAACTGAATCACTCAGCTTGATCACCCTTCTTACCAACCAGGCTTTGCACTAAGAAAGCAGCAGTCTGATGTAGGGGCAAGCATGCTGGTCTGGCAGTCATGTCACCTGGTTCTGCTATTAACTGGCTGGGTAGTCTAGAGCAAATCTTCCCCTTTCTGGGCCTCTTTCACCATTATTATTAAATAACTGCATTAGACTAGATAGTCTCTGTAGGGTCTTCCAGGTAGAACATTCTAAGTTTCAAAAAACCAAAACCCCAAACACTCAAAACCAAAATGCGCTCTGGCTCTTTGTAAAAGTCAAGTCAACCTTCAAAAGACAACAACTTGCTGGTTTTTAATCTTCTTTCTTGGGCTAACCATTATCTCTAGCTTGTAAATGTTCTACTTAGAATACTGGCAAGCAAATAAATATAATATTCAAGATATAGTCTGTCCAAGACAGAGTATAGAAAAACTACTAACTCCCATGATGTTGGGGTTATAATTCTATTAATGAAGTCTTAAGTTGCATTAGGCTGGTGGAGCACCGAGAATAGGGAGAAAGCTATAACACACAGCTGATGTGGATTTAGCTTTTTTTTCCCCATATACAGCTGCCAATTATATCTCATCTTTTACTTATACAATTAATTGAAAAAAAAAATCTTAAATGCTGAACTTGACATTTATTCCTATTATATTTCAGTTTCTTGCTTCTGGCCCATCATTCATAAGACTGCTAACTAGAAGAGACATCTGAGATCTTATCCAAGCCCCTCCCCCCAGCCTATAAAGAGGAAACTGAAGCCCAGAGAGGGGAAGAAATTGACCCCTCATTTACACAACAAGTAAATAAAAGAACCAGGACTTGAAGACAGATCCTCTGACTCCAAAACTAATACTCTTTCTCCCTTATTAGGATTTTGCAAATCTCGACCCACCATATTAGCTATACCTCTCAGGTTTGGATCAACTACAAATTTAGTTAACTGTGCCATGTCTACCTCCAGCCAAGTCACTGAAGGGCACTGCCTCTGCTTCTGCTTTCTGAGGGGAATAAAGCAGTGGTACCATTCACCACTCTAATTGGTTCTATACACCAATAACATACCCACCTCTTATTTGGGTTCAATTCTACTTTAAACTAGAGTCCCTAATGACAACACTGCTGGCAGATGCATGCGTGGTCACTGGGCACCTCCGGTTTCAGGCACGGGATTCAACAGATTTGTCCCCTGGCTTCTGCATTAGCTCATCTCCATCTTGGTTGGCTAGGAAAGGGCAGAATGAATCACAGCTCACCTGGGGCGTGGATGTCAGGAGCACAGATGCCATGACTCCTGTGCTCCCTTATTTTGTAGGGGCAAGAACCTCAGGAGCTGAAAAAGGAAAGAGAGCAAGAGATGACATAAGTTACATCACTGGACCCATCTGTACTCCCCATCCAAATCTCACACATTCAAACACACGTGCGTGCACACACACACACACACACACACACACACACACGTTGTTGGTCCTTCCTTCTAGAGGACCAATGACATCAGGAGTCTGACATCTTAATTTGCAAGTGAATTTGATATGAAAGAGGCAGGGCTGTGCAAAGCCATCAATGCACTCACTGCTCCTGACTCATCAGAGTCCAGTGGCTAGACATAGGCCAGGACAACTGGCAATGGCCCCGATGCAGCGAAAGACCTGGGCTTTTTTAAGAGAGGTCTGTCCCAGGTCTCAGTTTGTCTGAAACCACACCCATTCAGTAATTAAAGGCTAGGTAAGAATAGAGGCAAAAAACTGCCAACTTTGCCTTCACAAAAGAATCAATCTTAGAGGGGAAGACCTCAAAGTTTCTGGCCAAAATATAGAGACAATTGCTATTTACACTCACTCAAAGTCATCCAAACTGCGAGCAAGCGAGGCTTGGACTGGGACCTACAGGCCAATCAAAGAAAGTCAGAGTGATTTGGGTTTAAAGGCAATAATCAAGTAGTTCCATTTGAATCCCAATGGGCTTAAACTTAAGTTAACTCATTCTAGGACAGCAATTAAGCAGAAGTGAAATGATTAACAATGTCCCCAAGGCAATGGCTTTGCCAGAGAATTGAGTTAAAAGGTATGATTCAAACCTACAAGACCCACAAAAGAAAAATGAAAGTAGTTAAAACAGAGAAAAGTAGTTAAAACAGTGAAAAAAGATCAAAAGGAAGACATTCTACAGAAGACAGAAGGATAGGAGTATTCAGTGGACTGAGGATGTGGAAGGTGACAAAAGTTGCTTGCTAAAAAGCAATGTGACTGATAGCTTGACCAATTACTGTTAATACTGTAAAATTAGAGCTCTTTGAAAGGAGAAAAATATGCAAGCATATAGAGAAAAAATAATTATGTGCATATTTTTAATAAGTCTGTAATTTCATTGGTTTAGAGAACTCCTTTTGGGAAAACTCCAATTATCAGCACTTACTCTGCAACTCCTTCCTCAAAGTTTTCCAGACTCAGAGACTGGTTCTCTATTGATATGCCAAGCTACCTTTAGACAAAATCACCACATAAAAACACCAATTAATTTGCAATAAATGTGTTATTTTTCTAAATGGCAACTATTTCAGTCACAGAAAAATTTGAACACTAAAACAAACCTTGGAAAGGAAATTTAAAATGGCAAAGAAACATAGGAAGGTGAGACAGCTAGGTGGGCAAAAGAGGGCCTAGAGTCAGAAAGACCTAAGTCCACATCTAACTTCAGATACTTAGCAGCTGTGCCACTCTGACCAAATCATAATAGCACCTACTTCAAAAGGCTGTTCTGAGCATCAAATGAGATATTTGTAAAATTCCCAGCACACAGTAGGCTCTTAAATGTTCGTTTCCTTTCCTTCCTTTTCCCAGCTAAACTGGGGCAGGAGAATCATCCTTATCTAAGTCTTGCCCCTGGACACCAAATGACTCAGGAGAAGAGCCAGGCTGATAACTTTGCACAGCCCTGCATCACTTAGTGCAAATCATTTGCAAGTCAAGCCATCACCCTCCTGATGTCACTGGTGCTCTTCCAGAACGAGGACGAACAGCTACAATTCCCAAATGATGGCTCTATGCCCTCTCCCACCTCTCCAACCCTCACTCAGTGGCACATGCTGAGCATCCCACACTCCATGGGATCCCCTCCTCCTGCCTACTTTTCTGCCTAAGCAGCAGACCCTGCTAGAACTATCAACAAATGCCAAGTTCCCTCCTAAAGCGCCGATCTTAATGTAAGGGGAATCTCCGAAAGCCCTTCCTGAATGAATGCCGTACCAAACAGTTCTCTCCAGGCTTAGAAATGTGGGGCAGGGTCTACGGCCTTCACAGTAATTTTGAAACCGTAAGATTTAGACAGCCTCAGCATCCTCAACTGCAAAGTGTACCCAGGAGGCCGCTGCCGACACGCTCCCCTTCTAAGGGGATGGGCCTGGGGGGTGGCTGCGTGGCAGGACACCCATTCCCCACGGGCTCGTGGGAGATTCGGCCGCCGTCTCCGGGGCTGCAGGGTCATCCGGCCCTGAAACTGCCACTGGGCGGAAGAGGGCGGCGGTGGGAGGCCAAAGAGAAGTCGGAGAGGCCCCGCGTCTCTCCCCCCAAAGCCCCAACATTACTCATCCCGAACTTCTCGGGCATCAGCCAAAGTTTGTACCGCGCGCGGCCTAGGGAGACCGGCAGCAGGGGGCGAGGCGGGGCTGGCGCGTCTCTCCAGGAGCCGCGGTCCCGACTCCGTCGGACCCGAGGCGGTGGGGGACCTTCGCAGGGTCTGGCGGCCGGGGCACGGGCACCCGAAGGTCCTCGCCACCGCCCTGCCCCTGCCCCAGGACTGGGCCCCCTCAACCTCCCCGCCACTTACCGAGACAGAGTCCGAGACAGAGTCCCGGAGAGGCCGCAGCCGGAAAGGCCCGGCGCCCCCTCCGAAGGGCACAATCCAGACGCTTAGCAGAACAATGGCGGATCTGGAAGTAAAGACGTCATCCGGCGCCTTCCGGTGCTTGGCACGAGCCCCCATCTCTAGGACGTGAGGAGGTCACCTCATCTCGGTGGTTTCTTTGTTCCGGTTCTCCACCCCTTCTCCCAGACTCTCAGGGACTGGGGCGGGGGATGGGGGGGGAGGGCGAGGAAATAAAAGCAGGAGGCGGGGTCAACCGCCCCATTGGGTGGGGTCACTGAGGCTTACCCAATGAGCAGGCGAATCTGACGAGAGGGCGGGTCTGCTTTTCCCAGACCGCAGGTGCACAACAAGGGGGATTTGTGACTGTTCTATTACTTTTTTTTTGCTTACAGTGCCATGCAACAATAATAAAGAATGTGACCCAAAAGAGATAAAAAGGAAAAGGACCTATATAGACATTATATAAACAAAATATTTATAGCAGCTCTTTTCTGGGGGGTAGTCTGGAAGTTGAGGGGATGCCCATCAATTGGGGAATGGCTAAACAAATTGTGGCATGTGATTGTGATGGAATACTATGTACTATAAGAAATGACGAGCAGGGTGCTCTCAGAAAAACCTGGAAAGAGTTGCATGGGCTAATAATGCAAAGTGAAATGTACTGCGTACAAAGTAACAGCAATATTGCAAGATGATCAACTGTGAATGACTTAGATAGTCTCAGCAATACAACGATCCGTGACAACTGAAGGATTTAGGATGAAAAATGCCATCCATGCCCAGAGAAAGAATTGATGATGTCTGAATACAGATTGAAGTATACTTTTTTAGACTTTACTTTTCTTGATTTTTTTCTTGTATATGTTTTCTTTCACAACATGACTATCATGAATATGTTTTGCATGACTAGACATGAGTAGCCTATATAGGATTGTTTGCCTTCTGGAGAGAGTGGGAAGGAAGGAAGGGAGAGACTTTGGAACTCAAAGTTTTAAAACACAAATGTTAAAAATTGTTTTTCCATGTAACTGGGGAAAAATAAAAATACTAAATGCAAGCTTAAAAAAGAATGTGAGTCCTAAAGTTCTGCAAATTGCTTAACCCACATTATTTCACAGGATGTCTACAGCAACCCAGGGAGGGAGGGAGGCAAATCTCATTGCCCGTATTAATCCGAGGGTCATATTTCTAGTGGTAGGTAGCAGAGCAAAGACAAAGACTTTCTGACCATACCAAACTACCTCTATTTAACAAGCAAAACAGCATTTTTGGGTAATGATAAAGGGTCAGTTAAAAAAAAAAAAGAAGGGAACTGAGTGTCCTGGTGAATGAATGGTTCTGCATCCTGGTACAAGGTGTTCATTGCAGGAAGGAAGCTAAAAGTTGGAATTTGGGGGCTTGAGAGATAGGCGGTCATAGGGAGTAGGAGTCAGTATATTTAAGGAAATGTGGAGGCCCCTTTTCTTTGACTATGGACACATAGGGGATCAAAACCAAAAGGTGTAGGAAAGTGAGGAGAACATATTTTTAAAGAGCTTTGGGTAGGTAAGGGATCAAAGATTCCAGAGAGTGATTTTAAGAAAAATTAGAATTCGGGGCAGCTAGGTGGTGAGGTGAATAGAGCACTGGCCCTGGAGTCAGGAGGACCTGAGTTCAAATGTGACCTCAGACACTTAACATAAAAACTAGCCATGTGACCTTGGGCAAGTCACTTAACCCCAATTGCCCCTCCAAAAAGCAAAAAAGAATTCATAGTTCATAAGATTCAGAGCAACATCAGTTCATGCCTTCCTTCATACATGGAATACTTGGTCCAGTGCTGTGTAACATTCTTATGAATAATTTGGAGAAAAGCTATCCAATTCTTTTATCAAAAGTTGACAATCAGAGAAACTGAGCAAGCTGTATACAAACATACCAAGACTTTCCTTATGCAAATTATTTTCCTTTCCAGGAGAATTGCCATGCCCATATGGCAAAGAACCATATATGAGTACTGGATAGTATATGTCATAAGGAGTGAGAAACCTGGATATTAGAAACTGAAAAGAACATTAGCCATGAAAATGAGAGCAGAAATACAGCAATGAGTTTGCTAGTGCCAATCTCTGACCCAGAGGAAGCATGTTTAGGCAGATACTGATTTTGCTGAGCTTACTCAGAATGGTAGATACAAGAGGATGTATCTCTCTTTAAGAGAGCAGATATTTGTTCCAAAGTTGATCTAAACTCCTGTTCAACAAATATGCTTAACATGATTGCACAAGTATGGCATGTATATCAGATTGCTTGTTGTCTTGGGGAGGAGGGATGGGAGAGAGGGAGAAAAATTTGGAACTGAAAATCTTATAAAAATGGATGATGAAAACTATTTTTACATGTAATTAAAAATAGTATTTACAAATAAACAAAAAATTCCCATTTACCTAATCTTCTAAGTCATGATCAAGGTAAATCTGTGTTCAATCATTACTAATATTATGTATTTCATTACTCAAAGGCAGCTGAAGGAGAATAAATGCGTGGTGAAGTACCCAGTAACCAGGGAGAGAAAGAAACAGAAACAGATTTTATTACTCCTGAGAAATTTCCTAGCACAATGAAGGCTCAGGGCTACACAGAAGATTTTGTTGATTCATATTTTTATACCCTCCCCAATGAGAGAAACAATGTGGATCAACACTATCCATTTTAATAGACACAAAATAGGCTTAGTAATTTCTGGTGAGGGGGAGAAAGGTTGTGAATTGGGAGCTGGTATTGCCCTGCCAAGGTTCATCCTTGTATTATTCATAGTGACTGCTGCCTTCAGTCCTACTCATTTTCGGCCAAACAAAGCTGGAGAGTATCCTTCAAGTACCCTTGAATCACGACACGTTTTTCTTATGTAATCTCAAGTTGGGCCTTCACTGGCAGCCAGGAAATCTCTTTATACATTCCTAATCAACTTACCATGTCTTTCACAACAGAAACTCTTATTAAACTTTTCATTCCTCCTTAAACCACCCATGACTCTCCCCATTCTTTGAGCTGAGAATTTTGCCTCATATCTTATGAAAAAAAATTGAGAACATTTGCCAAGAGCTTGCTCTTCTCCCCTTCTCCTCAACTTACATCTCCCAGGTGCCATCTACCACTTTTCGCCACATTCACTTCTGCTCTATGTTTTTCTTGCCAAGGCAAATCCCTCTATGTATCCAAGTAATTGACCCCATTCCATAGCAATTCCTTCAGCAGACTGTCTTTTCTAATACCCCCACACTTTCACTTATTTTCACTTATTATATATATATATGTATATATACAATTTGATTCAGCAATACCATTGCTATCCCAAAGAGATTTTTTAAAAAAGAGAAAAGAAACTATTTGTACAAAAATATTTAAAACAGCTCTTTTTGTGGTGGTTAGGATCGGAAATCAAGAGGATGCCCATCAATTAGGGAATGACTGAACAAATTGTAATATATGATTGTAATGGAATATTATTGTGCTATAAGAAATGACAAGCAGGATGATTTCAGAAAAACCTGGAAAGATTTATGTGAACTCACAAAAAGTGAAGGGAGCAGAACCAGGAGAATATTTTACATAATAACAGAAAAATTGTACAAAGACCAACTGTGAATTACTTAGCTATTCTCAGCAATACAATGATCTAAGAAGATACTTCCAAAGGATTCATTGTGAAAAATGCTATTTCCCTCCAGAGAAACAGTTGATGTCTAAATACAGATTGAAGCATAGTATTTCTCTCTCTCTCTCTCTCTCTCTCTCTCTCTCTCTCTCTCTCTCTCTCTCCCTCCCTCCCTCTTTCCCCCCATTTTTTGTTGAGTCTTCTTGCACAAAATGACTAATATGAAAATGTTTTATATGATTGTATATGCATAGCCTGATGAAGAAGATGAAGTTCAGGAGTTGGGTCATCTGAAAGAATTCAAGAAGCAGATATTCTCCCCTAGTCAAGAGGGCTTTTACTGATGTAAAAGTATTAGGCTAGCCCACAGGGTGGGGATGGGAGGAGGAGACTAGCAATTTGCAGAGGGACAGGGGCTTGTTTTTATACACAATTTTGGGCACTCAGCCAAGACCTGAATATGCTTCTACCTGTATGCACCCCCAAAATTGTGTGCAATAGAAATCCTTACCCAAATAATACTCAGAGGTTTCTCAAGGTAAGAAGCAGAAAAGAATGGTTTATTACGATCTCGAGAAAGGGCCACTCTCCTGACAAATGGTCAGGGAGGAGAAGCAACTTACAAAAGGAAATGGCGAAGTTATAAAGCGCTAATGCGGAATTCTTCCCCCTCCTGACCCTTTTCTTCCATTGGCTGGAAGTTAGGTGTGCAATCTAAGTGTGGCAATCTACCTCAAGTGCTGGAACAAGAAAACAGTAGACCACTAAATGTACATTTGAGAAAGAACTTCTGTCCTTATTTGGCATATCTTGTGCTGAGGTGGCAGTGGGGAGGGTCTCCATTGCTCTAAGTCCCAGATTACTATAAGGTCAGGTGACTTCTAAACTTATGCCTAGTGGATGCTGAAGCCACTCTAGATTTGATTTTTCAGAATGGGGAAACTTCACTGCAAATTATCCCTCACATACCTGAATAGTTAATCATAGGAGAAAGGTGTCAGGAAGCTGGGTACAGTTCAAAACAGTTCAAAGATGTGATCACAAAACAAGAAACTTAAACTTGCTCCAGTATGGGGGGGCTAATGACATACACAGAGTAAGGACTAAGGAAGCAAAGTTTTTGTTATCTGACAGAACTTCCTGTTACTGGGCAGATTTAGATAAGGCCCTCATAGTTACTGGGCAAAAGTTAGCCTCATCATAACCTGTAAAAGATTGCTTAATGTCACAGAGAAAGGAAAGGAAGGAAGGAGGGATAGAATTTGGAACTCAAAATTTGAAAAGAAAAAACCAGTGACTGTTAAAAATTATTTTTACATGTAAGTGTGGAAAAAAATAAACTATTATTAAAAAAAATACCTCAGTTGATCCATCTATCCCCATTAGTTATCATTCCTTATCTCTCCTCTATTTTGTGACAAAATCCTTGAGAAGGCCATTAAAAGATGCCTTCATGCTTTCCTTTCATTCTCTTAACTTCCTACTAACTAACTAGCTTCTGGCCTCATTATTCAAACAGAACTGCTCATTCCAAAATGGCCAATGACTTCTTGATTGTCAGATCTAATGGTCTTTTGTCATTCCTCATTCTTCTTGACCTCTCTGCAGCCTTTGACACTGTTGACCGCCTTCTGAGTGGTTCTGTTCACACAAGAGTGGGGGCCAGCTGAGAGGGAGTAACTGGTTACTAGCCTTATACTCCTCTACCATGCATAATTGCTAGGCAAATATGTTCAAAAATTTTAAAAGATACACAAAGGGCATTAATTATGGTTGACATCAAAGTTGTCCTGGAATCAACACCTGATTTGAAGCTAAAAGATGTGAAATAATTCTTCTTTGGCAAAAGCCAAATGAGGAAGAAGAGACCATCATGTACTTAGAACATGGCCATAGCCTGGCCCCATCACCCAACACCTTCCACCCTGTACCCAGAACATGACCCCTAGCCTGTACATCACCCTGTATTCTCCACCCTGTTCTGGGAGGGACCATCTTTCCAGGAAAGGGACACACTTGTACCTTTACACCATCTTCCCAAATTAGCCCTGAGCTATGGATCTAACCAATGGCAATTCCTGGCTTCTATGCATCATTGCTTATGCTAGTTCACCTCCCCAATTGTGGTTTTAGCCTTTATGAGCACTATATGTACCCCAGTTCAAGGCTGCCTGATTTGAGTGTATACTCCAGGCAGTTGAGCGCTTGATCAATAAATCCATACCTAAATTTACCTTGAACTCAGGTCTAAGCTCACTCTTATTCTCTGCATAACAGTTATACATGTGTAGTCATGCAAAAACACTTCCACAATAGTCGTGTTGTCAAAGACTAACTATATTTCCCTCCATCCTATCTTACCTCCCACTTATTCTATTCTCTCTTTTCACCCTGTCCCTTCTCAAAAGTGTTTGCTTTTGACTACCCCCTCCCTCAATCTGCCCTCCCTTCTATCATCCCCCTTTCCCTTATCCCCTTCCCCCCTACGTTCCTGTAGGGTAAGATAGATTTACATACCCAATCATATTCATGATTTTATATTAACCCAAGGCTGGCATTCAAAACCAAGCAGAATGCTTCTTCTAAAGTCAGTGGTGGTGGGAGGGAAAGTAGCGTGAGGTTTCAAGGATTGAGTGCCTGCTAGTGACCAGTGGACATGTTTCAGCTTTTAGGAAGTATCTGGAAGCAACTGTGAGCCTGGTGGAAAAATTCTATTCTGCACTCTCCCACTGAATCATTAAAAGAGCCACTTCCTGCCTTCCTGTAGACCTAAGGAATCAAATAATTAGAGGTGCTTTTGTTCCTGGAGCACACCAAGTGTCACATGCAGCTGAGATCTGTGTCACAGAAGTCACTGAGGCATCATATTAGAATGCTGAAAGATGAGGTGGGGGATAGATTCAAAAGCTACTGGGTTAATCTCTAGTTACTCTTTGGTTTTCTAAAGGCCTGGTGGGTCAACTGTGAAGAAAAGTGTGAAATGAGAGTCAACAGCCTGACAGAGGAAAATAACACCTTAAAAAATAGACTAACTCAAATGGCAAAAGACGCTGAAAAAGGCAGTGAGGCGAAGAATGTCTTAAAAAGCCAAAATTGCCAGATGGAAAAAGAATCTCAAAAGCTCACTGAGGAGAATCATTCCTTCAGAATTAGATTAGAGCAAATGGAAGTTAGTGACTTTATGAGAAATCAAGATGCTGTTAAACAGATCCAAACAAATGAAAGAATAGAAAGCAATGTGAAATATATCATGGGAAAAACCACTGACCTGGAAAATAGATCCAGGAGAGATAATTTTAAAATTATTGGACTTGGGGGCAGCTAGGTGGTGCAGTGAGTAGAGTGTTGGTCCTAGAGTCAGAAGGACCTGAGTTCAGATCCAGCCTCAGACACTTAACGCACACACAAACAAAAAAACCTAGCCGTGTGACCTTGGACAAATTACTTAACCCCCATTGCCCTCCAAAAAGCAAAAAAAAAAAAAAAAAAATTCTTGGACTACCTGAAAGCCATGATCAAAGAAAGAAACTAGAAATCATCCTTCAAGAAATTCTCAAGGAAAACAGAACCAGAGGGCAAAACAGAGGTTGAAAGAATCCACCAATCACCTCCTGAAAAAGATCCCCCAAAGAAAACTCCTAGGAATAATATAGCCAGGTTCTGGAATTCCCAGATCAAGGAGAGAATATTACAAGCAGCCAGAAAAAAACAATTTGAATATTGTGGAAGCACAATCAGGATAACATAGGACCTGGCAGCTTCTACATTGAGGGATTGAAGGGATTGGAATATGATATTCTGGAGGTCAAAGGAGCTGGGATTAAAACCAAGAATCACCTACCTAGCAAAACTGAGTATCATGTTTCAGGAGAAAATATGGTCATTCAGTGGAATAGAGGACTTTCAAGTATTCTTGAGGAAAAAACCAGAGTTGAATAGAAAATTTGACATTCAAATACATGAAGCAAGGGAAGCATGAGAAGGTAAACAGGGAAAAGAAATCATAAGGAACTTATCAAAGTTGAACTATTTGCATTCCTCCATGAAAAAACAATAATTGTAACTGAAGAAACTTTTCTTAGTATGAAAATAGTTGAAGGGAATAGAAGGCGTATGAATACATATGTGAATATGTTTATATATGTTGGCAGGTATACATAGATAGAGGTCACAGGACCAATTTAATAGAAAGGGATGATACTTAAAAGGTGAAATTAAGAGGTGATAGAGGAATACAATGAGAGGAGATGGAGAGAGACAAAATGGGGTAAACTATCTCATATAAAAGAGGCAAGGGAAAATGGTTGCAATGGAGGGGAAGAACAGGAAGGCAAAAGGGAATGGGTCAACCTTATCCTCATTGAATTTGGCTTAGGGAGGGAATGACATACACACTAAATAGGGTATCTCACCCTACAGGGGGAAGGGGATGAGAGGGGGGATGATGGAAGGAATGGCAGGCTTGGGGAGAGGGAAGTTGGAAGCACCCACTTTTGAAAAGGGACAGAATCAAAGTAGAGAATAGAACAAGTGGGAGGTGGGATAGGAGGGAGAGAAATATAATCAGTCTTTTATAATATATCTACTATGGTAACGTTTTGCATTAGCTACACACATACAACCTATATTGAATTGCTTATCTTCCCATTGGCGGTGGGTGACAAGGGAGGAAGGGAATAAATCTGGAATTCAAAGTTTTAAAACCAAATGTTTAAATATACATACATACATATATACATATACATATATATATATATATATATATATATATATATATATATATATATATATATACTATTATCGATACTATTTTACATGTAATTGGGAAATAAGATATACAGCCACTGGGGCATAGAGATCCACCATGCCCTACTGGAAAAGTTGAAGGTGGCATGGGGGAAGATATGGGAGAAAGCAGATTGGAGGAGGGGATATCCAGTGGTATTGCTGTTTTGGGGTGGTGGGTAGGGGGAAAATTAGGGAGAAAATTTGTAACCTAAAATCTGGTGGAAATGAATGATGTAAACCAGAAGTTAATAAAGCATTAAAAAAAATTGCATGCTTTGCCACTTGGTGCATGTATGTTTAGTATTGATATTACTTCATTGTCTATGATATCTTTTTAGTAAGATGTAATTTCCTTCCTTATATCTTTTAATTAGGACTCTGTGCTTTTGCTTTGTCTGACAGTATGCTATCCCTGCTTTTTTCCCTTCAGTTGAAGCATAACAGATTCTGCTCCAATCCCTTACCTTTAGTTGGTGTATGTCTCTCTGCTTCTATCGTGTTTCTTGTAAACAACATATTGTAGAATTTTGTGTTTTGATTCACTCTGCTATCCACTTCCATTTTATCAGAGAGTTCATCCCATTCACATTCAGAAGTTATGATTACTGTGTATTTCCCTCCATCCTATTTTTCCTCCTGTTTGTCCTCTCTGTCCTTTCACCCTTTCCCTTCTCACCAGTGTTTTGCTTCTGACTACCACCTCCCCTGATATGCCCTCCCTTCTGTCATTCCTCTCCCCCACACCTTCCTTAATCTCTTCCTCTCTTACTTCCCTGTCAGGTGAGATAGATTTCTATATTCAACTATGTGTATTATTCCTTCTTTGAGTCAATATTGATAAGAGGAAGGTTCAAGCAAAGCCCATTGCCCACACTCCCATCTCCCCTTCCACTGTAAAAGGTTTTTTGCACCTCTTCATGTGAAATAATTCACCCCATTCTACCTTTTCCTTCCTTCTCCCCCAGTTAACTCTTCTCTTTCTCATACTTTAATCCTTTTTTATGTTATTCCTTCAAATTCACCTTATATCCATACCATCTGACTGATTATTCCTTCTAGCCATACTGTTAGTGGCATAATTTTTAAGAATTACAAGTATCATCTTCCCATGTAGGGCTATAAACAGTTCAGTTCCACTGAATCCTTCGTTTTCTTTTCCCTTTTCCCATTTTTAGGCATCTCTTGAGTCTTAATATTGGATACCTTTTGTTTTTTTTCAATTCTGGTCTTCTCATGAAAGTTAGAAATCCTTCTATTTCAGTGAATGACCAATTTTTCCCTTGAAGTATTATGCTTAATTTCTATAGGTAGGGGATTCTTGGTTGTATTCCAAGCTCATTTGCCTTCCAGAATGCCATATTCCATGACCTCCAATCTTTAATGTTGCAGCTGCTAGGTCCCATGTAATCCGAATTGTGGCTCCCCCATATTTTAATTGTTTCTTTCTAATCACTTGCAATATTTTTTCCTTGCTTTGATAGTTATGTAATTTGGCTATCATGTTCCTTGGAATTTTTATTTGGGGATCTCTTTCCAGAGGTGGTCAGTAAATTCTTTCAATGCCTATTTTGCTCTCTGATTCCAGGATATCAGGGCACTTTTCCTTGATAATTTCTTGAAAGATGCTGTCCAGGCCTTCTTTTTTTATTATTGCTTCCAATTAGTCCAATGATTCTAACATTATCTCTCCTGGTTCTATTTTCCAGATCAGTTGTTTTTTCCAATGAGATACTTTACATTTTCTTCTCTTTTTCATTCTTTTGAATTTGTTTGATTCTTGGTGTCTCATATGGTCATTAGTTTCTACTTGCCCAATTCTAGCATTTAAGGAGTTGTTTTCCTCATTTATCATTTGTTCTTCCTTTTCCATTTGGCCAATTATTAGGAATTGTTTCAAGGAGCTGTTTTCTTTAGCAGATTTTTGTATCTCCTCTTCCATTTGACCAATTCTACTTTTTAAGCAGTTTTCTTTTTCCAAGCTGTTGACTTTTTTTTTTTTATAATTTTCTTGTATCACTTTCATTTCTTTTCCCCATTTTTATTCTATCTCCCTTATATGATTTTTAAGCTTCTTTTTGAGTTCTTCTGTGAGTTCTTTCTCAGCTTAAGACTACTTCCCTTTTTTTCTTTGGGGTTTTCCTCACTGGTGTTTTGACATTGTTGTCCTTGTTTGAGTTTGGTCTTGATCTTTCCTCTCACCATAGTAACTTTCTATGGTCAGATTCTTATTGTTGTTGTTGTTTGCTCATCTTTTTTGCCTTTTCCCTTTCTTTTAAATTTGAGCTGTGCTCCTGGTGTGGAGGGGCACTATCTCAGGCTTCTTGTGCCAGGGGCTACAGGCCTTGATTCTTTATCTGGTGCTGCACTGATGTTGTCCTGAGGCCCACAGGGGACCCTCCTGTCTGGTTCTGTGCTGAGAGGGTGGGATTTGGGGGTCAAAAGAGGGTGACTGACTCAATCTCACTAGTTTTGAAGATGCAAGCAGTCAAAGTAAGCAATCCCCTTCATTCTCCACCCCCCACCCTAGACACCCTGCAAGTAATAGGGGATTCAGTGGGCTCTGTGCCCCCACAAAATCATCTCTATACTAGATCTGGGCATGTCTGGAAAAGCCCAGTTGTCATTCTGTGACCCTGGTATCTTCCTCTATCTGGCAGCTCCTCCTCTGTCTCCTCTGCACGATCATTCTCTTTCTCCTGCCCCTGAGCTCCCAAGGTTCTATCCTTGAACTTCTTCTAATCTTTCTCTTGGTTATATCTTTCACTTCTAGACTACAGTTCCAACCTCTATTCAGATCATTCCCTGGCTACATTCCAGATCAAGCTGTTAGTTAATTTCCAGTCCAGGATCTTTGACTACCTTTGACTAGCTGCATCTTGATGTTCCAATACACACATCCTAGACTGAAATCATCCTTATTTCCCCAAACCTAAGTCCTTTCCCAAATTGTGTTTCAACCACTATCCTCCCAGGCACCCAGACTCTGTCTTGGAGTCATTTTTGATGCTATCCTCCTTTTGCCTTATCCTCACAGCCAGGCAGTAACGAAGTTCTTCCTCTTCCATCTCTCTCACATCTGTCCAATTCTTCCTCTACTCACTCTCATAGCCCTGGATGTGTGGGGTATCACTTCTCATCTGGACTGTTGAAATACTCTCCTGCCCAACTTCCCTGTCCCGCCAATCCCATTGATAGAGGCTACTGGATTCATCTCCCTAAAGTAATTCTGTGACACCATCACTCCCCAGCTCTAGAATATCCTGCATCTCCTATTGCCTATAGGATAAGGTCTGAGTCCCATAACCCAGCAATCAAGCCCCCCCGAAACCATATCCCACCCTTTCTTCCGTCTTCTTTTTCCATATGTCCCCTATATATATTATCTTTTCCCTCTAAAGTAGAATGTTCACAGTTTCTTAAAGATGCTCTGACTTGTTGCATATGGAGAGCTTTGCTCAAGCACAGTATAGTAAGTAATGAAGAGGACTTGGGATCAAAAGATCAATTTATGTAATTTGCTTTGCTTTCTGTAACTAAATGTTTGGTGTTTGAAGTCCTTTCCCATCTATAAGGCTCAACTTCCTCTTCCATAAAATGAGAGAGTTTAATGAGGTGATCTCTAATCCCTTATAGCTTTAAATCCCATAATACTCTGCCTGGAATACTTTCCTCCATACCTCTAGCTTTTGAAATTTGACCCATCTTTTGATTCATGTATATGTTTTATATCCCACCATTGGTTGCTATCTCCATGAAGATGCTACCAAATTGTATCAAAAGTGAGGATTGATCAGTATTTCCTCTGCACTGTTTGGACAGAGCTTGCCCTGACTAATAGCCACAGTTTTTTTTTTTATTTTCTTGACAGCTATATCCCTGGAGAGAGATATATGAACATAGATCACATTATCCATTAAGACCATCCAGCTAAACTGGAAAATAATTTTTGTAGCAAGTGTTCAGCAAGTGTTTCTGATAAAGACTTAGTTTCTGAGGTTCAATGATCCTCAAGGTCTGAGTGATCCCTGTTTTAAATAACTTAACTGAGGTCACAGAGAGAGCAAGGTGGGAATCAGAATTCAGGTCATGTATTCCAAAGTCCAGAATTCTTTCCACTGTACTGTGGTGGGAGTGGAAACAGAGAATGTAAAAAAAAGAGATAGGAGGTAGAGAGATACAGATAGCCCCTACCTCTTACCCCTCAGGGGCCTATCCATACATAGGCTGGGCCAGCCTGTGACAGAAAGGAGGGCTATAGCAGTGTTTTGAGCATCTCCCTTTCCCAATCTCATTACTCTCCCCAAAGGTTCTCAGGATTTCCCTTTTGGCTCCATTATGGACCTGTCTTCCAGTAGCACCTTCTCATCCTTTCATAGACTCCTAAGCTTTAGTGGTAGAGGGAACCTAAGAGATCAAGTGAAACCTCATTTTACAGAGAAAGAAACTGAAGCCCAAAGAAGTTGTTATGCGCCAGAATATTGGTGCAACTGGGGAGATGTCAATTAACCTCAATACTCCCCCAGTACCACCTAGGACTCTTGTGAGCAAGGAATCCACAATGCAGACCTGGGATAGTTAGAAGGATGTAGTTTTGAGGACTTTGGAGGTAGAGTGTTACATTTGTTAAATGTTTTTAACCCCCTTGGGTGGTGGGTGGAAGCTTTCTTCTTTACAAACTGTGTTTTAATCTCATGGGGACATGGGTTTCCCTGGTGATATTTGACAATAAATTAATTAAATGGATTGTTTGTCTAAACCTCTGAGCAAGGAATGATCTGTTGAACCCTCAAGGTCTGAATGGTCCTTGGCATCAGATTAGGAGAGGTCATAGAGCTAGAAAATGGAAAAGCAATTATTCAAATCTAGTTTCTCTAGCTCATTACACTACCCTCCCTATCTCTTCCATCAAACACCCTCTGCTGAAAACTGAGTCTGCTGAGAAAGAGACTGAAAAAAATAAATAGTTTTGATTACATTAAATTAAAAAGTTTTTGTTACAAAGCCAATGCAATCAAGATTAGGAGAGAAGCAGAAAGCTGGGAGATAATTTTTACAGTGAGTGTCTCTGATAAAGGCCTCATTTCCAAAGTATAGAGAGAACTGAGTCAAATTTGTAAGAATACATCATTCCACAATTGATAAATGGTCAAAAGATATGAACAAGCAATTTTCAGATAAAGAAATTAAATATATCTACAGTCATATAAAAATGCTCTAAATCAATATTGATTAGAGAAATTAAAATTAAAACAACTCTGAGGTACCACATCACACTTATCATATTGGCTAAAATGACAAAACAGGAAAATGAAAAATGTTGGAGGATATGGGAAAATTGAACCACTAATGTGTTGTTGGTGGAGTTATGAACTAATCCAATCATTCTGTAGAGCAATTTGAAACTATGTCCAAAGGACTATAAAACTGTCTATACTCTGATCCAGCAATACCACTACTAGGATTGTATCCCAAAGAGATCATAAAAAGGGGAAAAGGAGCCATTTGTACAAAAATATTTATAGCATCTCTCTTTTTGTGGTGGCAAAGAATAAGAAATAGAGGGGATGCCCATCAATTGAGGAATGGCTGAACAAATTATATATAAATGTAATGGAATACTATTGTGCTTTAAGAAATGATGAACAGATGAATTTCAGAAAAACCTGCAGTAATTTACATGAACTGATGCTATATGAAGTGAACAGAATCAGGAGATCATTGAGCACAGTGAGAGCAACATTGTGTGATGACCAACTTTGATAGACTTAGCTCTTTTCAGCAGTGCAATGATTTGAGACAATGCCAAGACTCATGATGAAAATGCTATCTATATCCAGAGAAAGAACTATGGAGTCTGAACGCAGACTGAAGCAGACTATTATCTCATTTTCTTTCTTTCTCATGGGTTTTCTCTTTTGTTCTGATTCTTCTTTCTCAATTTGACTAGTGTGGAAATATATTTAATATGATTGTACATGTATAGCCTATATCAGATTGCATGCTGTCTTGGGGTCGGGGGAGGGCAGAGAGGGGGGAAAATTTAGAGCTCAAAATCTTATAAAAGTGAATGTTGAAAACTAAGAATAAATATGTAAGTTTAATAAAATGAATAAGTAACTTTTTTTTAAATGAGGCTGAAATTTTAGTGCCTGATGGAGTGTTAATGAATTTCTTTTCGTCTTCTTTCCCTTGGGGATTTGTATTGTGACAAGGCAATACCTTCACCCTCCAACCCCCAAGAGAAATGTATTGGTCTCACAGGAAAAGATGGTAGAATTTCAGGCACTGTGGCAGGTCAAAAAGAGACCTATGTTTGGACAGGAGCTTTCTATTCTACCATGTAGGTGGCCATCAGTCTCCTCTGTAAGTCTAGCAGTAAGGGTCAGAGTCTGTTTTTTGTTCCTTCTCCAGGAGTTAAATTTCTTTCTACCTACCCATTTTCAAAGTGCTTCTATAGTTGAACTGTTCCTAAGATAGTACTGCTTATGAGAATGACCAGATAACACACAGTCCATGGTTTTCTTTAAGTTGTAGAAAGAGTCAACTTTACCAGTAGAAGAGGAAAAAAATTTTCCACCAACCCTTGCACACCAGCTATCCAATTTTATTCCCATTTTACAGATGAATAAAGTGAAGATCTAAATGGTTCTGCAGTTTAAGAGGGCGTGAGAGTCAGAGAGAGGCCAGCTGCTCATACTGGGCCTCCTGGGGGGACTGCACAGGTACACAGCAGATTCAGAAACTTGATTTTATCCATTTATGCAGAGTCTTCAGAGGTATGAACCCCACTAAACAAACACACAAAAAAATGGACTAAGAAACCAAGTTGTCAATTTAATCATGTAATACAAAGGTATAATAGAACCCCCAAGATGGCAATTATACTCATGGCAACAGGTCCACATATTCTAAAACCAGGAAGAAAGCTCTTACATATAATCCATAATCCCAGAACATCAGACCTGAAAAGGAACTTACAACATTGGAGTTAGATAGAGGCATTTTATACATCATCGCATTTCAAATGTTTCATTTGACCCACGAGGAAATTGAAGCTCACAGAGAGACTGGGATCTGCTAAAGGTCCCATAGAAATTAAGCAGGAGCACAGGACTGGACTCAGGATATGGAATTCCAAGCTCAGGGCTTTTTCCACCATACCACATTTCCTCCCACTCACAGACTGTGCTAACTCGTCTGACACAGACCCAATCGTCTAAAAGCTCCTTGGTGAGCATTGGATCATGACAAAAAGAGATAATCGAATTACAAGTCTCAAAATAAGAAGAAAAAGTGCTTTGCACTCAGTAGTTGCTGAAGAAATGCTTGTTGAATTGAAGTGAGCTATACTGGTCTCAAAGAAAATAAAATATAACCCATACAGGGGCGGCTAGGTGGTGCAGTGAGTAGAGTGCAGGCCCTCAAGTCAGAAGGACCTGAGTTTGGTTCCAGCCTCCAACACTTAACACACACAAACAAAAAACCTAGCCATGTGACCTTGGGCAAGTTACTTAACCCCAATTGCCCTCCAAAAAGCAAAAAAAAATATTTTGGGGCGGCTAGGGGGCACAGTGAGTAGAGCGTCGGCCCTGGAGTCAGAAGGACCTGAGTTCAGATCCAGCCTCAGACACTTAACGCACACACAAATAAAAACCTAGCCATGTGGCCTTGGGCAAGTTACTTAACCCCAATTACCCTCCAAAAACCAAAAACCAAACAAACAAACAAACAAAAATATAACCCATACTTGATCAGGGATTGCCCTCCAGAAGTTGAATGCTCTTAATGGATAATGTGAGCTGTGCTATTGTCTCTGTTCAGTCATACAGCAGTCAAATCAGTCAAAAAAATATGTGGTCATCAAATAAGATACCTTTTGTGCAAACAGTGCTAGGGAAATACTGATGAAACCTTATTATTTGATACAATTTGGGAAACACAGTCAAGAAGATAGCAGTCAATGGTGGGATATAAAACATAGACTTGGATTGAAAGATGGGTCAAGGGGGAGGAGGCAAGATGGTGGAGTAGAAACAGGACTTCCATGGGGCTCCAGCTCACCTCCTCCAATCCATGTAAAAGGTGACTCTGAAGAAACTTTGGAGCTACAGAACCCACAAAATGACACAGAGAAGCTAACCTCCCACTGAGGACAGCCTGGCAGGCCAGCAGGGAGCAGCCAGCACAGCACTCTGGGAGCTGACCCCAGCCCTGCCAAAGCCGGAGGTTTTAGCCCTAAGGCAGGCCTGACCAGCCACCAGCTGGAGGAACTTCAGATCACCAGCAGCTGTGAGGTTTCCAGAATTATTAATACATAGATGCTAAGGACACAGTGAGAGGTCAGTGCAGTGTGGACTTTGGGATCCAGTAGTTGGGAGTGCCTCTGGGGCAAGAAATCCCTGAGGCTCTGGGGCCCTGCAGCCACAGCCACATGGAAGCTTCAGCTCCTGGTCTGCAAATTGCAGGGGGACCAAGTCACCAGTCTGGGGTAATCATTCTTGCTTTAACCTGCTTGGATTTGGATTGCAGTCTAGGGTGGAGGTCCTGGGGTGTGTGACCAGCTTTCCAGAGTTTATGGAGGCTTCAGAGAGGGGCAACCAACTAATACCTTCGGCAGCTGAGAAAACTCCAGCATTTGGTATGAAGCTCCTCTGTGTGGTAGCAGAGTCCTACTGTGGCAAAAAGCCTAAAAGTCAAGTAATTGAGTGGCAACATGAACAAACGAGGGAAGCAAAGTAAACAGAGCAACCCAACTTTGCACTCCTATTTTGGGGACAAAAATAATCAAACCATGAAACAGGAGGAAAATAGTGAAGTCAGAACTTCTGCACCAAAAGCTTCCAAGAAAATTTTGAGCTTGTTATAGGCCATAGAGGACCTTAAGAAGTATTTGTAAAATCAAATAAGAGAAGTGGAGGGAAAATTGGGAAGAGAAATGAGAATTATGCAAGAAAATTATGAAATGAGAGTCAACAACCTGACTAAAGAAAACAACACCTTAAAAATAGACTAACCCAAATGGCAAAAGAGGCTCAAAAAGCCAATGAGGAAAAGAATGCCTTAAAAAGCTGAATTTGCCAGATGGAAAAAGAATCTCAAAAGCTCAGTGAAGAGAATCATTCCTTCAGAATTAGATTGGAACAAATGGAAGCTAGTGACTTTATGAGAAATCAAGATGCTGTTAAACAGATCCAAGCAATTGAAAGAATAGAAGGCATTGTGAAATATCTCATGGGAAAAACCACTGACCTAGAAAATAGATCCAGGAAAGATAATTTTAAAATTATTGGACTACCTGAAAGCCATGATCAAAGAAAGAACCTAGAAATCATCCTTTAAGAATTTATCAAGGAAAATTGCTCTGAAGTTTTAGAACCAGAGGGCAAAATAGAGATTGAAAGAATCCACCAATCACCTCCTGAAAAAGATTCCCCAAAGAAAACTCCTAGGAATATTATAGCCAGGTTCCAGAATTCCCAGATCAAGGAGAAAATATTACAGACAGCAAGAAAGAAACAATTTGAATATTGTGGAAGCACAATCAGGATAACACAGGATCTGGCAGTTTCTACAACGAGGGATTGAAGGGCTTGGAATATGATATTCTAGAGGTCAAAGGAGCTGGGATTAAAACCAAGAATCACCTACCCAGCAAAACTGAGTGTCATGTTTCAGGAGAAAATATGGTAATTCAGTGGAAAAGAGGACTTTCAAGCATTCTTGATGAAAAAAACCAGAGTTTAATAGAAATTTTGACATTCAGATACAAGAAGCAAGAGAAGCATGAGAAGGTAAACAGGAAAAAAGAAATCATAAGGAACTTATCAAAGCTGAACTATTTACATCCAAACAATAATTGTAACTTATGAAAGTTTTCTCAGGATGAGAATAGTTGAAGGGAATAGAAATCTGTGTGTGTGTATTTATATAGGAGGGTATATGGGTGTATGAATACATATGTGGATGTGTGTATATATGTGTACAGGTGTACGTAGATAGAGGGCCCAGGACCAATTTCATAGGAAGGGATAATACTTAAAAGGTGAAATTAAAAGGTAAGAGAGGAATATAATGAGAGGACATGGGGTGAGACAGAATGGGGTAAACTATCTCATATAGAAGAGGCAAGGGAAAATGGTTACAATGGAAGGGAAGAACAGAAAGGCAAAAGGGAATGGGTCAATCTTATTGGTACTGAATTTGGCTTAGGGAGGGAATGACATACACAATAAATAGGGCATCTCACCCTACAGGAGAGTAGGGGGGAAAGGGATGAGAGGGGGGATGATGGAAGGAATGGCAGGCTTGGGGGAGGGAAGTTGGAAGCACCCATTTTTTAAAAGGGATAGCATCAAAATAGAGAGTAGAACAAGTGGGAGGGGGGATAGGAGGGAGGGAAATATAGCCAGTCTTTCACAATATATCCACTATGGAAATGTTTTGCATAGCTACATATGTACAACCTATATTGAATTGCTTATCTTCCCAGTAAGGGTGGTTGGCAAGGGAAGAAGGGAATGAATTTGGAATTTAAAGTTTTAAAATAAAATGTTTAAAATATATATATATATGTATGTATATATATATATACATACACTGTTATTAATATTATTTTACATGTAACTGGGAAATAAGATATACAGACACTGGGCCTAGAGATCCACCATGCCCTACTGGAAAGTCAGAGAGGGTATGGGAGAAGATATGGGAGAGAGCAGATTGGAGGAGGGGATATCCAGTGGGATTGCTGTTTTGGGGTGGTGGGTAGGGGAAAAATGGGGAGAAAATTTGTAATGTGGTGGAAATGAATGATGTAAACCAGAAGTTAATAAAGGATTAGATTTAAAAAAAGAAAGATGGATCAAATTTTAATAGCTAGAAATATGGCAGAGAGTATTCTGGGCAGAGTATCAGGGAGTTTAGAGCTATAAGGGATTAGAGATCACCTCATCAGATCCTCTCATTTATGGGAGAGGAAGTAGAGCCTCAGAGAGGAGAAATGACTTTAAACATCCAGCTACAAAAAGAAAATCTGGGATATGAACCCTGATCTTTCGATTACAAGTCCAATGTTCTTTATACTACCCCCATGCACAAGCAAAGCTCTGCATATACAACAAGTCAGAGCATCTTTAAGAAACTGTGAATGGTCCAAATTAAAGAGAAACAATAGTATGTACAAGGAGATTTATGGGAGAAAAAGATGGTTAAAAAAGGATGGGACCTGGTTCTTTAGGGGCTTGATTGCTGGGTTATGGAACTTGGACCTTATCCTATAGGCAATAGGAGATGCAGGATATCCTTCAGCTAGGGAGAGTGATGGTGTCACAGAGTGATTTTAGGGAGATGAATCTGGTAATCTTTATTGATGGGATTGGTGGGACAGGGAATCTGGGCAGGAGAGTATTGCAATAGCTCATATGAAAAGTGATGCCCCAGGAATCCAGGGCTATGAGAGTGGGTATGGAAAGAATTGGACAGATGTGAAAGAGATTGAAGAGGAAGAACTTGGTTACTACCTGGCTATGAGGAAAAGATAGAAGGAGGATAGTGTCAAAAATGACTCCAACACTTCGATTCTGGGTGTCTAGGAGAATGGTAGTTGAGGCATAAATTGGAGAAGGACTCAGCTTCGAGGAAATAGGGATGATTTTATTCCAGGATATGTATAGTTGGGACATCAAGATGCAGCTAACCAAAGGTAATCATACATCCTGGACTGGAGGTTAACCAACAGCTTGATCTGGAATGTAGCAAGGGAAGGATCTGAATGGAGGTTTTAACTGTAGTCTAGGAGTGAAAAAGTTTACAAGGGAGAGGATGAAGAGAAAGAAGAGAAGAGGATCAAGGATAGAACCTTGGGAGCTCAGGGGCAGGAGAAAGAGAAGGAGCCTGCAGAGGAGACAGAGGAAGAGCAGGCAGGCAGAGGAAGAAAGCAAGGTCACAGAACCCAAGATGTCCTACCAATGCCTGTTCACTCCTAGAATCTCAGCCTGAAAAAGGACTTCAGAGGCCATCTAGTCTGCCTTGTACTTGAGCAGGAATGCCCTGCACAACATCCCTGAAAAGGAGCTGTCCAGGCTATGACTGCTGACCGTTAGTGGCACTGCCCCCTACCCCATCCCCACTGTGTGCAGTGCAGCCCATTACACCATAGGACAGCCCAAATTGTTTGGAAATTTTCCTCCCTTTTAATGAAATGAAACTAGTCTCTCTGAAACTTCTATCAGTCATCAAAATCACACAAGGAGAGTAAGGAAGAATCAGAGAGGTAGCCCAGGGAGAAGAGAGTCTTCAGGAACAAGTGAGAGTGAATAGTGTCAAAAGCCACAGAGAAGTAAAAAAGGTATGAGAAGGTGTGTTGATTGAGAAAGGCATAGGAGAGCAGCTTAGTAGGATGGTGAGGACAAGATCCGTGTTATAGGAGAGGAGATTCTGGGGGATGAAGGGGTGGTTAGAAAGAGAGGAAAGTGACTTTACCCCCACTGCATCCTTGAGCTTGTGCAAGTTTTCACAGTCAAACTAGAAGCGTCTCCGATATCGGAACTGGACATCATGGGTTGGCTGAATGGTACCAACTCCAATTCGCTCCACATTTACTGAAGGGATCTTCACCTCCTGATCAACTAACTCTATGTCATATTGTGCAACCATCAAGAACACAAACATCTTCATCTCATTGAGGGCAAAGAACCTCCCAGGACAGATGGAGGGGCCGGCACTCCATGGCAATGTGGGTGATTTGATCCTTCTGCCTTGCTTGTAGAAAGCTACCTTTCCACTGCCTTCAGGGTTCAGGAAACGGTCATATTTGAATGAAGTTGGATCTGGGTAGATTTCTGGATCCATGTGGAGAGAAAGGTAGGGGAAGACGCAAACTAAATCTCCTTGGCGGAGGGCATACTCCCTGCCATCATCCATTTTCAGGATCATGTCTTCCATGACAAACCTGGTCAGGATAGGGGCAACCACCAGTCTCAATGTTTCCTCCATGACACTATCTAGCACTGGGGTTTGCTGCAGCATGCTATACTCAACAGTGATGGGCACTTCCCGGGGTCTTATCTCTTGCCCCATTTTCTTGAGGACTCTTTCTGCCTCCCCCCTGACAGCCTTCAGAGCCTCAGGATTCTTCAGGAGGAATAGGAGGGCCCAGAAGGACACAACACCTGTGTTGCTCTGGGAAGCCCAGAGTATGATCAGATTATATTTGTTCCTTTCAGTCTCAGGCACTCCCATGTCAGTCAAGTCCTGCTGAAGGGAACGGATCCATTCACTCACATTATCCTTCTCCAGGATTTGCCTTGCAGAGAGAATATCCCAGAAGAACTTTTTGAGCCTCCTCACTTCTTGCTTTTCTTTGGGCAGGAGCACTGAGAAACACAGCCTTGGGAAGAGAATGTCAAATTTTCTGAACTCCTCAAAGACTTTCTGGGACTGGAGGAGATCCTCAGCATGGCCTGCCTTGCCATTAGTAGGTAAGTTCCCAAACAAGGCCAGGTAACCAGTTCTAAAGACAGTGTTGTAGCAGAATTGAAACAGCCCATCTTGCTTCCACTCCTGGGGTGCTGGTGTCACACCAGCATCAGGTTCTAGCATCAAGACCTTCAGACTGTCCATCATGGCCTGGGTCAGACCAACTAAACCAGTACTCATTAAGTGCCTTGAGCTGTTACTCCTAATCATTTCTCTGTGATTTGCCTGTCTTTGGAAATCAAAGATTTTGAGTACCAACTCAGATGCAAATTTAGAGAAGTCCAGCTTGCTTCTGTTCTCCTTCAGAATGGCATCAAAAGAGAAGGGGTCTGTGACATAGGTGACATATCGGCCAGTAAACTGAAGAGTGAAGATGTTCCCATGACGTTCTTGCATCCTCTTCAGGAAACTGAAGGGATCCTTAGAGAAATCCCTGGCATGGCCCAGCCAGGGGATGAGGCCTTTGTCCAGAGGGGGCTCCTTGGATCTCCTCTGGCGCAAGGCCCCCAGCTTGTACAGCCCTAACAGAGCAGTGGTCACCAGGACTATCAACAAAGAGGCCCAGAATGCCATCACCACACCACAAGGGATCTGTGTTCCCAGGCCACTCAGGGAAGAGTGAAAATGCTTTTTGATGAGGAGAGACTTTTATAAGCAGAGAAAAGACCTCTGCAGCTGCCTGTACCTTGTCCTGTCCCTAACTTTGTACAAGAGGTTAATTATTACACAGAATTAGGCCAGGAAGCAGCTGTTGTGCTGAACTTACTGTTTTCAGAAGACAAGCTAGAGGAAGGGAGAACAGCCAGAAAAGGTCAGGAGATATTTAGGATGAGGGAAAGCCAAAATTTTATTTAAATTGTAGTTTACCTTTTGGGGCCCTGCCAAAAGACCTTGGGAAGCAGCAAGTCCAGACTGGTGCACTCACATCTCCACAGAACTCAATTGTTGTTCAGTAAGCATCTTAAAATCCTTTGCCTGTGCCGTCAGACCTGGGAAGGAATTTGGAACATGGAATGGAGAATGTCACAGCCAGAAGGACTCTGAGAGTTAAAATCTTGTCTAAAATCTTGTCTTCATGAAGAAAAAGGTTAGGTGAACCTAAAAGGTTTGCAAATAAGTGGCATTTATTGGTGTTGAGCTGTTTCACTCATGTATGACTCTTTGTGACCCCAGTTGGGGTTTTCTTCACAAAGGTGCTCAAGTGGTCTCTCATTTCCTTCTCCTGCTCATTTTAAAGGTGAAGCAACTGAGACAAACTGGCTTTATCAGGGTCACACAGCTAGTAAGTGTCTGAGACAGGATTTGAACTCAGGTCTTCCTGATTCTAGGCCTAGCATTCAATCCACTGTGCCACCCTGGAGCTACAACAGAAACCACTTAATCCCTCATTCATAACATTTTCCACATCATTACTCCATTCCATTTCATGTCATTTGGACCTTGTGAGTGACATTTCTAGGGTGGGAAGAATGAAGAAGCTTGCTCTTCCTCCAACAGCTGCATTGACAAAGCAGTAGTAGGGACTCAGACAGAGAGTATGTGGGGAGGAGAAGCCCAAAGCATAACAGGTGGGAAAGCTAGCTCCTTCCTCCCTCTCCCAAGGTTACTTCTCAGACTGTGGGACTCTCACATGTTCCCCCTCCCTGCTTTTAATCCCATGTCTTGAGGACCAGAGCATGTCAGTGCTAGAAGGGACCTCATCACTTGGAGTCCAACACCATCACAATGCAGAGGGAACATAATGGGCATTTTATCTTCATTTCTCTGGACTCCATCCATCACTCCATTTAGTAGAGGACTCCAATAGAAAGAGAAATGTGACTCAGAGGATAGTGGTTGAAATTTTTCTGCTGTTTATTGTCTGTGTGACCTTGTGCAAGTCACTTCCTCTCTAGGCCTCAGGATACTCATCTATGATGGCTTGATTAGATGACCTTAACATTTTCTAGAATTTTGCCAAACATTCATTATTTTACCAATGAACTGGAGTATATTTGCTCCCAAAAATTCTTATGAGAGGCTGAGATTAATCTAACACATACTCTGTGTCAGATTGTTCTGGCCTACTTGTTCAATACAAGCATCACAAATACATAGACTCCTTAAGAGTCTACCATTATGGTGAATCTTTTTTTTTTTAAATGACATGAATAATTTGCTGAATATTTTACTTTTCATTAAGTTGCATTAATATGACATTGAGAAATATGTGTAGTGGTTAAAAATGAATTCCATAATCTGTTATTTTTACAAAATGTTATCTTCCTTAATTACAAAAGAATATTCCAAAGATCAAATGGGCTCTTCTTACTAGCTTTTCACGTCAATTGTCTGAGAAGTATCTATGATCTAGAAAAAAGTTTAGAAATACCAAAAAAGGAAAACAATATATAATGGACATTATTTATTCTTGTGAAAGATACCACACTTAGGTTTTGTTTCTATTGTAGGATCACTATTTTTCTTACTTTCCTCCTAACACAAATCTATCTTCTGAATATATTTCTAATAGTTTTCTCTCTAGGCGGTTTTTACAAATTAATGTCTGCTAAATTCCCCTATCTCCAAATCCCTATGTTTTCTCTTGGCCCTGAGCACAATGATGGGGATGATGAATGACAGCATAGGAAGTCACTTCATCCTGGTGGGTTTTCCAGACCAGCCCAAACTGGAGAAAATTCTCTTCGTGGTTGTCTTGATCTCCTACCTCCTGACCCTAGTGGGCAACACAACCATCATCCTGCTCTCTTGCCTGGATCCAAGACTTCACACCCCAATATATTACTTCCTCGCCAACCTCTCCTTCATTAACCTCAGCTTAACCACAAGTATTGTTCTTCAGCTGCTGTGGAACCTGAAGGGGCCAGCTAAGACCATTACTCCCATAGGGTGTGCCCTCCAGCTCTATGTCTCTCTGACACTGGGATCCACTGAATGTATTCTCCTGGCTGTTATGGCATTTGATCATTATGTTGCTGTTTGCAGACCACTCCACTATGCTACTGTCATGCATCCAAGGCTATGTCAGTCCCTTGCAGGGATTGCATGGATGAGTGGGTTGGGCAACACACTAATTTAGGGTACCATCACTCTTCACCTGCCTCTCTGTAGGCACAGAAGACTCTACCACTTTATATGTGAGGTGCCTGCTATGATCAAGTTGGCATGTGTAGATATTCATGCCAATGAAATACAGCTTTTTGTGGCTTCTTTGGTCTTGCTCCTCCTGCCTCTGGGGCTTATCTTAATTTCCTATGCACTCATTGCCCAGGAAGTGATGAAAATCAGATCAGCCCAGGCTTGGCAAAAAGCTCTGAGAACCTGTGGATCACATCTTTTGGTGGTATCCCTTTTCTTTTTTTTTTTTTAATTAAACAAATGCTTTATTAACTTCTGGTTTACATCATTCATTTCCACCAGATTATGAGTTACATTTCCCCCCATTTTTTCCCTACCCACCACCCCAGAATAGCAGTCCCACTAGATATCCCCTCATCCAATCTGCTCTCTCCCACATCTTCTCCCATACCCCCTTCGACTTTGCCATTAGGGCAAGGTGAATCTCTGAGCCCCACTGCCTGGACATCTTATGAAACATTTAATTTTAAAACTTCGATTTTCAGATCCATTCCCTTTCTCCCTTGTCACCCACTCCCTCTGAGAAGATAAGCAATTCAGTATGTGTTGTACATGTACATCTATGCAAAACATTACCATAGTAGATATATTGTAAAAGACTGCTTATATTTCCCTCCCATCTGTCTCACCTCCCACCTGGTCCATTCCCTACTTTGATCCTGTCCCTCTTTGATAGTGGGTACTTCTAACCTCCCCTCTCCCCAGAATGCCCTCCCCTTCATCATTCCCCCTCTCATCCCCCTTTCCCCTACTCAGGAGAGTGAGTGAGGATAAGATATTCCATTTAGTATGTATGTGATTCTCTCCTTGAGCCAACTTCAATGAGAATATGCTTTTGCCTTTTTGCCTTCCTGTTCTTCCCCTCCCCTGCAACTACTTCCCCTTGCCTATTCTACATGAGATAGTTTGCCCTACCCTGTCTCTCTCCATCTCCTCTTGCCACTTTCCTCTCTCACCTCTTGACTTCACCCCTTAAGAATCATCCCTTCCTTGGGGTGGCTAGGTGGCACAGTGAGCAGAGAGCCAGCCCCAGAGCCAGAAGGACCCGAGCTCGGATCTGGCCCCAGACACCCAACACACAAACAAAAACCCAGCCACATGAACCTGGGCAAGTCACCCAACCCCAATTGCCCTCCAAAAAAAAAATAATAATAATCATCCCTTCCCATCAAATTCAACCTGTGCCCTCTATCCATGTATATCTGTGAACATATGCCATGTACCCTTCTTCAATTATTTTCATAATGAGAAAGGTTTCATCAAACACAGTAATTGTTTTTCCATGTAGGACTGTAAATAGTCCAACTTTGATAAGTTCCTTTTAATTTCTTTTCCTTGATTACCTTCTCAAGCATCTCTTGCTTCTTGTGTCTGAATGTCAAATTTTCTATTCAACTCTGGTTTTTTCATCAAGAATGCTTGAAAGTCCTCTATTCCACTGAATGACCATATTTTCCCCTGAAACAAGATACTCAGTTTTGCTGGGTAGGTGACCCTTGGGTTCATTCCCAGCTCTTTTGCCCTCTGGAATATCATATTCCATGCCCTTCTGTCCCTCAGTGTAGAAGCTGCCAGGTCCTGGGCTATTCTGATTGTGTTTCCACAATATTGAAATTGTTTCTTCCTGGCTGCTTGTAGTATTTTCTCCTTGATCTGGGGATTCTGGAACCTGGCTATAACATTCCTGGGAGTTTTCTTTTGGGGATCTTTTTCAGGAGGTGATCTGTGGATTCTTTCAACCTCTATTTTGCCCTCTGGATCTAAAACATCAGGGCAATTTTCCTTGAGAATTTCTTGAAGGGTGATTTCTAGGTTCTTTCTTTGATCATGGCTTTCAGGTAGTCCAATAATTTTTAAATTGTCTCTCCTGGATCTATTTTCCAGGTCAGTGGTTTTTCCCATGAGATATTTCACATTGCCTTCTATTCTTTCATTTGTTTGGATCTGTTTAATAGTATCTTGATTTCTCATAAAGTCACTAGCTTCCATTTGCTCCAGTCTAACTCTGAAGGAATGAATCTCCTCAGTGAGCTTTTGAGATTCTTTTTCCATCTGGCAAATTCGACTTTTTAAGGCATTCTTCTCCTCATTGCCTTTCTGAGCCTCTTTTGCCATTTGAGTTAGTCTATTTTTTAAGGTGTTATTTTCCTCAGTCAGGCTGTTGACTGTCATTTCATACTTTTCTTGCATCTTTTTCATTTCTCTTCCCAAATTTTCCCCCACTTCTCTTATCTGCTTCTTAAGGTCCTCTATGGCCTGTAGCCAGCTTGTATTTTCATTTGGGGCTTTTGGTGCAGGAGTTCTGACCTCACAGTCCTCCTCCATGCTTTGAGCCTCTTTGCCCCTAAAATAGGAGTCCAATGTTGAACTTTTCTGTTTATTTTGTTTCATTTGCCTAGGCATATTGCCACTTAATTACTTGATTTGGGGGCTTGTTGCCACAGTAGGACTCTGCCACCAGACAGGGGAGCTTCCGCCCAAACGTGGGGTCTTCACAACTTCAGCCAGTTGGGTGGCCTCTGTAATGCCTCTACCCACTCTGGCAAGTTGGATACCCACCCCAAACTTCCCCCCCAGACTACAATCCAGATCCAGGCAGTTTAAAGCAAAAGCAATTAACCCCCAGACTGATTGCTGGATCTTCCTACAGTTCACAGACCAGGAGCTAGAGCCACTACTGACACTGCAAAATGGCTTCTGTGCAGCTGTTTCTTCAGCAGCTTTTTGCCCCCAGGGGAGGAAGCCACATGTTCCCCAAATACTGGTCCCAAAGTCCATAGGGCACTAACCTCTCACTTTGTCCTAGGCATATCTGTGCTGATAATTCTGGAATCGCCACAACTGCTGGTGTTCTGGGGTTCCACCAGCTGGCTGAAGGCCCGGACGCCCTGGGGCTAAAACCACGGACCTGGGCTCGGCTCTGAGGGCTGCACTGTTGGTTCCCGGCGTGCTGTGCTGCCTGCTTTCAGAGCGCTTCGCTGGCCACTCCCTGCAGGGCTGCTGGGCTGTCCTCAGCCGGAGGTTAGCTTCTCTGTGCCGTTCTGTGGGTGCTGTGGCTCCAGAAGTTGTTCAGAGCTCCCTTTCACATTGTTTGAAATTTGCGTGGGGCAGAGCACATTGGAAATGCTGTTTCTACTCCACCATCTTGGCTCCGCTCCCTCCGGTATCCCTTTTCTATCTATGGTGAATCTTTAATAAACTTTGTTTATTAAATTTACTTTGACTGAGAGAAGACTTGAGTCAAATTCATTGGGCAGGACCTGGCATGTTGGGAGAAAATCTTAAATGTGCCAAATGCCATGAAAGCTGTATTGAGTGTAAGGGTGCAGGCCCCCCAAATTGCACCATGTGCCCAGCTAACATGATGCCATATATAGAGGATGGTCTCTGCCTCCACTGCTGTAACAGCTCAATTTCCACAGATGTTCAGGATTTCTGCGACTGCCAAGAAACCACAGAAGAGTGCTGCTTTTGACATGTGATTATACCCAAGACAGAGAAGTCAAAGCTCTGCTCATCACTTCCTCATCATGCTGATCCTCCTCTGCAACGTCACAATCTATGTCTGGAAGAGGTCCCGGGCCAAGTCCCAAAAGGTTCACAAGAGTGGATATGAGAAACTGTCATACCAAAACAAGACTTCCCCTTCCTATAAAAGCAGCTATCGAGAGATTACCAAATTCCAGGGGGACCAAGTTATTGAATACAGAGACCAGGACTATGATGAAGGCAAAGAAGATGACATTGTCTATGTGGGTCAAGATGGCACAGTCTATTGGAAATTTAAATATGGTCTGCTGGATGATGATGATGAAGATGAATTGGAATATGATGAGAGTTACTCATCTAAGTAAATTCAAATATATTGATAGGATTATTTTTCCACTCCTAATTATTAATTAATTTGGCATATATTTTATTGCTAGCAAACCCAGCTCAGGCTTTTGGATATCCTTAAGTGTTTTCCTATTCCTCTAGGTATTTAAGCTCAGGTATCACTTCATATTCATTCAGAATCCAAGAGAAAAGCAAAGATTAATAGGTCTTTCCCCTAGGCAATATATCAAGGCACCACTACCCTCACTTCAGTAGCAGCCCAGAGTAACTAAGTGCGTTTTCTACTAGTTGCATATGATCAAACATTCCCCACAAACCTTCCATTTCCACACTACACAAAGGAGTTGGAAATGGCTTCTGGAACTTTCTAAAACTTCCTGGGGGTAGGGTTAACCTTTTGTTTTTCCTGACTTTTTTTAACTGTTTACTTTTAGTTTTGTCCCAAAGTCAAACTGTGAAAATTAAAAAAAACTCACCCCTTCTTACTTATCATATATTACCCAAACACACTTTCTCTCCTCCCATGTGGAAAGGACTGGTGTTTATTATACATTGTTTAAAATTTCAAAGGTCCTTGAAATCTGTGGAGAACATGTTGTTGCTGTAACTTACAATGAGAAAGTCTGCTGTTTGTATCTGCTGTTAAAACTTAATATCTCTCTTCCTTGTTGGAAATGTCACATTATATTTAGGATGCTTTGCAACAATGTGCAAACAAATGTTTAATAGATTAAAAACACTTTGGGGGAAAATAAACTTTTGTTTTGTATTTGCAAAAAAAAAATTCTTATGAGAGTACTGTTTCCTGGGCTCCCCAACCTCAAAGTAAAGTGTAAATAGAACATGCAAAGATGAAACTAAGGGAAGAGAGGGACAAGTTATATTCTTTCCCTTGGCCCTTTTTTCCTCATCTGTAAAATAACAGGGTGCCATGAAGGGTTCATGTAAGACATGGAGTAAATGCTTTCCACTTGATTCAGTTCAATGAAACTTATAAACATGGGTCAGCTTAAAGTTTGTTGACATTGTTTGGGAATGTATTTTGAAAATAGTCATGCCCTTAGATCTTTGTTTTGCTTAACCTTGTTAATATGTTATGTCTGTGCTGTCTCAGTGCCAAGTTAAAGTTTGTAGAGCCTCCTAGGATTCATCAGCCATACTAGTGGTCTCCTAACTTTTGTGATCACATATCACTATCAATAAAAAAATTTTGTGCATGCATTCCCCATTGATGTATCTTTATAAATTATATATAGATGCTTCTGTAACTAATGTATTATGTAAGTTGTAAAACATCAACAAAACCTGCAAATCTGCTATGCAAAACTTGCTATTTCTTTCAAATATATGACAAAATTATTATGTAAATTTCTTTTTTTCTTTTTTCTTTCCTCTCCCCTCCCCCCTGCCTGAGATGGGCACCATTATGCACAAATTATATGAGTGTGTGTGTAAAAAATTGTTCTATACATACTTCTATTTATATCAGGTCTTTCTCTGGATGCAAATAATGTCTTATTTCATATATTCTTGCTTTTTTGTGGGGGGAGGGGGGAAGGCAAGGCAATTGGGGTTAAGTGATTTGCCCAAGGTTACACAGCGAGTGTTAAGTGTCTGAGGCTGGATTTGAACTCAGGTCCTCTTGACTCCAAGGCTGGTCCTCTACTCACTGTGCCACCTGGCTGCCTCATTCTTTATAGCTAATTTGGGTATTCATAATAGTCAAAATAACTTATTCACTCAAAGTCATTCTTTTTTTTTCAGCTAAAGTAAAACAAAATTTATTAAAGATTCGCTATAGTTGTGTAATGGCAAGCAAAGAAGTAGTTAATGCCTTGTTTCAGCTATTGAATTAACACCTTGTTTCATCTATTGAATCAATACCTTGTTTCAGTTCAAGTTTCTTTTGAGCTTTGCATCAAGTCTGTTAATAAACAGAATGTGTGAACCCCACAACTTTTGATCTTCTGGGGAGGAGCTGTGTCCAGTAGAAGGAAGAGCACAAGCAGGACAGTCTGAATTTCTGAGCATTGAGAAAAACTGAGAAGAGGACTCTTGTGGTGGCAAAGTCAAGAAGGAGAAAACTTGTGCTATCCTGGCACTCTATTTGTCTGCTCTGTCTGTGTTGATGTTTGTTTGTGATACTTTGTACAGAAGCCTGGGACCCTACTGGAAGCCCTGAAAGAGGATTTTCTGGTTGTATGTTTATAGAAGTCTGGAGGAGGGTTTTGGAGGTCCTGGGATTTTACTGATGATTTGTGCTGACTTCTTTGACCTTGTTTGTGGGTCTGTGTTGATTTCTATGTTAATGATTTGTGTTGAGTTCTCAGACCTTCCTGGTGGGTCTGAGTTGATTTCACAGGCAGATAGTGAATTGATGATGGTGCTGGCAATGTGCATGAATATTATTGTGGCTCTGTCAAGCTTTGTCTTCCCAGAAACAGGAACTGTGAAGGACTTGAGGTGGAATGGACACTGTGAACTTCAATATGGAACAGGAACTGGATGAAGAACTGGACAAGGAGCTGGACAAGGAACTGGGAGCTGCCTGCCTTTGAACTCAGGTGACAGTTGGAGCTGGGACCATGGAAGAGGAACTATGGAAGCTTAGAGTCAGCCTCAAGTCAAGTTGAAAGAAGACTTTACTTGGATACTGTGTACTGACTGAGAAGATTATGATTTACTGTGACCTAGGGGTGGAGAATTTTTACTTTTGTACTTTGTGATTGAATTAAGGATTTTATGATTAACTAAATCATTGTACTCTGTTGAAAATGATGTGACCACTTTGGTGAAAACTACGTGGCCATTTTAGTGATAAGTTGTTGAGTTGTGACATGGTGAATGCTGTATTTTGATTTTCTGTGATAATTTTTAATATTCTGAATGCTGTACCTTGATTTTCTGTAAATGTTTTGCTCTGATTTGTTATTGAATAAATAGAGAGTTTTGCTATACTATGTAATCAGAACCTTGAAAGCTATTCATAGCAGCAATCCTCTCAAATTTTGCCCAGGGCTCAGCCTGAGAGATAAAGAAAGTGGGAGCTTTGCCAAGCCCCAGGCTGCCCTGTCATTCCAAGCCTTAGGAAGACTGGAGGACAGAGCAACTTGATCACTTTTCCAAACTCAGGGACAATCTTTCCTCCAATGTCCCTCCTGGTTACATGGGCACAGTCCCACTGGTTCCTGGGGCTCCCTCTTGGGGGGCACCCTCGAGGGGCAATCCTTGGACCAGTGACACCCCCCCTTGTGGCATTGAAAGCAGGTTTTCCCACTGCCAAAATGGCTAGGCTTCCTCCAAGGGGGTGCCCTGGAGGGACTTTTCCTAGTCATGGCAGCAGCCAAGAATTGAGCATGTTCTCTGTCTCTGGTTTGTTTTTTCTCTGCTGCAGCTAGCTCTCTGTTGTTAAAGACTCCATAGGCCATCTCCAGGAATTAGGTCTGAGGTGTTTGGCGTCCCACTGCCAATTTCTGCAGTTTCCTCTTAGTATTTGGGGCCAACTGATTAATGAAATACATGTTAAGGATTGTTACCTTTTCTATAGAGTCAGCATCTAAATTCATATACTTTTTAACAGCTTCTATCATCTGGTCTTGGAAAAGGGCAGGGTTTTCCTTTTCTATCTGAGTAATTTCCCTAACTTTTTGAAAATTTATTTGTTTTTGAAATGCCGTTCTTAGGCCTTCTAACAGGCAAAGTACCATATGGTCTCTCTTTCCCCTATGCTCATCCTTTTGAGAATCCAGTAGGGGGAAAAGCTACTGTTCCTGGGGGGTATTTTGTGGAGCCATTGCTAGCCAAACAATTCCCAAATTTTGGGGTTTATTCCTAGATTCTCCTCTTCTCCGCAGTGATACAACAGGTGGAAAAGGGGATATGCAAATCACTCCAAGAAAGCTTAAATTGTAGGGATACATCCCTAAGATCCTCAGTAAACTCATTGGGGTTTTCTGAGTGTCTCCTCAGTTTCTCCTTAACTTGAATGAGATCTGAAATGGAGAATGGAACATGCACTCTAATTGTCCCACTGGGTGAGACAGGCACTTCCTTTAGGGTAAAAAGCCCTGAAGGCTCTGTAGTGATGGGGGCTTGGGAAGGGAGATAGGAAGTCCCACTTCTTGTGAGGGAGTGACTAGGGGATACTGGTTGAACTGGATTAGACTGCAAGACTGGGGGATCCAGCTGGAAAGGGAAAGGATAAGCTGGTACCTGAGGAGGGGAAGGGGTTGTAGTGGAAGATATGGAGGGACTGTAGTAGGAGTGGCCCCCAAGGCCATAACCTGAATAGGGGTCACCTTGGGGGGAAGGGCCATGGTGGGAGATGCAGGGTAGGGGGATGTGGATGGTGAAGGAGGCAGAAAATGAGGTGTTGGGCTAGAGGAAAAGGGAAGGAAAATCAATGGGAAATGGTTGTGGCCAAAGAGGGGGAGGCATGGGAGATAGTAGGAATTGGGGGAGGTTGGGGAGCAGCAGGAGGGGGTAGGAGAGCTGCCTCGGTGAGATATGTGACTGGGACCTAAGCAAGAGTTCTGAGGGGTTAGGGGCTGGGGCTGAATCCCCAGGGACCATAAGAAGGGGTTTGTTTAATTGGCTCCCATTCTTCCTTTTTGGAAGAGCTCTAGCTTTGAGCATCTTACAATATTTCCTGAGAACTAGGTTCCAAGAGAGCTCAATGAAGGCCAGTAAATAGGAAACTTCTATCCATTTTCTTTCTTGGCTACAGTATAATTCTAACTTCCAGTCCTGGTTGGAGAAGAACTTGAGATTATAACATAATTTAAGTTCTGGTGTTGCCAAACCTCCTTATTTCACATTCCCCCCATAATTTCCTTTGATATTCTTGGATTTTTGTTTTTCCAAGTGAATTTTGTTATTATTTTTCTTATTCAGCAATTTTTTTTTGGTAATTTAATTGGCATGGCATTGAATTAGTTTGGGTAAAATTGTAATTTTTATTATGTTGGCCCTTCCCACCCATGAACAATTAATATTTCTCCAGTTATTTAAATCTGATTTTATTTGTATAAAAATTTTTTTAATTTTGTTTATGTAATTCCTGGGGTTGTTTTGGCAGGTGTACCCCCAGGTACCTTATATTGTTGAGAGTTATTTTAAATGTGGTATTTAAAAAATATATTTAGGTAGTTAGTTTTAGTTTTCAGCTTTCACTTTTATAAGATTTTGAGTTTAAAATTTTTTCTCTCTTCTTCCCTTCCCCTTCCACAAGATGGCATATGATCTGATATAAATTATACATGTACAGGGTGGCTAGGTGGTGCAGTGAATAGAGTGAAGGCCCTGGAATCAGGAGGACCTGAGTTCAAATCCGGCCTCAAACAACCCCCTTAACACACACACACACACACACACACACAAAACAGCCGTGTGACCTTGGGCAAGTCACTTAACCCCGATTGCCCTACTTTCCCCCCTCCAAAAAGCAAAAAAAAAAAAAAGATCATACACGTACAATCATATTAAACATATTTCCACACTAGCCATATTGTAAAGAAGAATTAGTACCAAAGGGAAAAACCATGATAAAGAAAAAAGCCAAAGAAAAAAAAAAACAAGAAAAAATAGTATGCTCAATCTGAATTCAGACACCATAGTTCTTTCTCTAGCTATGGAGAGCATTTTCATCATGAATCTTTTACAACTGTCTTGGATCATTGTATTGCTGAGAAGAACCAAGTAACCAAGTCTATCACAGTTGATCATTGCATAACATTACTGTTACTGTGTACTGTGTTCTGTTCACTTCATGCAGTATCAGTTCATATAAGTCTTTTCAGATTTTTCTGAAGTCTGCCTGCTCATGATTTCTTATACAACAATAGTATTCCATTATATGCATATGCCACAACTTGTTCAGCCATTCCCCAATTGATGGGCATCCCCTCAATTTCCAGTTCTTGGCTACCACAAAAAGAGCTGCTATAAATATTTTTGTTCATGTGGGCCTTTTTTGAAATGGGATTTTTTTACTATCTCTTCCTGCAGAGTTGTGTTTGTGACATAAAGAAATGCTGATGGTTTATGTGAATTTATTATATATCCTAATACTTTGTCAAAATTATTGTTTCAGCTAACTTCTTAGTTGAATCTTTGGGACTTTCCAAGTATATTATCATATCATCTACAAAAAGAGATAGTTTTATTATGTCATTCCCTATTTTGATTCCTTCTGTTTCTTTTCTTGTCTTGCTATTGCTAGAATTTCCAATACAATATTAAATAGTATTGGTGGGCATTCTTGTTTCACACCTGATCTTACTGGGAAGGCTTCTAGTTTATCCCCATTATAAATAATGCTTTTGTTAATGGTGTTAGATAAATGTTTTTTATCAATTTAAAGAAAAATCCATTTATACCAATACTTTCAAGTGTTTTTTTTAATGAAAATGAGTGTTGAACTTTATCAAAAACTTTTTCTGCATTTATTGATGTAATGATATGATTTTAAAAGCTTTTATTATTGATATAATAATTATGTTAATAATTTTCCTTATGTCAAACCATCCCTGCATTCCTGGTATAAATCCCCTTGATCATAATTTATAATCTTTGTAATATATTATTATAATCTTTTAACTAGTATTTTATTTAGGATTTTAGCATCTATATTCATTAATGAAATCAGTCTACAATTTTCTTTTTCTGTTTTTACTCTTCCTGGTTTAGGTATCAGTATCATATTTGTTTCATAAAAGGAATTTGGTAGGCTTTATTATTTTTGAAAATCTCGACTTAACATTTTGTGCTATGGCAATTTCAATGTCTGATTTAAGTTCAGTCTATTTCGATATTTGGTTTAAATGGCTTATTTAACTAAAAAGATCCTTTACCAAACTCCATTGATCTAAAGTGAAGAAGTACATCATTCAATGAACTGGCTATTTCATGATACTCATTCTAGAATCCCATATACCAGTAGGAAAAATTTGACATTGGGCTAGTACATTTCCATCTTCTCTGATGTGAATCTGTTTTTCTTATTAACTAATAGGGAAATATTACATATTTATATTTTTAACAAGTGGATTCAAAACCCACTGAAACTCTTTACTTGACTGATTTTAAAACAGGTGAGAAAATTCTGTTTCCAAGGTTTGGTTTTAGTTGTTTTTTTTTTTTTCCAGTATGCAGCTGCAATTATTTTTCTATAATACACTTACATTATTTCCAGTTACTAAAGTTTCTTTTTTTTTAAATAAATGTTTTTAATCTTGAAGGCATACTATATATACTTAGGGCAAATATATACAGACATAATCATTGATGATACAAATTCCAATTTCAAATACTCTTGAACATTTTTTCTTTTGATTAACCTTGTTGGACGTGATTAATCATTGTTTTTAGCTTGTAATGTGGCTGAGTTGGGAATGGTGTTGCACGCCTGTGATCCCTGCTATTGGGAAGGCTGAGGGTGATAAATCTCTTTAGTTCCTGAGTTCTGAGTGCCAGCGGACTGAGCCAATAGAATGTGCACTTTAAGTCTAGCACTAACGTGGTGAACCCCCAGGGACAGGGAGCCACTAGACTGCCTAAGGAGTCCCCTGTACCAGCTTAAGACAGAAACAGATCAGGTTAGAGCTCCTGTGCCAATTGGTAATAGGAATGGTTGTTTTACTTCTGGCCTAGGAGAGATAGGGGAGACTTAGTTGGTCTGTCTGTCTGTCTTAGTTGTCTTTCTCTACACATGTGTACACTTTCTGTACACATGCACATATATACCCATATACATGTATAGATACATTTTTGAATATGTATACACACATATATTTACACACACAGCCATATGAGTACTGAAGAGCTCCTACTGGGAGAAGTGTCTTTTTCTGCCATTTTCTTGTTCCTGGGTGGTGCTCCCATTATTAGGATTATTTCAATCTGTGGTCTCTTTGCAAAAATCTTTTTAAGTCACTTGTTCATTTTGTGAGGGTTAGTTCATTTAAAACTACATGACATAATCTCCAGCCACTTAACCAGACACACTTGAGTTGCAGTGTGTCACAGGGTGCCACTGTCAGCCCTTCTTTTGTATTGTGGAACTCCTGCTGTTCTCTCCCAGTGCCTTATATAACACGAATGTTGTGTGACCATCTCACAGCTGGATTGATTGAAGGTTCAGGGTCAATATGCATATTAAGTATTAATAAATCTTAATTTCTTTTTTTGTAAGCTAAAAATAAATATAAATTTTTTTCTTTTTTTCTTCCAGCACTAGCAATGAATTTGTGTGTGTGTGTTGCCATTAAGTTGCATGCAACAGACTTTGGAGACTACTGATCTATAAACTTCTCATGATTTTCCATTTTTTTCTTCTGAAACTTCCCCCATTCAGTCAGAATTAATCACATAATACGACTGCAATGGAAAAGTATACTTACTTACAATTTAGTGAAAGATATAAAGGAAGAGATAAGAATCAAGCAGCAAACAGACTTCTCATTAATTTTTCAAACCATGACCTTTCAGATGTCATGGGAATGAAAGATGTTCCTCCACCTATCAGCCTGGCACTGTAAGAGACTAGAACAGGAAAAACAGATTTGTGAGGCCCCTCTCTCAGAACTCCCTGGGTCTAAAAGTCGTGTCTCACAGAAAGATCTTTGTTCCAAATTCATCTCTGATATTTACTCGCTGTGTGGCTATGGACAAGTCACTTAACCTCTCTGATTAAGGCTCAGCCAACTCTCTAAGACTCATCTTGCTAAGTTTAAGCTCAGCTACTGTGAGAGCTCCCCACCCCTAAAATCACAGCTTCTTGAAGTATCCTCCTGTTTTCTTTGTTTATGGTAATGATTGGACAAAAAATAAAAATTTATATCATTGTTTGAAAAAAACTATGATGTAGAATAAAAATATGCATCATCTTGAAAAAAGTAAAAAGTTCCATGTAACTGCTGTTGGAAGCAAGGGAAAAAACTCCTGTTAGTGGTAGGAGTTAGCTAGAGTTGGGAGTGTGGAGAGACTGCAGCTTCCTGGATTTATAACTCTTTCTCTTCTCTCTCTTCTGGTGCCCCTTTGAAACTTCTTGTATGCTCTCTTTCTCATGAGAGTTCTCACTTACCTTCCCACCCACTCTCCACCCCTGAGATGTTGAAAGCTTTCCTCTCTAAACAGAGTCCACTCTGGAGTAGCAATAGCATGAGCTATGCATTGATGCACAGGTTTGGGCATGGGGGTGATGGTTCTGAGAGAATGTTCTCTCTACATAGTTCTCTCTAAGTCCATCTTAAGGTCAACAGATCTCCTTGGTTGCCATGTTTGACCAAATGCCTATTTGTAGTGCTGGTCCTATGGAATGAACCCCTCATAGAATGTTTCACCCAATGATGCTTTTATGCAGAATAATAATTATCCCTATTCCTATAGTACTAAAGAAGGAAATGGCACAACCACCAACAATCTTTGATTTAAAAAAAAAAAAAACAACCCAAGGGGGATCACAAGGAGACAGACATGACTGAAACGACTAAAAAAGAAATTCCTATAATGCTCTGAATCTAAATTTATAATGAACTTATCTCACCTTTTTAGGTGTTATCTTCTTCCATTAGAACATAAACCCCCAATATTGTGAGATGACCAACTTGGAAAGACTTAACTCTTCTCAGCAATGAGAATGATCTAAGACTGTTCCAAAAGACTCATGATGGAAAATGCTATCCGCATCAAGAGAAAGAACTATGGAGTCTGAATGCAGATGGAAACATATTGTTTTCTTTTTTTTTTTGGTTGTTTGTCTTTCTTTCTTGTGGTTTTTCCCTATTGTTCTGATTCTTCTTTTACAACATGACTACTGTGGAAATATGTTTAATATGACCGTACACAAATAGCTTGTATTGGAGTGCATGGCGTCTTGAAGAGGAGGGAGAAGAGGGAAGAGGAAAAATGTAGAACTCAAAATCCTACAGAAGTGAATGTTGAAAACAATAAATTAATTTAAAAAAAAGAATGTAGGCCTCTTGAGAGCAGGGACTGTCTCTGCAACCAAAGGAGGGAAGCACATTTTCTTACCTCTTCTGTGGGGTCATGTTTTGACTTGATTCTGGTGTTCTTTTCATTTACATTATTATAGTAGTTGTTTTCCCAGTTCTGCTGGCTTCACCTGGCATCAGGTCCAAAAGTTTCTCTAAAATTCTCTGAATTCTTGACATTTGTCATTTTTTAAGAGTACAATAATATAATTACCACTCAGACTGTGGGGCTAGGTGGAGCAGTGAATAGAGTACCGTCCCTGGAATCAGGAGGACCTGAGTTCAAAATCGGCTTCAGACACTTAACACTTTCTAGCCATGTGACCTTGGGCAAGTCACTTAAAACCAATAGCCCTCTAAAAAAAAAAGCAAAAAAAAATTGTCACCCAGAACTCAAGTCTCGGATTTGAATAATACTCTTCCTCCGTATTGGAAAACAGAATGATTACTCTATATTCCATATGTGGTGAGAACTATCCTAGCTTCTATGTGGGCCACATTTAAACACACCCATGTGAATGTACACATAACATACATAGGCAACACACACACACTACAGGCATTGACAGCTGCAATTTATTCAGCCATTCCTTACCCTATAGGCCCCCACTTTATTTCCAGAATTTTGTTACCATGATAGTGTTGCTATGAATATTTTGGAATATAAGAAATATTTCTGACTTTAGCCTCCTTAGTAATCATCATCATCATAACTAATATGGCACCTACTCTGTGTTTGCCTCAGTTTCCTCATGTGTTAAATGAGCTGAAGAATGAAATTACAAACTTCTCCAGTATCTTTGCCAAGAAAACCCCAAATGGGGTCACACCAATGAAACGACTCACCAACCACCACAAATGCCGCTTATTTGCAAGCGTTTTACGTTTTCCCACCCTGGTCTCCCCAACATCATCGTCTCTGTGAAAATGACATGGTTTGACCAGAAAGTCTCAAAAACCCTTTCTGGCTCTGATCTCTCTTCTATGTTCTAAATTCCCCTGCAGCTCTGTCAGGGTTGAGCTGCAGGGTGTTAGGACTTGTACTGATCAGTAATTGATTGCTGCTGTCAATTCCTGGAAAATTCTGGACCCCCTACCCTGTTCTGAATAGCAATTTCTAGTCATCCCTTACCCCCAGGGTAAACTCCTGGGGATGGTTTCTAACTGCCCCACACTTCTGCCTTCCTGCTATTCTGGTGACCCTCCAGGGGACCCTGGCTAGGGGCCCAGTCAGAGGCCTGCCTCTGTTGGCTAGAAGCTGCCTAAACTGATCATGTGGTTTTTCTAGGGCTGTGCTATCACCCTGTAATAAATAACTTGTGACTCACCCACCCATCTAGCTATCTCGCCAAACCTCCTGAGATTATATAATTTCTGAGTATATATACGCTCTGTCTGGAATTCCCTTCTTTGAACTTGCCTGTGTGAGTTATACAGTGCATTGCTTTTGATTGCAGTTCTTTGACCCTCACTAAACACCTTACATTATTTCTTAGTTAGCTTGTTAATCTCATTTTTATACAGGTTTGACAGTGCCCACATAGGGTTCCACCTGTGTGTACCTGCTGATTCCCAGGGCTTTCTGGGCAGAAGCTCAAAAGGCAAAGTACAATTTAAATACAATTTGAACTTCTCTCCCTAAGTATCTCCTGACTCTCTCTGACTGTTCTCCCTTTATCTGTCCTCAGGCCTCTGAAAATTGTAAGCTTAGCACAACAGTTGCTTTCTGGCCTAACCTGTGTAATTAACTTCTTGTCCCCAACTGGGCACAGGACAAGGTATGGACAGCAAGGACCTTTCCTCTGCTTATAAAAGTCCCTTATCATTAAAGAGCACTTTCACTCTTCCCTGCACAGCCTGAGAAAACGGATCTGTTGTGGTGTGGTGATGGCCTTCTGGGCTCCTATGTTTATAGTCCTACTGACCACTGTCCTGCTAGTGCTGTACAGGCTGGGGGCCTTGCGCCAGAGAAGAGCCAGGGAGCCCCCTCTGGACAAAGGCCTCATCCCCTGGCTCGGCTATGCCATTGACTTCTATAAGGATGCCTCCAATTTCCTGAAGAGGATGCAAGAACGTCATGGGGACATCTTCACTCTTCAGTTTGCTGGCCGGTATGTCACCTTTATTGCAGACCCCTTTTCTTTTGATGCTATCCTGAAGGAGAGCAGAAGCAAGCTGAACACTTCTGAGTTAATAAGTGACTTGATGTTCAAAGTCTTTGAGTTCCAAGGAGAGGAATGTCATAGAAATTTCCTACACTATTTCACCCCAAAGCAGTTGATGAGTACTGGTTTAGTTGGTATGACCCAGGCCATGATGGATAGCCTGAAGGTCGTGATGCTAGAACCTGATGCTGGTATGAGACCAACTCCCCAGGAGTGGAAGCAGGACAGGCTATTTCAATATTGCTGCAGCACTGTCTTTAGAGCTGGTTACCTGGCAGTGTTTGGGAACTCACCTACCAATGGCAAGGCAGGCCATGCTCAGGATCTCCTCCAGTCCCAGAAAGTCTTTGAGGAATTCAGGAAACTTGACATTCTCTTTCCCCGAGTGTTTTTCTCTGTGCTTCTGCCTAAGGAGAAACAAGAAATGAAAAGGCTCAGAGACTTCTTCTGGGATATTCTCTCTCCACAGAACATCATGGAGAAGGATAATGTGAGTGAATGGATCCGTTATGCTCAGGAGCATCAGGCTGATGAGGGAGTGCCTGAGATAGAACAGAGTAAGTTTAACCTGCTACTGCTCTGGGTGTCCCAGGGCAACACAGGTGTTGTGTCCTTCTGGGCCCTCCTCTTCCTCCTAAAGAATCCCGAGGCTCTGAAGGCTGTGAGGGAGGAGGCAGAAGGAGTTCTCAGGAAAATGGGGCAAGAGATGAAACCAGGTGGGGTACCCATCAATGTTGACTATAGAATGCTGCAGCAGACCCCAGCGCTGGACAGTGTCATGGAAGAGACATTACGCCTGGTGACAACCCCATTCCTGACCAGAACTGTCATGAAGGACATGATCCTGAAAATGGATGATGGCAGGGAGTATGCCCTCCGCCAGGGAGATGAAGTGTCCATCTTCCCCTACCTTTTCCTCCATAGGGATCCAGAAATCTACCCAAACCCCAATACATTCAAATATAACCGTTTCCTGAACCCTGACGGCAGTAGAAAAGTAGTTTTCTACAAGCAAGGGAGAAAGATCAAGTCACATGTATTGCCGTGGGGTGCTGGCACCACTGTCTGTCCTGGAAGGTTCTTTGCCCTCAATGAGATGAAGATGTTTGTGTTCTTGATGGTTGCACAATATGACATAGAGTTGGTTGATCAGGAGGTGAAGATCCCTTCAATAAATCTGCATCGGTTAGGAATTGGTGCCACACAGCCAATCCATGATGTCCAATTCAGATTTCGGATGCGCTTTTAGCTTAATGGTGAAAACTTTTGCACAACTAAAGAATGTAGTGGGGTAAAGTCACTTTCCTCCCTTTCCAGCCACCCACTCCTTCCCCAGAATCTCCTCTCCTATAACATGGATCTTGGCCTCACCACTCTATTAAACTGCTCTCCAACATCCTTCCCAATCAACACACCCAAATGTCTTTTCTCAGACATCTTTCACTTGTCTATAGCTTTTGACACTCTTGACTATCCCTTTCTTCTGAAGATGTTCTTCTTTCAGGGCTTCCTCTCTGACTATTCCTTAATCTCTGAGGGATTACTCTTTTGCTGATGGGTAAAGGTTGCAGAGAGATTGATTTCACTTGAATAATAGAGGGGAAACCTCCAAGCAATTAGGACTATCCCATGGTATAATGGACTGCATTGGGCACAATGAGGGTAGGGTGGTGGGGCAGTGCTACTGGATGTCAGCAGTCAAACATTGGATAACTCCTTTTCAGGGATATTGTGTAGGGGATTGCTGCTCAAGTACTAGTCATCTAGATGGCCTATGAGGTCCCTTCCAGGCTGAGATTCTAGGAGGGAACAGCCACTGTGACCCTGGTCTCTTCCTCTATCTGGCAGCTCCTCTTGTCTCCTCTGCAGACTCATTCTCTTTCTCCTGCTTCTGAGTTCCCAAGGTTGTATTCTTGGCCCTTTTCTATTCTTTCTCTTCACTCTCTCCCTTGGTTATCTCTTTCACTCTTAGACTACAGTTGAAACCTCTATTCAGACCATTCCCTGGCTACATTCCACATCAAGCTGTTGGTCAACTTCCAGTCCTGGATGTGTGTCTACTTTTGGCTAACTGTATCTAAAGTTATGGTATATAGTATTAATGGAATATTATTGTGCTGTAAGAAATGATGAGCAGAGTGATTTCAGCAAAATCTAGAAAGGCTTATGTGAACTGATACAAAGTGAAGTGAGCAGAACCAGGAGACCATTGTACACAATAATAGCAAAATTGTATGAATAGCAACGGTAAATAACTTAGCTATTCTCAGCAACAGTGATCCAATACAATTTCAGAGAACTCATGATAAAAATGCTATCCACATCCAGAGAAAGAACTGATGGAGTCTGAATGGAGATCAAAGCATACTATTCTTCATTTATTTATTTTCACAATGTTTGTTTTTTTCCCCATGGGCTTATGAATTCTTTCACAATGTGACTACTATGGGAAAATTTTTGCATGATTGTACATGAATAACCTATATAACATTCCTTACCATCTCATGGAGGGAGGAGGTGAGAGAGGCAGGGAGAAAATTTTGGAACTCAAATTTTAAAAAATGAATGTTAAAATTGTTTATACATATAATTGGGGGGATCAAATATTATTTAAAATTTTAAAAGATCATTCAACTTCTGGAGGGTAGTTCCTGATCAGGTATGGGTTACATTTGATTTCCTTTGAGACCAGTATAGTTCATTTCAATTCAAGAAGCATCTCTTAAGCATTTACTGAGATCAAAACACTTTTTATTCTTATTGTGAGATTTATAATTTGATGATTTCTTTTTGCCATGATTCAATGCTCACCAAGGAACTTTTGGATGATTTGGTGGGAGTCAGCACAGTCTGTGGGTGGGAGGCAGTGTGGTATGGTAGAAAAAGCCCTGAGCTTAGAATCCCATATCCTGAGTGCAGTCTTACTTTCCTGTTTAATTGTTGTGGGACCTTTAGCAGGCCACTGTCTCTCTTTGAACCTTAGTTTCCTCTTAGGACAAATGAGGTATTTGGAATGAGATGGTGTATAAAGTGTCCCTACCATTCTAAATCCAATGTTGTAAGTTCACTTCCAGCTCTGATATTCTGGCATTATGTTATGAGAGTTTCCTTCCTGGCTTGAGAGTATGTAGACCTGTTGTCATGAGCATGCTTGTAATCTTGGAAGTTCTATTAAACCTTGGTATTGCATGAATAAATTGACAACTTGGTTTCTTAGTCCATTTTTGTGTGTGTTTGGTTAGTGAGGCTCAGGCCTCTGGAGTGTCTGGGAGAATGGATAAAATCAAGTTTCTGAACCTGCTGTGAACCTGTGCAGTTCCCCCAGGAGACCCAGTCTGAACAGCTGGCCTCTCTCTCACCCATCCTCCTTAATTAACTGCAATACCATTTAACACCTCTTTCTTCATCTGTAAAATGTAAGTAAACAACCCCTCCTCCAGGTAGAGGGTGATGCCTGGGGGGTGTAGCTGGTGTGCATAGGGCAGTAGAAATGTTTTTACTCTTCTATTAGTTAGTTTGGCTTTTCCTACAAGTTGAGGAGAACCATGGACTGTGGATTAGCTGGTGGTCACTTATATGGAACACTATCAGGCATCCTAGGGAATAGTTAAACTATAGAAACACTTAGAAAGTATGTAGGTAGAAAGAGAAAACAGATTTGTGACTCCCTTCTCTCACCACTCACTGAAGAACTCTTATCACCCATCACCTCAGACACTTAATACTGTATCTTCAGGGTCTAAGTCATGTCTCTTCACTAGGACTTCAAAGCATTGAGATTTTGCAACCTAGGTTTTGAAAGGATGGAAACCATAGCTAGGAAAACGTCAGTAACTGCTGCTGGAAGCAAGGGAGAAATCCTCCTGTTGGCAGCAGGAGTTAGCTAGAGTTGGGAGTGGGGAGAGACTGCAGCTTCCTGGATTTATAACTCTTTCTCTTCTGGTGCCCACTTGAAACTTCTTGTATGCTCTCTTTCTCATGAGAGTTTTCACTTACCTTCCCACCCACTCCCTACCACCAACATGTTGAAGGCTTTCCTCTCTAAACAGAGTCCACTCTGGAGTAGCAATAGCATGAGCTATGCATTGATGCACAGGTTTGGGCATGGGGGTGGTGATTAGCTGAGAGAATATGTTCTCTCTATATAACCTAAGTCTGTCTTAAGGTCAACAGATCTCTTTGGTTGCCATGTCTGGCCAATTACTTATTTTTAGTGCTGGTGCTACGGAATGAACCCCTCACAGAATGTTTTACCCAATTATGCTTTCATATGGAATAATAATCATCCCTATTCCTATAGTACTGACGAAGGAAATGGCCAACCACTCCAGTATCTTTGCCAAGAAAACCCAGAGGGGCTCAGAGAGAGTCAGACATGAAGGAAATGACTGAAATACAAATTCCTATAGTTATTTAAGTCTAAATTTATAGTGAACTTTCCTCACCACCACCTTCTTTTTAGATGTTTTCTTCTATTAGAATGTAGAACCCTTGAGGGCAGGGACTATCTCTACAACTAAAGGAGGGAGGTTCATTTTCTCTTTTTTTCCTTTTTATTAATTAATTCAGTTTGTTTTCAACATTCACTTCCATAAGATTTTGAGTTCCAAATTTTCTCCCCACCTTTCTCCTCCCCCCCACCCCAAGGTAGTGTGAATTCTGATTAACCCTTCCCCCAGTCTGCCATCCCTTCTATCACCTACCCTCCCCACCTTCTCTTATCCCTTTCCCTTCTATTTTCCTGTAGGGCAGGATAGATTTCTCTACCCCATTGCCTATATATCTTATTTCCCAGCTGTATATAAAAATAATTTTTAACATTTGTTTTTTAAAGTTTGAGTTGCACATTCTATCTCTTCCTCCCTCCCCACTCACCCTCATTCAGAAGTCAAGCAATTCAGGGGCAGAGCCAAGATGGCAGTGTAGAAGCAGGAAAGCTCCCTGCACTCCCCCCATAACCACCTCAAATATCTATAAAAATGACTCTAAATAAACTTTAGGGCTACAGAACCCACAAAGTGACAGAGAGAAACAAACCTCCCACTGAAGACAGCCCTGGCAGGAAGGCATTGCAGCCTGCTGGGAGCAGATCCCAGCCCCAAGTAAGCCTGCGATTTTAGTCCCAGGGCACCCCCACCAGTCACAGCTAGAGGGATGTCGGGAGAGTAGATCACCAGTAGCTGTGGTGGTTTCCAGAATTATCAACCCATAGATGCCAAAGACAAAGTGAGAGGTCAGTGTGGACTCTGTGGGAACAGGGGATCAGGGAATGTGGTCCAGCCTCTGCCCCCAGAGGGAGAAGAGAACTCAAAATTTTATGGAAGTGAATGTTGAGCCACACAGGCACTCGTGGCCTCATGGCTGCTTCAGAGCTCCTGGCCTGAAGATTATAGGGGGACCCAGTGACCATTCTGAGGGGTAATCACTCTTGCTTTAATCTGCTTGGATCTGGATTTCTATCTAGGGTGGGGATCCTAGGGAGTGTGACCAGTGAGCCAGAGCCAGCTGGAAGCTTTAGAGAGGGCAACTAATAGCTCCAGCAGCTGAGAAAACTCCAGTGATTTGGGACAAAACTCTCCTCTCTGGAAGTAGAGTTCTACTGTGGCAAAAAGCTCAAAAGTCAAGTAATTGAGTGGAAACATGAGCAAGCAAAGGAAGCAAAGCAAGCACAGCAATCCGACTTTGGATTCCTTTTTGGGAGACAAAGCATGGAATGGCAGAAAGACAACGAAGTCAGAACACCTGCACCAAAAGTTTCCAAGAAAAATATGACCTGGCTATAGGCCATAGAGGAGCTTAAGAAGGATTTTGAAAACCAAATAAGAGAAGTGGAGGAAAAATTGGGAAGAGAAATGAGAACGATGCAAGAAAATCATGAAAATAGTGTCAACAACCTGACTGAAGAAAATAACACCTTAAAAAATAGACTAACTCAAATGGCAAAAGAGGCTCAAAAAGCCAATGAGGAGAAGAATGCCTTAAAAAGCTGAATTTGCCAAATGGAAAAAGAATTTCAAAAGCTCACTGAAGAGAATAATTCCTTCAAAATTAGATTGGAGCATTTGAAAGCTAGTGACTTCATAAGAAATCAAGATACTATTAAACAGATCCAAACAAATGAAAAAATAGAAGGCAATGTGAAATATCTCATTGGAAAAACCACTGACCTGGAAAACAGATCCAGTAGAGAGAATTTAAAAATTATTGGACTACCTGAAAACCATGATAAAAAAAAAAAAAGAACCTAGAAATTATCCTTCAAGAAAGTATCAAAAGATGTGCAGGCATTGGGACACAAAGATTCACCTTCCTCTAATGGAAAAGTCGAAGGGGGTATGGGAGAAGGTATGGGAGAGAGCAGATTGGAGGAAGCGATATCTTGTGGGACTGCTATTCTGGGAGGGTGGGTAGGGGAAAAATAGTGGGGGGGAAAATGATTGTAACTCAAAATCTGGCGGAAATGAATGATGTAAAACAGAAGTTAATAAAGCATTTGTTTAAAAAAAAAAGAAATTATCAAGAAAAATTGCCCTGAAGTTTTAGAACCAGAGGGCAAAACAGAGGTTGAAAGAGTCCACCAATCACTTCTTGAAAAAGATCCCCAAAAGAAAACTCCTAGGAATATTATAGCCAGGTTCCAGAGTTCCCAGATCAAGGAGAAAATATTACAAGCAGCCAGGAAGAAACAATTTGAATATTGTGGAAACACAATCGGGATAACACAGAACCTGGCAGCTTCTACACTGAGGAATCAAAGGGATTGGAATATGATATTCTGGAGGTCAAAGGAGCTGGGATTAAAACCAAGAATCACCTACCCAGCAAAACTGAGTATCATGTTTCAGGGGGAAATATGGTCATTTAGTGGAATAGGGGACTTTCAAGTATTCTTTTTTTTGCCTTTTTGGAGGGCAATTGGGGTTAAGTAACTTGCCCAAGGTCACATGGCTAGGTTTTTGTTTGTGTGTGTGTTAAGTGTCTGAGATTGGATCTGAACTCAGGTCCTTCTGACTCCAGAGCAGACGCTCTACTCACTGTGCCACCTAACCGCCCCCCCCTTTTTTTTTTGCTTTTTGGAGGGCAATTGGGGTTAAGTAACTTGCCCAAGGTCACATGGCTAGGTTTTTGTTTGTGTGTGTGTGTGTGTGTGTGTGTGTGTGTGTGTGTGTGCATTAAGTGTCTGAGGTCAGATCCGAACTCAGGTCCTTCTGACTCCAGGGCCGACGCTCTACTCACTGCGCCACCTAGCCGCCCCCTCAAGTATTCTTGAAGAAAAAAACAGAGTTGAATAGAAAATTTGATATTCAGATACAAGAAGCAAGGGAAGCATGAGAAAGTAAACAGGGAAAAGAAATCATAAGGAACTTATCAAAGTTGAACTATCTACATTCCTACATAGAAAAACACTAATTGTAACTTATGAAACTTTTCTTAGTATGAGAATACTTGAAGGGAATATATATGTATATGTATATGTATATGTATATGTATATGTATATGTATATGTATATGTATATGTATATGTATATGTGTGTATGTGTAGGTATATGTGTACATGTACATGTATGTGTATGTATATATGTGTATGTGTATGTGCATGCATATGCATATGCTATGTGTATGTATATATATGTGCATGTGTATGTATATGTGTATATGTGAATGTGTATGTGTATGTGCATATGTATGTATATGTATATGTATGTGTATGTGTATATGTATATGTGTATGTGTATATGTATGTGTATGTATATGTGTTTGTGTGTATATGTATATGTGTATGTGTATATGTATATGTATGTGTATGTATATGTGTTTGTGTGTGTATATGTGCATGGGCATGTATATGTGTATGTATGTGTATATGTGTATTGTATGTGTATATGTATATGTGTATGTATATGTATATGTGTAGGTGCATGCATATGTATATGTGTATGTGTGTTTATATGTACATTTATGTGTATATGTACATGTGTGTGCATATGTGTCTGTGTATATGTACATGTATGTGTAGTGTGTGTGTATGTGTATGTGTATGTGTATGTGTATATGTATATGTATATGTATATGTATATGTATATGTATATGTATATGTATATGTATATGTATATGTATATGTATATGTATATGTATATGTATATAAGTGGCTGCTACCTTTCCTAACCTAAGGGCCAGCCTTAGGTTGTATTCTCAGGAGGGATTGAAGAGACCAAATGTGAGAGAGAGAAACAACTTATAGTTTATTTGAAGAAGGAGGGGCACACAGGTAGCCGCTGGAGAGAAGAAAGCTGGCTCCTTATATACTTTTAGAGAGAGCACAATTGAGGCATGAATTCCTCGTGCATGGGGAACGTGAACCAATGGAGAGGGGCTGAACCAGTCATGTCAACTGCGGCTCATCAAGCAAGGGGTCTCGTGAGAGATGTCCTTGTGAGCTGGCAGCTGGGCTATGGCCCTCAGTACCTCCTCATCTCCCACAGGCATGGAGTGGCCTCTGAACTGAGGCCCCAAGGCAGTTCCTGATTTCTGGTGAGACAAGAGGCACTTGGAACTCACATTGTCCTGTCCATATGTATATGTATATGTATACATACATAGATATGTCTGTATAGGAGGGTATATGGGTGTATGAATACATATGTGAGTGTATGTATATATGTGTACAGGTATACATAGACAGAGGGCACAGGACCAATTGAATAGGAAGGGATGATACTTAAAAGGTGAAATTGAGAGGTGAGAGAGGAATATAATGAAAGGAGATGGGGAGAGACAGAATGGGTTTATCTCATATAGAAGAGGTAAGGGAAAACTGTTACAATGGAGGGGAAGAACAGGAAGGCAAAAGGGAATGGGTCAACTTACTCTCATTGAATTTGACTTAAGGAGGGAATGACATACACACTAAATGACATACACACTAATACTCTTACAAGAGAGTAGGGGGGAAGAAGATGAGAGGAGGGATGATGGAGGGGAGGGAAGTTAGAAGCACATACCTTTTTTTTTTTTTTTTTTGCTTTTTGGAGGGCAATTGGGGTTAAGTGAATTCCCCAAAGTCACACGGCTAGTAATTGTGCCAAGTGTCTGAGGCCGAATTTGAACTCAGATCCTCCTGACTCCAGGGCCAGTGCTCTATTCACTGTGCCACCTAGCCTCCCTAGAAGCACATACTTTTAAAAAGGGACAGGGTCAAAGCAGAGAATAGAACAAGTGGGGGGCAGGATAGGATGGAGGGAAATATAGTCAGTCTTTCACAATATATCTGCTATGGAAATGTTTTGTGTAGCTATACATGTACAGCCTATATTGAACTGCCTATCTTCCCAGTAAGGGTGGGTGATGAGGGAGGAAGGGAAAGAATGTGGAATTCAAAGTTTGAAAATCAAATGTTTAAAATATATATATATATTTTATATGCAACTGGGAAATAAGATATACAGGTATTGGGGTATAGAGATCCATTTTGCCCCACTGGAAAGTTGGAGGGGGAATGACGGAGGATATAGGAGAGAGCAGATTGGGGGAGGGGGTATACAGTGGACTTGCTGTGTTGGGGTGATGGGTAGGGAAAATATGGGGAAAAAATTTGTAACTCAAAATCTTGTGGAAATGAACGATGTAAACTAAAAATAAGCATAAAATTTAATTTTTTAAAAAAGTAAAGCTTATTAAACTTGTAAAAAAAAAAGAAAATTAAAAAAAAGTCAAGCAATTCAGTATAGGTTGTACATGTGCAGTCATGCAAAAACACTTCCATAACAGTCATGTTGTAAAAGACTAACTATATTTCCTTCCATCCTATCCCATCTCCCATTTATTCTATTCTCTCCTTTGATCCTGTCCCTTCTCAAAAGTGTTCGCTTTTGATTACTTTCTCTCCCCATTTTCCCTCCCTTCTATCACCCCCTCCCCTCTCTTATCACCTTGCCCTCTGCTTTCCTGTAGGGTAACTTAGATTTTCATAACAAATTGAGTGTGTATGTTATTCCCTCCTTAAGCCAAACCCAATGAGAGTAAGGTTCACTCTTTCCCTCTCACTTAACCCTTCTTCCCCTCCACTATAAAAACATTTTCTTCCCTCTTTTATGTGAGATGATTTATCCCATTCTAAATCTCCCTTTCTCCTCCTAACACATTCCTCTTTCACCCCTTAATCATTCTCTCTCTCTCTCCATATATATATATATACATATATATATATATATGTGTGTATATATATATGTATGTATATATATATATATATATATATATATATATATATATATATATATATATCCCTCCAACTACTCTAATACTGAGGAAGGTCTTATGAGTTACAAATGTCATCTTTCCATGTAGGAACATAAACAGTTCAACTTTAATAAGTCCCTTATGGTTTCTCTTTCCTATTTACCTTTTCATGCTTCTCTTGATTCTTGCATTTGAAAGTCAAATTTTTTGTTCAGCTCTTATCTTTTCAAGAATGCTTGAAAGCCCTCTATTTAATTGAATGACCGTATTTTCCCTGAAGCATTATACTCAGTTTTGCTGGGAAGGTGATTCTTGGTTTTAATCTTAGCTCCTTTGACCTCCAGAATATCATATTCCAAGCCCTTCAGTCCATTAATGTAGAAACTGCTCTCTTGTCTTATCCTGATTGTGTTTCTACAGTACTCAAATTGTTTCTTCCTGACTGCTTATAATATTTTCTCCTTGACCTGGGAACTTTGGAATTTGTCTACAGTATTCCTAGGAGGATTCCCTTTCCACCACCACCACAAATTTCACCAAGCCAGGGCTCCTCCTCACCCCAGGACTGCCACCCAGGACTTCGACCCAGACTGAAGCATGGGCAAAGAAAGAGAATCCTGCCTTGGCGCCTACAAAGGATCTTTGTGATCAGCCACTTGATCTCCCCACCATCTGTGGGCTGAGAGCCCCAGAAGCAGCCACTGCTGCTGCTCTCCCTGCTGCTGCCCTGGGGTTAGGGCCAGACCGCCCTCCTCTCTTACCCAGGTCTTCCAAACCTTTCCCACTAATCTTCTAAGTTGTCTTTGGTGTTTTCGTGTTGGGAAGTCTGGAAATCACTACAGCTGCCAGTGATTCAGTCCCCTGAGGCCTGTTCCAGGTTTGCTGAGGCCCTCCTCTGTGCCAGTGCAGCCCACACTGAACTGTGCTCCTTTCTCAGACTGGTGCAACATCTCTTTCCTGTAGACCTTCCAGGTTGTCTTGGGCTGGACATTTGTTTCACTCTGTCATTTTGTGGGTTCTGCTGCTCTAGAATTTGTTTAGAGTCATTTTTTATAGATATTTGGAAGGGTTTAGGGGAGAGCTCAAGCAAGTTCCTGCTTTTACTCCACCATCTTGGCTCCACCCCGAGGCACATTTTCTTAGCTCTTCTGTGGGATAATGTTTTGACTTGGTTCCAGTGTGTTGGGTTTGTTTTTTTTTCATTTACATTATTATAGCAGTTTCCTTCCTTCATCTTGCAAGGTCATAAAGTCCCCCAAATTTCTCTGAATTCTCCACATTTGTCATTTCTCTTTTTAGGAAAATTTGCTTTATGCAAATTAAATTCATTTCATTCTACAAATAACCTCCAAATGAACTGAATTAGCTTTAAGTGAATTAACCTTAGACCTTTCCTATGCTCTATACTCTTACCTTGACCCACATACCCTCTCTAATAGTTTATTTATTCATTCATTGAACATTTATTTAGATGACTTTATAAGCAAAGTACACTTCTAGACACTACAGGGATATAAAAAAATGATCAAGACACATCTTTGGCCACAAAATAATAAAACAAAACACATTTGTCATTTTTTTACAATCCAATAATTTTCTATGACATTTGTTACCCAGAGTTCAAGTCTGGGATTTGAATAATGCTCTTCCTCCATATTGGAGAAGAAAATGATCAATTGATATTCCATTTTGACGAGAACTATTCTAGCCTCTGTGTGGACCACACTTATACACACCCATGTGGATGTACATATACCTACACAGGCAACACACACACACACTTTAGTCATTCATATGCCATGGTTTGTTCAACCATTCCACAGTTATGCTGCCATAATAGTGCTGTTATGAATATTTTGGTATACAGGAAACATTTCTTTCTGACTTTAACCTCCTTAATAATAATCATAATCTAACTAACTAACATAAACTAACATTTATATAGCATCTAGAGTGTGCCAAGAGCTCCTAAGGGCTTTATAAATATTATCTCTTTTAATCTTCACAACAATGTGGGAGGTAGGAGCTATCATCAGCCCCATTTTACAGATTCCTTAGGGTATATATATATATATATATATATATATATATATATATATATATCAATGAGCTATTTGAATCAAGAGGTATGCACAATTTAATAACCTTTCTCACATAATTTCAAAATGTTTTCTAGGATGTCAAACTGTTCATTTTATACTTGAAGAAGGTGAGGCTTAGAGAGGGAAGTGAGTTGCTCAGAATCATTTAGGGAGGACATAGCAGACCTAGAACTGGGAGTCAGGTCTTCTGATGCCAAATCCAGGATTGTTTCCACCACCCAGTTGGATCCCAGCATGTGGGCTGTGGCCCCCCTCAGAGCCCACAGAGTTATCACCCGGGGTCTGAGAATCCACACCATGTATATTGTCATTTTGCTATTATCTGTTTCCTTAGTCAGTAGATGTTAACAAGATAACTATTACATGAAGGTGTGTCAGTGTTTTTGTTGTTGTTAAAAAAAAGTGTTCTCAGGTGGAAAGAATTTGGGAGCCACTGCATGAAACCTTATCACATAGTTAAGAAACAGCAAGACCGGGATTGAAATTCAGGCTTTCTGATGCTGAGGTTAATCGTTTTGGCTACAACAGGCCAACCTGTTTGGTGGAAGGTTCTGGTTGTGAAGGAACCAGTCCTGCTTGTGAAGAAGCTCTATCTAGTGAAAACTGGGTTCCAAACCCACATCTGCTACTTACTCCCTGGTGACCTTAGGCAAGTCATTTATACTGTCTCCTAGTTCTCTCACTTGTGAAATAAGGAGGTTGGACTAAATGAGCTCTGAGGTGTCTTCTTGCTCTAAATTCCATGATCCTGTAAACTTTCTTCCTGATTGTCAGTGCTAGTCATTTCTTTTTGGGTTGTGGAATAACTATTGGAATAACTGGTCTGGGAGAGATGGGCAGTGGAGGTAATCTTGGGTCTTTTGAAGATGGCTTCTAGGACCTTTTTGAGATGTTTCCTGAGCTGATGGTGGACAAAGAGATAGAGGAAAGGGGAGAGGCAGCAGTGAGTGAAAGCAATGCTCTCTGTCACCTGAAGGGCATAGTCCAGACGTTTGCTGACCTCACAGCCCTCGAGGACCTGTAAGTCCTGCAGTGAATGCAGGAACAGAATAATGTTGTAGGGACACCACAGTACAAAGAAGGCCACTACCAGTGCCGCAGCTGCCCACAGGGCTCGGCTTCTGCCCCGAGGTCTTAGGACTGTGAGGATGCAGGCTATTCGAGTGTAGAAGAAGACCATGGCAAAAAATGGGAGGATAAATCCCAAAATACTCTGCTTAAAGCGAAGAAGCACCTTCCATACAGACCCATGGTTTCCAAAGTCCAGATGACAGCTCTGCATACCACCAATGCCTTCTTGCACTCGAGCCAAGACCAGGTCAGGGATCGAAAGCACCAGGGCCACTGTCCACACCCCACCTGATAGGAGCCAGCTCTTTGTTGGTGTCCACAGATGATGGTGGGTCTGAGCATGGACAACGTACAGATACTTATCCAGACTCATGCAACCAAGAAAGAAGATGCTACTGTAGAAGCTAGTAGTGTAAAGGGCACATATGATTTTACAGAGGGCTTCCCCAAGGACCCAATGCCAGGCTACAGAGGCCCCCCAGAAAGGCAAGGTCACCACAAAGAGAAGGTTAGAAACAACCAGGTTCAGCAGGTAGACCTCAGTTACCTTTCTTCTACGGGCAGAGTAGAGGAGGACAATGAGGAAGAAAAGGTTCCCAGCCAGGCCCAGGACAAACACCAGGGAATAGAATATAGGTAGGAACACTTGGCCAAAGGACAAGATGGCCTCCTTCCTACAGACTGTACCCAGGAAATTATCAAGGTAGTAATAGTCGTAGAAGCTCGTGTTTTCAAGGTTAGTCGAATTAGATGAGGCAGGAGAAAAGGTGGCTGCCATGCTGGAGAGCAAGTTGGTTTTCCCTGCGATCTACAAAATCAAAAGGAAAATAAAAATAGTTTAGGCAAAATATATTCAATATTCCATTCAACAAACATTTACTTCTATGAAAGAAACAGATAATCACTATAAGGGCAACTCAATTAGCTACATGGGTTCAGAGGACAGTTTTTTTTGTTGTTTTTTTTTAACTTTTTGGAGGGGGAAAGGCATGGCAATTGGGGGTAAGTGACTTGCCCAAGGTCACACCGCTATATTGAACTCAGGTCCTCCTGACGCCAGGGCCGGTAGCTCTATTCACTCTATTCAACTCTATTCACTCTATTCACCACCCCAGAAGATAATTTTACAAAGAAGAAAACTGAGACTCAAACTTGGGAAATGATTGAGACTCAGCCAGCAGCACAGTTTCCTCCTCCTGCTAACCAAACTAGGTCTACCTGCTATTATGCAAATGTGGTTTTCCACTTCCCTCCTTGTTCAAAGGTGAGATTATCTTCCATAGTTGCAATGCACTTCTTTGCCCTCCATTCTTCTTTGGCTTCTTTCAAGTCTCAGCTTCCTTGCCACCTCTTGCAATAGATTTTTCCTGATTTCCTTTGTCATTAGGGCTCTCTCCTTCCTCTAACAAACATGAACGAGCATTTTCTGTTTACACATTGTATCCTCTGCCAGGGAGGGCAGGAATCGCCTAATCTTTTAATGCCTGGCACCCACCACAGTGAAGACATGGTAGGTGCTGACAGAAAGATCATTAATATAATGACAGAAAATTGCCAATACCAAATGTAGTATTACCTGCCATCTCCTCTCAATGATCCTAGTAATGTCAGAATTTTAGTAATGTTCTTATATTCCTACTCTTATTTACTTTCTGTCAGGTCAAGCTGAACCACACCCTAAGTTGTCACCCTGGGATCTTACCTTATAAAGGAACCTAGCTTGAGCTGAATCTCAGCTCCTAATTTCTTTATCCTGTTCATTGAAATTTATAACAAACTAGATCAAGAAGGGTAACTTAACTAGAATGAGTGGGTTTTCCTTGCTTGGATTGCTGAGAGTGGCATCTCATGACCAGGCCTTGGTAAAAAAATTTACATTCCATTTGAGCAGAGCACCTGCAGGTAAGGGTGTGATACCCTATGTGGACAGAGGGAAAGAAAGAAAGAAAGAAAGAAAGAAAGAAAGAAAGAAAGAAAGAAAGAAAGAAAGAAAGAAAGAAAGAAAGAAAGAAAGAAAGAAGGAAGGAAGGAAGGAAGGAAGGAAGGAAGGAAGGAAGGAAGGAAGGAAGGAAGGAAGGAAGGAAGGAAGAAAAGAAGAAACTAAGAAAGAAACAAAGAACAAAGAAAGTAAGGACTGCTGTGTTGCCCAACTGGCTAGTTCCAGAAGGACAACTAGCGATGGCCCTGGATGCAGTGGGAGACCTTGGCCTTTTTAAACTAATGTCTTTAACAGGTCTCAGTCTTTGACTGAGATAGTCCTCCTGATCTATATCTGGCCACTGGACCTAGATGGCTCTGGAGGAGAAAGTGAAGCTGGTGACTTTGCACAGCCTTCCCTCACTTAAATCCAATTCACTTGCATGTCATGGCATCATTTTCCTGATGCCATGGTCCTCTTTAAGAATGAAGGACAGGGGTGGCTAGGTGGCTCAGTGAGTAAGAGCACCAGCCTCGGAGTTGGGATGACCCAGGATCGGATCCAGCCTCAGAAAATGAGCACCCACACATAAATAATGACTAGCTGTGTAACCTTGAGCAAGTTACTTAACCCCAATTGCTTTAAAAAAAAAAAAAGAATGAAGGACAACCCAGGACCTATATATGATCACAGCTACAAAACACTTCTCACACAAATAATGTCAGATCTAACTAATAGGAAAAATATCAATTGCTCGTGGCTGGGTCGAGCTAATATAATAAAAATGACAATTTTACCCAAACTATATTTTAATGTCATACCAATCAATTTACCAAAAAACTACTTTATAGAGTTAGACAAAATAGTAACAAAATTTATTTGGAAGAACAAACGATCTAGAATATCAAGGGAATTAATGAAAAGAAATGCTAGGGAAGGTAGACTAGCTATACCATATTTTAATCTGTATTATACAGCATCAGTCATCAAAACTGCTTTGTACTGGCAGAGGAGTAGAGTAGTGGATCAATGGAATAGATTAGGTGCACGAGATCCAGCAGTTAATGAGTATAGTAATCTATTGTTTGATAAACCCAAAGACCCCAGTTTTTGGGATAAGAATGCACTATTTGACAAAAACTGCTGGGAAAACTGGAATATAGTATGGCAGAAACTGGGCATAGACCATTATATAACACCATATACCAAAATCAAGTCTAAATGGGTGCATGATTTAGGTATAAAGGATGATACTGTAAGCAATCTGGGAAAGCAAGGAATAGTTTACCTGTCAGATTTGTGGAGAGAAAAAGACTTTAGGACCAAACAAGAATTAAAGAACATTATAAAATGCAAAATGGATAATTTTGATTATATTAAATTGAAAAGCTTCTGTACAAAAAAAGCCAATGTAACCACGATCAAGAGGGAGATGGGAAACTGGGAAAGAATTTTTAAAACCTATGTCTCTGATAAAGGACTCATTTCTAAAATATACAGAGAATTGAGTCAAATGTATAAGAATACAAGTCATTCCCCAATTGATAAATGGTCAAAGGATATGAACAGGCAGTTTTCAGAGAAAGAAATTAAAGATATCTATAAGCATATGAAAAAATGTTCTAAATCACTATTGATTAGAGAAATACAAATCAAAACAACTCTGAGGTACCACATCTCTCCAGTCAGATTGGCTAAGATGACAAAACAGGAAAATGACAAATGCTGTCGAGGATGTGGGCAAATTGGAACACTAATGCATTGCTGGTGGAGTTGTGAACTTATCCAGCCATTCTGGAGAGCAATCTGGAATTATGCCCAAAGGGCTATAAATAATTTCATACCCTTTGAGCCAGCAATACCACCTTCTAGGGTTATATCCCAAAGAGATCATAGAAGTGGGAGGAAGACCCATATGTACAAAAATATTTACAGCAGCTATTTTCATGGTTGCAAAGAACTGGAAATTAAAGGGGTGCCCATCAATTGGGGAATGGCTAAACAAGTTGTGGTATATTCATGTAATGGAATACTATTGTGCAAACAAAGAAACAAGGAGCAGATGGACTTCATATTTACCTGGAGAGGCTTATACAAACTGATGCTGAGTAAGAAGAGTAGAGCCAGGAGAAATTCGTATATAATCACAGACACAACATATGTGTGATGACCAACTATGACTCTTCTCAGCAATGCAGTGATATAAGTCAGTCCCAAAAGACTCATGAAGGAAAGAAATACATACAGAGAAATAACTAGAAAGAACTGAGTCTGAATCCTGATGGAAGCAAACTACTTGATCTTTTTCTTTTCATTGTTTGGTTTTATTTCCTCTTTACCATGTTTCATTCCATCTAGTACAATATGCCTTTGTAACCTGACTAATGTCTAATGTGAAAGTATTTGCAGATCCTATACTGAACTATATGCCATCATGGAGGGGGGGTGGGGGAGGGAGGGAAAGGAAATTTGAAACTCAAAGAACTATGGAATTGAATCCTGTAAACTAAAATTAAACAAATTAATAATTAAAAAAAAAGAATGAAGATGGCAGAGTAGAAACAGCTCATCCAAGCCACTCTGCCCCCAGATTCCCCCCAAACTATGTAAAAGGGGACTCTGAACAACTTCTGGAGTCCCAGCACCCACAGAACGACACAGAGAAGCTAACCTCCTGCTGAAGACAGCCCAGCAGCCCTGCAGGAAGGACCAGCGCAGTGGTCTGGGAGCCAGCAGTGTGCAGCGCACAGAGCGCAGGGAGCCAAGCCAAGCGGAGCCCAGGTCCACGGGAGCCGAGGTTTTAGCCCCAGGCGGCAGGGCCAGCAGCCGGCTGGAGAGACCCCAGAATACCAGCAACTGTGGCGACTCCAGAATTATCAACATAGACATGCCTAGGACAAAGTAAGAGGTTAGTGTCCTATGGACTTTGGGACCAGTATTTGGGGAATGCGTCAGCTCCCTCCCCTGGGGGCTAGAAGCCGCTGAGGAGACACGCCATTTTGTAGTTTTCAGAGGCAGCACAAAGCTCCTGGCCTGCAAATCATAGGGAGATCCAGCGATCAGTCTTGGGGGGTAATTGCTCTTGCTTTAACCTCCCTGGATCTGGATTGTGATCTAGGGTGGAAGTCGTGGGTGGGTTTACAGCTTGCCAGAAACAGAAGTTGCCCCCACACGTTCGGGACGAAAATTCCTCTATCTGGCCTTAAAGCCATAGTGTGGCAACAAGCCCAAAAGTCAGGTAATTAAGTGGCAACATGCCAAGGCAAAGGAAACAGAAAAATGCAACCCTAGACTCCTATTTTGGGGGCATAGAGCGGGAAAAGGACTGTGATGTCAGAAGTCCTGCTCCAAAAGCCCCAGGGGAAAACATGTGCGGGTTGCAGGCCATAGAGGACCTTAAGAAGGACTTTAAAAATCAAATAAGAGAAGTGGAGAAAAAATTGGAAAGAGAAATGAGAAGGATGCAGGAAAAGTATGAAATGAGGGTCAACAGCCTGACTGAGGAAAACAACACCTTAAAAAATAGACTAACTCAAATGGCAAGGAGGCCCAAAGAGGCAATGAGGAGAAGAATGCCTTAAAAAGTCGAATTTGCCAGATGGAAAAAGAATCTCAAAAGTTCACTGAGGAGATTCATTCCTTCAGGGTTAGACTGGAGCAAATGGAAGCTAATGACTTTATGAGAAATCAAGATGCTGTTAAGCAGATCCAAACAAATGAAAGATTAGAAGGCAATGTGAAATATCTCATGGGAAAAAACCACTGACCTGGAAAATAGATACAGGAGAGACAATTTAAAAATTATTGGACTACCTGAAAGCCATGATCAAAGAAAGAACCTAGAAATCACCCTTCAAGAAATTCTCAAGGAAAATTGCCCTGATGTTTTAGACCCAGAGGGCCAAATAGAGGTTGAAAGAATCCACAGATCACCTCCTGAAAAAGATCCCAAAAAGAAAACTCCCAGGAATATTATAGCCAGGTTCCAGAATCCCCAGATCAAGGAGAAAATACTTCAAGCAGCCAGGAAGAAACAATTTCAATATTGTGGAAACACAATCAGAATAGCCCAGGACCTGGAAGCTTCTACACTGAAGGATCGAAGAGCATGGAATATGATATTCCAGAGGGCAAAAGAACTGGGAATGAACCCAAGGGTCACCTACCCAGCAAAACTGAGTATTTTGTTTCAGGGAAAATATGGTCATTCAGTGGAATAGAGGACTTTCAAGCATTCTTGAGGAAAAAACCAGAGTTGAATAGAAAATTTGACATCCAGACACAAGAAGCAAGAGATGCCTGAGAAGGTAATCAGGGAAAAAGAAATCAAAAGGAACTTATCAAAGTTGAACTATTTACATTCCTATATGGAAAAACAATAATTGTGACTGATGAAATCTTTCTCAGTATGAAAATAATGGAAGAAGGGTGTATGGTCATATGAATACATATGTGAATGTGTGTATATGTTTACAGTTATATATGGATAGAGGGCATAGGTTGAATTTGTTGGGAAGGGAGAATACTCAAGGGATGAAATTATGAGGTGAGAGGAAAGTGGCAAGAGGAGATGGGGAGAGACAGGGTAGGGTAAACTATCTCATGTAGAAGAAGCAAGGGGAAGTGGCTGCAGAGGAGGGGAAGAATAGGAAGGCAAAAAGGCAAAACCACATTCTCATTGAATTTGGTTCAGGGAGAGAATGACATTCATACTAAATGGGATATCTCAACCTGCAGCAGAATAGGGGGAAGGGGGATGAGAGGAGGGATGATGGATGGGAGGGCATCCTTGGGGGGAAGGGAGGTTGGAAGTACCCACTATAGAAGAGGGACAGGATCAAGTAGGGAATGGACCAGGTGGGGGGGGGGTGAGTGGGAGGGAATTATAAGCAGCCTTGTACAATATATCTACTATGGTAATGTTTTACATAGCTAGACATGTACAACATATACTGAATTACTTATCTTCCCAGAGGGAATGGGTGACAAGGGAGGAAGGGAATGGATCTGAAATTCGAGGTCTTAAAATTAAATGTTTCAAATATATATAAATACTATTATTAATACTATTTTGCATGTAATTGGGAGATAAGATGTTCAGGTATTGGGGCTCAGAGATTCACCTTGCCTTAATGGCAAAGTCGAAGGGGGTATGGGAGAAGATATGGGAGAGAGCAGATTGGATGAGGGGATATCTTGTGGGACTGCTATTCTGGGATGGTGGGAGGGGGAAAAATGGGGAAAAAGTTGTAACTCAAAATCTGACGGAAATGAATGATGTAAACCAGAAGTTAATAAAGAATTTGTTAAAAAAAAAAAAAAAGAAAGAAAGTTATAGAGGGTTAGGAGAAATTTGATAAGCAAGGTGGTCCCAAGTGTGATAATTGGGGTAATTACTGTCACTTTTAAAATCTTTGGCAATAGATTAGCTAGAAATAGTGAATCTCATAATATGAAGTGCTTGGAATCAATACCTCTTTTGTAAGATATTAAATAATTGGCACTAAAAATTGAGATTCTGTATGACATTTGGAAAATAGATTCAGGCATAACCAAATTTATTCTGATCTCATTTAAGTGAAATGTGTCCCTCCAGAAGTTATTATACTATATGGATCAGGAAACTTGTTAACTGTGTTGTTTTAAGCCATTATCTCAGTTATCCAATTTATAATGTGTATAAAGATAATGCCTAACATTAATCTAATAATTCACATGATTAGAAATATTGTTAGAAAAGTGAACTTTTCTTTAGTTCTTTTGGGTTATGGATTTAATTGTTTAAAAGACTCATGTAAACATGTCATGTAAAAAAAAAAACAAACCTCTTTAGAAATATAAAAGATAATGATAATGGGTTTTCTGTGAGGTTGGCATAGCAAGGACCCCTTTAAAATATCCTTATCTGTGAAAGGTGGAGTCCTAGACATGTTAACAGTTTTGATTAGCATTAAATGCTGGCCTTTTGTGGAAGATTGACAACTGAGCTTGTCAGTATTTTAAGATTTCAAAATCTAGCCCTCCCTCTTTTCTCCTAAAAGTGTGAAGTTTTCCGAGAGTCTGCAGGTGGGACATCCCCTAGGGTGGCAGGCTTGCTTCCCTGTTATCTTGATTAAAGATGCTTTATTCCTCCACTCATGCATTTGAGTTATTCCAGGACTTGACAGTGCTTAATAAATAAAGGTTTGTTGGATTGGGATCCACAGTGCTGGATAGAATGCCCATTCTGAGAAATCATGGGTTCTCCAAATAAGAAAATGAAATAAGAAAAAGAAAATAAACATCCCTGTTTAGAGGATGTACTCTTGAGTTCTATCCCTGCCACAAATTCATTGTGTCATATTCATTTAATTCCATTTCTGGGTTTTTAACTGTCTTATAATGGCTTACTTCTCTATTTCTTTTCCAGAATCATTGCTGCACATACTCCGAGGGTCTCTGAAGCTGTCTCCCTGCTTGGAGGAGGCCAGGGAAGCTGGTTCTGTATGAGAAGTACTTTGGAGAGATTCTGCAGGGGAGGGGCCAGGGTAACTAAGTAGAAAGACGCAATGCAAATACTCCTATCTGCAGCTCCTCCAAATAGATCTATGAAATGCACCAGAATGAATCCTGATGGAGAAATCTGGAAAAAATCATAGTGACTCTGTCTGGCCCAGGTCAGCATACGGAGATAGAGAGAGAGTTCTGGTTTATGATGAGGTGCAGGCTCTAGGAACCCCCTTGAGCTCTGATTAAATCATGCCATTTGATGAGGCAGAGGCCATAAACCTTTCACTGTGGCTCTGCCCAAAGCTTTGTTACTAGCTTGGCCCTCCATTGTCCATCTACTTCCCACCCTTGAGCCTATCAAAATATCTATACCTAAATCAACTGATACCTGACCTCATTAACTCCTCCTGAAGATCCTCCCCAAACTCATTACAGGAGTCTGACCTCATCTGACTCCTCCAGAAGACACTCCCCAAACTCCTCCCCTAGCCCACCCCAAGACTCCTCCCACAACCTTTCTGTATATAAGACCCCATCTTGTCTCCATGTGATGTGAGAGCACTATAGAATGACCTACCACAGACTTCCTCTGTGTCAGATGATTCTGGCCCGCTTGTCCAATATAAGATACTGTATACTAAGATACCAAGGCTCCTTAAGCGTCTACCCAATATAGCAAACTTTTAATAAACTGCTTTTCTTTCACTGAGAGAAGACAAGTTGAATTCATTCGGCAGGACCCAGTGTGTTGGTATTTTGGCACCCAAGCCCACATGAGGCTGTGCAACAGGGAGAGATGCCAACTGGCAGCTATGTGGCCTGTTGTCCAGATCTGGATCATGAATCCAGAGCAAAGAGCAGTGCTGAGAAAGGAGGAAGTTGAGAAGCCGGCAGCAGTAGAGCTGCAGCTCAGACCCCAAGCTCAGAGCATCCAGCCCAGCCTGTAGAGGAATAACCAAGGACAAGGGGAAGCCTAACATTCAGCTTTCCAGCTGACTGACGGGGCATAGTCTATATGCTTTCATAGACCCAAACTCAAGTCAGGAACTTACAGAGCTCAAACCAGAGGGGCAGCAGTCACGTCTAGATCACACCAGTTCCCTTCTCGGGAGCACTGAAAGCTTGCAGGCCCGTCACTGAGATGCTGGGATAACCCAACACTCAGTATCCCCAAGGAAGTACAATAGGACTAGCCCAGTCTCACCCTTCAGAAGTGTGGTAAAGGCCCAGCCCTAACCAAGTCCAAAGGCAAGAAGGATGCTGAAAGGATAAGCTTGAGTAGAAAAAAAGAGTGACCTGAGCATGTGTAGACATTCTGTGACTGATTCCAGCCTGCTCACCATGTTGTCAGGAGGAGCCTTCTTAATTGGCTGTATGTAATTGCAGCATTGGAACTAGGGGGTACCTTCAAAAAGGCCTCAGTAGGCCTCTGCTATTCACTCATTTTGGGTGCTCTACTTTTGTTTCAACACCTTTGCTGGTGTCATTCAGTGAGAGGCAGTAATGTGAGACCTTGGGCCCTCCCAACTGAGGCTGATATATGTCCCAATGAAACATACCTTGGCCCTTGGCCTACAGGTTTATTCTACCATTTTTGGTGGAGATTAATCGGAAAACTCTGACCTTTTAAGTTCTAAAAGGTTAAGAGAACAAGCCTCTGGGACTCTGAGAATCCAACTTCACACTTGGTTTTTCAGCTAACTCAGCCTTGATGCCCCATGGAATATGGAGTGACCTGGAATATGGAAGCCAACCCAGTGGTAGAAGAAACCACTCATCTAGCAATTTTACTGCAATTGAACATGAAATTGGTGGCATTAATGTTATGTAGAAACCGTACTGTCTGAGAGACTGATGTGGTATAGAGGAAAATGTGCTTCTGAGGTGTTGGGAGAAAATGTGCTTTTGTTATTGTTTTATCTTTGAAGGAAATATCCCTTAATAAAAGCTAATTAATGCTAAGTGGTTAAATGGAACTGGGATGCTAGTCAATGGTTGTTAACAGTGAGAGGATAACCACAGCGGGTTCTGACTGAGAGCACTAGAGAGAGACACTCATAGCCCTCTAAGGAGCCCTGAGGGACAGATGGGGCCAGCCTCACTTTGGGAGGGTAGGGCCAGAGCATACTTGCTACATTGCTATATAGTTTATTTTGCTCATCCCTCTTCCTTAGATTTTCTTCTTAATGTTCATTCCAATCTACTTTTCCATTTGAATTTTATTAAAGCATTATCTAGGGTCTAGATGTCACTGGGTCTTGAGTAATCCTTTGAGCATGCCCAGTTTATTTAACATGGTGCCTACAGTGTCCCCTGCTGTATGTGGGGGCAGGGAGAGCTTCCTTTGATTGGCTGCCTGTATTGTTAAAAGTGTCGAGATGAAGCCATCTCCTCTCTTTTCTGCCATTTTTTTGGGTGCCTTTTGTTTGGGTGGGGGGTGGCTATCTTTCTGCTGAGCACTTTTCAGAGATGCCTATCTCCTATGCTCAGCATGGATACAATAAAGTGAACCTGAGAGAGGAGAAGAAAAATCTTTCCCTTGTTTACTGCTCTCTTAGTTCTGAGAAATGGGTCTGGTGGCATGTTTTGTTTTTCTGTTATATGTTGTTTGTTTCCCTCAATTTCAAGTGTCAGAGGTGATCCTGGGTGTTTGAGCCATGGTGATCTTGAAGCCAGGATTTCGGGCAGGTGGTGCAGCAGCCAGCTTAGCACAGAAGCCCTGAGAATCCAGGGACCATGAGACTTGAGCCTGAGCAGGGTTTTTGACTTGGAACCAAGACTGTGTTCTATGCAGCACTTTTTAAACTGTGGGTCATGACTGGTCGCATTACTGAATGTGGGGGGTAGGGGGGTCGGAGCCAAGATGGCGGAATAGAAACAGCACTTCCATGGCACTCCAGCCCACACCATTTCAAAATTATGTAAAAGGGGGACTCTGAATGTGGGGGGTCGCAAAAATGACCAAAAATTAATTCAAAATCAAACATGTAATGAATCTGGCAGAACCTGCCTGTGTTGCATCACTGCAACCTTGGTTCTGAATACACAATGTGTGTGCTTTGCACAGCACGTCCACACTGCCAGAAACAAGTTGGGTCAGATTTGGGACTCTTGCATGTTATGAGCTGCAGTTTTTTCATTGTGCATACAAAATCATTAAATGAATTCTGACTTGAGATTGGGACACAATTTCCAACAATTTCTGAAATGACCCTAAACATACTTCTGCCAGCAACATTATCAGCATTGACAATTATAAAATAAAGATATCAATCACATCTGAAAAACATTGAAGAAGCTCTGTATCCTGCAGTATCAAATATTCTACCAAGATTTAATACTTCCTATAAAAATAAACAAACATAAGGGGCAGCTAGGTGGCGCAGTGAATAGAGCACCGGCCCTGGAGACAGACACCACAAAAACTAGCTGTGTGACCTTGGGCAAGTCACTTAATCCCAATTGCCCTCCAAAAAGCAAAAAACACAAACAAAAAAATGACTGTAGTGTGAAAACAAAAGGCAACAATAAAAAATTTAAAAAATAATAAAAATAAACAAACACATTCATCTCATTAGGATGCAAATTTGCTTTCAACTTTACTAAATGGTAAAATTACATGTATGCCAAAGAATTGTTTTAAAATAAATTTCTTTATGATTTATTATCAGTAAATATTTGCTCTGTATACCTATTTTACAAATCTCTATACCCAGGGTTGCATAAAAATTTCTCCAGAGAAAAGGGGTCCCAAGTGGAAAAAGTTTAAGTCCTGCTCTATGGGAACTGAGCTAAGGTATAGTAAACCTACTCCCTTTGCCTCCCAAAGACTGAGGTAATGAGTGGGAATTATGTCTCCCATAGGTTGGGAGAGTATGATAGAATATTTGCAACTATACCTTCTGAAGTAAATATTCCTTTGTATAAGTTCCATTGTGTTACATATACAATAACCTATTGATATTTCAATATTATTATATTAAATCTACAAATTCCTTTGCAAAGTGTTGGCGTTTTTTTTATATTTGCTAACCCTAACTGTGAGCAGGGTATATCAGATCTTCCCTGATTGTTCTCAAAATCATTTTGAAGTCATCTTGACATAGACTCCTGTACATATTGGTAAGTTTATGCTCAGATATGCTATATTTTGTTCTTGTTGTAAAGGATATTTCTTTTCATATCACTTTCCCTTAATTGTTATTAATAGTGTATAGAAATGCAGGAGGTTTTATGTGTTTATCTTATATCCCGCTTCTTTGTTTAAGTCATTTATTGTCATCATTAATATTTTTTTAATTGTCATGGGTTAGTCATTGCTTACCTTTTCATTTCTTTCTTTCTCATTCTTTATTGTTTTTTACTAAAATTTCTAAATCCATGTCTAATAATATTGGGGAACATGCACCTCTTTGCTTTATACTTGTCTTTAATGGAAATACTTTTAGTGTTTCTCAGTTATATATTAGTTTATGTCTTCATATATATACATTTTGTTATATCAAAGATATAGTGATAGATCCTTCTAGTCCCATTTTTAAAAATATTTTTCTGTGTTTAGTAACTTAATGGTAGTCTTTATTTTTTCTCATGATTATTATAATTAATTATATTAATTGCTTGGAGCCTTCTCTGATTAATTTACCAGTTTGTCTTCTCCTTTCCTCTCAAACAACTTGTATTGGCAACTCATATATATAGTTGCATTTATTAACTTTATGTTGTTTGTATTTTTATCAGGGAAGAGTTCTTGGAGGACGTGGCATTGGAGTTGAGCCTTTAAAGATGGGTAGGATTTCAGGAAGCAGAAATGAAAAAAGAAGGTAGATATTTTAGATAGAAATAACATTTTAAGAAAAAGCAAAAATGTGGGAGAGTATAGGTTCTATGAGGCAGAAGTTGATTCTAGGTCTAATCTGTAATGTAATAGAAAGGAGTGTAATGAGGCAGGCCTCTTTGCCTAGGTAAAGAGGAAGGGTTAAGATACTGATCGCAGGGAAGAGGTCCTTTTGTTTACTCCATGAGAACACTTTAGGGGAGTTGTCAGAGAAGGAACTGAGTAGTGACTATTGTTGTTGAATATTAATTCCAAACAGCAATTTAACATATCATGACCTTTTCCCTTTGTTCAAGATGTCTATAAATGTTATCTCAAATTGTCTTGACCAGTAGAGAGTCATGTCCAAAGACATAGCATGACTAAACCAGATGTGGGCTAAACCACATGTCTTTCTAGACTAGAAATGTTTAGATATTAGAATAATGCTAAATTAAGTACAAATGTTTCTGGAAGACTTGAGCATAAAACTATAAGTACAGTATTAATTTTTAAAATGAGATAATACATGTAAAGTACTTTGTAAAAGTGTTATATCAATGTTAGCTATTGTTATTGATCCCTCCCTGTTGATGGGGTTTTCAGGGAGAGGGCAGAGATGGCTGGTAATCCAAGCAACACTGAGTAGATGATGGTACCAGGCAATTATTTTTATTTAATTAGTGCGAAAACAGACTGCACACAAAAGAGCAATGGCCTCCAAGTTCTCATACTATAATGAAGGTGAATAATGAGGATTGGTAACTATGTCCAAAGGGTAATAATCTGCACTGTGGCCCTGATGAACGAGTTGTTCATGCTTGTCAGCACTGCTTGACGTTAGGAAGCCCACGAGGAACTTTAAAAATTTGGTGTCTCTGACTACTTTGTGGTGACCCAGTGGTTAAGATCCTTCAGATTTCTTTAGGGACTGTTATATTACCTGCTGTCTGTTTTTTCCCTATCTTACTGTTTCTGTTACTATTTTATTTGCAATAAGCAACTCCTCCACTAGATTCCTTGCATTTCTGAAGATTAGGGTTGCCCAATAACGGGCCTGAAGTCATTAAAGTGATAGAAGATCCACTAGAACATCTTAGGACATTGCTACTAAGGGATTGGGTATGATAGAAACAATAGCTCGGAGGGCCCTGCCATATAGACTTGGGTATCAGTGTCCTACCCTATGCAGGCAAGGCTAGTTTTTTCCTTAAGAGGTATTGTGACCAATCCTGAGACTTAATTGATTTTTATACAATTTCCTATTGTCCTAACTAAAATGCAAAATACATGTGGAGTAAGGATCTCCTCTCTCAGGCTTCTGACCAAAGTACCAACATAGCCAACCAGGGAAGCTGCCTCCAACTGAATCAATGTTATAACAGTGCCCAATATTCTGTACGTGCTAAGGCTAATTAAACTTCCTTTTGTTAACTGGTGGATGGTCTATGAGTATCTCATTTCATTCCAATCCCAGACCTGATCTACTAAACCTGCCCGAATCAGGCCTGGCAGTCTCTCCATTATGTCAGGCTGCTTTTTACCATAACTATCCTAGATCCACCACATTTGGTGGGGGTTACCACGTTTGGCAGGTTTATTACACTGATGGGAGGGAGGGTCCACCAGGAAGTATAGATGCACTTGAGTGGAGTTGGTTCCCAAGGTTTCATTTAGAATCTGAGGCCCCTGATAAAAGTCAAGTTAAGGCCACGAGCAATGTTGTCAGGTGGTAGGAAATACATGGGCTTTCAGAAAGGTATTAGAGCAACCAGATAACCAGTGAACTAAGAGAGAGATCAATACATGTGTTGACAGGCTTAGATGACATTAGAGTCCATGACCTGGGCAGATCACTGACAGCCTGTTAGGCATATGACCAAAGGGTTATGTTTTAAATGGGCTCTCAGAAACACACACCCAGAAACAACAAAGCTAAGCTCTTCTACTTGCAGTGAACTTGAACGAATCTCTTTCCTTTTTAAACTAACCTCAGCTTCTTTTTGAAGTACAAATAAAAATCCTTGTACTACCTACCCCACAGTTGTTGTGAGAGAGGCTCTTTGCAAATACAAAAGCTTTACAGAAATGGTAGAACTTTTTCATCTTTGCATAAGGGACTGCTCCTTTCATTCGTAAGTTGTTTGTTGAAAGGGGCAGAAAATGAACTATTGGGTAATGAAAAAGCATTAACTGACTTGCCCCTTTTGTAGGTGAACAGCTTGGTTGTGAAAGGGAGAAGAAAAATAACATGTTTACAAAAAAAACCTGAAGAAATTCAAGTGTCAGCAATCATGATTTTCAGATTAAAAACGTGAGGACAGGCAGATTTGTAGGAGGACTGAACAGAAAGAGAACCTGTTTGAAGACAAAGAAAGGCTGCAGGGACCCAATTGTGGTCCATAAGTTCATTTGTATGTGTTTTTTTGTTTCTTTGTTAAGTATTTTATTTTTCCCTAGTTACATGTAAAAAACATTTTTAACAAATCACTTTTAAAACTGAGTTCCAAATTCTCTCCTTTCCTCTTTCCCTACCCCACCTCATTGAGAAGGCAAGCAATTCAACATGTTATACATGTGTAGTCATACAAAACATATTTCCATATGAGTCATGTTGTGAAAGAAAACACAGACAAAAAAAATCAAGAAAAATAAAGAAAGTAAAAAAAGTATGCTGCAATCTGTATTCAGACAACATCAGTTCTTCCTCTGGGGATGGATACCATTTTTCATCAAAAGTCCTTCAGAGTTGTCTTGGATCATTGTATTCCTGAGAACAGCTAAGCCATTCACAGCTGATCGTCTTACAGTACTGCTGTTGCTTTGTACACAGTACATTTCACCTTGCATTAGCTCGCATAAGTCTTTCCAGGTTTTTTTCTGAGAGCATCCTACCCATCATTTCTTATAGCACAATAATATTCCATCACAATTTATTTAACCATTCTCTAATTGATGGGCAGCTCCTCAATTTCCATTTTTTGGCCACCAGAAAAGAGTTACCATAAATATTTTTGTACATACAGGTCCTTTTCTTTCTTGTTTTTTATCTCTTTTGGTCATATAGACCTAGTAGTGGTATTGCTAGGTCAAAGGGTTTGCATGGTTTTATAGGCCTTTGGGCATAGTTCCAAATTAATAGTCAGCAATGGTCAAAAGTCAGCAGAGTTGCAAGATACAAAATAAATACCCATAAATCATCATCATTTGTGTGTTTTGCCAATAAAACAGAAAGAGATAAAAAGAGAAATCTCATTTAAAATAACTGTGGAAACATTTCTAGGGGAAGAGCCAAGATGATGAAGTAGAAAAAAGAACTCAATTCAACCTCAGACACTTGACACACTTACTAGCTGTGTGACCTTGGGCAAGTCACTTAACCTCAATTGCCTTGCTTTCCCACCTCAAAAAAAAAAAAAAGAGAGAGAGAGAGAAAAGCACTCAGCTGAACTCTCCCAACATTCCCCTCCAAGCAACTTTAAAATAATACCTCAAATCAAATTCTGAAAGTGGCAGAGCCAACAAAAGCTCATAGTGAAACATTCTTCCAACCCAAAGCAACACAGGAAGTTGGAAAGAGAGATCTATTGATGGGGTTTTGGCTGGGAACCCCCTTGAATCTTGCTACTTGTTCTGGCATTTCCCAGAGGCCAAAAGCCTTCCATTATCAATATGAGTGAATCTCTGTTAATCTTAACCTAGCCTAGTCCTCCATTATCTATTACCTCTAGTTATTTCCCACCCTTGATCCCATCAAAATCCCATTCTCTTGGTTCCTGGAGTCTGACCCCAGTTCTATCAAGATCCTCCTTAGAGAGGCAGCTAAGTGATGCAGTGAATAGAACAACTGCCCTGGAGTCAGGAGGACGTGAGTTCAAATTGGATCTCAGACTCTTAACACATACTAGCTGTGTGACCTTGGGCAAGTCACTTAACCCCAACTGCCCTGGCTTCCCCCCTTCAAAGAGGCAAAAAAATAAAAAAGAAAGATCCTCCTTAGAGTCCTCCTCAAGACTCTCCCTAGACCCCTCCCAGACTACTAGATCACCCCTTAGATCCCTCCCATAGTCTTTCTGTATATAAGACCCATCTTTCCTCCATGAAGGCACTCAGATTCAATCTATCTCAGACTCAGTCTGTGTCATTGTTCTGGCCCACTTGTCAATATAAACATCACCAATGCTCAGGCTCCTTAAGAGTCTACTCATTATGGTGAATCTTTAATAAACTTTGGTTTACTTTGGCTGAGGGAAGGTTTGAGTTGAATTCATTCAGCAGGACCTGGCATGTCAGTATTTTGGGGTCTTAAGCACCACTACACCCCCAAAACCTCAATACTGTGACACAAGAGAGGAGGCTAGATGAAACATAAGTGGATGAAACACCAGTCGGATCTAGGTTGTGGTGATAGAAGTAGCAGCATCTTCCAGAGTTCTCAAGCCAGAGATGGTAGGGGAACTTGGAAACTAGTCAGAAAGAGATTTCAAGGGCCCCCAAACCAGCACTGGATGCAGTACCAGACACTGTTTGGCAACTCTGTTGACTACACTCACTTCTGGGTCATTGTTCAGGGGCAGAGAGGAAGACTTTTGCTCAAGAGGGAGCAGGAGCCCTGATGGGCAATATAATTTCCAGTCCCAAGGAACCAGGGAACCTAGTAATGTTTCTGGTCATAAGGGAGCAGGGAACTGGAGGAATAGTATTGATTGCAATCCCAAGGGATCAGAGGGGCTCCCTGGGTAATGACAAGAGTGCAGATCAGGACAGCAGTGACTCTCCATTTCACACCACCTTGGAAACACTGAAAAATTCCAAACCCCCACCCCTCATTACTAGCTTTGAAAACAGCAGTTCAAAAAAACCTGAAGTTTGAGACAGCTTGAGTTTCTACACCCCATGCCAGAAACAGAGCCCAACATTTTGATAAAGTTCCAAATCAAGAAATAAGGTGGAAAAATGAGCAAACAACAACAAAACCTGACCATAAAAAGCTATGGTGACAGGGAAGATCAAGATGCAAACTCAGAAGACTACAATGAACTCAAAACACCTACAAGCAAAGCCTCAAAGAAAAATGTAAATTGAACAAAGTCCAACAAGAATTCCTACTAGAGCCAAAAAATAATTTTCAAAATCAAATAAGAGTGGTAGAGGAAAGATTAGGTAGAGAAATGGAAACAAAGGAAGAAAATTATGAAAAGACAATTAACAGCTTGTTAAAAGAGGCACAAAAAATACTGAAGAAAATAACACCTTAAAAAACAGAATTGGAACACTAATGCATTGCTGGTGGAGTTGTGAACTTATTCAACCATTCTGGAGAGCAATCTGGAATATTGCCCAAAGGGCTATAAATAATTCCATACCTTTTGACCCAGCAATACCACTTCTAGGGTCATATCCCAAAGAGATCATAGAAGTGGGAGGAAGACCCATATGTACAAAAATATTTATAGCAGCTCTTTTTGTGATTGCAAAGAATTGGAAATTAAAGGGGTGCCCATCAATTGGGGAATGGCTAAACAAATTGTGGTATATGTATGTAATGGAATAGTATTGTGCTATAGGAAACGAGGAGCAGACGGACTTCATATTTACCTGGAGAGGCTTATACAAACTGATGCTGAGTGAGAAGAGTAGAACCAGGAGAAATTTGTATACAATCACAGACACAACATATGTATGATGACCAACTATGACAGACTGGACTCTGCTCAGCAATGCAGTGATATAAGTCAATCCCAAAAGACTCATAAAGGAAAGAGATGTCTACATACAGAGAAATAACTAGAAAGAACTGAGTTTGAATCCTGATGGAAGCAAACTACTTGATCTTTTTCTTTTCATTGTTTGGTTTTATTTCCTCTTTACCATTTTTCATTCCATCTAGTACAATGTACCTTTGTAACCTGACTAATGTCTAACATGAAAGTATTTGCAGATCCTATACTGAACTATATGCTGTCATGGGGGTGGGGGGAGGGAGGGAAGGGAAATTTGAAACTCAAAGAACTATGGAATTGAATCCTGTAAACTAAAAATAAACAAAAAAATTAATAAAAATAAAAAACAAAACAGAATTGACCAAATGGAAAAAGAGGTACAATAATTCACTGATAAAAATAATTCCTTAAAAATTGGAATTGGGAAAGTGGAGCCTAATGACTTCATGAGATGTCGAGAAACAATAAAACAAAGTCAAAAGATTGAAAAAATAGAATAAAATGTGAGATATCTCATAAAAAAAAAAAACAACTGAGCTGGAGAATAGATTGAGGAGAGATAATTTAAGAATTATTAGATACCTGAAAACCATGACCAAAAAAAAGCATAAACATCATATTTCAAGAAATTATCAAGAGAAACCCTTCCAATATCTTAGATCCAGTGGGTAAAATAAAAATTGAAAGAATCCACTGGTCACTTCCTGAAAGAGGTCCCAAAATGAAAACTCTCAGGAACATTAGAACCAAATTCCAGAGTCCCCAGGTCAAAGAGAAAATATTTCAAGCAGCCAGAAAGAAACCATTCAAATATCATGGAATCACAGTCAGAATCACATAAGATTTAACAGCTACCACATCAGAGGATCAGAGGACTTTCAATATATTCCAGGAGGCAAAAGAGCTGGAAAAACCTCCTCAGCAAAACTGAATATAATCCTTCAGGAGGAAAAAAATGAATGCACCACCAATGAAGATGAAATGAAAGCAATTAGAAGTCCAATTATACGCCAGTAAAAATGGCAATCTAATGGAAATGAATTAATATTGACAAAAATATAAACTGCCCAGATGAACAGAAGAGGAAATAGAATACTTAAATAATCCTATGTTAGAAGAAGAAATTGAACAAATCATAGCTAAAGAAAGAATCCTTCAAAATCCCTTTTATGACACAAATATGGTTTTGATACCTAAACCAGGGAGAGCAAAATCAGGGAAAGAAAACTATAGACCTTAATGAATATCAAGGCAAAAGTTTTAATAAAATAGCAGCAAGGAGATTCTAGCAATATATCACAAATATTATACATTATGATTAGCTGGATTTTATACTCAGAATGTATAGCAATATTAGGAAAACTATCAGCAAAATCAACCATATCAATAACAAAAACAACAAAAATAATTTGATTATATTAATAGATGCAGAAAAAATATAACACTCAGTCCTATTAAAAAACATTAGAAAGCATAGGAATCAATGGAGCCTTTCTTAAAATGAGAAATAGCATCTATCTAAAACCAATAGCAAGCATTATCTGTAATAAGGATAAACTTGAAGCCTTCCTAATAAGATCAGGAGCGAAACAAGGATGTCCATTATCACCACTATTTAATACTATACTTAAAATGCTAGTTATAGCAATAAGAGAAGAAAAAGAAACTGAAGAAATAAAAACAGGCAACAAGGAAACAAAATTACCATTCTTTGCAAATAATATGATGGTTTACTTAGAGAATCAACTTTAAAATAGTTGAAACAATTAACAACTTCAGCTAAGTTGCAGCATATAACATAAATCCACATAGATCATCAACATTTCTATATACTACCAGCAAAACCCTACAGCAGATAAATTCCACTTAAAATAACTGTAGACAATATTGTTGTTCAGCCGAATCTGACTCTTCATGAACCCATTTGGGATTTTTTGGGCAAAGATACTGGTGTGGTTTGCCATTTCCTTCTCCAGTTCATAGATGAGGAAACTGAGATGAACAAGTTTAAGTGACTTTTCTAAGGTCACACAGCCACTGTCTGAGGTCAGATTTGAACTTATGAAGATGTATCTTCCTGATTCCAAGCTCAGTGCTCTAGTCACTGTGACCTAGCTGCCCCTGTAGACACCATGAAATATTTGAGAGTCTACCTGCCAAGACAAACCCAGGAATTATATGAACACAATTATAAAACACTTTTTACACAAATAAGGACAGATCTAAACAATTGGAGAAATATTAACTGCTCATGGGTAAACTGAGCCAACATAATAAAAATGAAAATTCTACCTAAATTAATCAACTTGTTCAGTGCCATACCAATCAAACTACCAAAGAATTATTTTATAGAGCTAGAAAAAAATAGCAACAAAATTCATCTGGAAGAAGAAAACTTCAAGAATATTAACACATAGGAAAAGAAGGAAAACAATTAGCTGAGAAAGAATCTTTATAGCAGTTTCTACGATAAAGGTCTCATTTCCAAAAAATTCAAGAACTTATTCAGTATTTTTTTCAATCAATAAAAGTCCTCCTTTCCCTCCTGCCTTTTTTTAGTTCCTCCCCCTCCCCACATTTAGAGTGAAAGAAAAACAAAACTCCTATAATAAGCATGTATTGTCAAGGAAAATAAATTCCTCTATTGACTGTGTTCAATAAAAATGTTTTGGTCTGCACTCTGAGTCCATCATCTCTCTATCAGGTGGGCAAAAGTTTCATCATGAGTTTCTGGAATTGTGGTTGGTCATTGTGTTGATCAGAGTTCCTAAGTCTTTCAAAGTTGTTAGTATTTATAATATTGTTATTATATAAATTGTTCTCCTGGTTTTGTTCATTCCAGTTGGTATCAGTTGATAGAAATCTTCTCAGACTTCTCTGAAACCACCACCTTCATGAACTGATTCAAGATCCATTCCCCAGTCTATAAATGGTCAAAGGCTATGAATAGACAGTTATCAAGAGAAGAAATTAAAACTAACAATAGTCATATGGAAAAAATGCTCCAAATCACTGATAAAGAACTGTAAATTAAATCAACTCTGAAGTTTTAACTCACACCTACCAGATTGGTAAAGTTGATAAAAAAAAAAAAAGTTAGTCTATTAAGTCCTTTCTATGTGTCAGACATTGTGCTAAGTGTTCAAGATAGAAAGGCAAAAAACAGTCCTTGTCCTCAAAGAGCTCATGGTCTAATCAAGGTGACAACATGTAAACAACTAAATACAAACAAGAGATATACAGGACAAATTGAGTAGAGTTTCAGAGGAAGGCACTAAGATTAAGGAGGACTGGGAAAGGCTTCCTGCAGTAGGTAGGACTTCAACTGAGACTTGTGGGAAGCAAGAAAATCCAGGGGAGAGAGGGCATTCCAGGCATGGAGGATAGTCAATGAAAATGCCCAGAGCTGGGGGGAGCTAGGTGGCACAGTGAATAGAGCAGTGGCCCTAGAAGTCAGGAGGAGCCAAGTTCAAATCCAGCCTCAGACACTTAACACTTACTAACCATGTGACCTTGGGCAAGTCACTTAACCCAAATTGCCCTGCCTTCCCCCCTCCAAAATGCAAAAGAAAAAATGCCCAGAGTTGGGAAATGGAGGTGTCCTATGCCAGGAAAAGCAAGGAGGCCAGTGTTTTTGGATGACAGAGTACATGGAAGGAATTAAGGGAAAAGAAGACTGGGAAGGTAGAAAGAGGCCAGGTTATAAAGGGCTAATGGACAATGGCAAATGTTGGAGGGATTGAAGGAAAATAGGAACATTGGTGGAACAGTGAATTGCTCCAGCCTTTTTGGAAAGCAATTTGGAATTATGCCCCCAAAGTTACTAAACCATAAATACTCTTTGACCTAATGATATCATTACTAGCCTTATACCCTAAAGATTTAAGAGGGAGTATAAAAGGGAACAGTTGTACAAAAACATTTATCACAGTTTTTTTATAGTATCAAAGAACTAGAAACCAAAGGGGTGCCCATCAATTGGGGAATGGTTGAAAAAATTATGGTTTATAAATGTAATGTGCTGTAAGAAAGGATGAAAGTGATGTTTACTGACCAAAGGATATGAACAGGCAGTTTTCAGATGAAGAAATTAAAGCTATAGTCATATTAAAATGCTCTAAATAACTATTCATTAGAAAAATGCAAATTAAAACAACTCTTAAATATCACCTCAGATTGGCTAATATGACAAAAAGGGAAAATGATAAATGTTGGAGAAGATGTGGGAAAATTGGAACACTGATGCATTGTTGGCAAATTTGTCAACTGATCCAACCATTCTGGAGAGCAATTTGGAACTATGCCCAAAGGGCAATCAAACTGTGCATACCTTTTGATCCAGCAATAGCACTCCTAGATCTGTATCCCAAAGAGATCATAAAAAATGGAAAAGGACCCACATTATGACAATATTTATAGCAGCTCTTTTTGTGGTGGCAAAGAATTGGAAATTGAGGGGATGCCCATCAGTTGGGGAATGGCTGAACAAGTCGTGTTATATGAATGTAATGGAATACTATTGTTCTATAAGAAATGATGAGCAGGGGCGGCTAGGTGGCGCAGTTAGTAGAGCGCCGGCCCTGGAGTCAGAAGGACCTGAGTTCGGATCCGGCCTCAGACACTTAACACACACACACAAATAAAAACCTAGCCGTGTGGCCTTGGGCAAGTTACTTAACCCTAGTTGCCCTCCAAAAAACCAAAAAAAAAAAAATGAACAATTGTTAAAAAATTAAGAACTCTGATCAATACTTTGATAGATAGTGATGGATGAAGGACACAGAAATGATAGACTAATATGCTGAATGGACATAAATTTTTGGACATGACCAATGTGGGGATTTGTTACTGCTTAACTATGCTTATTTGTTATTAAGAATTCTGTTGTTCATGATTAATGTTCAACATGAAGGTATTTGTAGAACCTATATTTGATTACATGCCACTATGGGGGGTAAGAAGGAGGAGAAGGAGGGGGGAGAAAATTTGAAACTCAAAAGACTGTGGAACTGAATGTTGTAAACAAAAAGTAAATAAATGTTTTTAAAAAGAGTTCTGTTCTTTTCCTTTTTCAAGGGTCAGGGGGAAATGATGAGGAGAAAAAAAATAAATGCTTCACAGTTGAAAATATTTAATTTAAAAAGTTAATAGTGTCATTTTGAATGACTTTTTTTTAATAGCTGGGAAGCACAGTGGTGGGGGCTCAGGAGATACAGTGTTGAGTAATTCTCCACCCTTACACAGTAGGGTTACCCCTTGCATCCCAAGAGAGTTTAAGATGTAGTTGGAGAGATGGTCCTTATCTGGAAACCCAAACCTGGCCTGAGGAAGGCAGGTTGAGGTGGTGGGCCAGCCCAGAGAGAGGGAAAGTATTCATGACCCAAGCAAGGGGTGACATTGGGGACAAGCCACACAACTCCAGTTCAGTGAGAACTGGTAAACAGAATCAGGACCTTGAATGTATCTGTGAACATGGCAAATATTTACCAGGCAAATATCACAGTATCTATGAAAGAATAGATTATTCACTAAAGTGTTAATGTTTGGAAAAGCTTAAACTCTAAAGTTAGGATGAGTTTTCCTCCTTTTTGTTAGTAGTATAGATGCCAATGGGGTCTATAGTATAAACTATATATAGTATAGTATAAATATATATAATTTCCATTTCTTTAGTTCTTTGAGGCTTGTGAAGTTCTTTTTTCCTAACAGCCCCATGATATAGGAAGTATATCTTTCTGTCTGTCTTATGGAGAAAGAGAGACTCAGAGAGGGAAAGTGACTTGCCCATGGTCATACTGTTAATATGTCCAGGCTGTAATTTGAATTTAGGTCTCCTGACTCTAAGTTAATTCGATTTGATTCGAGAAGCACTCATGAAGAACCTACTGTATGCTGCATCTTGCTCAGTGCTGGTGATAAAAGACAAAGAAATGAAAAGTCTCTGGAGTGTACATTTTGTTGAGGGATACATGTAAACAGATACACCTATACAAGATAATTTGAATGAGGAGAGAAAATAAAAACTAGGAAATTGTATACTAGAGATTGTCCTAAGGAACAGAGGCTGGAGATGGAAAACCAAGTTCAGGGACCAGGAGAGGACTGATATGGAACAAACCTGGAAAGTCAGGACAGAGTCAGTTTGTGAAGGACTTTAAACACCTTGGGGGCAGCTAGGTAGCACAGTGGATAGAGCACAGGTCTTTGAGTTAGGAGGACCTGAGTTCAAATCAGGCCTCAGACTCTTATTAGCTATGTGACTCTGGGCAAGACACTTAATCCTGATTGCCTCCCCCCCCCATCATCCCTCACTCCCCAAAAGCTTTCAAGCTAAGGAGCTTATCCTAGAGATAATAGGGAGCCACTGAAGACTCTTGATATAGCCACTTCTGTCCCATGCCATACTTACTAGAGTTTGCATTTTAGGGAATCCTCTCCAAGCATGTCTCTACCTTATCTCTATATGGGTTTCCCATGAACAGGCCCCTAGAGTTAGTGCCTGGGTTTGTGGCTAGATGACAACATTTTGGAGAGATTTTAGTGGTGATCCCAATTCAGGAAGGTATTGGACTTGATGCTTTTTCAGAGCCCTGCTAACTCATGAAGTGTCTGTGCTTCTGTGATCTATGATTTATTACATGTCTCCTATGGACAAGGAGTAATTGTGTCAGGGAGTTCAAAGGGAAGACTTTCACTGCCCTGGTGGGGACTGGCCAGTGTAGTAGAAAGGTTCAGAGAAGGCCTAGGTTCAAACTGCAGTTTTGGTGTTTAACAGCCATGTGGTTTTGGTCAAGTCCCTTCCCTGCTCTCAGACCTCAGTGTCCTCATTTGACAAATGATGGGCTCCTATTAGACAATCCCTTATGGCCCCTCCTTCCAGCAGATGAAGCATGCCAGAGGTAGAGGAAAGAGTCAGGAAGCACTTATTCGCTGTGAGACCATGGGCAGGTCATTTCTCCCCTGTGAATCTATTCCTCTCATTTGCAAAATGAGGACAGTAATTCCTGTCGTCACTATCCCCCAGGGCTGTTGTGAAGATCATGTGTGTAAATAAGATGTCCTCCAAAATCTTAGTGCACTAGTACCTTTGGGACACCCTGTATAAACCATATGCTACAATAATAACAAAATTATAAGGGCACTTTACTGTTTTCAGTTCAAAGTCCTTTGGTCACCTCTAGCTCTAAATCCTACAAGTGAATGTGGATATTTTAAAGTTGGTTCCTTTGATCCACTTACAGATCTGGTCTTGGCTCCTGCCTCATGTCCGCAGTGTTTTACTCTCCCTCCGTTCCCCCCTTCCCTGCCCCCAAACAGTTATTTCTAAAATTTGTTCTGGTAAGGACCAGTCCATCATGACAGTAAGGGTATTTTTTTAATTCATGAATTTTTATTGATGAATTTTAATTTTGTTCATGTTTTTGTTCATGTTTTATTTTATTCATGAATATATTATTCATCAATTTTTTATTTATCCAGTTAGAAATGTGAAGAAGGGTTATCATGGGAAGGCCAATTAGACTTACGCATTCATTCACCAAACCTTTGAAGGGCAGTCATGGAAAAGATAATTCGATGTTTTCCTCCTGACCTCAGTGGGTAGAATTAAAAGCATGGAGCTTAGGAGAGTTGCAGAGAGGCATATTTCAGCCTGGTGTAAGAGAAAACTTCCTAATAGTGAGAGGACTCAGAAAGAGGAATGGGCTTCTTTTAATAGGGAGTGAGTTCCCTTTCAGTACAGTTTTTTTAAGGGGGAGGGGGCTGGATGACCCCTTGCCATGGATGTGTAAAAGGCATTCTTGTAAAAATATGGCAGAGAGGAGTCTAGATGAGCCCCAAGGCCCCTTTCAGTTCTGAGAATCTGTGATTCTAATCTATAATGTACTGGGTTGTGCTTTGCCATACTGAGGGGAACAAAGGAGGCAGGGTCTCTCTTGGGGTGTGCTGGAGACCAGAGAGCCTAGTTGTTAAATTTTCAGTGTGAACATTGACACTTCAGCATAGTGGATAATGAGCCAATCTGGGATTCAAGAAGACATGAGATTGGGGCCGCTAGGTGGCGCAGTGAGTAGAGCGTTGGCCCTGGAGTCAGAAGGACCTGAGTTCGGATCCGACCTCAGACACTTAACGCAAACAAAAAACCTAGCCATGTGACCTTGGGCAAGTTACTTAACCCCAATTGCCCTCCAAAAAAAAAAAAAGCAAAAAAAAAAAAAAGACACGAGTTCAGTGCCTGCCTTTGATGGAAATGGGCTGGGTGACCACCCTCTCAGGATCTAAGGTAATCTTCTATAAACTCCAAGTGGTCTAGCCCGTGATGCCGTGATGATCCATATTCACAGGGGCTGTTTCTTCACTGAGAGGTGTGTATACCAATGAAATCACAGGGCTTGGCAAAAACAAAGGGGGTTATGTCCTTGAACTTTTACAGGGAAAGGGCTTTGCAAACATTAAAGCACTTTAAAAATAGGGTCTATCAAGGAAATGACATATACACCAAATTAGATATCTTATCCTACAGGAAAGTAGGGGGGAAGGGATAAGAGGGAGGATGATAGAAGGGAGGGCAGATTGAGGGGGAGGGTAGTTAGAATTACACACTTTGGAAAAGGGACAGGGTCAAAGTAGAAAATAGAATAAGTTGGGGGGTGGGATAGGATGGAGGGAAATACAATCATTCTTTCAAAATATATCTACTATGGAAATGTTTTGTATAAATACACATGTATAACCTATATTGAATTGCTTCTCCTCCCAGTAGGGGTGGGTGATAAGTGAAGAAGGGAAAGAATCTGGAAATCAAAGTTTTAAAATCAAATGTTAAAATGTATATATAGTGGATCTCTACTACCTACTCAATAAAATATACATTTCTCAGCTAAAAAAAAATAGGGTCTATCCAATTTTACCTAAATTAAATTACATATTTAGTGCCATACCAATCAGTCCACCAAAAATTACTTTATAGAGCTAGAAAAAATAGCAACAAAATTCATTTAGAAGAACAATAGGTCCAGAATATCAAAGGAATTAATGAAAAGAAATGCTAGGGAAGGTGGTCTATCCATACCAGATTTTAATCTATATTATAAAGCAGCAGTCATCAAAATTGCTTGATACTGGCTGAGGAATAGAGTAGTAGAACAGTGGAATAGATTGGGTACAAGAGACTCAGCAGCCAATGACAATAGTAATCTACTGTTTGATAAACCCAAAGACCCCAGTTTTGGGGACAAGAACTCACTATTTGACAAAAACTTCTGGGAAAACTGTAATATAGTATGGCAGAAACTGGGCATAGACCATTATCTAACAAAATCAAGTCTAAATGGGTGCATGATCTAGGTATAAAGGCTGATACTGTAAGCAATCTGGGAAAGCAAGGAATGGTTTACCTGTCAGATTTATGGAGAAGGGAAGACTTTATGACCAAACAAAAGTTAGAGAGCATTATAAAATGCAAAATGGATGATTTTGATTACATTAAATGGAAAAGCTTCTGTACAAATAAAGCCAATGTAATCAAGATTAAGAGGGAGGTGGAAAATTGGAAAAGAATTTTTATAACCAGTGTCTCTGATAAAGACCTCATTTCTAAAATATACAGAGAACTGAGTTAAATCCATAAGAATACAAGTCATTCTCCAACTGATAAATGGTCAAAGGATATGAACAGGCAGTTTTCAGAGGATGCAATTAAAGATATCTATAAGCATATGAAAAAATGCTCTAAATCACTATTGATTAGAGAAATGGAAATCAAAACAACTCTGAGGTACCACATCTCACCAGTCAGATTGGCTAAGATAATCCTTATTTACAACCTGACTAATGTTTAATGTGAACGCATTTGTAGTTCTTATATTTGATTGCATGCAGACATGGCGGGGAAGGGAGAGGGAGGGGGAGAAAATTTGAAACTCAAGGGATTGTGGAATTGAATGTTGTAAACTAAAAGTAAATAAATAAATTAATTTTTTTTAAAAGTAGGGTCTATCACATTGGGAATAGGCATTCATATCAACCTTGCACTTGGTTTCTAATTTTTTCCTTTTAATTGAGTTTATGTTTTTTTTTGTTTGTTTGTTTTTGTTTTTGGATTTTCCCATAGGTTTATTAGACATAGGCCCCTTCCTCCTCTCCCATACCTACCCCCCCCCAGGGGGAAAAAAGATTAAGAGGAGGAGATTTGGGGCAAGGGCCACTACCCAAGAGGGACAGAAGCCTCCTTCACTATATGGAGGTTTGCCACCGGAGCAAAGAAAGCAGCAACATTGTTTGCCTAGTTGTTCTTCGAGAAATACTCCTTGCTGTCTTCCACATTGGGCTTGATAGTGTCTCCTCCAGGCTTCCAGCCTGCAGGGCATACTTCTCTGTGCTCATCTGTGTATTGGAATGCTTACACTAGTCGCAAAGCTTCATCCACTGAGCGCCCAACAGGCAGGTCATTGACAGTGATTTGCCTGACAAGGCCCTTAGCATCAATGATAAAGAGGCCCCTGTAGGCAATGCCTTCATCCTCCTTCAGCACCCCATAATCTCGAGCTAGGTTTCTGGTTACATCTGCCAGCAGGGGGATTTTCAAAGGACCCAGGCCACCCTCTTTTCGAGGGGTGTTGATCCAGGCCAGGTGAGTGAACTGGGAATCCACAGACACACCGAGAACTTCGCAGCCCAGCTGATGGAAATCAGAGACCCGATCACTGAAGGCGTTGATCTCAGTAGGGCATACAAAAGTGAAGTCCAGTGGATAGAAAAATAGGACCAGATACTTCCCTTTATAGTCCGACAGCTTCACCTCCTTGAAAGCCCCATCGACCACGGCAGTGGTATGGAAGTCAGGGGCCGGTTTTCCTATATGAGCATTTCCAGAGGACATGACTGCAAGGAGGGCAGGCTCCAAGCCTACAAAGACAGGCAGCAGCGCTCCTAGACAGCAACAGTAGCAGTCGGGAAACCAAAAGTATGTTCCGATCAATTGAGTTTATGTTAGAGCACAATAATGATGAAAGTAACTCCTTGAGTCGGGATGACCTGGGATCGGATCCAGCCTCAGAAAATGAGCACCCACACATAAATAATGACTGGCCGTGTAACCTTGAGCAAGTTACTTAACCCCAATTGCTTTAATAAACAAATGGATGAATGAATAAATAAATAAAAATTAAAAATTAAAGAAAGAAACTCCTTACATTTTCCAAAAGTTCACCCTACACACTCATGCTTTCCCATTTCCCAAACCATGACGTCCTTTGAACATGGTACACCCCCTTCATTCCCCATCCAAATTGAGAGAACATGAAAAGTTCCACATCACAAAGTCAGGGTTAGACCTCGGTCTAAAGATCAGTCCATGTAATTTCTCTATTTCACCATACCACACTCACCTAAAGGTCATCTACCTCTTCTCCTCATCCCCCACCACACTAGAGCCTCCCTCTCAAGTACTAGTCACAGAATCATTTGATTATCAGCAATGGAAAATGCCTTTAGAACACAAAATAGAGAACATCAAAGCTGGAAAGACACTTAGAACAGAGACTGCTATGGGAGGAGGGGACTTTAGAGATAATTTATTGATACACATTCATTTTGCAAAAGTGGAAACTGAGGCCAGGAGAGGGGAAGGGACTTGGACAAACTTATATAAGTAACATTTAGCAGGGCCAGACTAGACCCTAAATCCAGTGTTTATGAGAACCCCACTCCTTCATCCAACTAAAAACTCCAGGGGACTAAGTGTTGCTTAATCTGATTAGGATTTGAATCAGCATTTCAGAAATGATATGATTGATCACATTAACTGTCATCATGGGAGTAATTTCCAAAGCCCGTTTTCCTTCTTTACACAGCACTGTGTCATAAAACTTATTTGGGAAGGGTGTATGCTTTTCTTACTGCTAGGTGGCACAGAGGATGGAGTACTGGGTCTGAAGTCAGGAAGACTCATCTTCCTGAATTCAAATCTGCCCTCAGACACTTCTAGATGTGTGACCCTGGGCAAGTCACTTCACCCTGTTTGCCTCAATTTCCTCATCTGCAAAATGAATGGGAGAAGGAAATGGCAAATCCCTCCAGTATTTTTGCCAAGAAAACCCCAAATGAGGCCATGAACAGTTAGGCATGACTGAAGATGACTGAACTGAACTGACTAACTCAATCCTAGGAAATCCCCCTAAGACACAGAGAGATTATGTGGCTGGGGTCACAATGCTAGTTATGTGTCAGAACAGAGATGTAAACCCAGGTCATCAACTCAGTACTCAATCACAGCATCCCAGGATCATAGGTGTAGAGGAAACAAGACTAGTCCCAAGCCCTCATTTTATTATTATTCTGTAAATTAATTATTTATTTTTAAAAAAATTTTCCCCTCACCATCTCATTTTAGAAACGAGCCTCCAACTGTGCTATACTGTTTTGTTCACCGTAGTAATCATATTTATTTATTCGTTTATTTGTGATCAGGATTGACCTTATGAATAGACCCACCTGGTAGGAATTCCCAAGACCTGGGAAGCTCTCTCCATCCCTCTTCCTTCACCTTTAAAAGCCCTCCCCCACTGCTTACTGAGAGTTACTATAATATAATCATAACTGACATTTATACAGCTCTCTGAAATGTGCAGAATGCTTTCTCTATAATGATCTCATTTGAACCTCACAACAAATCTATAAGGCAAATATGAGTGCAAGTTTTCAAATGTTTTGGCCTCAGGATCCCTTTACACTCTTTTTTTTTCTTTTTGGAAGGGGAAGGTAGGGCAATTGGGGTTAAGTGACTTGCCCAAGGTCACACGGCTAGTAAGTGTTAAGTGTCTGAGGCTGGATTTGAACTCGGGTCCTCCTGACTCCAGGACCAGTGCGCCACCTACCTGCCCCCGTTTGCACTCTTAAAAATGATTGCAGATCTCTCAAAGAGCTTTTATTTAAGTGAGTTATATCCAAGAATGTGCTGTTAGATATTTTATAACCCACTCTCCAAAAACTGTATTCACAGCACACTTGAAAGTATAATCTACATTAAGATGTTCTCCATCACTTTCTTAAAACTAGACAATCAGGGCAGCTAGGTGGCGAAGTAAGTAGAGCGTCGGCCCTGGAGTCAGAAGGACCTGAGTTCGGATCCGACCTCAGACACTTAACGCACACACAAACAAAAACCTAGCCATGTGACCTTGGGCAAGTTACTTAACTCCAATTGCCCTCCAAAAAGGACAAAAAAAAAACCAAAAACTAGACAATCAGCAAAACAATAAATCAGGTCCCAATTTGTAGCACTTCTGAGGTATAGATCTTTACATTGAAAATTTAACAATCAGTTCAAGGACCAGTCTAAGCTGTTTCTAGCATGCTATTGTTTACACCTATTTATATTTACCATATTAGAGATTTAAATGTTTTAGTATTATTATGAAAATAGTTTTAACCCCCCAAAGCATCTTGGAGATCCCCAGGGGTCTTCAGACACTGCTTTGAGAACTACCATACTAGAGGTAGACTGAGACTCAAGGTGGTTAAGTCACTCAGCCAATAAATGTCAGAGGCAGTATTTGAACTAGGGGCTTCCCACTTCCAAGTCTTACATTATGACACACTAATGAAAAAAACCCTAGACTGATCCAGGAGATCTGGTTCTGAATTCAAGAATCTGCTCTAGAAAGGTGTATGAACTTAGGCAAGTAAATTAACCATCTCAGCCTCAGTCTTTCTTATCTGCAAAATGGGGATAACAATAGAAGTACTACTGACATCACAGGGGACTCTGTAAGCCATCAAGCCCTATCTAACTATGTGCTCATACAACTTGGATAGACCTGGGATGGATGTTAAGACTGATTCTTTTTACTTTCCTTCTCTCTGCTCCAATCCAGCCTCAACAGCTGCCAGATTAATGTTCTTTATACATAGATTTTGTCCTGTTCTTCAACTCAAAACCCTTTAGTAACTACCTACAGAGTCCAGTTCCTAACGCTTAGGCTGGCATCCATAGCCTTTCACAATCCTCCCTTTCCAATCCTGCCTCGTAATCTTTCACCCAGTTTCTACTGTGCTCCAGGCAAACTGGATGACTAGAACACACCCAAGTTTTCCTGCTTCTATATATTTGCTTTTGCTGTTTCCTATTATTGGAATATACTCCTATGTTCTTCCCCCCAATTTTTGTCTATTTTTAAAAATCCCAACTCAAAAGTCATTCCTTTTGAGATCCCTGACCACCCAGGGAATAAAGGTCTCTCAGACCCCCAAACATAACCCAGCAAAGCACTGCTCCTTCCTAGGGCACTTCCTAGGGTAATGAATGTTGTAATAATATCCTTATCTTATGCCCCTGATGTGAGCTCCCTAAGGGAAAAGACTCTGTACCTCCTCTTTTGGGGAGCATATATCTGTGAAACTGAACATTCATATATCATTGCAGCTGGTTTCTGAGATCCTTTCTGTGGAATGGGAGGCAGGAGAGAGAAGCCTGGATTTAAGCACAGTACCTGGATCATAGTAGGTACTTGTCAATGGCATGGGTGAGGGTGCCATAGTAGGGATGATGGGCAGGCCCTGATTAAGGGTGAGGGTCTGAAAATTCACAATTTCACAATACACTTTTAAATTTAATCATTAACATTTTCTCCATTACTTTCTTAAGTCTAAATAATCTACAAAAAATAAATAGAGCTCTAATTTGTAGTCTTTGCCAATTTCTAAGATATCATTGTGATCACATTGAAAAATGTGTATGATTGGTTCCCAAGGGCTCTTGGACACCCCAGGTGCAGGTACCAGCCAGGGAGCCAGCTTCAACTGACTTCTGAAAGCCAGCTGTTGAATTTTCAGTGTGAGTGTTTATATCTCAAATCAGCAAAAGCTTTGAATTTTATTCAAGCAAAGGCTTGATTTTATTGGTGGTGGTTTTTTTTTTGTTTGTTTAGACTTAAGAAAGCCATGGAAAAAATGGTAATGATGTCCTGTGTATATTTTTCTTCAGAGAGCTAGTTGTTAAGCCTTTACTAGCACACCCCTGCAAACCTGCAGGTACTAATTTAAAGGCAGCTCTATAGTCAAGAAGATCTGAGTTCAAGTCCAGCATCACTGAATTTGAGTAGCTAGACACTTGCTGTGTGATTCTGGGTAAGGTGCTTAACTTTCTGCCTCAGTTTCCTCAACTATAAAATAAGGACTAGCACCTGCCTCCCACTGTTGTGAGGATCAAATGGGATCAGAACCACACTTAGGCCCCCTGCCCCAGGTTCTAGATCTCTGTCTGCTCCTCTACAGTTGGAGGTGACTGCCCTTGAAGATCACCCTGGAGATGGCAAGTTCTTCCCACACCTACCAGTTCTCTGGTCTCTGGAGAAAGTCACCTTCCTTGGCCCTGAGCTGCCTGCCAGCTCTTGGGCCAGTCCTCCTCTGGCTGGGGGGTCAAACCCTCTGCACCTGGCTCAGGAGCTCCTCTTCTTAAGGAAAAATGTCTGGAGGGAGGCAAGATGGGTAGTGGGAGACCACTCCAGCATTCTCTGTCCTGGTGGAGAATGGCTCAGGAAGGTCAGCCTGCCTGCATCCTGTTTCAGAAGAGGAAAAAATAATTTTTCCCTCCTCCCTGACTGGGTTTCAAAACAACTGGAATATTGGCTTGAATTAAGAGCTGAGTCAATCTCAAATGACCCTACAGTCAAAATCAAATTACCTCAAATTTTCCTTAAAGCAAAACTGACTGGAAAATGTATGTTCCTGGTGGAAATCATAGCCTGGAAGAGCTAATCCACATCAGCTAAAGCCACTTGGGCCCTATGATAGACCTTACCTAAGACTCTGGGACCAAGCAGTTCCTTTTCTTCTCTGAGTTTCTGTTTCCTCCTCTGTAAAAGCTGGGCTAGGCCAAGATGGCAGAGTAAAAGTAGGAATTTGCTTGACCTTGCCCCCAAATCACACCCAAATACATGTAGAAAATGACTCTAAACAAATTTTTGAGGTATAAAACCCACAAAATGACAGTGAAACACATCTCCAGCCTGGCAGGTCAATAGGTTAGGGTCTATCACACTGGTCTGCCAGCAGAGTTGTTATGCGTGGGCTGGCATAGACGGGGCCAGAGCAGGCCTCAGGGGACTGATCCACTTTCAGCTGTGGTGATTTCTCATCGTACAAACACCAAAGACAAAATAAAGGGTCAGTGGGGAAACTCTGTTGGACCTGGGTAAGGGAAGAGTGTGGTCTAGCTCCAGGCCCAGGGTGGCAGAGGTGGCAGCAGCAGCAGCTGTTTCCAGAACTCCAGGCCCATACATGGTGGGGAGATCAAGTGGATGATCACAGGGCAATTGCAGGGATCTCTTTGCTGGCACTGAGGCAGGATTCTCTTGCTTTTCCCTGCTTTGATATGGATCACAGTCTAGGGTGGTAGGAGTGCTGGCATGGCAGAACTTGTGGTGGCTGTGGAGCAGGAGCCCTCCTCACAGTTCTGAGGCAGAAAAGAGTGCCTGTGGTCACTCACAGACCAAATCACAGGCCAACAGAGGAATAAACACCTCTCCTTTGATCATATCACCTTAGAAAAACTGAAAATTTACATGTGCCTAGAAGTAGCTCTGACAATAGCTGCCCAAAACTCCAAACATTTAGGACAGAGCATTCTCTACTTTGGAAGCAGAGTTCTACGTTGGCAAAAAGCTCAAAGGTCGAGTATTTGGCTGGGAAAATGAGCAGAGAGAAAAAAAACCAGACTATGGAATCTTCCTTTGGTGACAAAGAAGAAAAAACCTACAAACAGAAGAAGACAACGGAGCAAAGCTCCTACAGCCAAAGCCTCTGAGAAAAATACAAAGTGGTCACAGGCCAAGGAGGAGCTCAAAAATGATTCTGAATTAAGTAAAAGTAGTAGAAGAAAAATTGGGAAGATAAATAAAAGTGATGCAAGAAAATCACGAAAAATGAGTCAACAGCTTGCTAAAGAAAACCCCCCCAAAATACTGAAGAAAATAACACCTTAAAAAAAGACTAACTCAAATGGCAAAAGAATGCCTTAAAAAGAAGAATTGGGGGGCAGCTGGGTGGCACAGGGAGTAAGAGCGCCGGCCTCGGAGTTGGGATGACCCAGGATCAAATCTGGCCTCAGAAAATGACCACCCACACATAAATAATGACTGGCCATGTAACCTTGAGCAAGTTACTTAACCCCAATTGCTTTTAAAGAAGAAGAAGAAGAAGAAGAAGAAGAAGAAGAAGAAGAAGAAGAAGAAGAAGAAGAAGAAGAAGAAGAATTGGTCAGATGGAAAAGGAAGTTGAAAAGTTCACTTAAGAAAATAATTCTTCCAAAATTAGAATGGAGCTAATGACTTTATGAGAAGTCAAGATATTATAAAACAGATCCAAAATAATGAAAAAATAGAAAACAATATGAACTATCTTATTGGAAAAACCATTGAACTGGAAAACAGATCCAGGAGAGATAATTTAAAGATTATTGGACTACCTGAAAGCCATGATCAAAAAAAGAGCCTAGACATCATTTTTCAAGAATTTATCAAGGAAAACTTGATATTCTAGAACCAGAGGGTAAAAATAGAAATTGAAAGAATCCACCAATTGCATCTTGAAAAAGATCCCAAAAAGAAAATTCCTAGGAATACTATAGCCAAATTCCAGAGTTCTCAGGTCAAGGAGAAAATATTACAAGCAGTCATAAAGAAACAATTTGAGTATTGTGGAAACACAATAACACAATAACACAAGATTTAGCAGCTTCTACATTAAGGGATTGAAAGGCTTAGAATATGATATTCCAGAGGTCAAAGGAACTAGGAATAAAACCAAGAATCACCTACCCAGAAAAACTGAGTATAAAACTTTATGGGAAAATATGGACATTCAATGAAATAGAGAACTTTCAAACATTCTTGATGAAAAGACCAGAGCTGAACAGAAAATTTGACTTTCAAATATAAGAATCAAGAGGAGTAAGAAAAGGTAAACAGGAAAGAGAAATCATAAGGGACTTATTAAAATCGAATTGTTTATATTCCTACATGGAAAGACAATATTTGTAACACATGAGACCTTTCTCAGTGTGAGGGTAGTTGGAAGGAATATACATATACATATATGTATATATTATATGTGTTGTATGTATATATGTGTGTGTATATATGTATACTGTAAATATATATATATATATATATGTAGACAGGGGGCAGAGGGTGAGTTGAATATGAAAGGATGATATCTAAAAAATAAAATTAAGGGGTGAGAGAGGAACATATTGGGAGAGAGAGAAAGGGAGAGATAGAATAGGGTATATCATCTCACATAAATAGTCAAGAGAAAGTTGTTACAATGGAGGTGAAGAGCAGAGAGGAGAAAGGAAATGAGTCAACCTTACTCTCATTGGATTTGGCTTAAGGAGGGAATAATATATATATATACTCATTTGGGTATCTTACCCTACAGGAAAGTAGGGGGGAAGGAAATAAGATAGGGGATGATAGAAGGGAGGGCAGACTGGGGGAGTGGATAGTCAGAAGCAAACATTTTTGAAAAGGGACAGGATCAAAGGAGAAAATAGAATAAATGGGGGGAGCAGGATAGTATAGAGAGAAATGTAGTTAGTCTTTCACAATATGGAAATGTTTTATATAACTACACATGTATAACCTATATTGAATTGCTTATCTTAATGAGGGTGGGTGAGGAGAGAAGCAGGGAGAGAGTCTGGAACTCAAAGTTTTAAAAACAAATGTTAAAAAAAATTGTTTTTACATACAACCAGGAAAATATATAGGCAATGTGGTATAGAAATCCATCTTGCCCTACAAGAAAGCAAGGGGGAAGGGGGGAAGTGGGGAAGAGGGGAGAAGGGGAAATAGAAGGGAGGGCAGACTGGGGGAAGAGGTAATCAGTATGCTTGCCATCTTGAGGTGGAGAGAAGGGAAGAGATGGGGAGAAGATTTGGAACTCAAAATCTTGTGGAAATAAATGCTGAAAAACTAAAAATAAATAAATTCTGGGAAGAGAAACAAAACAAAACAAAGCAAAAAACAAAAAAAAACTGGGCTAGGTGATTCTCCCAACTCTGAAATTCTGTATTCAATGTCTTTCTCAGCTCTGACATGCTAAGTTTTTTGAGATGCCCTTCATGTTCCATACACTGGTCCCTATTTCCTCCTAGGATCCCAAAGGGACATTCTCATATCTTTGTTCCATCCTAGTCTATCTCTAGGTCCTTGTCATTCATCTCAGGATGGCAGGGTTCTTAGAATGTGAAGGAATGTTAGAAATCATCTATACTAATTCTCTCAATATACAAATGAATCTCAGAGGGAAGAAGCAACTTGTCCAAACTCCAACCTGTAAAAAGTGGCAGAGCTTGATTGTTTTATTCCATTAATTAAAAACAAAATAAAAAGTGGCAGAGCTAAGATCTGAACCCAATTATTCTGAGTCCAATGCTCTTTGCACTGTGCCAATCTGGCACATCTGGCTTTTTTTTTAAAGGACTTTTAGTGTTGCATGCCTTCCACATCTGCACAGTGATTCCCACATCTGTATATTGCCTCTCACGTTGCCTCTTCTCTGGTTGCGTGAGTGGTCAGAAGTCAAGATTTCCACCATATTACATGGAAGAGTTTCCAAATGACTGGAAATCTTTTTTTAACCTTTTTTTTTTTTTTGCCTTTTGGAGGGCAATTGGGGTTAAGTGACTTTCCCAAGATCACATAACTTAAGTGTTAAGTGTCTGAATCAGGATTTGAACTCAGGTCCTCCTGACTCCAGGGCCAGTGCTTTATTCATTGTGCCACCTAGCCACCCATGACTGGAAATCTTAAGCTCAAGTCATGCTGTGAAGGAGACCTTGACTTCATGGGCCTTTGGTGTCTGCTCTGGGTGCCCTGTGACTCCTGCCCATCCAATAAGGCATATTGTGGTGGTCTCTTCATTTCTCTGGGCCTCAATTTCCTACTTGAGGATGATGAACAGACTAAACTTTAAAATTCCTTCTGGCTCTGACACACTAAATTCTATGTTCTAAGGTTCCATCTAGTTGTTTTGTTCTTTGTTCTCTGGTCCCTCCCTATTCTAATATTCTTTGTTCCAATGTCCTTACCAGCTCTGACAGGCTGGAACTCTCTTTTCTACTTCCTTCTCCAAACCTCTCTTCTCCTCCCCATTCCAGACTCTAACTCAAACTCCCTTGTCCTGCATCTCAACCCCTTTGGGAACACCTGCTGCTCCCAAGGTGACAACTAAATATCAGACAAACTGACCTCTACTAATGGGTCACCCCTTGCCTCCCATCCCCCCATGAGACCACAAATGGATCCTAGAATGTTGCAGCTAAAAGCATTCTTAGAAATTGTCTGATTCTTCTCCTACCTTTTAATCTTACAAAGAAGAAAAAACTGAAGGCAAAAGAGGAAATGACTTATCCAAGGCCACATAGTTGTTTAGCTGAGGAACCAAGAGTAACATCCTGGTTCCCAAACTCCTAGACCTGGGCTTTTTCCTGTTTGCTCTTGTATTGCCAAATAGGAACCTCCTGCTTTTTCAATCTGATCCAGGCAAATGACTAATGATGGGAATTTCAGGTGGGAGAGGAAAGGAATTCATAGTCACAGATCATCAGAGGCCAGTGAAAGAGAAGAGAGAGGATGTTTAGGAGAGAAAATGCTTCTTACATCACATTCTTTAGGAGACTATTCACCAACTCAAATTCAGGGGTTGTGTTGCCCTGGGAGAGGGATGACTAGTCTCAGGTTTAAGGTCCTCTGTGGGTCTACACTCCTTAAAAAAATAGCTCAGGGGTGGCTAGGTGGCACAGTGAGTAAGAGCTCCAGCCCCGGACTCATGAGGACCCGGGATCAGTTCTGGCCTCAGAAAATGAGCACCCACACACAAATAATGACTAGCCGTGTAACCTTGAGCAAGTTACTTAACCCCAATTGCTTTAAAAAAAATAGCTCACTAACTTTGATTTGTATGTTTACCTTTAACACTAGAAGGAATAGAATTTAAGAATACCTTGAAGGACCAAGCTGTGTCAAGGATAATTTTTTTTCAAAGTATAACTATAATATCTGCTTGTAATTATGTGTATTTAAAATTTATTTGCACAAAGAAGAGAGAGAAATGTCGGCCAGTAGGCAATTAGCTCAAAGCAAAGGTATTCACTGAAATGATATCTTAAGAACACTAGTAAAAAAGAAGTTTCCCCATAAATCTAGGGTGTGCTCTCACACAGCTGTATATACTATTAGTGAGAAGAAAAGGCACTTATATAAAAATGCTGGTAGAAAGGCAGGCACACACTTAGAGATGTGACCTTAATTAGGCCATTAATACCTTCAATAACACCATGCCTTGGTATCCCATGGAGTCCTCATGCTGTTCCCCTTAGGTCCAGTGTCTCTACCTGGCGGATTGCTTCCTAGGCATTCCCTGTCCCACTAAGCAGAAGGAACTCTCTTTTCGACTCTCAGAGGACACACTCCTCAGAGCTATCTTGCCTTGGGTATCTGGGTCTGCTCCCTGCTGCCTTCCCTCAGGTGAACAGTTCCACCCCAAAATGCTATTGACAGTGGTTAGGGAAAGAAGCATGAAATCTCAGAGGTGAGAAATGATTCCTTCTCAAAAACTAGTTTCTTCTTCCATGGCTGTCTCTCTTCTTTGTAGTCAGACGTCACAATCTTCTGAGTTGTCTCTGGCCTCATCTCTCCACTGGCTCCCTAGAGAGTATGTTCCATTTTTTAAAGGGTCACCAAGGGTGTGAATGGACCCTAGCTTGGCTAGCTAGCTATTGCCAACTGCCCTCAAATTCCACCATTTTGTGTGGACAACTTCTTCACACCTCATAACATAAAGAGATGATCAAGTATAAGTCTTTGTTGTTGTTTACTCATTTCAGTCATGTCTGACTCTTCATGACGTCTTTCTGAGATTTGGCTGGTTGGCTGCATGTCATGGATCAGCATCAAGTTTCCTGTGATTACAAAGAGGCCATGACTTAGAGGGTATGCCAGATGTTTGTGCAAAGAGACAGGAAGAATCCTTAGTTCAGGGAAGAGGAACCAGCCTATCCCTGCTGAACGTGTTCCAAGAAACCACAGGCCTGGTGGCCATGAAGAGCTTAGGTTAGAATGGAGAGGCTGCAGTCATATTTGGAATCAGAAGCACTGGTTTGAATCCTGGGTCTGTTATTACCATAAAATGTGTTTAGAGTTGGTAAAGAAAGACCTTTGACATCCCTGAATCTTGCTGCTTCATCTGGTTTACTTAGTTCTGTTTGGCAAGACTGGAACAGATGAAGGCCAGGTACAGTGGGTCTGATTTCTCTTTACTTGGCAAATTCCCCAGGGAAGCCCATTATTCAGAAGGTCATGTGCCAGACCAAGGCTGGGCTCTTCTTGAAATGTTAGATGTAGTTACTGCTTTCTGTTCCAGGTTTAATCTACCTTACTACTTCCAGGGCTTTTCAATTAATTGTATAACCAAGGGCAAGTAGGCTGACTAGCTGGCATTTGCATAGTGCCTTAGGTTTTCAAAGTGTTTTACATGGTGTAAGACAAATAAACACAGGTTCACTCTTGTTCTGGTCAGACAGGAAAGACGCTCAGAAGGGGTTAGTAATCTTACTTTGTTCTAGTTTAGTTTTCTCAGAAGAGGTTGCTGATAATGAAAGCACAACTTCTATAGCATTCCCTAGTCACCCTTCTCTCAGGGACCGGTGAGAAGGGAAGGGAGGGGCAACTACCCTCACATCTTCATGGGGTCAGTCAAGACAGGCACAACTCGTGCATCCCCCTGAGTCTCCTCAAGCCTCGATGGGGGCCAGTTGAGGCAAACACAGATTCTCCCCAAGCCTTGATGGGGCCGATCCAGGCTCACACAGCTTCTGTGAAATCAACCCTAAGGTTCCCCATTCACTGACCAATGACCACCTGTTTCATAGGGGCAGACAAACAAGGCATATTGCCAGCAAAAGTTTCACAAGTTTACATCACCCCATCCCTGTATCTCACTGCACAGCTGCAGTGGGAGTTTATATTATGTATCATTATATGATGCTGTGCAAGCATGGTGATGTTTTGAACCATAACTGTGGAAACTCATACCAATACCTGGGAACAAGATTGTTATGGCTATGGTTGCTATGGATCCTGGGAAACTGAACTTTAAGAAATAATAACAAAACTCACTTTCACACACACTAGAATCCACCTTACTTACACATGGTATCCCATTTGTTTCTCATAACAAACTTGGGAGGTAGGTGCTATTAATTCCTCTCATTTTACAGCTCAGGAAACTGAGGCTATGATGATAAGTGACTTGAGCAAGGTCACCCAACCAGTAAGGATTTGAACTCAGACTTCCTGATTCCAAGTCCAGGATTTGATTCACTGTGCCACCTCGCTGCTATATTAAATCTAGGTGTGAGCCCTCTTCGGGGCTGCTCAGTCACCTTTGGTGTTCACTTGATTCACCCAACTCTTACCTGTGGCCCCAGGAAGCTGTAGCATGTGCAGCGGCCACCCCCTGGTCCCATCATGCAGAGAGGCTGAACCAGGTTGAGGGTAACTGACAAGCCTTGAGCCTATCCAGGAGTGAGGGGGATGTCCTCCCCAAGCACGTGAAGACTTTCCTTGGCTGAATGATCAGATGAGAAAGCTTTGTTCCAATGGCCATGAAGACAACTAAGGAATCAGACACTGTAGACACTAAGGTCACCTGCTACATCCTGGGCCATCAGCAGTCGCCCTGACTTTTGTCCTGCCCACTGAGCTTCAATGACTCAGGAAGAGAGAGCAAGGCTGAGGACTTTGTGCAGCTTCTGCCTCCCTTAAATCCAATTCACACACAAGTCTAGACATCATCCCCTGATGTCACTGGTTCCCTTCAAAAATGAAGGTCAAACAACAGGTATCAGAAGATGAATTGGAAAAAAAAGGGCGGGGCATGAATAGAACACTCAAAAGAGAAAGGAATTAATCAACACAAATAATGGAAATAGAAATGTCAGTGGTTTTCTGATGGCAAGAAGCAAACAGGGTCTTGTTGCTTAGATACTAGAAAGGGAGTCAGTTAATTAGTGTCTTCCCTCTTGGCTCGTACCTTCAAGGATAACTCTGAGGGGAGCCATCTCATTCAAACCAAATACAGTCTGTCTGTATATCTGTCTCTGTCAATCTGCCTGCCTGTCCATCTATCCATCCATCTGTCTGTCTCTCTATCTGTCTGTCTGTCTGTCCATCTATCTATCTATCTATCATCTATCTTCTCTCTCTCTCCCTATCTACATCTATCTCTCAATCTCTCCAGATTGTGTTGCCCTATCTTGCCCAGCCTGGAAGCATAGCAGTCACCCATAGACTCAATCCCACTATTGCTATGATCAGGAGCTCAGAACTGCTCCTTTTCTGATCTGGGCTATCCAGTCCCTCTTCAGGCAGGCTGGAGGCTCAGGTTCTACCCTAAGTCTCGTCCCCATCTCAAGGACTCTATAAGTCCCAGCCTGCTTAATGGCAGCAATTATATGCCTGTGCCACCACACCTGGCTTAGAATTCTTCTTTAAAAGGGCAGCTAGATGGCACAGTGAATAGAGCACTGGTTCTAGAGTCAGGAGGACCTGAGTTCAAATCTGTCCTCAGACACTTAACACTATCTGTATGACCTTGACAAGTCACTTAACCCCAATTGCCTTGCCGTCCCCCTTCCAAAAAGACAAAAAAAAATTCTCCTTTAAATTCCTTTTACTCCTGAAGCACTCCCACAACGTGAACAGCAAAAGCTTCTAATACTATAGCTTTTCAAGGTTTACAAAGTGTTTTCATCAAAACCCTGTGAGGTAGACAGTACCAAGAAACTAAGCCAGGTAGGTAATGACTCACCTTAGATTACATAGGCAGTAAATAGCACAACTGGGGTTCAAAAAGACTTCTCTTTCCACTCTACTACATTGACTCTTTACTTGGGTTTAGTTATTTCCTCTTTGGGCCTCAGTTTCCTCCTCTGAAAAATGGGGAACATAAATACATATATCACCTACCTAATAGCATTGTGATAAAGCTTAAATGAGGGCAAAGGACTTAGAACCAGGAGACCCAGATTCAAATGCTAGCTCTGATACTTATGACTATATGAGCAATTCACTTAAGCTCCCTGAGACTCAGTTTTACCACCTATAAGATGGGGGAATAATTCTGATTATTGTTATTATGATTATTATTATGATACTATATCTTTCTGAGGGGTGTGTTGAGGAAAATGCTCTGTAACCCTAAGGGGATATGGAAATGTGCACTGTAAGTGAAGAGTTGGAATCGAATTGTCAAGGGGTCCAGAAAGAGCAGGTTTTGTCATAATTAGGTCACAGAGAAGGAAGTACATCTCAACTGATAAAAGAGGGGTTGGGAAATCTTCCCTGGAAGGCCCTAAAACTCAGGTGGTGCACTTTGTCCTGGGAAGCCTGAAACTGAATAAAGATTAAAGATGTAACATCTCAATGATGATATTTTGGTCCTCCTCTGAACTGCAGGGTGGGGACTTGGAAAAAATGAACTCTTTTCTTCCCTAACATGCTTTTTCAAAAGTCACATCAGAGACTTTGCATTGGCTGTTGTTACATAAATCTGAGTAGGAAAATGAGAGAACTGGGGCCTCCACCCATGCCACCCTGGATGGTTGAGTAGGAATAGGTGGACTTTTCAGTGGACTTCTGGCATCTCTCTATGTAACGCTCGTGCTGGAGATTCTTTGAGACCCTAGATCATTGGAGGTGAAAGAGGCCTTATAACCATAGCCACAACCAGACCACACTAGAATCAACACAGGGTGGGGCACTTCCTCCTCATAATCACTACCATCTCTGTGTTTCATCTCAATTGTTTTCAGTTGTCTGACTATTTGTGACTCTTTTTGAGGTTTTCTTTGGCAAAGATACTGTAGAGTGGTTGCCATTTCCTTCTCTAGTTCATTTACAGCTGAAGAAACTGAGGCAAACCGAGTAAAATGACTTATCCAGGGTCACACAGTTAGTAAGTGTCTGAGGCCGGATCCGAACTCAGGTCCTTCTGACTCCAGGGCGGACTCTCTACTTACTGTACCACCTAGCTGCCCCTATCTCCTGAGACTTTTTAAAATGTCTGTTCAGGGTCAAATTCATCAACATCTGAAGTATATTTGCTATGTGCAATGTCCTATGGGAATATAGAAAAGAAAAGGGCCTCTTCTCTGCCCCTGAATCACTGTAATGGAAATGCAGATTTAAAGATCTTCCCTGCCCCTAGGCCCTTTGATTGGCTTAAGAGACTTTGATTGGCTTTAAGAGACTCTGAAAACCTTCCTTGACTTGAAAATATGCTCTGCCTCCTAATAGGCTGAATGTGGTCACATGGAGCCTGTGGTGGGAGGCTTGGTTTTCAGGAATGACCACACCTTGATGCTGTATGATTGGGCAGTGGGTCAAGGAGGTTGTTACAATCTTTGAGCCAGGAGAAGGCTATATAAACTCTGATGAGAGGCTTTGCTTTGGGGCTCACTTTGAGAAGTGTTGTGTGATTTGACCAGATGAGACTCTGGGAAGCCGTTGTTGAGAGCCCCCCGGCTTTGAAAACCCAGATGTTGATGCTTCCCTCTCTGGTAACTGTGATTTGGTATTGATATAATGGTAGGACAGTTTGGAAGCCTGTCTGTTTGATCTGTAAGTTCTGTAACTCTGAAGTTCGGGGTGTTGACCTTTTTCCCCTGAACTAGGTAATGTGTGTTTGTTTGATTAAAGTAAGCTTGTTAACCCATTTTGAGTTGCTTTCCTTTTGAAAAGCAGATCTAAGAACCTGTGTTGGCAGTCACCCTGGGGATATTGGGGTGCTTGCCGCTACAAAATGGCGACGAGGATGGGATCTGCTGAGTAAAAGGAAAGTATGGGGGCTGGGATAATTGTTTGTTTCCCAGTTGTGGTAGCTGTGATTCTGTGGAGCCATGGAGCAGGAGAGAAGAACGACCTGCATGCTGACTTCACTGAGCTGAGAGCAGGAATGGTGAGCTGCCTGCATGGGGACCTGTGGAGAAGCCTGGAGCTGCTGCCTTCTGCTGGAGGAGAAGGAACCCAGGAGTTTGGAGTTCAGCCACAGGACAAGATAAGGACTGTGTGGCAAAGCAGGGGCACTGAATGTGTTTCCTTGCTGCATCCCACAGTTTGGGACCCAGGGGGGATGGACTTGTGACTATGGTGGGTGGGGTGAAGTGCCATGGACCCCAAGGACCCCACTTTGGTTTTGTTGCCTAGTTCCCTCTCTGGATTTGGAAGCAGGGGCTGGAGCAGTGTTATGGGAAGGACACCGCCCCCTCCCAAGAGTACTTTATGTGATAATGCTTTGTATTTTGTGAATTGATGTGAAAATGCAATGTACTTTGTTTAAGACCCAGTGGCCACTTTGGTAACTTTATATGTACCTTGAAAATGTGACCTAAGAGATGTTTTAGTGCTAATTCAAATGTAAATTGCGTATGCTATGGGCATGAAAGATCTTGGGGCTGAATGTAATGGAAATGCAGATTTAAAGATCTTCCCTGCCCCTAGGCCCTTTGATGGGCTTAAGAGACTTTGATTGGCTTTAAGAGACTCTGAAAACCTTCCTTGACTTGAAAATATGCTCTGCCTCCTAATAGGCTGAATGTGGTCACATGGAGCCTGTGGTGGGAGGCTTGGTTTTCAGGAATGACCACACCTTGATGCTGTGTGATTGGGCAGTGGGTCAAGGAGGTTGTTACAATCTTTGAGCCAGGAGAAGGCTATATAAACTCTGATGAGGGGCTTTGCTTTGGGGCTCACTTTGAGAAGTGTTGTGTGATTTGACCAGATGAGACTCTGGGAAGCCGTTGTTGAGAGCCCCCCGGCTTTGAAAACCCAGATGTTGATGCTTCCCTCTCTGGTAACTGTGATTTGGTATTGATTTAATGGTTGGACAGTTTGGAAGCCTGTCTGTTTGATCTGTAAGTTCTGTAACTCTGAAGTTCGGGGTGTTGACCTTTTTCCCCTGAACTAGGTAATGTGTGTTTGTTTGATTAAAGTAAGCTTGTTAACCCATTTTGAGTTGCTTTCCTTTTGAAAAGCAGATCTAAGAACCTGTGTTGGCAGTCACCCTGGGGATATTGGGGTGCTTGCCGCTACAATCACTCATCATTGGGCTGGGCTGGAAGGAATTACATATATAAACAAGTGACTGAATGAAAGTATTTTATTGAGCCTTAAGCTTTACAAGCTATAAATTATTCTTACTATTGGATGAGTAACATCTAGCACCAAAGATCTCCAGATTTTGTGTACCAGAGAGGCACAGAAGGTCTGTGCTGTAGGAGATGAAAGGAGGGAAGAGATCCCTGTGGATTTGGTAGGGAGGGAGTCAAAGAGGACTTCCTGAAGGAGGTGGTGTTTGAACTATGAAGATTTTTGATAGGTAGAAAAAAGGGAGAACTATATATGAAAAGAAAATAGCAGAAATGGTGGCAGGTGGTATATAATGGATAGAACTGAAAGAAGTGAAATCAGAAGACTTGGGTTTAACAGCTGCATAGCCTTTGGTAGATCATTCCCCTTCTCTGCACCTTCATTTTAACCATATGTAAAGCAAGATGGTTGGACTAGACTTTGACCTCCGAGGTCCCTTTCTCTTCTATATGTACATGGCTTGTGTTCTAAGGTCTTTCCCAGTGTTCAAATTCTAAGTTCTGAAGTCATTTCCAGAGCAGATGTTCTATATCCTAAGATCCTTTTCAAGTCTGACAGACTTTTTTTTTTTTTAATGACCTATGGGCCTTGCTAGCTCTGCTTTTCTATGTCCAAACATCCCTCCCCACCAGAGCATTCATTCTATGCTATGCACTCTAAGGTCTCAGACCAGACCCTCTATAGTTCTATAGTTTGCCACCTAATACCTGTTGAGTAAATGAATGTAACTAGGGAAAAGATGCACAGCCAGCCACATGGCAATGTGTGACTTGGATTAGCAGCATCTGGACCAGGTACTGGCCAGACAGACAGCAGGCATGGGACTGTGGGGCAAGTGAAACCCTGCTTTACATGTGCCTGCTGCAGATTTTGGGCAATGCTGGAGGCTGAGACTCTCCCAGTCTCTTGTTGACTTCTAAAGTTATCCTCTATGAAGTTGTGAACTCAAGGAGGGCAGGGCCCAGTCTTATTCATCTGTTCTCCCCATAGAGTAGTTGAGTATAGGGTTTGGCAAGTTGGAAGCTTTCCCAATATTTTTGGCCAAGCACTTTGAACCAGTGAGTAACATAATACAAATGTTAAAATTTCATGAAAAGGGGAGTGGTTTTGCCCAGGGTCACTTGGCTGGGGTTGCTGCAGACTGGAAGGATCCCATTTACACTCATTGCAAGGAGATTTGGGCTGCTCCTTGAGACCCTGACTTATAGTGGGGAAAGACCAGAAAAGAGATTTATGATCCTCTTTCTGCATTCAAGGGATAGATGGAGGGCAGAGGATGAATGAAAGGATGGAACTAAGACTGAGAGAGATTTTACTACAAGCCTTGGGTGGGACTAATAGGGGACAACATCTGAAAGTCAGACCCATGAACTAGTAGGGAACTTATAGCCAATGTCTTAGGACTTCACTGATAGGTTTCTGGAAATGTTCTTTTAGTTGGTTATTTGATTTTCCTATAAATAAAGAATCATGGCTTACCAGAGCTGGAAGGAATCTCAGAGACACCTTGTCTAGTCCCTGATGGTCACTCAGTCTCTGCCTAAAGCCCCCTTCTCCTTCATTAATGGGGTACTGAAGAGGGAAGGGTAATAAGGAGGGGGGGAGGGTAAGTGGTTCTGCCAGGGATACCTCTCCTGGCATCCAGTCTGGAAGGAATTCACCAGGCTCAAGCAAACTTTGAAGCCGAAATTGTAAAGTTTATTGTTACGCTGTAGAGAACAGCGGGCTAGATTCTTATGGAACCTGCAAACTCGCAGAGGCACAGGCATAGTTTTAAGGGGTCAGTTATGCTAACTAGGTGAGTAAGGGTGGGATCAGGGAGGAGTTAAGGAGTGGTCAGTGCTCAAAGGACCATATACTTTTAACATCAACTGCGCAGGTATATTGCCCATGATTCACTGGGAAATAGCTCAAGGTGGGGCTAGCTGGAGGTGTGGTTTTAGGCCTGATATGTCACTAAAGAGTGCCCAGTCTGCCACCCACCAAGGTCATCAGAGGCAGTGTGGGTATATAATTGACTAAGGAGTTACCCTATAGATAAGATATTGAAGAATTTATGGTGGGGCTGGCCACTCTAAGGGAGATAACATTTACATAACTTATTGTTTCAAGCAGAGATAAACAGGTCATGAGTTGTTGCTGGGCAGAGTGCTGGAAGGGGGAAGGGGCAGAGTCAATGCTCTGGGGCTGGGGGGGTGGAAATGTGATCTTACAGACTGCTTTTACAAATTGATTTTACAGACATAGATCCCAAAGCACCCCATTTACAAACTGATGTTACAGATTGATACTATAAACATATATACATCACAAGGACCCCATCAGTACTATCTCACTAGCTCCTGAAGCCCCCATTCTATATCTTGGGCTGTTCTCATTGTTAGAAAAAGTTTCCTTATATCACACCCATATCTACTCCACTACAATTCCTCTCCCTTCCCCCATTACTCCTGGCTCCACCCTCTGGGGCCAAACAAACCAAATCTAATCCATCTTCTATTTGACAACCTTTTTAGAACTTGAAAATGTCTATTGGCTAGGTAATACAGTGGATAGATGGTTGGGTCTAGAGTCAGGAAGACCTGAGTTCAAACCTGATTTCAGATACTTACTAGCTGTGTGACCTTAGTCAAGTCACTTAACCCTGTTTGCCTCAGTTTCCTCATCTATAAAATGAGCTGGAGAAGTCATAGGGGCGGAGCCAATATGGCAGAGTAGAAACAACATTTCCAATGTGCTCTGCCCCACACAAATTTCAAACAATGTGAAAGGGAGCTCCGAACAACTCCTGGAGCCACAGCACCCACAGAACGGCCCAGAGAAGCTAACCTCCGGCTGAGGACAGCCCAGCAGCCCTGCAGGGAGCGGCCAGCTCAGCGCTCTGAGAGCAGGCAGCACAGCGCATTGGGAACCGACAGCGCAGCCCGCAGCCCGCAGAGCCAAGCCCAGGTCCGCGGTTTTAGCCCCAGGGCAGCCGGGTCTTCAGCCTGCTGGTGGAACCCCAGAACACCAGCAATTGTGGTGATTCCAGAATTATCAGCACAGATATGCCTAGGACAAAGTGAGAGGTTAGTGCCCTATGGACTTTGGGACCAGTATTTGGGGAACACGTGGCTTCCTCCCCTGGGGGCAAAAAGCTGCTGAAGAAACAGCTGCACAGAAGCCATTTTGCAGCCTCAGCAGTGGCTCTAGCTCCTGGTCTGCGAACTGTAGGAAGATCCAGCAATCAGTCTGGGGGTTAATCGCTTTTGCTTTAAACTGCCTGGATCTGGATTGTGGTCTGGGGGGGAAGTTTGGGGTGGGTATCCAACTTGCCAGAGTGGGTGGAGGCTTTACAGAGGCCACCCAACTGGCGGAAGTTGTGAAGACCCCACATTTGGGCAGAAGCTCCCCTGTCTGGTGGCAGAGTCCTACTGTGGCAACAAGCCCAAAAATCAAGTAATTAAGTGGCAATATGCCTAGGCAAACAAAACAAAATAAACAGAAAAGTTCAACATTGGACTCCTATTTTAGGGGCAAAGAGGCTCAAAGCATGGAGGAGGACTGTGAGGTCAGAACTCCTGCACCAAAAGCCCCAAATGAAAATACAAGCTGGCTACAGGCCATAGAGGACCTTAAGAAGCAGATAAGAGAAGTGGGGGAAAATTTGGGAAGAGAAATGAAAAAGATGCAAGAAAAGTATGAAATGACAGTCAACAGCCTGACTGAGGAAAATAACACCTTAAAAAATAGACTAACTCAAATGGCAAAAGAGGCTCAGAAAGGCAATGAGGAGAAGAATGCCTTAAAAAGTCGAATTTGCCATATGGAAAAAGAATCTCAAAAGCTCACTGAGGAGATTCATTCCTTCAGAGTTAGACTGGAGCAAATGGAAGCTAGTGACTTTATGAGAAATCAAGATGCTGTTAAGCAGATCCAAACAAATGAAAGAATAGAAGGCAATGTGAAATATCTCATGGGAAAAACCACTGACCTGGAAAATAGATCCAGGAGAGATAATTTAAAAATTATTGGACTACCTGAAAGCCATGATCAAAGAAAGAACCTATAAATCACCCTTCAAGAAATTCTCAAGGAAAATTGCCCTGATGTTTTAGATCCAGAGGGCAAAATAGAGGTTGAAAGAATCCACAGATCACCTCCTGAAAAAGATCCCAAAAAGAAAACTCCCAGGAATATTATAGCCAGGTTCCAGAATCCCCAGATCAAGGAGAAAATACTACAAGCAGCCAGGAAGAAACAATTTCAATATTGTGGAAACACAATCAGAATAGCCCAGGACCTGGCAGCTTCTACACTGAGGGATTGAAGGGCATGGAATATGATATTCCAGAGGGCAAAAGAGCTGGGAATGAACCCAAGGGTCACCTACCCAGCAAAACTGAGTATCTTGTTTCAGGGGAAAATATGGTCATTCAGTGGAATAGAGGACTTTCAAGCATTCTTGAGGAAAAAACCAGAGTTGAATAGAAAATTTGACACTCTGACACAAGAAGCAAGAGATGCTTGAGAAGGTAATCAAGGAAAAGAAATCAAGAGGAACTTATCAAAGTTGGACTATTTACAGTCCTACATGGAAAAACAATAACTGTGTTTGATGAAACCTTTCTCATTATGAAAATAATTGAAGAAGGGTACATGGCATATGTTCACAGGTATACATGGATAGAGGGCACAGGTTGAATTTGATGGGAAGGGATGATTATTTTTTTTTGGAGGGCAATTGGGGTTGGGTGACTTGCCCAGGTTCACATGGCTGGGTTTTTGTTTGTGTGTTGGGTGTCTGGGGCCAGATGCGAGCTCGGGTCCTTCTGGCTCTGGGGCTGGCTCTCTGCTCGCTGCGCCACCTAGCCGCCCCAAGGAAGGGATGATTCTTAAGGGGTGAAGTCAAGAGGTGAGAGAGGAAAGTGGCAAGAGGAGATGGAGAGAGACAGGGTAGGGCAAACTATCTCATGTAGAAGAGGCAAGGGGAAGTAGTTGCAGGGGAGGGGAAGAACAGGAAGGCAAAAAGGCAAAAGCATATTCTCATTGAAGTTGGCTCAAGGAGAGAATCACATACATACTAAATGGAATATCTTACCCCTCACTCACTCTCCTGAATAGGGGAAAGGGGGATGAGAGGAGGGATGATGGAGGGGAGGGCATTCTGGGGAGAGGGGAGGTTAGAAGTACCCACTATCAAAGAGGGACAGGATCAAAGTAGGGAATGGACCAGGTGGGAGGTGAGACAGGTGGGAGGGAAATATAAGCAGTCTTTTACAATATATCTACTATGGTAATGTTTTGCATGGATATACATGTACAACACATACTGAATTGCTTATCTTCTCAGAGGGAGTGGGTGACAAGGGAGAAAGGGAATGGATCTGAAAATCGAAGTTTTAAAATTAAATGTTTCATAAGATGTCCAGGCAGTGGGGCTCAGAGATTCACCTTGCCCTAATGGCAAAGTCGAAGGGGGTATGGGAGAAGATATGGGAGAGAGCAGATTGGATGAGGGGATATCTAGTGGGACTGCTATTCTGGGGTGGTGGGTAGAGAAAAAATGGGGGGAAAATGTAACTTATAATCTGGTGGAAATGAATGATGTAAACCAGAAGTTAATAAAGCATTTGTTTAATTAAAAAAAAATAAAATAAAATGAGCTGGAGAAGGAAATGGCAAAACACTCCAATATCTTTGCCAAGAAAACCCCAATGGGGTCATGAAAAGTCAGACACAACTGAACAGTAGTAATAAGAACATCACAAGGGAATATCCTTTGTACTTTGTTTTTGTCAGTGTCTTGCACACGGCAAATGGTTAGTAAATATTTGTTGAGTTGAACCTGTGCCTTGGAATAAAATGCTTTTGAAAATTGTACCAGGTGGCAAAGAATTGGAAATTGAGGGGATGCCCATCAATTGGGGAATGGACGAACAAGTGGTGGTATATGAATGTAATGGAATACTATTGTGCTATAAAAAATGATGAGCAAGCAGACTTCAGAGAAACCTGCAAAGATTTACATGCACTGATGCTGAGTGAAGTGAGCAGAACCAGGAGAACATTGTACACAGTAACAGCCACAGTGTGCAATGAACACTCCGACTTTGTTAGATTTAGCTCTTCTCAACAATACGAGAATCTAAGTTCTAAAAGACTTATAATGGAAAATGCTATCCACACCCAGAAAAAGAACTATAGCATCTGAATACAGATTGAAGCAGACTGTTTTCACTCTTTGTTGGTTTTTCTTTCTTGTGGTTTTTTTCCTTTTGTTCTGATTCTTCTTTCACAACATGACTAACGTGGAAATGTGTTAAATAGGATTGCACATGTATAACCTATATTTATTGCATGCTGTCTTGGGGTGGGGGGAAGGGAAGAGAAGGAGGGAGAAAAACATTTGGAACTCAAAATCTTATAAAAATGAATGCTGAAAACTACCTTTACGTGGAATTGGAAAAAATAATATATTATTAAGTGCAAAAAGAAAGAAAATTGTACCACAATTCCGAGCAATGTAAAAAATGTTCACTGTGCAGCAGAAACCAAGCATCACAGATAGAAAACCTTTGGGTTCTATGCATATTTTCTCTGTGATTTAATATCCAAGGGGAGTTATACATTATATATATACACACATACAGAGACACATATGTAGGAATATTCCCAAGTATATGCATAAGCACATGAATCTAGACCCATGCAAAGGGCAAAAAAAGGCCAAAAAATTTTGGTTGTAACTTGCAACCTAGAACTGAAGTTTAGGGTTTCTAGGAACTGTGTTCAGTATTGGGGGCTATCTCAATAATCATGCTCTTTAGCTCATGTCCTACCCAAAGTTTCCCCTGAAAACATCAAAAATTGACTCATTTTGTCGGTATCCAGAGTTTCTCCTGGGGACTTCAGAATAAAGCTCATGTCTAGATCTCTATGAAAAAGGTAAAAGGACTTCATCCTCCACATAAGCACTCAGACTAACAAATCATTAAATATAGGTTAAGGCTCTATTTAGCCCCTCCCCCCCAAATCAAACACACAAAACTGAGAGATTTGTACCTGAAGTCATAAACAATCAAGTCAATCTTTCTCTGATGTGCCTCAGCTTTCCCCAGAGACCTGTATAGTTCTCCAGTTTTTTTTTTTTCATGGTACAGAAACTGGGAAGCAAAGTACTTCTAGAAAGTTGGCCCCTTTTTCTCCTTCTCAGGGACCTCTGTATAGTTGAGGTTAAACTCCACCCCCTGCCCAGTAGGGTACAGAATCAGTCAGCCTTTTTTTTTTTTTTTTTAATCTCTACCAATGACCTATTCAGTCACCTTAACAAATGACTACCCTGAGGCAATTTCCCACACCCTCCACCCAATTCCAGAAAACACTGTGAGCTCTAGGTACCTACAGAGATAACCCCCAACCCTACCCTGACCTTTACATTATTCATGAAAGACACCTGTGGGTTAAGGTCCAGATTTGCTTCTCAACTGTAGATTAATTGTTGACAGAGAACAAAACCCAGAACTGAAATAATTTAGAAAGTTTATTAAGTTGTCCAACAGAGGGGTGATCTGAAAAAGGAACGTCCCCTTGGTAAGTGTTCTGACAAAGGAACAAGGAAAGAACAGCTGATTGGCCAGCACAGAGACAGTTTCCAGATAAGACTTGGGGGTTGCTCAAGATTTACAGCAGAAGAAAACTCTTCTAAAACGTTAATCTTTGGATCTGGTTCTCTTGGAAAGTTTCTTTGGGATCAGCATAACTTGGAGTCCTGAGTCATGCATTGAACAAATCTGGTCTCTAAACAAAAGGTCTGACCTCTCAGGCACACAGGGTTAGGTTAAAGTTTTCCCACACAGGCTAGGCAGGCTTTCCTTCAACAAACCAGTCAATTACAGTACATTATTGCCTTCTCTTGGACCATCTCTGCTTTGGCTCTTCCCTATAATCACAAGGTGGCACTAGCAAGCAAGGCAGGCTGAGCTGTCATTCATTCCCTAAACTGAAGACCTTTGTGAGCATATGCAGAACCCTTTGCACTGACCTGTAGTTCTGTGTACTGGTTTTGCAAGGAAAATGGCTTTTTTTCTCTCCGGCACTCCTCCCCTCACGCTTCCCTACCCCTTCTTCTCTCATCTCTCTTCTAGAAGGTATCTGCCATAGTTTTATCTGGGGTCTGGCACCTAGGGATAGAGGGGGGAAATCCTGGTGACTGAGCCCCATTTGGCCCTCAGGGTTTGGGGGCCCAACTAAAGGGAGTGTGAACATATGGGCTCCTCAGCTCTCCCCAGCTCAGGGAACTGTCTTTGTGTCTTTTCCAAACTGACCACTAGAGGGAGCTGCTGCATAGCTGGTATTGGTCACTGCCCCAGTAACAGGAGAGGTGGTGGACTTTCTTTGCAGAGAACTGGACTAAGAACTCCAGAATGGTAGAACTTAGAGACCATCCTAAGTATCGTACATCCGGATTGCCTTAATTACCTTCACAGTCAGGACAACTGGGAGGCCAAAGGAGTTATTTAAATTTGTCTTGGACAACTAGCTCTAAGTGCCTTGTTCCTGCTCCTGGAGCTGACATTCCTTGAGAGGCATATTTGGCTGTTAACCCAAAACTCAGGCTGAGCTTGACATTTTTTTAAAGACAGATTTTTGTAGAAAAAGGAATTAATTCTGATAGGTTAAAGTAGAAAAGGGGATAGGTTATATCATTGTCAAGTTTACGATCCAGGTAGGTCACTAATTTCTAAGGGGGATTAAGGCATGTGTATGTAGGGCAGCTTCCCTATAAGAGGGTGGTCATGTTGACCTGTGCAGCCCTCTGTCACTTATATCTCTAAAGGAAATGGAGATCGTGGGCACGACTCAGATTTACATGGTGTAAGTAGATAAGTTCTTCAATAAAGAGCTCCATTATGCCATTGGAGAGACATACAAAGTTTTGATAAGATGCTAGTCCCCAATCTGACACAGATTCAGCCCTTTTCTGAGCTCTCAAACATAAGAATTAGTGGAAAGAACCCTGGCTTAGGAGTCAGGAGATCTGGGTTCCAGTTCTGCTTCCAGCATTTACTAGCTGTGTACAAAGCAAGAACAAGTCATTTCACTTCTCAGAAGTCTGTTTTCTCAACTTGGAATGGTGATATTTGTATTTCCTACCTCACAAGGCTGTCAGAAGCCCTGGACTTGGTCACAGCAGACACCACTCCCCTGTCTTTTAGCTCTAGGACCAAGGGCACATCACTCACCTTCAAGCAAGTTTCCTCATTCATGAAGGGGGAAATAATTATACTTACACTTCTAACCTAGAAAGCAGAGACTTTATATTATTTAAACATTGTCTCTCCTCCAACCAACCTATTCCTAGCACAGAGTAGGTTTTTATTCCGAGTTTATCCAATTAAAATGAACCTCTGTGAGGTGGGACTACACCTGGGCACTGAGTGATGGGATGGAGAAGATCCAAATGGGTGGAGAAGACAATAGGTGGAGAGAATTACGAGCTTAAGTGAATCAGACTTTTCTTATATGAAGGTGTGTAAATGAGATAAGCATTCTTCAACACTTCCCAGACTAATTGGGCTGGGCTACTGTTGTTTGTTTGTTTGTTTTTGGAGGGCAATTGGGGTTAAGTAACTTGCCCAAGGTCACACAGCTAGATTTTTGTTTGTGTGTGCGTTAAGTGTCTGAGGTCAGATCCGAACTCAGGTCCTTCTGACTCCAGGGCCGGAGCTCTACTCACTGCCCCACCTAGCTGCTCCTGGGCTACTGTTGTAACCCTAGGTATTTCTTTTCTTTACTCCCTACCCTGTTTATTGTTTTATTTAAGGAAAAAGTTAAAGCAGATTTGGTTGGTAAATATCCAGCCTGCTACTAGGCACTCTCCTTGGCTCCTTTATTAAAGATGAAATACTAGCCATCAACTTGGTGGGGTTAGGTGGTTAGACAAACTGAGATACAGGAATGTAATGCAATAACCACTGTCATTTAAGAAATAATAAATGCAAAGAATAAATTTCTCTGTTTAGCATGTAAAGCTCTTCAGAACCTGGTCCCTTCCTATTGTTGAAAGAAAAGTCTTCCTTACACTTCAGGTAAAGAAATCAGAGGATCAGGAAAGACTTGGTAAGCAGAATTTATTACATATAAGGCAAGGGTGTGGCCCTAAACTCATCTGTGCTTGACTTTTTAAAGACAAACTTTTGTAGGAAAAGGAGTTAATTCTGATAGATTAAAGTAGAAAAGGGGATGGGTTAGCATTATATCAGTGTACAGTTTACCATACCAGTAGGAAACTGATTTCTAAGGGGGATCAAGATAATTATATTTAAAAGCATTACTGAAATCAAAGTAGATTTTGGTTATCATGAATTTTCTCCATCAATAGAAAGATAGTATTGGAAAATTTTATCCTCTACTAGCACGAAAATCTGAGCGTGCCAGTGACTTTTTCATTTCCTTTAGAAACATAAGTAATGGGGGAGGGGGGACTGCAGAGGCAAACACGACCAGTCCCTCAAGCTCGATCTGGCACGTAGGGCAGCTGCCCTACGAGAGGGCTGTCACGTTTGCATATGCAGCCCCGCCTCCTGTCACATATTCAACCTGACGTAGGAAAGGGTGGTCACTTTTGCCTCTGAAGCCCCCTGTTACTGTCTCTAAAGGAAATGTAGATCACAGGTAAGCTCAGATTTCCGTGACGGTAATAGACAAATCCTTCAATACTTTATTCATTATAACATTTACATCAGTGGGTTTTGCTTTGCTTTTTAGGAAATAAAAATACAACAGCAGCTGTGGAGGATGAATTGCGGAGGGGAGAGAGGAGGCACGTAGACCAGTGAAGAGCTTAGTGCAGTGGTCCAGGAGAGAGGCAATGATCAGCTAGGACAGAAGTCCTGGGAGTAGAGAGAAGTAATCAATACTGTGGAGGGACAATATTGAATAAGTGAGGTAAAGGCAAGGGAGGAGTTAAGAATGATTCTAGAGGGGCGGCTAGGTGGCGCAGTGAGTAGAGCGTCGGCCCTGGAGTCAGAAGGACCTGAGTTCAGATCCTGCCTCAGACACTACGCACACACAAACAAACAAACAAAAAAAAAACCTAGCCGTGTGACCTTGGGCAAGTTACTTAACCCCAATTGCCCTCCAAAAAGCAAAAAAAAAAAAAAAAAAAAAAGAATGATTCTAGGGTTGTGAACCTGGATGACTGGAAGAGTGGTGATAACCTCAATCAAAATAGAAAAGTCAGAAAAGGGGAATTGTAAAATCCCAGTAGAATGTTACAAATGAGTTCATATCCCAAATCTATGCTGCCTCTGGCTCTCATATCTTTTTACTTGGCAAAATAAGTCCAGTTTTTGATGAAAAAAGAGTTTTTGGAGGCTCTTCCAGGCTCTTTGTTATGGCAATTGATTCATATTAGTTATACAAAAGTATGTAATCAGCTTCTCTCTCAAAATCAACATGTCAGAAATATAATTCATTATCCTTCCCTCCAAACCCATACCTCTTTTGAGTTTCCTGGTTTATGTTGGTAGGGAGTAAAATGAAACATCATTTGTAGTTGGCCTGATATCAGAGTAGGAGTTTGGAGTTTAAAGGGTTAATCCTCTGGGGCTGGGTTTTTGGTCTGAATGGAGTGACTTCTGTTTAGAGGAAATGGCCAATTAGTGCAGCCAACATAGCTATGGAGCTGGAGGGGGTCTGTGCTCCCCTCACTTTCCGATCCTAAAGTCGAAAGAGACAGAGAGGAAACCCTCAGAGACTAAGACTACTCAGAGATGGAACTTTACCCTCTAATCTCACCTAGCTCTCCCCTCCCATCAGATAAAAGGGGTGGGGTTTAGCCTCCCAGACCTGTGCTCACAGCCTCAGTGGCACCAAGACTTCAACCAGCTCAGCTTTCCAGGGGAATTTTAAAGAGTCCAGATTCAAGTTTTAAGATCATGCTTAGAAGAATTATATGATGATTCATAAAACTAAACAGTAACCCAATAAATAGTTACTGCCTAGTCTATGAGATACCAAACTCTTTAGGGCTATTACTCCATGCTGAAATCAAATAATCAAATGCCTTCAGATAATGGAATAAAATTCATTCATGAAAAGAAAATCAGGCTTACACAACACTGTCAGCAGTGGTGGAAAGAAAAATAGGGCTAAGTTGGGGGAAAGAAGGGAGGAAAAAGAGGATGCCTCTCAGTTAGCTGCTCTGGGCCTCCCAGCCAAAGTGGGGAGAGTCCTCAATGGGTCAAGCTCTTCCTCCAACAGGACCGCTGCTGTCGGGTTTGCTCAATGTGGATGATGTCACTGGCCTCCCCAGTCTGCCCTGTTTCTTACTTTCTGCTAATATGGTTCCTCTTTGTCTCCTGGCTCTACTTCACTGCCTCTAACACAAGCTGTGGGGCAGGTGTCATTCTCTAGTCCCAAACCCAGCCTAGGCTCTCTTGTGAACTCCTTCACTCCAAGAAACTGGCTTTGATCCCTGGATGTTTGCAGGAGGGACTATACCATTAGTAAGAAAAATTGTTTGAAGCAGGAAGCTACCGGGTGGCCTGATTCCTCATCCCCATTGAGCTCCCACTTGTCTTCCTGCACTGACCTGAGGGGGCCTTTTCTAGATTGGTTCTGGAGCTTTTCTGAGTTCTGCTGCTACTATGTCTGGTCTCCTGCTCCTCTCTATTTATCACATGATCTTCCAACTCAGAAACCCTTAAGCCTGCTCAGGGATTTTCATGTTCTCTCTGACTCTCTTCCTAGAAATTCATTTGGGAGAGGAAACATCCCAGAACTACTCAACTTCTTTTGGGAACTCATGAGTCCATTCTTCCAATGCTCATTCTGGAGCTTTGGTGATTGCTATGCAGTTAGACCAGTTGGCCTCTTACTACTTGTGGGAATTTAGGAGGGTCTCTTTACCACTCTGGGCCTCAGTATCCTAGGTAGCCTGGTGGATAAGTTACTGAGCCTAGAGTTAGGAAAGTGAGAATTCAAATCCAGCCTTAGATACTTACTAGTTGTGTGACCTTGTGCGAGTCACTTAACCCTATTTGCCTTAGTTTCCTCATCTGTAAAATGAACTGGAAAAGGAAATGGCAAACCGCTCCAATATCTCTGTCAAGTACCTAACCCTAACCCAAATGGAGTCACAAAGAATCAGACATTACTGAGCAGCAAAAACAGTTTCTAAGGCCACCAGCTGAGAGTTCACCAAGCCCAGGATTCATCCTGCAAAGTAAAATAGAAGATAATAATAATTGGCTTACAAAGTACTTTCCCCACAATAGCCCTATAAATAGGTCTATTCTCCCTATTGTATCATTATCCCTATTTTATAGATGGGGATACAGAGGCCCAGAAGGAAGGAGCAATTTGTATAGCTTGCATTTATTTAGGACTTTAATGTTTTCCTTACAACAACCCTGTGAGGGGGACAGCAAAAAAATACCTCTATTTTACAAACAAGGAAACTGAGGTTGAAAGAAATGATGTGGGGTGGCTAGGTGGCACAGTGAATAGAGCACCAGCCCTGGAGTCAGGGGGACCTGAGTTCAAATCCAGCCTCAGACACTTAACACAAAAATTAGCCATATGACCTTGGGCAAGTCACTTAACCCCAATTGCCCTGCCTTCCCCCCTCCAAAAAAAAGGGCAAAGAAAAAGAAAAGAAAAAAAGAAATGATGTGGCTTGTCTGAGGTCATAGAGCTAGTAAAGGGCAGAGCTAGATTTCAAACTCTAGTCCTCTGGTTATTAGTCAAGGAGATCTCTTACCTGGCCTCTCCTCCCCACCTCATGTCACTCCTCCCCCACTTACCATGCACCCCCAAAATTGCCTATAAATACTTTTTTGTTATTCAGTCATTTTCAGGCCTTTTTCATGATCCCATTTGGGGTTTTCTTGGCAAAGATGCTGAAGTGTTTTGCCATTTCTTTTCTCCAGCTCATTTTATAGATGAGGAAACTGATGAAAACAGGGTGAAGTGACTTGCCCAGGGTCATACTGTTACTAAGTGTCTGAGGCTGGATTCGAACTCAGTTCTTCCTGACTCCAGGCCCAGTGCTCTATCCACTACACCCCTATAAACACTAGGCTCAGCTGATTGCTGCATGTAAGCACAGATTCATCCAGTGGCCCCAATTATGGTGAAGAGAGTTGTTTACATAATTGATTTTTCCCCAGAACAAACCTTGCTTTCAGCTAGAGTAGGAAACTAATTATCCATCCATCAGGACTTATCAAGGGCTCCTAGCAATTTCTATCTAATTTAGACATCTTCTTTTATGACGCTGCAATTCATTAGTCTTGCAAGATGAACAGCTGCCTTCCAGAAATCCATTTGCCTAGAGCTGAACAGTATCAAGCTGCTGTTTTCCCTGCACTGGTAAGAAAGTGTGTCAGAAAAGAGAATAAACCATGGTCTGGAGATAAGGCAGGACCTGAATAATCCAGAGGAAGAGCCTTGGTTAATTACTATCCTTCTCCTGTCCTCACTTTCTACCTCTGTAAAACGAAGGAATTTGACTAGATGAGCTCTAAGCGTTCTTCTAGCTCTAAAAGCCTGTGACCTAAGTAAAAGTTCAATTCGTTTAAATTGAATTCAAGGAGCCATAGCCTTGCAGGGCTGGAAGAAACATCAGAGATCACTGTCCAGCCATCTAATTTTATAGGCAGGAAACTGATTCCGAGAGAGAGGAAATGCCTTATACCAGCAAGTTGGTCTAGCGACAGCTGGCATGTGAACCTGTCTTCTTATTTCCATCCAGCATTCTCTTTTTCCCCTTTTTAAAAAATATAAATAAATGTCTTATTGGTGTCTTTTAAAAACCACTCACTTCTCAATGTATACCCCCTTCACATATACACACACAATCAACAGAGACCCCCTTTGTGACACAGAAATATAGTTAAGCAAGACAAACCAACATATTGACCATATTTGACAACATACGCTTCATTCTGTACCCATAGTCCACCACTCCTCCCTTGTTAGGAGGGAGGTATGTTTCACAGACAGTCTTCTGGCTCAGCCACAGCATTGATCAGAATTCAGAAGTCTTTCAGTGTTTTAGTGTTAACTGTGGTTATTCTATAAACTGTTCTCTTGGTTCTGCTTATTTTCTTCTTTTCAAAAATTCCACTATGTCTTACTCCCTATAACTATAACACTCTACAAACAAACATGGATGAAAGGCTTGTTAATAGTATTGGCTACCATTTTGATAGGCCTTTAAGGCATACTCAGTCCTTTCTCTCAACAACCTTATGAAATAAATAGGTAAATGCCATTATGCCCACTTGGGAAATAACATGGTAAGTTCACATCGCCATAGCTACTAGGTATTGTAGCTAGAATTCAAACCTAGGTCTCCTGGATGATGAAGCCTGACAACCTCACTTGCATATCACCCTTCAGCTTGCTACTTGACTCCTTCCCCATCTTTAATCTTATTATCTCTAACTCTAATTCAGGGCTTATGTTTATATATTTCTGTATTAATTAATAAAGTTTTCACATCTTTCATTCATCTGACTTCAGTCCCCATCAATTTGTCAATTATTATTTATTTAATAAACTGGAGAAAACTTTCTCAATAGCTGTCATCTCTACATATCAAATCCCTTAATTTCTTAGGATTAAATAAGCATTCAAGTTGCCAAATATATAATTTATTAATAATTTAATAAATGAAATTGTGACAGACAATTATTTTCAGTATTTTAACTATGAGAAACTATCACAATAGTCACTTCAAACCCATATTGTAATAGCAGATGACTTCATTTTTTTAACCATAGTCCTGCATTATTCAGCACAAAGTCTTTTTAAAAGAATTTTCTCCATTTATTTTGAAAGATAAAGATTAAAAACCATTCCATCAAGAAAGAAGTCATTTCCATTCTCTTTCTCTCAATCCTCTCTAGCTTCTCTCTAGTCATACATAACAGGAAATATTCTTTTTTTTTTTCTTTTTGGAGGGCAATTGGGGTTAAGTAACTTGCCCAAGGTCACATGGCTAGATTTTTGTTTGTGTGTGTGTTAAGTGTCTGAGGCCAGATCTGAACTCAGGTCCTACTGACTCCAGGGCCGACGCTCTACTCACTGTGCCACCTAGCCGCCCCACAGGAAATATTCTTAATGGTTTCTCTCAAATTATAATTCTCAACAGCCTATCCAAACTGGCAGTTAAAACTACCTTTTCCACAATACTCCATCTGGCTCTTAAAGTCACAGAAATAATAATAACCTCTGTAAGAAAGGCTTTTAAAAAAGGCGTTACACTGGCAAGGCGATTTCCAGACCAGTACCATGATCCCTTTGCTAATTGGCCTGGTAGAAAGGAAGCCTTCCTTCAAAAGGGAAGTAGCTATAGAAATGTTGAAAGAGGGGCGGCTAGGTAGCGCAGTGAGTAGAGCGCCGGCCCTGGAGTCAGGACCTGAGTTCAGATTCGGCCTCAGACACTTAACACATACAAACAAAAACCTAGCCATGTGACCTTGGGCAAGTTACTTAACCCCAATTGCCCTCAAAAAAAAAAAAAATCTTGAAAGAGAAAGTCATGTGCCAAGAGAGGATTGAATCCTGGGGTAGTTAACTCCTAAAATGGTATGAGGAATAAAATGACTGACAATTCCAAATACGTGTTTACTGGCCAAGCAAACGTCATTACACTAGCATGATAGAATCGAATCCAATTCCATTAAATAAACTTATATTAAGCACCTCCTGTATGCAAGGCCTAATACTGGGAACTACAGATACAGATATGACTCTGCCCAAATGACACATGCCCATATAACTAGGATATAAGGTACAATGTGATAGGGGCAGAGGCTAGGGAGCTAGCAAAGGGTTATGAGAAATTTGGGGAGGGAGAAATCCCTGTGAGCTAGTAGGGGCTTGTAGTCAGCACAGCGAGTTTCCTGGTTCACAGAGGAAATAGCACCTGAACATGCCTTAAAGGAATAGAAGGAATTAAGCAGCAGAGGAGGAGTGGGGGCACCCTGTCTAGGCATTGGGGGGCAGTGTATGCAAAACTTGGAGAGGGAAAGATGACAAGTTAGTCTTGCTCATTTTCTGTTTTGTGTATTTGTGGACAGACAGATACGTGAGGCCATAGGTTTTACCGCTGGACCCTTTCTTAGATTTTGTCTCCTGTGAGCAAATCTTAGGCACAGCAGGAGCAAAGTCATTATTTAGTAAATCATTGTTTCCTATGGCAGGAAAAAGCGAATCATAGATTACATATTTTAACTTTGGGCGAATTTTCCATGCACATATCTGAGCTTTTGTTTTGGGGGAGAATTGTTTTACTGTTCAAAGGCAGTTGTACTAGCTTCAAGCAGTAACAGGAACAATAAACTGAGATGAGGGAAAAAAATAGATAAGTCAAACCACTTATATCTTATTGAAGTAAATCAATAAAGTTGGATGTCAGGGTGGTTGGACTTAGGAAAATCATGACTACTTCATTCTGTTAAATTACATATATTTAGTTGCTCCTGATAGCTAAAGGGACTAGGGGACAGTCATGGTCTTTCTATCCTTGTCTTATCCTTTGTCTTTAAGACTTCAGAGTTTTTTTTCCCCAGAGATTGTCATTTTGGGCAGCTTTGCAATCCTCAAGAATCTGCCTGCTATGAACTGAAATATGAACGGTTATGAAGTTTGTGAATTATTTATTTTATCTGTCTGTTTAGTCAAACCTACAAATACAGTTTCAGTAATATCTGGGCCTTTTGCTAATTCATTCAACCTGGTGTGATGCATAAATTCATTGGGATATTCTGACCTCCCTCAATATGCCTGCAATCTGACTAACTAATCTTATTCTTAGCCAGATGTTGAAGGACTGTTTATGATGCCTGCTACCAGGGAGGGCTTGGCCACCCCTCCTGGAATCAGACATTGCTAAACAGAAATGCTCTCAAGGATGTTTTAAGAACAGGTCCTTTCTCACTGATCATGTATTTAATTGGCAAAATGCCTTCTTGGTTAGAAGGAATTGCTAAAGGTAGGTATTCCTGAGTCATCTCTGGGAGTCTCCCCCATGGTACGGACGTGTAGCCTGGGACCTTCCCATCAGGACTCTGGAAGCTGATCCAGGACTCCCCAGCCTCATGACCCAGATGTAGATACTTCCCTGTTGGTGCTGATCAATTGTGGTAAGATTAGATTAACTATTGAGACTTAGTGATTGTGACATAACTATTGAGATTTACTGATTGAGATGATGATGACTATTATTAAAATAAGTACTAGAAATATATACATACATACACATATTATATATATATAAAACTTGAGATCCTGTGTCATTTCTAAACTAATCTGAACCGAAACTAAATTAAGCTGCAGCAAATAAGGTTGCTTCGCAACACACCTGGGTTTATCGGATCCCCATATTCCTTTGTGTATGACATCCTACAAAGCTATTATTTTACTTTCAATGATTAACTTGTCCTCCTTCCATCTTTGTTTGGATTTTTTCATTATGATGACCCTGTTTCCTCATTCACAAAGTGAGAAGATCTGACTAAATGGCCTCCAAGTTTCCTTTCAGCTCTAAATTTATGACCCTGTGATAATGATGCTGACATATTGAACAAGTCAGAGGAAAGACAGGGGTAGCCATGTGCCTGAGGTTTTGAAGGGGATCTCAGTAGCCAGCCAGCTCGGCTGAGTTGAGTCCAGAGCATTAGGAAATAGCCTTAGGGCTTGCATGAGTTGTCTTGGAGATTGGAAACTGGCCAAGCTGTGGCTCCAGAGGAAGGAGCTTGGTCCAGAAAGCTTGTGTTGTGGTAGAGTAAATTCAGAAAGCCTGGAGGCTAAGGGAACATTTATGTTGAGTGCTTGGGAGTTTAAGATATCCACCTAAGTTTAGGTGGGGTAGGTCAGTTTGGAACTGGAAGGGATGGCTACAGTGACTGTGAATAGAGAGCACAGCAGTATAAGGAGGAGTTGGTTCAGAAAAGGATGGTACAGGAGAGAAGGAGTGAGTTCCAGGGAAAGCATGGTGCTAGACATGACCCATTTATACTGTGAGCTCTGCTTGACCTGAGACAGAATATGCACATATGTCTGGCTTCTAGTACTTCCCCTATACCACATTCATACCGGCCCAGAAGCACAGTGACAGGAAGATGGTGATCACATTTGATCTCATACTAGCTATTCAAATTAAGCATTTTCTGAGCACTTCAGGGACTATTTTTCCAAGAGGGCACACAAAGGAAGGAAGAGAGAAACAAGCATTAAGTGCCTACTGTGTGCCAGGCCCTGTGCTAAGCCCTTTACAAATAGTATTTCACTGGATCCTTATGCCAACCCTAGGAAATAGGTGCTATTATTATCTCCATTTTCCAGTTGAGGAAACTGAGGCAGACAGAAGTTGTGACTTGCCTAGGGTCACATGGCTAGTAAGTTGTCTGAGACTGATTTTGAACTCTGTTCTTTCTGTCTCCAACCCTAGTGCTCTATTCACCAAACCACCTTGCTGCCTCCTAGGGGACCTACAATGCTAAGTATGAATGACAAAAGGCAAGGATATGACAAGTTGGTAACGAGTGTCTTTATGAGATGTCAAACAGGGATTATAGATACCATTAATCAATCAACAAGCATTTATTAATCACCTACTATGAATGTGCTAAATACTGTGTTAGGTATTGGGGGCGAGAGAGGGACACAATAATGAAACAGTCCTGGCCCTGAAGGAGGTTAAATTCCATGAGAACCACCCATAATAAGGCACTTAGTAAATATTTATTGACTATTGACTAGAATGCACCAGGACTGGATCTAGAGCTCTGGAGCTTCTTGAGCTCATTAGCACCACCCTGTTAGTACCCCCAACCTCTAACAACCAGTGGCCCTTAGTCTCTGCCATAGGCACATCCTGGAGAATAATCCTAAGCTGTCAAAGACAGCTGTTGACTGTGACACAGTCATCTTTACCCAACTTTCTCTCTCTGTCTTTATGTGATGAGACCCAGCCAAGACTGGAATGTGACCCTGGATTTACACAAACCATTCAAAGGAAACAGGATTCATAAAAGTGGGGTATGTTACATACATGTTGAATGTACCCTAAGAAATATCCTTAATTCACCCAAGTCCTAGGGGAAAAAGGGAGAGGGCATAGGGTCAGTATGATAGAGAACATATTGTTGAAGATGAAAGGAGGAACAAAAATAATTTGGTACTTAACAGTGGATTATAGATCACCTGTCCAGAAAGAGAAAATAAATGTGGAATTTAAGAAATAGATTATAAGCCTGGCAGGGACATTATTTGATTATCCTGGCATCTGCTCAAGCTCTTGCTTTCTTTCTGCCAGAAGTATATCAGTTAATAACTTCCTGATTTGCTTTGATAATAATTTTATCTTTTTAATGGGGAAAGAATCAACAATAGGAAATTCTATTCTTTAATTCTAACCAATAGGAAGGAAGTGGTTGCTGGAGTGGAAATGATGGGAATCTTGCAGGGGAAGTGGTGACTCTCCCTTAGAGAAGATGAAGAAAGATGAAGTAACCTGACACACCCTATATTTTAGGGGAACAGAGTTCAAAGTGTTTAGAGGTAGGGAAAAAGTAAGTATTAAAAGGAGAGGCTTGAGATCCCATAGGGCAGGTCATTCCAGGAAGGATGGGAAATTCTAAAGGATGAAATTCCAATGACACAAGAGGAAAGATCTCACTGGGGAGGAAGAAAAAAAAATGAGTTGTCTAAAGAGATCAATGCAAATGCTCAGAGAGCTTAACCGACTTGGATTTTAAGAAAAGATTTCTAAAGAAGGTGAGAGCAAGGGAGAGTAATAGAAGATGAATTTTAAAAGCATGCTCCTATCAGAGGAGCACTGGGTGTGCTAAAAAAATGTTCTGATATTTTCTGAACAAAAATAATTTGGTACTTAACAGTGGTTAAGGGTTGGGGTTGGGGCAAGAGGAAGGTCAGAGAAGGGGAAGGACTGCTGCTATAGGTGGATGTCACAATGATAAATGACAATGGAGGGAAGGTTGCCTAATGTATGTGTTACTTCTATTTTCTCCACCAAGGAAAGAAAAGAATAAGAGGCGAATGGGGAGTTGATTCTCAAGGTAAGATGACAATAAGAGAACATCAAGCTCCCTTTTACGTGTGCCAGTCACCTAACACTTACTGGTCCTGAAAGAACTGGCAGATGTGATTGTTCAACCACCACCAGTGGGGGGAGAAAGTGGAGGAGGGGAATGAGCATTTATAATAGTAGTGCCCACTATGTGCCAGGTGCTAAACTAAGAGTATTTTACAAACATTATTTCATTGGATCCTCACGAATCACCCTGGCAAGGAGGTGCTGTTATGATCTTCATTTTGCAGTTGAGGAAAGGGTTGACAGGCAGAGCTTGTGACTTGCCTAGGGTCACTCAGCTAAAAAGTGTGTGAGGCAGAGACGAGCCCCACTTAGTGCTCTTTGTTTGGGCCTGGACTGGCTCTGAGTGAATGGAGATAAGCAATTGTTTCTGTTTTGGTCAGAAACCCTGAGGGTTTTTGCCTCCCAGATTGATTTTTCTTTTTCTTTTAAACTAGATAAAAGAGGCCATTCTCTGCCTCTTTTCTTACTTAGCTTTAATTACTAAATGGGCGTTGCCTTAGACAAACTGAGACCTGTTAAAGCTCTTAGCTTAAAAAGGCCAAGGCTTCCCAATGCTTCCTGGACCATCCCCTGTCATCCTGATCTATATCTTGCCTCTGGACCCAGAGGACTCAGGAGGAAAAAGTGAGGCTGGTGACTTTGCACAACCCTCCCTCACTTAAATCCAATTCACTTACATGTCTTGGCATCACTTCCCTGATGTCATGGTCCTCTTCAAGAACGAAGACAAGCTACAACAAGCTTCTGAGGCTATAGTTGAATTCAAATCTTTCTGTCTCCAGGTCCAGTTCTCTATCTACTGCACCATCAGCAACCTGCTGATAGTTGCAAGACCTTAGAGATTCCCCAAATGACAAGTAATTAAAGGATATGAACAAACAGTTCCCCAAAGAAGAATCACAATATTTAACAACTATATGAAAGAATGTTCCAAATGACTAAAGATAAAAGAAATGAAAAGCAAAACAACCTTGAAATTTTATTTAACACTGAGGAAAATGGATCAAAAAAGGGGGGGGCGACGGCTAGGTGGCACAGTGAATAGAGCAACCACACCAACCCATTTGGTAAAAACTTACAACATGTACTCTTTACCCTCTCCAGTTCTGGAGCCATTACTTGCCATTGTCCTGGAGAGGGGTATGTCACTCCCCTGAAACTTCCAAGCCAAAGCAGCCTTCCTTGACCACCCCTCCCTCTTGTGTATGGTTTCTCCCTATCAGAATGGAAGCTCCTTGAGAACAGATTATTTTGGTATTTGTATCCCCAGCATGTAGTATACTGTTTGGAATACAATAAGTGCTTAATTAATGCTTCATTCATTCACATCTATCCTTGTATCTTCATAGTAAGTTAAATTTAATTCAGTTAAATAAACCATTAAGCACCTACTATGTGCCAACATTATACTAAGTACTAGGAACACAGATATAAAAGAAAACATCCCTGTTTTCAAAGCACTTATAATCTAATGGGGGAGGGGAGGAGGGAGTGGTGTTAGGTGGGTGTAGACAACCCAAAAAGAGCTTAAAAAGGGGGTGGGGCACCAGGCAGTATCTTATTCCATGGAGGTACAACTAGGCAGAGCTGCAGATACAAAGTGAAATAAGCTGAAAGTCCAATTTCTGCCTAATGATTGTTGAATTGAACTGGAGCTCGCTGAGCTGTGCAACTTGGTAAAAACTTGGCAGACATTTTGCTCTGGCAGCTTTTCTTTTTCATGAATCTGTTTTGTTAGAATCAGTCTAATAAATCAATCCATCAATAAAAAAATGAAAGTTGACTGCACCTCCTAATTCTATTACTAACTAAATTTATTTCCTTAAGGGCCATGCCTTAAAAATCAAGTCACTCAAACTCTCACTGACTGGCCAACAATAGGTCCTAGGCCAAGCCCCATTTGGCTATTCTTTGGACCTTGATTGGCTCAGGGTGAATGTTGCTTCTGTTTTGGCCAGAAACCCTGAGGGCCTTCCCCTCCCAGATTGGTTTATTTTATTTATAACTAGGTAAAAGAGGCCATTCTCTGGAGTTGCCTTAACCTGTTAAAGACCTTAGCTTAAAAAGGGAGAGGCCTCCCACTGCATCCAGGGCCATCTCCTGTCATCCTGATTTATATCTTGACACTGGACCCAGATGGCTCTGGAGGAGAAAGTGAAGCTGGTGACTTTGCACAGCCCTCCCTCACTTAAATCCAATTCACCTGCACATCATGGCATCACCTTCTTGATATCTTGGTCCTCTTTTAGAATAAAGGACAAACAACAACAACAGGCCACATTCTAGTAACATTCTAGTACTAAATGAGAGGAGAGAGAGAGAGAACCAAACAGAAAAGCAATGAAAATGCCAGAGACTTGGGGTGAGTGGAAACAACTTTGATCAAATCACTGGGCTTGGGTTAAAAAAAAATAACTTGGCTGAATTCCTGAGGCCAATCTGAGTTTCCCAGATCAGCGCTGAGGTCATTAGTCAGGCTATGGGAACTGAGAAGCCTCTTACCATGGTCCAACTCCAAGATCTTTTCATGGTCCAGAGCCTGATAAAACAAAAATACAAAGGCTGGCACAACCTAGTCAATATGATAGCACTAAGTCCTTCACTCAATCTTTGAATTTGTAGCTGAGTTGAGTTTATGCATTTTAAAAGGGAGCAGCAAGGTGGCACAGTGGACAGAGCACTGCCCCTAAAAAGTCAGGAGGACTTAAGTCCAAATCTGGCCTCAGATACTTAGCTGTGTGACCCTGAGCAAGTCACTTAACCCTGATTGCCAACAACGAAAAACAAACAAAAGGTATGGAGACTGAAGGTGATTGATTACATTTGGAGTCATATTCTTGAATTTAGGTTTCTAGTAATAGTATAGATTGACAGCCACTTAAGTCACCCTCTGGTGTATCATCATGACATGGAGGTGGTTTGTGGCTCTTGGAGATTGTGCCTTTAGAGTGTAAGCTCTTGTAGGTCCTACTGAGCTGGAAAGCCTTCAAGTATAAGCCTGGTAATAGATGTCTGTCAAATGTCATCTGAGGACCAACCTAGCTCAATGTAGAGGGACCAATGTGTTATTGAGAAGGGTGTTTTGTTGTTGTTGTTTTGCAGTAACTCTCTGAATCAATAAAATCAAGCAAAAAGCATTTATTAAGCACCTACTAAGTACCAGGAACTGTGCCACCTGGAGTACAGAGAATGAAAGAATTCCTTCTTTCAGTGAGTTTACATTCTAATAGGAGAGATGTTTATGTAAAAAAAAAAGCATAAAGTTAATAAATACGCAGAGAGGGCTCTTGCATTTGAGGGGAATCAGGAAAGGTATCCCATGAAAGATGGTGTCTAATCTCCATTTTACAGGCAGAGAGACCCAGTGAGGAGGAGGTAAGGAAGGAGTGCATTCCAGGCATAAGGGATGACCAGTGCAGATGGGAAATAAAGTGTCATCTTTGAGAAACAGAGAGCCAGCAGTTTGGCTGGAGTGCTGGAGTGGGGAAAATGTCCCCTGATGCTAGAAAAATAGGTAGGAGCCAGGTTGTGTAGAACTTTACAAATTAAACTGAGAAGTTTAAATTTTATCCCAGAGGCATCAGGAAGCTGCTGGAGTTGGTTGAATTGTGGGGTCACTTGGTCAGATAGGTTTTTAAGGAATATTAAGTTGGCAGAAGTGTGTAGGATAGACTAAGAAGATAGCAAGATCTGAGGCAGGGAGAGCAATTAGGAAATAATGAACAGAAGTGTCTTAAAAACAAGAGGGCAGCTAGGTGGTAATAATCTTGGAATAATCTAGGTGATGAGGGCGTGAACTAAGGTGATAAGCTATGGGGGTGGACACAGAGCTCAGATTTGAGAGATGTGAAGACAGAAACAGCAAGACTTGACAACTGATTGGATGTGTAGGGTGAGGGAGAGGGAGGAGGCTAGGATAATGCCAAAATTACAAACATTAGCAATTTCTTGATTTATATTTGTCTAGGGAGCATCTATAGTGAAGAGATCACAGAAATATCCCATGTGGTGTTGGTTTAATTTCACTTACAAATTTTACCTCTATGTAGCCTTCACTGAAGTTGTCCTTCAATACTTCCTCATGGCCCAGAGCTTGCCCCTGGTTCTGGAAGGCTATACCAGCAGAGTGCAAACTTTGGCAGGTCTGACCAAGATGGGGAGTCAAATATGGGCTGACGGATGACTTTTTCTATACCTAAGCATCAGCCTAGCTAAGTGATGAGATCATCAGTAGGGAGTGGGCTATATAGAGATAGTCAATAATTATTTTTCTACCCATGGCAACTAGTGAAGACCATCTACTGTATTAAAACATGGACTGGTTGCAGTTTGCATTAGTTGAGGGAGTACCTGCACCAATTAAAATTCTTTGAATTATTGAGGTAAATAAGCGGAAATTTTATCTAGTATTTAAGGTAAAGGTGGTATGCTATAAATGAGTCTTGGATTGAGCATTTAAATAGTTGGTTTGAATCCTGGATCTCCAAATAATTATGGTGGGAAATTCAGATAAGTCTCTGGGTCTCCATTTCTTCATCTATAAGGGAGTTGGACTGAGGAAGCCGCTTGAGTGTTGTTTCCTTTCATAAAGTCAGTGTTACTCACAATATCCCTGTGAGGGTATTGGGAATTTTCTCTCTATTTCTTTGTAGGTGCTATGAAAATGTTGGTGCTTTACCATCAGTAAGGTTCAACAGCATTAGTCAATACACTTTCACTCCCCAGTTTTTTTCACACCACTCTCATATCCCTTTTTTTTCATCTTTTAAATGTAGGTTTCTCACCAGATTACCATCTGTCTCCAAGCTAGACCTCTTCTTGTCTTTCTTTTTCTTTTGGAGGCAATTGGGGGGAGGGGGGGGAAGGTCAAGGGACTTGCCTGGGGTCACAAAACTAGTAAATACCAAGTCTCTGAGGCCAAATTTGAATTCAGGTCCTTCTGACTCCAGGCCTGTGCTCTACCTATTGTTCCACCTACCTGCTCTCTTCTTGTTGTTCTTTTTTCTTTTTGGAGGGGAGAAGGCAGGGCAATCGGGGTTAAGTGACTCACCCAAGGTCACATGGCTAGTGTTAAGTGTCTGAGACCAGATTTGAACTCTGGTCCTCCTGATTCCAGGTCTGGTGCTCTAGTCACTGTGCCACTGCACCTTCCTATTGTTCTTAAGATATTTCTGTTCATGCCCAAGTTTCTTGGAGATGACTTCATTGAATTAACTCTATATTTGCCATTTTTGAGCCACTCTCTATCTCATCTACTTTTGTTTTCTTAGTTTATAGTGGTTTGTCCTCCTAATCTTCAATGTTTGTCCTACATATTTACCTAAGCACTGACTGGTTGTAGAAGAGAAATTAAAAAACAAAACAAAACAAAACAGGAAAAAAACAACCAAGGATAAAGGAAGTCCCTTAAAAGAAATTTTGTTTTTTAAAAAATTCAATTTTATTTTATTTTCAGTTCTAAATTGTCTCCCTTCCCCAACCCCATTTATTAAGCACCTACTACATGCCAAGAATTGAGGATAAAAATATAAAAAAGATAGTCTATGCCCTCAAGGAGCTTACAATCTAATGGAGGAAGACAACACACAAAGGAAGGTGAAAAGCAAATGGAAGCAGAAAAGGGATAGGCTAGGGATGGGGGAAAGAAGGTACTTGGCATGGGGACCTAGTGAAGAAGTCCAAAAGGAATACAGCTAGGTGTTGAGGTAGGTTGGAGGACTGCCATGTCTTACCAACTACCCTACCACTGTGTCCTAAAAGTCTTCTAGACCTTACCTTCTAGAAGAGGAAGTACTACAGTCTGATTGTACTGATGCACTCTCATGCTCCTTGGGCCTTGCCTTCTGAGCAAATACCTCATAACAGAACTCTCTTATATGTGTTGTTTTGCCCAATTAGAGTATGAAATCCAAGATTGTCTCACTTTTTCTGTCTTTATGTTGGATGAATTTTCTTGTCAAGTTGACTAAACTAAAGCCAACAAATAAGGAATCCAGAGACCCATTTTGTTACACTTAGGATGTGGTATTCTCTACTACCAGTTCATGAAGAATGTGTCATTCACAATTCAGCAAGTAACTTTTATAAATTAAATGAAACAAAAAATAAGAAAGATGAGTCTTCATTTACTACCAGACATAGATAAGGGAGTTATCTTTTTAGTACAGCTAGTGTAATGGAAATGCAGATTTGAAGATCTTCCCTGCCCCTAGGCCCTTTGATTGGCTTAAGAGACTCTGAAAAACCTTCCTTGATTTGAAAATATACTCTGCCTCTTAATAGGCTGAATGTGGTCACATGGAACCTGTGGTAGGAGGCTTGGTTTTCAGGAATGACCACACCTTGATGCTGTGTGATTGGGCAGTGGGTCAAGAGGGTGGTTACATTCTCTGAGCCAGGAGAAGACTATATAATCCCTGATTTGAGGCTTTGCTTTGGGGCTCACTTTGAGAAGTGTTGTGTGATTTGACCAGATGAGACTCTGGGAAGCCATTGAGAGTCCTCTGGCTTTGAAAATCCAGATGTTGATGCTTCCCTCTCTGGTAACTGTGATTTGGTATTGATGTAATGGTTGGACAGTTTGGAAGCCTGTTTGATCTGTAAGTTCTGTAACTCTGAAGTTCGGGGTGCTGACCTTTTAACCCTGAACTAGGTAATATATGTTTGTTTGATTAAAGTAAGCTTGTTAACCCATTTTGAGTTGCTTTCCTTTTGAAAAGCAGATCTAAGAACCTGTGTTGGCAGTCACCCTGGGGATATTGGGGTGCTTGCTGCTACAGCTAGTTTCACTAAATCAAAGAAATTTCGGGTCAAAAAGCGGAGAAGGGCATTCCAAGGATTATGGAATCTTCTGCCTTCAGCAACTAAGTCTTTTTGTACCAAGAAGATGAGGAAAGAAGACATTGAAAGATACCAGTTGATGCAGCTGGTTTGGCTGTTCATGAGGGTCACATACAGTAAAATGGCTGGTATGGAACAAGATAGAATCGATTATGTTCTTCCCCCCAAATTAACTTTTAACAGGATTTTCAGCCAGTAACAATGTTTGGCACATGGTGATGGCTAATACATTTTTTCATCTAATTAGAATGACTCCTTGAAGGCCAGGACATCTTTTCTGTTTGTATCCTCAGCCCTTGGCAGAATTTGACACAACTGTTGTTTAGTCATTTCAATCATGTCTGATGCCTCATGACTCTATTTGGGGTTTTCTGAACGGTAAAAATCCTGGAATTGTTTGCCATTTTATTCTCCAGTTCATTTTACAGATGAGGAAACTGAGACAAACGGAGTTAAGTGACTCGCCCAGCATCACACAGCTAGTAAGTGTCTGAGGCCAGATTTGAACTCAGGAAGATGAGCCTTCCTGACTCCAGGTGCAGCATTCTATCCACCATGTCACCTAGCTGTCCTGGGCACATAATAAATACTTTATTATTCATGAATGTCATTCAGAAGAAATGTTCTAAGGACCCAAATCTTAAGAAAGGAATAGACAACAGATTCAAGAAGGGTTTGGGAACCTTGCCAAACCTGGTAGCCAATCCAGATAGGACTGAGGTGAGAAAAAGGAACTGGGGCCAAGAGCATTGTAAATTCTGTCTGCTGGTTCAATTCTGTGGTTAATATGAAGACTAGAATGTCATTGCTAGAAGAGATCTCAGAGGTCTCTAGTCCTGAGCAGAAATAATCTCTGTAGGTAACCTTTAAGTGATCATGGAACCCGTTTAAAGCCCTCCAGTGCTGGGGAGTGATTTCCAGAGGCTGCCCATTCCACCTTTGGTCAACTCTCATCCTTAGGAAGTTTAATTTTATTTGGAGTCCCTCTAACTTTCTCTCACAACTCTATGGCTACCCTCTGGGAATAAATATTCCCTTTTCATTATGACAGTTCTTCAAACACCAGGAGATGGGGATCATGGAATTCCTCCCAGTCTTTTGTAGTCTAAACATTCCTAGTTCCTTAAACCAATAAAATGATGGTCAATTTAGAATGGAAAAAATGTGCTAAGTAAAGCTCTGGTTTATTTGTATTTTTCATTCCCACATAAGGTTGATTTTGAAGCAAGGACCAAAAGTTGATTCAGTGAAAAAAGTAGAGATGTCAGGTCTTCCTCAGCATTTCAAGTCATAAAAGGCAGTGCAGTACAGTGAGAACAGACCAAATCTGGAGAAGTTTGACACTGGCAAAGGCTCTTAATCCTTCTGGGCCTCAGAGGAAATGCATGATGAAAGGAGGGGTTAGTTAGATTAGATCAAAGAGGCATCAAACAAGAGAGAGACAGGCAGGTTAAAATGTAATTGGGAAATATTGAACAAAATAAATAAAAATATGAGACAATGATGACATTACATTTTAAAACTAAGTCAAACTATGGTCTGCAGGGATTCTTTTGTACACAATTAGTGCTCCTTCCTTCTTTCCACTTTTTGGTACTAATGGACTGGATGACCTCTGAGGTCCTTCCTAGCTGTAGATCTATCATCTTATAAAGTCTAACTTAGAAAATCTAGAGTAGGACAGGACATAAATCTTCCTGAATATTTATTTCAACAGTTTTAAGATTTGTTTCAACTTTGTAACTTTCCTTTTTCAGTTTGTTATTTTAAAGGAAGCTTTGAGCTGTCACAGCCCTTAAAATAGTTGAGAGCCAGAAGAGAGGGAAAGTGGAAACTGCTGTCAGCTTCAGCAGGGACTTGGATTGAAAATACTCAGGGGACAGAAAGGGCAGTACAAGTGACCCCAAGGCACAGCTGTGCCCAGTTCTAGGATGATGCAGGAATGGGGCTGCAAAGGAGCCAAAACGTGTTTCTAGGAGAGGCTTAAAAATCTGGAGTTGGTTCTCGGTGGGCCCCTGGCTCTCCTGGAGGGAGACTTTGTGGAATGGCATCTAGGTGTCTTTTCAGTGGCATCCAACTCTCCATGACCCCATTTGGGGTTTTCTTGACAAGATACCAGAGTGGTTTGCCATTTCCTTCTCCAGCTCATTTTTACAGATGAGGAAACTGAGGCCAGCAGGGTTAAGTGACTTGCCCAGGGTCACACAGCTAGTGTCTGACTCTGGATTTGAACTCTGGTCATCCTGACTCCGGGGCCAGCATTCTATGTACCCAGCTGCCCTAATAATAAGAATAATAATTAGCAATGGCTTTAGGTTCGTAAATATGGACCCTCACAACAAGCCTGGGAAGGGGGCACTATCGTAGTGACTCGCTCAGGTCCACCCAGATGGGGTCCGAGGGAGGATCTTAACTCGGGTCTTCCCGCGTTCTGGCCACCGGAGCCAGCAGGGCCTCCAGTCGCGGCTGTGACAGTCCCGGCCTCAGTTTCCCGCCCGGTTAAGCAGGGATGACAAGCCCGGAGGTCTCCTCCGCCCGGCTGGGCGCCTCCTCCGCCCACGAGCTGCGTACGTGAGTGCCCAGGTCACGGTGTTCCCGCCCAACAGCCCGGAACAGGGCGGGTGACGAAAGACATAGCCGGGACTGTCGGCCGGCTGCCCAGGTGACCTTGACAGCCCGGGCTTTTCCCCTAAAAGTATCCAGTTTCCGGGTCGGGCCCGAGAAGCCCGAGAGAAGTTACCCGCTCGGGGAGGAAGCTCCGCTCCGAGGTTCCAGGGTCACAGCTGCGGAAGGAGGGAGACGGGCCTCCACTGCGCCTGCGCTCGGCCGGCGGGCTCAGCCGTGGCTCCTCCTTCCACCCTGCCCACATCCTCCGGCCCCGCCCCATCCCGCCCTTCCCTATTGGCTGCTGCAGCTCCGCAGCAGTGGGGGCGGGGATTCCTGAGGAGGGAGCCGACCGGATGACCCGCCCCCTTACTTTGAGCCGCCTCCCGGACGCCCGACGTGAGTGCGAAGTAGACTGGGAAGGTTGGTGGCGAAGCCGGAGCCGGTGGCGGCTTGTGCACTGGGGTTGTGCTTCGTCCTGTTCTGTGAGTGGGAGTTTGTGGGCGCCGGAGGTGTGCGGGAAGGCTGGGGGGAGGAGAGCCACCGCTCGGGGAAGGGTGCCCCTGGCTGATGGCACTTGGGGAGAGAGAGGGAAGGGGCGCTTGTCGGCGCGCGCTTGGGGGGAGGGGAGGAGAGGGGAAGGGCGGGTGGGTTGAAAGGCCCGCGGGGCCGGGAGCTTAGGGGGGGAGGAACGCGCCGGGGTGGGGGGAGGGAGCGCACCGCTGGGATACCCATGGTTTCGGGGCTAGCGAGCCCAGACTTGGAGCCGGGGCGGGGGCGCTGGGGTGAGGGCATGGGGGGCGAGCGGCCGTGGTCACCTGGACGGTCCGGAGGAGGGGGGGGTCCTGGCTCCCGGGAGGGGCCGAGGGAACTCTGGTTGGGGCAGGGTCTCTTACTGGCCTGGGGGAGCCCACTAGGCCCTGAACAGGTGGAGGGCTGGTGTTTCTTTGGGGGGGAGCGCATGGCTGATATACACACGATTTCGGGGCTAACGAGGGTAGAGACAGAGCCGGGGTGAGCGGCCGTGGTCATTTGGATGGTCCGGAGGAGGGGGATCCTGGCTGCGGGGGGCAAAAGGAACTGCGTTTGTGGGGCACCTTTTAGGGACTCTGGTCTGGGGAGCCCAGTAGGCCCTGAGCAGGGAGCGGTCCCGTGGGAGACTCCCAGAGGATGGCAGGGCCCGCAGAAGCAGGTTGGACAGTTGGGCAAGGTCATAGGAGCTGGGGAAGGGGGAAGGAAGGTCGTGGATAGACCCGAGGGACCAGTCGTGGTCTGAATGGAGAAGCCTCCCTGCCCTTGTCTTTCTTTGGCATGTATCTCCATTGGCCACCTTTATTTCGTCCATCTCTTCCTCATGTGCAGGCAGGCACCCAGACTCCACTCTGGCTCATCAGTGACTAAATAAAAATCCTCCCGTGCTGGCTTCCTCTGAAATTGCGAGGGACCAGCATGATTCAGCCACATTTTAGTTCTGGGGGTCTCTTTCAGTTGCTGTTTGGTTTCCAGGAGGCTTTTAATTCTGATGAGGACCTTTCTGCCTTCCCAGCGAGGATGGTGAAGATAATCTGTCATTCAAACTGCAGGCATTTACTAAGTGCTTGCTGCTAGCTTAAACTTTGGAAGATTAGTAGATAGTAGCCAGTGCTGCTTTAAAGGTGCGAGCTGAAAACCCCTCCAGCTGCTGGACGCCTGAGGGATGGGCCTGTCATCTTTTGCTCCTTTAATGGTAGCTCTGGCTGGGCTGCTGTTGTAGTTGGGGCCTGTTAAAGATTGCTCCTAGGCCCAGCTATTCCAGGCCTTTTTTCTTTGGTGCTAAGTATCTGCCCCACTTCCTTCCTCTGAGAGTCAGTTAAGGAATAGGTGATCTAAATTTCTTTTTTCCCCCCAATGGATGGATTAGAAGGCAAAAAAATAAAAGATCGTTAAGTGATCCAGCTTTACATCTGAGTTCATTCATCTAGTTCAGTCATGTTGGACTCTTCTGTGACCCAATTTGGGGTTTTCTTGGCAGAGACACTGGAGTGGTTTGCCATTTCTTTCTTAAGCTCATTTCACAGATGGAAACCAAGGCAAACAGGGTGAAGTAACTTGCCCAGGGTCACACAGGTAGTAACTGCCTGAGGTCTAATTTGAACTCAGGTCCTCCTGACTCCAGGAGTGGTGCCACCTAACTGCCCTGGGATGATTTACATCTAGGCAAGAAAAACTGGTCTCCATTTTCTATCCATGATAACCTTTTTTTTTTGGGTTCATGGCTGTGTGAGGTAGGAAAGGGGTGGTATCACTTTATTTTTTATTTTTTGCTTTTTGGAGGGGGGAATGCAGGGCAGTTGGGGTTAAGTGACTTGCCCAAGGTTGTGAGGCTAGTAAGTGTTAAGTGTCTGAGACTGGATTTGAACTCAGGTCATCCTGACTTCACGGCCTGTTGCTCTATTCACTGCGCCACCTAGCTGCTCCGTCAGTATCACTTTATTGTGTATGTTCTCACAGGTGAAAATTTAAAGTAAGTGGCCTGTCTTGATAGCTTTTGAAATTATTTTTGTAGCTACTTCAGGAAATCAATTATTTTGCCTTGCGGTTTTAAAGAACACTGAACTGGAAGTTTGGCAACTTGAATTCTGGTTCCTGCTCTGCTAATTAACATTGGGCAAATTTTTCCTTGATTCACAGTTTCCTCATCTCTAAAATGAGAGGTTTGACTTAGGATTGTAGGTTTTAGAGCAGGAAGGGAACCTTAGAGATCATCTAATTCATAGGCAGCCCACCTGTACAGTTGAAGCAAATTAAAGTAATTGGGAAATATTTAGCAAAATAAATAGAAAATACTAATATGTGGTTTTCTGTCAAATTTGTGAGCACAGGGATCCTTGTGTAATTCTTTTTGAGTTTAACAGCACTGATCCAGTTCAACCCTTTGCAGATATGGAAATTGAAACCTAGAGAAGTACATGTTGAGTTTCTTTATGCCACATGCACTCACCATAGTTAATTCCAAAGGTTTTCTCCTGGGCTCTTTCTCATAGGTAGCCAAGGATTCAGTTATGTTATACAGATAATTCTCAGATCTATATATTGAGTCCTGGTTTCTCTCCTGAACTACAGCCCTGAATCACAATTGCCAAGGTATCTCAAACTCAACCTATCTAAAACAGAATTTAATCATCTTTCCTCAAGCCCATTCGTTTCCCTAATTGTTAAAAGCACTACCATCTAGTTACAATCTTGGTAATATCCTCACCTCACTCTTATGCCATGTAAACAAGTCTGTTGGTTTAGTTTCTTCGTTTCTGTCTTCACATCATCTTTCGTTATTCTTTTCCTTCTACTTACACAGCCAACACCCTAGCTCAGGTTCCTTGTAACTTCTCACCTGGTAAACCCAAGGCAGAATCAGAATAAATACAGAAAGTGAGTAATGCTCATTTGTATTGTGTAATTGTGTAACTTTGGGCAAGTTACAACTTCCTCAGGCCTTAGCTTCCTTTTCTGTGAAGCCAGGGGTTTTAATGGTAGATGGCATATATGGTCTTAGCCAACTCTAGGCTGCTGTGAATCTGAGCGCAGTGAGTAGTCAGTAATGGTAGGATCATATTGTGGAGGACCTTGAATTCCAAGCTGAGGAAGTTGAATTATATTCTTGGGCAAAGAGGATCCATCCATCCAGGCAAATGTGAAAGCACTATTTTTTAAAATATTTATGTTAGTCTCCTTCCTATATGCTGTGCTTTATCCAGGAATTAGCCACTCCTTGATCTTGTCCTGTATTCATGTTCTGTGTATTCAGATAGGCACTATTCCCCCAAAGCAGCAACAGCTCCAGGACCCAGACATTTTCTTTCTTGTCTGGGGTTTGGAATTCAGTGCAAAGGCTATTTATGTTTAGGACCTGGATCATGAGTGAACTAGTTCTCATCCTTGCACAGTTGAGCATCCTGAATAGCCTTTCATCTCATTGCCTTATTCTTCTCAGTCCTGAAAGGTAGGATGAGGCTGAATGACTATGAAGACTTAGGGAATGGGGATCAGCAAAAGCAGGTTGGGGAGTGTGAAGTAATGAGTTCTAGCAGACCATGGGAAGAGAAAAATGGTACAGAGGGCTTGGGGGCATCTGAGGAAAGGGAGAAGTGAGGCAGGGTAATACAAAGTAGATGAATGAGTAGAAAGAGGGTAGCAAGTGAATGGAGTAAAGTTGTGCAGATAAGTACTCAGTTGAAAAGATTTTTGGGGATGATTGGATTGAAGAGGAGGTTTATAAGGTCAGGTTGTCATTTTTTCAAAGACCCTCAAACTTGAGGAAAAGATAGAATGTTTACTGATAGGATTTCATTAACAAAGATGCATTTATTTAAAACAGATTTTTTTTGCCTTTTTTTTTTTTTTTGGAGGGCAGTTGGGGTTAAATGACTTGCCCAAGGTCACATGGCTAGTTTTTGTGTTATGGGTCTTGAGGCTGGATTTGAATTCAGGTCCTCCTGGCTCCAGGGCCATACATACTCTATTCACGGTGCCACCTAGCTGCCCCTAAAACAGATTTTTAACTTTTTTTTTTTTTTCAGAGTGGGCCACATGATCAAAAATGTGTGTGCAGGCTATATCTGTTTTTTATAATTAGTGATTAATCCAGATATACTAGCAATGAAATCTAGAGGCACTCAGTTATATAATAGCAGCAGCCAACAGATGGTTGGCCCCACTGGCCTGCCAGTCCATGGAGGTGAGCTAATTAAGTCTTAAAATTAACTAAAAATTTCAAGCAGGGAACAATTGATTTGTACGTGGCATGCTGAAAACCACCTTTTTAAAAATGTTACTCTCTGCCCCTTCCAGTTTTAGTATATTTTGCTAATCTTTATTTGGAAATGGACCTTTCTTTGGGTAGATGATCCTCTGAAAGCTATTTTTTTTTAGCAACTGTTTAATTTTGATTTTTTGAAGGAAGCATTTCTAATAACTCATAACAAGCACTTTTTCTATAGTATGTTAAATGTTTGAATGATGAGTGTAGTTTAGTTTCCAAGTCTTAAGTTCAAGGACAATGAACTTTGTCATTGGCCTTTTTTTGTATATAAGAAAAAAAGTGAATATTCTTAATGAGGTACTATACTGAAAACTGAACTTTAAGTGTTAGGAATTTTAGCCTGGAATTTAGGCAAATGTGCAAGAAGAGTTTAGAAAAAAATTAATGAAAGATCAAAATTAGGGACACTTTGATCTTTTGTATTTTAAAGTACTTTTTGAAACGTGAAATCTCTTTTAGGAAGGCTCTTCAACCAGCTATAATGTCAACAGACAATGATGTTTCGCTCTCCACTTATGATGAGACTTCCGGATCAAAACTTGCACGAAAAGCTAAAGAAGCACCATTTGTCCCTATTGGTAAGTCTGCCTGGGATAAAACAATAATTTATCAGTAAAATGGTATCCACTGAAACATCAGTTATTCAAGCAATTCCTAGATGCATTTCTTTTTAGGTATCATCTTGGCTATTTGAAATGCAATGAGAATAAGTAGTTGTACAAATTTTATGACTAGAATTCTTATGTACCAGAGTTTTGTCATGTTGCCTGTTACTCCAGTAAAATCAGGAAGGCAGCATGGTATGATGGAAAGAGCTATAGACAGCCTTTCCATCAGGAAAGGAGCCTTGAATTTTCGTCCCAGCTTTGCTGTGTGATTTTGGGCAGGTCACTGAGTTTGCCTGGGTGCCAGTTTTCTCGTCTGTTACGTCTCTAAAAGTTCCTTTTAGTTTTTTTCTGAAACCCAGGAATTTGGAAATCTTTTTAAGGAGATTTTGCCAAGGCATCTGTTTCAATAAGATGTAACCTATGTAATGTACAAAACATCAGTTTTGATCATTGATTCATCAATTCAGTTTAGGGAACCTAGCACATAATATTCCCTTTAAAGATTCTTTCCATTCTGAAAATTACCCTAAGTATAATTAAGACTTTAATTATGATTTTACATTTTTATTCTTAGTCTTTAAAATGATTTTATTGACCAGATGTGGTAATGTAGACTTGTAAGCCCTCCTATCAGCTGAGACTGTTGATTCTCTTGAGTTGTAGTTCTGAACTGAAATAGAGCTGAAGGTAATCAGGTATCTGTCTTTATTAAGTTTGACACTGATATGATGAGCCCCTGAGATGGAGCTGTGGGGTGGGTATCAGAATTTCTGGCCCAGGTTAGAAAACAAAGCCAGCCTACTATTTTTATGCTGAGCAGCTGGGAGATCAGGCTTGGGAGTGGCTGCTATACTTCCAGCCGGGGAGACCCAATCTCATAAAAGATGAAGATGGTGATGATAATGGATTGACTAGTAGTGGATTGCAACTGGTAGTCATGTGAAGAAGTAGGAAGAGTCAGATATTGGCTTAAAGGTTGTAAATCTGGGTTGATGGAAAAGTAGTGCTTTCAATGAAAATAAATTGGAGTTGGGATAAGTGTTTTGGGAAAAATGAATTATTTTGTCCATGTTTGATTTGAGATGTCCAGCAGGTATTTGGTGATCTGAGCCTGGAGTTGTGGAGAAAGTTTAGGGTTGGTTCTGGATCTGGGATTCCTCTGCACACAGACAGCATGGTTTGGTGGAAAGATCACTCATTGTCTCTGGGTTCAGAGAGATCCTGAGTTAAAATTTCTACTTTGATTGATTACAACCTGTGTGACTTCAGGGAATTTACTTAACCTTGGTAGGCCTCAGGTCTTCATCTCTACAGTTGAAGGAGTTTGGCTAGATGACTACTGATGTCTCTACCAGCTTATAACTTTTTTTAATTTTTTTGGACTTTATTAGTTTGTTTACTTTTAGTAAACAAGATTCATTTCCACAGTTCTTTGAGTTTCAAAATTTTTTCTCCCTTCTCTCCCTCCCCCCCCCCCCCCAGGGCATACAATCAAGTATAGTATCTGCAAATACTTTCTTTAGGCATTAGTCGGGTTATAAAGGATTGTATCAGATGGAATGAACAATGGGAAAGAGGAAACAAAACCAAACAAGAAATAGAAAAGGAGCAGGTACTTTGCTTCAATCTGGGTTCAAACTGTTATTTCTCTGAACATCTCTCTATCATGATTCCTTTGGGTTTGACTTATAACCTGGATTGCTGAGAAGAGGCCAGTCTATCAGAGTTGGTCATCACACATATGTTGTGTCTGTGATTGTGTACAAATTTCTCCTGGTTCTGCTCTTCTCACTCAGCATCAGTTAGTATAAGCCTCTCCAGGTAAATATGAAGTCAGTCTGCTCCTCGTTTCTTATAGCACAATAGTATTCCGTAACACACATATTCCACAACTTGTTCAGCCAGTCCCTAATTGATGGGCACCCCCTTAATTTTCCAATTTTTTGCTACCACAAAAAGAGCTTTTGTAAATATTTTTGTACATATGGGTCTTCCTCCCACTTCTGTGATCTCTTTGGGATACAGTCCCAGAAGTGGTATTACTGGGTCAAAGGGTATGAAATTATAGCCCTTTGGGCATAATTCCAGATTGCTCTCCAGAAAGGTTGGATCAGTTCACAACTCCACCAGTAATGCATTAGTGTTCCAATTTTTTCCACATCATCTCCAGCATTTGTCATTTTCCTGTTTTGTCATCTTAGCCAGTCTTGACTGGAGAGATGTGTCACCTCAGAGTTGTTTTGATTTGCATTTCTCTAATCAAAAGTGATTTAGAGCATTTCTTCATATGCTTATAGATATCTTTAATTTCTTTCTCTGAAAACTGCCTGTTCATATCCTTTGACCATTTATCAATTGGGGAATGACTTGTATTCTTATACATTTGACTCAATTCTTTGTATATTTTAGAAATGAGTCCTTTATCAGTGACATAGGTTGTAAAAATTCTTTCCAATTTTCCACTTCCCTACTAATTGTGGTTACATTGGCTTTGTTTGTACAGAAACTTTTCAATTTCATGTAATCAAAATTGTCCATTTTGTATTTTATAATGCTGTCTAATTCTTGTTTGGTCATAAAGTCTTCCCTTCTCCACAAATCTGACAGGTAAACTATTCCATGCTTTCCAGATCAGCCTTTATACCTAGATCATGCACCCATTTAGACTTGATTTTGGTATATGGTGTTAGATGATGATCTATGCCCAGTTTCTGCCATACTATATTCCAGTTTACCCAGCAGTTTTTGTCAAATAGTGAGTTCTTATCCCAAAAGCTTGGGTCTGTGGGTTTATCAAACAATAGATTACTATAGTCATTGACTGCTGAGTCTCGTGTACCCAATCTGTTCTATTGATCCACTACTCTATTCCTCAGCCAGTACCAAGTAGTTTTGATGACTGCTGCTTTATAGTACAGATTAAAATCTGGTGTAGCTAGTCCACCATCCCTAGCATTTCTTTTCATTAATTCCCTTGATTTTCTGGACCTTTTGTTCTTCCAAATGAATTTTGTTACTATTTTTTCTAGCTCTATAAGGTAGTTTTTTGGTAAATTGATTGGTATGGTACTAAATATATAGTTTAATTTAGGTAAAATTGTCATTTTTATTATATTAGCTCGACCCAGCCACGAGCAATTGATGTCTTTCCAATTAGTTAGATCTGACTTTATTTGTGTGATAAGTGTTTTGTAGTTGTGATCATATAGGTCTTGGGTATGTTTTGGCAGGTAGATCCCCAAATATTTTATAATGTCTACAGTTACTTTAAATGGGATTTCTCTTTTTATCTCTTGCTGTTGAATTTCATTAGAGATATACAGGAATACCGAGGATATATGTGGGTTTATTTTATGTCCTGCAACTTTGCAAATTTATTGTCTCAAGTAGTTTTTTACTTGATTCTCTAGGATTCTCTAAGTATATCATCATATCATCTGCAAAGAGTGATAGCTTGGTCTCTTCTTTGCCTAATTTGATTCCTTTGATTTCTTTTTCTTCTCTAATTGCTACTGCTAACATTTCTAGTACCAGATTGAGTAAGAGGGGTAATAGTGGACATCCTTGTTTCACCCCTGATCTTATTGGAAATGCTTTTAGCTTCTCCCCATTATGAGTAATATTTGCTAATGGCTTTAAATAGATGCTACCTATTATTTTAAGGAAGGCTCCATTTATTCCTATACTTTCTAGTGTTTTTAATAGGAATGGATGTTGTATTTTGTCAAAAGCCTTTTCTGCTTCTATTGATATAATCATGTGGTTTTTGTTAGTTTTATTGTTGATATGATCAATTATACTGATGGTTTTCCTAATATTAAACCATCCTTGCATTCCTGGAATAAATCCTACCTGATCAAAGTGTATTGTTATGATAAGTTGCTGTAGTCTTTTTGCTAATATTTTATTTTAAATTTTTCATCTATATTCATGAGGGAAATTGGTCTATAATTTTCTTTTATCTCTTCCTGATTTAGGTATCAGTACCATATTTGTGTCATAAAATGAATTTGGTAGGACTCCTTCTTTGCTAATATTCCCAAATAGTTTGTAGAGTATTGGAATCAATTGTTCTTTGAATGTTTGATAGAATTCACTAGTAAATCCATCTGGCCCTGGTGTTTTTTTTCCTGGGGAGTTCACTGATGACTTCAATTTCTTTTTCTGAGATGGGGTTATTTAAGTAATTTACTTCCTCTTCAGTTAATCTGGGCAACTTATATTTTTGTAAATATTCATCCATTTCACTAAGATTGTCAAATTTATGTGAATACAACCGGGCAAAATAATTTCTAATTATTGTTTTAATTTCCTCTTCATTGGTAGTAGATTCACAGCTTTTCATTTTTGATACTCATAATTTGGTTTTCTTTCTTTTTTTTATCATATTGATTAAGGGTCTATCAATTTTATTTTATTTTTTTCATAAAACCAGCTCTTAGTTTTATTTATTAATTCAATAGTTTTCAATTTTATTAATCTCTCCTTTGGTTTTCAGTATTTCTAATTTAGTATTTAATTGGGGATTTTCAATTTGTTCTTTCTCTAGCTTTTTCAATTGCATGCCCAATTCATTGACCTCCCTTTTCTCTAATTTATTCATGTATGCACTCAGGGATATAAAACTTCCCCTAAGAACTGCCTTTGCTGCATCCCACAAATTTTGGTATGTTTGTCTCATTGTTGTCATTCTATTGAATAAAGTTACTGATTGTTTCTATTTCTTGTTTGACCCGCTCATTCTTTAGGATTAAATTGTTTAGCTTCCAATTAGTTTTTAGTCTGTCTTTCCATGGCCCTTTATTGCATATGATTTTTATTACATCATGATCTGAGAAGGATGCATTTAATATTTCTGCCTTTCTGCACTGAATTGTGAGGTTTTTATATCCTAGTACATGGTCAATTTTTGTGCATGCACCATGTACCACTGAGAAGAAGGTATATTCCTTTTTATCCCCATTCAGTTTTCTCCAGAGATCTATCATATCTAGCCTCTCTAAAATTCTGTTCACTTCCTTAACTTCTTTTCTTGTTTATTTTGAGGTTAGATTTATCAAGTTCAGAGAGGGGAAGATTAAGGTCCCCCACTAGTATAGTTTTGCTATCCATTTCTTCCTCTAATTCCCTTACCTTCTCCTAGGAATTTGGATGCTGTACCTCTTGGTGCATATATATATTAAGTAGTGATATTGCTTCATTCTCAATGGTGCCTTTTAGTAGGATATAGTTTCCTTCCTTATCTCTCTTCTGTTTTTTGTGTTTGCTTTATCTGAGATAAGTATTGCTACCCCTGCTTTTTTTTTACTTTAGCTGAGGCATGATATATTTTACTCCAGCTTTTTACCCTGTGTGTATCCCTCTTTTTCAGATGTGTTTCTTGTAAACAGTATATTGTAGGATTATGGTTTTTAATCCATTCTGCTTTCCGCCTCTTCTATGGGAGAGTTCATTCCATTCACATTCACAGTTATGATTATTTTCTGTTTCTTTCCCTCCATCCTATTCCCTCCCCTGTTTATGCTTATATTTTTTCTCCCCTTCTCACTTCCCCTCTTTAATAGTTTTCCTTTTGACTACCGCCTCCCTCAGTATTCCCTTATCAGCCCTCCTCCCTTTTCCTCCCCTTCTCCCTTACTTCTTCCCTCCCTTCTAACTATCCCCCACTCCCCCTTTCGTAGCCCTTTCCCCTCCTACTACCTGTAGGATATTTTAATACTTAATGAAGTATGTTATTTCTTCTTTGCACCAAGAGTGACAGGAACAACTTTCAGGCAAAGCTCCTCTCCCTCCCCTCTTTCCCTCTATTATGATACATTTTGCATCTCTTCTCTAGTCTTATGCTTATTTGGTTGGGTTATTCCCTCCTTGCACCAGAACCAATGAGGGAAAAGCTCATAATACTCAATTCCCTCCCTTCTTTCCCTCTGCTATATTGTTTTTATGCCTCTTTGTGTGGCATAATTTACCTTTTTCTACTTCATTCATTCCTCTTCTTCCATTGCAGTCCCTTTGTAGTCCTTAATAATATTTTTTTATCATCATTTTATGTAATTTATACTCATACCCTCTACTTGTCTATACAGTTTACTCTTATTGAATAACAGGGTGTGTGTGTGTGTGTGTGTGTGTGTGTGTGTGTGTGTGTGTGTGTGTGTGTTGTTTACCTTTCCAAGGTTCTCTTGCGTCTTGTAATTGGAGGTTGAATTTTCCATTGAGCTCTGGCTTTTTCATCAGGAAGGTCTGGAAATCTGTTATATTGTTGAATGACCATCTCTTTGCCTGGAAGACTATGTTCAGTCTGGCTGGGCAGGTGATCCTTGGTTGTAACCTGAGCTCTTTTGCCTTGTGAAAAATTGTATTCCACTTCCTCTTATCTTTCAGTGTAGAGGCTGCCAGATCCTGTGCTATCCTTACTGCGGTTCCTCGATATTTGAATTGTTTCATTTTGGCCACTTGAAGTATTTTCTCTTTTACCTGGTAGTTCTGGAGTTTGGCCACAACACTTCAAGGACTTTTCAGTTCGGGATCTCTTTCAGGAGGTGTACGGTGGATTCTCTTGATTTCTATTTTACCCTTTGGTTCTAGTATCTCAGGGCAGTTTTTCTTGATGAGCTCTTGGAGGATGTTGTCCAGGCTCATTTTTTTGATCATGATTTTCCAGTAGGCCTATGATTCTCAGGTTCTCGCTCCTGGATCTGTTTTCCAGGTCAGTTATTTTTCCATTGAGATAGTTGACCTGTTTTTCTAATTTTCATTCTTGTTGTTTTCTTTTATTTGCTTCAATTTGGTTGATTCTAGTTTTTAGCGAATTATTTTCCTTGGTTTTTGGAGCTCCTTTTCCATATCACACATTTTTCTTTTTAAGGAGCTGTTTTCTTCATTATAATGCTTTTCTAATTTTGCAATTTTGATTTTAAAAGAATTATTAATTTTGTCTTCTATCTCTCTCATTTTGTTTTCAAAGTTCCTTTTGAGCTCATCTAGGAAAGCTTGCTGTGCTTGGGACCTCTTCCCTGTTGATGCTTCAGTTGTGGGTGTGGAGTCAACTTTGTCTCCCTCTGCATTTAGCTCTTCCCCCCCAGGATAGTAGGACTCCAGAGTCTTTGTCTTTACAGTCTGCTTTCTACCCATTTTGAGGCAGGGCCCTAGCCACCCTCTTCCTCTTGGGTTCCCAAGCCTTTACTGTTTAGGGTTTTGCCCTGGGGCAATAGTTATTGTGTTTTCATGGTGGGGGGGGGTTGGAGCAGCTGGGGTTCACTTTGCCATCCTGGTCTTTGGAGGTCCTGATAAGGGGCTTTTTAAATTTCTGGGCTATGGAGTCCCAGGAGTATTTGCTATCCCTGACAAAGGCCCTGCATTTGATTCAGTCCCAGCCCTTTGGTGATAGGCCTCGTAGTGGCCCTTGTGATTGGTGGGACGACTTGCCCTCCTCGCTGATCAGGCCTCAGGTGCACCGCGCCATCTTGGGGCCTGCCTCTCTCAGCGCCCCGCCATGCCATCAGCTTCCAGCTTACAACTCTTACGTAAAGATAACTTAATGATGGTAATTCAGAGGTGCTGATGAGGTCAGAAAGGGAGGAAGCATTTTAAAGAAAGGGGTTAAGCCAGAATAGAGCTTTGAGGAATGCTCACACTTACTGGGTGGAAAACAAGTTGTTCCTTCAGAAAAGATGGTTGAAAAAGAATGATTGGACTCATGGGAAGAGAACCAAGAGAGAAAGGTGTCATGGAAGCCAAGGAAAGATCATGGTGTCATAGATACATTTGGGGATGGAAACAGCCTTAGAGGCCCAATAGGCCTTCCCTTCAAAATAAGGGAGAACTGAGGTCCAGATAGGTGAGACAAATCATTGTCCAATATCACACAGTCAGTGAGTGGCCTAACCAGGACTCGATCCCAGGCCCTTCAGCTCCACATCCTGCACATCCTCCTCCTGCAGCAGAGGTGGGGGTTGGGGTGGGGGGAAGGAAGTGCACTGTTCTAAAAGTTAGAGAGATCAGGTTAAGTTGAGGACTGAGTTAAGGCCCTTGGCCTTGGCTGGTCAGAACTTGTGGGGAACAAGAGAGGGCATGTTTTTAGTCCAGTGCTTGGGTGTGAAATTTGACTTGTGAGAATTGATGAAATGGAGGCTGTGAATATAGGTGACTTTCTAGAATTTGGCTGTTAAGGGAGAAGTCTTGAGGGGATAGCAGGGACAAGTAAAGGGTTTTTTAAGGAGGAGAGGGACTTGGCCATGTCTGTAAGTGACACAGCATATAGTGTGTGTGTGTATATGCTGTGCCACTTACATGCTATGACACTTAACACACACACACACACACACAACACACCATATAGTTGATTGATTCACCTAGCTAGCACCTACTGTATACAGTACAGAGCACCGTGATAGGCAAAATACAAAGTTTAGGCAAGTCCTTTCGTCATGGAACTCATAGTCTAGTATCAGTATAAGACACAAACATATAGATAATACTTATCCATTGGGTGAAGTACAGAAGATGTTTGTTAGTTATTTTTTTTTATAGCTCTGATACTTGCTCTTTTTTATACTTTATGAATTTGCTTGCATATTACCTTTTGACTCTTTGCCTTACAGGAATGGCAGGCTTTGCAGCTATTGTTGCATATGGATTATACAGACTGAAAAACAGAGGGAATACTAAAATGTCTGTCCACCTGATTCACATGCGTGTGGGAGCCCAAGGCTTTGTAGTAGGAGCAATGACTGTTGGTAGGTCCTCTATAGCAAACGTTCCATTCTCCAGTAAAGTTCCTTATCATTTAATGCATATCTTACAAAAAACAAAACGAGGTAAATAATTAGAAAGATTCTGCAGTTAATTTGTTAGTATCTTTTGCATCCAAAAACTTACTGACTTGTAATCAGTTGGTAATTTAACACAAGTTCCCAAACTTATTTGACCTACCACCTCCTTTAAAAAAAAATTACTCAGCACCCCTTTTGTAAGGAGATCTTACAAACTGGGGAAGAAATCTCAGATTAAGTGTACAATTGTACAAGTGTATAGTTGCACCCAAGGCTACTACCTGCCCTTCTTGGGTATCACCCACTTTGGGAACCATGGTTAAATTTTAACACAGTGTAATTTTTGGTTTACATTCATGATTATTACTATGTGTAGACTTTTTCGATGTCTGTTACCCTGTCTGGACTTCAGTTTTCTCATCTGTAAAATGAAGGGGTTGAACTGTGATATTTAAGGTCTCATCCAGTTCTAAGTCTCATGCTTTTAATAGTCTTTGAAGAGCCTCCAATCTTGGGTTTACAAAGTGATCTTTAAGCCAGTTTAAAATGGTAAGGAGTATTTTTCCTGATTGTGGTATGTGTAGAGTAATCATGACATCTTCAAGTTAATGAAAATTATGTTGTTAAATTACTGCCCTTTATTCTTTTTTAGTGTTACTACTACTGCCCTATTGTAGGCTTTTATTACTTCACACCTGAATTGCTGAATTAAGTACTTGGTCTCCTAATAGATTTCACTGCCCTACTAGGAGTAATGAAGCATTAAACAGGAAGGAGAGAAAAAAGCCAGTCCTTTCCCTTAGTGATATTATACTGTAATGCAAAAGGCTGAGCAAATATCTCTAAGCATAAGTATTAGACATACCATTCTATTACCATTTTCTTCTGATGAACCCCCTTTTGGCATAGAAGTAACCTTTGTCTTCTCAAGGGCTGTGCCAGTGAAACAAAATCTTTGGAGTTTTAACTAACCTGGAAAGGCTTTATGTACCAACTTGGCCATAGAGCTTTTTTTTTTTTTCTTTCTGAGGACCAGCCTCTCTAAGTTTGAAGATAATAAACATAGGTTATCAGGGGATGATATTTTTTTTTCATCTGATGAAGCAACAGCTGATGAAACTATTGAGGTGGAGAAGGTCTGCAATTACACTGACAGGGGTCATCTGCATGGATGAAATTCCACATTTTTAATGTATTGGAAATGCTTTACTAGCAATTATGGCATTCGTGGGATAAATATTGTTAGCATTACATGAGTATACAGAAGGAGGGAGGGATTAAGAATTAGATGAGAGATCTTGGCACTTTTTTGTCACTTGATAAATACCAAGGATGCCTATTCACAAAAAGTCCTGGACTTGGAGTTAGGATACCTCAGTTGTTTGAACCCTGTCTCTGATACATATTGTGCAGCCTAGGATCAGTCACTTCTTTGGTCTGTTTCCTCATTTATAAATGAGGGTGGACTAGATAATTTCTAAGGTATCTTCTAGAGGCAAAGATTTATGATTTTGTCTATGTTGCTTTGGCAGCCAACAAATAATTTTATCCTTATCTACTTGTAACCTCATGGGCTAGTTAGGGAATTATGAAAAGAGTTTAATTTAATTTATATTCCTTAAGATAATAGAGGAAGATGAAAATGGTGCTCAGTTTCCTGATTCCTTGTGTAAACTTTTCTTAAGTGGTATTGCCTGTCATGGCCAATTTTTAAAGTGTGTTAGTTTATGTCATATAGAAAACCACATTGGAAATCTAACTAGCTTCTCTTTTTTTCTTTAGGTATGTTGTATTCCATGTATCGGGAATACTGGGCAAAACCCAAACCTTAGGAGGAAAAATGCTGTCTTCATGCTGATGTTTTAGAGCTAGATACCTCACATTGAGGTTATTTGTTTATGTTTAAAAATAAATCATTTAGGGATATGTGGTTCTAAAAAGCAGCACATGTCAGACACAACCAATCATGATGTTTTAAAGATTGGATTTTTTTCATGGAAGCCTTAGTTTCCCAGGTGATTCAAGGTATACTGATTGGTATCCAAGAGTTAATTAGGGGAGCTAAGTTAGTACAAAAGGATCTGGTCATTGAAGCTTACTTGGGTGATAAATTATATTCATATTCCTCAAATCTCAGAAATTAATGACTAAAAAATCAGAGGGCCAAGACTCATAGCTTCTATTGCTTTATTAAGATGGGGCATGTTTCTGGATATAATATGGGAATCTGCTTTAACACAATTCAGGAAGCACTTATCTTGTAGAATGGTGGAAACTTCGGTATCTAGGACTGCCTGGCTTTGACTAGAGCCAAAAGAACATCTGTAAGAAAAACATGAAATAAAATACTATAGCAAGTTTTATTCCCTAAACCTTCACCATAGACAACTTGTTTGTATTTAAGATGAGCCTTGAACAGTTGTTCACCAGGCTACTTAACACAGGAGTATTTATTATAAAGTTAGTAGAAGATGAGAATAACAAATGGTATGGACTAGTTATATTTTTGCTGCTGCCATACTGAAATTGTTTTTTAAATGCCATCTGTTTTTATGTATTTGAAGTGCTCGTTCAACAGTAAAGATAGAGAACTTTTAAAATGTGTGCAGTATTGTGTTTTCTCTATGAGTCATGACCAACTGAAAAATATATTACTATCCTTTAGATTTGATGGTTTATCACATTATGGGCATTCTCCTCACACAAATGTTGACATATTTAAGTAATGCTTTGTTACACTTGTGGAATTCTAATGTTTAAGATAAATTTACATCCCATGCTAATAACATGGTACAGATATTAAATAAAATAAACACATCACATGTCTTGTATATTATTTCAAGTTGACATAATGGAATCACCTTGCCCCAGATAGTACCAAAACAATGTATGTTCTCAGAAAGCAAATATGTTTTGTTTTTTTCTGCTTTAAGTCTAGGAATAATGTAAGCTTAAATAGTACAATCAGAAGACTGATTTTGTGGCTGTTCAGTGTTAGAAGTTTGTGTTAATTTAACAGACATTTATGAGGTGCCAGCCACATTCAAGGCACATAGGTGAATCAATGGTCCTTGCCCTCAAGGGTACTTATTGGGATGATCATGATAGGCTACAAAAATAGCTTACGGAAATTAAAATAGTACAGAACATATCATTGCTTGTGTTTCAATATTTGCTGAAGATGAAGGAAAAGCATGGCTCAAAAACTACACAGCTTGAGAACTGAGAAAGTAAGTGCTGGACAGGGCAAGCATCAAATAACAAAAAAGAAAATAAATGATTGTTAGTAATGTTATTGAGTCAGCTGTCTAGGGGTAGACCACGAGATAGGCAGAGACCAGGGTCAATACGTACAACAGAGGAAGATGGCATATAACCAGAACAACCTGAACCATTGAAACAAGTAATTAGCAAAAAGTGGGAAATGTGGGCAACAACTGACATTGAGACCAATTAGCTTCATACAAAAATTGAAGGCTGGTAGGTAAGACAGGTGGCTTCAGATGCTAGATGTGTGACCCTCAGCAAGTCACCATGTTTGCCTCAATCTGTAAAATGAGCTGGAGAGGAAAAGGGCAAACTGTTCCAATGTCTTTGCCAAGAAAACCCCCAAAGAGGTCATCAAAGTCAGACATGACTGAAAACAACTGACTGGCAGAGTTGGAAGGGACTTCAGGGTCCGTGTAGCTCAGTCCTTTCATTTTATAGATGAGGAACTGAGGCTAGTAGAAGTGAAAGGTCTGGGTGGCTAGGTGGCGCAGTGAGTAGAGCGCTGGCCCTGGAGTCTGAAGGACCTGAGTTGGGATCCGGCCTCAGACACTTAATGCACACACAAATAAAAACCTAGCCGTGTGACCTTGGGCAAGTTACTTAACCCCAATTGCCCTCCAAAAAAAAAAAAAAAAAAAAAAAGTGAAAGGTCTTTTTCAACATCACAGCTATTAAATGTTAGGGGATTTGAGCTCAGATTGCCTGGCAAAGGTTCAGCATTAGTATTTGCATTTGTCCAAAGAACTCAAGGATGGATGATTATAAGCCACTATCATGTTATAAAGTGGAGGACAGAAACAATTTAAAGAAAGCTTGGCAAGAGATTCAACTACGCAAAGTTGTCCCAAAGACACGTGAAGACAAACATGGTAAAATAGCTCTAAAATTTACTAAACAGCAAGGATGGTGGGACAAGCACACTTGGATCTTAACAGTCCTAGATGTGGTTGAGGGGAGATAAAATAAATAAAAAATATGGGAAAAGCATCCAATTGGACCTAGGGTACACAGAGGAAGCAAGAAGCCAATAAACATGTTTTTGTGATGGGTGAGGCAGGTAGATGGCTCCATGGCTAGAATATTGGGCCACAGGAAGGCCCAAGTTCAAATGTGGCCTCAGCTATGTTAACCTCTGTTTACCTCAATACACTGAAGCAGGAAATGGCAAACCACTCTTCATCTATCTTCAATGCTTCACAGGAACATATTTAATACGTTTGTGCCAGGCACTGGGCTAAGTGTTTCACAATTATCCCATGTGAGATCCTCAGAATCAATACACCAATTAATTATAACAATAAATCCCACAACCATCTATCATCCAAGCAAAGAATGCGATGACATGGGGTGCAGTTTTTCAACCCTTCTCTGGGCTTGGGCCTGGTCATTATAATTATACAGTGTTCAGTTGTTTTTTTTTTAAACTGTTCTTTTTTGCTTACATTGTTTATATTGTTTTCTGGTTCAGCTTACTTCATGCATTGGTTCTGAATTGCCCACTCTAAGCCATCTTTTTTCTATCCAAACATTGACCAGGGAGTTGCCTGACTCTTATCCTTAGTGAGGGACATTTAGTCCAAGGCACTCATGGATGTGGGTTGGACACTGATTAATAACCAACACTCCTGTAAGTAGGCTTAGGTATTATTTGCACAACACACTTAGTATATAGGATATGTCCTTATGATCTTGGCTCAGATGTATATCCATTTTCCTTATTATACTTCCCTGCTCCCTGTGACCTAGTTCTTAAATGCTATTCTGTGTAAATAATTAATCACTAGATGTTTTCATTGAACTTTGAAATGCCAGAGTGATTTATTTCAAAACTTCTACTTTCTGGTGGTGATATTTTAAATAAGATGTTCTGCTATCTTGGATAATTTTTACTCTTGGCTGGGGAGTGGGATTTAGGATTATAAAATTGGAAGAGACATCATCACCCAACCATCTTATTTTACAGGGGAAATAATTAAGGCCTAAAGGCTTTGGAGAGTTGATCTGAATTCTCAAAGCATAGAAAGGTACCCCATTCCTGGAACATACTTGCTCTTCACCCTCTGCCTCTTCGAAGCCCTCATTTCCTTTCAAGCTTAATTCCAGTACTACCTTCTATAAGACCCTTCCTCATCTCCCTAACTGCAGGTGCTTCCCCACTGCCCACCAAATTACCTTGTCTTTGTTTGCATCTATTTTCGTTTATTTGCATACATTGTCTATCCCACTCGAGAGTAGGGACTAAATTTCACTTATGTCTTTATATCCCTAGCAGCTACCACAGATGCATAGTAAACACTCAGTATTTATATACACATTGGTTAGTTGACCTAGAGTTTGGGAAGTAACTTATATTTCTAGATGTTTTGTAATCATGTTCAAATGGAGGATTGTAAGAACCTCAAACTCAACATAGCCCAAACTAATTTTAGGTTCTCTCGCTGATTTCTGTTCCTTCCAAAATTATTCTAAGAAGGAGTCCATAGTATGACAGACTGACATAGAGGGGTATACAGGAAAAAGGTGAAGAACTCCCTAGCTGGAGGCTTCATTCACAGAGTCAAATTTGGGTAGTAGTCCTTTATAAGTAGACTATCCCTGGGTATACAACCTAGAGTCAGAGGAGTCTGTGGGCAGTTGCAGGTTTAGTAATGACCTGGTTGAACAGCTGTGGTACACAATATAATTCTGCCTAGAGTCAAGGGACTATAATGGAATACTAAGAGTATCTCTTGTTCATCCTGTTTCCCCATAAAGTTGTCCTCAAATTCCCTCTTACAAAAGGAAAGGAATTTCTCTTTTATCATAGAGGCACTAGGACCTTCTGAAAGTTTTTGAGTAAGAGAATAACATGGTCAGATTGGTTAAGAGAGGGCTTCACAACAATGTAAGGTGACAGGAATACCAAGATTATGATGATTATTTCACAGAGGAGGAAACTGAGTTCAATCTCCAGGCCAGCCTAAAAATAGCTTTTTTGGGAGCTGGAATGTGAACTACCTTTCCTTGATTTCAGGTCTAGCATTCATTCTCTCTTATCTCATGTTTCTTTCTTTAGTCATGTCTGAATTTGTGACCCCTTTTGGGGGGGGAGTTTCTTGGCAAGGATACTGGAGAGGAGTGGTTTGTCATTTCTTTCTTCAGCTCATTTTACTGATGAATGAACTGAAGCAGACAGGGTAGGGTCACACAGCAAGTAAGTGTCTGAGGCCATATTTGAACTCAGGAAAAAGTTTTCCTGATTGCAAGCTCAGTGCACCCACCATCCACCTAACTAGCTAACCAATACAAATCTCAAGACATAATCAAATGCTAAATTGCTTGGTGCAGCTCATTAAATGCTAGAAGACTTCAAAGTAATATTGGAGATTTGCATAAACTGGAGTAAGTGGGTCCTACTTAAAGCCTGAATTAAAAATCAATCAGCAAGCATTTATTAAGCAATTGCTATTCCAAACAGTGTGCTAAAAGTTGGGGGGGTATGAAGAAAAAGCAAAATTTTATCAGTTTCCTTAAGGAGCTTCCAGCCTAAAGGGAGAAACAACAAATACACAAATGAGGATGAAAGGTAGCCTTCAAGGGGAAGGCACTAGCAGCTGGGGTGGGGTTTGGGACACTGGAAAAGATGATAAATAACTCCACTTCCAGGATGGTGTAGCAGGCAGTGAGAGAAAAGGCCTTACAAGCCACCTAGTCTAATTTTCTGATTTTACAAATAAAGAAATCAAGGCCCAGAAAAGTTGAGCTAGTCCAAAGTCACGCAGCCAGTAATAAACTACAGAACTAAGACTCAAAATTTGTTTCTCTGATTCCAAACAGTGTACTTTGTTTGTATGCAAATTAAATGGAGAGATTTTTTTTTTCCCGGGCAACTGGTGAACATTAGCTAACCTCTTAATGCAGCAGATTGTTGCTGCATTCAAATAGGAATAAAATTTCCATTTACATCTGGACATTTTCAAGTTCCTATTCAAAGATTGGGCATGGTCCCTATTCCTGCTAGTAGGCAACAGTGCCACCCGGTGGTCAGAGCCAGATTTGACTCAATACTGGTGGGACCATCTATTTCTGTGAATGCTTGTTTCCAATCTCAAGCGTTTTCCAGTTTTCTTGTTTTGGAACTGCTAAACATTACTTAGGCACTTGAGGCTGTCTGAGAGATCCGAGGGATGATATACAAAGCTCTTTCAATGCGCTCTGTCCCCTTTTCAGCAGCTTCCTCTCAGCCCACTTTGATTAGTTGTGGGATACACAAGGTAATAGCGGCACCCCCCATCTTTCTAAGGTGCTTGAAGGTTAGCACAGTGTTTTCCTCACAACAGCTAAACACTAAACACCGGGGATATGCAATAATAATTCTGTTTTTCTCAAGGAGCTCACAGTCTAATGTGTTGTTCATGCATTCCAACCTGGTTCCTAGATCTAACTTGAACTCACATCTTCCAGACTCTAAGCAGGGTGCTCCACCCACTGTAGCACCTAGCTACCTATCACAATCCATAGATATTCCAAATTAGCAATTTTCTGTGAGGGTCCAAACTGTCTATGAGCCCATTAATAACTGGGATGCCACAGAAGTCATTCACAAACATCCTCCAAAACATACAACTGTACAAAGCCTTGGTGCTCACCAGGAAGCTATTTGGATTTGGCTGCTGCTATTGCAAATATTTAAAATATACAATTGCTATTGCCTATGCTAGAATACAAAACTACCAGTCTAAATACCTACCTATCTTTTATGTCTATATGGATATCTCTCTATCTAAATAAAGATCTGTCTATAAATCTGTCATTCTGGATAAGTTCATTTCCTCCCCCCATCCCCAAATGTAACCCTTGTGTTAGATCAACAGGCTCCTCCCAACCTGAAGGGCATGTATAATTTTGTGGGACCTCTCCTTTACCTGGTTTGCTGCCTCCACCCATTTAGACCTGGGCACAGTATCTCCTTCCAAGGGAACCACCAATTTCTTACTCTTGTCCTTTTTTTAAGGCTAAGAAAGCTTCAAATGTATCGATACCTTAAATTATGAACATTATATATGATACTAGTATTATATATAAAATTATGTAATTATTAATACATTAAAATACAGAACAACTCAAGACAACCCCTTCCTTCCACAGGTCCCAGAGACCCATAGTCCTCATAACTACAGTGTGGTGAGTGTGGGGCTCCTGCAAATGCTTCATGTGACTGTATTGCCACCATAATGTTCCTTGACTACATTTCCTATTTTGCTGCTCCAGCCCCTTCCCTTTCTTGGTACTTCCACTCTTGGTTCTAGCCCCTCCAGGTGCTGTTCTGGGGCCAAAGGGGATGACCTTCAATAATCCAGTGGAGAAAGGGCAGCCAGCCCTGTCTCCATCCAAGAAGTATGGCCTGTATATAAGGACCTTTGTATTCCCCAGTTTAGCATCATTCCTATTTTACAGCCTTGGTAACTAAGGCCCAGAAAAATTAACGGAGCACTTGCTAGCTATGTGACCCTGGTCAAGTCACTTAACCCTGATGGCTTCAGTTTCCCCATCTGTAAAATGGGCTGGTGAAGGAGATGGCAAACCGCTGCAATATCTTTGCCGAGAACACCCCAGATGGGGTCACAGGAGAGTTGGCAGGGCTGAATAATGTCACGTAGCTAGAAAGTGTCAGGGATAGGACTGCACCCAGGTGCTGAATGCAGGACCCACGTACATTCTGCTGTGCCCCACCTCCGATGGCCTCTATCCCCCTGACCCCCTTCCTTCCCTTCTACACGCAGTCCTCCAGCAGCGCTGGCGCCTCCCACCCACCCTGGCAAACTCCTGTTTACACGACTGTTTGCATCAGGCTCCCTCAGTGGAAAGTGAGCACCTTGAGACCGTTAGGTGGGTAGAGCACCAGCCCTGCGGTTCAAAGACCTGAGTTCAAATCCTGCCTCAGACACTTAACTGGCCTTGTGACCTCGGGTCTCCCGGCTGAGCCAGGTCTATATCCCAAGCTCAGCGCGAGAGAGCCGGGGTTGGGGCGAAGTCAGGGAAGGCTTCCTGCAGGAGGCAGCCCAAGCTGGGCTTTGAACTTCCCCGCTCCCTGCCTCACCCTGCCTATTCCCCAGAGCAGGGAAAGCGAAGTACACTGCCACCCCACGTGGCCTCACGCGAGTCTGGGCCGCCGCCGCTCCCGTTTCGGCTTCCGTAGGGGCGTGATGACGTCACGCGGGCGCAGTTGCCTTGGTGACTGTTGCTCGGGGCAGCGCGTCCCCGGCATCCCTGCGTAAGTGACGACAGAGGCGCCTTGGTGCTCAGCGAGTCCAAGATCCAGTGAAACCCGTCCGACCCCGGCCTGGGCCCCTTCGCTTGGGTGAGTGCCTAGCCGCGGGCCGAGCCCGCAGACCCGCCCTGAGCTTCCGTCCCCCAGACAGACGGACGGACGCGTGGACAGACGGGCCGAGCCCCGGCTTGCAGCACAGCAGAGATGCTCCCCAGGGAGCGCCGAGCCTCGAGTCATGGGACCGCGGTTTGAATCCTGCCCATTGCTCCGGGCCTCAGTTTCTTTAGCTGTAAAATGAAAGCCCAGTCTTTGAACACCCCCCCGGTCAGAGAAGCAGGCCTCTCCTTTCTCCTCCCCAAACACAGGCAGATACAGACAGACTCCACCTGCCAGACAAACAGATACACCTGTGGACACAGCCCCCGCCCGGACAGACTGACGGAGGAACTAGTGTCCTGGCCAGACCCGTTCCTGAAGCCTACCTGACTCCCAGGGACTGATTTCTCTTACTCACAGGTCACCCGGCAGGCAGCCAGCTCACACGGGCATCATCCTAGGCATACAGAGCGCGGGGCAACAAAAAAGTGAGCCTCTCACAGACGCACTTGCTTCCGCAGCCACAGAAACAAATCCACCACCCCCTCAATACCCAGACCCCCCTTTCTCCCTCCCCTCTCCACCATCGTGTGCTGTTTTCACCCTAGGTCATTCTGTGCATCAAGAGACTCCTCCACCCCACCACAAATCCTAAGAGAACTGCTCAGCACAGAATGAGAACTGGAAGGGGCCTCAAAGGCCACCTAAGCCACCCTGTACCGGAAAAATAGATTTCCTCTCTAAAATATCTAGGAGGAAGTCAGCTAGCTGACCCTTTCCTGAAGATCTCCAGTGATGGAGAGCTTACTACCTCTGAATTTACAGCTGCATTTTGGGACAACTCTCATTATTAGGAAATTGTTTGTTTTTTTACATGAAACAGAAACTTGCCTTCTTTCCCCTGTTACTCCTAGTTCTTTCCTCCCAGGCTCCACAGAATAAGTCTTATTCCACCTCTCTATAGGAGCCCTTTGGAAACTTGGAGATAACACTCATGTTCCTCCTAAATTTTCTTTTCTAGGCTAAACATGGCCATGTTCCTTTACCGTCCAAGTCCTGTTCACCTTAATTTCCTTATGTTCCTATAACATGAGGTTGCTAGACTAGAAAAGCTCTAAGATCTTCTCTATCTCCAAATCCTTTGATCCATCATCTGATTCTCTGGACACTGCAGTTTGTGTGTCATTTTCCTAAAATATGGAGCCCAGAACTGGGAACTGGCCTACAGATATGGTCTTATGAGCACAGAGTACAGATGAGAGACTCTCACCTCACTTTGAACACTAGATTTTCATTAATAAAGTCCAAAATCATATTAGCAGGTTTGGCTGTTTAATACATTGTTGATTCATGTTGATATTGCAGGTACTTTCCCTAACCTTAACCTCCCAAGTTATTATTCTCATGAACTACTGTTTAGGTATTTCTCTTCTGTTCTCTACTTGTGTAGTTGATTGTGTGAACCCTAATGCATTTATTATATTATTATATATTATATAATTATATATATTTAATTTATATATCACCATATTTATATCATATTATATTTATCACTTTTAGATTCATCCTGTTAGATTACATTTATCATTCTAGCCTTTTTGGATCCTGTAATATAATGCATTGGTGATCCCTCCATACCTTGCATCATCTGAAAATTTGCCATTCATTTCTTCCTCCAAGTCACTAACCAAAATACTGAATGGTACAGCTGTTGCCAGATCCCTTGGGGGCACCTCTTTCAGGATGATAGGAATCATTTATCATTGCATCTGAGTTATTTAGTTCTGAAGTCAACAAACTCTACAATTTTTCCATCTCACATCTTCCATTCTGGTTAGTCCCTGCCTCCCCTCTGTGGTCTCTAAAAACAGTGTCTGACATTTGGGCCTCTGACACACATCTGACAGCTTGTTTCGATGTAGCCTTCGAGTACTTCCTCATAGACTGGCACCCCTCATATATATTAAATCTGGGATATCCCAAACTGTTTTCAACAAACAGGTATCAGCAGATGAATCAATGAATACCTAACAAACACCTAATATGTGTGGGGCTATGTGTTCAGGTCTGTAACTATGGTGTATTGGGAAGAGCTTTGGATCTGAAGTTGAGAGATCTGGGTCAGTCCTTTAGGGTTGCTACATACTAGCTTTGTTTTAATTTGAGTAACTCTCTGAGCTCAGTTTCCTCATCTGTAAAGTGGGTATGTTACTTGTACTCCCAGCCTCACAGGGTTATTATTCTAGACATTCTCTATAAACTTTAAAATTCTATAGAAAAGAGACATTATTACTATCTATAAAATGGGAATACTTAGTCTTTCTACCTCTTAGAGTTGTTGTGAGGATTGGTGGATAGTACTTTGTACAGTACTGTGTAATTGTCAGTCATTATTAATTACAAATTTATTAAGCACCTACTGTGTATAGAGCCCTGTGCTAGACACTGGGGGATATTGTTTAGGTAAGGTACAGCCTTGCTCTTAGAGAGTTTATACTATACTTTTATTAAGGGGATTTTGTTCTATGAAATTTGGATTCAGTCAAAGGGGAGCATTTGAGGATATAGAGGGCCACTTGAGGCTGCAGTTCCCCACTCTGGCCTTATAGGCTAGTTGGGCAACATCATCACAGACAGTTATAATAAATACATAAGAGAGGAACAAACAAAAAGGGGAAAATTTGTTGTCAACAGGGGGCTTCTGAGAAGCATTCCAGGTGGAGGCAGCATTTAAGTTGGCTTTTTCACAGGCCTTGCTTGGGGAGGGAAGGCAGGTTCTCAGAGGAGAGTGAATGCAGAGCGTGTTTAGAGATCAGAGAATAGTTCAGTTTGATTAGAGCGTATAGTATATGGAAGGCAGTAATATGAGGTAAGGCTGGAAAGCTAAAGTAACATCAGGTGCTATGGGGCCTACAAATGACAGGCTAAGGAGCTTCAGTGTTAGACTCTTTAGGCAATAGGGAATCACTTTTTTTTTAAAAATAATTTTTCATTTTCAACATTCACTTCCATAAGATTTTGAGTTCCAAATTACCCCTTCCTTCCCCCCCCACAAATGGCAACAATGCAGTCTGATATAGGCTCTACACATACATTCATATTAAACGTATTTTCACGTCAGTTATGTAGTAAAGAAGAATTAGAACCAATGAGAGGAACCAAGAGAAAGAAGAACCAAAAAAGGGAGCCAACAGTATGCTTCAGTATGCATCAGACTACATGGTTCTTTTTTCTGAATGTGGATTTGCTTTTTTTTTTTTTGAGGTGAAAAGTAACATGACTGAGTTTGCCCATTTTTATTGGTCCAACCTGCGATTTCACTGGTGTAGGCAACACCCCTGAGGAACCTTCCTCTACCCATGGAGATCAGTGACTCTTTCCTAATGCACAGTTTGGTTCCCTAAGGCCCTCTAGGGGTAAATCTGACTTCAGCACTCTATCTGTGTGCTTTCTCTGTGTCACCATTGATGGCTCTCAACTTTATGCTCCACAGAGACTGTTCCTTCACAGTTCTGAAGGGTAGATTGGAGAAAGGAGAGGGTGGGATTCAGGAAGGTGAGAAAGAGGGTCTGTACTAGGGGGGTGGCAGTGGAGGACAGATGTGAGGTATTTTAGCGGGTGAAATTCACAGGACTCTGTCACTGACTGGATTTGAGAGCTGAAGGAGGGGGAAGAGTCCAAGATATTCAGAAAGTCACAAATGCAGGAGAAACAGTGAAGGTGAATGATGGGGCTGCAGATCGAAATAATGAAGGCAAGAGGAGAAGGGTTTTTTGGGGAAAGATAATAAACTTGGTTTTGGATGTACTGAGAGTCAGTTGTCAATGTGGTGTTCTCATATGGAAGATTGTAGGTCTGAAGCTCAGAAGAAAGACTATATGAAAGGACTATAAATGTAGGTTTGGGAGTCATTTGCTTAGAGGAAATAGTTGAAGCTTTGAGAGTGAATAAAATTTCCAGTGGAAAGAGTGGAAAGAGACAAAGAGGCCAGGGGCAGACCCAAGGGGTTAGAAAAAGAATAAGGAACCAGCAAATGAAACAGAGGAGTGGTTAGAGATATAGGAGTTAAAACCAAGAGAATATTGAGTCTCTAAAACCAAAAGAGAAGTAAAGGAAGTAGGAGAAGAGAAGTAAAGATGATGAAGACTAAATAAAAGATATTGCATTTGGCCTTGGTGACCTTTGAGAAAATTTCAACAGAGTAGGGAGGATCAAAAGCAAATTATAAAGAGTTGAAGATTAAGTGGAGGCATTGGTGTGGATTAAGTCCTAAAGTACCCTAAAGAAATGGATATTCACATTTTCCATTAAGCCACCCTCTGCCAAATATCAGATGTCAAGAGTTCTGCTTTTTGCAAATGATGATTCACCATTAATTCATGATTTTCAGTAGGGCAGGCATCAGAGAGCCAAGAGTCAAGTGAGTGGTAAGGTAATAAGTCCTGGGGTAAGAGTTCATTGTGGCTGGATCCATCAGTTTCATTGAGGGTGAGCTGGGTCCTGAGGCAGGTATAGTATTTACATAGACAAGGGACAGTGGTAGGATATTCTAAACAGAAACCAGCAAGAAGGCAAAACCAAAAATATTTTAATGTGCATTCATAAACCATAGTTGCAGCGATAAAATAAGAGAAATAGGCCAGGTGATCTATAGGATCCATCTCAGCTATAATTCCTATCACTCTAAAGTCCTTCTTCATGGAGCTATGGAAAGTGACTCTGGGTCCTTGAAGGTTAGACTAATGGTTTACAAGCTTCTGCAAATGGTACCAAGTTGATAAGGCTTTAAATGACCAGTTTGTAAACAACTTTGTGCTTGCCCTTTGAGGACTGCCAGGGGACGAATCATTTTGGACATAGTAAGCCAAGAAGACTAAGATTGGAAGAGGCAGTGATCAGCATTGCTGGAGGGAATTTGCCCTTCCTGATGAACAAATGGATCTCTGAATTAGTGAAGTATACATAAACCTTATATAAACATACATGGATGTGTTTACTGTGTTCTATAGCAGCAATGATTTCTAGGTATACTACAAAGGCAGATGCCAATTCTGATTTTGGGAAGAAAGAATATTGTTGCTTTTATAATCTGAACTATGTCAACAACCTTCTATTGACCTTTTCATATGCCCAGCTCTAATTTTGTTTGTGTGCTCCTTTAATTGTCACTAAATTTTGCTTGTTTAAACACGATAAATCAGCTGAAATGACTCCTAAGGTTGCTCACTCCTCTGAGTAGCACTTAACTACAGTGTTAGCCAGGATGTTGACAAAAGGTGATATTGGAGCAACAGTTGTTTATCTTTTCAAGTATATCAAGCACTTAGGGAAAATGTAAATATTTGATGAACTCAGGAAGAGCTAAAAATTGTACCACAACCAAATAATAAAATTGTGCTTACGGCATACCTCTCTGTAACTGTACAGATTGATTCTGTAGGGGATATATATCTCATAATAAAAGTGGCAAGTTCTGAAGTGGTCTAAGGTTTACAAAGTACTTTATAGATATTATCTCATTTGATCTTCACAACAACTCTGGGAGGTAAGTGCTATTATTATCCCCATTTTAGAGATGAGGACACTGAGACAAACACAGTTAAGGGATTTTTCCAGGGTCACAAAGCTAATGTCTGAGGTCAAATTTGAACTCCAGGCTTCCTGACTCTAAGTCTGGGGTCTTCTTACTTATGGCACCACCTGGCTATCTCCTGTGAAGTTCAGGGTCCCTGACCTCAAGGAGCCTTCAGTTGAAACGGGGATATGACAGGCATTAAAAAAAAAAAATTAAATAACAGTACCAGACAATAGTAGACAGGTGATTTTTTTTTTTTTTTTGCTTTTTGGAGGGTAATTGGGGTTAAGTAACTTGCCCAAGGTCACACGGCTAGGTTTTTGCGTTAAGTGTCTGAGGCCAGACCAGAACTCAGGTCCTTCTGACTCCAGGGCCGACGCTCTACTCACTGCACCACCTAGTCGCCCCTGAGGTGATATTTTTGAAGGGGAAAAAAAGGTTTTTGAAATTTTGAAAAAAAAATCATTGGACAATTTGATTAAAAAAAAAACAAAGAAGTCAAAGAGAATGTATGATTGGTGTCACATGAGGGGCACAGGCAGGAACTCATCAGGGGAGAGATTGTTTCTAGTGTGAGTGGTAAGGTATGGCTCTGTGCAGGCCTTCAAAGGCAAAGAAAGATTACAGTAAGATAGGATTTAGGCTTGGAAGGAACCTCGGAGACTAGTATTTTACATTTGGGGGGAACTGAGGCTCAGAAAAGGAAGTGACTATTAAAGGTCATACAGGTAATAAGGAAATCATGTGATATCAAGTTCATTCTTAAAAAAAATACTGATGCCATTTGTTTTTACATCACATCCATATTTCAATATTATAGCTCCTAACTCCACTCTACAACTGAACTTTCCTTTGTAACAGAAAAAAAAAAAACAGTTATGTAATAAACAACAGATTCAGTGGCTGAGTCTTATAATGTATGCAACATTCCTGGAAGCACTCTACTTCTCTCAAGAGTATTTTAGGAGCACAAGGTTAGAGAGAAGGGACCTCAAAGGTCATGGGATCATAGATTTAGAGATAGAGAGGACTTCAGAGGTCATCATCATTTTACAGATGAGGAAACGGAGGCCCAGTACTCTGATTTCAAATCCAGCACTCAACATCCTTTCCACTGAGCCATATGTGTATGTGTGTATTATACTATCAACTGTATATTATATATATGTGTATATACACACAGTTATGTGTGTGTGTGTGTGTGTGTGTGTGATATCATTATCTGTTGTCCAGCATTGGGATTGATTATTACAATTTCTCAGTCTGGCTTCCTTTGTATTTTCACTATCATCAATTGTGTTGTTTTCCTGGTTTTCTTTTCCCTCTCTGAATCTGTTTTTAGGAATCTTACATCATAACATACCCCTTTCTGATGTTTGTTATTTATTGTTATTAGCTAAATTGATATTAGCTAAAAATCTAAATATAAAAAAGTTTAAAATCGCCTTTGTGATTTCTTATTTATTGTTATTAATATTAAAGTTTGTAAAAGCACTTTCTTTATGACAGCCTTGGGAGAATTATCTTCCTTTTATAGTGGAGGAAAATTAGGCCCAGCCAGATGCAGGCTTCCTCTGCTCCCATGAGGTGGTCAGTCAGTGGTCTATGCAGGGCACAATTTCTTCCTCCGCCCCCAGTGCTCTGGGCTGGGACTCTGGCGGCAGATCTGCCTGGAGCCCTCTCAGACCATTGCTGGTGGAGAGGTCACTCACACACAACTCTTTCTCGAAGATTCGGTTTCCTTTTTTATAAAGTGGGCACGGTGATAAGTGAGATATCCTGGAGCTTGTTTTCATCCCCTCTGGGCTGTAAGCTTTCTGGGGGAGGTACTTGGGGGAGGTACTTTGCAGGTACTTGGTAGTAATGGTTCGATCACACAGGTAAATTTGTATTCGGCCAGGTATACACTTGGGTTTCTTCAGAAGTCCAGGAGATGGAGAAACACTTAATTAAGGAGAAAGCTACTATTATGCACCTCGGACTTAATAGTAACAAGCATTTATATAACTTTAAAGTTTACAAAGTATTTTGCATACATTGTATCATTTCCTTAAAACACCACTGTGGGGTGGGTACTTAACCCTTTTTCACAGAGGAGAGTAAGGCTTAGAAAGTTTCAGTGTCAGGATTTGAACCTAACTTTAGTAGGACAGAAGATCAGTAATGTCGTGATGCTTCTCATTACCAATAAAACCTTATGAAAATTATTCTATATTAAGGTTATAGTTCATTCTCTCAACCCCTCCCCCCTCAATATAAATAGCATTGGGGGAAATATATAGTCTTACTTTTAGTACTAAATGAAAAAAATAGGATCACATTTAATGAAAGTGAGATAGTTTCTAATGTTTCTAATGCCCTTCTAATGTTCTGGAGGCTATGTAACACAGTTGTAAAAGCATGGAGGATGGAGTTAGAAATTTGGGGTTGAATTCTGATTCTGCCCCTTGGTAGCTGTGTGACCTTACACAATACTCAAGGGCCTCAGTTGGACCTCTGTATCAGCTATGACATCCTATAATTCTGTAGTCAAGGGAGAATAATAATTGCTAAGATTTCCATGTTCTAGTAAGAGAGATACTCTTATGTTTATTATGCATATGAGAGTGTGGTTTAACCCACCTCCCCTTTTGCCTCCTTTCAATTTATCTTACATAAATCTTTCTTATACATAGATCTATTATTCTTCTGTTCAAGCATCTTCAATCATCCCCCATTATCTACTTTGTTGTTGTTCAGTCATTTCAATCCTCTCCAGCTCTTCATGACACCATTTGGGGTTTTCTTGGCAAAGATACTGAAATGGTTCTCCATTTCCTTCTGTAGCTCATTTTACAGATGAGGAAACTGAGACAAATAGGGTAAAGTGACTTGCCCAGGGTCACACAGACTATGTCTGAGGCAAGATTTGAACTCAGGTCTTCCTGATCCCAGACTTGGAGCTCTATCTACTGTGCCACCTAGCTGCTCACATTACCTACTTAATAAAGTTTAAATTCCTTTAACTGGCATCCAAGGGCTTCTACAATCTGGCATGACCCTATTTTTCCAGTCTTATATCCTAGTACTCTCCTCCATGTAGTCTATGCTCTAGCCAAACTGAATGACATTCTGTCCTCTGAACATGCTTTGCACAGGGACTGTGCCTTATCTAAACTACATCTCAGACCTCTTCCCCCTCTTCTTGAACAGAACACAGCAAGTCAATGCTTAATGTTTGGTGAACTGAATTAAATATGGAACATGAGAAATAGAAAAGACTATGAGATTAATTGGGGAGACTGGGAAGGGCTCACTCAGCTTGTGACTCTCCTCCAAATATCAGAATAGCAGGGGTTGTGCTGAATTTTTATGTTGCATCTCCCCTAGCACCTGGTATAGTGTTTTATATGTGGTAGGTGTCTGTTAATGAATGAATGGCTCACAATAAATTAGGACAAATCTAATTCCTATAAGGACTTTAAGGTTTACAAAGTATTTCTCAAAATAAGCCAACAAGACTAGGTAGCATTATTGTCCCATCTTACAGAAGAGGAACTAAAGCTTAGCAAGGCTAAGTGACTTGATCATGGTGACAGACCCAATAAGAGACCGGACTGATATTTGAAACCAGGTCTTCTTATGTCTAACCAATGCTCTTTCTCCTCAAGCATACTTTTTGCCTAGTTTATATTAGACACTTAATACATACTTGCTGACTGATTGTAAATGAATATGTTCTAATGAGATGCTATATGATGGACTTTTGTGATCATTTTGTTGAGGTTTTCAGAAAGTTTTGAATTTATCAGAATAAGAGCTATTTTCCAATTGATAAGTGGTCAAAGGATATGAAATGACAGTTTTCAAAAGAAGAAATCGAAGTCATCAACAGCCATATGAATAAACATCCCAAATCACTAATAACTAAAGAAATGTACAGTAAAGAAAATCTGAGATTCTGTTTCCCAGCCATCAGATTGGCAAAGTTTACAAGAAAGAAAATTACAATTGTTGGAGGCTATGTGGAAAGCAAGCACATTTATACCCTTTTGGTGGAGCTGTGAATTGGTCTAGTTGTACTCCAAACGTTAGTAAACTGTACATATCTGTTGACCCAACTATAGATACCAATGCTAAGTTTATGCCCCAAAGAAATCAAAGATAGGGAAGAGGATACCCCATGTACAAAAATATTTATAGCCTCTCAACTAGAAACTAAGGAATGGAGGCCAATCCACTGGGGAATAGTTAAGTTATGACATACGAAGAATAGAATATTATTGTGTTATAAAAAAGGCAAAGGGGATGGTTTAGTAACAATAATTATAGCTAGCATTTATATAGCTTTTACTTGCACTTTACCATTATTATCTCATTTGAATCTCAGAACTACTCTGAGAGGTAGGTGCTATTACAATCTTTGTTTTATAGTTGAAGAAATGGAGAGAAACAGAGGTTAAGTGACCTGCCCAAGGACACACAGCTAAGAAGGGTCTGAGGCTGGATTTGAATTCAGGTTTTTCTGACTCCCGGCTCAGGACTTTATCCAATGAACCACCTAACTTATGGTTTCAAGGAAGCCTGGAAAGATTTATTTGCACTGAAAGAGAGTGAAGTGAACAGAACCAGGAGAACAAGTTGTAACAATTACAGGGGCAGCTAGGTGGCGCAGTGAGTAGAGCGTTGGCCCTGGAGTCAGAAGGACCTGAGTTCCGGTCTGGCCTCAGACACTTAAAGCAAAAACCTAGCCGTGTGACCTTGGGCAAGTTACTTAACCCCAATTGCCCTCCAAAAAGCAAAAAAAAAAAAAAAAAAAAAAAAAAATTACAACACTGACAACTTTGAAAAACTTAAGAACTTTAATCAACACAATGACCAACCATAATTCCAGAGTATGCAGTGATGAAACATGCTCCCTACAGAGAGATGATGAACTTAGGGTGCTGTATGACATATTTTTTTGGACATGGACAATCCAGGGATTTATTTTGCTTTGCTATATATAAAAGATTTTATCTTCTTTTTCTTTTTTCCCAGTGGGGTGGATGAAGGTGTGATGGAGAGAAACTAGGTTTTTTTTTTAAATTAAAAAAATATAAATTAAAACCTTAAAAAATCTATTAAGGAAGTTTTCAGAAAGCATAATCTAAATTCTCTGATCTTCTTATTAATCAACTTCCTGGTTGTGTTTTGTTTTGTTTTTGTTTTTGTTTTTTTTTAGCACATAATGGAATCTGAAGAAGGAATGCATGAGAATTTACGGCTTCAGTTTAAGGCTTTACAGGAACAGCAGCACAAGAGGTTACAAAGACAGCTGGAGAAAAAAAGGGAAAAACATATGAGCCTCAAAGGAGGTGGAAATGACCCAAAGGCAACATTTGGAATCCAGAATGAGTTAAACTTGCTTCGAGAGGGTGGGCAACCAGCCAAAGATACCTTCAGCCAAAGGTAAATGGACACATGTGCCCAGCAAATGTCCACTAGGAGAAATATGGAGTTAGGGAAGAAAGGGGGAATAAGAAAAATGATGGAAGATGTTGGTTCCAAAATCATGATGTTTAGGTTTTTTTTTTTTTTCTAAGCACGAGAGATTGATTTCAATGTAGTATTTGCTTTTAGTGTTTGGTACATTTGATTGAAGGCCTGTGCTCTGTTTACATAATTTTATACAAACGTATTTGTGCAGCATTTAAAGTCAAATTGAAATGAATGCTCATTATGATTTTGTTTATTCACTTGATTTCCTCTGCGGAAAGAAGAAAGTGTTTTGCATTAAAGAAATATGTTCAGCATAATGATAGTGGGTTTCCCAGGAGCTGATTGGTTTTAATATGATGGTATGTTTATGAGGCTTTTTTAAAGCTCAGTCTCTATCATTTTCCCTTTTGCCCTTTGCCCTTTCCTTTTTGCCTCAATCTTCCCAGGATGTAACCACACACAAACATGAATGAACTCTGGCTTCTACATAAAGTTCAATGGAGGTCCTTTTTTATTTTCTTAGTATGCTGAGATTGATCTTTATAACAGCAGGAGGGATTGCTACCCTTGTCATTTTCCCTAAATGTCTCTCAAGGTCTCATTGCATTCATTCAACACTAGAATGATTAGTGATCATTCAAGTTTGGGTTTGAGTGCTCCCGCCATGTCTTCTGGCTCTTTCAGTGTTATGACTAAAAGCATTCATTTATCACCTGCTGGCCAACCCTCTAGAGGTGACCTTCTCTGAGTTTAATGAGGCTGGGTCTCAACTGACAGATACACAGTCCATTTGGAACCTTTCCAATTTGGGAGGAACTGTGTGTTGTGAGATAATTTGAGAACACGGATTCCTTTCCACATCAAGGGGATTAATTGAAGGAGAATATTAGTGGAGGAAACATTAAATGGAATAATGACTGGTTTGACTTGCAGGTTGCTTGAAGAAGAGATTGAGCAACTCCATGAACAACTCAGAGAAATTGTAGATGAAAATGGAAGATTGTATAAACTGGTGAAAGAAAAGGATTTTGAAATAAAACACCTCAAGAAGAAAATAGAAGAAGACCGATGGGCTTTCACAGGTAGAGCTGCAGAACTTGGGGAAATGACTTAGCATCTCATCTGTGAGATGAAGAAGTTGTACCACATGGTCTGTCTCTAAGGTCTCTTCTAGCACTAATGACCCTGACTCCATGAGTTTGCACTGTAGGTCCATGTGTATGAGGGGTCACATAGCTCAGTGCTAGTGGTAGAGCCAGGATTAGGACCCTAGCTCCTGAAACCTTGCCCAGGGTTCTTTCCTGGAGGCCATATAGTATGTGTATTGGGGAATGTGAGAGATAGTGTGTGTGTGTGTGTGTGTGTGTGTGTGTGTGTGTGTGTGTGTATAAGAGGGATACTTCCCTGCAATAAGGAGGTCAGTGGAAGTTATAACTTCAGCTATCACTGCTTCAGAGAAAACATTGTCTTAGTGATTATCTTTTGCAGCAGAAATATACAGTAGATTGCAAACCTCATAGTCTAGAAAAGTGATGGAGAAGGGCTAATATATGAGATGAAGAACTCTGACTGGCTCTAAGACATTGTGCCTGTGGCCAAGCCCCATAGGGGGCTGGGGGGGAGGGGCAAGGAGAGGGATAGTCAACATTGATTTCAGCAAGTTCTGAATTTCCTCAAGGGAAGCCCAGTTTACCCTAGTGTTTCCTTGGCATTGCAGAGTCATGAGGGACAAAGGGTCTTAGTACTGGAAGGGACGTCAGTCATAATTTAGTCCAACTCCTTCATTTCACAGATGAGGAACTGAGACCTAGAGAGAGAGAGAACAGGTTAAAAGTTTTTCAAATGCTTCTCAGTAAATACTTTCAGCTGACTCCCTGAAGGGACATTAGGAAATGTAGTATAGTGGAAAGAATGTTGGTTTTTGAGTCAGAAGACCTACTTTCTAGTCTTGGTTTTCTTACTTTTACTTGCTGCTTGGAGAAATTGCTTTCCCTCCATGAGCCTCAGTTTCCTCATCTGTAGAATGAGAAATCAGTGCTAGGTGATCTCTAAGGATGAAATTCTATGTTTTATATTATAAAGGATCTTCTGGAAAATGTCTGTAGGAGAGGCCCAGGCAGGAAGGCTTCCTGGTCCATAGTTGTCCTCTCCTCTTTCCTTCTTTATATGCCTCATTTTCTTGGTTTCTTCACATTTCTGCCTACTCTACTTCCATAGTTTCACCAGCCTTTTAGGATCCAATGAATCCCCTCTTTGGCTAGACCAGGTTGTAGAAATCTCTTCCTCTTAGATCAGTGGAAACAAAATGAGACCTTACCCTAGACTAGATGTAGGGTAAGGTGAGAAGTAAGGATAGAGGGTTATTATTGAAGCCAATAGCAGAGTTTCTATGACAGGGAAGAGAAGAGAAACCCCCTTGGTGGGAGGAGAAGGAAGGAGAGTCTCTGTGGTCACCCAGGTTGGATGAAGGAATGGACAAGTATAAACCAGAGAAAGCATGTGATGTTTGTAGTATATGGTTTAGAGTCTTGATTCTCAGAATTTCAAAGTATTAATAGAAAGAAAACCTCATAACATTCATGTAAACAATAGAGGAATCATTACATGTGAGAGACATTTAGGATTTTAAGGTTTATGCTCCAAGATTCCAGAACAAATCTGGAAATAGAAAACATACCTCAGTGCTGGTCACGTGCAAAATTTTAGGCAAGTTGAACCCTACACAAGTAAAGGTATAACGGTTGGTTGTTGTACTTCAGTGATTGAAGAGAACCAAAATGATATCACTATGTTGGGGTGAAGGCACAGTATGTCCAATTGGGGCTGATCAGACCAGTACAAGCTCAGAAGGCTCTGCCTTCTGTCTGGCACACATAATCCATGTAAACATCAGGATCGGAGATGTCTCTAAATTTGTGCATGAATTTGTCTAATGAACTGGCGTGCGTGTACATGCAGTCATGATAGATTGAAGAGCTCTTTATTAACTGTATTTCATGACACTTGGTCCTTTGTAAAGGGGGCAGTATGATGTGATGTGGTATGGTGTGGTAGGCTGCTCATAGAGTCAAGCAGCCTGAATTCAAATCCTGCTTCTAATAGTCACTAGTTGTGTGCTTATGGGTGAGTTGTGTCACTTTTCAAATCTCTTTGTGCTTGCCTCAGGATTATTGTGAAGAAAACTTGAAAACCTTAAAGTGCCACGTAACTGAGAGCTATTATTATTTCTAGGCTCTTTTTTTGATCATGGCTTTCAGTTAGTCCAATAATTTTTAAATGACCTCTCCTGGATCTTTTTTCCAGGTCAGTGGTTTTTCCAGTGAGATATTTCACGTTGCCTTCTATTTTTTCATTTGTTTGGATCTGTTTTTATAGTATCTTGATTTCTCATAAAATCATAAGCTTCCATTTGCTCCAATCTAATTTGGATGGAATGATTCTCTTCAGTGAATTTTTGAAATTCCTTTTCCATCTGGTCGATTTGACTTTTTGAGGCATTCTTCTCCTCATTGGCCTTTTGGGCCCCTTTTGCCATTTTGAGTTAGTTTATTTATTTAGCTTTTTGGAGGGCAATTGGGGTTAAATGACTTACCCAAGGTCACATGGCTAGTTAAATGTTAAGTGTCTGAGGCCAGATTTGAACTCAGGTCCTCCTGACTCCAGGGCCGGTGCTCTATTCACTGTCAGTCTATTTTTTAAGATGTTATTTTTCTTCAGTATTTTGGGGGGTGTCCTTTAGCAGGCTGTTGACTTGCTTTTCATTATTTTCTTGTATCATTCTCATTTCTCTTCCCAATTTTTCCTCTACTTCTCTTACTTGATTTTCAAAATCCTTCTTGAGCTCTTCCATGGCCTGTAACCAATTCATATTTTTCTTGGAAGCTTTTCATGCAGGAGTTTTGACTTTGTTGTCTTCTTCTGGTTCCATGTTTTGACCCTTTTTTGTCCCCAAAAAGTATTCTATGATCTGATCTGATTGTGCTTCCTCTGCTTGCTTATCTTTGGCTTTTTTTTTTTTTTTTGCTTTTTGGAGGGCAATTGGGGTTAAGTGACTTGCCCAAGGTCACATGGCTAGTTTTTGTGTTAAGTGTCTGAGGCCGGATTTGAACTCAGGTCTTCCTGACTCCAGGGCCAGTCCTCTATTCACTGTGCCACCTAGCCACCCCTATCTGCTTGCTTATCTTGACAGCCAATTACTTGACTTTTGAACTCCTTGCCACAGTAGAACTCTGCTTCCAGAGTAGAGAGAGCTGTGTCCCAAATTGCTGGGGTTTTTGCAAATGTTGTCAGAGCTATGAGGAGTATGCCCTCTCCACAGCCACCACAAGCTCTAGCACACTGGTGTTTCTCACCCCAGAACCACCACTCAATACACCCAATACAGTGACCTAAATCTAAGCAGGTCAAAGCAAGAGCGATTACTCTCTGAATGGTCATTTGGTCCCCCTATGATATGCAGGCGAGGAGCTCTGGAAGCAGCCACATGGTAGCAGCTGTAGCCAAGATGCCTCTGCCACCTCTCACCCTAGGGGCAGGGCTGGACCCCACCCTTCTGTCACCCAGTTCCAACAGAGTTCCCTACTGACCTTTTACTTTCTCTTTGGCATTTATGGGTGGAGAAGTCTGTAAACCACCACAATTGCTGGTGATTCACTCTCCTGAAGTCTGTTCTGGCCTGTCTGTGCTGCTGGTCAGGGCCACCCTCGGTCTGGGCCCAGGTGGCTCACTGTGCTTGGCTGCCAGCTTGGTGCACTAGACTTTTCCTGGTTGCCTACCAGGCTGCCTTCAGTGGGAGATTTGTTTCTCTCTGTCACTTTGTGGGTTCTGAGCTCTAAAGTTTGTTTAGAGTCATCTTTTAGTTATTGGAGGTTATTGGAGCAGGAGCTTAAGTAAGTTCCTGCTTTTACTCTGCCATCTTGGCTCCACCCCCAAATCAAGAGCTATTATTATTAATTCAATAAAAAGAACCCCTGAAAGGTCTCTCTACATATATCATGGCTGCTTAGAAAACTTCTGTCCACCCATGTAGTATTTAGCTGGAAGGAACCCACGGATTAGCCTGTACAGAAGGCAAGCTGAGACCAACATCTATTACTTAGCACCATACTTGTTCCCTTTCATCAAAGCTAGGATCAACCCAGACAGATGCTTTGCAGTGACTGATTACTGGAGCAATGGGCTGGATATGATGTGGGACAGCACTGAGACTGTCAGCAAGAGCCATGTGACTGAAATAATAAATGGCATCCTTTGCTGGACGTTCTCAGTGCTTTGATTGGCTGGTCTTTCATTAGTCAGTCAATAAATGGAAGGGAAAGATTTGCTTTTCTTTACCCAAATGTCCTGAATACTTCAAAAGGAACCCTAATCACTACAAATATAACTAAATCCAGCAGTGGTGTGTGTGTGTGTGTGTGTGTGTGTGTGTGTGTGTGTGTGTGTGTGTGTGTGTGCGTTGTGTACTGAGTTCTATTCTCCTTTCTGGAGGAGATACAATGTTTACACTTTATTTATTTATTTTTCATTTTCAACATTCACTTCCATAAGATTTTGAGTTTTGAATTTTCTCCCCCACCTTCTCCTCCTCCCTCTCCAAGACAGTGTGCAATCTGATATTAAACATGTTTTCCACAGAGATACAAAGTTTCGCTAAGACATTTATGGGTTTCACAGTCCAGAAGTGAGATAAGCAATATAGTACAAAATCTTAAGAAAAATGCTATATGAAATCTGGTAATTGAGGATGGAGGAGAATGTTATTTCTGTGTGGTAGGGGATCAGAGAAGGCTTCCTGGAGAAGAGCCCATTTGAGTTTGACTTTAAAGAATGTGTAGGAATTCAAAAGGCAGAGAAGTGAAGGGAGTACACTCCAGTCACAGAGAAAAGCTTAGAATGCATGAGCTTTTAAAGGGTGGTGATAGGAAAGCACAAGGGGGTCCAGCAGCTCAGTTTTTCTGGATCATATAATCCATAGAAGGGAAGTCAAAACTACTCAAATCATCTGACATGACCAGATTTGTACATCAAGAGCCTGGATCTGGTTGAGTGGGAAGGATGGATGGTTCTCTGCCACCAACCAGGCAACATCATCTCCCCCCTCCCCAACTCTTTCCCCAGCCCTCCAGGGAAGAGGAGGAAGAGGAGCAGCCTGCTGAAGGAGACCAATGTCTTCTCCCTGTGGGGGGACATGGCTTATAGCTTGGCCCTGATTGCTAGCCTTTTTCTCCTTACTTCCCCACCTTCACCCCCACAGAGTGACTGGGAGACTGGGAGTTTTGTTATTTATTTGCTACTACTTACCACTATTATCCCTAACAATTTTCCATGACCTATTTCTCTCCCTATCCCTATGTTAGTCAGCAGCCACACAAGAGAAAACGATACTCAATCTATACCTCTGTTTTCCCATCCCATTTTCCCCTGAACTAAGTAAAGGGTGTGTATGTTTGATTATAGTAAGGTTGTTGATCCCTTTTGAATTGCTTTCCTTTAGAAGAGCAGATCAAAGAACCTGTTCTAGCAGCCCTCCTGTGTGCTGGTGGTGTTGGTCTGCAAGTAGCATTGCTGTTACAATGCCTCACTCTTCTTAAATCTGTTCTTTTCCTCATCCATTATCTTGTCCTATTGACATTCATCCTTTGTCAAGCCTCCCTCACCTTTGTATGACCCTTACCATTTGCTCCTCATGCTGTTAAATGGAGCTGACGTCACAGCCATGCTAACTGGACACATCATGTATTAATGCTGTCCAATTTCAACTGGACTCTCACTGAAGAAAGGCAATGCTTTTTTGGTTTGTTTTGGGTTTGTATGTGTGTGTGTGTGTGTGTGTGTGTCAGTCTGGGTTAAGTGACTTGTCTAGGGTCACATAGCTAGTAAGTGCCAAGTTTCTGAAGTCAGATTTGAACTCGGGTCCTCCTGCCTCCAGCACTGTTGCTCTATGCACTTCAGCACCTAGCTGCCCCAAAAGGCGAAGCTTTTACTCCTTCCTAACATTCCCTTTCTCACTCTCCTCAGAGGCTATTCCATACCTTTTCTTCACTCTTCAAGGCTTCCCCACTCTCTCCGCTGAGGACCTCATCTCTTAATTTTCTTAGAAAATTGTCTCCATTCAACATAAGCTCCATCTTTTCTCCTTCATTTCAAAATTCCTTGACATCTTGCTCTACTCTCTTCTCACTTTCTCCATTCTGCAAGGATGAGGTGGCTCTTCTCCTTAGGAAAACCAAACTATATGTGCCTTTGAACCCTCCCCCTTTCAGGTTCCCCAGCAGATTGCAGCCTCAATCATCCTCCCCTCTAACCTTCAGTATCTCCCTTTATTTAGTGGTCCCCAAACCTGCTCACATCTCCTTCATCCTTTAAAAAAAAGCCACTAGAGCCCAACAATCCCTTAAACTACTGGTGTATATCTTTCCTAGGGAAAAATATCTATGCTCCCCAGCTCCCTTTCCTTTCCTCTCACTTTGTAGTCTGACCTCATGACTCACTGAAACTGCTCCATCCAAAGTCACTCAAGTCTTACAACTTACACCAAAGTTACTCACAATCTCTCAATGACCAGATTTCCCCCTGTCTGCTCCCCTTTGACACGCTGGCTACCCTTCCCTCCTGGAGAATCTCATCTTTCTGGGTTTTCATGATACTACTTGCTGCTGATTCTCTTCCTCCAGTCTGTCTAATGGTTAAACAAGTGCGATCTCAAGTGCAACCCTTTGATTGAGTCCAAACTTCACACAACAAATTCCATTCATAAAAGGATTTGTTCTGTAAGACTTGGACTTTGTCAAAAGGCTGCACCTAAGGACCTAGAAGGCCACATGTGGCCTTGAGGCTGCAGGTTCCCCATCCCTGGGACTCTTAACCATTCCTCAGTCTCCTTTGCCAAAGCTCTGCCCAGGGCCTTGTACACTGTCTCTCTTTGTGACCTCATCAGTTCCCGTGGGTTTAATTATTACCACTATGCACATGAGTCACATCTATACATTTAGCCTCACATTGTCCATTGCCTATTGGATATTTCAAACTGTATGTCCAGGATGCATCTTAAACTTGACATGTCCAAAATAGAACTTATCTTTGTTTTTGTCAAAGGGACCACCATTTTTTAGTCTCCTAAGTTTGAAGCCTTTGCTCATTTTCTACTTTTGGTTCACTCTCTGATCTGCTCCACCTCTACACTGACTGCTTGGCCCCCTGAGGGACAATTCTACTCAGAAGTCAACTCAGTGAATGGTGAGTCCCTGCTTGGAACTGACATACCATGAGAAGATCCAGCCATATCACTCACTTTCCACTTCTAGCTCACCCTCCAATTTGTTCCACCTCCGCCACAGCTGCCAGGTCCCCACATAGGGTCCCCTCCTTCTCCGTTTCAGAATGTAAGCTCCTTGAGAGTATAGAACACTTAGTTTTCTTGTTTTTTTGTATCCCCAATCTTAGCACAATGTCTGGCATATAATAAATGCTTCTATCTATCTATCTATCTATCTATCTATCTATCTATCTATCTTCTATCTACCTACCTATCATCTATATCTCTCTATCATCTTTCTACCTATTTATCTTTGTATTTCTTTTTTTTTTTTTTTGGAGGGCAACTGGGGTTAACTTGCCCAAGGTCACATGGCTAGGTTTTTTGTTTGCGTTAAGTGTCTGAGGCCGGATCCGAACTCAGGTCCTTCTGACTCCAGGGCCAACGCTCTACTCACTGCGCCACCTAGCCGCCCCTATCTTTGTATTTCTGCATGTCTATCTCTCCATCTGCCTACATTTTCCTTGACTCACCGTCTCACATCACCTGTCCAGTTGCCAAATCTTGCAATATTTTTTTTCTCTGCTACATGTCTGGCATCCATTTTCTCTCTACTCACATAGCCACCACCTTTCATCACTTCTCACTTCAGTTAATTCAACAGCCATAATTGGTTTTCCTGCCTCAAGTCCCTCTCCACTCTAGTCCATTCTCCACACTGCTGCCACAGTTTAATTGTAGATCTGACCATGTCTCCCCCCTACTCAACTGAGTACAATAGCTCCCTGTTGTCTCTAGGATAAATAGATTTTCTTAAAAACAAAACAAAACTTTAAAGACCTTCACAATCTGGCCCAAAATTACATTTCCAGTCTCATTTTATATTACCTACCCCTTTCCCCCCAACACTCTGGAATTCAGCCACACTAAATTCTTTGTTCCTCATATGGGACACTGTACTGCAAATGTGTCCTCCATATTGTTATACTATCCCAGGAGGTAGAAACTTAAAGCCACTAAAACAAAGCATTTTGTGGGACTGCTTAATTGGCATTTCACATTTCACCTCAGCTCTGCACTGTCCATCCGAAATAACCCTGCCCTGTCTTCTGGCAAGGCTGGCCAAGGACAGAGCTCCTCCCCTGATATTAGTCAACTTTATTCAAGGGAGCTAGGACTTCTGAACCTTTCAGATTCACAAGGTGGCCTCTAGGGTTGGAAAAGTCTATCTTGTGGCTGCTGTTCAGTCACTTATAATCAGACAAAGAAACATGAAGCAGAAGAGGAAGTTGGGGTTCTGAGATCCAGCCTCCAGCTTGCTCTGGTGGGACATATTCTTTAACCACTCTGGGCTTCCAGAGAAAGGCAACCCCTTGCCTCATTCCACATGCACAGAGGCTTGAATGAGTAGCCCTGACATGATCTGCAGCTGGGAAGAGGAAAGAGGGACAATGGGCAGGCCATTGAGCTTTGTTCTCTTTCTCCTAGAATTCCTAGAAACTCCCAGGGGAGTTCTGGTGCACATTTTCTGGTATGTTCTCAATATGCCTGTTCCCATGCATGCTTCCTGGGTCCACTATACAAAGGAAGCTTCCTTTGCTGCTGGACCTGGTTGGGGGGAGAGGAAAGGCCCTGTATAGGAGGAAGCACTGGATCTGAGCTTTGAAGTAAGGTGAAGAGGGAGGGCATGGGGAACAGCCTGGGCAAAGGCTGTTTGTAACAAAGAGATGGTAGATGGAATATCAAGTATTAGGGATAAAAAGATCAGTTTGGCTAGATTGTAGAGTGTGTGGAGGGGCTTAGACAGGTACAGGTTGGAGTCAATTATGGAGGCTTCAAATGCCAAACTCCTCTGCCAAACAGAGGAGTTGATATTTGATCCTAAAGGTAATAGGGAGCCATTGAAGCTTGTTGAACAGGGGAGTGGCACAGTTAAATCCTTGCATTGCAACTATCACTTTGGCAGCTGTGACAGATGTGTTCTAGACGGAGGAGACTTGAGGCAGAGAGACCAGTTTAGGAGGCTGCAATAGCAGATGGGCAAGGGGTGATGAGTGCCTGAACTAGGTTAGTGACCTTGTGAATGGAGAGAAGAGACAGAGGTGGGGGTTGTTGGGGAGGCATAATGGACAGCATTTGTAAAAAAAAATTTTTTTAAAGAGGAATGGATTTTTTATTTTTACCAAAAAGGGATTGTTATAAAAAAAAGATAATTTCATTTATGTGAATTTGGAAAGCTTCTTCACAAAGGTAACACAACTTTGATAGGAAAAAAAAGTACTCTATTGGGAAAATATTTACATCAAGCAACACTGATAAGGGATTTGTTATCCAATCATAGGAACGATAAAAATTTTAAAAACTAATAAAAATAGGAACTAATAATAATAAAAATAAGACCATTAGCCTTTCCCTAGTAGATATAAAAAGTAATAAAAAGTTTTCAAAAGAATTGCAAATTATTATTTTTAAAATTATAAATCATATGAAATAATACTCCAAATCACTACTAAAAAAACCAAATAAGCAAAATTTAACAAAAGTCAATAATGGAGGGATTATGGAAAGATACGCATGTGTTAATGTGGAGCTATGAATTGGGCCAACTACTCTATAAAGCAATTTGGAATTATCTTCAGAAAGTGACTATTATTCTTGACATCCAGAAGTCCCACTGCTAGGCATATGCCCTGAAGAAGTGAGCAATAAAAAAGAAAGGTTCAGCATATACACCAAAATATTTATAGCATTACTTTCTTTAGTAGCAAAGAATTGAAAACCATATAGATGCTCGCCATAAGTTATAGTATGTGAATGTAGTGGACTATTACATTATGATGAATAGATAAGTGTAAATCCCTCTACTTGTGCAAATCTTATACACCTTCTCTAGCAGATTGCCCCCTCTTTTATCCTTTTTCTCATTTATCTTCAGTCTCTCCCTGTCTGTTAGCTGTTTCCCTACCACTCTAAGCCTGCCTATGTCTCCTCCATCCTCAAAAATCACTCATTTAATCTACCTCTCTTCTCCCTTATCTCTCCTCCCTTTGGAGGCTAAACTCTCAAGAAAGTCATCTACATAGGGACCTCGATTTCTTTTATTCTTTTTCTCTTCTTAACTCTCTCAAGTCTGGTTTCTGTCTTCTTCATTCAATGAAAACTATTCTGTAAAGTTCCTAATGATCTCTTAAATTGAAAAATCTAATGGCCTTTCTCAGTCCTTATCCTTCTTGATGTCTCTGTAGATTTTGACACTGTCAGCCTTCATGTTTCAAATAAAATTGTACATTTTATAGGAAGATTGTGCCCATCTCTCCTAATTCTAGTGCCTTCCCTTAATTGATTATTTCTACTTTATCCTATACATATCTTGTTTGTACATAGTTATTTTCACTCTTTAGATTGTCTTTCTTTTTTTTTAAACAAATGCTTTATTAACTTCTGTTTTACATCATTCATTTCTGCCAGATTTTGAGTTACAATTTTTTCCCCTGTTTTCCCCCTACCCAACCTTCCAAGAATAGCAGTCCCGCAAGATATTGCTTCCTCCAATCTGCTCTCTCCCATACCTTCTCCCATACCTCCTTCGACTTTTCCATTAGAGGAAGGTGAATCTTTGTGTCCCAATGCCTGCACATCTTATCTCCCAATTACAAGCAAAAGAGTATTAATAATAGTATTTATATATATTTGAAACATTTAATCTTAAGACCTTGAATTTCAGATCCATTTTCTTCCTCCCTTGTCACCCATTCCCTCTGGGAAGATAAGTAATTCTGTATATGTTGTACATGTCTAGCTATGCAAAACATTATCATAGTAGATATATTGTACAAGGCTGCTTATAATTCCCTCCCACTCATCCCACCCCCCACCTGGTCCATTCCCTACATAATCCTGTCCCTCTTCTATAGTGGGTACTTCCAACCTCTCCTCCCCCCAAGGATGCCCTCCCATCCATCATCCCTCCTCTCATCCTCCTTCCCCCTATTCTGCTGTGGGTTGAGATATCCCATTTAGTATGTATGTCATTCTCTCCCTGAACCAAATTCAATGAGAGTGTGGTTTTGCCTTTTTGCCTTCCTATTCTTCCCCTCCCTTGCAATCACTTTCCCTTGCTTCTTCTACACGAGATAGTTTATCCTACCCTGTCTCTCCCCATCTCCTCTTGCCACTTTCCTCTCTCACCTCATAATTTCATCCCTTGAGTATCCTCCCTTCCCAACAGATTCAACCTATGCCTCTATCCATATATAACTGTAACCATATACACACACATTCACATATGTATTCATATGACCACACACCCTTCTTCCATTATTTTCATAGTGAGAAAGATTTCATCAGACACAGTTATTGTTTTTCCATATAGGAATGTAAATAGTTCAACTTTGATAAGTTCCTTTTGATTTCTTTTCCCTGATTACCTTCTCAGGCATCTCTTGCTTCTTGTGTCTGGATGTCAAATTTTCTATTCAATTCTGGTTTTTTCCTCAAGAATGCTTGAAAGTCCTCTATTCCACTGAATGACCATATTTTCCCCTGAAACAAAATACTCAGTTTTGCTGGGTAGGTGACCGTTGGGTTCATTCCCAGTTCTTTTGCCCTCTGGAATATCATATTCCATGCCCTTCGATCCCTCAGTGTAGAAGCTGCCAGGTCCTGGGCTATTCTGATTGTGTTTCCACAATATTGAAATTGTTTCTTCCTGGCTGCCTGTAGCATTTTCTCCTTGATCTGGGGATTCTGGAACCTGGCTATAATATTCCTGGGAGTTTTCTTTTTGGGATCTTTTTCAGGAGGTGATCTGTGGATTCTTTCAACCTCTATTTTGCCCTCTGGATCTAAAACATCAGGGCAGTTTTCCTTGAGAATTTCTTGAAGGGTGATTTCTAGGTTCTTTCTTTGATCATGGCTTTCAGGTAGTCCAATAATTTTTAAATTGTCTCTCCTGGATCTATTTTCCAGGTCAGTGGTTTTTCCCATGAGATATTTCACATTGCCTTCTAATCTTTCATTTGTTTGGATCTGCTTAACAGCATCTTGATTTCTCATAAAGTCATTAGCTTCCATTTGCTCCAGTCTAACTCTGAAGGAATGAATCTCCTCAGTGAACTTTTGAGATTCTTTTTCCATCTGGGAAATTCGACTTTTTAAGGCATTCTTCTCCTCATTGCCCTTTTGGGCCTCCTTTGCCATTTGAGTTAGTCTATTTTTTAAGGTGTTGTTTTCCTCAGTCAGGCTGTTGACCCTCATTTCATACTTTTCCTGCATCCTTCTCATTTCTCTTTCCAATTTTTCCTCCACTTCTCTTATTTGATTTTTAAAGTCCTTCTTAAGGTCCTCTATGGCCTGCAACCTGCTCATGTTTTCCCCTGGTGCTTTTGGAGCAGGACTTCTGACCTCACAGTCCTTTTCCTGCTCTATGGCCCCAAAATAGGAATCTAGAGTTGCTTTTTTCTGTTTCCTTTGCCTTGGCATGTTGCCACTTAATTACTTGACTTTTGGGCTTGTTGCCACCATATGGCCTGGTGCCAGACAGGAACTTTCGCCCCAAACGTGTAAGGGGGCCAACTTCCATTTCTGGCAAGCTGGAAACCCACCCATGACTTCCACCCCAGATCACAATCCAGATCCAGGGAGGTTAAAGCAAGAGCGATTACCCCCCCAAGACTGATCGCTGGCTCTCCCTACAGTTTGCAGGCCAGGAGCTGGAGCTGCCTCTGAAAACTGTAAAATGGCTTGTCTCCTCAGCGGCTTCTAGCCCCCAGGGGAGGAAGCCGACGCATTCCCCAAGTACTGGTCCCAAAGTCCATAGGGCACTAACCTCTCACTTTGTCCTAGGCATGTCTATGTTGATAATTCTGGAGTCGCCACAGCTGCTGGTGTTCTGGGGTCTCTCCAGCCGGCTGCTGGCCCTGCCGCCCTGGGGCTAAAACCTCAGCTCACGGGGACCTGGCCTCTGCTCGGCTCAGCTTCCCGCGCTCTGTGTGCTGCCGGCTCCCAGAGCGCTGAGCTGGTCCTTCCTGCAGGGCTGCTGGGCTGTCCTCAGCGGGAGGTTAGCTTCTCTGTGTCATTCTGTGGGTTCTGGGGCTCCAGAAGTTATTCAGAGTCCCCTTTTACATAGTTTGGGGGGAATCTGGGGGCAGACTGTCTTGGATGAGCTGTTTCTACTCTGCCATCTTGGCTCCGCCCCCCCCCTCCCCCCCAATGGACAGCATTTGGTAAGAGATTATAAACCCAAGTGATAGGAAGGACAGAAGTACCTGGATGGAAATAAGGAAATGGGAAGTCAGAAGGGAAGGGATCATGGACATATGTGGGGACATTAACCTTATCAAGGAATGTGATATATTAATAAACCTATAATAATAGGGGGAAATGGTGGAAAGAATATTGCATCTGGATCCAGGAGCCCTGGACTGGAATCCTGGTTTCTTTGTCACTTTGAGAAGTCTACTTACCCACCAAAGGCCTCAGTTTCCCCACATATAAAATAAGAGGTTGGGCCAGAGGAAGGGGTCCCTATCTTTTTTTCAGTCCATATACTCCTTGGTTTTCAGTAAATCTATATTCCCCCCCGCTTTTTTTTAAAATATAAAAGCAATTAAATTCTAGAGTTTACCATGTACTAGTATATAGGAAATTTTTTAAAAAAAGTAATTTTCATAAAGAAAACTCAAATTTATATAAAGCAATATGTTTTACTATTTCAAAGTTATTAAATATTTATCAGAACAGTCAAACAATGAGTGAGACCCTTAATTCTATTTCTTGTCAATCTTGTTTTCTTCTTGCTATCATTTTTGAAGGCAATCCCTCCATATCATGTTTGGTTTCCTATTTGTTTCTTGCTTTGAATTTGACTGGGAACAGAACTGAGAATCCTAAGTTGTTACACACAGAAATAAACCTCTATGGGCATGTTTAGTAAGAATGGTATATGCTACTCTAAGAGCACACCCCAAATTGTGTAAGTTCATTGACCACAACCCAATTACGGGTTTCTTGTTTGCTCTTTTTTCATTAGGTTGTTGTCATTGATTTTTTTCTTCCAGCTCAACAGGAAAGGGTTTTCATATCCCAACATTCTTCTGCTTTGGCTCAGGAAGAATTATTCCTTCAACTATCTTTCAAAATTTTTGGATGCTGTATAGCCCCCCCTCTCTTCCCACCTCTCCTCACCTCCTTGCTGCTCTTTCTCAATCCATTGTTTTGAACAATACCATTTTGGAATATTTTAATAGGATAATATTCTTACTTACCTCGTATTCCCCTTGCCTCCTTGACATGCTCCTTGAATCCCTGGTGGTATCTGCTGGACTAGATGATGCATAAGGTTCCCTCCAGCTCCAAATCCTGTGGAATCTGGGCTGTGGTTGAGTGTAACCATCTTCCACCAGGTGGCACTCTCAGCCTGCACAGTGGTGTAAAGTCAGCCTGCAAAATCTTGGTAGCTCCCTAATGATGAAATTGTCAACATTGGAGGGGACCTGGGAGGTCCCCTAGGCCAACACTTATGTTATGCAGACAAAGAAACTCGGGCTTAGGTTCATATTCTGGCCCTACTATTAACTGGATGGATATAGCATTTATTAAGTACTTGCTATATGCCAGGCACTGTGCTAAACACTAAGGATACAAATACAAGCAAGCTTCTTACCCCCAGCTAACTTACACTCTAAGACAGGAGGCAATACCCATAGCTAGGAGCCTGGAATGACTTGGGGAAAATATGGAAGAGGAGGAAATGATGATGATATGATGATGATGATGGCTGGAGAGGGCAGGCATGGCTGAGGTCCTTCCTAAAGTAGGGGTCATAGGACCTAGGCTGACATCACATCACAGACCTACTACCAACTACCTGTGTGACCTAGAACCACTTCGCTAACATCTCTGGTCTCCAATTTTCTCATCTCTAGAATGGAAGGATTGGACTAGATTATCTCTGAATCTTCTAGCACTGAACTTTCTATCCTATTACCTTTCTATTTTAAAGCCAGAGTCTTTAGGATCCCAAAGCAATCACATTTACATTCAAAGGATGCACCACTCATAGGTTTCATTGACATGATATGCTCAGTTAGTGGAAAGAGTAGAAGTCTTAGAGCCAGGAGAATCTTGGAAGCTATACTTGAGTCTGGGCTCTAAAACTTAGCTGTGCAAGTCACTTCTTGAAGATTCAGTTTCCTCTCCTATAAAGTGAGGATAATAGTCTTTGCCCTCCTTAATATATGGAGTCTTTAGGGGAAGGATGCTTCTTCTCCTAAGAAATGGCAGCTCTTGGATTGCTGTGAATTGCCTGAAGAGCTCTGATCTCTGCCTACTTTATGGGGTTAATGTGTGCTGTAGGGTCCCAACAGAGGACTCCGGCTGAGAAATGACAGAGAAGAGCTCTGGGGTTCAGTGTCTGAGTGGGCCCTGTTTTAATTGCCCTTTTTATTCTCTTATTTCATCCAGGGACAGCTGGTTTGGCTGGAGATGTAGTTGCGACCAAGATCGTGGAGCTGTCTAAGAAGAACCGAGACTTGACAGCTGAGACAGAAGGCGAAAAAACCAGAGTGAAGCAACTGAACAACCGAGTTCGAGATCTGGAAAGAGAAGTGAGGTGTTTTGATCATTTCAATACCTTGAAATCATTCTGGTGGTGCTGGAGGACTTTCTCTGCCTGAGTTCAAGTTTCATTGCTGTTCCTCAGCTTGCTCTAAGTTAGCTGGGTCCGTGGCAGAGCCCTTTCTCTCTGCAGGCACCAAGGGAGCCTACCAGAGAGGACCAGAAGGGGACAATGAAACAAGCTGAATAGCCAGCCAGCGCTCTAAATGCTAATTTGCTTCAGAAAATGCAAGTGTAATTTCTTTAGTTGCCATTTCATATGACTATGCCTTGTGGTTTTTTGTGTTATCTGCTCATCAGAATCTAATGTGAAACTCTTTTATTATAAGCAAAGGCACATCCAAGCAGATCGTCTTCCCCTAGTCACAAGGATAAGCAGAACCAAGCAGCACTCTCTTAGAGTCCATTTGGGCTTGGGTTTAATTCTGGAATTCTGGGTTTTTTAGTTGTCTACGATACAAATTTATTAAACATTGACTGTGCGCTGAGTTCTGTGTTCAGTGCTAGGGGAGATTTAAAAAAAAGAGTAAACAATTTCTGACCTCAAGTAGCTTAGAGTCTAGTAGAGAGACAAAATAGATAACTATGTAACATCAAGTGGAAGTTGCATTAGAAGGTCACAAAGCGATATGTGAAGGCTGGGGACAAAGATTGTCAACAAGGAGTAGAGCGGGAAGAGAGAAACAGGAGAAGCTTCCAGCTCGACAAGGAACTTTTATTGAATATCCAGTATTTTCCAGCCACTGCTGTAGGGGCTGGGGACACCAAGAAAAAAGAAGGAAGGCCCTGCAAATATTCCCCAAAGAGGTGACATTCGAATTGTTTTTCAAAGGATGGGTAGGAATTAAATGGGCAGCTAGGTGGTGTAGTGGATAGAACTCTGTGCCTGGAGTCATGAAGATCTGAGTTCAAATCCAGCCTCAGATCCTTACTAGCTGTGTGGCCATGGCCAAGAAGCTTAACCCTAGTTCTTTCAGTTCCCTCATCTGTCAAATGACTGGAGAAGGAAATGGCAAACCATAGAATTCTAACACAGCCAGCACCGGATTTGTTTGCTTTTATCCTGGCCTGCTTTTAAACAGGTGGGCCATCTGACATCGTGATCCCTATCTATGTGGCATTCAGCCCCCTAGGTACCACCTCAGGCATCATCCAAGTTCAGGGTATCATCAATTACCAGGGAGGTAAACTGTGTTCCAGAAAGAAAAGAAGGGTGTATCCAAGTGGAAGTATGCACAGAGTTTTAGAAGGAAAATTCTACAGGGCCTGGTAAAAAAAAGCCAAATGTCTGGATGGCTGAAGTTGCAACCCTAAAGGTTGGGCTGACTGTCAGAATTAATACTGTCAGCAGTAAAGGTATGAGCAGCGAGCTGATGAAGCCTTATCAAAGGGAGAACAGTGGTCTGGCCAGGCCACTAACATACAGATGGACTGAGCTGCCACTGGTAGTACAACATAGCACCCTGTGGTAGGGGAGTCAATGGAGAGCAGAGCCCTGCAATTATGGTGCCTTGTAATCATACAAGCTGGCTTTTATGTAATGCTTTAATGTAATACATTATTTCATTTGAACCTCACAACTACCCTGTGAAGCTGACATTATATTACTTTCCCTATTTTATAAATGAGGAAACTGTAGCCAAGTGTTACTTAACTCATGGTCACTGTAAGATACCAGGGACGGGATCTGAATTCAGTTCTCTCTGTAGTAGTTTTAGTTCCTTTCTGAGAATCAGTCAGGCCCTGACATGATCTGATGTGTTGGTGAGGCCATGGACTGGGTCTGCCATGCGCTATCCTGACTTAAATGCACTGCTGAGTCTGTGGCTTGGACACCAGACTAGAACTCAGGCCATGGGTTTGTAGAACTTGAAGGGACCTCAGAGATTATCTAGTCCAACCATCTCATTTTTGTTGTTGTTCAGGCATTTTTCAGTCATGTCCAACTCTTTGTGACCCCATATGGGGTTTTCTTGGCAAAGATACTGGAGTGGTTTGGCATTTCCTTCTCCAACTTATTTTAGAGATAAGGAACTGAGGCTGACTTGCCTTGGGGCACACAGCTAGGAAATGTCTGAGGCTGGATTTGAATTCATGAAGCTGAGTCTTCCTGCTTCCAAGCCCAGTGCTTTATCCACTGTACCACCCAGCTGCCCCATCTCATTTTACAGCATGGGAAATTGATGTCCAGAAGGGGGAAAAGGCCTTGTGAAGCATCATAAGTAGCAGAGCTTGGATTCTAGCCCAGGGTTTCTGTCTAATTCTCCCACACTGTCTCCTGACTCCCAGTCCAGAACTCTTGGCTCTACAGTGTGGAAGCACCACAAGAACACTGTCATCAGCTTGTTTTGTTTGGTGGCTATTAGGAGACCAGATCTCTGGTCTCTTTGAGCAGGGACAGGGGTTGTGGTTCAAGCAGCTAAGATATGACTTAAGAATATGCCCTTTGATGGGCCCCAGGCAACACCACTCTACAACCCTTGTCCTATAAAATCTTCACTGTTGGAAAGAATATTGGTGGGAAAATAAAAAAGAAACCTTTGCTCTCTTTAGGTGGTCCCACTTCAGGCTGTGCTCATAGACTTATCCTGTGGCTAAATGGAGGATTCATGTCAATCTGATGCTTTTCAGCTGCATTGCAGTTAACCTCCAAATCGCCATGTCCTTGGGCCAGAAGGAGCCTTGGAAGGCTCTTCAGAACAAGCTGCATCTAAACCTTTTGGGGAAAACCATCATGCTATTCTAAAACATAAACAAAGCCTCCAAGGAAGTTCTACAGCCTTCCCCTGTCTCAATACATGTAGTAAGGAAATTCCATAGGCACACCTAAATTTTAGCTTGAGTTCACTCTATTAAAGTGAGCCCTTTTCTGTCAAATGGCTCTGAGCTGATAGGTTTATCTGTCTTGGTTTCAGTCTGGGATTGCCACTTTCTAGATATGTGGCCTTGGGCAAATCACTAGGCCTCTCTATGTTTCAAGCTGTGAAATAAGGAAGATGATTCGTGTATTACCTACTTCATATGGTCATTATGAGGTTCAGGCTAAATGAAGCAAAACAAAAAAGTGATAGGCAAAGCTAGTGAATAGGATCTTGGCCTTCATGGAGAGAGGAGAAAACTCCACTGTCCTCTGCCCTGGGTATTGTGAGCTGTTCTGGGCACATGTTTTGGAAGGATCATTGAGAAGGAGCATAGAGGAGGGCAACCAGAATGATGAAAGCCTTGGAACCCTGTTGGAGGAGGATCAGCTGGAGAAATGGGGATATTTAGCCTAGAGAAGAGAAGGTTTGACTGCATCATCACCTACTCAAAAGCCTGAGGGATTAGGGTTGTTCTTTTTTAGATCTGAAGTCTGGAAAATCTTCCTAGCATTTAGAGTTGTCCGAAAGTGGGGTGAGCAGCCTCAAGGGGTGGTGGATATTAAAGTAAAAGCTGTAAAAGTAAAAATCACTTGTTGGGTAGGCTATACTGAGGACTAGATGACCATGAAAGTCCTTTACAACTCCAAAAAACTGTGATTCTGTGAAATGAGATGTCTCCAGAGCACTTTCTAAACTTTAAAATGTTATCTAAACACTAGCTCTCACCATCATCTACTTCTGTAACTTCATAGACTTAGATCTGCTATACATTTACATGAGCTGGTGGGGCAGATGCAGTTCCTTTTTGGCAGCTGACCCTCTGGTGATGAACCTTCCCATTTGGAGCTGGGCTGATGCTTGGATGACATTCAGTCTATTTCTGGACCTATATTTGAAGACTTTCCAGCTCGGTAGAAACTGTGAAAGCTTGTGCTTTATTAACATTACTTTTGAGAGCCCAGAGTCCTCTCTCTACCCCAAGGATGTGTCAGAAGAGGATATTGGGGCAGGACTAAAGGATAAATTTTCTTATTTTTAATCATTAAGCATTGCTTGGAGTTTATTCTGAAACTGGTTCCCAGTGTAATATATGAAAAGTTTAAGAGACATAGTTTCTGGGTAATTAATCATTTTATTGATTATTGATAGCAGATAATTAATAAAAGAGGTCAGTAGCACTCTCAAATGCCAAAGACCTTGTGGTTTCTTGACGTTTACACATCCTTGGAAGAGTGGGTGTTCCTGACAGGCAGCAATAAACTCTGACTGGTTAACAATTAATGAGAAGAATGAATATTATAACCAAAGGCAGATCTATTTTAATGAAGAACTGGGGGACATGACTCAGACTAGAACACAATGGGCTGGATTTCACCCAGATGAGATTTTCTTTCTCAAGTTTTTCTTGCTGGGTGGGGTAACAATGCCACCTAAATAAGAAGGATTAAGTGGGAGTTTGGGGGCAAGATCAGAGATCCCCTTGAAAGACTGGACTTTGAAATAGGAAAAACCTGGATCTCCCCAATAATTGGGTAGTTAATATGAGAGAAATAATCATTTCTCTCCCCTGGGAGGTGCTGTTTTAATAGGCTGTGCTGCATAGAGTATTGAGATAGGAAGTTATTTTGGACTCTTCTGATGAAGGGACCTTACAGATCATCTAGTCTAAAGTGCTTATTTTTTGGAGGAGAAAACTGAGGTCTAGAAGGGCAAGTGACTTGTCTAAGGTCACATAACTGGGAAGTAGTAGAAATGAAGCTGAGCTCAGAGTACTCCTTACAGGGTATCTCTTTGTGATTTCAGTCCTTAAGTATGATTGAGAATCAAGGTGTAGAGGAAAGAGGGCTGGACTTGAGGTAAAATCTCAGCTATGACACCAGTTTTATAACTTTGGGCCGTGCTTTACCCGGGGGAGTCTCACCTTCCATGGCAGTAAAATGTGAATAACAGTACTTGTACGCTTCACATTTGGGGATATTTTGAGTAACATGCTTTGTAAACCTTAAAGTGTTATGGAAATGAAAGTTAAGTCTAAGGAAGTTTCCCCTTCTGCGTAGTTCCTTTTCTAAATCTTTGTCCTTTAGGCTCTCCCCCTCAAACCCAATAGACCTTGCCTCCTACTTGACTTCGATGTGAAGTCATCTAACAGGAAGCCTTTCCATATCTCAAAACTTCCTTGTCCTCAGCCACCCTCTCCTCTCCTTCACTTTCTGAGGAGGTTGCTTACATTAAGGCAAGGCTAACTGTGTCTTTGACCTTTGCCTCTCTTGTCTCCTTCAGGACCTCTCTTCATCTCTCCCTTACATCTTAAATCTCTTCCTCTCTACTGATTCCTTCCTTCTCTTCTGCCAGAAAACATGTTCCATTTTCCCATCCTAAAACAAAACAATAAAACCACCTTTCTTCACCCTGCTGCCCTCTTGGGCTATTGACCATCTTCCTTTCACCAATGCATTTCCTAAATAAATAGTGTGCCCTTCCAGCTTCTTCTTCCTCACCACTCTTCATGCCTTACAACCTGGCTTCTGGTCTTACAACTTTCCTGGGTCGACTGTGAGACAGGCTCCTCCCCTACAAGATACTATAGGTTCCCATCTGACCCTGAAGGGCCATTACCTCCTTTTGGCTTATGCCCCAACCCTGCAAACTCTGGGGAAAATCTCCTGAATAAAACTTAGGTATGACTCTTGGGTTTTTCCCCAATATGGGTGACAGGGTGCCCACCTCCCTCCTAACTCAATATATGATTATTACTCAGAGTACAATCTTACTTCACCCATTACAGAAAGTGCACAGGAAGTGAAGAAAGGAGGAAGGAAATGTATTTATTAAGCTTCTGCTCTGTGCCAGGCACTGTGCTCAATGCTTTACAAACATTATCTCATTTGATCTTCACGACAATGTTGGGAGGTCAGTGTATCATTGTCCCCATTTTGCACTTGGGCAAGTGTCTAAGGCCCAATTTGAACTCAGATCTCCCTGACCCCAGGCCTAGTGCTCTATCCACTGCACCACCTAGCTTCTTCTCAGTTAAGGACTCACAAGAGCCCATGAACAAATACAGCAAAATAAAGGAATTCAGTGGCCCATTAGACTGCCCTCTTACCTGCTCCCTTCCTCTTCCTGGCCAGAAAGTAATGACACTATAGAGGAATGATAAAGAAATATTTTCCATTCGCTTCATCCCTCCTCTGTGTGAGCTTGCCCTGCAATGGCAAGGTGGGTGAGAGTTGGTCCAAATCTCTTGCTTGGACACATCTCCCTCGAGTAGGGCATCGGTCCTTCAGCTGTAAAACAATTATTTCTTGAGGATCCTCTCTTTTCTCCAAGCATGTTATTGAAGAAGTTTTCTTTCTCTGGAAAGCTAGTACTGAACTTTCAAATTCAGGAACTCTAGATCTCTTGGGAACTCTAGAACTTGCATGGAAAGACCAGTCTCAGGAACTGTGGTCTTTAACCTAAGCTCAGAAAAGGAGACAGGAAGGCACCCAAATACTGGAGGTCCAGGAATGCCCTTCACAGGCTGTCCTGGGCAAGCAAAGGCCACTTGTCATACACTTCTCATGAAAATTACCGTTTTCTGCTCCTAGGCAATAGGAAGGAGAAATCGTGCCTTTCTATCCCCTTTGCTGTGCTTGAGTCTGAAAATCCCAAGAGAGTGCGCTGAAGAAAGGGGTGAGCCATTCCTAGAGCTTGCTCTTATAAACAATGGGGGTGGGAGGACTTCTTGGACAAACACCCTTCTCCCCTGGGTCTCAGTCACCAATCAGTCTAGGTTGGACATAGCTCAGTGACTAGGACTGATTGGAGGAGCTCCCTAAGTCCTCCCAACAAAGAGTACCATCTTTAGTTTTTCCCTTACCCATCCCATTATTTCCCAAGTAAAGAGGGGAAGTATCAGTTACATTATCAGCTATTCTCATCCTTCCTATTTCTACTGCCATCATTCTAGATAAGCCCCTCATTCTCTTTTGCCTAGATTCTTGCAGTAACATCTCTATGAGTCTCCATTTTCTTCCCACTCCCTAACACCCTTCATGTCACAGCTAGAAGCATTTTCCTGATTCATATATCAGATCACATCATTTCCCAGCCCCAAAACTGTTCTTACTTACCAAATAAAAAGCCCAAACTCCATAGCTTGGTATTTAAAGAGGATTGGCACAAAACAAAGGTTTGTTGAATGAATGTTGTTTAGTGTGTCTGGCTTTAAGTAGTTTAAACTCTTCATCTTGGTGGTTGTTGTTTTTTTAAACCATTGCCCTCTCTTACCATTCCTCTGTTCCTTTTTCTGTCTCATCTTCTCCTGCACTCTTAATGCAGGTGTTCTTGTCCATCTTCTCTCATTGTAGTTTTATGAAAAATAATAACATAACAATTATAAATATTCTAAAACCATAAAATAAAAATATAAATGCTAAGTTGTAAACCAACCCACGCCCTCCCCCCCAGCGTCAAAGTGCTTTACTTTAGCTGGATAATTACTGAATAGAATCAAATATTAAGTCAGATCATTTGCTTTTTCAGCTACAGGCAGCTTTGGCAAAGATCCAGACACAAGGAGGCCAAGATTCAGTCACCAAGCAGTTCAATCCCAGGACAACAGAAGGAATCTTGGTATGAATTATGTTTTGACCTGAAGAAGACTCTGTCTCTTATTAATTTATATCTTTTTGTTGTGTTATCTCCTTCATTTGGGTGAAATAATTTATGTGTTTAAAACTCTTGTCTCATAATTATCTATAGTCTGAAGTCTCTAAGAGAATTTGAGCAGATGTATGAATCATAGGGTTATAGATATTAGAATGTTAAGGGTCCTCAGGGACCATCTAGTTGACTCCAAAACTGACTAGCTGTATGACCATGCAGAAGTCATAACCTCCGGGAGTTTGTTTCCCCATGTGTAAAACTGGGGTAAGGATGCTTGTGCTGCCTGACTCAGAGGGTTGTTCCAAAAAACAAACTCTCCTTCTAACTCCTTAAAGTTTTCTCTAAACATGAGCTATTTTTATTGTCTTATCCCACTCCCTCAGTTTACAGGTAAGGAAATAAGGAGAGTTAAGGTTATGAGTCTCAAGGCTGTTAAATTCCTGAGTTGAGATTTGAAACAATCCTGTGAGACCACAGGTCTTGTCCAACGGTGTGTCATCATCCAGAAGGACCAGCCTGGCTTCGGCTTCACAGTCAGTGGTGATCACATCGTCCTGGTGCAGTCTGCCCGGCCTGGAGGTGCAGCCATGAAAGCTGGTGTAAAGGAGGGTGATCGAATCATCAAAGTAAATGGCACCATGGTGACCAACAGTTTACACTTGGAAGTGGTGAAGCTCATCACATCTGGGGCTTATGTAGCATTGACTCTTTTGGGCTCTTCTTCTTTATCCTCTGGGGTATCTGGGCTCCAACAGGACCCAAGTTCACTAGGACCCTCCTGGGTAATCCCAGTTGTTCCTCCACCTCCGCCACCTCCCCCCTCTGCCACCTCCACAGCGCATCACAGGGCCCAAGCCCTTGCAGGACCCTGAAGTGCGGAAGCATGCCACCTAGATCCTACGAAATATGCCGAGGCAGGAAGGGATTTGAAACAAGTTCTCTTCCCACTATATTAGAGGCTCCCCGTTGTTAAGGAACTGGTAATCATTCATACTTTAATGTGAAACTATCTCCTGTTGTTCAGTCATGTCCAATTTTTTGTGACCCCATTTGGGGTTTTCTTGGAAAAGATATTGGAGTGGTTTGCTGTTTCCTTCTCCAGTGTGATTAAGGCAAACAGAGGTTAAGTGACTTACCCAGAGTCTCACAGCTAGTGAGTGTCTGAGGCCTGATTTGAGCTCAGGTCTTCCTGACTCCAGGTCCTGTGCTCTATCCTCTTAGCCATCTAGCCACTCTAGTAGAAGAGTGTACCCCAGGGTTATTTTGAGGGGATGTGCTATAGTTACTATTCTTATTATGCCTTCTTAGTAAATCCTTTTGTTGAGAGTTGGTCTACTCACTCCAGAACCTAGGAATTGTAGCCATTTTCTGGGGATTTGACCTATTGAATGGAAATGCAACTTGGTGTTAACATTGTAGGGGTTTCATCCAGGACATATTTGGGTCCCCTATGCATTTCTAGGGTCCTAGAGGAGTGATTCTCCATCTGGGACTTTCCTTATTGGATAACCTAGTTTTTCAGGGATCCACATGTTTTTCCTTTTGCTTCAAGCTCTAATTGTATCACCCATTTTCCAGGGTGCTTCCTTTACAATTCAAATCAGTTTCTTTGAGATAATATCTGGATGGTTGTATACTTCGGTATTAATATCTGTTTATTACTCTACCCATTATAAATATGGGAACTAATATGAGCAGTATGGATTTTGTATCCTTCAAATACTGATGTTGAGGTTCAGTTATTTTTCAGTCATGTCCAACTCTTTGTGATCCCGTTTAAGATTTTCTTGGCAAAGGTACTGGAGTGGTTTGCCATTTTCTTCTTCAACTCATTTTATAGATGAGGAAATTGAGACAAACAGGATTAAGTGTCTTGCCCAGGGTCACATAGCTAGTAGGTGTCTGAGGCTAGATTTGAACTCACAAAGATGAGCCTTCCTGAATCCAGGCCTGGCACTCTATCCATTGTACCACCTAGCTGCCCAATTTGCAATTTGCCTAGAGCATACCATTAAAGCTATTCATGTTCATTGGGGGGGGGTTCTTTTTGGAGGGGGGAAGGTAGGGCAATTGGGGTCAAGTGACTTGCCCAAGGTCACATAGATAGTTTTTGTGTTAAGTGTATGAGGTCAGATTTGAACTCAGGTCCTCCTGACTCCAGGGCCGGTGCTCTATTCACTGTGCCACCTAGTGTGTTCATTTTTAAAAAATAAATTTTATTTTATTTTATTTTTGGAGGGCAATTGTGGTTAAGTAACTTGCCCAAGGTCACAAGGCTAGGTTTTTTTTTTTTTGGTGTGTGTTAAGGGTCTGAGTCCGGATCCAAACTCAGGTCCTTCTGACTCCAGGGCCAGTGCTATACTACTCACTGCACCACCTAGCCGCCCCCCAAAATAAATTTTTATTAATGTTGATATTATTAATATGGTATCCACACATTCCCTATTGTCTCTCCTCCTTTCACTCTGAGAAAGACATTCCTTAACAAGTAATATTTTTAAAGACGAAATAAAAAAGAACAGGTATCAGCAAAACTGATTAATACATAGGAAAAGTCTGAAAATATGTGATGTTACACTCATAGACTTCCCATATCTGCAAAGGGGGGGATGGGAGTGTCTTCTTATACCTTTTTTTTTCTTTGTAATTTTGCAAATTCACTTTTTGCTTATGCATGAATCTGTGTATGTGTGTGTGTGTGTGCATGTGTGCGTGCGTGCGTGCATGCGTGCGTGCGTGCGCGAGCGCACCCGTGTGTGTTCATGGTCTTTCAGTTTACAAGGTCATAGTCATTGTGTGTATTGCTTTCTTGACCCTGCTTACTTCACTTTGCATTAGCTCATATCTTTCCATGCTTCTCTGTAGTCATCATATTTGTTATTTCTTATAACACAGTAATATACCATCATATTCACAGTTTACAGTTCATTTAACCATTTCCCAATCTATGGGTCTCCACTTTTTTGCTATTACAAAAAGTACTGCTATGAATATTTTGTTGTATATGGGAACTTTCTTCTTAGCAATAGCCTCTTTAGGATGTAAACCTAGTAGTGGACTCTCTGGGTCAAAGAGTATGGACATTTTAGTCATTTCATTTGCATGATCCCAACTTGCTTTCCAAAATGATTGTACTGATTCACAGATCCACCAAAAATGTAGCAGTGTGCCTACCTTCGCATAATCCCTAGAGCACTGACTATTTCCATGTTTGGCCATCTTTGCCAATTTACAGGATGTGAGGTGAAATCTCAAGGTTGTTTTGATTTACATTTCTCTTATTTTGAGTGATTTGGAGCATTCTTTCATATAGGTTGTTAATAGTTTGAAAATTCTTGGAGAACTGTTCAGATATCTTGACCTCTTATCTCTTGGGGAATGACTTTTGGTTTTATATATCTGTTAATTGTTTATATCTCTTGGATACCAAACCCTTAACAGGGAACTTGGGGAATGACTTTTGGTTTTATATGTCTGTCAATTGTTTATGTCTCTTGGATACCAAACCTTTAACATGGAAATCTGATATAAAGTTGTTTTTTTCCCATCAGTTGCTTCCCTTCTTATTCTAAGTACATTATGTTTGTGCAGAAGGTGTTCAGTTAAGAATAGATCTCCTATCCATAGCTGTAAGAGGCATATGATCTGTTTCTCTTCTAATTTGTTATTGTAAAATCTTTAATATTAAGGTCCTGTGGCCATTTAGAATGCATTACAAAATATGATGTAAGGTGTTAATCTAAGCCTAATCTCTACCAGACTGTTCCCCACTTTTCCTGGCAGTTTTTTTTAATCATGCCATGAACCCATATCAGTTTATCTGAGATTTTTATAGACTCTTTTTTTATAGGATAAGATTTGCCTGCTAGCCTAGAAATCCTGAGTAATCAACCCCAAGTGCTTAATCCCTTTTGGAGAGCAGCATACTTCTTTGAGGCTTTTCTGTATCCTACTCAGTGTCCAGTATAGGCAGCTGGTGGTGCCATGGACAGAGTGCTGCCTGGAGGCAGGAACACACAAATTCATATCCATCCCCAGATGCTCACTAGTTTTGTGATCCTGGACAAGTCGCTTACCCATTGTCTGCCTCAGTTTCCTCAACTGTAAACTGAAGATAATAACAGTACCTACCTCAGGGTTGTTATGAGGATCAAATGAGATAATATTTGTATAGAGCTTAGCACAGTACCTGGTATAGAGCAGGCACTCTAATAAATGCTTATTACCTTCCCTTCCCTCTTCACCAGAACAGGGTTCAGCATATATAGCAGGTTTTTAATGAGTATTTGTCGAATAACTTAATGAATATCCCCAAAAGGTACTGACAGATGTGTGTATGTGTGTATATGTGTATATATGTATGTATCTGTAGCTCCTATAAGCTCTGAAGATCCTTAACTCCCATTTCCACTGATGAGTTGAGAGCTGAAGCAACTGTGTCTACCACAAAGGGCCCTGGGGCTACTGTCTTCTAACCCAGAGTCTGATATATTCTCCCCCATATCAATTGCCAGTGATTAGTACCCTGTTTAATGTCAACAATTAAGATGGACATTAACTAGCTTTTACAAAGAGATTTATTGAGAAGATATAACAAGAATAGAAGTATAAACATCACACCTTAATGGGGGGGGCGGGGCACACTCTCCCATGTACCACCTCATCTATCTCCAGGGACAAAGAGCTTAAACATAAAGCAAGTTTAAAAAAAATATAGAATAAAACAAGCATTTCCATAACATAGTATAATTAAAAAAATGATTGAAGCAGTTCTATGACGTATTTACCGTCTTAAGTTCACTTCTGAAGGCATCCTTGCTTTTGGACAAGCCTTTCCTTCTTAGATGACCCTGCACATGTAGAATCCCTGAGTGTGCTCTGAGCTGGGGAGGTTGGCCCTTCCATTACATGGGTCTTTGGGCACAAACTCCCCAGCAGCCTTCTCAGGGTGGGCTCAGCAGGCAAAGTGAGCTCAGGGGATAGGGCTCCCATCGGCCAGACAGACTCTAATAAGTCCATAAACTTGATTTCCTTGTTCAACTTAGCTACCTTATCCTGGGAGGAACAGTGCAAGTCAGGTCAACAATGATTTGAAGAGCAATTGTTATTATTGAATCGTGTCCAACTCTTGGTTGACCCCCTTTGAGGTTTTCTTGGCAAAGATATTAGAGTGGTTGGCCATTTCCTTTTCCAGCTTTTTTACAAATGAGAAAACAGAGGCAAATAGGGTAAAGTGATTTGCCCAGGGTCACACAGCAAGGAAGTGTCTGAGGCCAGATTTGAACTCAAGAAGATGAGCCTCAGCTGGGGCCTATCTACTCCACCACCAGGCTGCCCCTACTACAATATATCGGAGCACCTACTATGATAAAACAGCTCCTATTTCCATAGCAGTTTCCCTGTAATAATTCCATAAGGCAGGTGGAGCAAATAATATCCCCATTAAAGAGACAAAAAAAGTCCCCAGCAACAATCTAGAGGATCAAAAAGATAATGTAATTTCATATAGATGGATAGTAAATGTTGAAACCAGGATAGGAAAGTAGCACTCTGCTCCTGGTGCCAAACCCAGAGCCCTGTAGACTCTACCATACCTTCTCTGGGCCTAGCTAAGTGTTAGACCTGCTGCCACAAGTCATTGCTAAGTGGGGAGAAGAGTGGGGCTGGAGGAGAGAGCCTTCATTACTTGATTCACAAGGGTATTTTCTATTGATAAGTGTTTGATCAAAGGCTTTGATCAGATCTCTACAGAACAAGGAAGAGAACAGTCCTTAGGAGAAGTACTATTATCACATTTAGGATCAACTGGATCGTGGTATAAACTCCAGAGGTCTCGAAAACTCAGATAAACATTCAAGAATGGAGAACTTCCTCCTGAGGCCAACCTCGGTTCCAAACTTACTGAATTTCCCCTTGCATTCTCCACTGAGGGCTTTGGGTAATCGTGTTACACAAGCCATTGTCTATTGTATCTTTGCTACATAGAGACTTCTATTTAATGTCTTATCAGAAAAGTGACTGAATGAGCATTTCTCTTATCCAGTGTTCCCTTTTCATTATACAGCAGTGTGAACCCTAGGGGGAATTTGTATTTTTGACTTTTCAGTCAAACTGGATTACTAGCTGTTTCTTGATCTTGCCTCCTCTTCATGTCTGCCTTCCCCTTCCATTCCTCCTGTGCACTACGTGCTACATAGTAAATAGCATGCCACAATGTTAAGATTAGGAAGATAGAGTTTCCTCCATTGTAAAGTGCTAAAGGCCCTCTTGGTTTTAAAACCAACAGTCCATGAGTATTGAAGTTATAGTGACCCTGAGTCATCCTGAAAAGGTTAATTGATGTTTGACACCCTCCACTTAAAAAGACAGAAATATGCATTATGCCTTTTAGAAAGATTTCCATCCAAACTATTGAGCATTTCTTAAAAATGGCACTTAGAGGGGCAAATCCTCAGCTCTCTGGAAGACTTAACCATTTAAAATGACTCATCCCTCAAGACCACTGGAGAAATGAATGGAAAGATAATCAACTGATTAATCTTCCTCATTAATCATATATAAAAGCAGTGACAGAAAAAGGAGAATGAGGCTTAGGTTGTAGAGTTTCAGTACTGCCAGAGACTCAAATCCTATCCAGATTTTCCATTCTCTAGGGACTGACGACCTGTATTTCTGATTTGGAAATTACCTCTACAATAAAAAATTTTAGAGTGCAAGTCTGATGTTGGAGGAGTAATTTCCTTTTTCTTTTCATTGTCAATGAACAGAAATTAGTTTGGAAAGGACAATAGGATAAGATTGGATGATATCTCAATGTATAGAACAGAAGTTCATATTCTCCTATTTTTATAGCACTCAGAGCCTTGCAAGGCACTTTCTTCCCAAGAACGCTGTGAATTGGGATCATCAGTTTTTAGAACTGGACCTTAGAAGTCTTTAAGGACGGTACAATGGTTTTCCAAGGTCATAAAGTTTTTGCAAAGGGTCCATACCCAGCCATGCATTTTTTTTTCAATCAATGGCTATTAATAGTACAACTCCTACCATGTCAAAGTCTGTAAAAATTTTTATGTTAAAAAGCCATCTTCATTCTTGAAAAGGCTAAGATCTACTGATTAGAGTCTAACCTCATTTGACAGACTAGGCAATACAATGTAGTAGGGAAAATGCTGGATTTGGAGTGAAAGGATCTGAGTTTGACTCTTGCTTGGATACTCACCACCTAGGGGAATGTGGCCAAGCCATTTAACATTTCTTAGCCTCAGTTTCCTCATCTGTAAAAGTGAGAGAGTTGAGTTAGGCCTCTAAGGTTCCTTCCAGCTCTAAATCCTATGATCCAAATGATAGAAGCAGGACTCAAACCCAGGTCTTCTGAATCTAAGACCAGCACTTTTATGGTTATGATACTGCCTTTCCACTAATAATGAAGGAGGAATATATGTGCGCATATATGTGGCCATACATGTGTATGAAAAGGTCTCTACATGTGTGTCTATACTATGTGTGCCTACACATTGTACATACATCTACACATGTGTGCAGATATACATACCCCTATATTTTTGTTGTTTAGTCATTTCATTGGTGTATGACTCTTCATGACCCCATTTGGGGTTTTCTTGGCAAAGATACTGGAGTGGTTTGCCAGCTTTTTAATGATATTATGCATGCATAAATATATGTATACACATACATGTTTTAGGACATACATTATGTATATTTCAAGGCATCCCAGAAATACATACATACACACTTCCATACTATAGATGTTAAAAGAGCACAGGACTTGGAATCTTAATACCTAGGCTCTAGCCTTAGCTCCCCTCCTCCAAGCTGTGCCAAGTAGTTTGGGGTTCTCAAGGGCTCAATTTCATCATCTTTAAAATGAGGGGATTGAATTTGGTCCCTTCTAACTCAAAATTCTTTTTTAAAGTGTTATTTTTGCTACTAATGAAAGTCTATTATTTTTTAAGACATTAAAAGATCTGGTAGAGGTGGTACAGAGTGGCATTGGATTTGGAGCCAGAGGGACCTGGATTTGAGACCTAGTTGTGGTATTACTGCCTGTGTCCCATGGGGATGAGTCACTTTCAGCTGACTCATCGATAAAATGAGGAGGCAGGACCAGATGACAAGAGGAAGCTCCCAGCTCTCAATTTTGTGCTGATCCTATTCTGGCAAACTTTTTTCTTTATTAGTCCTGTCTGGGCTCCTTTCTGTTACCCCTGGGTGCTCAATATGCTGAATTTGAAAACAAGTTCCTTCTCCATTTCTTTTTTTCCTTAAGGCTGAAAATCCAGAGGTGAAAACTTTGCAAGACAAACTAGCTTCAGCAAACTTTAAGATCGTAGAGTATCGCAACCAGATCCAGACCATCAAACAAGAACTCAAAGTTGCACAAAAGGTATCTTTGCACTTCCTTTCATCATCATAGGCCTCACCTTGGCCTTGAGAAGGGCAAATCAGAGATGAATGTGGTTTTTCCCCCCTGTATTAGAGCCAAGTTCTGTTGAATTCCTAGGAGAGCAAGATTCAAGAGAGACCAGAACAATAGGTTGTATTTAGAAGTAGAAAATATTCAGTCACATGAAAATCTGGCAGTTCTTGCTGGGCATGTCTCAAGATGCACTGACCTATTTTCCACAATCTCTATTGACTTATTCAGTTTGATGCCTGAGGTATTTAGTGTCTCTCCCCAGTCCACACCTTCATGGTCTCTTAGGCACTGAACACACATTCACTGTCCCTGCCCCTACCCCAAGTGCCATTGTCTCTTATACTCACAATGTGCTGATCATTGTCAAATAAGTGTCTGAATTTGTTGTAGCAAACCACTTTTGGCATGGCAGATTGCCCCAGAAATGTGAGATTTGGTTATGTCACTGGGTCTATTTGATTTATTTTGTTGACCTTTTGGTATCTTTTGATTAATAACAGCAACTACAACAATAATTATGATAAAAGTTTCATTTCCACAACACTTGACAGTTTACAAAGTACTTTCTTCATAACAACCCTGTGAGCTTCTATTTTTATCTCAGTTTTATAGAAATGAGAAACTGAGGCCCAGAGAAGGGCAGATTTGCCTGAGATCACATGGCTAGTAAGTGGCAACGTGGACATTCTGATTAAATCCAGGGCACTTTCCATTGCACTAAAAGGTTCCTTTCTAAAGAAAGTGTGCAGCGTTGGAATTAGGTCCCAATTGGTTTGTTATTTATTTTCCTTTAAATAGTGATTGCAACTAGAATTCTTTAGAGCCTTTCCTCTCTGCTGGAACCTTTTATATTAGCCAAGATTTCTGAAACAGTCTTCTATTGTGGAAACAAGCTGAAAAAGCTTTGTATACATGGCTCAGTTTCAGTTGACAGGCATTAAAGAGGCCAAGTTTATAAACCAAAGCATGCTTTTTCAGATCTGAAACCTCAAGTCAGCTCTGGTCACAGACCTTCATTGGTGTTGCTGTTTGGTCCCCCTCAAAAGCTCCCAACAATTTTACCCTAGTATACCAGATTGCCATGTTCTGTGCCCTCTTCATCTGCTGCTGTTTGGAGATGGCCATCCATTGTCTTTGCCTGATTTTACCCTCTGTGACAGAGGGGATGTGGGGCCAAAGCTTTGCAAATACACCATGTGGAATGTACTTCCTGTAATTATCCAGAATTAGCCAAGGTTGAGGCAAAATGGGAAACAGGTTGAAAGAAACACAAGCATTTGCCACAGCCAAGTTTATGTTTCATCTGTCATGTATTGGGGGGAAGTGAGTTGGAGTTGGAAAGAAAGCTTTTCTTCTGCATCTAGGGTTTAAGGTTATTTGTTCTGAGCTCTGGCAGTTGCAGTGGGGGGAATGCCTAGGCATTCTGGGTATCCCATCAGGTGGGAGGCCTTCTCCTCTACCTTCACCGTCTGTTAGCCCTGTCCTTGAACCCAATGGAACAGTGTCATGAAAGGGGGTCATCTGGGGTTCACATGAAGCACTAACTCCACTGGCCCCTGATTTGTAGGTTTTAGCAAGTGAAGTTGGGGAGGACATCAACATTCAGCAGCTGTTATCCTCCCCTGGGACTTGGCGTGGTCGGGCCCAGCAGATTCTTGTTTTACAGAGCAAGGTGAGTTATGGCTGTGTTCTCTTGTTCCTAACTTGTAGGTAATTCTCTAAAAAGCTCATTAAAGTGTTCCTGGTATTTTCCCAGCAGGTTGATTGTCCCAGCTAGAATGTTAGAAGTAGAATAGCCCCCATTTCCCTAGTGCCACGCCTCACAAAGCACTCCAGGCCTCACCACATCCGTGGGCAGCAGGCGGGCACAGGGCCCTCCCTCCATATCCATAACACTTCGAACTCCTCTTTCACAATGGTCCAAAGACGTAGGTGGCAGAAATATTTTCAGGTGAGAAAGTGAAGTGGCCTTGCCCATAGTCATCCAGCTAGCAGAACTGGGGCTCAAATCCTAGGACCCACCAACTCCAAGTCCAGTGCCCTCCTGGCCCCAGGCAGTGGACATCAGAGGCCCCCTGAGTCATGTTGTGGATGATATTCATAAGTTTTTATCAAGCATTAGTTATTCTGATTTGTTTGTACAATCAAACATTTCTTTCCAAAGAAGCTGCATTGTGCATCAGAGAGAATGCTGAAATTGGACTTTTAAAGACCTGGGTTCAAGTCCTGGTTCTTCCAGGTGTGCCCTCAGACAAGTCACTTCTCTCTGAGCTGTGGTTTTCTTCTCTGTGAAATGAGAAGGTTAGACCAGATGACTTCTAAGGCTCTTGCCAGCTCTAAATACTATTTGATTTAAGTCAACAAGTATTTCTGTGGGCCGACTGTGTGTCACTGGCCATGGAGATACAGAAATAAAGTGAAGCAGGCTTTCATTCTGTTGAGGCAAATGTGTACAAATGTAAGTTAATACATGACTTCCAGGAGAAAGGGCATAAGCCTAAAAGCAATTTTTCAATAATAGGGATTTTTGAAGGGTGTAGAAAAGTGGTTTAGAATATCCCAGGTCTGGGACCACTAGGTGGGGCAGTGAATAGAGCACCAGCCCTGGAGTCAGGAGGACCTGAGTTCAAATCCAGCCTCAGATACTTAACACTTACTAGCTGTGTGACCTTGGGCAACTCATTTAACCCCAATTGCCCTGCCTTCCCCACTCCAAAAAGAAAAAAAAAAGAACATCCAAACTCTGGGATTGATATGACTGAGTACAAAGACCTGGAAGAAGACAATGGGCCTTCTGGCTTAGGCAGCCTACAGCCCAGCGGGGGGAGCTTTCCGAGGGGAGCCCTGGGGTCCCATGTGTGGAGCCTCACAGCCTCCACAGGAGCAAAAACTTTTGTTAAGTTTGATCCTCAGTTTCTTGGAAGGCCAAGAGGCACAATGCAGGCAGAGGTCGGGGGAATCCCAGGGGCTATTTGCAGGGGGGTTTATTTGAGATAAGTCTTCTCAGGCAGGTCAGCTCTCCTTCAAGACTCATTCTAGTATCTGTCCTAGGACTTTAGGTCTTGGACCCAAGCTAATTTCCCTCAGTCTTTGAAGAGATGATTACAGTTAATAGCTTCAGGCCAAATTCTCTATCTCAGGTTGTCTACAGAGGCCCTACATATATATATGTACACATGCATATGTGGATAGATATAGATATAGAAACAGTGGGTCTATCTAAATAATTTGCCCAGATTTCCTGTAGTTGGTTGGTTTCAACTGCCCAATACAATAAACTAAATTTTTTTGTTTGGGGTCACAGCTCGTTTTTCTTTGTCAGGCTCTTGAGAATAGATCTGTAGGGATTTTAGAATGTATAATGTCTGAGTTGGAAGGGAACCTAGAACATAGTATGTTGGACCTAGAAGTGAGCATACAACATAAATCATATGTAGACTGTCAGATCTGAAAGGGACCTTAGAACATATAACATCAGAGCTGGAAGAGACCTTAGAATATAGAATGTCAGAGCTAGAAGGGACCTTAGAACACAGAATGTCAGAGCTGGAAGGGACCTTAGAACAAGGAATATCAGAGTGGAAGGGAGCTCAGAAAAAAGAATGTCAGAGCTAAAACAGATTTCAGAATATAGAATGTCAGAGCTAAAAGAGACCTTAGAACACAGAATGTCAGAGCTAGAAGGGAGCTCAGAACACAGAATGGCTGATATGGAAGAGACCTTAGAACACAGAATGTCAGAGCTGGTAGGGAGATCAGAACATAGAATGCCTGAGCTGAAAGGGAGCTCAGAACACAGAATATCAGAGCTGGAAGGGACCTTAGAACACAGAATGTCAGAGCTGATAGGAAGATCAGAACATAGAATGCCTGAGCTGAAAGGGAGCTCAGAACACAGAATATCAGAGCTGGAAGGGACCTTAGAACACGGAATGTCAGAGCTGGTAGGGAGATCAGAACATAGAATGCCTGAGCTGAAAGGGAGCTCAGAACATAGAATATCAGAGCTGGAAGGGACCTTAGAACACAGAATGTCAGAGTGAGAAAAGACCTTAGAACATAGAATGTCAGAGCTAAAAGAGACTTTAGAGAGGTAATAGAGGTGGGGGCAGAGTCAAGATGGTGGAGTAGAAATAGGACTTCTGCAGGGCTCCAGCTTCCACCTCCACCAATTCATGTAAAAGGGGACTCTGAACAAACTTTGGAGCTACAGAACCCACAAAATGACACAGAGAAGCTAACCTCCCACTGAGGACAGCCCAGCAGCCCAGCAGGGAGCAGCCAGTGCCACGCTTTGGGAGCCAACTCCAGCCCCACAGGAGCTGGAGGTTTTAGCCCCAGAGCGGCATGACCAGCCAATGGCTGAAGGGACTTCAGATCACCAGCAGCTGTGGCGGTTTCCAGAATTATCAACCCATAGATGCTAAGGACAAAGTGAGAGGACAGTGCAGTGTAGACTTTGGGATCCAGTAGTTGGGAGTGCTGTCGGCCTTTGCCCCTGGGACGAGAAGCCTCTGAGGTGCCATGGCTGTGCAGCCGCCCGCCCCCATGTGGTAGCTTCAGCTCCTGGCCTGCAGACTGTAGGGAGACCAAATGACCAGTCTGAGGGGTAATCATTCTTGCTTTAACCTACTTGGATCTGGATTGCAGTCTAGGGTGGAGGTCCTGGGGGGTGTGCGACCAGCTTGCCAGAGCATGTGGAGGCTTCAGAGAGGGCACCTAACTAATACTTTCGGCAACTGAGAAAACCCCAGCATTTGGGATGAAGCTCCCCTGTTGGGTGGCAGAGTCTTACTGTGGCAAAAAGCCCAGGGGTCAAGTGATTGAGTGGCGACATGAGCAGGCAAAGGAAGCAAAATAGACAGAGCAACCCAACTTTACACTCCTATTTTGGGGAAAAAAGAATCAAAGCATGGAACAGGAGGAAGACAGTGAAGTCAGAACTCCTGCACCAAAAGCTTCCAAGAAAAATATGAGCTGGTTACAGGCCATAGAGGACCTTAAGAAACAAGTAAGAGAAATGGGGGGAAAATTGGGAAGAGAAATGAGAACAATGCAAGAAAATCATGAAATGAGAGTCAACAGCATGACTGAGGAAAATAACACCTTAAAAAATAGACTAACTCAACTGGCAAAAATAGAATAACTCAACTGGCAATGAGGAGATTAATGCCTTAAAAAACCGAATTTGCCTGATGGAAAAAGAATCTCAAAAGCTCACTGAGGAGAATTATTCCTTCAGAATTAGATTGGAGTAAATGGAAACTAGTGACTTTATGAGAAATCAAGATGCTGTTAAACAGACCCAAACAAATGAAAGTATAGAAGGCAATGTGAAATATCTCATGGGAAAAACCACTGATCTGGAAAACAGATCTAGGAGAGATAATTTAAAAATTATTGGACTACCTGAAAGCCATGATCAGAGAAACAACCTAGAAATCATCCTCCAAGAAATTCTCAAGGATTGTCCTGATGTTTTAGAACCAGAGGGCAAAATAGAGGTTGAAAGAATCTACCAATCACCTCCTGAAAAAGATCCCAAAAAGAAAACTAGGAATAATATAGCCAGGTTCCAGAGTTCCCAGATCAAGGAGAGAATATTACAAGCAACCAGGAAGAAACAATTTGAATATTGTGGAAACACAATCAGGATAACACAGGATCTGCCAGCTACTACACTGAGGGATTGAAGGGCTTGGAATATGATATTCTAGAGATCAAAGGAGAAGGGGAGAGACAGAATGGGGTAAACCATTTCATATAGAAGAGGCAAGGGAAAATGGTTACAATGAATGGAGGGTAAGAACAGGAAGGCAAAGGGGAATGGGTCAACCTTATTCTCATTGAATTTGGCTTAGGGAGGGAATGACATACACATTAAATAGGAGAGTAGGGGGGAAGGGTATGAGAGAGGGGATGATGGAAGGGAGGGCAGGCTGGGGGGGGGGAGGGAAGTTGGAAGCACCCACTTTTGAAAAGGGACAGGATCAAAGTAGAGAATAGAACAAGTGGGAGGTGGGATAGGAGGGAGGGAAATATAGTCAGTCTTACAATATATCTACTATGGTAATGTTTTGCATAGCTACACATGTACAACCTATACTGAATTGCTTATCTTCCCAGTAAGGGTGGGTGACAATTGAAGAAGGAAATGAATCCAGAATTCAAAGTTTTAAAATCAAATATTAAAAATATATATATATATATATACACTATTATTAATACTGTAAATGGAAATATACTATTATTAGTATAGGAATGGAATATACTATTATTAATAATGTAAATGGAAAATAAGATATACAGGCACTGGGGCATAGAGATCCACCATGCCCTACTGGAAGAGTTGAAGGGGGTATAGGAGAAGACATGGGAGGGACTGTGGGAATGCTTTTTTGGTGTGGTGGGTGGGGGAAAAACAGGGAGAAAATTTGTAACTCAAAATCTGGCAGAAATGAATGATGTAAACCAGAAGTTAATAAAGCATTTGCAAAAAAGAGAGAGACTTTAGAACATAGAATGTCAGATCTGGAAGAGACCTCAGAACATAGAATGTCTGAGGTGGAAAGGAGCTCAGAACACAGAATGTCTGGGCATGAAGGGAGCTCAGAACATAGAACGTCAGAGCTGGAAGGGACCTTAAAACACAGAATTTCAGAGCTGGAAGGGAGCTCAGAACATGGAATGTCAGAGCTGGAAGGGAGCTCAGAACATAGAATGTCAGAGATAAAAGTGAACTTAGAACACAGCATGTCAGAGCTGGAAGGGATGTCAGAACATAGAATGTCAGAGCTGGAAGGAACCTTAGAATGCAGAAATTCAGAGCTAGAAGTGAGCTCAGAATATAGAATGCCTGAGCTGGAAGGGAGCTCAGAACATAGAATATCACAGATGGAAGGGACCTTAGAAGAGAGAATGCCCATGTTAGAAGGGAGGTCAGAACACAGAATGTTAGAGCTGGAAGGGAGTTCAGAACAAAGAATGTCATAGCTAAAAGAGACTTTAGAACATAGAATGTCACAGCTAAAAGAGACCTCAGGAGATAGAATGTCAGAGCTGAAAGGGAGCTCAGAACACTGAATGTCAGAGTTGGAAGGGAGCTTACAACACAGAATGTCAGAGCTGGAAGGGACCTTAGAACATAGAAGGTGAGAGCTGGAAGAGACTTCAGAACATAGAATGTCAGAGCTTGAAGGGAGCTCAGAATATAGAATGTCAGAGCTGGAAGGAGCTCAGAACATAGAATGTCAGAGCTGGAAGGGACCTTAGGACACAGAATGTCAGAGGTGAAATGGAGCTCAGAACATTGAATGTCAGAGCTAAAAGAGACCTTAGAACACAGAATGTCAGAGTTGGAAGGGAGCTCAGAGCCTAGAATGTCAGAACTAAAGAGACCTTAGAACACAAAATGTCAGAACTGGAAGGGAGCTCAAAATATAGAATGTCAGAGATGTAAGGGAGCTCAGAATATAGAATGTTAGAGCTGGAAGAAACATTAAAACATAGAATGTCAGAGCTGGGAGGGACCTTAGAATGCAAAATGCCTGAGCTGCAAGAGAACTTAGAACATAGAATATCAGAGCTGGAAAAGATCTTAGAATGCAGAATATCAGAGCTGGAAGGGAGCTCAGAACATAGAATATCAGAGCTAAAAGCGACCTTAGAATATAGAATGTCAGAGCTAAGAGATTTCAGAACATAGAATGTCAGAGTTGTAAGGGAGCTCAGAAAATAGAATGTCAGAGTTGGAAGGGACCTCAAAACATAGAATGCCTGAGCTGGAAGTAAGCTCAGAACATAGAATGTCAGAGCTAGAAGGGACCTTAGAACAAAGAATGTCAGAGCTGTATGGGAGCTCAGAACATAGAATGTCAACTACAAGAGACCTTAGAACACAGAATGTCAGAGCTGATATGGTCCTTAGCACACAGAATGACAGAACTGGAAGGGAGCTCAGAACACAGAATGTCAGAGCTGGCAGGGACCTCAGAACATAGAATGTCAGAGCTGGAAGAGACCTTAGAACATAGAAAGTAAGAGCTAGGAGGGAGTTCAGAACATGGAATGTCAGAGCTAAAAGCGACCTTAGAATACAGAATGTCATAGCTGGGAGGGACCTTAGAATGTAGAATGTCAGATCTGGAAGGGACCTTAGAATGCAGAATGTCAGAGCTGAAAGGGAGCTCAGAACATAGAATGTCAGACCTGGAAGGTAGCTCAGAACATAGAATATCAGAGCTGGAAGCGACCTTAGAATACAGAATGCCTGAGCTGGAAGGGATGTCAGAACATAGAATGTCAGAGCTAAAAGCGTCCTTAGAACACACAATGTCAGAGCTAAAAGAGACTTTAGAACATATCATGTCAGTGCTGAAAGGGAGCTCAGAACACAATGTCAGAGCTGGAAGAGAGCTCAGGACATAGAATGTCAGACCTGGAAGGTAGCTCAGAACATAGAATATCAGAGCTGGAAGCGACCTTAGAATACAGAATGCCTGAGCTGGAAGGGATGTCAGAACATAGAATGTCAGAGCTAAAAGCGTCCTTAGAACACACAATGTCAGAGCTAAAAGAGACTTTAGAACATATCATGTCAGTGCTGAAAGGGAGCTCAGAACACAATGTCAGAGCTGGAAGAGAGCTCAGGACATAGAATGTCAGA